>OU452294.1:10912968-12268802 GCA_911728535.1 Pammene fasciana | reverse complement strand
CTACATTTTTCATGCTAACAATAGGAACCCTGTTATAGTAATTTAGTACAGCCGACGTCAAAAATATTAATAAACATGTCTTCGACGTCAACTGTACATTCATTTCAATATGTTAGCTTTGCAATGCTACCATGGAGCTGACCTGATGATGAACACGAAAGGTAGTCGCAGCACCCCTGTGATAAAACACCACATCCAAATTGAGTTGGGCTCGTTAGAATCGTCTCGGCTAGCACTACTAGCACTAGCAGTACCATCAACAGATTACTAGTAGTATAGCTGTAATAAAATAAAATGTATGGGAGGGGTAAAACAAATTCCCAAAACAATTAATTTTGTTTTTTTACATTCTATATAGGCACCTTATTGACATATCCAAAATCTAAGAAAATCTATTTACGAGAAATGTGCTTTTTGGGGTGCGTTTTAAACTAGAGTCTGTTTGGAAAGAGAAGTGTCGTAGAATGTATGAGCTCCCATATAAACCACGACACTTCTCTTTCCGGACAAAGTCTATCCGAAGAACTATTTTGTATAGTTTTAATGACAATTTTTTTTTTTACGGAAAAGATTTTTTAGTATGGTTTTGTCAGTTTTGACATTATTTTAATCAGGAATTTTGTGTTTGCTTTTTAGGGTTCCGTAGCCAAAATGGCAAAAACGGAACCCTTATAGTTTCGCCATGTCCGTCCGTCCGTCCGCGGTCTAGCTCAGTGACCGTTAGCACTAGAAAGCTGAAATTTGGTTTGAATATGTATATTAACCAAGCCGACAAAACTGTAGAATAAAAACGCGAAAAATATATTTTGTTAGGGTACCTCCCGTACACGTGAAGTGGGGGGCGAATTTTTTTTTCGTTCCAACCAAGTTGTGTGGGGTATCGTTGGAAAGGTTTTTTAAAAAGAATTAGGGTCTTCTAAAACAGCTTTTGGATAAAACTAATACTTTCGGAAAGAATAGCTCCGAAAGTTTTATAACAGGGCGTCCCCCCCCCCCCCCCATCTAACTAATGAGTACCTTCAATGAAAACTATATTGAAATAAATCGGTTGAGCCGTTTTTGAGTTATCACTCAAAAACCCATAGTAAGTAAAAAGGACGTAAGCGCCGCCAAATTTCCCATAAGAAACGACCTTTTGAATTAATGGTCTTAGTTTTCGGAACCCTACACTGAGCATGGCCCGACATGCTCTTGGCCGGTTTTTTTTTTCTTATTATAAGCATATCTCAAATTAAACAAAGCTACCGCACTAACTTACCAAAGACACACAGTGTCATTAAAAGTTTTCTACTTTCTCTTGAACACTTTCTCTCACCACACTATTTGTACAGTGAACCAAAAATCTTGGAACATATTTCAGTGCATGTATTCCATACTGCCTGCAGGTACACCTCACACTACCATACGCGTCGTTAGTATCTGTTTGACAATTATATTATAGCGAATCATTTTTAGTGAGAACTCCGGATCAGAACTCTTTTCAGTCGGCACAGGATGTAGGAAATGAACATATATGGTGTTATGAGACCCTCAGAGTGCATTATTATTATAACTCACCGAACAAACATGACTAATTGCCTGCAACCTACTTCCTACCCTTATAGTTTCGCTATGTCTGTTTGTCCCCGTCTGTCTGTTCACGGCTTTGCTCAGTGATGGTTAGTACTAGAAAAGTAAAATTTCGTATGAGTATGTGTTTTAATTACGCCGACAAAGTTTTAAAACAAAATCTGAAAAAATATTATTTTTAAGGGTACCTCCCGTACACATGAAATGGGGGGTAAATTCATTTTTTACTCCAATCCTAATATGTGGGGTGTCGTTGAATAGGTCTTTCTAAAATAGTGGGGGTATTTTATAACAATTTTTGGATCAAATTAATACTTTCGTAAATAATAGCTTAGAAAGTTTAAAACAGTGTTCGTCGATATCACATGAAACCTTGACCCCAGCAAAAAGTGTAAAGTATCTTTTTGTAGAAAATTTTATGTGGATGAAATCAGTTAAAGAACATTTTTTTCGTATGAGCCACCGTTACTGAGTTATTTACAAAAAACCAAAAAAGGGGCCTCTACCGTTTTTTGACGGCCAAAAAAACACATTTTGCATGTATAGATTTTCGTCGATTTTGAGTATATCTAAGAGACACAAACAAATTTCCAAAAACCTTCGTTTCGGAAATTTGTTTTACCCAAACCTTATATCCGCTATACTATAGTGGTATGGTATGTCACTCATTTGTTAGAGCGTGCTCGGCTCACAACTGCTGCGAACAGTTGATACAAGCTGGAGCGAGCTATAAACGAAGTAATAGAGCGAGGAAGACAACGCGTCACCGACGCCATGAGAGGAGGGACAGCGTGATTTTATTTTATTTTCGACTGAACTTTCTGCAGTCAACTACTACTTATTGAGGCGATTCTAACAAACACCCAACTCATGGAAGTGTGGTTCAAGGATCCAAGATCCCTTGTGCTGTGAACTGCGAGCACTCACCCGCCCCCGACGAGTCGTCGCTCACCACATCCGCCTCCGACTTTATTAGAGGGTCTTCATCTGAAACAAAACAGCACAAGCTGATTATACATAGTTCATCAATACAGTCCGTGCAAACCCGATGTTTGGACGAAACCGAAACATTCACAGATCTTAGTTACAAAAACTTAATTAGTTTATCTTATCAACCTCAACAAAGAAAGTATTTGCAGAACGTGAAATTTATAGAATTTCATCACGTAAAAATATTCTAAATTGACGTAATTTTCATTACGTCAATTTAGATTATTTTTTTTGTCAACTAGCCTTAGCTGAATAAACTAAATTGCTTCTTAAACATTGCCTTTCATTCCTTACAACAGCAACTTACCCAACACTCCCCCTGCCTCGTCCTCACTCACCATCTCCAACTTCTCTATGGGCTCCTCGTCTGAAGCAAAAGTGCAATTATATGCAACAAGAAGAGGTAAAGGAAAAGAAATCAATGTCTTTTATACACTAATACTGTCACTCTAATAAGGCTTTTGACTCCCTAAAACATGACGAGATATGGAAAGCACTTAGAGAACAAGGAATCCCAGAGAAATATATTAGAATTATAAAAGAAATTTACTCAAACAGCACAGCTAAAATTAAGTTAGAACGAACAGGAGAAGAATTCCCAATAATGAAAGGAGTCCGGCAGGGTGATCCATTGTCCCCAAAAATATTTATTGCAGTCCTTGAAAGCGTTTTTAGACGCATGAATTGGGAAAATTATGGACTCAATATTATAGGAAGAAGACTAAATCACCTGAGATTCGCAGACGATCTCATACTGGTATCAGATAACCCGTCAGAACTGAAGTGTATGCTACAAGAATTAGACACACAAAGCAAAATAGTTGGCCTTTCCATGAATATGTCAAAAACAAAACTAATGACAAACAGTACTAAGAAACAAATAGAGATAAATGGAAATATAATAGACTATGTTAATGAGTATGTATATCTTGGACAAATAATATCACCTGAAGACCAGACAAGTAAAGAACTCCAGAAAAGAATCACAAATGCATGGAAGAAATTTTGGTCATTAAAAGAAGTTTTGAAGGCAAAAGAAGTACCAACAAGATATAAATTTAAAGTTTTTAATAGTTGTATAATACCAGTAATAACATATGGGTGCCAAACTTGGGGGCTTACTAAGATGCAACACCGGAAACTTAATGTGTGCCAAAATCATATGGAAAGAAGTATTCTTAATATAAAACTTAGGGATAGAGTAAAGTTGTCAATAATTAAGTCAAAATCAAGAACCAAAACACTAACTACAATAGTAAAACAACAAAAATGGCGCTGGGCTGGTCACATGATAAGAGAAAACTTGGAGAAATGGACAAGGGACGTTGTGGAGTGGTGCCCTAGATACAACACTAGGAAAAGAGGCCCACCGAAATGTAGATGGTCCGACGACCTTAATAAGAATGTAGGAGGTGCCTGGATGCAGACGGCAAGGGATAGACTGCAATGGAAAGCTTTGGAGGAGGCCTACGTCAGAGGACGAGTTGAAGTTGTCGATGGTTAACCTAAGCATACATATTTAAAATTAATGTAAACTTCAATAATAAAGGCTATTTTTATTTATTTTATTTTATTACTGTCACTCCAAAGATATGCATGAATATAGGCTTGTGCACTGCTGACGTGATGCCAGCCAGACTATACGCATACAGAGATACTTACATGCAACCTCACTTAACTAGAGATATATAATAGACAAGTACTCACATAATACATCTGACACAGAGTCATCCTCCTCGCCGTCACCAGACAGCTCAGGCTTGACCGCGGGCTCCACTGCACAACACACGCAATAACAGCACATAGAAAGTCTGAATTGAAATAATAACTTCTATATGAAGGAAGAGGAAATTTCTATATGAAGTGAACTATATTTAATGTCCTTGAGATTATGTGTGGTGTTGAGAATGATAATATGAGTTAATGTTTATTTATACACCAATAAAGTACCAACACAGAATAATTAAAATGTGACTGACATCTTTAAATATGGTTATTATTTCAAAACTTACTCCATAAAAGCAGACCTTTATCAAGCAGCGCCTCCTGCAGCTCCGCCTGGCTGCGCTGCACTTGCAGCTTGAAGTCGCTCGCGTCTCGCAGGCGGCCGACGCACGCCGAGCAGATGCCGCGCGAGCCCTCGTCGCCCAGCACCAGCTGCATGTTACATTGTCAAATTAAGCAAGAAATCCACTATTAGATATATAATATCATGCAGTCCTAGTAAAATGAACTGAAATTTACACAATATAGGTATTATTCTTCTAAGGTTACTGTAGGTTTAACAAGGCGACTTACTACAATTTCTTACTAGTTATTTGTAGTTTTATAAAACTTGACCCGAAATCTTGTCGTACTAACATGTATATCGAAGCACTGTTGGAGCATGTCGGCATATATCTCCGTCACGCCGAGATGTGTGTACGGCGTCGTCAGGTCCTTGTCCGAAGCACACCGCAGGCAGCAGCGACACGAATGCATTACGTCCATTGCGAATAACGCGTATGAATCAATGTCTCAAAAAATATTTAAAACACTATGTTTTATGGACTTCACTTTATATGGTTCAAACGCAAATTAGGTACTCGACAACACGGCTCAAAAGTTTAAAATACAAATCAAAATCATTTTTTTTTTTTTTTGTTCTTATGGACTTCTGGGCGGTATTGCCCGTAGCCAACGTCAAGTGTTAAAAGGTGGGAAATTGGACGCGGAAAGGAAAAGGTACGGTACGAAATTTGGAATAAAAGCAGTCAAATCAGGTATATGAGAAAAAAATACATATAATAATTTGTTAATATAAACATAAATTATACTTTAATATCGTTATGGTAAATAAAGCAAGCTATAATATCATAAATATCAGGATTTACAAGCAAGGAAGGAATGTCGGTAGGGAAGGGAACATGTTTGGACTGTAAAGTTTCCATGAAAACGGTTCGATCATACAGCGGACAAGAAAAGAAAATATGATTGATATCGGCCTCCTCAGCACCACAGTCACATTTAGAATCGCTTATAATACCAAACCTGGCCAAATGCGCAGGACAACTTGATCAAAATCATTTTGTTTGTAACTGTGGCGTATATGTAACCTCAATTAATTGACACTTATGATATGACATTCGCTGTGCTGTGCGTTTTGTTTTTAATTTGAAACTGAAAAAAGTAGACAGTGTAAAAAAATTAAACTGATGTTTTATTATATTTTATAAGATTTTCATAAATTTATATTAATGGGTGCGTGCCCTTTTGTAATACATATTTTCGTAATAAATTTAAATAAACTTACGTAACTTGTCTATTCCGATTATTTTTCAATCCGATAGCGATTGATGCAAGTAACAAGTGGAAGAGGAATGGGAAATGGAACACAGTTGTCAAGTCTTAGAGGATGTCTTAGGGTCTTAGGTTAAAAATAGTTTATGTTTTAAGTTAATTTAGTTTCCTTGCGTCGTATTTATCTCTTATCGAGTCATCCAATCTGTTAATTTCATCGCGTCGTATTATATCAAGCCATGTTATTTATACTAAGGCAGAAATTACCAACGACTGTTTCAGTCATTCAAGTCATTGTTACTCTCGCTCGTGCATTACCTAGTAAATTGTATTGTAATTTTTGGAACATTTAGCTTGTCCATAATTAGTTTCTTACGCGTTAGTGATGGACGCGATGAATTCGTGTCTCTGTTGCTTGCATGGCCCTCCGGACAAGGACCTGACGACGCCGTACACACATCTCGGCGTAACGGAGACTTATGTCGACATGCTACAACAGTGCTTTGATATACATGTAAGTCGAACGAAAAACTGGTTTCGTTTTATAAAAATATAAGTTACCTGTAAGAAAATGTAGATTGTCACTTTAAAAACCGTATTATTGTAGTTATGTCTTCGAGAAGAAGAATAGTAAAATTGACTTAACTGAGTGAGATATGTTGTTGTACAAAACAGTACCTAACTTGACTGCATGGTCTTAATTTCAATAGTGCATCAATGATTTCTTAATTAATCTTATAACATGCAGCTGGTATTGGCCGACGAGGGCTCGTGCGGCATCTGCTCGGCGTGCGTGGGCCGCCTGCGAGACGCGTGTTACTTCAAGCTGCAAGTGGAGCGCAGTCAGGCGGAGCTGCGTGAGCGGCTGCAGGGAGCCAGCCGGGTCAAAGGTAGGGTATCACTGCTCATCTAACTAGTACCAGTCACACAACCAGGAACTGCACAACAATCTGCCTGTTAGTGCTTTTATTGTCTGCTATAAAATCACTTTTTAGACATAACAGATTGAAGTAGTTAGGAAAACATGAAGTGATGTGTGTTGTGTTTGCTTGCAGTAGAGGAAGAACCTGCAGTGGAGCCGGACATGCAGGGCGGAGACAGAACCAACGGGGAGCTTGAGTTCAGTGAGTGCCTACCCCACTACATAAACTACATTACAATTTATCAAATTACAAATCATTTATTATGTATTTACAGTTACAGAAGTTAGGTTTAAAAAGCTTAACACATTCACCAGCAGTAAGGCAGTATTGCTACTATCACCTACTGCTAAATTTTAATCTTAAAGTTTATGTTGAATCAACAAGTTTGGCTGTAACTGTCACTGCAGGGGAACATGTTAAGTTTCTCTGGATTATTATTTACAAGTGTTGATATTTACTTCAGGCGAGGAGCCCCCGGTCAAGCCAGAGATGCTGGATGCAGAGGATACACATGCTGCAATATTGCGTGAGTACTTACTATAGTTGATAGACATAAGTAATGTTTGAGGTACCTGTAGTTAAGTTTATATTTTTTACTATATGGATATATATCTGGGGCATGATAGTGACCAGGTCATATCTGGGTATGTTGAACTCGTTAGGTCCGGCGGTCTTTGCAATGTCCCTGTCCCATCTTGTATATAGCCTGCCTGTGCCGCATTTGCAATGATTTTTGTTTTGTTAATCCGACTTGTTTGCTAGCGTGAAGAATAAAGAAATGCCTAATCTCAATATCAAAATCATGATTGATCTTACTGCTCACACTGTGTCTGTCCAGTGTAGGGGCCGGACGGGTGAATTGACTTACGTAGAGGCACCATATGTTACTTATATGTATATATTCTGTTGGTTTGTTCTAGACGAAATGCCCGGATCAGAAATGGAGGACGGAGACAGGACCAGTGCAGACAATGAGCCCATGTCGCGTGAGTACTTGCTTACATACAACTGGTGTAAGATAGATAGATAAAGCATTTATTTTGAAGCCTTACTGCAATAACACACAATACAAAAACAATGAAAATACAACTTTAACGCATCAAAGAATAAATTGAAATAAGAAATAAAAAAAATGGTTGTCTGTAAAGGCTATACGGACTATAATTTTGCGTGATAACGTAATAAGAAAACATTGATGTTTTCACTTCCATCGGCAGTCTATCCTATAACAGCCAATTTTTCCTAACCTATTCTGGTAGGTAGCACTTTTTTGTGTATAGGTTCGCAGCTCTAACTTAACCTAACCTACTCTGGTTGCAGTTTTTTTAATGTAGGGGTCGCAGCTGTAACCAAACCTAACCTATTGTGTTAGCAGTTTTTTGTGTAGACGACTGTACATTGCTACTACCCAACGTAGGTATAACCTCCTCCTTTTTTGTAATCGATTGAAAATAATTTGCAGAGTCTGTCCGGAAAGAGAAGTGTCGTAGAATGTAATAGGTCACATATAAACCACAACACTCCTCTTTCCGAACAAACTCTAGGTGACGGCGTGCTATTGGCCTATTCCGAAATTCCAGTTTCGAATTTCGGTGTCTTTTCTTTCGTTAAAATAGTATGTATTCTGATAGGAGAGTGAGAGATCGACTTAAAAATTCAAAGTTCGGAGTAACCCGCCATCATGTGAAATATGGCCACATATAATACGCGAGAAGGAGTTTGTACATCAACTTTGTTGAAGTAAAAAAGTAAATTGAAAGTTGACACGTCAATCAATAGTCAAGTTGGCAGTTCTTTATTTATTGTCAAATGATTGTAAACAAACCCTAAAACTATTTTATGTATTCTTTTAATTATCTTTAGTGTATATTCATATGTGTTCGACTCAGAATTAACATTTTCTCAAGCTGAACAACAAACTAATGGTTTGAATTGAATTCACGGTAAATGTATATTATTATGATCGTCTTGTCAAACAGGCATATAACCGCGAACCACATCGATAAAGTACCAGGGCCTCAGTAATCACTGTCGCTTACCAAACGCGTCTCTTTTACAAACCATTATTGCAGAGACCCCTAGATTCGTAACAAGTATGCGTAATCGAGATTATTTTATACTGGTTTTATTGAAACGATCATTCGTTACCTATCTCGCCTACACTACTCTAAATGATATTAGTTGGTCTCTGTCACACTTTGTGCAATGCGCAAAATATGGAAATCTCGCTTACACGCCCGTCTTAAGTATATTGGTGTATCTCTTTTACCCATGATGGACATGAAGATTATAGCAGTGTGTAACATTTACAAGTGTATGAGTGCCTGCCGGACCCAGCACCTACTCCTATGTATTTATTATGCCCTAGTAAAATCGAAACGTAAAATTTTTGACCACGTGGTCCCAGCGGAACGCTACATTTGTTTGAACATGCGGCCGGTTCTCCATCGATTTATAAGACGTTATCACGTCAATAAACAACAGATCAGGTAACAAATTAGACAGGTTGTGTGAACAAAACAAGAGGGTTCGCGGCTCAGCTATACGCTTCACTCTTTCGAGCAAAACACTGGTATTCTACCGAAATCCAGGTCACGCTACTTACGAATGAGAATATATTTTAAAAAGTATTCATGGGCACAGAAAAAAATTTTTGTTAACGTGGTACGAATTGGTAATAAATGTACGAAGTGTGACTGTGCGTTAATGTGTAGTATAATACGTATCATAATATTAATAGTAAAAATAGTAACAAAAAATAAATAAACATATCAACATAAAAAGTCAAAAACAAAGTGTCTAAGCCAGATTTTAGATTCTGAAATCCGCAACCAAAGAACTGTATGGTATCCCTATTTTTTGTTTTTCCAAAAGTATTTTTTTTATTGATATTTAAGGGTAATTTAGTTTTCAGCTGTCTTACAGGTGGAGGGATATCATTCCAGCATTTGGTTGCGAGATATGATGATGGATGAGAGATGGTGCATTTCTAATAGACACCGCCGAGTAGACCTAAAAGTGCCATACCGGTTATGAAATGTTGATGCATTTATTTTAGAAAATAGGTATTCAGGTGAATTAGTGTTTAGAATGCCAAAAAGGAGACAGGCAAGATGTACATGTCGACTATTTATTTAAATATGGCGTAATGTATCTTCTCGGAAGGATAGAGTAACAAAACCTATAACATGCATTTTGTACTCGCTGTATTAAGCGACGAGTTTTCTGTTGCAAACGTGGACCATAAACTACATAGCAATAATTTAGCTTTGAAAGAACCAGCGATTCAGATACAATTATACGGACTTTTTCACTTAAAAAAAAGGTCCCTTATCCGGTACAAAGTCTTTAGTTGGTAAAAACATGACCTCAATAACTCTCCAACGTGCTTCTCAAACCTTAATTGACTACCTATCCATGATTATTCCTAGGTTTCTAGCTTCTTCAACCCTTTCAATAGATGATCCTTGAATATTTATTTGTGGATCACAGTCTATGATTCGAGATACCTGTAATTTTGTACCCATAATCATATATTTTGATTTGAGAGGGTTCAATACTATACAGTTTCTTTCCGCCCAGCAAGATTAGCCCTTATGATTCGGCAAAATCATAATGGCGAGCTGAGTAATACATTTGAACATCATCTGCATACAAATGATATTTACAGTGCTTAATAACCTTGGTTATGTCAACACTATATATAATAAAAAGTAAAGGACCAAGAATCGAGCCTTGAGGAACACCACGAGTTATCTGTCTAGCATTCGACACTAATAGCGCGCCATCTTCTTTACAAATCTTAACTGACTGCGTACGTCCATGCAGATAGCTTTTAAACCATAAGAGCGAATTAGAATCTACACCACAATAAATTAATTTAGACAGAACAAATCGGTGTTGATGCAGTCAAAAGCTCGAGAAAAATCCAACAGGACTAAACATGTGCCCTTGCCTAAGTCTTGCTCAGTAATAACGTTGTCAACAACGTCAAGCAGAGCAGTTGTCCTCCCCATTGTAAAGTGATATAAGATATACATTTTATGACACTGTTTATGTATCTTGTTCGGGCCTGCGGTGGTCATGTATGTCTTCTATTGTTTATTACACTCATACTGTCGATGTATCTAAATAACATGAACAATATGGCCGAACTTATGTTTTCTTGTAAATAAATTCAAATAATGATCTGAAGCATTATTATACTTATGAGGATGTTTGCAACACGCTGTGTCAATCTTGACCACTAATTAAATCGCTACCAGGCCAATCCCGGTCCGCAGCTGACTCAGGCTTGCCCATGACACTGGCAGTGTTGCCAACAAGATCCATTGCACCAGGCACTGTCCGGAGCGAGGATGCGACCCCTGCCTCTGAGTCGTCGACACAAAGCCCTGACAAGATTCATGAATGTATTGTTGTTTCAGGTCTAATCATGCCGGAGATGGCGAACGGAGATGAGACCACTCATAAGATGTTGCGTAAGTTATATTTAATTTGAATGTTGACGTTTAAACGTAGCGATTCATATAAGTCACAATCTACGCACACACACGCACTATAGCAGTCACTTATCTCAAGGAACGTAGGTGTATACAAGGTGTAACAAAGATGCTGGTGATCCTGTTAAGGGCATAATTGGTATCGTATTCTAATAATAAAAATAATTTACGACGGCAGTTTCAGGGGCCCATCTAGTCGGCGGCGAGTCACCGCCTGCCTCGATAACGTGTTATGGCAGGTGTCCGGGCCTTCTTGCAATAGCCCAATCTTTGACCCAGCCAAACTTCAATACCGTAGCCCCTTATTCTTTCCTTTTTGTTTACAATAGCTCTGTAATAACAGGATCCTGGCAGGGTCGCCATGTAATAACAGGATGGCGGCGAGTATGGAGAGAAGTGAAAGGCGAGGTGTCCAGTATAATAATGTATGGTTTATTAAGTTAACAACCTATTTTATACATGTGTAAGGTCGTGCATCGCAAGCAATACGCATTATGTTGTAGCAAACCATGAAGTTGCTGTAAAACATTAAATGTAGTTTTTTACTACATTACAGCTCCAACACCTGCTGGGACCGGTTCACGGGTATCTATTGATGTACCCGTGACTGGGTTCCAGCAGGTGTAATACATAGCAAAATTCTCCAAATGGCCTCTGCCTGTTGGATGTGCATTCCTAGACAAGCCTATCGAAAGACAGGGATTTTTAGGCCCGTGATCCATAAAGGAAAAAAAAATTCAACATATTTATATTATATCGTCAAAGATATAAAATACAAA
The DNA here is from genome assembly GCA_911728535.1 of Pammene fasciana. NCBI lineage: Eukaryota > Metazoa > Arthropoda > Insecta > Lepidoptera > Tortricidae > Pammene > Pammene fasciana. Next base: position 12,256,760 of record OU452294.1, on the reverse strand, counting down.
GATTTAAAATACCACAATACATAAATAAATAAATTATTATCGTCAATAAATACGTACTAAGTTTGCTGAAGTGCTCACGACAATTGTCACGAAAAACCAGAGTCCTTAGAAGAATTGTAAATATTTCTCGACATATAAGATTAGGCTTGTTCCAGAATTTCGTGACAATTGTCGTGTTTTTCGATATATATGTCAAGACTGTGTTTACAAAAGTAGTAGTTTTAGTGATAATAGTTTTTCTTTAACGCTGGTGGCAAAAAAGCGTGCAGCTCGCTCAATGATAAGTGGTTTCCGTAGCCTATGGATGCCTGTGACGTCAATAATTTGGATATGTCAGAAAATGACAATTGTCACCGTGGTGAAATAGGGGCCAGCGCTTTCTGTAAGAAAAGATGAAAAAAAGCGAACACGACCAATTAAGGGCTTTTTGAGTTTTGAGATCATGAAACTTCACACAATAAATTGTTGTTTCAGTGTGTCCGGACAGCTGCGCCGCCCGCGCCAGGGAACAGCTCGCGATGGCTTGTTCCGTGGTGCTCGAGCGCCTCCGCGGCGATACTACTGTTCACATTCGAGACAAACTATACACCTGTGAACACTGTAGCAATCAATTCAATAACAAATCTATTTTGAGAAAACACATAATAGACACACACTTATCGATTGGATCTGAATTTGATTCCTTCCAAGAAAATTTTACTTGTGATTTTTGTAGTTCTATATTTCAAACTAAATTGCTTGTATTAGAGCACGAGAAAAACGAACATGGTGTTACAAAATTCATGTGTGCTGAATGTGAGTATACAACAGATTATAAAAAAAGTTTGGAGTCTCATTTAAAGAATCACACTGTCAAGAATGTGTTTGGGTGTTGTTACTGCAGTTACACCAATCCAGATAAAGATTATTTACACAAGCATCAACTGACACATACTAGAGAACAGCCATTCAAGTGCAGCAATAGCGACTACAAGTGTAAGCGGGAAGGAGACTTACGAAGTCACCAAAGGAGACACACGAAAGAGAAGCCGTACAAATGTAGTAATTGCGACTACAAGTGCAGTTTTAGATCCAAATTAAAGCGACACGAACTGATACATTCTGACGAAAATCCTTATTCATGTAGCTACTGTGATTATAAATGCCGGAATAAAGGCAACTTACAAAGGCACGAGATGATACATACTGGAGCCAAGCCATTCAAATGCAGCACTTGCGACTACAGGAGCAGTCAGAAAGCAAATCTACTAGTTCACCAAAAGATACACACCGGAGAGAAGCCGTACAAATGCAGCACTTGCGACTACAGATGCAGTCAGAAAGGAAGTCTACTAGTTCACCAAAATATACACACCGGACAGAAGCCGTACAAATGCAGCACTTGCGACTACAGGAGCAGTCTGAAAGCAAATCTACTAGTTCACCAAAAGATACACACCGGAGAGAAGCCGTACAAATGCAGCACTTGCGACTACAGGAGCAGTCAGAAAGGAAGTCTACTAGTTCACCAAAATATACACACCGGACAGAAGCCGTACAAATGCAGCACTTGCGACTACAGGAGCAGTCAGAAAGGAAATCTACTAGTTCACCAAAAGATACACACCGAAGAGAAGCCGTACAAATGCAGCACTTGCGACTACAGGAGCAGTCTGAAAGCAAATCTACTAGTTCACCAAAAGATACACACCGGAGAGAAGCCGTACAAATGCAGCACTTGCGACTACAGATGCAGTCAGAAAGGAAGTCTACTAGTTCACCAAAATATACACACCGGACAGAAGCCGTACAAATGCAGCACTTGCGACTACAGGAGCAGTCAGAAAGGAAGATAGCCCAGTAAAGATACGGTCGCGCAAAACATTAATTTATAATAGCCTGATTTTTTTTTATTCTGCTCATTGTGATATTCTAAGATACTATATTTTTGAATCCCACAAACTTTCCTCCCGGCTCCACTGCACAACACACGCAATAACAGCACATAGAAAGTCTGAATTGAAATAATAACTTCTATATGAAGGAAGAGGAAATTTCTATATGAAGTGAACTATATTTAATGTCCATGAGATTATGTGTGGTGTTGAGAATGATAATATGAGTTAATGTTTATTTATACACCAATAAAGTACCAACACAGAATAATTAAAATGTGACTGACATCTTTAAATATGGTTATTATTTCAAAACTTATTCCATAAAAGCAGACCTTTATCAAGCAGCGCCTCCTGCAGCTCCGCCTGGCTGCGCTGCACTTGCAGCTTGAAGTCGCTCGCGTCTCGCAGGCGGCCGACGCACGCCGAGCAGATGCCGCGCGAGCCCTCGTCGCCCAGCACCAGCTGCATGTTACATTGTCAAATTAAGCAAGAAATCCACTATTAGATATACAATATCATGCAGTCCTAGTAAAATGAACTGAAATTTACACAATATAGGTATTATTCTTCTAAGGTTACTGTAGGTTTAACAAGGCGACTTACTACAATTTCTTACTAGTTATTTGTAGTTTTATAAAACTTGACCCGAAATCTTGTCGTACTAACATGTATATCGAAGCACTGTTGGAGCATGTCGGCATATATCTCCGTCACGCCGAGATGTGTGTACGGCGTCGTCAGGTCCTTGTCCGAAGCACACCGCAGGCAGCAGCGACACGAATGCATTACGTCCATTGCGAATAACGCGTATGAATCAATGTCTCAAAAAATATTTAAAACACTATGTTTTATGGACTTCACTTTATATGGTTCAAACGCAAATTAGGTACTCGACAACACGGCTCAAAAGTTTAAAATACAAATCAAAATCATTTTTTTTTTTTTTTGTTCTTATGGACTTCTGGGCGGTATTGCCCGTAGCCAACGTCAAGTGTTAAAAGGTGGGAAATTGGACGCGGAAAGGAAAAGGTACGGTACGAAATTTGGAATAAAAGCAGTCAAATCAGGTATATGAGAAAAAAATACATATAATAATTTGTTAATATAAACATAAATTATACTTTAATATCGTTATGGTAAATAAAGCAAGCTATAATATCATAAATATCAGGATTTACAAGCAAGGAAGGAATGTCGGTAGGGAAGGGAACATGTTTGGACTGTAAAGTTTCCATGAAAACGGTTCGATCATACAGCGGACAAGAAAAGAAAATATGATTGATATCGGCCTCCTCAGCACCACAGTCACATTTAGAATCGCTTATAATACCAAACCTGGCCAAATGCGCAGGACAACTTGATCAAAATCATTTTGTTTGTAACTGTGACGTATATGTAACCTCAATTAATTGACACTTATGATATGACATTCGCTGTGCTGTGCGTTTTGTTTTTAATTTGAAACTGAAAAAAGTAGACAGTGTAAAAAAATTAAACTGATGTTTTATTATATTTTATAAGATTTTCATAAATTTATATTAATGGGTGCGTGCCCTTTTGTAATACATATTTTCGTAATAAATTTAAATAAACTTACGTAACTTGTCTATTCCGATTATTTTTCAATCCGATAGCGATTGATGCAAGTAACAAGTGGAAGAGGAATGGGAAATGGAACACAGTTGTCAAGTCTTAGAGGATGTCTTAGGGTCTTAGGTTAAAAATAGTTTATGTTTTAAGTTAATTTAGTTTCCTTGCGTCGTATTTATCTCTTATCGAGTCATCCAATCTGTTAATTTCATCGCGTCGTATTATATCAAGCCATGTTATTTATACTAAGTGTCGTCCCTCCATATGATGTCTGTATCAAATACTTAATACTGGGTTCACATTTATGAATGGACGACATGGGTTTCATAATTCGTTACACATTTTAATTTACCATGACAGTGGAAAGATAAGTCGACCATTTTATTCTACTTTCACTATCGTCAATGTATATACAAATACAGTGAGGTCGTGCCTCTCACTTGTGGCTATGCCACTCACATGCATGTTGGTTTTACCAAGTGCCTTGCCATTCCTAGTTACACCTGCGTGGTTGCAAATCCACGTCTACCATAGAGTAACTATTGTTTAGTAGCGGTTTACCGCTTTCCTATGGCTTCGCACCTCAAGTTGTTGGGCATCGGTCGACTTGCTCCGGTCTAAACAGGGTGCAACCCTGGTGACTCTAATCATGTTTGCCAATAGTCACTTAGCCGGACAGGGGGCCTTTGGCCCCCCGGAGACCTCCACCTTCCCCATAGTCTCGCCACGGATGCTCCAACTCAGTCGACCGTACCCATAGTGTGTTTCCCGACACACCTCTGTCCAATGTCCTTGACTACCAAATGTGCTTTGCACTGCAAGATTGGACTATCAGTAACGGAAAGAACATTATGCCTTATAGGTCTCCTCATCTTTCCACATATCATGTACATATAGGTCGACATACCAATATAGTAATATAAACACTCACTCACCCGGGGTGTTTCTCTGGGGCGCAGGCCTCCTAGAAGCTCGTAGCTCCTAACTGGTCTTATGACCACACGATTTTTGCTCACCTCCACTCGTGTTCACCGCGGCCATTATTCCCGCCATCTTTCTACCAAGGTACCAACATACTAAGTTAGTCAAAGACAAGAGTGGTGTTACCACACTACAAATAGATTGACATTACTAGTGTTGATACATACCGATTTTTCTATGGCGAATCGCGCGCAACACTCCCACAAGCAAGAGGAGTGCTATTGAAGTAGTGTGAGCAGGTGACGCGTCCACTCCAGGATTTTCTCTCTGGCCCGGATAGCAGCGTCTCTCTTGGCCCTGGTCCCTGGTTGCACATTGTCAGGGCTGGAAGTAGCTTCCTCAGGTCTCGTTACTTCAGTGTGGTCAGTATCCATCATAGATTCTTGCGTTGGCATTACTTCCATATCGCAGTCTATCTGGTTGTCATGACTCTCGGGTATTTGAGTAGTTGGTGGTGGCTGCACATCATCCACTGGATTCGGGGCTGCATCCAGATCCAAGTATTCAACTGGTGCATCCAGAGGTGGTGCTGCCGACTCCTCCCCTGTGGGTCCTGACTGCTGAGTCAGGTCTTGTTCCGTCTCAAGTGGGTAGAGTTGACCTACAGATCGAGTCATAATAGAGTCTCCAACCTTAACCTTAGCGACTCTATGATTACCATCTGCACTCTTCACCAGTTCCGTTATCTTTCCAACCTTCCATAATTCGCGGTTCCTTGCATCTGATTTTATTTGAACTATGTCACCTGGTTTTGGTTCACAATTAGAAACAACTCTTGGCTGTTTGGGAGAGTTTTGGTATCTCTCTCTCAGGCTCATCAGATATTGTGCCATGAATATTTTCTTGAACTCCTCAAGAATTATCAGGCCTCTTTTCCAGCTCTCAATCAAATTGGCTTTGATTTTGGAACCGTCCACCGTACCAATACTGTTTGTTGCTGGGGTCAGAGTTAGGCATTTCCCCAGACTTAAGAAATCTGATGGTCTCAGTATGTGTATCACTTCAGTTCCAACCTTTGTAAGCGGTCTAGTGTTGACGACTAATTCCAGTTCCTTTATGACCGTCAGCAGTTTGCTGTCTCCTAGAAGGTGCTTTTCTAGAGTGCGTTTCATAGAATGCTTCACTACACCTATCAGACGTTCGTAAAATCCACCATGCCACGGTGCCAGCTGGGGTATAAATCTCCACTCGATTCCCCTTGCAATGCAGTATGGCTTTCTAACTACTTCGGCTGTTAGTTTAAAACATGTGGCATTATCTGAATACAGTCGTTTCGGTGTGTTTCTGGTGGCAGAAAATCTTCTTAAAGCCAGGAGACATTCTTCTGCGCTTAAATCATTTACAATTTCAAGGTGAATGGCTCGGACAGCAAGACAAGTGAATAAAGCAACCCATCTCTTCTGTTTACCATTTGGCGTGTTAACAAACAGTGGTCCAAAATAATCTACTCCACAGTATGTGAACGGGGTGCTATAGTTCACTCTCTCACTGGGTAGATCTGGCGCACTTGGCAAACGATAAGGGCCACCTCCATGTTTGCGGCACTGTTGACATCTTGAGATCACTCGTTCCACTTGACGTTTACCTTGAGGTATCCAGTACTTTTCTCTAATGAGACTGAGTGTATGAGTAGCGCCAACATGATAATTAGCTTCATGCGTATCCTTGATAAGCTTGTTTGTATATTCACTATCTTTAGGTAGCAATATAGGGTGTTTCATGTCATAGTTCCATGTGGTATTGACCATCCGTCCTTGGCATCTGAGAATGCCATCCACATCGAGAAACAGTCCGAGGTTTCTTGTCAGGTGTGTTTTCTTTCCTGCAATTTCATCAGCAAAATGAAGTTCTTGCAGTTTCTTAATCTCCGCTATAGTGTTGTCTGCAGAGTTCGATGGGCAGTTTGATTCCTGAATTAAATCAGATTCAGCTATATCCTCATTTGGATTCTCGTTTAATGATTGGTCAATTTCGTTGTCGACTTCCATTTCTTGTATTTCATTTGGATCGGCTGATCTGTGCTGGTTTCCTGGACTATCACTCTGGTCCAGGCCCTCCCCAACGGAAAGAACGGTCATATTCATATGGTTCATATAATGCCTATCTACAGGCCATTTTGTCTCCTCCTCCTTTAGAAAGGAGGGGCCGTTGAACCAGAGTTCTTTTGATTCATCCCATCTATCAGGCCTTGTGGCAACATCTGCTGGGTTTGTCTTTGTGTTGATATAGTAAAACTCTGCTTGCATTTGGTTTTTTCTGATCTCTTCTACTCTGTTTGACACAAAAGGAGGTAGCAATTTGTTAGAACGCATCCACCCATGGACAACCAAACTGTCACACCATAACATTTCTTTGCTGATAGGCAGAGACAGGTTCTCCCTTATGTATTTTAAGAGCCTACTTGCCATAAGCAAACCCAGGAGCTCGAGTCTTGGTATATGAAGTTCGGATGAGTCTTCAGTTTTGGCTATCCTTGACTTTCCCATCAAGAAAGAGACTGATGTTCCATGGTCATTCCTAGATGTCAGGTATATGACAGCCGCATATCCCGCTTTCGATGCGTCAGAGAAGCAATTCAGCTGATACTTCGTCTCGGACTCAGGAACGTCGTTCGTCACGCATCTTGGTAGTTCCAGCTGTGTAGCAGCTCTCATGACGTTGAGAGTCTCCTGCATGGTTTGTGTCAAATCTTCTGGTAAGATCTCATCCCATTTATGTTTTTCTACGCAGATTTTCCGAAACAAGGTCTTCAATGGCAGCGTCAGTGGACAAATGAAGCCACATGGGTCATAGATTCGAGCTAAGGAACGTAGTACCTTCCTCTTAGTATTAGCTGGTGCATCTACATCAAAGTGTTGATCAGTGACTTTCAGTTTTAAAGTGTCCTTTGTCACGTTCCACGACAGCCCAAGAATTTTCACCGTATCCTCAGGTTTTGCTTGTTGTTCTGTCGGTACATGGTTAAGAAACTCCTTATTGTTTGATAGCCAATCCCTGATGTTCATGGACATCTGATCAAACGTTTCCCTTGTCCTGTCATATATTTCTTGTGCTTCTTTCACGGAGTTTGCTCCTGTCACCAAATTATCCACATAGCAATTATTAGCTATTTCCTTTAATAACGTTACTTCCGTTTGCGTCATGTGGTATCTAATAGTCGCAGTCAATAGAAATGGACTTGAGATTATACCAAACGGGACTCGACAAAATCGAAGGTACAGCAGATTTTCTTCCGTAGGGTCCTTAGTGATGTCCCTTAGCCACAGAAACCTCGTCACATCACGGTCCTTTTCTTGAAGCCCGACTTGCAAGAATGCCTTTTCCACATCTGCTACGATTGCTATTTTCTTCGTCCTAAACTTCAATAGAAGAGCCGTGAGGTCTTCCAGCATGGATGGTCCACTGTACAGACATTCATTTAAGCTTTTACTTCCCTTTCCTTTCATTGAAGCATCATAGACCAAGCGTCCGCGCTTCCCATCGTCCTTTTTTACAATGTGGTGGGCCAGATAGTGTACAGGGTGTTCAGCATCAGTAGGTACCCTGTGGTTCAACTATTTCAATGATGTTTCCGTCCAATTGTTCTTTGAGAATATCATTATATTCTTGTAGTGTGGCAGGATCCAACCTGTTGATTAAACTCTTCAGTCTTCCTAGTGCCATGCCAAAATTGACAGGGAGTTGAGGTGGGTATTCGATCCATGGCCATGTTACTTCATAACGCCCGTTCTTGTATTGTATCGTATCATTGAAATGTTTCACTGCTTCCTCCTGTCGAGTGGCTTTAGGAGAGTCAGTTATACCAATGGACTCGAGAGACCATAAAAATTTCATGTCAATTGTTCTGAGAGGTAAGTCCGGTTCCGTGAAATAAGGGCAGCTTGAATTGTGACAGTGGCAATAAGTGGTTACAGTTAACATGTTTTCTTGTTTCGCAGCATGGTCTCGGTTTACATCTCCAGAATACAGCCAACCAAAGTCAGTATCTATCAAATATAAATTTTCTTTAATTTTCTTCTTTGCTTGACGTCTGAAGCCTTCACAATAGTCGTTCCCTATTAAAACATCCACACTTTCACCAGTAGAATCATCATCAGCCACTATATCTACAGCTGGGTAATCAAACTTAGCTACTGGTAATCTCCCTGTGATGTGTGGGACGATAATGGCTCTTATTTGTTTTCTGGTGTCACGTTTAGTTACCACTAGGATGTCGACGGATGGACTAGGCATTTCCTTTGGATTAGTCGCTCCAAACGTGAACACTAAGAGGCGGTCTTCATTATCAGGTGTTAACCGTAGTTTAGAGGCAACCTTTGCCGTGATGTAGCTCCTTTGTGAGCCACAGTCCAACACAAGTCTGCACTTATGTTTGTTTGTTTGGTTGTTGGGGTTGGTGACTTGTGCCACGGCCGTCTGCAAATAATTATAATTATTTAACACAAGGCACTTGACCGTATTATTAGCATCATCGTTAGAATTCTCCTTACCCTTCGGCTTCGGACACAGGAGTTGTAGGTGCCCCTCTCCACATCTAAAGCACGAAATCCTTTTACGGCATTGGTCGGCCTTGTGATACCTCCTCAAACAATTGTGGCACCTGTCAGCCAGCTGCTTCTTCCGGGATTCCAGATCACAGTACTTTTTGCAATCCATACTGTTATGATTACTCAATTTGCAAAATATGCAGGGCAATCTGGTTCTCTTCTTAGGTATATTAGCCGTTGGACGTTCAGCCTTTCGCTTGAGACCTCTTCGGGGTTTATATCCGGTCTCACTTCTGGTCTGTAGCACCTCCGTGTTTATGGTATCCGCCTCCTTGACAGTAGTGGGAAGCTGAGCCCTTTCCATGGCTATGACTATGTCAAGGAGGATATTCCTAACCACGGCTGTGGAGTTATCCTTAGACTGTGGCATTAAATGGTATTGGTGCACAATCTGTTGGGGAAACTTTGCTAAAATAGTAGCCCGTAAGTGGTTCCCGGCTATGTTCTCCCCTAGTTTCTCCAATACCCTTAGGTGCCGCTCTATTTCGTCTAGGGTACACCTACAGCTTGTGGCTGTGTAATCTGCCTGTTTGATACTAGCAAGTGCACTGTAGTGGGCATCAATAAGGTTATCGTTAGAGCCATACCGAGACTTCAAAGTATCCAATGCAATCGAGTAATTGTGATTGGTAATACTTATCCCTGCGATTGCTTCTAAGGCCTTACCCTCTAAGCAGCTAATGAGGTAGGTCAGCTTATCGGCTTCTGCCATGTTTTGGCTATCGATATTTGAGGCGAACCTATCCCAAAACTCAAGCCACTTGAGGTGATCCCCATTAAATTTTGGCAGGTGCAATTTCGGAAGTTTAATATTCACCTCCTTTACGGAAACAGAGACTCCGGAATTAGTAGACAAAGAGGATTCAATATCGGACATCAAGTCTTCCGCTTGTAGAAGTATTTCTGTTGCATTCCGGACCACATCCATTTGCGGTTGTGTCGAGGTGTTAGTATAGTGTCTGATTTCATTTTGAAGGTTGGTTATCAGGTTTTTCAGGCGCGTCACAACTTTTTGGGCGGTCTCGAATAACATTTCACTAGACTCGTAGCTAGTTCTACTGCTGTCTACAAATTCCTTTAGTTTTCCTTTTCGTAGGTTAACGACCTCGACAAGGACTTCTTCCATGGCGACGGCTGAAACACGCGAGAGAAAAAATCTAATGTGGGTGTTCGAAATAAATCACGATTTTGATCAGGTATTTATGCACCTGTAAACAAACTTACCACAGAACTCCCGCTTTCCCACTAAATGAGGCCGCGCTGGAATCTAGCCTTGTTTCTTGTTCTTTTTGAACTGAAACCAACAAACAACAAGTAAATTTAACTACCCGTAACCGCCGAGAAAAACATGACCGGCCGGAGTTATGGAAGTAGTGCAAATTTACCTCGTTCAACGATGATCCGTGTATTTCAATAAGCTCGTTGTCACTAACACTTAACAAACTCACTTATTCACAAAGTTATTGCCCACTATAGCCTTTTTTAAATAATAAAACTGTACTCGAGGAACAAATCCAAAACTTTGCAAATCCACAACACAACTTTCAGCAAGAAAAAATCCATAGACAACAGAGCCTAACGACGCGGGAAAACGGAAGCGAAAACAACAATCAGTAGTGTTGTCACGCCGGACCCAATTACCGATTTACTTGTCGTTTGTCATAATTTGCAATCACATTTTGCATGACATTTATTGATTAAGTATATATTTAAAAACATAATGCTTTTGTAGTCATATATACGACTACAACTAAAACTAATAAGTACATTGGTAACCTCCATTAACCAAAACGATTTTATTTTAAATTGTCGTTTATATCTAATATCGGTTAATACCGATTACTATGGTACAGCACTACGCGAACCATAGACACTCGTAGAAGTTCCGCAATGCTGCCAACTTAAAATAACAAACATAAGCGTAGTCCACACGATCCTGTTATCCTGTATTGAACTTAATCTTAAGCCGTTTATACACTTTCAGACGATCTGTGCGCCTTTCAGTTCACTCGTTCAGAGAGACTGACAATCACTCAGTAATCGTAATATTACTACTACCTACTAACTTTAAACATTGTATGAAATTTCTTAAATCTAAAATAAATAGTACACCGTGGGATTTCTTTATTAAGTAATGTTTCCGTAGCAGTAGCTACATGTATCCGCTTCGACGAAGAACTATGCACGTGATCTTCGTTAAATCCTTATTTATAGTCATTTTGACAAAAAATAAGCCATGTTTATAGGGTTAATTTAAAAATTCCCTGCATACTCCACCAAAATGTCGTCCCTCCATATGATGTCTGTATCAAATACTTAATACTGGGTTCACATTTATGAATGGACGACATGGGTTTCATAATTCATTACACATTTTAATTTACCATGACAGTGGAAAGATAAGTCGACCATTTTATTCTACTTTCACTATCGTCAATGTATATACAAATACAGTGAGGTCGTGCCTCTCACTTGTGGCTATGCCACTCACATGCATGTTGGTTTTACCAAGTGCCTTGCCATTCCTAGTTACACCTGCGTGGTTGCAAATCCACGTCTACCATAGAGTAACTATTGTTTAGTAGCGGTTTACCGCTTTCCTATGGCTTCGCACCTCAAGTTGTTGGGCATCGGTCGACTTGCTCCGGTCTAAACAGGGTGCAACCCTGGTGACTCTAATCATGTTTGCCAATAGTCACTTAGCCGGACAGGGGGCCTTTGGCCCCCCGGAGACCTCCACCTTCCCCATAGTCTCGCCACGGATGCTCCAACTCAGTCGACCGTACCCATAGTGTGTTTCCCGACACACCTCTGTCCAATGTCCTTGACTACCAAATGTGCTTTGCACTGCAAGATTGGACTATCAGTAACGGAAAGAACATTATGCCTTATAGGTCTCCTCATCTTTCCACATATCATGTACATATAGGTCGACATACCAATATAGTAATATAAACACTCACTCACCCGGGGTGTTTCTCTGGGGCGCAGGCCTCCTAGAAGCTCGTAGCTCCTAACTGGTCTTATGACCACACGATTTTTGCTCACCTCCACTCGTGTTCACCGCGGCCATTATTCCCGCCATCTTTCTACCAAGGTACCAACATACTAAGTTAGTCAAAGACAAGAGTGGTGTTACCACACTACAAATAGATTGACATTACTAGTGTTGATACATACCGATTTTTCTATGGCGAATCGCGCTGCGCGCGACACTAAGGGTCGCCACACACCTAGCGGTTTTCCTCGCGGAATTACCGGAAGTAGCGGAAATTCATAGACAAATTAAGCATTTTGTCTATGAATTTCCTCTACTTCCGGTAATTTGTCTATGGCTTCCATACAAAAAATCTGCTACCATAGACAAATTTCCGCTACCATAGACAAATTTCCGCTACTTCCGGTAATTCCGCGAGGAAAACCGCTAGGTGTGTGGCGACCCTAAGGCAGAAATTACCAACGACTGTTTCAGTCATTCAAGTCATTGTTACTCTCGCTCGTGCATTACCTAGTAAATTGTATTGTAATTTTTGGAACATTTAGCTTGTCCATAATTAGTTTCTTACGCGTTAGTGATGGACGCGATGAATTCGTGTCTCTGTTGTGTTAGAAAAACGCACTAGGTTATTGAAACACTGTATTTCACTTAATCAACATTCGTACAGGCCATAAATCGTTAAACAGGACTTTTGCCGGCGACAAGCTCCCGTCTCATCAACTCGCGCGCCTTTTACTGCGTACTGTCAAAAATGACAGTGACGTAAGTGACATTCGAAACCGTTCGGAAATGTGAATATTCTTAAGCGTTAAACATACAATTAGGATATCTTATAATTAAAATTTTGTGCATAAATTAACAGTCGCTAATAGTCGACCATCCTGAATTTTGCCTGTCCTCAGGCAAAGTTAACCTTTTCCACGCCAAAGACGTTTATATCGGCACCACAGGTCCAACGCCAAAGACCGATATATCGGTCACCAACCACAGAGCAAAATAAGCCTACATGCACACGCATAAAGTTTAACTTCATTTTTGACATTTAGATGTCGTGGCGTCTGAGTGGTAGGTTTTGCGTTTGACATGGCGTCGAAAAGGTTAAGTCACGGAAAATATAGATCAAAATACCCCAACTTAAAACATGACGGCAGAAGAGTGACGAACCCTATTTATAAACCCAACTATGGTATATCATGTTCATAGCATAACATGTTGTTTTACTTCTAATTAATACTATTAAGATAATAAAATGAACACGTGACGGGCCTATGCTAGATTAAATTCATACTGAGACATATCATTGTTTCAGAACAGTAAACATTTAGATAATTATACAACTATAAATAGGAGTTATTTAATTACAATATTGTCAAACAAATGGTGCAGAAAAATGTTAATGCACATAGGTTTGTAAAAAAAAAAAACATTTAAACAAATTATACAACCGGAAACGTTATCAACAACCAAGTTACAAATTAATTTAATTAAATACATATCGAAAAAAGAATTTGTCTGCGCCTTTGTATGCGAAGGTTAATATATAAAATCTTACTTAAGTAGAACATGTTCGGCCATCTTAAGCTTTTGAATGACCCCATTCAAATTCACGTGTTTAGTCTCCGTAAACTACGAGTATTACCAATAAAATGTGTCATTGTCAGTTAAGTTTTTTTTTTACCATCGATGCACGTTAAGATTAACAATTTTACACAAAGCTTAATTTAAATGTATACAATACAACAGAAGCCAATTTGGCATATATTATTATCTGTATTTTATATAGACAACACTCACTTAAATATTTGTCAGCTAAGAGGAGGGTTTAGGTTTTGTTTAAATTATGACATTGTATAACAGTATGTCTCTCTAAACGTTTCATATTCCGATGAGTATAGTGAAATAAGAAAAATGTTTAAAGATATCAAATGAGAAAAAGAATGATTCAGGTATAAAGGTAACAAGGATATTATCTATGTTAGTGGATCTATATCAATTAAATTGAAATATACATTGTTCAAATATAATTAAATCCGAATCAACACCGAAGTGTTGGCATATTGATGAAGCATACATTTATGGTAACTGCGTGATTATACTAAAAAGTCACATAAAAGCTCGCGCCATCCTAATAGAATAAGTTTCGTAAGTAGGTTGTCAATAATAAGCATTAAATGTCTTATAAACTACCAGGATATCCACATCCACAGCGAGTGTATACAGCATGTTTGACAAGTTAGCGCAAAAGTAAAAATATTCAATACCTTAGCTCGCAATGGAAAGTGTTTTTACCATTAGGTATTACACTATGAGTTGCAACGAAAATAACATTAAGTTATATTTACATTTCATAGAATATTTGACAACTACAAGAAATCCTATCTTACACAAACTCAAATTAAGCCTGTTGTTTACCTCTAATTTAATTTTATATTTTCCTGGTTTGTTTTTGAGGTGTTCAATAAAAAGTATTTGTATTGTATTGTATCGAGGTCAAAACAATTTCCAGCCTGTTATAACCGTAGAGGATTGATATTTCAACCTCAGCGTGCATCAAAATAATTATAATATTTATTTCAATATTGACGATAGACGATAGGGTACAATACTATATACAACTACTAAAACGCTACTTTTCAGCAAATGGCTATGGCAGTTGGAGAATGGCTTCATTTAAAGTTTAGTTTATGCACTTTTATTTAAATATTTAGAATATCGCTGTGATCAGATTAGGATAAGTACAGGTGTCTCAAACTTCGGCGTGTAATAAGAAAATTATCTAGGAGTTTTATTATTATTTCTCATTATTTATCTTTTTTCTTATTATTATTTATATTATATATTACAAGTTTTTATTTTTGTTATTATTTAGACCAAAGCCAAGGCATATTTAAAACTTTTCGTATCAAATCTCACATCTACGCCTCGGCATGTAAGGGTGTTCTTAAGATTCTGTTCAAGAAACGGTGTATCTACAACGGTGAAATAATAGTAATAGGAAAATGCTTTACTGTACGAAATAAGTATATAACCAAGAAAAATATAGTGCTTTAAGGGATGTCTTCCAGCTAACCTTTGAGATAGTGCTAAAAGAAGTATGATTTAGATGTACATATCTTTTTTTTTTATCGTATGGCTGCATGTCACTGGTTAAAAATAGGTATTTCTTCTCTGCGGTAATTAGTAGTGAGAAAGCAGAGTACATATCTTGAATTCCTTAGACTCTAATTGCTAAAATATTTTTTTTATTGTTTCCCTTTGTCTATGTACAGTGTTGTGGTATTTCTTCCAAAGGTCCCGCCATCACCGGAGAGATTCAACCACGCCCTTAATATGTTTCAGGGAGTGAATTCCTGCAGTTATTTTGCATCAAATTTCAGTCCGCATACGGCATGTACATGGAATATGAAAAAAAAACTTTTAAACCCGAATTTGTGTTAAGACTTATTTGTTACCTTGCCAACATAAACTGTTTTAAACACTGGGTAATATAATTGGTGAGATCTTTTATCTTTTAGAGATGTTCAAATCTCGGACAAAACTTCTCTCTACGATTAATTGAGGCAAGCACTTTATATACATAAACAAAAAAAACTTTTATGAAATACTTAATGTACGAAATGTACATAAATATCGTAAATTTTATATTTGCAATACTATGCTACGACTACGATATACTTACAAGAAGCCCTGAACTTACTCGCTTATCCCGATCAATCCCAACTTGTCCAGGGTGATAATAATAGTAGCCGCTTCCAGGTTGACAAGTGGTTCTGGCTACCGCTTGCTCGCAATTCTGTACGGCTTCGTCCAGGGTGACGGTAGGGATTCTAGCTACCGCATGCACACACTAGATGCTTCGGTCTCGTCCAGAATGGAAATAATTAAGCTGGCTACCGCTTGCACACACTAGGTGCTTCGGTCTCATCCAGGCTGAAAATAATTATTATGGCTACCGCTTGCACACTCTAGGTGCTTCGGCCTCGTCCAAGCTAAAAATAGTGTTTATGGCTGCCGCTTGTATACTCTAGATGCTTCGGCCTCGTCCAAGATGGAAATAATGATGATGGCTACTGCTTGCACACATTAGATCAGCCTCGTCCAGAATGTAGTAGAAGTCCAGGCGCCTCTTGCACGCACCAGATGCTTCGGCCTCCTCCAGACTGTCTTGATGCGTCATTTCTCAGATATTCAGGCAACCATGTAAAAAATAAGAAGTAGGAATTCGTATCAAATTTAAATCATAGAGCGGCCTCATGTAATAAAAGAAAGTAATGGGTTCGATTCATGTCGAAACTTCAGGGTATCAAGGGGTATATATTCTGGCTACCGCTTGCACACACTAGATGCTTCGGCATCGTCCGAATCGTAATAGAAGTCCAGATGTCGCTTGCACGTTTTTTTAAATTTTACATTTATACCTACTGCAATAGTAATAACAATTACTTGCATACCAACAATAGGCTGCGGATGCCACTATTCCAGGGCAAAAAAAAACATAAAATAAACTATGTATCTCAAAAATGAAAATAAATATTCCGCTGGTAAACGACCATCAAGGCCTTGAGATTGACTTGTACGTTTTTAACCATTTATTTGTATCATATTAAGATTGACATGATGAGCTACATGCCATGTGTGAATCATCCGGGTGATAACCAAAAGCGGTCTCATTGCCAAAATGCGATACTCTATAGTCAACCTTTGGGTGGTGGTATTTCAGGTCTAGTATCACATACTCAAATGAATCGAAAATAATATAGATAAAATAATGCATATAAAATTTTCCACCATCGTCAAAGTTTAGCTGCTTTCTTGTAATTTATTGTTATCATACAAGCATTATTTTTCGATAAATGCAAAGCAACGTTATTGGAAACATTGATTATATGTTATCCAATTTGAATCGTAATTATGTATGGTAGTTTTAATGTACCTCTAATATTTGATAACCAACACGATACCATAGGAGAAGATTAACAATGCCAATTACAATAATGTCGTAATAATGTGATTTTCTTTTAATGCACGAAGTCGTAACGGACAAGTGGTTACAGAAAATTGATTTTGAATTTCAGTGTTTAGCAATTCCTCAATACTACAAAATAACTATACACACAATTATTATTACTACTTGCAGCCAGATCAGATATCTTCAATTTGTCAAGCTTACAATTTAAAAAAATAACTACCAATGAATAAACTATATTCATAAATTTTGTTTAGCTTAAAAAAAGCTAACCCATTTATTGGCAGCAATTTAGTGAAGTGGACGGTAAACTGGACCTGAACAGGAAACTAGCACAATCACCTACATACTGCAATAAATACGTCACATAGGATAGGACCAAAACTATTTTCACCTTGGGCGCTAACACTTGAATACCTCACTACGCTCAGGATTCTACCTTTCTAATGATGCTAATAACCCCAAAATCAGGTTTAGGTTATTCCCATTTTTTTTTAAATTATTTATATCCCTTAAGCGTCACTTATAACTCGCAGAGCAGTTTCCCGCGCCAACCCGGTTATATACCTAAGCGCTGGAGACCTTGGGAAGTGCGAAATAGTCCGTGAGACTGAATACGCGTGAGCACATCGCAGCGTGCGTTGCAACTTTGTAACAATAACTACCTCGTCATATACGAAATACCCCATCCCGTCGGGCGGGCTGTGTGCTTGTTCGCTACTGGCGTCGTATAAGCAAAATATTTATCATGTAACTTTTATCTTTATCTAGTATTTGCTATAAATTACTGGAGTCTATGGCTACATTTTACAAAAGCATTTTGCACTCTACAAACGGCGCGGAAGCCAGAGTTTACCGCAATGACATAGATTTTAGAATATTTAGAATACATGTACCTACTTATACAGAATATTGTAATGTGACTGTCTACCTATGTAATCTAAGTATGATTGTAGCTGTCCATGTGATATAAAGTTATTCTAACTATACATTAGGATTAAGGACAATCAAGTCATTCATGGATTATTTAAGTTCTATCATGTCCTATAGTCCCAAGTTAGTTTGCTATTTTTGACTTTCTCAAGGCTTCAATTAAACACACTACATCTACTTAATTATATTACGAGGCACCGCCACTAGACTAATCTCAATAGAATTATGTTGCTGGCTCTCGGTCTATGGCGATATAGACGTTAACGGTCACTTCCTTGTCTAGGCATTTGCAATTTTAATGAAAGATATAGGTAACTAATTTACGTTTAGGGTGGGTCATACTCAATATTGCAAATATCAAGGACAGTAAACATCGTCCGAGGCAAATATATATTGCCTACAATTTTCGAAGGACACAGTATATGCACTGCCTATTATTTTGTATACAAGTAAAGAGGATTTCCTGTCCACATCATTAAAATATTGATTAAACGTTAGTACACAGCAGACAGCAAGAGTAAGCCAGTGATAATTTAGTCAGGTTCTTTGTTGCCAGCAAGGAAAATAAACCTATTGTTTAGTAATATGAAACAATATCAAAGTGTGACAATGACAAGGAACAACAGCAAATAATATTACCCTCTCTGTCACACCCATTGAAATTTGCAGAAGACCATTCCATTCACTCTTGGTATTATTATTCTTTTCACCTGCAAGCATATCTAGTATTCTAAGTCTATGATATAAGTTCTAACCATATATATAGGTATTCATTTGCATAGTTCAATATTTCACAAGTTATACATGTTCCGTAAATTTCAGTATTTATAATTGTTTTTACTTAAATATTATTAGGATTTCTTTTATGGAGAGAGAGATTAGAGATCATTCTTTAAACCTATTACTTTCAATGAGGCACTTTGTATGAAGTTAGCTCACAAGGGTCAAGTTATGCCTGGTTAAGTTTTAATGCAAATTGATGTTTAAGTCAAACAGCTCTGATGAAATCCTAGATATGCGTGATAATCAAGAGAAAGTCCAGGTAGTTGTCCAAAGTCCAAGTGATTGAGATACTATGTCTGTTTAGTAATTTCAGTTTATTTATTTTTACAACAAGTCACAAACTTAAGGTGATGTGACTTCATTTGAAGACATTTCCCGAGAGATGATATATGTTCATTCAATTATGATTAGGTAGTACAATATTGCATTATCAAAATGATTAAATATGAATTTACATTAATAGAAATATAAAATAAAATCTTTGGCGCTATGTCTACACAAAAAATGCTATGATATGAATATATGATGCAAACAAATGGTAATTTAAAAGTATATTGATAATTTATTGTTAGTACTGGGATAGTTTATTTAGATTCAGTGGTGATCTAAAGGAGTGGAGAACGAGGCAGCAATGTCTTGATCAAAATTTTTTTAAGGGTCGCCCCGGGCCTCGTGATGGTTAAGGCCACCACTGATTATATTTTAAACATTAAGATGTTTTGAATGTGAAGATGATTCATTCCACATGGAAAACTTGTTGTACAAAGAAAGTTTAATATCCATGATATCTTCATATTAATATAATGTAATGTCCTCATGAGACCAAGTATATGAAATAGAAGTAAATCATGTCAGAAACTGCAGTTGTCAAAGAAACATGTTATTATGAATTTTAAATTTTTTTTTTAATTAACATATGTATATATGCTATTCCATAACTTTTCTGTTATTTTGACACCTTCATTCTAAAGTTATAACAGTACTTACCCACTATATCAACAAGTTCAACATTACTTTGAAAATGCTCAAGGCCGTCTTAATTTGTGATAGGGCCCTAGGGCTCTTGGAAATCAGGGGCCCTCAGTCGGTCAATTAGGGACAACGACAACTGTAAAAAAAATGTCGCCTACGATCTTTCGGGGCCCCCGTGTGCCCTTATGGTAAAGACGGCATTGTTAATGCACTTGCACCAACATAAGTTTTATGTGAGTAAAACTCGAATAATGTGCTTGTTAAACTAATAGACTATTTTACTACTTCAACAATCATTTAAGTAGAAACAGAATACGTAGTTATTTAGGTACCGGAACTGATATGTAGAAGACATGAATCAGTAATTTGTACTGATATAAGGTAGGTACTTCTATGTTATTTGTCAACAATTTTCAGAGCCAGGCACATAATTTGATTGATGTACCTACGCGTTATACCACATAAAACGTAGTTGTAATATAACAAACTAGTGTTTACTTACAGATTGGTCGATGATTCGTTAGTTTTGTTACTTACGCCGATTACCAAACAAACCACTTGTGCGGGCTGGTGTGACACTTCTGATTTGTTAGAAAAACGCACTAGGTTATTGAAACACTGTATTTCACTTAATCAACATTCGTACAGGCCATAAATCGTTAAACAGGACTTTTGCCGGCGACAAGCTCCCGTCTCATCAACTCGCGCGCCTTTTACTGCGTACTGTCAAAAATGACAGTGACGTAAGTGACATTCGAAACCGTTCGGAAATGTGAATATTCTTAAGCGTTAAACATACAATTAGGATATCTTATAATTAAAATTTTGTGCATAAATTAACAGTCGCTAATAGTTGCTTGCATGGCCCTCCGGACAAGGACCTGACGACGCCGTACACACATCTCGGCGTAAGGGTCGCCACACACCTAGCGGTTTTCCTCGCGGAATTACCGGAAGTAGCGGAAATTTGTCTATGGTAGCGGAAATTTGTCTATGGTAGCAGATTTTTTGTATGGAAGCCATAGACAAATTACCGGAAGTAGAGGAAATTCATAGACAAAATGCTTAATTTGTCTATGAATTTCCGCTACTTCCGGTAATTCCGCGAGGAAAACCGCTAGGTGTGTGGCGACCCTAACGGAGACTTATGTCGACATGCTACAACAGTGCTTTGATATACATGTAAGTCGAACGAAAAACTGGTTTCGTTTTATAATAGTACATTACGCACCTAGGGCGGTAAAATAAAGAACGGCTCAGATCACTGATATTTGTGGCCCGAACCGAAGGTGAGGGCCATAGACAAGCGATCTGAGGCCTTCTTTATTACCGCCCGTGGTGCGTACATAATTTTACGTCTTCTCCTGGGTGTGAAGTGAGATTTGCCGCTCCGCCCGTGGGCGTAATATCTCACTTACCGCCCCGAGTGACGTAAAAATATAAGTTACCTGTAAGAAAATGTAGATTGTCACTTTAAAAACCGTATTATTGTAGTTATGTCTTCGAGAAGAAGAATAGTAAAATTGACTTAACTGAGTGAGATATGTTGTTGTACAAAACAGTACCTAACTTGACTGCATGGTCTTAATTTCAATAGTGCATCAATGATTTCTTAATTAATCTTATAACATGCAGCTGGTATTGGCCGACGAGGGCTCGTGCGGCATCTGCTCGGCGTGCGTGGGCCGCCTGCGAGACGCGTGTTACTTCAAGCTGCAAGTGGAGCGCAGTCAGGCGGAGCTGCGTGAGCGGCTGCAGGGAGCCAGCCGGGTCAAAGGTAGGGTATCACTGCTCATCTAACTAGTACCAGTCACACAACCAGGAAATGCACAACAATCTGCCTGTTAGTGCTTTTATTGTCTGCTATAAAATCACTTTTTAGACATAACAGATTGAAGTAGTTAGGAAAACATGAAGTGATGTGTGTTGTGTTTGCTTGCAGTAGAGGAAGAACCTGCAGTGGAGCCGGACATGCAGGGCGGAGACAGAACCAACGGGGAGCTTGAGTTCAGTGAGTGCCTACCCCACTACATAAACTACATTACAATTTATCAAATTACAAATCATTTATTATGTATTTACAGTTACAGAAGTTAGGTTTAAAAAGCTTAACACATTCACCAGCAGTAAGGCAGTATTGCTACTATCACCTACTGCTAAATTTTAATCTTAAAGTTTATGTTGAATCAACAAGTTTGGCTGTAACTGTCACTGCAGGGGAACATGTTAAGTTTCTCTGGATTATTATTTACAAGTGTTGATATTTACTTCAGGCGAGGAGCCCCCGGTCAAGCCAGAGATGCTGGATGCAGAGGATACACATGCTGCAATATTGCGTGAGTACTTACTATAGTTGATAGACATAAGTAATGTTTGAGGTACCTGTAGTTAAGTTTATATTTTTTACTATATGGATATATATCTGGGGCATGATAGTGACCAGGTCATATCTGGGTATGTTGAACTCGTTAGGTCCGGCGGTCTTTGCAATGTCCCTGTCCCATCTTGTATATAGCCTGCCTGTGCCGCATTTGCAATGATTTTTGTTTTGTTAATCCGACTTGTTTGCTAGCGTGAAGAATAAAGAAATGCCTAATCTCAATATCAAAATCATGATTGATCTTACTGCTCACACTGTGTCTGTCCAGTGTAGGGGCCGGACGGGTGAATTGACTTACGTAGAGGCACCATATGTTACTTATATGTATATATTCTGTTGGTTTGTTCTAGACGAAATGCCCGGATCAGAAATGGAGGACGGAGACAGGACCAGTGCAGACAATGAGCCCATGTCGCGTGAGTACTTGCTTACATACAACTGGTGTAAGATAGATAGATAAAGCATTTATTTTGAAGCCTTACTGCAATAACACACAATACAAAAACAATGAAAATACAACTTTAACGCATCAAAGAATAAATTGAAATAAGAAATAAAAAAAATGGTTGTCTGTAAAGGCTATACGGACTATAATTTTGCGTGATAACGTAATAAGAAAACATTGATGTTTTCACTTCCATCGGCAGTCTATCCTATAACAGCCAATTTTTCCTAACCTATTCTGGTAGGTAGCACTTTTTTGTGTATAGGTTCGCAGCTCTAACTTAACCTAACCTACTCTGGTTGCAGTTTTTTTAATGTAGGGGTCGCAGCTGTAACCAAACCTAACCTATTGTGTTAGCAGTTTTTTGTGTAGACGACTGTACATTGCTACTACCCAACGTAGGTATAACCTCCTCCTTTTTTGTAATCGATTGAAAATAATTTGCAGAGTCTGTCCGGAAAGAGAAGTGTCGTAGAATGTAATAGGTCACATATAAACCACAACACTCCTCTTTCCGAACAAACTCTAGGTGACGGCGTGCTATTGGCCTATTCCGAAATTCCAGTTTCGAATTTCGGTGTCTTTTCTTTCGTTAAAATAGTATGTATTCTGATAGGAGAGTGAGAGATCGACTTAAAAATTCAAAGTTCGGAGTAACCCGCCATCATGTGAAATATGGCCACATATAATACGCGAGAAGGAGTTTGTACATCAACTTTGTTGAAGTAAAAAAGTAAATTGAAAGTTGACACGTCAATCAATAGTCAAGTTGGCAGTTCTTTATTTATTGTCAAATGATTGTAAACAAACCCTAAAACTATTTTATGTATTCTTTTAATTATCTTTAGTGTATATTCATATGTGTTCGACTCAGAATTAACATTTTCTCAAGCTGAACAACAAACTAATGGTTTGAATTGAATTCACGGTAAATGTATATTATTATGATCGTCTTGTCAAACAGGCATATAACCGCGAACCACATCGATAAAGTACCAGGGCCTCAGTAATCACTGTCGCTTACCAAACGCGTCTCTTTTACAAACCATTATTGCAGAGACCCCTAGATTCGTAACAAGTATGCGTAATCGAGATTATTTTATACTGGTTTTATTGAAACGATCATTCGTTACCTATCTCGCCTACACTACTCTAAATGATATTAGTTGGTCTCTGTCACACTTTGTGCAATGCGCAAAATATGGAAATCTCGCTTACACGCCCGTCTTAAGTATATTGGTGTATCTCTTTTACCCATGATGGACATGAAGATTATAGCAGTGTGTAACATTTACAAGTGTATGAGTGCCTGCCGGACCCAGCACCTACTCCTATGTATTTATTATGCCCTAGTAAAATCGAAACGTAAAATTTTTGACCACGTGGTCCCAGCGGAACGCTACATTTGTTTGAACATGCGGCCGGTTCTCCATCGATTTATAAGACGTTATCACGTCAATAAACAACAGATCAGGTAACAAATTAGACAGGTTGTGTGAACAAAACAAGAGGGTTCGCGGCTCAGCTATACGCTTCACTCTTTCGAGCAAAACACTGGTATTCTACCGAAATCCAGGTCACGCTACTTACGAATGAGAATATATTTTAAAAAGTATTCATGGGCACAGAAAAAAATTTTTGTTAACGTGGTACGAATTGGTAATAAATGTACGAAGTGTGACTGTGCGTTAATGTGTAGTATAATACGTATCATAATATTAATAGTAAAAATAGTAACAAAAAATAAATAAACATATCAACATAAAAAGTCAAAAACAAAGTGTCTAAGCCAGATTTTAGATTCTGAAATCCGCAACCAAAGAACTGTATGGTATCCCTATTTTTTGTTTTTCCAAAAGTATTTTTTTTATTGATATTTAAGGGTAATTTAGTTTTCAGCTGTCTTACAGGTGGAGGGATATCATTCCAGCATTTGGTTGCGAGATATGATGATGGATGAGAGATGGTGCATTTCTAATAGACACCGCCGAGTAGACCTAAAAGTGCCATACCGGTTATGAAATGTTGATGCATTTATTTTAGAAAATAGGTATTCAGGTGAATTAGTGTTTAGAATGCCAAAAAGGAGACAGGCAAGATGTACATGTCGACTATTTATTTAAATATGGCGTAATGTATCTTCTCGGAAGGATAGAGTAACAAAACCTATAACATGCATTTTGTACTCGCTGTATTAAGCGACGAGTTTTCTGTTGCAAACGTGGACCATAAACTACATAGCAATAATTTAGCTTTGAAAGAACCAGCGATTCAGATACAATTATACGGACTTTTTCACTTAAAAAAAAGGTCCCTTATCCGGTACAAAGTCTTTAGTTGGTAAAAACATGACCTCAATAACTCTCCAACGTGCTTCTCAAACCTTAATTGACTACCTATCCATGATTATTCCTAGGTTTCTAGCTTCTTCAACCCTTTCAATAGATGATCCTTGAATATTTATTTGTGGATCACAGTCTATGATTCGAGATACCTGTAATTTTGTACCCATAATCATATATTTTGATTTGAGAGGGTTCAATACTATACAGTTTCTTTCCGCCCAGCAAGATTAGCCCTTATGATTCGGCAAAATCATAATGGCGAGCTGAGTAATACATTTGAACATCATCTGCATACAAATGATATTTACAGTGCTTAATAACCTTGGTTATGTCAACACTATATATAATAAAAAGTAAAGGACCAAGAATCGAGCCTTGAGGAACACCACGAGTTATCTGTCTAGCATTCGACACTAATAGCGCGCCATCTTCTTTACAAATCTTAACTGACTGCGTACGTCCATGCAGATAGCTTTTAAACCATAAGAGCGAATTAGAATCTACACCACAATAAATTAATTTAGACAGAACAAATCGGTGTTGATGCAGTCAAAAGCTCGAGAAAAATCCAACAGGACTAAACATGTGCCCTTGCCTAAGTCTTGCTCAGTAATAACGTTGTCAACAACGTCAAGCAGAGCAGTTGTCCTCCCCATTGTAAAGTGATATAAGATATACATTTTATGACACTGTTTATGTATCTTGTTCGGGCCTGCGGTGGTCATGTATGTCTTCTATTGTTTATTACACTCATACTGTCGATGTATCTAAATAACATGAACAATATGGCCGAACTTATGTTTTCTTGTAAATAAATTCAAATAATGATCTGAAGCATTATTATACTTATGAGGATGTTTGCAACACGCTGTGTCAATCTTGACCACTAATTAAATCGCTACCAGGCCAATCCCGGTCCGCAGCTGACTCAGGCTTGCCCATGACACTGGCAGTGTTGCCAACAAGATCCATTGCACCAGGCACTGTCCGGAGCGAGGATGCGACCCCTGCCTCTGAGTCGTCGACACAAAGCCCTGACAAGATTCATGAATGTATTGTTGTTTCAGGTCTAATCATGCCGGAGATGGCGAACGGAGATGAGACCACTCATAAGATGTTGCGTAAGTTATATTTAATTTGAATGTTGACGTTTAAACGTAGCGATTCATATAAGTCACAATCTACGCACACACACGCACTATAGCAGTCACTTATCTCAAGGAACGTAGGTGTATACAAGGTGTAACAAAGATGCTGGTGATCCTGTTAAGGGCATAATTGGTATCGTATTCTAATAATAAAAATAATTTACGACGGCAGTTTCAGGGGCCCATCTAGTCGGCGGCGAGTCACCGCCTGCCTCGATAACGTGTTATGGCAGGTGTCCGGGCCTTCTTGCAATAGCCCAATCTTTGACCCAGCCAAACTTCAATACCGTAGCCCCTTATTCTTTCCTTTTTGTTTACAATAGCTCTGTAATAACAGGATCCTGGCAGGGTCGCCATGTAATAACAGGATGGCGGCGAGTATGGAGAGAAGTGAAAGGCGAGGTGTCCAGTATAATAATGTATGGTTTATTAAGTTAACAACCTATTTTATACATGTGTAAGGTCGTGCATCGCAAGCAATACGCATTATGTTGTAGCAAACCATGAAGTTGCTGTAAAACATTAAATGTAGTTTTTTACTACATTACAGCTCCAACACCTGCTGGGACCGGTTCACGGGTATCTATTGATGTACCCGTGACTGGGTTCCAGCAGGTGTAATACATAGCAAAATTCTCCAAATGGCCTCTGCCTGTTGGATGTGCATTCCTAGACAAGCCTATCGAAAGACAGGGATTTTTAGGCCCGTGATCCATAAAGGAAAAAAAAATTCAACATATTTATATTATATCGTCAAAGATATAAAATACAAAGATTTAAAATACCACAATACATAAATAAATAAATTATTATCGTCAATAAATACGTACTAAGTTTGCTGAAGTGCTCACGACAATTGTCACGAAAAACCAGAGTCCTTAGAAGAATTGTAAATATTTCTCGACATATAAGATTAGGCTTGTTCCAGAATTTCGTGACAATTGTCGTGTTTTTCGATATATATGTCAAGACTGTGTTTACAAAAGTAGTAGTTTTAGTGATAATAGTTTTTCTTTAACGCTGGTGGCAAAAAAGCGTGCAGCTCGCTCAATGATAAGTGGTTTCCGTAGCCTATGGATGCCTGTGACGTCAATAATTTGGATATGTCAGAAAATGACAATTGTCACCGTGGTGAAATAGGGGCCAGCGCTTTCTGTAAGAAAAGATGAAAAAAAGCGAACACGACCAATTAAGGGCTTTTTGAGTTTTGAGATCATGAAACTTCACACAATAAATTGTTGTTTCAGTGTGTCCGGACAGCTGCGCCGCCCGCGCCAGGGAACAGCTCGCGATGGCTTGTTCCGTGGTGCTCGAGCGCCTCCGCGGCGATACTACTGTTCACATTCGAGACAAACTATACACCTGTGAACACTGTAGCAATCAATTCAATAACAAATCTATTTTGAGAAAACACATAATAGACACACACTTATCGATTGGATCTGAATTTGATTCCTTCCAAGAAAATTTTACTTGTGATTTTTGTAGTTCTATATTTCAAACTAAATTGCTTGTATTAGAGCACGAGAAAAACGAACATGGTGTTACAAAATTCATGTGTGCTGAATGTGAGTATACAACAGATTATAAAAAAAGTTTGGAGTCTCATTTAAAGAATCACACTGTCAAGAATGTGTTTGGGTGTTGTTACTGCAGTTACACCAATCCAGATAAAGATTATTTACACAAGCATCAACTGACACATACTAGAGAACAGCCATTCAAGTGCAGCAATAGCGACTACAAGTGTAAGCGGGAAGGAGACTTACGAAGTCACCAAAGGAGACACACGAAAGAGAAGCCGTACAAATGTAGTAATTGCGACTACAAGTGCAGTTTTAGATCCAAATTAAAGCGACACGAACTGATACATTCTGACGAAAATCCTTATTCATGTAGCTACTGTGATTATAAATGCCGGAATAAAGGCAACTTACAAAGGCACGAGATGATACATACTGGAGCCAAGCCATTCAAATGCAGCACTTGCGACTACAGGAGCAGTCAGAAAGCAAATCTACTAGTTCACCAAAAGATACACACCGGAGAGAAGCCGTACAAATGCAGCACTTGCGACTACAGATGCAGTCAGAAAGGAAGTCTACTAGTTCACCAAAATATACACACCGGACAGAAGCCGTACAAATGCAGCACTTGCGACTACAGGAGCAGTCTGAAAGCAAATCTACTAGTTCACCAAAAGATACACACCGGAGAGAAGCCGTACAAATGCAGCACTTGCGACTACAGGAGCAGTCAGAAAGGAAGTCTACTAGTTCACCAAAATATACACACCGGACAGAAGCCGTACAAATGCAGCACTTGCGACTACAGGAGCAGTCAGAAAGGAAATCTACTAGTTCACCAAAAGATACACACCGAAGAGAAGCCGTACAAATGCAGCACTTGCGACTACAGGAGCAGTCTGAAAGCAAATCTACTAGTTCACCAAAAGATACACACCGGAGAGAAGCCGTACAAATGCAGCACTTGCGACTACAGATGCAGTCAGAAAGGAAGTCTACTAGTTCACCAAAATATACACACCGGACAGAAGCCGTACAAATGCAGCACTTGCGACTACAGAAGCAGTCAGAAAGGAAGATAGCCCAGTAAAGATACGGTCGCGCAAAACATTAATTTATAATAGCCTGATTTTTTTTTATTCTGCTCATTGTGATATTCTAAGATACTATATTTTTGAATCCCACAAACTTTCCTCCCGGAAGAAGGTACAAAAATTAAGTGTCAAAAAAACGCCGTTTTTTCTCACATTAAATAGTAATAATGTTTTTATTTTGTAAACTTGTCAATATTTTTGAAATTAATGAGAAAGGAGTGAAATCATACTAAATATTTACACGTAAAGCAACTTAATCACCCAGATACATGGCTTCAGTTAGGTATATCCTAAGTCGATAGTAGAAAGTACTAATAGGCAGGACTTTGATTAAAGTGTCATGAAACTACTTCATCAAGCTATTTACCTCAAAAACCTACAAAGAATATGTTTGTATTACGTGCATAATCATTTACGACAGTATAACGTTAATTAAATTAATTATAGGCTCAATTTATTGAAGACTTTGTTGTAAGCACGTATAAATTAAGACTAATTAACAAATCACGCAAAGAAATACAATTAGGTAAATAAAAAGTACAATTTAAAAAAAATGGTTAATTCCAGTTACAAATAAACCTTTACTCCCAGCGTTTAGGATCAATTTCCTATGCTCCACGCGACGGGTGTTTTGACGCGGTCGACGGGAGTTCGCAGTCAAGGTCATGCCCGTATACCTACAAGCTTTAGTCAGTAAACTATTCCCACTATCTAGGTAAAAGAATTTGAAACGGGGAAGTTTTGATGAAACATTCTTTATAATATAATATAATATGATACAGAATAATTTATGTTATTTATGTTGCCTACTTACCTACCTGCTATATCTATAGCTATACCCGATAGGGGACAGTAGGTATCGCCCATACATCATAATAATGTACGTAGTACAAACAGTGGATATGTGACGGTTTCAATAAAAAGGTACATCATTGTCGGGTGTTAATAGATTTTATTTCTAAATGAGTTATTATGGCAGTAATGCCTTATTGCCAACCGACAATGCTATACTTTTTATTTGAAAACGCACATATCAAACTATGGAAGTAAACTAAATGCCAAAATTTAATTTTCTATATACATAGTAAGAGATCCGCCTACAAATGTTTGTACGTAATTTATTATTTGAGTAGAAATAAACTACATACACCCACCTATATTGTAGTTTATCATTTCTTATTATATTTTGTATTCAAGTGTTCTTTATAAATATTTCATTACACAGGGTATTTTTTCAATAAGAATAACTAGTCAAATTATGCGAGGTGCAACTAGCAAATATCTGACGTTTTCAAGTCAAAGGCAAATTATTGGTATGAATAAGACGTTGCTGCCATAAAACATCATCTATACATATAATAAAGCTGAATAGGGTCGAAAATCTGTACATTGGAGATATTAGTAAAAAAATGAGTTAGTAGCTCTTAGAATCGATGAAAGAACACGTTTCGACGATTTTTAGAATTTTTGGCTGTTTGTCTGTTTATCTGTTTGTCTGTTTGTCTGTTCAGATGGGGAGAGTTGGCGTGAAAACGCCTGAACCGATTTCGATAAAAACTTCACTAGCCGGTTCAACAGACCTCCGGTCAGGACATAGGCTATAAAAAATAAGAACTTTTTGGATTTAGAGGGGTTTAAGGGGGGGTTTGAATGTTGTATGGGAAATGACTTTTGAAAACGCCTGAACCGATTTCGACACAAACTTCACTAGCCGGTTCAACAGACCTCCGGTAAGGACATAGGCTATAAAAAATACGATATTTTTGGATTTAGGGGGGTTTAAGGAGGGTTTGAATGTTGTATGAAATGCCTTTAAATATATGGGAAATAAATACTTATGCCTTTGTATTTCAACTATATATTTTTATACCACGTCGGTGCCAAACAATCATACGACCCGCCTGATGGTAGGTAAAGAGTTAGGGGTAGCCAATGGACGCCTGTAACTACAGAGGTTTTACATGCGCGTTGCCTCCCTATAAGAATCTTTTTTTATTTCAACTATATTATTGCACGAAATACAAATGGCGGGCATCATACCAAATGCTATTTTCTACCAGTCAACCATGGGGCCTATACAACAGACATGTACAAAAGGTGCAAAAATAAAAGTTTAATTAATTAACTATAAAAAAACAATAATAAGTTCACAAGACATATTGATATTAGTGCATTTGGAGATAGTTTACATAATGTAGCTACTTTCCCATTCTTCATGAATTACAAAAAAACATAAGTAACACAAAAACAAACGGAACATAGTGAAACACGGAAATCGAAAAGAACCCATAGCGAACTGAAGCACATCGCCGTCACTGAGCAAATCACCTGAAAATAAGAACATTGTTAAGTTGAATGTTAAAGATGGAAGAAGAATCTGTTTTCATAGATTTTTTATAAAACTTATTGGTTGTAAAGGGGGCATAAAGAAAAAACACACCATACTATTGCTTATTACATCAAAAATTGTTAGGTTGGACATTTAATATGGGAGAAAGAGAGGTTTGATAGAGTTTACCACGCGATTGGCGGCAAAGAAAGAGGGGTTCGGGGGGCGGAGCTCCCCGCATAAAGAAAAAACACACCGTACTATTGTTTATTTTACCAAAAATTGTTAGGTTGGACATTTAATACGGGAGAAAGAGAGGTTTGACAGAGTTTACTACGCGATTGACGGCAAAGAAAGGGGGGCTCGGGGGGCGCAGCCCCCCGCATAAAGAAAAAACACACCGTACTATTGCTAATTATACCAAAAAATTGTTACGTTGAACATTTAAAATGGGAGAAAAAGAGTTTTGATAGAGTTTACCACGTGATGGGCGGCAAAGAAAGGGGGGCTCGGGGGGCGGAGCCCCCCGCAAAAAGAAAAAACACACCGTACTATTGCTCATTATAATAAAAATTGTTATGTTGAACATTTAATATGGGAGAAAAAGAGGTTTGATAGAGTTTACCATGTGACGGGCGGCAAAGAAAGGGGTCTCGGGGGGCGGAGCCCCCCGCAAAAAGAAAAAACACATCGTACTATTGTTTATTATACCAAAACTTGTTAGGTTGGACGTTTAATATGGGAGAAAGACAGGTTTGATAGAGTTTACCATGCGATGGGTGGCAAAGAAAGCGGGGCTCGAAGAAAAAACAAACCATACTATTGCTAATTATTCCAAAAATTTAAACGTTGAACTTTTAAGATGGGAGAAAAAGAGTTTTGATAGAGTGTACCACGTGATGGGTGGTAAGGGAAGGGAGGCTCGCAGGAGCCCACGCAAAAAAATAAACACCGTACCATTGCTATTTTTACAAAAAAAAATGAATATTTACGATGGGAATAAAAATGTTTTGATAGAGTTTACCACTATTAATCCCAAAAATGATTAAGTTGAATATTAAAGACGGAAGCAATAACAGTTTTGATGGAATTAACTACGTGAAAGGCGGTTTGGGGGGCCATTTCGCTTATTTTAACATCAAGTTGTGTTCGATATCTCCTTACTATCGTCTTTCCACTTTTACGACTAAGACTTACTCATTATGTTGTGTTCGATCTCTGACCTCCTACTGCATTTTCTACTGAGATACTTTGGCCGTTGGACTCTACAAAAAGAGCTCTGCTTTTAGCTCTCTATCTTCCCGCTTACATACTTCTCTGCCGCGGACGCTTTCGGTCGATCTTTTTGGATGTCGAAGTTATATGGAAGAAGTAAATTCTAGCTAAATTGCTAAACTGACTTAATGAAATTTTACACGTAGAAAGCGTTTAGCAGTGGACTGTTACGGGTTACGAAAAGTGACAGAACCTACTGTAACGCACGCGAGCGATGCCGCGCGGGTACAGCTAGTTTAGAAATAAACTCTAAATTAACAACTGACAGTGATGTACCTTTTAATCCAGTAATCGGGCAATCATCTCCATACAAACACTACCTTACAAAAGATAGAGTACATAATGTTTTGATGAGTAGGTACTGGTAGGATACAGGGTGGTAATTATTTAAAACCGCCTCGCGTTGGCCATAATCTTGGTTTAAATGTTTTTTTTTTTTTAATACAACGACGGTGACAAACAAGCATACAGCCCACCTGATGGTAAGCTGCTACCGTAGCCTATGGACGCCTGCAACTCCAGATGTGTCACATGCGCGTTGCCGACCCTTTAAAACAGGAGGATTCACTGTGTTGACGGCTAAAGAAACAAGAGAGGTCGTCGTCAAAACACTGAGTCCACTTTGAGCTCTTTGGCAACCTTACTCACCAGCAGGAACACAACACTATGAGCCAAAATTCGGTTTTTAAACCTTGATGCTTAAACCGTTTAATCAGCATGACTGTGACTAAAGTGTCTATGGAACGTATAAAGAAGATAAAATTGTGTAACATGTTTGCATACATAATAGCTCTATAGGTCTTATAGATAAAAATATACAGGGGGTGAAAAAAAAGCATCATTTTAGGGTTCCGTAGTCAACTAGGAACCCTTATAGTTTCGCCATGTCCGTCCGTCCGTCCGCGGTCTAGCTCATTGACCGTTAGCACTAGAAAGCTGAAATTTGGTTTCAATATGTATGTGCTTTAACTAAGCCGACAAAATGGTAGAATATAAACTGGAAAAATAAATTTTGTTAGGGTACCTCCCATACACGTGAAGTGAGGGGCGAATTTTTTTTCGTTCTAACGTTGTGTGGGATATCGTTTGATAGGTCTTTAAAAAAAAATGGTTGTCTGTAAAGGCTATACGGACTATAATTTTGCGTGATAACGTAATAAGAAAATATTGATGTTTTCCATATGTTTTCACTTCCACCGGCAGTCCCCATAACAGCCAATTTTTCCTAACCTATTCTGGTAGTAGCAGATTTTTGTGTAGAGGTTCGCAGCTCTAACCTAACCTAACCTACTCTGGTTGCAGTTTTTTTAATGTAGGGGTCGCAGCTGTAACCTAACCTATTGTGTTAGCAGTATTTTGTGTAGACGACTGTACTCCCCAATGTATAACTCCTCTTTTTGTAATCGATTGAAAATAATTTGTAGAGTATGTCCGGAAAGAGAAGTGTCGTAGAATGTAATAGGTCTCATATAAACCACAACACTCCTCTTTCCCAACAAACTCTAGGTGACGGCGTGCTAACGGCCTATTCCGAAATTCCAGTTTCGAACTTCGGTGTCTGCTCTTTCGTTAAAATAGCATGTATTCTGACAGGAGAGTGAGAGATCGACTTAAAATTTCAAAGTTCGGAGTAACCCGCCATCATGTGAAATATGGTCACATATAATACGCGAGAAAGAGTTTGTATATCAACTTTTTTGAAGTAAAAAAGTAAATTGAAAGATGACACGTCAATCAATAGTCAAGTTGGCAGTTCTTTATTTATTGTCAAATGATTGTAAACAAACCGTAAAACTATTTTATGTATTCTTTAAATTAACTTTAGTGTATATTCATATGTGTCCGACTCAAAATTAACATTTTCTCAAGCTGTACATCAAGCTAAAGGTTTGAATTGTAAGAATTGAATTCACACTAAATGTATATGATCGTCTTGTCAAACAGGCATATAACCGCGAACCACATCGATCGTCAAATCTTTTATTTGCGTCACTCTCTTTCGAGTATGCAAGAGCGATAGAAACAGAGATAACGAAATGTCGAATTTCGAACTTCGCGGTAGGGACCAAGGATACTAACCCACCTCTTAGGGCCCAGGCAAACGTTCGGTTTGTATGTCAGGTCGCCGTATACGGTCGCCGCGTCAGGTCGCCTGAAGGCGCATTTCTCATACTAAATGCCAGTTCTCCGCACACATACGGTTCGCCACCGTACGGCATAAAAACCTAATGTCATGTCAAAATGTCACAACCGGACGTGTGCGTATGTGATTCGGTCGGGTTACCGAACCAGGCAGCCGTGCCGTCCACCGTACGTTTGCTTTCACCCTTAGACGACCATGGTAGTACGGCGGAATTTGCCTGTTTGGAGATACGTCGTCGACATCTCTTCTAAATACCTAAAACTGATATGGATGTGTTCCTCGTAGTCTCCTGAATACGAATTGTCTGGTTTTAGTTTATGGAGGGGGGGACGGGTCGGTAAAAAGGGGGGGGGGAAAGATGGCGGCTGACTGTCATCGATATTTGTTTACATCTCGAGTCCTATGAGACCGATCAGTTCGTATGAGATGTCATTTGAAAGCTTATTAAATGTACTACAATTGTTTATGAATAACTGTAGTCATCACTTTAGTCTTTTACAAAATATTTCAAAAAATATGTTTTTTTTACCGTGCATGTTTGCCTAAGTACTGATAAAACATGCTTATAACTCAATATGTTATACCTTTACCGCAATTAATTTTAGGACAAAATATACAGGAAATTTTATGAGCTTTCGAAAAATATAAGCTTTATTAGTAAGTAATATTATATAACCGAGTATTGATGAATTTTGTTCAGCATGGGTCACTGCGCTTCCTTATAGAATGGCAGCCGACCGCCATCGTATTTTCATTATTTTTCGGAATCTATTTTACGGATAAAATCGTAATTGGTATCATTTGAAAGCATTTTAAATGTACTTTAATCGGTTCTTTGAAATTTTAGTTGCAAAATTAACAGTTCACTATTATTTTTAGAAAATGTTACATTTTTACCTAACAGACTGGAAGAAACAGGCTTGTCTGGAAAAAAAGTCATCGATATTTCTTGCAAATACCTAAAACTGGTTTGGATGTATTCCTCATTGTTTCCAGGACATGAATTGACCAATTTTATTTTATAGAGGGAGGGACGAGTCGAAAAAAAGGTGGGGGGAAAGACGGTGTCCGCCCGCCATCGAAATGTCAACGAAATTTGTTCACGTCTAGAGTCCTATGAGACCGAAAGATTCGTGTTAGTTGTCCATTGAAAGATTATTTAATGTACTATAATTGTTTATAAATAACCGTAGTCATAAATTTAGTCGTTTACGAAATATTTGAAAATATTTGTTTTTTTTTACCGTGTATGTTGGCCTAAGTACTGATATACATGCCTATAACTCAAAAATGTTTAACTTTACCGCAAATAATGTTATGACTTATGATAAAATACACGGGTCATATTCGAAAAATATAAGCTTTATTTATATATAATACGATATAACCAAGTAATGATGAATTCTGGTTAGCATGGGTCACTGGGCATCATCATATGAATGGCGGCCGATACCTAATAGATTGGTGGAAACGAGCTTGTTTGGAGAAAAGTCGTCGACAGCTCTTCCAAATATCTAAAACTGATATGGGTGTGTACCTCATTCTCTCCAGGATATGAATTGACTATTGACTATTAAATCAAAGTTCAATGAAAATACTACGGCGGTCAGCCGCCGTTCATATGACGACGCGCAGTGACCCATGCCAACAAGATTTATCATTAATTGGTTAGATAACATTGAATATAAGAAAACTTACGTTTATAGAAACGTCATAAAATTTCCCATGTGTTTTATAAAAAAATTAAACAGGATAAAGTCATAATTTATTGAGTTATAAGCATGATTTATCAGTACTTATGCAAACATGCACGGTAAAAAAAACAATTTTTATCAAATATTTAGTAAACGACTAAAGTGATGACTATAATTAATTAAAAGCAATTGTAGAACGTTTAATAACCTTTCAAATGACATCTCACACGAACCGATCGGTCCCATAGGACTCGAGATGTGAACGAATTTCGATGACATTTTGATGACGGTCAGACGCTATCTATCCCCCTCCTCCTTGTTTTCGACTCGCTCCCCCTCTACAAAAAAAACCTGGTCAATTCATATTTTGGAGACAATGAGGAACAAAACCATATCAGTTTTATGTATTTGGAAGAAATGTCAACGACTTTTCTCCAAACAAATCTGTTTCCTCCAGCCTTTTAGATAAAAATATTACGTTTTCTAAAAATAACAACAAACGGATAATTATTTATCTCAGAGTTCAATAAACCGATTATAGTAAATTTAAAATCCTTTCAAATGATACCTATCACGATGTGATCTGTAAAATAGATTCCGAGCAATAATGAAAATACGACAACGGTCGGCCGCCATTCATATGATGATGCGCAGTGACCCATGCTGAACAAAATTCATCATTTACTTGGTTATACAATATTATATATAAATAAAACTTATATTGTTCAAAAGCTCATAAAATTTCCCGTATATTTTATTACAATATTAATTGCAGTAAAGTTGTAATTTATTGAGTTATAAGCATGTTTTTTCAGTAGTAACGCAAATATGCACGGTAAAAAGTAATATTTTATCGAATATTTTGTAAACGAATAAAGTGTTGACTACAATTATTTAAAAACAATTATAGTACGTTTAATGATATTTAAAATGACATCTCACACGAATCTATCGGTCCCATAGGACTCGAGATGTGAACAAATTTCAATGACATTTCGATGGCGGGCGGACACCATCTTTCCCCCCTCCTTTTTTTCAACTCGTCCCCCCCTTTATAACATAAAGCTGATCAATTCATGTCCTATAAATATTGAGAAATACATCCATACCAGTTTTAGGTATTTAGAAGGAATATCGGTGACCTTTCTCCAAACAAGCCTGTTTCTTCCAGTCTATTAGGTAAAAAATGTTACATTTTCTAAAAATAATAATAAACTGTTAATTTTGCAACTTAGACTTCAAAGAACCGATTAAAGTACATTTTAAATGCTTTCAAATAATACTAATTACGATTTGATCCGTAAAATAGATTCCGAGAAATAATGAAAATACGATGGCGGTCGGCTGCCATTCTATGAGGAAGCGCAGTGACCCATGCTGAACAAAATTCATCAATACTCGGTTATATAAAATTACTTACTAATAAAACTTATATTTTTCGAAAGCTCATAAATTTTCCTGTATATTTTAAAATAAAATTGATTGCGGTAAAGTTATAATATATTGAGTTATAAGCATGTTTTATCAGTACTTACGCAAACATGCACGGTAAAAAAATCATATTTTTTGAAATATTTTGTAAAGGACTAAAGTGACGACTACAGTTATTTATGAACAATTGTAGTACATTTAATAGTCTTTCAAATGACATCTCATACAAACCGATCGGTCTCATAGGACTCGAGATGTAAACAAATTTAGATGGCAGTCAGCCGCCATCTTTCCCCCCCTTTTTACCGACCCGTCCCCCCCTCCGTAAACTAAAACCAGTCAATTCGTATTCAGGAGACTACGAGGAACACATCCATACCAGTTTTAGGTATTAAGAAGAGATGTCTACGAAAATCGTGAAGGAGACGACTTTTGTTGAATTTGCTCCTATACTATGCCACCCTAGTACTTACGACGATAAGATGAACAGTCTCTTTCTGGTAATCTATTAACAAAATTAATCTTCGTCTATTGCTAGTGAATTTCTGTGTCCCTGGTAGGCTTTATACATAAAATCAAATTAAATACTTAAATGATTCAGGTGACAAGCAAAACTTACTAATTACAAAAAAAATAAACGATAATCAACCTTGTTATGTTGTAAGTATGGTTCATTATGGCTATGAACTTGTGGTAGTACTTAGTGAGTTTTGCTTGTCACCTGGCGAAATGAAATAGAGTAAAATACGAACCAACCTCTCGATACACCATGGTACCCTAGTCCAACGATAAAATGTTTAGTAATGTTTCTGGTCAAGTTTGAGAAAGTTTATCTTCCTCTATTACTTTACTACTAGTGATTTCTGAACCCCTGGTAGGCTTCGTTCACAAAAATATTTGTCACGTGACCCCAACGGAACGCTACATTTCTTTGTGCATGCCATCGGTTCATCGATTTATAAGACGTTATCACGTCAAAAATTAGGGTCGTCTACAACAGTTTTTGGATAAAACTAATATTTTCGTAAATAATAGTTCCGAAAGTTTAAAACAGGGCGTCCTAGGGGTCCATCTAACTTTTGAGCCGTGGGTCCAAAAAAATTGAAAAAAATCATGAAAGTGAGGCCTAATAAGTACCTTCAGTGAAAACTATATTGAATTAAATCGGCTGAGCCGTATTTGAGTTGTCACTCAAAACCCCGTAGTAAAAGGACGTAAGTGAAATGACGTAAGCACCGCCAAATTTCTCTTAAGAAACGACCTTTTGAATTAATGAATTGTAACAGGCCCGCTAGCTAAAATTATGTGCTTTGAGAAAAATAAATTAAATTTATATTAAAAATTTGGATTTCCAGAGCACTTATAGGAGGGAGGTGAAAATTATGAAATTTCACTTTTTTTTTTCATAGTAAATGCAGGGAAAGAAATCTTCAATTTGTTGCTTTTTACTGCACCGAATTTTGGCACATTTCAACCAAGATTATGGCCAACGTCTAAAATCTAGATTTTTAATAACCACCTACCAATACCCATCAAAACATTCTGTACTCCATCTTTTGTAAGGCAGTGTATGGAGATAATTCCTCGAATACTGGATTAAAAGTATATAAAAGGTACACCATTGTTATTAGACTATATTTCTAAATGTTTTTTTATGGCAGTAACCTTTGACTTAAAAACGTCACATATTTTTTTCGTCGAATAAAATAATAAAAAACCGTTTCAAACGATTGCAATTTTCAATGTTTTTCCTTGACATCCAAATTGATCTTATAGTACTGGCGGAAACCGTAGGATTTGCTACGTTACATGATACAAAGATACTCGTAAGCCCTATGGCACATATTCATAAAAGTGATCAGAGTTCCGGAAAAATAGTAAAAAAAAATAGAATTGGCCGAAAGCACAAAAAAGGTCCTTTTTTCACCACTTCCGGTTTAAAACGTGGATGGTATATTTACCTACGGCATTTGATACTAAGATGATACTTGCGGCAAAAAATAGTAAGTAATTTGTATTTAGGTATTGAAAAACCCAGTCTGCCAGTTTCTGCACGGCCGGAACTGCCCGGCAGACTGGTTCAAAAGTGCCATAATTTGGGATCAAATTCATTACTTTTAAACTAGTCTGCCGGGCGCTTCAGCATCACTTTTATGAACATGTGCCATGGGGCTTTTCTTTGTATCACGTAACGTGGCAAATCCTACGGTCGCCGTCTGTACTATTGTTTTTCTAAAATTTGAAACAATTAATTAAATTGTGCAAATACGAATGTGAATGCGAACATCAAAAAACATGCGGATTATATGTGAATATACGAATATTATATGCCTATCGGAAAACACAGCGTCGCATTATGAAGAAGCAATGTGTCAACTCACCTGTTGTCAGATTTATACTTACGATTTCTGAACGTATCTTTAGTTCCTGAACGTGTTTTGTATGTCAAAGTCCCAGCTAGGCGGGAACCGGTCTCAACTTGTCATTGCTTGTGTTTCTCGCCGTGACAAAAGTTTGTCGGAACAAAAATAAGTAATTTACCTGAATTTACGTATTATTCCTCTAGGAAGTGTGTTATAAAAGTGAGATTGACTGGTGCGGAACCAGATAAAGTGAATATTCAACCGGTAGGGGTTGATTTCAACGCTTCTCCTTAATCGGCATCACCAGACTCTTCTTCCGACTCGGAGTCGGAAAGACTATGGTCTAGCAGTGCTGAGAATGCCGATCTACGCATTGAGACGTCGGTCAACATACGCATTGAGGCGTCGGTCAACATACGCATTGAGGCGTCGGCCAGCCAAGTGGGACTCCTCTCACAATACATCTAACAGGTAGGCGGCTCGTACCGTACTTCACTACGCTTACTTTAGTGCAACCGTTCGCACCGCCCCCCGTACAGTCGACAAAGTCTGTAAATTGTTTTTTGTCATACCCGGTCGCTAGAACTATTTGCTCTTGAAAAATTGCAGACTGAAGTAAACAAAAACAAACTAGTAAAAGCTGCAGTTCCAGAAAAAGAACAGACTAATAAAGAACAGCAGCAAGTTTTGCTTAACTATACTGCAACACCAGCTTTACTAATTTGAAAATTAATGAAGTGCTCTACCATTTTATTAAGGGCTATTTATTAGGAACAGAAAAGGTTATGGCCAGATTGTCTAACGCGGTGTTGGAGTATCTGTTTGAACAAAGGGAAATTATCTCAAATAGTGCAGTTGCTTCGGAGCCCTGCGCTGGGCTCAATATACAATGGGCACTACAACGACAGGAAGCTCCTTATAATAATTTAATAAAAAAATTGACTAGTTTGTGCATGCCATGATACAAAAGTTGAAGGTAGGTACTAAAAGTAATGCCCGACCAAGTTGCTCCATGTTTGCTATAGAAGATGTTTATAGTAAAAAAGAGCAACGGGAGGGGTGTAGGCCAATTTTCGAAGGTCTGAACAGATATGTTCTGACCAGACATTTCCATCTGATTTCACATGTTACGGAAACATGCTTCCTACAACCAGCGGATTGGCTTATATATAGATATTTCACAGGCTTACCCCCATGTGATGGTAGCTCAGTCGCACCAACCATTTCTATATTTTCTATGCATCAGTTACTGGAGAGAGATCCTCCAAATGACCTGCCTGTCTTTTAGCTCACCATCAGCATCTTGACTTTTCTCATGCATAATCTGCTGGGTTGCGGAGACCCTACGCAGGAGAGTGTGTAGAGATCTAATTCTAGTTTGCCTGGATGACTTCCTATTGACCCATCAGGACTCGGGCATAACCTACTGGGTTGCGGAGACCCTATGTAGGAGAGGTTGTTGAGTTCCAGTCTGCCTGGACAACTTCCTCTTGGCCTATCAGGACTCAGGCATAAGCTGCTGGGTTGCGGAGACCCTATGCAGGAGAGGTTGTAGAGTTCCAGTCTACCTGGACGACTTCCTCTTGACCCATCAGGACTCGGGCATAACCTGCTGGGTTGCGGAGACCCTGTGCAGGAGAGATTGTCAAGTTCCAGTCTACCTGGACGCCTTCCTCTAGGCCCATCAGGACTTAGGCAAAACATGCGGGGTTGCGGAGACCCTACGCAGGAGAAATTGTCGAGTTCCAGTCTACTTGGACAACTTCCTTCTTGGCCCATCAGGATCAGACTTTATTGTCCCATAAAGCTGCGGAGGCTGTAGAGATCCTGGGGTCACTTGGTTGGCAGGTAAATTTCCAGAAGTCTGTAGTAATACCTACTCAGTCGGTAGAGTACCTGGGAATTTTATGGAATATTATATTGAGTCAAATTAATCTGACAGGAAAGAAGGAAGATATAATCGTTCATACAGCGTTGCAGCTTTGTAGCTGTAATGTCTCCTGGGGTTTCTCAACTGTGCCTGTTACGTGGTTCCAAGAAGAAGGCTCCATTGTCGCCGCCTGCAAATATTCTCTCGCCAGTTCTAGAGAAACTCAGCAGGCGCGAGAGATTCCTCAAATTGCTTTGAAAGCAATGGAATGTTGGCTCGGAGCCATAAGTCTATCCTCTGTAATCTGTATATCACATCTTGTCGATTGACGCGTCAGACAGAGGATGGGAGCGCGCCACAGATGGATCGATTGACACTAGCAGGCACCTGGAATCGAGAGCCAAAGACGTTGGCACAGCAACCAAAAATAAATGTATGTATGTGGTGCTACCTATCTGCTATAAGAGCTCCGGGGCGGACCCGGAAAAAATCACATGTACAGTCGAGTCCACTGATATATGAGCATTAAGCATTCAAAATGATCTATACACCCTTATGACATTAACAATAAGGTGTAAATTTTTCATATTTTGCATCCAGTTGTCTAGATAGTTGAGAATGCGTCCTATTACAGACAGACAATTATTCTGTCACTGATCGCCATTCGAAAAGAAAGGGAGACCAAGTCCATAGGTCTTCTGAAACTCACATTCCAACTTCTATCTGTGATAGATCAGTGGAAAGTAACACTGTCAGCTCAATATTCGCTGGGCAGATACAACATAAGAGCAGATCGGCTGTCTCGGAGACAACCGCTGCTGAAATGTTTAGTTGATACAGTGACTACAACCTGGCTTGCACTTCCCTCCTCCAAACTTGATGCCACAAGTATTAACCAAGCTCGAAACTTATCTGTAAGTGACCCAGCCAGTTTGGAGAGCGGATCTCCAGTCACAAACAAGGGTAAATCCCTACCAAATCCAGAACCTACGGAAGGTACTGATAGATCTGACTGCAGGCCGGCCACCACCCATGGTGGAGTAGCTAGCCCTGCAGATCTGGAAACCTTGGGGGTTGGAGTCAAAAGGCAGATAGATTTTGTGTACTTTCTCTTTTTCTGTACACTGTGTACATCATTATGTACAATGCTTATTAGGACTGTTCATGTTCTGAATAAACTAAAAGAATTAAAATTTAAAATAGCATGTTTGACAAAGTAAGAGAAAGAGCTATTAAAGAA
This sequence comes from Pammene fasciana, assembly GCA_911728535.1. Taxonomy (NCBI): domain Eukaryota; kingdom Metazoa; phylum Arthropoda; class Insecta; order Lepidoptera; family Tortricidae; genus Pammene; species Pammene fasciana. Next base: position 12,213,830 of record OU452294.1, on the reverse strand, counting down.
AGGACGAAGACCATCTACTATTTCTCTCTGTTATAAGATGTTGGAAGAAGTGGTTCACCGAAGATCAGATTAACTGTACAACCAGGGCTTGTAACCGTAACCGAAATCCATAGTAAAAAACCGGTTTGTTTTTTCGTTCTTTTCGTTACTGTTTTATACTCAATCGAAAAATCCTATAATTTGAAGTGAAAACTATAATAAAACATCGGGTTTTACATAATAACCATAAAATAATTAAATATATTGGATCATTTCGGGGTTTTTTGCATTAACCGGTTACAAGCCCTGTGTACAACACCCGAAACAGAAGAAGTTGCACAGTTTTTGCCTTTTTGGCATAGACATATTTAGATGGGGGATTGTCTTATAATACTATGCTACTTCAGAATTAGCTATATCCACTTATTGTGGCCAGGCTGATGAGGCATTCTCTAGTTTTCTGATTAGAAATACTCTAAGAATGCAAAGCCACTGCGGAGGTTTCAAATTTGGGACTACAGACTAGTATTGGAGTGGCTGCAAAACACTCCTGCGAAGCAGCACACCGGGCCACAACCCTACTTCCCTTAGTTTAAGGTCGCAGGATACATGATTTGACTATTTTGATGATATCAGAGAATCATTACAAAGACTATGGAGAGATTGTTCATATCGGGCCCCCTTTCAGTTCAAAAACTGATAGCAGTTCTCAACGACAGTCAGGATACAAACTGAAGTTATATGTTGTTGTTACATGAATCCAAAGTTATATGCCCAGTGACCCGAGTTGTCATTATGGGGAAAACGCCAAGAAAGACGAACAGGTGATAAGAATTTATGAAATCTTTTCATCAAATCCATGGTGAGGTAAAACCAGCTTCTAGAGCATTGCTTGGAGGTTTAGTCCGCTCTGTCTAGAAGGAGGCAGGCAGGGCCGGTCCTAGGGTAGAGCGAGTGGAGCGGGCGCTCTAGGCGCCGAATGGCAGGGGGGCGCCAAAATGGCAAAAGAAAAAAAAGTTTTAAAGCGAGTGTGGCGCGGGCGCAAAATATGTACGTTTGGAGTGGAGTTGTGCGACGGTGGGTGGTACCTTTACCTTTTGGTATATAATTTTTGGTATTTTTATTATTTCAACTTGTTTTATCAGACGTGACTCGCTACTTTTAATCTTGAAGGGCGCGAAATAAAGGCGCCAAAAAGAAGAAGTTCTTTATATTTTTCTAAGCGATTTGGTTTATCAGGATTGCATTCTATTATTTATTTTTTAAATCGTTGCTTTTGATCTTGAAAGGCGCGAAATAGAGCCCGATATAGGCGCTGAAAACGTAACGTTCTTTGTAATTTTTTCAAGCAATTGGGAATTTTAGGACTATTTTTTTTAAAAGCAGTGGCTTTTAATCTTGAAAGGCGCGAAATTAAACCTGATAAAGGCGCTGAAAAACGGGTTACATTTATTATCTTTTTTTTAAAATCGCTGTCGAAAGGCGCCGAAAACGTAAAGAAGGCAAAACAAATATAAAGCTTAGCGACCTCTAGAAGATGAACACTCGGCCTTAATATAGTATTTTTTTATTTTATTAAAACTGCATTACTTTCCCGATACTGACTTTAAACTTCTAAAATAATAAATCCAAGTATGAGGTCGTGAGAGCTCGCCAAATCTATACCTCTCGCCAAAATCGCCCTTTGTATGGAAATCTTATTAAGAATGGTTCAAAATTTAAAGATATAATTGCGTATAAATTTATAAACTTTAGTGATGAAACTTACATGACTTTGAATAGCATATTTTAACTTATGTTATGAAATATTCACTATCTACTATAGCCTGATCCCTCTCGTGCATGAGAGGAGGCCTGTGCCCAGCAGTGGGACGTATAGAGGCTAACATATTATATTATTATATTATTATGAAATATTCATTGTTCAAGTCATGGTTCCAATATTTTGTGATTCTTGCAATGTATTAATGGCGTTCAACTTTTGGGCCTGGCTTAGTTTTTTCAAATTCTTACTCTCATAAAAAACATACACCATTTATGTTTTAAATTGCTTTTTGTTACTTGATTTTAGGACTAAAACATGATCAAAACTTTTTTTTGTGTCACTATTATCATGGGGATTACTTTAATATGGAAACGGGACTGTTCACTTAACAGAACTTAGATACCTAAAACTTGAACTACGAGTATTTACCAGTTTATCTTTTAGGCTGCATTCCAAAACATGCAGTTTGCATGAATTTTATTACTTCATTTCATGAATATCATGCTCAAAACTTGAACTAACCAAATTTATTTGTTCATGTTTTAGGTAGCAAATTCAAAACTGAACATTTTTCTTTTCTAGAAATCTTCTACCTATCAGTGGCGGCGTGTCCATAGAACATGATTCCCGGCTGCTTGCCTAACTTTCATGCACCTGATCAGTTTTCCTACAGCTCATGAAGAAATTTTAAACCAAAATAAACTCCGGCTGCCTAAGAAAAATTTTGACCCACCGCCACTGCTAATACTATTTTTGAAGGCCCATGGTCCTAATTATAGTGTTTATTAAATTTGAAAAAGATGAAATCATTTTAAATCGAAACACTTGATTAACCTTTGTTTACTTCAATTGGTGCTCTGCATTTTTGACGAAAATAGTGTTGCCGAATTTCACTTGCCAACCAACTTTGCGGAGAAGTTTCATTTGGCCGAATTTCATTTGCATAATCGAACCTAACCGAACCCAACCTAGTAAGTAATTTCCATTTCCCAACTATGGGGTTGGGAAATGAAATGGTTGCGAGATAATTATTTGGTAAAAGTTATTCGGCCAAATGAAACATCTGCGAAAAGTTGGTTGACAAGTGAAATTCAGCAGTACAATTTTCGGCAGCAAGGCAGGATACCACTTTAATTATTGCACAAAGCTAAATCAATCAAATTTCCTAATTTTGCTTGTATAGGCCTTAGGAGGCCTCTGTTCATTTACGAGTATTGGCGTCAAATTATTAATTTTTGGGTACTTGATTTTTCTTTTGTACTGGTTCATCTTTTGAATCAAACCGTTCAGGGCACTTAGTTCATCTTCTGGGCGAATTGGCATATTTTGGCACAAAAATTCTAATATAAAATGCTGTACGGTTCTAAAAGGGTTTGGAATAGCTTATTCTAACTAATTATTTGCCAAATCATATTTTAAAAAAAACTTGTTGAAAATTGGTTATAACATACATCAAAGTTGGGGTAGTCCCTTAATCGTTCATTTATGACCTAACCCTATTTTTCTAACGCTTTTGGGTAAAAAGCTTAGACGAGGGGCGCCAAAACCCGATTTCGCTCTACCCTGATCGAGGGCTCGGGCCGGCGCTGGAGGCAGGTATTGATGCTTCGCCATCAGGCAGCCGTCACTCAGCAGTGGTCTCTTTGGCGTCACTGGAAAAGCGACCAATGAGATGAAAATTACAAGAAGGTAATTAGAACCCTCAATACCTTTGCCAAAACATTATTGCCGAGATATAATCAAGACACAGGAACGCGAGTTTTTAAATGGCAATTTGTTTGATAACTTTATGAGTATTTAGAGTAATATTACTCTTATTGCTGTGAGATGATCTCAGGAAAATTCTTATTTATTTCTTGTTGAAATAATTAAATTTTGGTTTCTCAAATTAATATGTGTCAGTGTTGTATTTGTCCGTAGTCCGTACAAAGGGAGGGGACCACTTTGTCCATACGGAGTTACTAGTGCTTCTAAAACTATGCAATATGCACTCAACACTATCTATTAGTGAAAGAAAAAAGTGTCGTTGTGAATCAACAAGGTGGTCCCTTGCACTGGACTCGTCCACATATATTGGAATTTGTTGCAATACGGTGCAGTGACATTTTATGTTTTTGTTTATTCTTTGTATTTGAATACTATTGCATTACAAAATCTTTAATGCTAATCATCATTGCTTGTGTATTCCTAGTCACCAGCAGATAACAAACACATCTTCATAATGCGACGCTGTGTTTTCCGATAGGCATATAATATGACCGTTTTACATAACAATAAAACGATTATTATATGCCGAGAGAAAACACAGCGTCGCAGTAAGGTTCTTACTGGTGAAGACATCAATGACAAGTTGAGACCGGTTCCCGCCTAGCTGGGACTTTGACATACAAAACACGTTCAGGAACTAAAGATACGTTCAGAAATCGTAAGTATAAATCTGACAACAGGTGAGTTGACACATTGCTTCTTCATAATGCGACGCTGTGTTTTCTCTCGGCATATAATAATCGTTTTATTGTTATGTAAAACGGTCATATTAGTAGTATATATTTAGTCGCGCCAAAAATCGCCGCGTGTGCTATTACCGTTGTGACCAATGTTGCCATGTTATCGAACCAAAAAAAATAAAAGTATAAAGTTTAAAAATCTGTATTATATGAAAATAACAACAATTAAACAATTCATTACATTGTTATTTTAGCTTATTGCATTGAAAAACTTAAAAATTGTACCATGCTATTTATTTAAGTTGGCTTTCCGCATGCTAAAAAAATATTTATCTCTTGCACTTCTGACACTACTACTACTATCAATCTGCCGTATTTCGTATGCAGTTGAAGGCTTTAATATATTTAATTATGCTGCAGGTATACGACATAAAATTGTGTACGTTCTTAATGGTAAATTATCACCTCTCATTCTCAATTACCAATATTATATACATATATCTCAGTCACACCGTTGTTAGGTTTTTAGAACGTATATTACTTAAAAATTGCCAAAATACAGATAAATCTGCGCTGGTAACACAGCGCAGGCGAGGCACGAGCCGTGCGCGTGGTCGGCCATCATTTCTCTTGTCCGCTCCCGTAACCGACCAATCGTGGTCGTCCTTTGGCTCATGCGCGCCAAATTTAAAACAACGTTGATGAGCGTTTTGGAATAGAATAAGTGCCAATTTATTTTAAAAGGCGATTTATGCAAAATTGAGCTAAAAAATGTGCATTGTGAAAATCCCGAAACATACTTACCTATTTCCAAAATTTAATTGCTAAATAATTTACACACGCATAAAACTCACCTTCCGGTATTCATTATGCTGCGATTTAGTAACAGTATATTTAATTACTATATTTATTTATTAATCATAAAAAATCTAGCCAATTACGATTTGAATGCACTGAAATAGGCTCAATAATAAAATAACCTCTCTGTCAAGTTACTATAAATGGAGAATCCTTTTTAATTTTTTGTGCCATTCGTCGTTAATATTGAAAAGCAAATATTATTGTATATTTACAAGAAAACATATGTTTATTAAGATTTTTATACAATAATCTACGAATTTTTATATTTTTAAATATTTTTTTAAATATGTATTCAAGTAAAATTTTATAGGATTATGTGTCGACGTAATCACTAGATTTATGATACGTCCGCTACATCAAAAAAATCAGCTATTATTAATTATTTCCAATTCGCCATACTAGCCGAACTTAAAATGACTGTACTAAGACTACTAGTTCACCAAAGGAGACACACCGGAGAGAAGCCGTACAAATGTAGTCATTGCGGCTACAGGTGCACGCGGAAAGAAAATCTACTAGTTCACCAAAGGAGACACACCGGAGAGAAGCCGTACACATGTGGTCATTGTGATTACACGAGCAGTTATAAATCAACCATTCAAAGACACGAAATGACGCATTCTTAGTGTGTGCGGAGGCTTCTTAATGTCGCTACTGTGATTACAATAAAAAACTGTGATTGCGGTAATATCACTACATAGTATATAATTGTAAGCAAAAAAGAACCGACTTCACTTAGGTTCCGCTATTCCAAGAGGAAGTAGCCGGGTTGCTGTAAAAGATAGTGAAATCACTATAGGTGCCTATAATAGTTGAAGAGTTCCCTCGATTTCTCCAGGATCCCATCATCAGACCCCGACTTGGTGCCAACGGGACCATCTTGGGGTTATACCCGTTCGATTAAAAAAAATATTTGAAAATCGGTTCTCGATTTACGGATATATCGAGTACCATACATACAAAAAAAAATATTAAAAAAAATCTGTCGAATTGAGAACCTCCTCCTTTTTTAAAGTCGGTTAAAAACAAAGTCGCTTCCTGCTGTCTGTCCTTATGTATGCTTAGATCTTTAAAACTACGCAACTGATTTTGATGCGGTTTTTTTAAAATAAAGTGATTCAAGAGTAAGGTTTATATGTATAGTAATTGCACCCGTGCAAAGCCGGGGCGGGTTGCTGGTATTAAATAAAATAAAATTTAATTTCATATTTTTTATTCATATTTTATTATACACATTTAAATTTTATTCTAGAAACATTCTAGAATAGTATTTTATTATACTTTTATTCATATTTAAGTTTTGACGATGTTATAGTGAAATTACTCTCATTAATTTGGATACTTTAAACAACATATTATAGTATTTTGTGCAACAGTTACATAATGAAGGTTCTTAAGATTCGAGGGTCGAAGTTACAAAATGAGGCGAAGCCGAATTTTGTAAAAACAGACCCGAGAATTTTAAGACCTAATTATGTACCGTTGCACACCATACTTTCTCTACGACAGTAATTAATAATTTCCAAAATGTTATTCTTGAGTGTTAAGAGTACATAAATCAATTTTGTTTTAAGATTTGTCTGGCAACTAATTATCTCTTACTTGTATGCCCAAGTCTCCAGATGTTCACTGTGAAGTTTTCTTGTCACCTATTTTATCAAAATTAACATAAATTTCTTTATATAAACAATAAAATACGAATATAAATACAACAATGAAGTTTAAACACTGGGTTTTAAAACTTTTTAAAATCAACTTTTTAAATGTCATAGACAATAATAGACCACAAGCCGGTTTTCAATTCCAAATAAATATAAAGTTCGTTCTTGTAACTCAATGTAAAAGTTTAAGTTAAGGTAGAATTTTGCTTTTCATGAATTTATTTTCAAATATTAATACTTTCAAAAACCACAGGTTATGTTTTTATCATATTTTATGCAAAATTAATCCTAATATTATATTACTTTGAAAATATAATTTATATTGAAAACAAGAACAAACCTTTTTTAGACATGGTGCCTGGAAGTCAGTGCATTAAAAAAAAAAACAGTTGCACAATATATATTGTGTAAAAGCGGTATTACACATTGCAACCTGCAGGGCCCAATCTGTCAGGTTGGAAGGTGTAATTGAAGGTAGGGCCCGTAGGGAGCTGAAGGAGGGGTAGGAAGAGGCAGGGTACACAACAGATTGGGCCCTGCAGGTTGCAATGTGTAATACCGCTTTAACTGCTAGCAGTTGTAGAAAGTGCCTATAGACAAATAGACTTTAGCGCCGACACTTCAATGACATGGTTTTAGATACCACTATTAGGGTCGCCACACACCTAGCGGTTTTCCTCGCGGAATTACCGGAAGTAGCGGAAATTCATAGACAAATTAAGCATTTTGTCTATGAATTTCCTCTACTTCCGGTAATTTGTCTATGGCTTCCATACAAAAAATCTGCTACCATAGACAAATTTCCGCTACCATAGACAAATTTCCGCTACTTCCGGTAATTCCGCGAGGAAAACCGCTAGGTGTGTGGCGACCCTAAGTCCTTTAATTGGCATATTGAAGTACTGGAGTAGAAAAATACATCTTTTAGAATTACAATTGCATCAACTGACGATTGGAAACTGATTGTTGCTAGATCTACTTGAATAAACGAAACGTTGACAGTGAGTTGACTACTCTACAGGCACACTCCATACTCGTAGAGGGAGAAACTCCCACCGCACATAGAGGTCAACTTATTCGCGGCAGAGGCCCTAAGGCGATTATCACACTGGCGACGGATCTGCATGCGGCGCCGGTGCGCGAGCGAGATAGCGCTATACACATGCAGAGCGCTATTTCGCTCGCGCACCGGCGCCGCATGCGGATCCGTCACCATGTGTGATAATCGCCTAACCACTGCCTACTCAGGTCACAGCGGCACCGGTCGAATTTTCCCGCGTACATGCAACCCATCGAAAACACAAATCTGAAATGAGAGCCAAGTTCTTCGTCGATAAAGGAATTGAGGTCTATATAAGTGCCAAGTGCTCTGTAGGAAATCCCAAAAATTCAATTAAGTACAAGTGCATGTTACGTTCTAAAATAATTTTACACAATTTATTTATTTTACTTGGGATATAATATTAATTCAAGCTCAAGATTGTCTTGACTAGTTTTTACCAACTGGCTGGCTAGACTGGCTAGATCAAGTTCCTAAGTCATCTTATGAGAAGTGGGTTAATTAGGTTTGCCACAGGTTTTTGATCTATAGTTGAGTCAGTCAGTCATAAAAATACCGGTTTTCAACGTCAATATATCAATAACCGTTTGAGTAAGATTCATGAAATACTGGATTCTGGCCGGGCCGGGGACTTTAATAAATGTGCCATATTTTATGTATGTAAGTTAACTAGATATGGAGTTGTGTGGGGTCAAAGGTAGTGTCGCCAGTTCCTTTTTCTTTGAACTTGGCTGGACTGGACACGCTGCCGCGTGTCTAGGAAGCCCTAAATATCGAATCATCTACAACCCAGGGCCGAAAGTCCTGGCGCCTTCGTACAAAGAGGCCCGATCCCCATTGAAATGGAAAAGGGGCAGGAAGAAGAATAAATGAAGGAAATACTTGATGATTAATGATAATAATGATTTCATATTATTTTTACCTAATACGTAGATCTTAATGATAAGGATCACGAACTCACTGTAACCGGGCATAATTCTCATAATTACTTAAAAAAACCGAGCAAGAGCATGTCGGGCCATGCTCAGTGTAGGGTTCCGTAGTTACCGGCCTGTTACAATTCATTAATTCAAAAGGTCGCTTCTTACAGGAAATTTGGCGGCGCTTACGTCATTTCACTTACGTCCTTTCACTATGGGTTTTTGAGTGATAACTCAAAAACGGCTTTAATTCAATATAGTTTTCATTGAAGGTACTTATTAAGACTCACTTTCATGATTTTTTTCAAAATGTTTGGACCCACGGTTCAAAAGTTAGATTGGGGGGGACGGGGGGGGGGGGGGGGGGACGTTTGTATTTACAATGTAACCATCACATTTATTTCATTTTATTGTTAACTGCCATTGTGTGTCGTTCACATCTCGTTAGTAAAACACTAAGTACGGGCGGCGGCCGTAGGATCGGCTACGTTACGTGATACAAATATAAGCCTTATGGCACATGTTCTTAAAAGTGATGCTGAGTTCCAAAAAAAATGTACGAAAAAATAGAGTTGGCCGAAAGTACAAAAAAGTACCACTTCCGGTTTAAAAAATGGATGGTTAAGACGTGTCGGAAAAAACTTCATGTAAATATTGTAATAGCAGCCATTGTCATCGAGTCGAATAAAGTGCTCAACGTATTATTTTTACCTTTTGATGTTCCACCTCACACCCACCCTCCAGCTCGACGCAGCTAGAACATGTACTCTCAGATCCCGTTCCCACTTGTCGGATATCGAGCCCAGATTATAATTGGATGTTCCAGTGGTTGGTCTATTTTATATGAAGCTATACCCACTTGCACGACATAATTTTGTATGAGGCGCCGGGTGTCGGATTAAAATCCGGGCCCAACTTCCGACAAGTGGGAACGGGGTCTTACGCCTTGACATTAGAGCCGTGTTCAGATATTTGTCAACACTGTCCACTCCGATATATCTGCTGACTGCACGAGGCTCGACCCGCGGAGCGCTGCCTCGTCATCCATCTTACCTCTCATCTGCAAAATACCGACGCTTCTAACATTACTTGAAGTTCCAATATCTTGCCACTACCTCTGAACACTTACGCAACAAGTTTCAAATACAAGCGTCGATATTCTGCAGTTGTCTCCCTTCCTTCATAATGCTGGCCATACACGATCATTCCTATCGTCAAATCGGCATGACGCTGCAGGCTTGATCCAATCTGCAGTTCGTCCATATACACCACACACGATCAGTTGGATTTGTCCAATTGGCAGCGACGTTCAGTTGAAGCCATGGCGTCACCGGTGACAGACGACGATGTTTTAGCCGTTTTGGGCATTAATATACTCGTGAAAACAAAACAAAAGATCGAGCAGAGTGGTGCAAACAGTGGTTAACATTTTAGCCATACAAATTTAGTGAAAGAATTAAGGATTACGCCAAAATTTTGCGTCATGTTTTGAGAGCGCGCGCACGACGACGTCTACCTATCACCGACAATAATCTTGATCGGACTGAACTGATGATCGCCGACCGCCATACACGGTACAATCGGCATGATCCAATCGGCATGATCAAGCCAAAAGAATCGAATTTCGATTGTGCCGTCAAATTTAACTGTCATGCCAATCCACTCCCACACACGGTCAATTCTAACTGATCCAATCGGTAGCGTCATGCCGATTGGACGATAGGAATGATCGTGTATGGCCAGCATAAGTACCTATCTACCAACTCACGATCGACCGCTTTTGTAGGATAAAACTTCTGTCGCTCATTTGTAAACCTTATTTCAACGGGTTAAGGTCTACGGCTGGTCAGTAAAGAGTGTCGCTGTTAGTATGGAGGTCCTTTTATCTAGATGTGGGCTCCGTCGCCGTCACTAGCTCAGCACTCGGACCGGCGGCCGTGCATTTCGATGGCATTTCAATTTTGATAGTTTGTTAGACAATAATTTGAGTTTAGTTTTTACTATTGGTAAGATTAAAGCTGAGACGCACTAATTTTCATGATTAAAATCTGAGCAGGTAATCATAAATCAAAGAATTGAATAGAGTTCAAGTTATACTGGTCAACGAGCGAGTCCTCAGTTCGGGGCGGACTACTAGTTATTACAAGTCGTAGCCGACACTGATTCATTGTATTAAACATAATACAAACACGTATATTTTCGAGCAGTTTAATTGGTATCTATCGCGGAGGAAACGGCACATCCATAATACTAAAGCATAGTTCATTTAGAAATGGTACGCGATCAAAGACGTATAATTTTTAAATAAAATAGATAACAATATTTTTAATTAATTAATATGAAAGATCATTAATTCATGTAAGCATTTTACATAAATTTCAATAATTTACTTTTGTTATGTATAAAATTACGGACTCTTTTCGAAATAGTCTTCATCATCCTCTGAACAAGCCCACTGTCCACCTTTTATGCCTGTAGATTCCATGTAGACCGCAAAGAGTTGATGTCTTGGACTATTCTGCCAGTTTTATTTAATTTTCCTTTCATAATCACCCAGTAGTTCTCCATGGGCCGAAACTGGGGACAGTTGGGTGGGTTCATCTCACATGGTCGTGGTATGAAATCAATGTGATTTGCTGCATACCAGTTCAAAACCTTTTTGGAGTAATGGCAGCTAGCCAAATCGGGCCAGAATTTAACAGGACCATTGTGGTTTTGAATGAAAGGCAAAATTCGTTTTTGCAGACACTCTTTCACATAAACATCTGATGTCATTGTTGCCTTAGTGACGAACACTTTGGTCTTAAGACCGCAACTGCATATACCCTGCCAAATCATGTGTTTTTTTGCAAATTTCTCGAGTTTGTGAAACTTGTATTTTTCCTCAACATTCCCTGTAGCCGATGCCTTGTAAAACTTTGAACCTGGGAGTTGGTTAAAGTCGAGCTTTACGTACGTCTCATCATCCAGCAAGAGGCAGCCGTTGTATTTGGTGAGAATTTGGTCGTACAGCCGACGAGCTCGTTTTTTAGCTGCTTCATTCTGTTTTATGGTTCGATTTGGCTGCTTGACGGCTCTATAGTAGACGTGTGCGCCGCCGCGCCGCGCCGCCGCCGCCGGCCATTTTTACCCACGCTGCCGCCGCCGGCCGATGATCGGCGTGAAATCGGCGTGACATAACATGCTAACTCACACTTGTTATTTACATATCCCATTCTCATTAGGTCAATTTTTATGTTAAGATCCTTGAGAAATCGAAGGAACTATTTAAAAGTTCCGCTTACAACTAATGTAAATTGTAATTTGGGTGTATTTTATTAGCTCGCACGTTTCAGCTCTCCGCAGTGATATTGTAAAGTGCACACTGTAGATAATTACTACGAAATGATGTCAACTTAAACTATTTTGTTTTAATGGTTTAATTTTAAAAGTAACCCTTTTTACACACTTTTATTTAGTTTCACTCCGTAGATTTATATGCATCTAATCTTGTATTTACGTAAATTTCAACCATCACTTCACAGTTGTTAATAAGTGGTTGATTTCGAAGGGAAGTCGAAACTGACTGAAAATTGAGGGACCGGGGATCCTTCTTTAAGGCATGTGTTGAAATAACCCATATTTCAATTATAATGTGATCAATTGAAGGCAATGCCTCGCCAAGGTTTTCCCGAGGGCATCAAATAAAATACATAAATCAATATTAGTCCCATTTCTGAGTAAATTTGTGATCACAGTTACACTAAGAAGCCTTTTTTCCTGTATGTGCCCTTTCGTGTCTACGTAAATTTGAATTACAACTACACCTGTAGTCGCAATGACTACATTTGTGCGGCTGCTCTCCGGTATGTCGTCTCCTTTCGTGTCTCCGTAAGTCTGATATATTACTGCACCTGTAGTCGCAATGGCTACATTTGTACGGCTTCTCTCCAGTGTGTATCCTTTCGTGTCTCCGTAAGCTTGATCCATCACTGCTCCTGTAGTCGCAATGGCTACATTTGTACGGCTGCTCTCCGGTGTGTGTCCTTTCGTGTGTCCGTAGGTATGACCTAACACTGCACTTGTAGTCGCATTCACTACATTTGTACGGCTTCTCTCCAGTGTGTGTCCTTCCGTGTCTCCGTAAGCTTGATCTATCATTACAACTGTAGTCGCAATGACTACATTTGTGCGGCTGCTCTCCGGTATGTCGTCTCCTTTCGTGTCTCCGTAAGTCTGATATATTACTGCACCTGTAGTCGCAATGGCTACATTTGTACGGCTTCTCTCCGGTGTGTGTCCTTTCGTGCTTATGTAAGCTTGATCTTTGACGGCACCTGTGGTCGCAATGGCTACATTTGTAGGGCCTATCGCCTGTGTGTATCCTTTGGTGAACTAGTAGACTTCCTTTCCGCGTGCTCCTGTAGTCGCAAGTGCTGCATTTGAATGGCTTGGCTCCAGTATGTATCATCTCGTGCCTCCGTAAGGCTGATCTATCACTGAACTTGTAGTCGCAATGACTACATTTATACGGCTCATCTCCGGTGTGCATCCTTTGTTGAACTCGTAGATGTTCTTTCTGCCTTTTTCGTTTCCGCTCTTTCTCCTCGTCCCCTTTCCGCTTACACTTGTAGTCGCTATTGCTGCACTTGAATGGCTGTTCTCTAGTATGTGTCAATTGATGCTTGTGTAAATAATCTTTATCTGGACTGGTGTAACTGCAGTAAAGACACCCAAACACATTCTTGACAGTGTGATTCTTTAAATGAGATTCCAAATTTTTCTTGTGATCTGTTGTATACTCACATTCAGCACACATGAAATTTGTAACACCATGTTCGTTTTTCTCGTGCTCTAACACAAGCAATTTAGTTTGGAATATAGAACTACAAAAATCACAAGTAAATTTTTCACGGAAGGAATCAAATTGAGGGCCGATCGATAAGTGTGTGTCTATTATGTGTTTTCTTAAAATAGATTTGTTATTGAATTGTTTGCTGCAGTATTCACAGGTATATAGTATATCTCGAATGTGAGCAGTTGCATCGCCGCGGAGGCGCTCGAGCACCACGGAACAAGCCATCGCGAGCTGTTCCCTGGTGCGGGCGGCGCATCTGTCCGGACACACTGTAACAACAATTTATTGAGTGAAGTTTCATGATCTCTAAACTCAAAAAGCCCTTAATTGGTCGTGTTCGCTTTTTTTCACCTCTTCTTACAGGAAGCGCTGGCCTCTATTTCACCACGGTGACATTTGTCATTTTCTGACATATCCAAATTACTGACGTCACAGTCAGTCAATCACAGGTATCCATAGGCTACGGAAACCTTATAATTGAGCGGGCTGCACGCTTGTTTGCCACCAGCGTAGAATTTTAAGAAAAACTTCGTTTATTATCACTAAAACTACTACTTTTGTAAACTGGCTCGCACTAGTGCAGTATAGTGCAGGCGCTGCACTCACCCGACACGCAGTCCTCGTCGCTCGTCGCGCCCGACACCTCCGCCTTGACTGCCCGCTCCTCCACTGCAACAAGTACACGCTTCACGTTGTGCCGCAAGAGTTGGTTACATTACAGTACTGTGGTGCTCAGACTTTTTGCAAACAATCATTGGCGGTGTAGTACAGGCAAAATAAGAATAAATATGCCAGTTTGGCGGAAAATTATATACATCAATGAAACTCTGTTCATAATGTTATTTTGACACTAGAAATGAGAATATTCTGAGTCATACGAAAATTTAGGGGTCCTACCCCTTTCCGGGGGGTATGGGGGGAGGGACCCTAAAACCGGCCAAATGCGTGTCAGACCACGCATAATAGAGGGTTCCGTACCTTCGATTAAATTAGAACGAAGTACCGAATGCCAAAAGGGCGTATCTCCTGCTAGCATATGGAAAAACTTTTTGGAAATGGTTGAAAAAGTCAAAAACTAAAAAATTTAAATTAATTTCATAGAAATTAAGTCATGTTTTTTTAACTTATGGTTCAAAAGTTTGTAGGGGACGACACAATTTTTTATACTTTCGAAGCCATTTTTTACAACTCTTCATTGCTCGCAAAATATTGATCCTATAAATATGGGTATGGTCTCATTCAATTCAGCGGAAAAAATACAAAGAAAATGACACTTCATTAGCATAGTTTGTGCAATGACATTTGACATTTCACCCCTGATCATAAGTATCATAACCCGCCTATGGGATATATATAGGAATACAAAATGTTGATAGGACTCGGCAGATGTTCATTTCTAATGCCAGTATTGCCAAGATCAAGTTAATAAACAAAGTATCATTGATGTACATTACGTACATATTTTGCATCCAAAATATGCAATTTTTCCTGTATTAGTGGTTTATGTGACGCTTTCCATGCAGCTTTATATAAACCTACGTTCCTTCAAATAAGGATTGCTTTGCTATTGTGACTTATATGAACCGCTAACCGCTACAACGGTCAGAAGCTCAGAAGTCAGCATTCAAATTAAATTGAACTTACGCAATATCTTATAACTGGTCTCATCTCCGTCCGACATCTCTGGCATGATTAGACCTGAAACAACAATACATTCATGAATCTTGTCAGGGGTTTGTGTCGACGACTCAGAGGCAGGGGTTGCATCCTCGCTCCGGGCAGTGCCTGGTGCAATGGATCTTGTTGGCAACACTGCCAGTGTCATGGGCAAGCCTGAGTCAGTTGCGGTCCGGGACGGGCCTGGTAGCCAGATTTAATTTGTGATCAAGATTGACACAGCATGTTGCAAATATCATCATGGATATAATAATGGGATTGTTTCAGATTATAATTCGAATTCATTTGATTTGAAGTACAAGAAAATATAAGTCCGACAATGTTACTATTACTATCATTATATTTTGACCTGATGGTTGATGCAGAGTACTTATAACTATTATTTAATAGTAGTGTAACTGTACCAATTGTTTTTCTTTTTTTATATTTTTATTTAATTATAATTTACAATTCTATGTTACTAACCCTAAATTGTAAGCCTAGTTGTATGTACTAAAAATCTATGGATCTTTGATTCGAAATAAATAAATTGAATTGAATTGATACACAATGACGGTATGAGTGTACTAATAGGAGAGTGGGGCAGATGCTTTATTGAAATGACCACCACAGGCCACAGGCCCAGGCAAGAAAGTTAAGCAATGTCCGAAAATTGATCTTTCACGCAAGTAGTATGTAAGCAGGCACTCACGCGACATGGGCTCATTGAGTTGACTCGTCCTGTCTCTGTTCTCCATTTCTGATCCAGGCATTTCATCTAGAACAATCAAACAAAGTATACATTCAGTACCTCTACGCTAGTCATTTCAACCGGCCAATAGATATTACTATAATACAATGTAATGGCACCTCCGACAAATGCGGCAAAGGCAGGCGGTACACAAGATAGGACAAAGACATTATAAAGACCGCGGGACCTAACGGGTTCAATATAGCCAGAGATGACCTGGTCTCTGTTGTGCCCCCTGATATATGTGCATATACCACGTGTCCCAAAATTCAACGATAAGCTGGCAACAGAAGAGCGAAGGGCACTACTCGAGGAAAAAAACAAAAATAAAAGAAAAAGAAAACTGAATTAATTATGGAATTACAAAAAAAAATGACGGTTTTTGTTAAAATTTTTATTTTATTTTATTTTGTGCCCAGTTTTCCTAGAGTATTATACCATTTTTACCAAATTTTAGATTAGAGGTCAATGTCGATTTTTTTGTGGGGTCGACTTCACAGTCTAGGTATACAGAGACCTCAAACATTACTTATGTCTATCAACTATAGTAAGTACTCGCGCAATATTGCAGCGCGTGTAACCTCTGCATCCAGCATCTCTGGCTTGACCGGGGGCTCCTCGCCTGAAGTAAATATCAACACTTGTAAATAATAATCCAGAGATACTTAACATGTTCCCCTGCAGTGCCAGTTACGGCCAAACTTGTTGATTCAAAATAAACTTTAAAATTAAAATGTAGCAGTAGGTAATAGTAGCAATACTGCCTTACTGCTGGCATAGAGAAATAATAAGCCTTATAGAGTTCTCACTCCATACAACTGGTTATTAGCCCGCAAGCATGACATTTTTAAGGCTACATGACTAAGGGGTTGAGGGAGGAGCGGGCAGGGGGCGTGAATACCAAGGTTTTACAACAGGTGTCCTAATCACACCTCCTGCCCGCTCTTCCCTCAACCCCTTAGTCATCTAGCCTTCAAAATGTCAAGCTTGCGGGCTAAAAACCAGTTGTATGGAGTGAGAACTCTATAAAGCTTATTATTTCTCTGTGCTGCTGGTGACTGTTATGCTTTTCAAACCTAACATCTGTAACTGTAAATATATAATAAATGATTTGTAATTTGATAAATTGTAATGTAGTTTATGTAGTGTGGTAGGTACTCACTAAACTCAAGCTCCTCGTTGGTTCCATCTGCGCCCTGCATGTCCGGTTCCACTGCGGGTTCTTCCTCTACTGCAAACAAACACAACACACATCACGATTTCTAACTACTTGAAACTATAATGTCTAAAAAGTGAATTTATAGCAGGCAAAAACAGCACTAACAGGCAGACAGTTGTGCAGTTCCTTAAAGCTGTGTGTTAGTAATGGTGAGACCTACAGATAACCTCAACAACTAGATAGCTCATAAGTACAACTCGGGGTCACCACACATCTGTGCTCCCGTACTAATTTTGTATGAGAGTGCGACCACTTATTTCAATTGAGTTAACGTTTTTGATAATTACTCATGGGAAGTAAAAATATCCACAAAAATTTAGTTACAGGGGTGAACCTGGATTGTTATACTACAAAGTGGTGTAGAATACTAATGAGATGTGCTGTTCGAATCGTAGAAATTTACGAATAAGATTGCACTGATGTATGGTGACCTCATGCTCCCTGTAAAAGCTTAAAGATGAGGTGTCTGTGTAGTAATGGTGAGACCTCAAGGTAACAATGCGGGGCAAAGTTGACTGTAATACTTGTATTTCATGGGTGAAGGTCTTTAAAAGACTGATTGTGTGACTGGTACTAGTTAGATGAGCAGTGACGCCCTACCTTTGACCTGACTGGCCCCCTGCAGCCGCTCCTGCAGCTCCGCCTGGCTGCACTGCACTTGCAGCTTGAAGTTGCTCGCGTCTCGCAGGCGGCCCACGCACGCCGAGCAGATGCCGCGCGAGCCCTCGTCGGCCAGCACCAGCTGCATGTTATAATATAAATTAAGAAAGACATTTTCTGTTGCACCATGCAGTCCAGGTACTGATTAATCCCACAACAACAATCGTTGAATCACACACATTTATATTATTCTTCCAAGGTTAGTGTAGTTATAGATTTATAAAACGTGACCCTGTTGTATACCTGTATGTCGAAGCACTGTTGGAGCATGTCGGCATATATCTCCGTCACGCCGAGATGTGTGTACGGCGTCGTCAGGTCCTTGTCCGGAGCACACCGCAGGCAGCAGCGACACGAATGCATCATGTCACTAACGCGCAAGAGTCTAATGGTAATTTCTGCCTTGGTACCTAGAATACATAAAAAAACAATTTTTGTTATGATATACGCCGCGACGAAATTAACTATAACACTAAAACTAAAAGCAAGTACCTATATCTATGCTATAAATTCTTATAAATTTTAATAACAGAACCAAACCACCTAACCTAACCTATGATTTGTTTGATAATTGAATTGACTGATTTGACAAGACAAGTTTGACAACTGTATTGAATTCCACTTGCTACATTCGCCTTGGATTGAAAAATAACCGGAATAGACAAGTTACGTAAGTTTATTGAAAATTATTACGAGTAAATGTTCTAGTACTACAAAACATTATAATTAATTTATGAAAAATATTATAAAATAACATCAGAAAAATATATAATATTACACCGTCTAGTTTTTTCAAGGTTTTAAAACAAAACGCAAACCAAGTGTCAATGTCAAATAATTGAGGTTATACTTATACATCACAGTTACAAATGATTAGTATATGTTTTATTTTTAATAAACTTTTCAGTCGTGTTTTCGAGTAAATTGCGTGTGAAGCGTAGAAAGTGAACTAGTGAAGATCTGAAAACAGATTACTTTAACGCTCTCTTTCATTTAGTTGTAAAATAGAGTGTAAATTTAAGACATTGATTCTTGCGCTTCATTCGTAATGGACGTAAAGCATTCGTGTCGCTGCTGCCTGCGATGTGCTCCGGACAAGGACCTGACGACGCCGTACACACATCTCGGCGTGATGGAGATATATGCCGACATGCTCCAACAGTGCTTCGATATACATGTTAGTACGACAAGATTTCGGGTCAAGTTTTATAAAACTACCAATAACTAGTAAGAAATTGTAGTAAGTCGCCTTGTTAAACCTACAGTAACCTTAGAAGAATAATATATTGTGTAAATTTCATGGTAGATTTTGTACTAAACAGAACTATAGTACTAGGACTGCATGGTATCATGTATCCAATAGTGGATTTCTTGTTTAATTTGATAATGTAACATGCAGCTGGTGCTGGGCGACGAGGGCTCGCGCGGCATCTGCTCGGCGTGCGTGGGCCGCCTGCGAGACGCGAGCGACTTCAAGCTGCAAGTGCAGCGCAGCCAGGCGGAGCTGCAGGAGGCGCTGCTTGATAAAGGTCTGCTTTTATGGAAAAAGTTTGGACATAATAACCATATTTAAAGATGTCAGCCACATTTTAATTTTTCTGTGTTGGTACTTTATTGGTGTAAAAATAAACATTAACTCATATTCTCATTCTCAACACCACACATAATCTCATTGACATTAAATATAGTTCACTTCATATAGAAAGTTCCTTTTCCTTCATATAGAAGTTTATTATTTCAATTCAAACTTTCTAAATGCTGTTATTGCGTGTGTTATGCAGTGGAGCCCGCGGTCAAGCCTGAGCTGGCTGGTGACGGCGCAGAGGATGACTCTGTGTCCGATGTATTATGTGAGTACTTGTGTATGATATATATCTAGTTAAGTGAGGTCGCATATCAGTATCTCTGTATGTGTATAGTCTGGCTGGCCATCCACGTCAGCAGTGCACAAGCCTATATTCATGCATATCTTTGGAGTGACAGTATTAGTGTAAAAAAGACAGTGATTTGATTTCCTTTACCTCTTCTTGTTGCATATAATTGCACTTTTGCTTCAGACGAGGCGCCCATAGAGAAGTTGGAGATGGTGAGTGAGGACGAGGCAGGGGGAGTGTTGGGTAAGTTGCTGTTGTAGGACAGGTAATGTTTAGGAAGCAATTTAGTTTATTCAGCTAAGGCTAGTTGACGAAAAAATATTCTTAGTGTAAGTATTTCACATTCTGCAAATACTTTCTTTGTTGAGGTTGATAAGATAAAGTAATTAAGTTTTTGTAACTAAGATCTGTGAATGTTTCGGTTTCGGGTAAACGTCGGGTTTTGGACGGACTTTATTGATGAACTATGTATAACCAGCTTGTGCTGTTTTGTTTCAGATGAAGACCCTCTAATAAAGTCGGAGGCGGATGTGATGAGCGACGACTCGTCGGGGGCGGGTGAGTGCTCACTACAGAGTACAGACTACACAGACACCTCATCATTAAGCTTTTAGAGGTCACCTCACACAAGCGTAATTCGTAAATTTTTACGATTCGAACAGCACATTTCAATAGCATTCTACAGCAATTAAAAGTATAACAATCCGGGTTACCCCTGTAACTTAATTTTTGTGGATGTTTTTAATTCACATGAGCAATGATCAAAAACGTTAACTCAACTGAAATAAGCGGTTGCGCTCTCATACAAAATTAGTACAGGAGCAACTATGTGTGGTGACCTCGAGTTGTACTTATGATCTATCTAGTGGTGGAGGTTATCTGTGCCTTGAGATCTCACCATTACTAACACACAGCTTTAAGGAACTGCACAACCGTCTGCCTGTTAGTGTTGTTTTTGCCTGCTATAAATTAACTTTTTAGACATTACAGTTTCAAGTAGTTAGGAAAACGTGAAGTGATGTGTGTTGTGTTTGTTTGCAGTAGAGGAAGAACCCACAGTGGAGCCGGACATGCAGGGCGGAGACGGAACCAACGAGGAGCTTGAGTTCAGTAAGTACCAACCCCACTACATAAACTACATTACAATTTATCAAATTACAAATTATTTATTATATATTTACAGTTACAGATGTTAGGTTTGAAAAGCATAACAGTCACCAGCAGTAAGGCAGTATTGCTACTATTACCTACTGCAACATTTTAATCTTAAAGTTTAAA
The DNA here is from genome assembly GCA_911728535.1 of Pammene fasciana. NCBI lineage: Eukaryota > Metazoa > Arthropoda > Insecta > Lepidoptera > Tortricidae > Pammene > Pammene fasciana. The sequence goes on along the minus strand of OU452294.1, from coordinate 12,192,862 downwards.
TTGAATCGACAAGGTTGACTGTAACTGTCACTGCAGGGGAACATGTTAAGTATCTCTGAATTATTATTTACAAGTGTTGATATTCACTTCAGGCGAGGAGCCCCCGGTCAAGCCAGAGATGCCGGATGCAGAGGTTACACGCGCTGCAATATTGCGTGAGTACTTAATTACTATAGTTGATAGACATAAGAAATGTTTGAGGTATCTATAGTTAAGTTTATATTCTTTACTATATGGATATATATCTGGGGGCATGATAGTGACCGGGTCATGTCTGGGTATATTGAACCCGTTAGGTCCGGCGGTCTTTACAATGTCTCTGTCCCATATTGTATATAGCCTGCCTGTGCCGCATTTGCAATGATTTTTAGCCCTCCAAACGAAGGAAAACTTAGGGGAAATAATTCGTGTATAGCTGAATTTTGGTGAAGTTGTAGATAAAGGTGTCTTACACAACATACTAAAAGTACTCATGGATAGGGGTGCCGCTAACGGGGAGAGGGGGGTGTAAAGGTCCCCTTTTTTGGCTTTTCGTAAATAACTCAGTAGCGGTGGCTCATATGAAAAAATGTTCTTCTACTTAATTAATCCACAAATAATTTTCTACAAAAAAGGTTCTTTACACTTTTTTGCTGGGATCAATGTATAATGAGATTTCGAGGAAATACGATAATCACTTTCGGAGCTATTATTTACGAAACTATTAGTTTTGTCTAAAAATTGTTTTAGAAAACCCATATTTATATTAAAATACCTATCCAACGATACCCCACACATTAGGGGTGGATTAAAAAACAGTATTTACCCCCCACTTCATGTGTTCGGGAGGTACCCTAAAAAATAATATTTTTTCAGATTTTGTTTTAAAACTTTGTCTGCGTGTTCAAAACACATACTCATACGAAGTTTAACTATTCAAGTACTAACCATCACTGAGCAGGTTGAAGAGGGTATTTTTTTACTTTTTATTTTTTATGCCACGACGGTGGCAAACAAGCATACGACCCGTCTGATGGTAAGCAGTTCCCATAGCCTATGGACGCCTGCAATCAATTTCCTAACCTTATAGTTTCGCTGTCCGTTTGTCCCAGTCTATCCGTTCACGGCTTTGCGCAGTGATGGTTAGTACTAGAATAGTTAAACTTCGTATGAGTATGTGTTTTGAACACGCAGACAAAGTTTTAAAACAAAATCTAAAAAAATATATTTTTTTAGGGTAGCTCCCGAACACATAAGTGGGGGGTAAATTATGTTTTTTAAATCCCCCCTAATGTGTGGGGTGTCGTTGGATAGGTCTTTTAATATAAATATGGGTTTTCTAAAACAATTTTGAGACAAAACTAATAGTTTCGTAAATAAAAGCTCCGAAAGTTTCTGAAAGTGATTATCGTATTTCTTCGAAATCTCATTATACATTGATCTCAGCAAAAAAGTGTAAAGAACCTTTTTTGTACAAAATCATTTGTGGATTAATTAAGTAGAAGAACATTTTTTCGTATGAGCCACCTCTACTGAGTTATTTACGAAAAGCCAAAAAAGGGGACCTTTACACCCCCCTCTCCCCGTTAGCGGCACCCCTATCCATGAGTACTTTTAGTATGTTGTGTAAGACACCTTTATCTACAACTTCACCAAAATTCAGCTATACACGAATTATTTCTCCTATCGAGCAGTTAGTGGGCTTCCTTCGGTGAGCTATTTTGTTTTGTTAATCTGACTCGTTTGCTAGCGTGAAGAATAAAGAAATGCCTAATCTGAATATCAAAATCATAATTGATCTTACTGCTCACACTGTGTCTGTCCAGTGTAGGGGCCGGACGGGTGAATTGACTTACGTAGAGGTACCGAATGTTACTTATAATATATATATATATATATAAGTAACATTCGGTGATAATGAAATGCCCGGATCAGAAATGGAGGACGCAGACAGGACCAGTGCAGACAATGAGCCCATGTCGCGTGAGTACTTGCTTACATACAACTGGTGTAAAGTGAAATTAGGTATAAATTTCATGACACTGTTTATGTTTCTTGTTCCGGCCTGCGATGCTCATGTCAATAAAGCATTTGTTTTACTCTTCTATTATTTATTACACTCATACTGTTGATGTATCAAAATAACATGAACCATATGGTCGGACTGATGTTTTCTTTTACTTTAAATTAATTCGAATAATGATCTGAAACTATCCCATTATTATACTTATGAAGATGTTTGCAACACGCTGCGTCAATCTTGATCACTAATTAAATCGCTACCAGGCCCGTCCCGGTCCGCAGCTGACTCAGGCTTGCCCATGACACTGGCAGTGTTGCCACATGAGATCTGTTGCACCAGGCACTGTCCGGAGCGAGGATGCGACCCCTGCCTCAGAGTTGTCGACACAAACCCCTGACAAGATTCACGAATGTATTGTTGTTTCAGGTGTAATCATGCCTGAGATGGCGGACGGAGATGACACCAGTTATAAGATGTTGCGTAAGTTCAATTTGAATGTTAAATAACTTTTGACCGTTGTAGTGGTTCATAAGTGTAAGTCACAATAGCAATCCTTATTCGAAGGAACGTTGTTTAGTTGTACACAAGGTGTAACAAAAATGCTGGTGATCCTTTTAAGGGCATAATTGGTATCGTATTCTAATAATGAAAACCGGCCAAGAGCATGTCGGGCCATGCTCAGTGTAGGGTTCCGTAAACTGAGACATTAAATCAAAGAAATTTGGAGGCGCTTACGTCATTTTTACTTACGTCCTTTTACTATAGGTTTTTGAACGATAACTCAAAAACGGTTCAACAGATTTATTTCAGTATAGTTTTCATTGAAGGTACTCATTTGACCTCAGTAACAAGAATTTTTTAGGACCCACGATTCAAAAGTTAGATGGGGGGGGGGGGGGGGGGACGCCCTGTTTTAAACTTTCGGAGCTATTATTTCCGAAAGTATTAATTGTATCCAAAAACTGTTTTAGAAGACCCTAATTCTTTTTAAAAGACCTATCCAACGATACCCCACACAACTTGGTTGGAACGAAAAAAAATTTTGCCCCCCACTTCACGTGTACGGGAGGTACCCTAACAAAATATATTTTTCGCGTTTTTATTCTACCGTTTTGTCGGCTTGGTTAATGCACATATTCAAACCAAATTTCAGCTTTCAACTGCTAACGATCACTGAGCTAGACCGCGGACGGACGGACGGACGGACATGGCGAAACTATAAGGGTTCCGTTTTTGCCATTTTGGCTACGGAACCCTAAAAAGTAAAAAAAACGTTTATTCGAGCAAAAAATTTTTTTGTTTTGTATGGCGGGTCGGCCGGCTGACCCATAGAAAAAACATTTTTATTCGCGTCCTAAATTTATTTCATCTACTTGTACAATACCAATTATGCCTTTAAACGGATTACCAGTATTTTTGTTACACCCTGCATGTATAAAGCTGCATGGAAAGCGTCACAGGAACTACCACCAACGTTCACCGTCACCGTCATGTGACACCACCAGCCAGCAGTTCTGCTGCAAGGACGCAGAGGCGCTGGTCATACAAGAGAGGGAGGGACGAGTAGGCTTGCCGAGATAGCTCAAATAAACGTACTAGTACGGTTCAGGCCGTCGGTCAGAGGCGTAGAGTTCGGCGGGTTAACGACCTCTGTCCGGACGAACCCAATCCGAGATAGGGCGTGTATCCGGGCTTTCTCGTGTGCTCATCCCATCTTCTGCCGCTCTGGTATGCTCAGCTGGCCCTCCTGCCCGAGAAACCGGTGGGCCAATAAATACAGGATAGGACTGTCGGGTTTGTGCAGTCAGGGACATTAGGAATGACAGGAGGTAGAACCAGACCGAATACTTGCATCGTGCCCAGCTTGAGGAGGATAGATAAATACTGTGTGTAAATATATACGAAGGGATAGTGACTGCGTATAAGTTGCGTTCATTGCGTTAAGATCTGTTGATTAGCAGGTGGCTAAATAGCCCTAGTTATTTCCTGGTTGTGGTCAAGTTATTCTTTGGTTCAAGTAGCTAATCCACGAATCCATCTTTTTCATTTGCTCTCCGTCATACCATAGCTCAACGCAGCAAGTGTGTTTTGGCCTTCTGTTAATGAGACTATTTTTCGTAAGCGTCTTGACTTTCCAGCCTCTCGTGTATTTTCTGACGGTCCATTGGATACGTTGCGTTTCTTTAAGGTGTATGTCGTTCTTATTTCCGTAGCTTAGCTCTGTTGATGCTTGTGAGAATCCTAGCTAGCTTAAATATATAATATATGATAAAAGACACACACACACGAAAAATATATAAGTTGAGAACCGCAATCACTTGATAATAATATATGAGAATAAAAAATTCAATAAGTTAAAAGCACTTGAACGAATCTCCTCTAACATATTGTAGGCATTGTAGCACACATTCAGATAACATAGCGTATTTTCTATTGTCACTCTACTGTTTACCCACACAATAACACCAATAACACTGGACTGAACACCAATAACACTAGACTGATAACCAATATGGATTTGTGTTTATATTCACAATGATATACACTTAACAATTCCACTGTTATTCACGGAAAGGAAACATAATAATCACAACTGAAAACTTAAATATTATAAGTAATAAAACGCTTTTTTAATTTAGGCACTAGATATTTTTCACATTTTCCCATGCAGAACGCATTTCTGTTGGCTGTACTTACGTGTGTGTAGCGCGTTGTTCAATTTCATTTCTTTAGCAACTAAACTTTAGTTTGTGAAATAGTTAAATATTTCATATCGCTTAGGTAACGTTTTTTTTTATTTTGTTCCGGTCATTGGATCTCTGTCATTTAAAAGCCGACTTTATGATGACCATTGTCCTCAAGACTCCAAACGGCTCAACTGGCAACCGCATGTGTTTGGGGATTTCGGGTCCGGGACCGTCGAACATAACGAAAAACTTTTTTTTTTGTCGCTTTTTCTTGGAGAAAGTCTCGATGGTTGTGTTAATTGCATAAAGTCCATTAAATATATTTCTCTTCAAGTTTACAGCTTATATTGTCAGTATTTTTTGCTTTGTGTTTCACTCTATCGCAACTGCCGGATAGCAAACTGTTCTGCGGGTATACCTGGCCTATAACCGCGAAGCACTTCGTTCATCGAATCGTCTATTTGCATCACTATCTTTCGTATATGCAAGAGCGATAGAGACGGGGCCATCGTTTTGTCGATTTTCGAACTTCACGGTAGCCCTCTGTTCTGTCCGCACTCGGCTTGTTTGAGAACTCGTGCACATGTGTCGATTTGTGACTGCTCCACATGAAACCCTTTGGACGGCAACTTCTTATTATTATTATCTGCTAACTGCAATGTACCTGCAATGCTCTTTACCTAGCTAATAGTTCGTATGTCTTAGTTAGTTAAATTATGTGGTGGTTTTAGATATGAATTTGCACTTCGAACTTGTGCATGCTTATTTTTGATAACGAAATTTCGTTGCTTTAATGTAGGTAAGTTTTGAGCACTGGCAAGGTCGTGCGCGCGCACATGTATTATCGTTTACGGAGTTTAGCTTATGAGAGACATACATACATACATACATAATAGGTATTTTGGAAAAAGTTTAGAGGACTACTCAGATAGATACCGAAACTACTGGTTTTAACCGGGACCATGCAGGTTCTGTAAAAACGGGACACAGTTTGGACCTTGCTCAATCCTTCCTTATTTTTATTGACAGAAGAGTAGCTAGATGGGTCCGGCCCTAATAAAAAACAACCTATGAAACAAAGTATGAGTAGTAAACTATGGAAAGATCTCACCCGGGTCTTTGTACGGTAACGTATGACGCCATCCTCTCAGGCCGCAGTCAAGCCTGGCAGCGTCGAGCGCAGTCTGTCGTACGCACACTCCCTTAAATTCACTCGCGGGCGCACGCATAATAGTATATGCTGGATATGGTATATGTTAGTTTTTGCGAAATAAGGAAAACAGAAACACATAGACCAAACGAAAACGCGTATTTAAAACCGATTCGCGACTTCCTCAAAAAGTCACAGGAACTACCACCAACGTTTGCATAAATCTGAGCACCACAGTACTGTTAGCAACTCTTGCGGCACAACGTGAAGCGTGTACTTGTTGCAGTGGAGGAGCGGGCAGTCAAGGCGGAGGTGTCGGGCGCGACGAGCGACGAGGACTGCGTGTCGGGTGAGTGCAGCGCCTGCACTATACTGCACTAGTGCGAGCCACGCTACAGTGCACTAACACACATCGACAGAGACGTTTCCAATTTATATTTAACTTGCAATGTTAGAAGTGACCATGAAACTAATGTGTGTATTTATGATAATGACCACTTCTCGGTAATTAAGTTGTCTAAAAAAAAGTAAAGCCTTTTTGAGTTTACATCATGAAATTTGACTACTTGACTCGATAACTTGTTCCAGTGTGTCCGGACAACTGCGCCGCCCGCGCCAGGGAACAGCTTGCGATGGCTTGTTCCGTGGTGCTCGAGCGCCTCCACAGCGGTGCGACTGTTCACGGTCGAGACAAACCATACACTTGCGATCACTGTGGCAAAGGATTTAGAAAGAAATATATTTTGAGAAAACACATAAGAGAAACACACTTATTGGTCGGACCTCAATTTGATTACTTCCAAGAGAAATTCACTTGTGATTTTTGTAGTTCCATATTCCAAACTAAATTGCTTGTATTAGAGCACGAGAAAAACGAACACGGTGTTACAAAATTCATGTGTGCTGAATGTGAGTATACAACGGATCATAAAAAATGTTTAGAGTCTCATATAAAGAGTCACGCAGCAAATAATATTTTTAGTTGTCGTTACTGCAGTTGCACAAGTCCAGATAAAGAATATTTACACAAACATCAAGTGAAACATACTAGAGAACAGTCATTCAAGTGTGGCAATTGCGACTACAAGTGCAGTCTTAGATCAACCTTACGAATACACGAACTGACACATACTGGCGAGAAGCCGTTTCATCAATGTAGCTACTGTGATGACAAATTCTATAATAAAAACAAATTACAGACGCATCAAATGATACATAATGGGGTGAAACCATTCAAATGCAGCACTTCCGACTACAAGTACAGGCTGAAACAAAATCTATTACGTAACCAAAGGATACACACTAGAGATAAGCCGTACAAATGTAGCCATTGCGACTACAGGTGCAACAGTAGACCTAACTTACTGAGACATGAAAAGACACACACTGGAGAGAAGCCGTACAAATGTAGCCATTGCGACTACAGGTGTAGCCAGAGACCACACTTACAGAGCCACGAAAGGACACACACTGGAGTGAAGCCGTACAAATGTAGCCATTGCGACTACAGGAGTAGCCAAAGACCAAACTTACAGAGACATGAAAAGACACACACTGGAGAGAAAACGTACAAATGTAGCCATTGCGATTACAGGTGCAGTGCTAGGTCAAACTTACAGAGACACGAAAGGACACACACCGGAGAGAAGCCGTACAAATGCAGCCATTGCGACTACAGGTGCAGTGCTAGATCAAACTTACAGAGACACGAAAGGACACACACCGGAGAGAAGTCGTACAAATGTAGCCATTGCGACTACAGGTGCAGTGCTAGGTCAACATTAAGGATACACGTAAGGTCACACACCGGAGAGAAGCCGTACAAATGTAGTCATTGCGACTACAGGTGCAGTGTTAGGTCAAACTTACGTGGACACGAAACGACACACACTGGAGAAAAGCCGTACAAATGTAGCCATTGCGACTACAGGTGTAGCCAGAGACCACACTTACAGAGCCACGAAAGGACACACACTGGAGTGAAGCCATACAAATGTAGCCATTGCGACTACAGGAGTAGCCAAAGACCAAACTTACAGAGACATGAAAAGACACACTGGAGAGAAGCCATACAAATGTAGCCATTGCGATTACAGGTGCAGTGCTGGGTCAACATTACGGATACACGAAAGGTCACACACCGGAGAGAAGCCGTACAAATGTAGTCATTGCGACTACAAGTGCAGTTGTAATTCAAACTTACGGACACACGAAAGGGCACATACAGGAGAAAAGGCTTCTTAGTGTAATTGTGATTAAAAATTTACTCATAAATGCGACTAATATGTAATCTCTCGAGAAAACCTTGGCGAGTCATTGCCCTCAATTTGATCACCCTATAATTGTGGGAAACATATGCCTCTTAAAGAAGGATCACCGGTTCCTCAAACTTCAGTCAGTTTCGACTTCCCTTAACCTTAGCATTTTGCCCTTTGGGCCTCGTCACTTTCCACACAACGGTCCTCTTTCGCTCTTAGATCTCTATCTAATTTCCTCTCCTGATATGGTCTCTTCGCACGGGCAATTTAATGCTGCTTGCTTGTCTTGTCACGATCAGATTTTTGCGTCCTTAAAATACGTCCACCCAATCGGAGGCATAATAGTTATTTATGCTACAAGTGCAGAAAACAAGTAATTGCCGAACGAGTGGCGGTGTGAATTAAAACACGACCGAAGGGAGTGTTTTAACACCGACAAGAGTCGCAATTACTTGTTTTATACAAATGTAGCATACAACATTTTACAATGCATTATGCGAGGAAATAAAATACCTAAAATACCTGTGTAAGAAAGAGGCGGTTTGTTGCTTTTTGTGGTTCTTGTAAAATCTCCGGTTGCGTTAAGTATTTACATCACGGCACTTGAATTTATCACTTATTAAATCCTAAACTGCACTAAGATCGTATAATCGAGCGTCTCACGAATTATTTTATTTACAATTTTTACCCAAAGTCATGCAACGTAACTTGTAACTCATTAACATAAGTTCATGTAAAGAAAACATTTGCCGCGGTCAGCCAAATCTTGAGTCAAACATTGACTTCTTCTTCATCTGGCCTTATCCCATTTTTATTTGGGGTCGGCTCTCCTAATCAATTTTCTCCAGTTATATCTGTTCCGGGTCGTCGTTGGGTCTATGTTCTTATTCTCTAGATCTTTCTTAATTACAGATATCCATGTAAGTCGGGGTCGTCCACCCTTTTTCGGTCCATTCATACCTCTATACTCTAGCACTTTTCTAGTCATGTGATCTTCCGGCCTTCTCATGACATGACCGTACCATCGGAGTCGTGTTTCCATTAGCTTGTCCTGTATGGGTCTTATTTTGAATGTGCCCCTTATGTAGTGATTTGGCACTTTGTCCAAGAGTGTTACCCCACCAGACCACCTAAGCATTCGCATTTCAGCGACGTGTAGTTTGTCGGATTGTTGCTTCTTGAGAGGCCAGCATTCTGCACCATATAACAAAGCCGGTCTCACGGCGGTCTTATACACTTTACCCTTTATGCGAATAGGCATCCTCGGGTCACAGAGTACTCCTGTCAGCTCTCTCCACTTTTGCCAACCCGTACTTTTACGATGCGCTACATCGCTGTCAATGTTACCGTCGTGGGTTATTATGCTGCCTAAGTACTTAAAGGTTTTCACAGGTGTTAGCGCAGTGTTTTGCAGATGTAGGATGTGTTGGTCGTTACTATTGGCAAAATTGCAGTGCATATATTCAGTTTTCTCTCTGCTTATTCTCAGTCCCGCTTTTTCCAGTGCTGACCTCCAGGTTTCCAACGTTCTTTCAAGTGCGCTTGGCTCTTCGTCGATCGATAAGTACAACATCGTCTGCGTATAGAAGATTCCAAGGTGTTGGTCTCTGGGTATTTGACGTGAGGTAATCCATAACTAGATTAAATAAAAGCGGGCTGAGGGCTGAACCCTGGTGTACACCAACGTTTACACTAAACTCGTTGCCAATTCCCGCCGGACACCGTACTTTTGTCGCGACGTTGTTGTACATGTCAGCTATCATATCTATGTAACATTCAGGAACCTTCTGGGACCGTAGTGCCTGCCAAATCAATGGTCTTGGGATGCGGTCGAAGGCTTTTTCTAGGTCTATAAAGACCATATGTAAGTCTTTCTTGTTGTCCCTGTAATGTTCCATTAAGATTCGGATGGTGTGGATTGCGTCGGTTGTTGATTTTCCGGTGACAAAGCCGCATTGGTTTTCTGTCACTGATGTTACTTAACGGAGTCTTTGGTTCAGTACTCGTTCCCAGATTTTAAAACTGTGTGATAGTAATTTAATAGCGCGGTAGTTGCTACACAGCCGAATATCGCCCTTGTTTTTATAAAACGGCACCAGGAAGCTTTTCCTCCATGCATCAGGTATACCATCCGACGGAATTTTGTTGAAGAGACTTGTCAAGAATAACACTCCTGAGTCGCCCAATTTTTTCCACAGTTCAGCTGGTATGTCATCTGGACCAGTTGCCTTGTTATTTGCCATTTTCCTGACTGCTACCTGGACTTCCTCGGGTGCAAAGGCAGGCCACGGTCCGTTGGTTGTTGGTAGTTGGGCAACTGGTTCGCATGGGTATATCTCGTTTAGCAGCTTTGAGTAATATTCTTTCCATCTCTCGTTTATCTCCTTGTCGGACGTCAGGAGGACCCCTTGAGAGTCCTTTATGTACTTGACTGCCTTGGTATCCCAGGAGTCTTGGTGCCTCTGTTTGGCGATTTTGAATATCTGCTTGTCGTTGGTAGCATTCTCAATCATGTTATAGAGACCCTCCCTGTTTTTCGCCTTTGTTTGAGCAACTGTGCGCCTAGCTTCCTTTTTTGCGTCTCGGTATTCACCTTCGCTGATTTCGTTCTTTGAATTTTGCCAGCTTTTGAACAGATCTTTCTTAATCTTGAGCTTCTCTTGAACCTCTGGGTTCCATAGCGTGGGGTCTTTGTTCTGTCTGGTAATTCCGTTTGAGACTCCTAGATGTGTTGTGGCCTTCTGGATGCAAAGCTCATGGAACTCTTTCCACATCGCGTTGGCATCTTTATCTCCGTGTGTCTCATGTATGTAGGTGTTTAAATCTGCACAGAGTTTTTGACCTTCTTCTTGCTCTAACTTATACCAGCGTATCTTAGGGACTTTTTCTGCATTCACCGTTACCGGTCTCCGAGTGATAAAATCGGCAACCAATAACCGATGTTGCGATGTTAGAGGTTCGCCAGGTATCACTTTACAGTTTCTAAAGGTTTTAAGCAGGTGTCGATCCGCGAGAATGTAGTCGACTTGTGTACATTTTCCGCCGCTCTTGTATGTTATCAAGTGTTCTTGGGGCTTGGAAAAGAAAGTGTTGATGATTGCCATATTAAACGTGGACGCGAAATTTAGAACGTCCTCTCCTTGTGCGTTTCTTTTTCCATATCCGTTGTTGCCGTGTATTTCTTTGAACGAGTCCGAGGTCTCTCCGACATGTCCATTGAAATCCGCCCCAATGTATTTCGACTCTGTGTTTGGTAAAGACTGAACTAGCTCATGGAGATCTTCCCAGAATGCGCTCTTTTCCGTTTGAGACAACCCTATCTGTGGTGCGTATGCCGATATTACGTTCATACATTCCTGATTGTTAAGAGCAAACTTTACAGCAATGATTCTGTCACTGACTCTCTTCACGTCGACAACACGAGCTTGGAAGCTCTTATCTACGACTATCCCGACGCCGTTCCTATTGGCATTTGTGCCGTTGTATATGAGTTTGTAGTCATTTCCAATATTGCGTGCTTTGGACCCCTTCCACTTCGTCTCCTGAATGCAACAAATGCTGATGCGTCTTCTGAGCAACACTTCGCTTAACTCTGAGCTGCGTCCTGTCATGGAACCCACATTCCAACTGGCAATGCGAACTTTTGGGACGGGGGCTCCAGGTTTCTTCGCGTCGCTTCGGGGGTACGCCCTAACATCTGTAGCATTTCCTCGTATGTCGCCTGGTGCGTCGCTTCCGGGGTACGCCCTAGTAGTAGACCGTTTCTTTGTATTTCTGTGATTCATGTTGATTAGGAGATAGTTGTTTGGCTATGGTTTTTACGGCCGGTTGCCTCCTGACGCCAAGGCAGTAACCCCTCCTGCTAACTGGGGCTTAGGATGCCACCGTTGGCTTACGCTCCTCCGCTGCCATCCTCAATACGGTATCCTGCCTGATGCCGCTGTCCCCCGCCGGCCCGGTGTCAGAATATGTCTGAGCGGCCCGACAGGGGTGCCTGTTGGTCCGCGGGAGGTATTTTATTTCCCTCCTACCCGGCATATCTGCCGAGCGTTCCCCGATCCGCCACCTTGGGGACGCGTTCTCTCGGGGTGAGGCTCCCCCGAGAAGATGAGTCAAACATTGACGTTAGTGTTATTTAATTTGAAATGTAATAAAATAGATTTAGGTAGTAGGTTTAAATATCATAAACTAAAAAGCAAAGCAATGATTATTACAATTAAAACATAAGATAAAACTTTTTATGTCCAATGGTCCGAATTGAACAAGGAAAACTTATGTAAGATAAAATATGTTTTATTATTATTACTAATATTGTATTTTAATCATATTTCAAGTAAAATAATACAAAACCAGGATGTTATACTTTCTTTTTACTTTGGTTGTCTTTATTTTTATTGAATTGATGTAAAAAAAATACAAATACCACGATATTATTCTTTAAACATTAGTTTGGACCAGACGTGCAGACCCAACAAGCGGGGCGCGGACATGCGCGTTGGACGGTAGCGAGCGGTCCTAATTACACCTGTCCTTTTTCTATGACCTGAGACATACTTGAGATAAAAAATTGTAACAATATTTTTGTTTATAACTTTCCGGAAAATACATAATTCATTCTGGTTTAATACAAATAACAATTATTTCAGGACATGTTTCCTTTATTTAAGATCTACTTAATTAAATGTTTTAAATTAAGGTACCAACGCAGAGGACTAATATTTCGTTAGGAATCAATAACTCAGGTTGGACTCGATAAATGGAAAATTAAAAAGCTACTTTTCCGCACGTGTGCGGAAAAGAAGCACTTTCTATGTATGTGTGGACCTATACAAAAGAGCACTTTTTGAGCATATGCATTGTAAATAATATTTTCTCAAACATGCAATGAAATATTCTCTTTACGTTCCTTATAATAGACTCGAAAGTATCCCTTTTCGGGCGCAGCAACTCGTGCGGCCTGAAAAGAGATTTCATACTACTTTTCAGGCCTAGGCCTGCAAAGTAACTTTTTAATTGTTTCAACGCCCAACGACATTCATACATCATCCAAGATGGCGGCAGGTTTTACGAACAGCTGATTTTGATTTTTTAATTTCTTTCTTGTTGAAGTTTGGTTATCAGACAAAGTCCACGGCAAGGGCTATTACACACGAGCTGGTATAAGGAATCGGTATCTCTTTAGTTATGAAATAAATTCGGAGGGTTATGAATCTTATTATTATTTTTTATAAAAATATATAACGAGAGACCATAGACAATATTTATAACGATCTGAATTTATTCAGTCACCATAAACATTTTCCTTGTTAATTTCAGCCGGGGGGGGACAGTGACGTATAACGCTAATATTACAAAGATAGTGGCGCAATCTAATTTACTGAACGCGCAACTGCTGACAGGTGCACACATACACACTCTTCCCACACAAATGCAAAGATTTTAGCTGTCTAGTCTGAAACTGGTATTAGACATTTCAATTTCTAGGGCTCAATCTGTCAGATTGAGAGGAGTAATAAAGTAAAGGGACTTAGGGAGCGGAGCAAAAGGCAGGGTACGTGACAGTTTGGGGCCTAAAAATTGCAATGTCTAATACCGGTTTCAGGTTGGCTGCATTGTCAATTTGTCATGTATGTCAATGTCAGAAAGTCAATAAAAATTGAAAAATACATGGCGGTTAAATTCTGAACTTTGCAAGTACATGTAGTTACGTTCCAAGGTAATTTTTGGTTTATCAAAAGCTTTTTATGTTACTCAATTTACTTAAAACGTCGAGATTAAATGAATCCTTAAGTTTTGCGTTAAGAGTAAATATTTTGAGGGCTTCGTCGTCAGTTTGTTTACTTCGCGATATAGACGCTATTTTGTCTAATATGTGAAAGTTAAAATTCTTACAATGCCGCATCGTTGTGCGTTTGGATGTTTAGAGAAAGGTAAGTAAATTATAATTATTCTTGTTGTGAATTTATTCATGTTTATCTAAGTTCACGGCCTCGGTAGCGAGCGTCCAGCGGTGCATCCAATATCGTGGCGATCGTCCACGGGAATTGAAACAGCCCGCTTATGCGTTTGTGTTTATTTACCCTGGACGCGCCGCCGGAGCCCTCGTTCGAGTGTACCTTAATAGATTGCTTTCTCGTCACCTATTAACTAAAGAGAAGTGTCGCGGTTTATATGGGAACTCATATACTCTACGTCACGTCTCTTTTCGGACAGATTAAATATAACACGAAAATCCTAACTTGAATATTGAAATATATAGATCTAAAATACTTATTTACGCACTGACGTAAAATAACAATGAAGCCTACCGTTATTAGTACGGTCGACGTCAAAAATATGTTTACACTTTTCACTTCGTTTCACTTTTATCTTACCCCTTTGTAAGGGTCGCCACACACCTAGCGGTTTTCCTCGCGGAATTACCGGAAGTAGCGGAAATTCATAGACAAAATGCTTAATTTGTCTATGAATTTCCGCTACTTCCGGTAATTTGTCTATGGCTTCCATACAAAAAATCTGCTACCATAGACAAATTTCCGCTACCATAGACAAATTTCCGCTACTTCCGGTAATTCCGCGAGGAAAACCGCTAGGTGTGTGGCGACCCTAATAAGGTCCAAAAATGTAAACATATTTTTAAAGTCAACTGTACAGTCATCGGCAATAGTATAAATAATATATGACATGCAAAAATATGTGATATGACATGATGTTCTTATTTTTATGACCATGAGAGTGTGTCATATATTTTTGAGCCCTTCGTCTAGATTCTATTATTGCCGGTGACTATTGCTATTATTTGAATTGATTTTAATAGCAGTAATTTCAAAAGTAAGAACTAAATTTTATATTCCTATTTCAGGTGTCGTTTTGCACGTCTTTCCAAACCCTGACAAGTTCCCAGAACGGTTTCAAGCTTGGGTTAATCTGAGACCTCATCCGATTATGAATTTTATAAGAAGAAAAGGATTTGTGATCTTCATTTTACCAATGAACACAGGAACCGCTTTAAACGGCTAAATGCTAAAGCAATGCCTGTTCTTTTTTTACCTGGTAAGATATTATACCTAGGATTTTCAACAATAAAGCCGTTTTTCAGATATTTTTGACCATGTTGGCCGCTTCGATATATCTGATGGTGACTGTACGATCAATATTTTGAACAGTATAGGATCTTTGTTTTAAAACATATTCACATTCTGAAATGACGTAAGAGGTGGGTATCTACGCCCTTACTCTTTTTCGCCCAGCAGTGGGATATTGTATAGTAATAATGTACTTATCTAATATGGACTAACAACTTTATTTAGGACACAAGAGACAAGCAATTTATTTAAGTGTAGCAGTCCTGTAAGCATTATTATTTTATAAATACTTTATGTTTTAAGGATGACTACTTTGTATTTAGCATCATGTCAAAAGAGAGTCAATTGACTATTCCTTCTTGTTCGTTCCCGCCATTTTGGTAATATTATAAATAGCGGGTATACAGCTGCGGCCGCCATTCCGTTCTTGACCAGGTTGTTGTAAAGACGTCTTGAAAGTATTATTGTCTTATAATGTAATTTGTTCATGTTCAAACCTTGTAGCAAACGAATATAAATGTAACTACTGGTAAAGTATTCGTTTATTTTCATCATCCTAGTGATATCCCCAACATTTCAGTCAGTGGGATCCAACAAAAATCGATAGGATTTTTGCCACGCCGCACAAAAACGTAAGGTTTTCTTTTTTTTTATATAATAGATTAGTTTGATAGATGAAACTATATTTTCCGTAACGGAGTACTTCCGGAGGTTAATATGGTTAGCCTTACATGGACATTTTGCCAAAGGTTGCTCTTTTGGATATGCACATGTTAGGTGGAGATGGTTGGTATGTTGTTACATAATCAATATAACTATTATCAGACAGATTAGTAAGTCAGATATTTTTGTCATGATTCCTAATAAAGACTACTTCATAATCTATATATATATTTTTCTGTGCTTTGAAATCAACTTTTATCAAATCAAATCAAATCAAATAATATATTATCAGACAATGTCCATAGAGTTAGTATACATTCCCTTAAAAAGCCTATGTTAGTCAAACTTATACTATATTATACACTAAGCCTCTAGAAGACATATGTAAAGAGTCCCAATGTTTCCAGAAGGCGCAAGCAGGTGACTCTAACACTAGGCGCAGAAGGCTGTTGGAACTGTCCCGCACGCGACGGATCAGGGAGGCCGTTCTCTTACGTAATATCGCACCGAGACAGTCAGTGCGCGCCTCCGTGAGCATACCTGACGCACTGCAAAAACGAGGCAGTCCCAACAGCATTCTGAACCCATTGTGGTATTGGACGCGCAGGGCATTGAAAGCCTTTTTTGTATAATTTGTCCACAGGCTGCACGTGTAAAAGGTCTGGCAAAATGCTTTAAACAGCGTTATTTTGACATTCCCATTACACCGTGCAAACCTGCGAGACAACATATTACAGCGCACCGCCAATGCCCTACGCTCCCTTTCCATATCCGCATCGTCTTGGAGAGTTTCGGTCACCCAGTGTCCGAGATACTTAAAACGCGTCACCCTTTTAAGCGGAGCACCACTCAAGCTAACAGGTGGTAGATTGTCAAATGCTTTGTTACCAGCTTTAAAAACTAACAGCTCGCTCTTACTTGTGTTGTATCTCAGACCGTGGGCGACCGCATACTCTTCACACACCTTTAACAGTTTCACTAGCGCACTGATTGATGGACACAGCAGCACCATATCGTCCGCGTAACTAATATTGTTAACTGTGGTGCCATCTATCGAACATCCGATATTCGTGCTGCTGAGTCTAGCAATCAACTCGTCCATGTACAGATTGAATAAGCGCGGTGAGGTGAGTCCACCCTGCCGCACCCCGCACTCCAACCTGTACACGTCCGAGAGCGCCCCTGCCCATCTCACCTGATTGGTTTGATGTCCGTACCAATAACGTAACAGGTTAATCACCTCCCTCGGAGTGCTCGTGCCCTCTTCCATCTTGTCCCACAGTATGTCATATGATACCGTATCGAACGCCTTCGATAGGTCCAAAAAGCAGGCAAAAACGGGAGTTTTCCCTTCAACATAGTACTTAACGATATGCTTGAAACAAAGAATGGCGCTCTCTGTTGACAGACCCGGTTTGAAGCCAAACTGCGCGTCTTGAGTTTTGATGTGCTTCGCCAGTAAGTTATCAAGCAGCCCGTCAAGCACTTTGGCACTTTTATGACCTACCTTCACTTTCTATTCAATATTATTCGATTAAATCTTTAATAACGTAACGTTGGTATTATTGTATTTATTTGACCAATAAATTCGCCTACAGTATGTCTCGATGGTCAATATATGTTACGTATATTTTGCAGTAGTCAAATTAATCGTTTAAAGAAACACTACCAGGTCAGTTATGTTCAAAGATTTGCTGGCAATTAATTTAAATTCAATGGTTTAATTATTTTATATAAATGTCTTACGATATTATTTAGTTATGCAATTATGAAACCCTTTTGAATAAAGAGCATATTATTGTAGAACTTAAACTCAGTACAATTTTGCGTAAATTACGAATATCACGCCATTAGCGGGCTGCATTAAAATACTTTATTATGTTCTTTTATAATAACTAAATATAGAAACAAGTTGAAATAATAATAATCTAACGAAAAGTTAATATACATTCCTTTTTCATCATTACCATTAACAATTCGACAACGGAATATTCAGTAATGAAATTAATGAGCTTTATGAATGTGATTAAAATAAAACAATAATTTATTAGAAACCCCTTAATAAACTGCTTAATGCCTGTAGTGTGAACAATGTCTCTAAGTGGTTCACGCTTTTGTATCACCACACCATATTATTAAAATGTTTATAATTACTATTGCTTGTCGTTAAACATTATTGTTGATAAAAATAGTTATGGTTAAATGATAATACCAAGTACGTATGGATATAATGTAAAATTTTCATGTTAACGTGATCGTTCTCGCCACAGCTTAAGACTGGGTACTAAGTTGGAGTTAGTTTATGAATCAATTTCAGACTGATGACATAATGTGATTAAACTAAGTGTGTAAAGAAAAGAAAGTGTCATTTACAATACTTAACTAATAAATGGTCTGCATATCTTTGTCTAAGTAAAAATTATATATCCCATATTTACTTCATCTTAATAAGCGGTACTATTAAGTTTATCTATGACGTAGTACGTAGTATTTACTTTTTTTTTAATACATTTATAAGTCTCGTCGGCATCGCAACCGACCGAAGTATTTGTGACTTGTTTACTTCCTTATTGTATTCGACTCAATCAATAAAGTTATATTTACATAGTTACATGTTCATATACAAAATAAAGTGACAAAATTAAGAACTCAGAGCCTTAATTCAATTGAATTCAATTTAATAGTCGAGATTTGTCAATCTCGTGTATATATATCATCGGCATAGAATTTCATGTGTGTATTCTGTATATATATATATATATATATATATATGTTCATAAATAATGTAATCACTTATAATTTGAATCTAGTCTCTATTTTTGCCTGATAAAGGTTTTGATGGTAATTGACATATTAAAATATATTACCGAATTTACTTACAGTGGACGTTGATGGAAAATCGACGTGATATTATGATTTAACGATCTATCATAATTGACAAAATAGTGTTATCTTCACTAATGAGCAAAGTATTGCTTAGAGATTTACGAACTGAATTACTCCCTTTTCACTTGACTGTCGAAACGAAGGAGGTTATTTTAATCATACAGTGAACACATTACGCCAATTATAGTCAAAACGCGAATAAATAAAACTAAAGTTTCCTAATACTAGTATGTCAAGTATAATCGCCATTTAAATACATTTATTTTTGATAAAACTTATTAATTCAAGCTATCCCTGTATTTAATAGGTGGATACAACGCGTCCTTGTATTCAAAATACTTCATGATTGACTATGTATCGTAATAGTCGCAATGTAGAGTCACAATGTAGAGTCACAATGTAGAGTCACAATGTAGAGTCACAATGTAGAGTCACAATGTAGAGTCACAATGTAGAGTCACAATGTAGAGTCACCATGTAGAGTCACCATGTAGAGTCACCATGTAGAGTCACCATGTAGAGTCTCCATGTAGAGTCTCCATGTAGAGTCACCATGTAGAGTCACCATGTAGAGTCACAATGTAGAGTCACAATGTAGAGTCACAATGTAGAGTCACAATGTAGAGTCACAATGTAGAGTCACAATGTAGAGTCGTCACAATGTAGAGTCACAATGTAGAGTCACCATGTAGAGTCACCATGTAGAGTCACCATGTAGAGTCTCCATGTAGAGTCTCCATGTAGAGTCACCATGTAGAGTCACCATGTAGAGTCACAATGTAGAGTCACAATGTAGAGTCACAATGTAGAGTCACAATGTAGAGTCACAATGTAGAGTCACAATGTAGAGTCACAATGTAGAGTCACAATGTAGAGTCACAATGTAGAGTCACAATGTAGAGTCACAATGTAGAGTCACAATGTAGAGTCACAATGTAGAGTCACAATGTAGAGTCACAATGTAGAGTCACAATGTAGAGTCACAATGTAGAGTCACAATGTAGAGTCACAATGTAGAGTCACAATGTAGAGTCACAATGTAGAGTCGTCACAATGTAGAGTCACAATGTAGAGTCACAATGTAGAGTCGTCACAATGTAGAGTCACAATGTAGAGTCACCATGTAGAGTCACCATGTAGAGTCACCATGTAGAGTCTCCATGTAGAGTCTCCATGTAGAGTCACCATGTAGAGTCACCATGTAGAGTCACAATGTAGAGTCACAATGTAGAGTCACAATGTAGAGTCACAATGTAGAGTCACAATGTAGAGTCACAATGTAGAGTCACAATGTAGAGTCACAATGTAGAGTCACAATGTAGAGTCACAATGTAGAGTCACAATGTAGAGTCACAATGTAGAGTCACAATGTAGAGTCACCATGTAGAGTCACAATGTAGAGTCGTCACAATGTAGAGTCACAATGTAGAGTCACAATGTAGAGTCACAATGTAGAGTCACAATGTAGAGTCACAATGTAGAGTCACAATGTAGAGTCACAATGTAGAGTCACAATGTAGAGTCACAATGTAGAGTCACAATGTAGAGTCACAATGTAGAGTCACAATGTAGAGTCACAATGTAGAGTCACAATGTAGAGTCACAATGTAGAGTCACAATGTAGAGTCACAATGTAGAGTCACAATGTAGAGTCACAATGTAGAGTCACAATGTAGAGTCACAATGTAGAGTCACAATGTAGAGTCACAATGTAGAGTCACAATGTAGAGTCACAATGTAGAGTCACAATGTAGAGTCACAATGTAGAGTCACCATGTAGAGTCACCATGTAGAGTCACCATGTAGGGTCTCCATGTAGGGTCTCCATGTAGGGTCTCCATGTAGGGTCTCCATGTAGGGTCTCCATGTAGGGTCTCAATGTAGAGTCACAATGTAGAGTCACAATGTAGAGTCACAATGTAGAGTCGTCACAATGTAGAGTCACAATGTAGAGTCACAATGTAGAGTCACAATGTAGAGTCACAATGTAGAGTCACAATGTAGAGTCACAATGTAGAGTCACCATGTAGAGTCACCATGTAGAGTCACCATGTAGAGTCACCATGTAGAGTCTCCATGTAGGGTCTCCATGTAGGGTCTCAATGTAGAGTCTCAATGTAGAGTCTCAATGTAGAGTCTCAATGTAGAGTCTCAATGTAGAGTCTCAATGTAGAGTCTCAATGTAGAGTCTCAATGTAGAGTCTCAATGTAGAGTCTCAATGTAGAGTCTCAATGTAGAGTCTCAATGTAGAGTCGTCACAATGTAGAGTCGTCACAATGTAGAGTCACAATGTAGAGTCACAATGTAGAGTCACAATGTAGAGTCACAATGTAGAGTCACCATGTAGAGTCACAATGTAGAGTCACAATGTAGAGTCACAATGTAGAGTCACAATGTAGAGTCACAATGTAGAGTCACAATGTAGAGTCACAATGTAGAGTCACCATGTAGAGTCACCATGTAGAGTCACCATGTAGAGTCACCATGTAGAGTCTCCATGTAGAGTCTCCATGTAGGGTCTCAATGTAGAGTCTCAATGTAGAGTCTCAATGTAGAGTCTCAATGTAGAGTCTCAATGTAGAGTCTCAATGTAGTCTCAATGTAGAGTCTCAATGTAGAGTCTCAATGTAGAGTCTCAATGTAGAGTCTCAATGTAGAGTCTCAATGTAGAGTCTCAATGTAGAGTCTCAATGTAGAGTCTCAATGTAGAGTCTCAATGTAGAGTCTCAATGTAGAGTCTCAATGTAGAGTCTCAATGTAGAGTCGCGTATAGAGTCGCGTATAGAGTCGCGTATAGAGTCGCGTATAGAGTCGCGTATAGAGTCGCGTATAGAGTCGCGTATAGAGTCGCGTATAGAGACGAAATGAAGTCTCATTTGGGGGTCGATGTAGACTCAACGTGTAGAGACGAATATGTAAAATGAAATGACATGTATAAAATGTCATGTGAAGTCAGATGCAGAATGTATGTATGATTCTTAAGTAAAACCAAATGTTGAGGCGACACGTATGATGTCGTGGACCACGCATATGGTTGGGTTTGCAACCATTGGACGTCAGACCTTTATTCAGTCCTACTTAAATAGATCTATTTACCTCGGTAACCTATTTGTGTTAAGCACGTGCAGGAGGTACCTTAATAATCTAGTACCTATGAAACACACGTGGATGAACGTGTGCTACTTTGATACAAGACCTACTTCGATATATCGAGTATCTGCGCAACGCACGTGAATAAACTTACGAAACTCTCATTCAGTTGTTAACTTAATATACCTAGTAATATTTTTATCACTTTTTAACGTAAACAAGAACAGGAAAGTAATCAATAAACTTTGAATAACATGCTCCTAATCGAAATGCACGATTTACATCATCGTCATATATTTAAGAGCTTAGCTCTTGTCGGTATACGCAAAACACCAATACATATATTATTTGCAGAAAATTATGATACAAATCACATATAATCAAATTAAATAAGACTTCAAAAAAAAAAAATGGTCTAATCACATTTACTGATTTATTATTTATAGTTATCAATTACTTTATTTTATATTATGTATGCGTAACAAATATCAGACGTTATTTTAATAATTTATGCAGTATTGAGAATTTTAATTTTATGAAGTGCTATATCTATATATATGAATTGTCTACATATATTCAACCTACTAGTAATGGTCTTACTAAGAGATTCTATCTATAATTTGGACATCTTCAAAAATATTTCTATGCCTGACAAGCCCCTTCAACTGAATATATATAAAAAAAAGTGTGAAATACATTATATGAATACTTTTTGAATCTAGTATACTGAATTAAACTGTACAAGTTTAAAGAACATAATAATAATTTTAAAGAATATAACAACAATAAATATCATTTAGTACTATTCGTTATTATATTATGACCACCTGAAGTCAGTGACAAAAGGCAAAACCGATTAGATGCATCTGGTTTGTACGTATTTATATTAAAATGGTAAAAACTTTTTAGAAAAATACTTGGTTTGTTTAATTCATGTAGTGTTAACTTTCTGCGACTGCAGAGTCCAGGTTGAGGTTCGTGAGGAACTTGCATAATAAAAACTTTACAAAACCACATATCTAGTCCTAATTATTTTCATATTACTTAAATATTGTTAAAACTGGTTCAGTAATTAATTTATTATAGATTATTTGGCTCAGGCCCTGACATTTCTAGAACGAAATAGGATGATGATGGCTAATGTTTAATCTTGCTTTTATCGCTGCTGGGTAAAATTATTTATTAATATAACATGAGTAGGTATTAAACATAAGTTCATAGTGCATTTATTTTCACATTGGATAATGTCACGAATCCTACAATATCATTTCAATGAATTAATTGGAATTTCAATCAATTAATTGGAACACCTATACAAATATTATAATTAAATTTAAACTTGTATGACAATGTAAAACTAATGCTTTATAAATACCCTTTATGGTTTAGGAATAAAAAAAAAATTAATAACATAATTACAAATTTATACGTATGTGTTAAATTAGTTTTATTATAACCAATCACTTTTAGACAAAGTTGAAAATACTTCGCGTGTTGTATTTATTGCGAAACCTTAATTGCAGTTTTCAAAATAACAGGCGTTATTTTAAATTCAAATCATGTTAACGTCGTAAGCTACTTGATTCATTGTCGGTATGTTATCATTAATACGTATTACTTTACTACTTAAACAATTGGGATACTTCGGAGTTCAACTTAAACTAAAAATAAAATTAAACCCAAATAAAACTAAATTCGTGCCTAGTAAATATATTTTAATCCACGATGTTACTCCTTTCTTAAGCTTGTACTTCGAAAATGTAAATAAACAATTACATGATTGCCATTAAAATATTTAGATAATCACACATATTAAAATGATTTACGCTAACTCAATTGTGATAATAAGACAAGAAAAAAAAAATACATTCAACAGTAAATCCTGTTATAATAACCTAAAAACCAAACTAATATTATTCAGAAACTAACACGTCTAAATTATTCACATTTCTAAAGAAAGTGTTACAAGTTTCAGACTGATGATCCAGGAGCGTCCAGGTGAAAGGGCCAGGGTTTGGTATTTGTTTACCACCCAGGAGTGCCCAGGTGAGAGGGTCGGGGTGTAGAACACTTGCGACCCAGGAGTGCCAAGGTGAGATGGCCAGGGAGGGCTATGCTATTCTTCTTCCTCTAAAAAGGCATCACTACATCTTCTCTGACGCTACACACTCGAGAGAAGTGATTCGACGGTCATGGTCGTCACGTCATGTATAGTGGTCTTCGGAAGGCGACGCAACTCTGCACGACTTCCCGTCATCGTTATGCATTCAACTACGTCTCGAGTGTTAATTAAAATCGTCTTAATCAATCGTGTGGTTATAAATATGGTGATGTGCGATATTCATGTGAAAGTGATTAAGTGTATTTTATGTTATAAAGTTTTCGTCTAATTATGAATTTCCAAATTCATTAAATCAAGTCAGATCATATTTTATTCCATAACGAAAACAATAATTACGCTTAATATTGGTTTGATGTTTGCTGCTGCTTAGATATGTATCAAACTCAATCACTATGATATTGTTTTAGCGACTACGATAAATCCAATTGTTATTATTCAAACTTGATGATAAAGTTATCTCAATTAATTGATGATGAAGTCATCTTAATGAAACATTAAAAACTGTCGGGTTGATCTGTGCTGTAATTGATATATCGATCATAATACACATTATTTTTATTATTGAACCTTGATGATAAAGTCATCATAATTAAATATTATGTTTGTTGGCGACATCTATCCGGCGCGCCCGTTAACTTCTACGCGGGCATCGAACGCGGCCTCCAACGCAGCGCGCCGCGTCATCGAGCTGCTAGTGGCGCCACCTGTAAACCTGCCAAGGAACTACAAATACCTACCGGTTACCTGGGCGAGCCGACCCGACGTTATAAAACTGGCCGGCACGTGGCAGCGGGCCTCTTTTTGATCCAGACACCATCGAATAAAGACATAACTGTTCACTTTTGCTTAACATCAGAAGTGCTGGCAGAATGAAGAAGCGTAAGCGAACTCGTTCACCTTCGCCCTCATCGTCCTCCTCGTTCTCATCAGCAAGGACGCCGTCTCCGCCTCCTCCAAGAAGGAAGAAGAAGGTACCAAAATTAGACAAAGGAGAATTTGTGAGTACCTCCAATGCGATTTCACTTAATAGTATGATACCTGAATTTGACCCTATTAAGGACAATGTTGATGCGTGGTTAAATATAATCGAATCTTATACTGGTACGTTTGCATGGAGCGATAGAATGACGCGTTATCAGGCTCTTAATAAACTAAAAGGATCAGCGAAAGTTTGGTACGATTCCTTGTTGCGAACTAGTGTTGATTGGACGAATTGGGATTGGCGTACATGGCGTAATAAGATTTCGACAACATTTCAAATTAAACGAAACATGTTTGATTGTTTAAAAGAAATAATTGAGCGTAAACCTGAAGAAGATCAATCTCTTTATGACTTTTTCTTTGATCAAAAGTGCAAGATTGATAGGCTGTCGTTGAATTTTACGGAACACGACATTATATCCATAATTCTAGGGAATATGCGTGATAGTACTTTGAGTAATTCTATAGAGGCGGGTAATTTTAATAATTGTGACAGTTTAGCCAGTTTTTTGCACAGTCGCAAATATAAAAGCAAATCGGTCTCTAAACAATCCGTATCCGGAAATAGTAAACAAGTGGACATGCGAAATAAATCAATTGCACAACATTTAAGTTCAGGGCAATCGACTTCGTCTTCTGTGGAGCAAACCTCTGATTCCGTAAAAACCGGACAACCTCAAAATCGTGTAAAATGTTTTTGTTGCGGTGGAGCGCATAAAAGAAATCAGTGTGAGGTTAAATGTGAATTTTGTGGGAAAAAAGGTCACACCGAATCCGTATGTTTCAGTAAAATTAAAAATCAGAAGGTTGCAAAACAGGAGACTAAGTTAATTAGTAGTGGCAATTCAAAAGACAAATTTATTAAAAAGGTGACGATTAATAACCAATTTGAACAGGAGGCTTTTATCGACCCCGGCAGTAGTTGTAGTCTTATTAGTCGAGCGTTAGTTAACAAATACGCGTTACCGGCTACTCCATTGGAGATCCCAATAACATTGCACGGATTTCAAACAGATACAACTACTTGTGAAACAGTGTGCAGTTCAATGACAGTATCTTTAAAATTAGATAATGTTTATCTAGAGAATGTAGTCTTTTATGTAATCGAAGAAATATCCGATTGTGAGGTTCTAATTGGTCGTAACGTTACTGAGCGTCCGGATATAATGTATACGCGTATTGGTAACGTGTTGACATACAGTTATCAAAAATCTTTTGAACATTTTTGCAATGCTATAAGTGAGACTCAAATTGATACTGATTCGCATCATACCGAGTTAGTAAAACTATTTCATGAATATAGTGAGTGTGTCGCAAGTAATATCAAAGATTTAGGTCAAGTTGACAATCATGAAATGGTTATTGAACTAAACAATACGAAACCCGTTCAATTTAGTCCGTATAGGAGTTCACATGCAAATAGGAAAATTATTCGTGAAATGGTTGACGAGTTATTAGAAAGCGGAATAATTCGGGAGAGTAATTCCGCCTATGCTAGCCCTGTATTGTTAGTGGAAAAGAAAAACGGCGAAAAAAGGTTATGCGTTGATTACCGGGCCCTTAATAAAATAACTGTCAAGAATAAATATCCTATGCCCCGAATAGAAGACCTTATAGATAGATTACAAGGTTGTAAATATTTTACTAGCTTGGACCTTAAAAGTGGTTATTACCAAATTAAAATGAGTGAGGATTCCATACATAGAAGCGCTTTTATAACTGAGGACGGGCACTTTGAGTTTTTAAAGCTCCCTTTTGGTCTTTGCAACGGTCCATCGTGTTTCCAACAGATGATGAACAAGGTATTAGGCAACTTGCGTTTTGGTAAAGTAATAATTTACTTAGACGATGTTTTATTAATAAGTGAAACCCCGGAAGAGAATTTAGCTTTGTTAGAATCTGTCCTTAAAATATTTAAGGAACACAACTTGAAACTAAATCTAAAAAAGTGTCATTTTTTAAAAACTGAAATAGAATTTTTGGGATATAAAGTTCAAAAAAATACTATTAAACCTAGTGAAAAGAAAATGGCAGCAGTTAAAGACTTTCCTCAGCCAAAAACCGTTCATCAGTTGCGTCAGTTTCTAGGGCTTATTAGCTATTTTCGTAAATTCATTAAAAACTGTGCCCTTTTATCCAGTCCTCTCACAAAATTATTGAAAAAGGATAGTCCTTGGTCTTGGACAAGCAGCCAACAGGAAGCTTTCGAAACGTTAAAAAGTGCACTATTGTCTGATAATTTACTAACCATCTACGATCCAAATAAAGAATGTGTACTTTACACGGACGCCAGTAGAGACGGAATAGCGGGTATTTTAATGCAAGTAACCGATGAAGGAGAGAAACCGGTACATTATTACAGTCGCCAAACGTCAGACGATGAAAAAAAGTATCATTCTTTCGAATTAGAATTATTGGCTATTATTGCATCGCTTCAAAAATTCAGACTTTATTTATTAGGCTCCCCGTTCAAAATTATTACTGATTGCAATGCTGTCCGTTTTGCAATGACAAAGAAAGAGATTGTACCTCGGATTGCACGGTGGGTGCTATCTACCCAGGAATTCTGTTTTGACATAGTACATAGAGAGGGTAACAAAATGCAGCATGTAGATGCGCTTAGCCGCAATCCCGTGCAGTCTGGGGGAAAATCCGAGTCGGAGTTAATTTTGTCGATCACTGAGGCTGACTGGTTGTTATCTGTACAACTACAAGATCCCGAAATAGTAAAAATAAGAAAAATTCTTGAATCAGGAGAGGCCGATGCAAATAAAAATATTTTTAGTAATTACGAATTGTTAGGTGGGAAAGTGTACAAACGGACAGGTCAGGGTCGTCGGTGGGTAGTGCCTAAGCAGTGTATTTGGCAAATTATCAAATGTAACCACGACGACCTTGGCCACTTTGCCGTGGATAAAACAGTAGAACGCATTAAAGATAAGTATTGGTTCCCTAAAATTCAACGCACAGTAAAGAAATATATTGGTAATTGTCTAAATTGTATATATAATAAAAATAAAACAGGTCCAAAAGAGGGTGAATTGCATCCCTTACCTAAGTACGCAAGTCCATTTCACACTCTGCATTTAGACCATGTAGGCCCTTTCGTAAAGACGACTAACAACAATAAATATCTATTAATAATGGTAGATTCTTTTACTAAGTTCGTATTTATATTTGCCGTGCCAAATACTGATAGTGCTAATGCCATTAACGAACTTGACAACTTGTCAAAAATATTTGGATATCCAAAGAGGCTAATTACAGACGCAGGGTCTTGTTTCACGTCAATTAGTTTTAAACAGTACTGTGGTAGCAAGAACATAAGATTACATACAATAGCCACCGGTATGCCGCGTTCGAATGGTCAAGCGGAACGTTTTGTTAAGACAATTTTAGACGCAATGAGAACAATGGGGGCCGATTTGTCTGATGATAGTTGGGACCAGTGTGTTAAACCTTTGCAACAGGGCTTAAACAGCACGATACAGAAAACTATAAAGGCGGTGCCTAGCGAGGTTTTTTTCGGTTACCGGTTACGTACGGACGCAGATATTTTAGCACCTAATAGTGATAACGAGTCTAAAGTAGACGTTACTAGACTACGCAAGTCAGTTGATGAAAATATTAAGCTTAGCTCCATGCAACAAAAGGAAAGATTCGATAAAACACGCAAAAACGCTCAACAATACCATGAAGGTGATTTAGTCCTTATTAAAATACAAAGCCAATCTAATGATGGTCGTAGCACGAAGCTGTTACCAATTTTTAAAGGACCATTCCAAGTGGTCAGGGTCTTGGGAAAGGACAGGTATCAAGTGGAAGATGTACGAGGCGCTGAACGTAGTACCAAGCGCTACTCTGGAACAGCAGCAGCGGAAAACATGAAACCTTGGATACACATCGGTGACTGATGGGATATGTCAAATAAATAGCAGTGTTGGCGAGGTAAATATTTTATTATTTAACTTTTAACTGCATACTACATGTAACCATATTTGTATTTCTGTCTTTATTGCGAGCCGTGGTAAAATGCTGTACCTGAGTAAATGAAAATAGCTGGCAAGAAAACCACTGGACATGTATGTAAAACTTTATATCAATAAGTTATCTACATTTACTTTATATTTACAGATGAGATCACACATTCTATCTAGGGAAGTTGCTAATTTAATTATAAGTACTAGTAAATTTATTATTAAATTAGTATATACGATCACATTAAAAGAAATGACCATGGGTTAATATATAATGAGCCGGAAAACACTACAGTTAACGGGAGCTATTACGAGCGCAGATAGTTCTGATAAAGAAACAAAATGTGCTAGAAAAATACTCTGTACTGTGACTTGGTGTGGTGATTATATTTTGGGACCAAGGCTTTTCGATTAGTGTGGGGAGACTTATTATATACTGACACATCTCGGTTAAACTTATAAATATTTGTTTTGATTACAGCATTTTACCCGACTCGTGGAGTGCCCGAGGCGGGCACAACTGTCGCATGGCCGTGTTGGCGACATCTATCCGGCGCGCCCGTTAACTTCTACGCGGGCATCGAACGCGGCCTCCAACGCAGCGCGCCGCGTCATCGAGCTGCTAGTGGCGCCACCTGTAAACCTGCCAAGGAACTACAAATACCTACCGGTTACCTGGGCGAGCCGACCCGACGTTATAAAACTGGCCGGCACGTGGCAGCGGGCCTCTTTTTGATCCAGACACCATCGAATAAAGACATAACTGTTCACTTTTGCTTAACATGTTAACTATTGGATTGATCTTTGCTGTATCGACATATCAAATTATCATTATTCAATCATTTTAACGACTATGATACACCTTATTGGTATTACTCTAACTTGGAAATAAAGTCATGTTAATTAAATATTAAGAGGAAGAACTATTAGTTTGACCTCTGCTGTATTGAGATATCAAACTAACATTATTCAAGAATTTAATGACTATGATAAACCTTATTAGTATTATTTAAACTTAGTAATAAAGTCGTTTTAATTAAATGTTATGAAGAAGAAGTATTACTTTTCTTTGCTTTATTGATTTGTCAAACTCTATCACTATTCAATCATTTTAACGATTATGATAATATATACCTTGAAGTGGTTAACGCGTCTGCCGCGAATGCAGAAGACGCTGGTTCGATCCCAGCCTTGGGCACCGGAGGCCTTGGTCATTTTTTTTCTTTGTATATGACATCTATTTAAATTTATAATATATACCTTATTCGTATTACTCAAATTGGATAATTTCTGATAACTAATATTATGAAGTCAATAACTAATAATATTACGAAATTAAGTAGTTGGGTTTGTTCAAAGTTTAATAATTTGTTTTGATTGTTGTTTACTCTGAATAAAATAAACTTGTGCTTCTTTTACACATAAGCACTTATGTACAAAGGCTAACTTAATCATAAAGAGAGGAGGTGGGTAATCATCTCTTTGTGAACACTAGTTCTATACTCTACTACTCGATGATAGTTCATTTTACGGTGTGTAATCATTTATTATTTCATTAACTTGTAACTAGAGAAAAAAAATGTATAGAATCCGATGTCTTAAGATTGATAACTATTTTATATTTATGTTATTCGGGCAGTTTGTATACATTACTTTTCATTGTCAGAATTGATGTGTAAATTGTTTTGTTTGAACTATTATTTCATTAAGTTTTGGCGAAGGGTCTCGCCTCGAACAGGATGGCCGAGCTGTAAGCATTATTATTTTATAAATACTTTATGTTTTAAGGATGACTACTTTGTATTTAGCATCATGTCAAAAGAGAGTCAATTGACTATTCCTTCTTGTTCGTTCCCGCCATTTTGGTAATATTATAAATAGCGTTAAGTCTCTGCCTGTATAAACAATTAAAAAAAATGCGATTATATACATGTTTTTCTATGACTGTTTCAGACACAACCAGAACCCAACCTGATCTTCCAGGGATCGATGGAATTAATATTCATCAACCCACTGCGCATGCTGCTGCTTTTGCGCTAGGTATATATATCCATTCCATATCTACACCTAATTTTACTGATTATTATTTATATATTTATTAGCTTGTAACTGCTGGTCCGGTGCATCACTATTTTTTTTCCAAGAATATATCTATAGTAACTCCCTCGAGGTAAGGCGAAATTCTGCCCTTCTCACCACAACATGCAGCATCTTGCGCGGGGAGTCTGATTGTTTGGAACTGGCGGCGCAATTAGTACGACTTTACGTCGCCTCCTTGACGAGAATTGAGCTTCGCCCTCGTGACCGTGTTCTGCTGGCAGAGCCGTTCTCTCGAACTGTGTTTCGTGAGCAATCCCCTCTGGTCCGCACCTTGCACCTTCTGAATGGGCTCTTAGCATCAGCACCTGTGTGTGATCTGTTTGCCGGCAGGTGGAATGTAGTGCGTGATGAATGTTTGAGGTTTTGCGAAAAGATGGATGTACGACCGTCTACTGTTTGATTTGTGTATGCCTACTGCTTATTTGTTTTTAATTTTCACTACTTTAATATTGTACATAGTTTTATTCTGTAGTTTCGCAGTGCCTTAGTTTTTAACTGTTATACTGTGTAACTAATTTAAATTAAAAATAAAAAAAATTCTTTGTATTTTTTCCGCTGAATTGAATGAGACCATACCCATATTTATAGGATCAATATTTTGCGAGGAATGAAGAGTTGTAAAAAATGGCTTCGAAAGTATAAAAAATTGTGTCGTCCCCTACAAACTTTTGAACCATAAGTTAAAAAATATGACTTACTTTCTATGAAATTAATTTAAATTTTTGAGTTTTTGACTTTTTCAACCATTTCCAAAAAGTTTTTCCATATGGAGATACGCCCTTTTGGCATTAGGTACTTCGTTCGTTCTAATTTCATCGAAGGTAGGGAACCCTCTATTATGCGTGGTCTGACACGCATTTGGCCGGTTTTTAGGGTCCCCTCCCCCCATACCCCCCGGAAAGGGGTAGGACCCCTAAATTTTCGTATGACTCAGGAGATTCTCATTTCTAGTGTCAAAATAACATTATGAACGAAGTTTCATTGATGTACAGTAAGCGTCAGAGATATGTGACCCCCCTCCAGCAATAGACAAATGTGGTCGCTAGTTCGAACCCCAGCATAAGAATCACACTTTTTGCTTTTTTTTACTTTTGTTTTATAATCCTGGTTTTAATATTTTTTTACATTACCACAAATATTTATTTTATACATTTTGTTATTCCTTATTACCTACTCAGTTATTAACTCGGAACATTAAAATTACCCTTTTAATCAATTTTTAACTAGAACAATAATTTCGTTCACGTCACAAGAGTCCGTGCAGCGTGATGGATAGTGTAACAGACTAGTAAACACTAGGTTCGCGGTTCGAATCTACGTAGAGGATACTTTTTGTATTTTTATACTTGTTCTTTTTTATTAATAATTTATTAACATCCTATTTAATATAGTAAGTTTAATTAAAATAGAAGTTAAAATCTTTTTTTTAAGGACTAATAATGAAAATTCCATAGTCACTGGTAACTTTTTATTAACTAGAAAGTAGGTATTTAAATACTATTATATTAAATATTGTTTACTAACTGAATAATGGGGGTAGTATATATATATATGACAGTAGATATATTATGCGTGTTCTGTAAACTGATTACTATATATTTTACAGCTAAATATTTACTAGTTAAATTATAATGATAATGTGTAGTCAATTATACATCAGTGAAACTTAAAGTTAACAAGTAAAATACCTTTAGCTTAACTCTTACTGTTTAAAATTGTGGTATTGGTGGTCTGCATGCTGTTAAACTTTATAAGGCATTACACTTTGGTTGTTTACTTTAGATTATATCTACATTTTACTTCATTGAGTAGAACCGTAAAAACAAGTCGGGTCATAACTTTTTTTATAAGTAATACCAAACTACTCGGTTAAAAGTGAAATGTATAGTTTCCCTTTTCTTTGATTATAAATTAATATTCTTATTGCATTTAACACAATTTTTCAGTTATACTTCAGACAGAGATGGCGGGACACAGCGGTGGGAGTTGTGGAAATTGCGGGAAGAGGCTTTTAAGTATAAAATGGGCTATTCAAAAAACAATTTCAAAAATGAGTATAGGTTAGACCGCCCCTCGCCCTATTAGTCTGTATGCCATTATCAATATGTAATACGTAATCTAAACCAGCTATTTAACGTTGCAAAGAGAAACGACATGTTATCAAAGATAACAATAATTCATCTCTTAGCCCGTTACCAATGCAATGCAACCTTACCACAATCTTAGTAAGCATAGGGTATTTCTCCACTAATTAGGTCGAATTCAAACAGCTCCCATTAAAGTTACATTGAAATTTCCTATTAACAGAAACACTTTATTCAGTAATGTCACATCAAATTGACTTGAAATAATACTAATGAAGAAGAATCCATGTTAAAAAAACTACATTAAATGGCTAACAATATGTATGGTTTTTAAGGTAGAAATTAACGAGTTACCTCTTGGAAAAGCCTACTTGTTTAAGCACTATCTTGTTATTTGCAAAAAAACAATATAACTTGTTAGACACTACTTATACAATAGCAATATACCTACTCATTATTTTAAAACTTGCATGGAGTAAATATTTGCCCAATAATGGAGAAATACCAACAACACATTTTTTTTTACAATTTTTACTAATAACATAGAGGAAAACCTTTTTTATCTTCTACCTGTTTTAGCCGGCTTTTCATGCTTGAAACCATGTTTGAACATACATTGGTGTTCCTCATCAATTCCCACTTTCTATAAACTTCTTCGTCTAAGTTTTGTCTTGATTTGACTTGTGTAGGGTCCCAGTTAAGCACCATAAATTCTCAATAGGATTAAGGTCAGGGCTTTTAGAAGGCCAATCTAATACAGTGATGTCTGTTTGTAAGGCTAACCACTCTTTCACTATACGGGAACGATGCACTGCACTATTGTCATGCACCAATGATTTATGTCTTGCACTAAATAAATTTGTCCTTCGGGATAGGCGACGCGAACGGAAGGCAACATGACGTCACGTAACACTTCGAGGTATCGCTCGCTGTTCATTCGGCCTCCAACTTCAACGAGCTGCTCGGGCCCCATAGATGACATCCAGCCCCAATACGCTAAAAAAAAATATCATGAGCATACCATAACTTGAAAAACGTAAAACTGAAATCACAGTTTTTTTTAAAGTGCAGGTAATGAAAATTGTATACTTAATATAATATACCCACCTAATGATATCCTTCCGCTTGTTCTAAGGTCTAGCATATTTTTGGGGTCAAATCGCTCTCCACTTCTGCGCCACAATATTTTTCTTCCATCTTTGTCTGACTTAAAATATTTCTCGTCAGTAAATACGATATAACGAATCTCACCCATCTACGAATCGTATTTCTCTGCAAGTAAAAATAGTATTAAATTTGCTCGTTTATGATGATAAAACTTAAAAAACTCAAATAGCTTTAAAAATAAACATGGCTCTAAGACTATACCCATTACTTCACATAAAAAAGCTGCCGATTAAAAGACTTTTCCGTTAAATATATTTTTCTATCTTATCCCATATATAGGTAAACACACGACAGTAAATCCTCGCAAACAAAATCTGGTGGCTTAACTTATTGATAACATTTTACTTTTTTTACTAAAAAATAAATGTCCCAATGGAGTCACAGGTTACAAACTTACCGTTATATTCAGTACTCGTGTGCTATTTGTTTAATACTTTTGTTCTCTTCCCAAAGAACCACAATTTTATCGAACCATATTGTCATTGAAACACAAAAAAACGGACGGGGGCAGTTATTCAATTGCTTGAAATGCAAAAGGATTGTCGAGAGATCGTAATTGCGTTGCGACACAGGTATGATTCGCACACGCAAATTATGACTTACCCTCAGACAAATTTTCTCCACGAAATAACTAGACGCATTTACTCCAGTAAATTAAACCTTAAAATGTAATTGGTAAAAGTCGTTGTTAGTCGTCTGTGGAAATAAAATGAATAAAAATGAGGGTAGGAAAATATTGATAAACCAAAGACATTACTAATATGATCCAAGACAAGCTTGCAAAACAGGGACGAGTATAGATATAAGTAATAGTTGGAACAGAATATCTATGTTAAGGGACATCGATGTCGATGGCGCTTACGCCATTATCAGCGATGCTCCAATAAAAATGCAACGATGCGCAACCCGATGCGGCGTAAGCGCCATTGACAATAAAGTCCATTTTTATAGATTTTGTCATAGTTCTCTATTGCCGGTCGGAACTGGTTCATATTTTTGTTGTGTAGTCCATGTGTTACGATAGCCCAGCGGAAAAAAGCCGGACTAATGTATCAGTGAAGCGAATGAGCGTGAGCCGAGGCCCCAGGATCGATCCCAGCTTAGCTGACAAGCAGATTTGAGATATTTCATTTTTGAAAGAATTAAATGACAGTGTGGTAAATGCCGATTCTCGTGTCGAACGAGAGTTCCAGTTTTACACCTAGGGGGGTCAAGTATCTCTGACGCTGACTGTACATAATTTTCCGCCAAACTGGCATATTTATTCTTATTTTGCCTGTACTACACCGCCAATGAAAGTTAGCACAAATCTGAGCACCAGAGTACTGTAACCAACTGTTGCGGCACAACGTGAAGCGTGTACTTGTTGCAGTGGAGGAGAGGGATACTTGATTCAAATGATATCACATGATATGGCAGAGAGTGCTGCGACGTCCAGGTGGGACAGTGCAGCTGCCAAAAATACTCTTTTAGCACCACCCAGGGATCACGTGTAGGGTTGTCTGAGGTAGTTCCTACGGACGTAGAGTAACATTGATCCCCATTTCCCATCTGATCTGAGGATGGGGACTGAAGGTGGGCAAAGGAACTAATATAAAATTATAAAACAGCGCACATTCAATGAGTTTGAGTTTGTTAGAAATGTCTCAATGAGCAGTAGTTAACTGCAGATGTAAATAAGGTTGTGGTGGTGGACTGTGGACTACATCCTTTACGCGTTACAATAAATATGTATGAAATGGTTAATTTTTCCTCCTAACGTTTGTCCCAGCTTTTTGCTCTATTGAGCCTGGGCAACCTGATCCCGCGAATTGGCGTAGGCACTAGCTTTAACGAAAGCGACTGCCATCTGACCTTCCAACCCAGGGGCCTTGTTGGGATTAGATCCGGTTTCCTCACGATGTTTTCCTTCACCTAGTTCCAAAAAACTCAGCGGTACGAGCCGGGGTTTGAACCCTAGACCTTCAGGTTGAAAGTCTAAGTAATGTCTTACCGCCAGGCCACCAGGGGCCTATTTATTAAAGCTACAAGTGACAATTTACAAGCGGAAGTCTCTTTCTAACCCTATGTATTAGAAAGAGATTACCGCTTGTAAATTGTCAATTGTATCTTTATTAATTAGGCCCCTGGCCCCTATTTCTCCACGGTGACAACTGTCACAATTTCTGATATATCCAATTTACTGACGTCACAGGCGTCCACAGGCTATAGTAACTGCTTACCAGCAGGCGGGCAGCATGCTTGTTTACTACCACCATGGTATTATTAATAAAATTCAACATATTAATATTATATCGTCAATAAATAGGTACTAAGTTTGCTAAAGTGCTCACGACAATTGTGACGAAAAACCATAGTCTTTTCCTTAGAAGAATTGTAAATATTTTTTGACATTAGGCTTTTTTCGGAATTTCGTGACAATTGTCGTGTTTTTCGATACTTATGTCAAAACTCTGTTTACAAAAGTAGTAGTTTTAGTGATAATAAATGAAGTTTTTTTTTAAAATACTACGCTGGTGGCTAACAAGCGTGCAGCCCGCTCAATGATAAGGTTTCCGTAGCCTATGGATACCTGTGATTGACTGACTGTGACGTCAGTAATTTGGATATGTCAGAAAATGACAAATGTCACCGTGGTGAAATAGAGGCCAGCGCTTCCTGTAAGAAGAGGTGAAAAAAAAGCGAACACGACCAATTAAGGGCTTTTTGAGTTTAGAGATCATGAAACTTCACTCAATAAATTGTTGTTACAGTGTGTCCGGACAGATGCGCCGCCCGCACCAGGGAACAGCTCGCGATGGCTTGTTCCGTGGTGCTCGAGCGCCTCCGCGGCGATGCTACTGCTCACATTCGAGATAAACTATACACCTGTGAATACTGCAGCAAACAATTCAATAACAAATCTATTTTAAGAAAACACATAATAGACTCACACTTATCGACCGGCCCTCAATTTGATTCCTTCCATGAAAAATTTACTTGTGATTTTTGTAGTTCTATATTCCAAACTAAATTGCTTGTATTAGAGCACGAGAAAAACGAACATGGTGTTACAAATTTCATGTGTGCTGAATGTGAGTATACAACAGATCACAAAAAAAGTTTGGAATCTCATTTAAAGAATCACACTGTCAAGAATGTGTTTGGGTGTCGTTACTGCAGTTACACCAGTCCAGATAAAGATTATTTACACAAGCATCAATTGACACATACTAGAGAACAGCCATTGAAGTGCAGTAATAGCTACTACAAGTGTAAGCGGGAAGGAGACGAGGAGAAAGAGCGGAAACGAAAAAGGCAGAAAGGACATCTACGAGTTCAACAAAGGATGCACACCGGAGATGGACCGTATAAAAGTAGTCATTGCGACTTCAAGTTCAGTAATATATCAGCCTTACGGAGGCACGAGATGATACATACTGGAGCCAAGCCATTGAAATGCAGCACTTGCGACTACAAGTGCAGGCGGAAAGATCGTCTCCTAGTTCACCAAAGGATACACACCGGCGATAGGCCCTACAAATGTAGCCATTGCGACCACAGGTGCCGCCAAAAATCAAGCTTACATAAGCACGAAAGGACACACACCGGAGAGAAGCCGTACAAATGTAGCCATTGCGACTACAGGTGCAATGATAGATCAAGCTTACGGTCACACGAAAGGACACACACCGGAGAGAAGCCGTACAAATGTAGCCATTGCGACTACAGGTGCAATGATAGATCAAGCTTACGGAAACACGAAAGGACACACACCGGAGAGAAGCCGTACAAATGTAGCCATTGCGACTACAGGTGCAGTAATATATCAGACTTACGGAGGCACGAAAGGAGACGACATACCGGAGAGCAGCCGCACAAATGTAGCCATTGCGACTACAGGTGCAGTGATAGGTCAAACTTACGGACACACGAAAGGACACACACCGGAGAGCAGCCGTACAAATGTAGCCATTGCGACTACAGGTGCAGTGGTAGGTCACACTTACGGAGACACGAAAGGACACACACTGGAGAGAAGCCGTGCAAATGTAGCCATTGCGACTACAGGTGCAATGATAGATCAAGCTTACGGATACACGAAAGGACACACACCGGAGAGAAGCCGTACAAATGTAGCCATTGCGACTACAGGTGCAATGATAGATCAAGCTTACGGAAACACGAAAGGACACACACCGGAGAGAAGCCGTACAAATGTAGCCATTGCGACTACAGGTGCAGTAATATATCAGACTTACGGAGGCACGAAAGGAGACGACATACCGGAGAGCAGCCGCACAAATAGATCATTGCGACTACAGGTGCAATTATAGATCAAGCTTACAGAGACACGAAAGGACACACACCGGAGAGAAGCCGTACAAATGTAGTCATTGCGACTACAGGTGTAGTTGTAATTCAAACTTACGTAGACACGAAAGGGCACATACAGGAAAAAAGGCTTCTTAGTGTAACTGTGATCACAAATTTACTCAGAAATGGGACTAATATGAAATCTCGTGTTATTGATTTATGTATTTTATTTGATGCTCTCGAGAAAACCTTGGCGAGTCATTGCCTTGAATTGATCACCCTATAATTGAAATATGGGTTATTTCAACACATGCTTTAAGGTGCTCTTACACGGGCGATTTTTCGGGCAATTATTGCCCGGCGATACGATGCCGAAACTAATGGAGCAATTGGAGCAATTAATTGAGCAATACGAGGCAATTTCTAGATATTGCGGCAATTATTTCGACAATCATTTCCCGTATTGCTCCATACATTTCCGTGTTGCTCTGTATTGCCGACTACAATTGCCGGTATATCCAGACGATTGGAAAATTCAAGGCAATTTGTATTTCTATCCCGTACGCACATATATGCATGTCCTATTCTTTTTCTAGTAGGGCGAGCGCGGTCCAGGTGTAGGGGGAGGGGAAACGGCCTGTTACAATAAATCTGTTCAAAAGGTCGTTTATTAAGGAATATTTTGCAGCGCTTACGTCATTTTACTATGTGTTTTGATTTATAACTCAAAAACGGCTCAACCGATTCTATTCAAAATAGTTTTAATTGAAAGTACTAATTAAGCCTCACATTCGTGAATTTTACGGATTTTTTGAACCCATGGTTCAAAAGTTAGATGGGGGGGAGGGGGGACGCCCTGTTTTAAACTTTAATTAAACCCTAAGAACTTGATACCCATTTGGGCTTTATACTTATATTTCCACTGAATCCAGAAATTTCAGCTATTAATCTCTAACCATTCACGAGATATTGACCTCCGAAAATCACTATTTTTACCACTGACTGACTGGCTCACTGATCCACTGACTCATCATCAAAACTATTGACTACATCCAGATGACCTAGAAAGTTGTAGCATCCAGTTAGGCATTCGTGTCATTCGTGTGTAAACAACAGGAAGAATCTAAAAACTTGTTTCTGAAAATTAGTTCTCTTCCTGCAAGATATGAACGCATCTATTTCTCTTTTTTTAAGTCATTATTTTAAATGCACTGCAAGCTTCCTCAGCTAGAATTACCTCGTCCATAGTTCAGAGAGATTCTGATTTTGGGGCGAGTGCGGCGCGGTCTGAGTGCAAGGGGGGGAAACGACGCGGTCGTATTGCTCCACTGTATTTCTCGTGTATGAACGTATTGCCTAGTTTCCCGAGTTGCTGCTATATGGGGCAATTCGAATGGAGCCAGAATGGCGCCATACTGGAGCAATAATTGCCCCATATTGAGCAATATTTCGAATTGCTTGAAATTGCTCGATATGGCCGTGACGTCAAAATTGCGGCAATTCGGCAATTTTTATCGCCCGTATAAGAGCACCTTTAAAAAAGGATCCCCGGTCCCTCAATTTTCAGTCAGTTTCGACTTCCCTTAACCCTAGCATTTTGCCCTTTGGCCCTCGTCACTTTCCACACAACGTTCCTCCTTCGCTCTTAGATCTCTACCTAACTTCCTCTCCTGATTTGGTCTCTTCGCACGGGCAATTTAATGCTGCTTCCTTTTCTTGTCACGATCTGATTTTTGCGTCCTTTAAAATACGTCCACCCAAACGGAGGCATAAATTAATATGGCGACATAACCTTCAGGGCATCGATATGCAGGCACTTCATGATGACCTGCGCAACACCCACTGGCTTAGTATTGGAAATGTCCAGGATATTGATCATAGGATAGAAGCTTTTAATGCCACTTTGCTAGCGATTTTTGATGAACATGCCCGTTTGAAGCCGATGCGTGTACGACACTTCCCGGTGTCGTGGCTTACTCTCGGCATAAAGAGTCTCATGGAGAGGAGGAATAGAGCTTGCATTAAGCTGAGATCGGATCCATCCGAGAGCAATCACAAGCACTACAGTACGCTGCGTAATCGTTGCAACAGGGTTTGTGGTGATGCACGGCGCCGATACCTGATCGAGTAGCAGAATTCGGCTTATGTAGGCAATGTACGGTCAAATGTTATGTTATTATATGTACCTGGTACCTGGTAGGCTGAGCCAAAGTTGGAGCATTTAAGCCAGCCCTATATATAACTATAACCGCGAACCACTTCGTTCATCGAATCGTCTATTTGCATTTCTCTCTTTCGAATAGTGTTGTGTTCCTGCTGGTGAGTAAGGTTGCCAAAGAGCTCAAAGAGGACCCAGTGTGTTGACAACGAGGGACCTCTCTTGTTCCTTTAGCCGTCAACACAGTGTATCCTCCTGTTTTTAAAGGGTCGGCAACGCGCATGTGACACCTCTGGAGTTGCAGGCGTCCATAGGCTACGGTAGCTGCTTACCATCAGGTGGGCTGTATGCTTGTTTGCCACCGTCGTTGTAAAAGAATATGCAAGGGCGATATAGACGGGGCCAACGTTTTGTCGATTCAGACCAGAGGGCTTGAATTTCGAAAATCGAAATTTCGTTTTCTGCACCTTTTTCGCTCGTATTATGAGCAAGTGCGATAGAGACGGAGATAACGAAAGTTCGATTTTCGAAGTACGCGCCCGCAGCTTTGTAATTTGAAAATACACGTATTTATTTTTAAAAGCGACCCGCCACGCTTCGCACGGGTGCAATGCTGATACTAAATATATCGTATTATGCATGTTTTATACATATAAACCTTCGTCTTGAATTACTAGTTGCGTAGTTTTAAAGATCTAAGCATACATAGAGACAGACAGACAGCGGAAAGCGACTTTGTTTTATGTATTTTTAATATGACCTTTCTTAAACGTGTCATAGGTATTTGATTCTACTTTACGAATTACGAACAATGGCAAGTGGCTCAAGAATCCGGTCTCGTGACTGTACACAACCGTTGTCATTTACGCCTTTAGTCCAACTATAGTACCGACAAGGACGCAACTATCTCAACTCGCTGTAGAGTGAGTGAGACGTTACGACAGCGTAAACTTGAAAAATTATTGAATGACAGTCCTGAGAATATACGCATGCATTGAAGTGTGTACAGACATGCCGTGCACACATAGGCGCTCACCAGAGTATTGTAGTATGGCGTGTCCGCCCTGTGACGTTGTGTCTTTATTTCAAACGTAATCGTACGTAACGTAACGTAGGTTGTATGGAAGACATCGCTTTATAGCGATAAGACCGCCAATTGTTTTACCTCTACTTTTCTGTTTGTAACTTGTGTATACTCTGTTTCTTTAATTTGAGGTGTGCAATAAAGAATATTTATGTTATGTAATCTGGCAGCTTGCTCGCTCAACGCATAAGTATTGCAATTCAGCGCCTCGGCACCATGCCACAGGAGACAATTATAGAGATAGATTTTTAGTTTTTAGAATTTTTTAAGTAAGTAAATTTTAGGTTATTTACAGTTTAAGTTTTCTCGTGTACCTACTATTTTACTATACCATGTACTATTTTATACCTACTGTTATACTTAAGCAAAATAAATTCCACATCTGATGACGATTAAATTATATACGCTTATGTTAGTCCGTAGTTAGCGATATTGTATGACGGTAAATATGTTGATTTCTTATTTTGTATTAAGAGTCCGGTAACGAATTGAAAACGAAAATGGCAAATAATTACATTATGCACATTGCACATGAATTGCATTTGATAAGATAGCTTGAAGTCCTGTTATTGCAAAAAGTACTTTAGGTCGATATATATTAATGTTTAATACTATAAAACTCGATTCTTACAGAGCTTGTTTAGTGAGGACGTTGACTCATGCAAGTTTATCATATGATTTTTAATTATTATTTGTTATGGACTCTAATATGTTTTATATTATCTGAATAAAGCATAAAACGAAGTTTATTTTTGTATTATTATATTTGTAAAATACTTTAATATCTTCCCAAAAATATCACCTAAACTTCGGCAATTTTTATCAAAATTGCTCTAGCAAAACATACTCTCTCTTAAAAAAAATATATAAAAATGAAAAAAAAACTGTTACATTTATTCCTCAGGCGACTCATTTTCCAATGTATTTATATATTTGACGTACTTGTATAACTTAATTTCAATCATTAAAAACGTTACTCTTTTCACCTCTCCAAGCAAAAATCGCGAAACTGGTGTTAGATTAGGGTGAATTATTTATAAATGAAGCATAAACATAAAAAATCGTTGTATTTATTCCATCCAATAATTTAAAACAAAAAAAGAACCGACTTCACTTAGGATCCGCTATTCCAAGAGGAAGTGGCCGAGTTGCTGTAAAAAATAGTGAAATCACTATAGGTGTGCCTATAATAGTTAAAGAGTTCCCTCGATTTCTCCAGGATCCCATCATCAGACCCCGACTTGGTGACAATGGGACCATCTAGGGGTTATACCTGTTCGATTAAAAAAAAATTTTGAAAATCGGTTCACGATTCACGGAGATATGGAGTAACATACATACAAAAAAAAACATAATAATGATAAAAAAAAATCAGTCGAATTGAGAACCTCCTCCTTTTTTGAAGTCGGTTAAAAAGAAACGATCTTTCATAATATGTATACAAAATTAAAGAAGTTATTTTAGTTACTGCATAATAATTTTAAACAAAAAAAGAACCGACTTCACTTAGGATCCGCTATTCCAAGAGGAAGTGGCCGAGTTGCTGTAAAAAATAGTGAAATCACTATAGGTGTGCCTATAATAGTTGAA
The DNA here is from genome assembly GCA_911728535.1 of Pammene fasciana. Lineage (NCBI taxonomy): Eukaryota > Metazoa > Arthropoda > Insecta > Lepidoptera > Tortricidae > Pammene > Pammene fasciana. The sequence goes on along the minus strand of OU452294.1, from coordinate 12,149,481 downwards.
GAGTTCCCTCGATTTCTCCAGGAGGATCCCATCATCAGATCCCGACTTGGTGACAATGGGACCATCTAGGGGTTATACCTGTTCGATTCAAAAAAAAATTTTGAAAATCGGTTCACGATTCACGGAGATATGGAGTAACATACATACAAAAAAAAACATAATAATGATAAAAAAAAATCAGTCGAATTGAGAACCTCCTCCTTTTTTGAAGTCGGTTAAAAAGAAACGATCTTTCATAATATGTATACAAAATTAAAGAGGTTATTTTAGTTACTGCAAAATAGCGTCAAAAAGTTGAGTAAAATCGAAAAAAAAGTTTACCGGACTCTTAAGTATACATTCGTCAAATTCGTCACACAAACTTCTCGTCATCCAATACTATACCAATCGTGCTGCATTTACATAGAATATATATTTAAAGAAATAACTTTGATTATTTTTTATCGATTTATTATTCATTCCTATAAAATGTGATTCCAACATAAGCATGGTCTGTCTTAACTATCAATGGTACTTGCGTGAGGAACACACTTACATACTCACTCGTCACGTGCGTTAATACCCTAATGGGTCAAAACAGACCTAGCGGAATTCCTCGCGGAATTAGCGGAAGTAGCGGAAATTTGTCTATAGTAGCGGAAATTTGTCTATGGCTTCCATACAAAAAATCTGCTACCATTGACAAATCTCCGCTACTTCCGCTAATTCCGCGAGGAATTCCGCTAGGTGTGTTGTGACCCTTAGAAGAGAAGTGGCCGTGTTGATGTGCGCCCGCGCCTCGTAGTTGCGTGCGTCGTCCAGCTAACAACAGCGCCGGTCCGAGTGCTGAGCTAGTGACGGCGACGGAGCCCAGATCTAGATAAAAGGACCTCCATACTAACAGCGACACTTAATGACCAGCGGTAGACCTTAATCCGTTGAAATAAGGTTTACAAATGAGCGACAGAAGTTTTATCCTACAAAAGCGGTCGATCGTGAGTTAGTAGATAGGATAGGATAGACTTATGTATGAAGAAAGGGAGAGAACTGCAGAATGTCGACGCTTGTTTGTGAAATTTGTTGCGTTAGTGTTCACGACACGGTGGCGAAGTAATGGGACTTCAAGTAAGTTAGCAGCGTCGGTATTTTGCAGATGAGGGGTAATTAAGATGGATGACGAGGCAGCGCTCCGCGAGTCGAGCCACGTGCAGGCAGCAGATATATCGGAGCGGACAGTGTTGACAAATATCTGAACAGGCTCTAATGTCAAGGCGCAGGCGTAAGAGTACATGTTCTAGTGTTTAAGCTGCTAGCACCACAACAATTTAAACTTAAATACTAAGTACAGACTAACATTATTTTAAACATAGAAAAGAGAAAATACTAGTGGGAGAAATCAAAAAGTAAATAATTACAATATAGATGCCGTTGTAGTGGGTGCAAAAGGACGCCACTCAGCATGTGCCCTGGCATCTAAGATGCCACAGCGCTGGTCTTCCGTGGAGTCCAGAGACGGAAGGTAGTGCGAAACAGATAACATAGAGAACAAAACAACAAACATATGTGATGAAATAGGAGTTACTTCTAAATACAGTAATAAATAAATGTAAAAGTAATTATGTGGTAGTTATAAAAGATAATAGGTGGTGTTAGCATAAGAAAGAATAAATATACATATTATACAAAAGGAAGAATAAATATGAATAAGTATTATACACTATATTATATTGCATTGCAAAGTCACATATTCAGTGTCACGATCAAGATCACGGCAATTGAAGGCTGAAGATTTTAGGGAACTCCTTAATTTTTAAAGGCACATGTATGGTGACTTGGGTGTTTTCTTAAGCAACTCAAGCGTTTCAGAATAAATTGTTTTATTCGTGATAAACCTAAATTACATAAAGATAAAGATACTTTATTTGCGTTAAGCATTACCATTACATTACGTATAAGGTCTTAATTTATACTTAAGTGGTAGGTTTCTATGTTTAACCTAACTTGGTATGCAAATTTTTACATATTTCACATATTACTCGTAGTCCTACCCTACGAGTGCTACATTTATTTAAAAAAAAACATCGTCATCAGGTAATAAAATAAAATCTTAACATAAGCAATACAAATCATCGCTGTTTCATTTAATCCATATCTAAAAAGGCATTAAGACTATACAAGTTGTTGTTATTAAGCCATTGATATAGTTTCTTTTTAAATAATAATATATTCATTGTGCGAAATTCATATCATAGAGAAGTATAACAAAAAAAAACAGTATATATTCAACACACTGATTTAGACTTTCACGGTTTTTACTCATAATTATTTGTAATAAACGGGACTTAACCGCGTATATAATTTTTAAAATTACCTTCGACGTTTCGAGGACGACATTGTCCCCGTGGTCGCGAAGAAAGACACCACCACTCTCGCGACCACGCTCTCGCGTCTTTCTTCGCGACCACGGGGACAATGTCGTCCTCGAAACGTCGAAGGTAATTTTAAAAATTATATACGCGGTTAAGTCCCGTTTATTACAAATAATTATGAGTATATATTCAGAACAATACTGAGTTTACCACGAAATTTCCTCTCGAAAATTATCATCGCGGTCATCGTGAAGTGCCTGCATATCGATGCCCTGAAGGTTACGTCGCAATATTAATTTATGCCTCCGTTTGGGTGGACGTATTTTAAAGGACGCAAAAATCTGATCGTGACAAGAAAAGGAAGCAGCATTAAATTGCCCGTGCGAAGAGACCAAATCAGGAGAGGAAGTTAGGTAGAGATCTAAGAGCGAAAGAGGACCGAGTGGAAAGTGACTAGGGCCAAATGGCAAAATGCTAAGGTTAAGGAAAGTCGAAACTGACTGAAAATTGAGGGACCGGTGATCCTTCTTTACAAGGCATGTGTTGAAATCACCCATAATTATAGTGTGATCAAATTGAGGGCTATGCTCCGCCAAGGTTTTCTGGAGGACATCAAATAAAGTACATAAATCAATATTGAGATTACATATTAGTCCCATTTCTGAGTAAATTTGTGATCACAGCTTCACTACGAAGCCTTTTGTCCTGTATGTGCCCTTTTGTTTATTTATTCGTATGGCATTAAATATTACAGAGTCGCTTAATCAATTTTACAATCTAAAGTACTATATCTAAATTCTTCACCCACTTGGTTGCGTCTGCATCAGGTGAGTGAAGATCTATGGCGTTCCCTGGGTATTTATGCCTCGGGTAGTCGTGGATAATGTGGTGTATAGTTTGCACCGGTGCCCCACAGTCGCACGCTGGCGAGTCTCGCCAGCCACACTTAAACATATAGTCGGCACAACGCCCATGCTCCGTGCGGAGTCTGTTAAGCTGACACCATTCTATCCTGGGGGCCGAGAAGCCAGATGGTTTCCGCGTAGGGTCGTAATTATTTAGAGTGGTGTTAGGCAGGTTGGATTGCCATTCCTCTTTCCAAACTTCTTTTATGTTAAAGCCACCATGTATAAGGTTTTGAGCGGTTTGGTAGGGCGGACGTCTTGACTTCAAGCGGTGATACGGCGGGTTCAAGAATTCCCGGTAAATCGGTAGGCTTGGTTCGTTACGGATCTTGTTAGCTTCCTTTACCAGCGCCTGTTGCCGTCGAAGGTGAGGTGGTGGGATGTGACTTAGGGCTGGGAGCCACTGTGTGGGTGTAGATTTAACCGTACCAGATATGCATCGCATGGTGGCACGTAATTGCACATCGACTCTCTCGGTATGAGCACTGTTGAGCCAGACTGGTGCGCAGTATTCGCCAACCGAGTAGACAAGGCTGCCTGGCTGGCTGGGTTGTGGAACGAGCTGCCCTTGTCACTTAGGCAATCCCGGTCTGTAACTTCGCTGAAGGTGAATCTGAAGAAGTTATGGCTCTCCACTGAAGTGTGAATTGGTTGAGTATTGTATTTGTTTATTTGTTTTTTCTTTCTATTTATTTATTTATTATTTGCGATTATTTATTTGTGTTTTTTTATATATTTTGATGTATTGTATTTATGTATATTTCTATTTTTATTTATTTATTGTATTGTATGACATATGAGTTTACTATATTTGGACACACTTGTTGTACGTTGATAGTTTGTCTATCTATTTCTTAACATTCTCCACTCAGTTACTCTAAGGTTAGCTGGAAGAGATCCCTTATAGGGATAAGTTCGCCTTTGTACCTATATCTCTTAAAATTGTTTTGTATTTTTCTTTGTGTACAATAAAGTGCTACTACTACTACTACTACTACAAGGCTTAGCCCCGTGGTGCGAAGAACACCCGCTTTTGCTCCCCAGGTCGTGCCAGTTAATTTGTGTTTAAGATGTTATTTCGAGTCCCCAGTTTTTTGCTTAGCTTTTGAAGGTGAAGGCCGAACGTAAGAGAGCGATCTAGAGTCACGCCAAGATATTTAGGGTTTGGGTTGAAGGTTATTATTTCGTTATCAAACGTTACTATTGGACTATAATTAGCTTGCTTGTTGTTAAGATGGAATGTCGCTACTTCTGTTTTGCTGGGATTTGGGATAAGGTGCCATTTCTTAAAATAATCATTCAACGAAGCTAAGTCTTTGCTAAGCGGCTCTTCAGATATTTTGGACGATTCATGCTGTTGAGAGGTGGAGTGCCCTTTCGTGTCTACGTAAGTGTGAATTACGACTGCTACTGTAGTCGCAATGTCTACATTTGTACGGCTTTTCTCCGGTGTGGGACATTTCGTGTCTTCGAAAGGTTGTTATATGACTGTACTTGTTAGCACAATGACTACATTTGTACGGCTTCTCTCCGGTGTGTGTCCTTTCGTGTGTCCGTAAGCTTGACTTATCACTGCTCCTGTAGTCGCAATGGCTACATTTGTACGGCTGCTCACCGGTGTGTATCCTTTCGTGTTTCCATAAGTTTGGCTTAAGACTGCACCTGTAGTCGCAATGGCTACATTTGTACGGCTTCACTCCAGTGTGTGTACTTTCGTGTCTCTGTAAGTATAGTTTTTGGTTGCACCTGTGTTCGTGTCTCCTTAAGTTTGACCTATCAATGGACCTGTAGTCGCAATGGCTACATTTGTACGGCTTGTCTCCAGTGTGTATCCTTTCGTGTCTCCGTAATTGTGATCCATCACTGCACCTGTAGTCGCAATGGCTACATTTGTACGGCTTGTCTCCAGTGTGTATCCTTTCGTGTCTCCGTAATTGTGATCTATCACTGCACCTGTAGTCGCAATGGCTACATTTGTACGGCTTCTCTCCAGAGTGTATCCTTTGGTTACGTAATAGATTTTGTTTCAGCCTGCACCTGTAGTCGGAAGTGCTGCTTTTGAATGGTTTCACCCCATTATGTATAATTTGATGCGTCTGTAATTTGTTTTTATTGTAGCATTTGTAATCACAGTAGCTACATTGATGAAACGGCTTCTCGCCAGTATGTGTCAGTTCGTGTATTCGTAAGGTTGATCTAAGACTGCACTTGTAGTCGCAATTGCCACACTTGAATGACAGTTCTCTAGTATGTTTCACTTGGTGTTTGTGTAAATATTCTTTGTCTGGATTTGTGCAGTAACGACCACTAAAAATATTATTTGCTGTGTGACTCTTTAAATGAGACTCCAAGCTTTTTTTATAATCTGTTGTATACTCACATTCGGCACACATGAATTTTGTAACACCATGTTCGTTTTTCTCGTGCTCTAACACAAGCAATTTAGTTTGGAATATAGAACTACAAAAATCACAAGTGAATTTCTCTTGGAAGTAATCAAATTGAGGTCCGACCAATAAATGTGTTTCTGTTATGTGTTTTCTTAAAATAGATTTGTTTCTGAATCCTTTGCCACAGTGATCGCAAGTGTATGGTTTGTCTCGACCGTGAACAGTCGCATCGCTGTGGAGGCGCTCGAGCACCACGGAACAAGCCATCGCAAGCTGTTCCCTGGTGCGGGTGGCGCAGCTGTCCGGACACGCTGGAACAAGTTATCGAGTCAAGTAGTCAAATTTCGTGATGTAAACTCAAAAAGGCTTAACTTTTTTTTAGACAACTTAATGACTGAGAAGTGGTCATTATCATAAATAAAAAATAAAAATATTTATTTTTATTTTTTTATATATACACATATAAATACACACACATTAGTTTCATGGTTATATTCAAACATGGCAAGTTAAATATAAATTGGAAACGTCTCTGTCGATGTGCCTTAGCTATGGTGTTATACTATGGGGCATTAGCACTGATGCACAAGATCTATTCCTTTTACAAAAAGAATGTATTCGTATCCTGTAGAACAAAAAAACCCAGCACGTGCCCTCACAGGGCTGTGTTGAGACTTGAGACATAAGTTATTTATTATTATACTCTTTATTCATTTTTCATCTTAGTGTAGGTTTTTTACAATATTTTTATAAAAGTAAAATACAAAATACATCTAAAACATACAAAAACAATAAAAACATTATAAAAAACCTATCCTAGGGTGCCGCCGGCAACGGAGCAAGGCCCAGGCTGCCGGTGGATAGGGCCGCAGAGTGAGGAACCTTCGGACTATGCGCGCCGTGTCCAGAATTACCGCCTTCAGTATCTGACCCTTGATCCAACCACAACCCCGTAGCGAAAGTCTCTCAAGATGTTGGTCGAGACTCTTCGCTATGAGACCGTTCGCAGAAACAACTATCGGCACAATGATCGCCGAATCAACCTCCCACATGACGGTTACCTCGTGAGCTAAGTCTAGGTACTTGCTGGACTTGTCCTTCTCAGCCTTCACGAGGTTCACGTCACATGGGACGGTGATGTCGACGAGCATGGCCCGGCGTTGCGGTCGATCTATTACCACGATATCAGGCTTATTGGCTATAATAGTCCTGTCCGTGATTATAGATCGATCCCAATAGAGCGTGGCACGATTATTTTCAAGAACTGGCGCAGGTATGTACTTGTAGTACGGCACTTCGTGGGCCACAAGACCGTATAGGAGAGCAAGCTGCTGGTGTATAATCCTGGCTACGCGGTTATGTCTGTGCAAGTACTCATCGTTAGCAAGATGAGAACAACCGGAGATGATATGTCTGAGTGACTCTCCGGGACGGCGGCATGCCCGACAAATGTCGACCGTACCGTCCTTCAGGATATATCTCCGGTAGTTATTCGTCATGATAACTTCGTCCGCAATTGCACAGGCGAGCGGGTCTACGTCGGGTCCCGTAGAACCGCCCGTGTAGCTCCTTGCTCTTCCATACCGCCTTGCGATCCTCGGTGCTTAGCACCACAGGTTTGCGCCAGTTCTCGTTCGCCAAGGAGAGCGGCGTGAGGCCCTTATCTACTGCCACCACATCACGATGCATCCCACACTCGTTATTAAGGAAATAATTCCTGAGATTGTACACCTCATGGTTGTGGAGATTTTTGGCGTTTAAAAAGCCGAGACCTCCACACTTCCTTGGGATGTACAATCTCATAACGGACGAGCGTGGGTGAAGCATACGGTGTGTGGTGAGCATTAATTATTATTATTATTATTATTATGTTTGTATCTCCTTTGAGAATCACGGGCCTTTACATCCCGGTCTTTTGGTAGGCTTACGTGGGGATACAGATCCAACACGCAGAGGCCCTTTGGAGAAATTTGCTATGTATTACACCTGCTAGAACCCATTCACGGGTACATCAATAGATACCCGTGAACCGGTCCCAGCAGGCGTTGGAGCTATTGCAAATAAATGGAAAGAGTTCTGGGCTATAGTATTGAAGTTTGGTTGGTCAAAGATTGGGCTATTGAAAAGAGGTCCGGACACCTGCCATAACAATGTTGAAACACGTTATCGAGGCAGGCGGTGACTCGCCGCCGACTAGATGGGCCCCTGAAACTGCCGTCGCAAGGACGGCCAGGAGCAACATCGGTGTGAGCGGCTCAGGGTGTGGAGAGGTGTGCACCGCTTTCTGCCAGTGACTGTACGCTGCCCAGCCAACTGTACCAACTCGCGACTTATGCATATTTCACTTCCACCCTGCGAGCATATAGCTCTGACGGCTCCTCTCTGGACGGCCAATTAAGGCAAGCCAGAGCCGAGAGTCCTGCGGGTCCCCTTGGGGTCCACTCCGACCGACGAAGACACGCCGGAGACGGAGACCCTGACCGACTCTCTGGAGCACTTGGGTCCGCGGGGTCGTCACTCCCCGACAGCTCGCCACAAGCTGCCCTGCGGGCTTATTATTATTATTATTTATTAATGCACAGGCAGCTTATAGCTGATACGTGCATATCAATGTCCACTTGTGTTTTGTCCATTTTGAAAATGTTTATCAAGTCTATTTTTAAAAGAGTTCACTGATAGTTGCGCTTGCACGCGACATAAAAAAGTCAAATACGGCTTTTCGTGAACAAAAGATTTCCCTCGTCATGATTGTTCCTTAGGTCCCATGGATGGATTTGCGAAGTGGAGCCACCAAGATTTTTGACGTAAATTTTTAGGGGGGGGAGGCTCGAAACTTTTTCTTGATATCTACATCAGTTAAGCTACTAGGTCAAGTTTGGTATCGTTTTCATATAAATCGGGGATGCCGAATTAAAAACATGTAAAATCAAAAAATTACTTAATTTGTAATTTCTTATTTCACAAGGAACAAATTCATAACTTTAAAATGACTATGAATTATGAAAAAATAAAAGATGCTTTAGAGAGCCCTATTATTCGTTCATTTAATAAAAATATAATGTCAAACTTAAACGTGATATTTATGGATATACCAAGAAAGACTGCTGACGGTGCTAAAATTGAAATTAAAAAAATCTAATCAAAATGTTTTTTCGCGAACGTGGAATAATAAGGTTGAATAAGGACAAGAATAAGAATTCGTTTATTGTGGTAAAATAATATAAGTTATGGTGGTGCATTCCGTTTCAGCCCATTTCACGCCATAATATCCATGGAAATTTTACTTTTATGTCGTGTGCAAACGCAACTATATCTTTCATCGATTGGAAAAAGCATTTTGATTGGATTTTTTTCCATTTTAATTTTTAGCACCATTACCATTTCTTTTAATACACCCGTATATATGACCTTTTAGTCTGACATTTCATTTTTATTAAATGAACAAGTAATAGGGCTCTCCAAGGCATCTTTAATTTTTTCATAATTCATAGTTATTTTTAAGTTATGATTTTTTCCTTTTGAATTAAGAAATTCCACCAATTTTTATTTCACGTGTTTTTACTTCGGAACGGTGCCAAAATGATAACTGAAATGAAGTCGGCATCCCCGATTTATATGAAAACGATACCAAACTTGGCCTAGTAGCTTAACTGCGAAGCCTACGAACCTCCCCCCTACTAACTACTAACGAGCCTCCCCCCCCCCCCCCCCTAAAAGTTTACATCTAAAATCTTGGTGGCTCCCCTTCTCAAATCCATCCTCGGATCCTAAGGAACAATCATGACGAGGGAAATCTCTTGTTCACGAAAAGCCGTATTTTTATGGCTGCAACCGCAACTATGAGGGTGCACTGATCAGTGATTCGGGCAAACTGTTCCACACTTTCACTACATATATAAGTTATTGGTAAGATCTATTGTACACACAAAGCAATGAATAAATGATATGATATGTGTGTTAGTGCACTGTAGCGTGGCTCGCACTAGTGCAGTATAGTGCAGGCGCTGCACTCACCCGACACGCAGTCCTCGTCGCTCGTCGCGCCCGACACCTCCGCCTTGACTGCCCGCACCTCCACTGCAACAAGTACACGCTTCACGTTGTGCCGCAACAGTTGGTTACGGCGATTATCACACTGGTGCGGATCCGCATGCGGCGCCGGTGCGCGAGCGAGATAGCGCTATACACATGCAGAGCGCCATCTCGCTCGCGCACCGGCGCCGCATACGGATCCGTCGCCAGTGTGATAATCAGTGATCGGTTTTTTGGATTCACCCTCGCGGGATATCAAGTAGAAAAGTTAATATTGATACGACGAAATTATCTCTAAGGAACTTTTTACTCTTACATGGCAACCAGTTGAGACAAAAACTTCTATTATTTTCCTAATCTCAACACTCTATTAAGCAAAATATATTAGAACCTCCACAAAGTATTACCTTACATCTATCAGGATATATTCATGATGGAAAAAATACTTCAAAATCTTGACATTGACATTTCATTATTTTCTTTGGATTGCAGTTCTAATTATTTGCTTCTAAGGATTGCATAAATAAATAGTACTAGCTGTATAATTTATACCATAATATTAGGTCACAGGTTATCGTATAAGTGCAAATACATAGATCTTATAGCTCAAAGGCGATCCAATAAATAAGTAGCCACGTTAAGTTCGCTTACTATGGTTCAATTTTCATTTTATCGACTTGTTTCATGGGCTTTGAGATTACCTTTTACGACAACTGTGGCTTACTCTAATTTAACTTTTTAGTCGCGTATAAATTCGCGTATGATTGAAATATTTTTGTTGCTTTATATTTTTGGTTGAGCAATAAAACCATTTGGCATTGTGGACATTGTACATATTTTTTTGCCTTTTCTAACAACATTAAGCCCGGATTCCCGGGGCATATCCATACTAACATAATGATTGAGGTCGTTCACCCCATGTCGAATCCAAAAAACCGATCACTGGTGATAATCGCCTACAGTACGTTGGCGGTAGTTCATGTGACGCTTTACATGCAGCTTTATACATGCAGGGTGTAACAAAAATACTCGTAATCCGTTTAAAGGCATAATTGGTATTGTACAAGTAGGTAGATGAAATAAATTTAGGACGCGAAAAACAAATGTTCTACGTTCCTTTGAATAAGTATTGCTATTGTGACTTACACTTATGAACCACTACAATGGTCAAAAGTTATTTAATATTCATACATAATTTAAGATTTTAAGTTAGATTAAGTCATGGGGGTGACAGAATAACAGCTTCCGCTGCTTGAAGGTGGTAGGGCCCTAGGGCCTTTATGCCTTCTCGCACAGACATAAGCTGAGCCACTTTCCCTTTCAATATGTTTATCTACTGTACTCTTATTATGTACTTATGTGAGCTTATTGAATAAATGTCTTTTATTATTATTTATTATTATATGAAATTTAACTTACGCAACATCTTATAACTGGTCTCATCTCCGTCCGACATCTCTGATATGATTACACCTGAAACAAAATACATCTTTGAAAGTTTTCAGGGGTTAGTGTCGACTATTCAGAGGCAGGGGTCGCATCCTCGCTCCAGACAGTGCCTGGTGCAACAGATCTCATGTGGCAATGCTGCCAGTGTCGACGGGCCTGGTAGCCAGATTTAATTAGTGATCAAGATTGACGCAGCGTGTTGCAAACATCCTCATAAGTATAATATGGGTTAGTTTCAGATCATTATTCCAATTTATTTAAAGTACAAGAAAACATCAGTCCGACCATATGGTTCATGTTATTTTGATACATCGACAGTATGAGTATAATAAACAATAGGAGAGTGAAACAAATGCTTTATTGACATGAGCACCGCAGGCCCGAACAAGAAACATAAACAGTGTCATAAAATTTATATCTTATTTCACTTTACACCAGTAGTATGTAAGCAAGTACTCACGCGACATGGGCTCATTGTCTCCACTGGTCCTGTCTCCGTCCTCCATTTCTGATCCGGGTATTTCATCTAGAACAAACCAACAGAATATATACATATAAGTAACATTCGGCGCCTCTACGTAAGTCAATTCACCCGTCCGGCCCCTACACTGGACAGATACAGTGTGAGCAGTAAGATCAATTATGATTTTGATATTCAGATTAGGCATTTCTCCAATCTTCACGCTAGCAAACGAGTCGGATTAACAAAACAAAAATCATAGCAAAAATCAAAGCTATTTTCATCATTGCAGATTTTATTAATCAATTTAAACTTTAAGATTAAAATGTAGCAGTACTAATACTGCTACATTAAGCGTACTAAGCTTTTCAAACCTAACATCTATTACTGTAAATACATAATAAATGATTTTCAAGATAATTACAACGAATTGTAATGTAGTTTATGTAGTGGGGTCGGTACTCACTGAACTCAAGCTCCTCGTTGGTTCCGTCTCCGCCCTGCATGTCCGGATCCACTGCGGGTTCTTCCTCTACTGCAAACAAACACAACACACATCACGTTTCCTAACTACTTGAAACTGTAATGTCTAAAAAGTGAATTTATAACAGGCAAAAATACCACTAACAGGCAGACGGTTGTGCAGTTCCTTAAAGCTGTGTGTTAGTAATGGTAACAATGCGTGGCAAAGTTTGACTGTAATACTAGTATTTCATGCGTGAAGGTCTTTAAAAGACTGATTGCGACACTGTTACTAGTTAGATGAGCAGTGATATCCTACCTTTGACCCGGCTGGCTCCCTGCAGCCGCTCCTGCAGCTCCGCCTGGCTGCGCTGCACTTGCAGCTTGAAGTAACACGCGTCTCGCAGGCGGTCCACGCACGCCGAGCAGATGCCGCGCGAGCCCTCGTCGGCCAATACCAGCTGCATGTTATAATATTAATTAAGAAATCATTGATGCACTATTGAAAATAAAACCATGCAGTCAAGTTAAGTACTATTTTATACAACAACATCTCTCACTCAGTTTAGTCAATTTTATTATTCTTCTTCTGAAGAAATATCTAAAGTAAAGTAAAGTAATATTTATTAATCAAACAGATTACCAGGTTGTCTGGTGCATACTACAATAATACGGTTTTAGAGTGACAATCTACAATTTCTTACAGATAACTTATATTTTTACACAACTGCCCAAAAAAAGGAGTGTATTGTTTTCAGGGTTCATGTATGTATGTGGGTAAAATAAAATTCTTCGTTCCACTAGAACAACTGAACGGCTGAACCGATGTATAAAACTTACATGTTTACTTGTAATAAGTATTAGAGACTAGGGAGGAATAATAATAGTTATAGCAATGGCTCGTAGTTACAGTATCCGAGAGGCAACCGGATAGCTCGCGGTATTTAACGGCTCTCTACGTGTTGTGGAACAAACCTTTGCAACCCAGATTTACCCACGTTGTACTTTGTGTTTCATCCCCCCCCCCCTCCTTTTTCTGATGGCTGACGAATCGATTACCGACCAGCCGGTGCACAGGGCGTTTTGCATGCTCGATCTGGATCACTAAAAATATTGGAAATTGAGAGGAGGAGGATGAAAAACGAAGTCCAACGTGAGTCATTTCGGGTTGCATAGGGTGGTTCCACAGCACGTAGGGAGCTTAAAGGTCACACCTCATTAGAGCGCCTCGGCACCCGACCCTCACCGCCTCACTTCGAGCGGTTAAATAGTTATTCTTTATATGAATTTGTATGACCATGCGCTCACTACATCCACTCGATAACGAGTGGACGCTGAGCGACGAGGCGGTGTGGGTCGGCTCAGTCGGCTGCCGGGGCGCTCTAATGACCTCTAATACCGTGAGCCATCCGGTTGCCTCGCGGACACTGCAACTACGCGTCATTACTCTGAATGTAATTAGTACAGAGGTACGTATATAAATGAGAAGTTATTATCCTCCTAGTGTTTATCCCTGCTTTTTGCCACGGCCCAATTGAGCCCGGGGCCCCGGGGTCCGTTAGCACAAGAAAGCTGAAATTTGGTTTCAATATATTATGTGCATTAACCAAGCCAACAAAATGGTAAAATAAAAACTGGAAAATATATTTTGTTAGGGTACCTCCCGTACACGTGAAGTGGGGGGCGGAATTTGTTTTGTTCCAACCCAGTTGTGTGGGGTATCGTTGGATAGGTCTTTAAAAAAAATAGGGTCTTTTAAAACAGTTTTTGAATAAAGCTAATATTTTTGTAAATAATAGCTCCGAAAGTTTAAAACAGGGCGTCCCCCCCATCTAACTTTTGAACCGTGGGTCCAAAAATTTTGCAAAAATCATGAAAGTGAGGCATACTTAATAAGTAAGTAAGTAACTTCAATGAAAACTATATTGAATTAAATCGGTTGAGCCTTTTTTGAGTTATCACTAAAAAACCCATAGTGAAAGGACGTAAGTGAAGTGACGTAAGCGCCGCCAAATTTCCCGTAAGAAACGACCTTTTAAATTAATGAATTGTAACAGGCCGGCAACTATGGAATAGTGTTGGGTTACTCATTCGTGAGGTACCTCATTTGAGCCCCTCTATCTGTTATTTTGTCGCAGTACTTCACACCGGAAAAATGTCTTACTTCATTTCTCTTGAGCCCCCTCTACACATTCCTTTACTTCACTCACTCACGCTAATCGCAAACAAAAAATACACACGCTCAAATTCTACCAAACACTCAAACCATCACACATTCATTCATTCATTCGCGGAACTCGTGCTCGCGCTCACCGGCAATCAACACATTTTGTCACCTCGTTTGTGTACCTCACCTCATTTGAAGTAAGACATTGTACCACCTCATTTTTTTAAATGAGGTGCTCACTCAAACTCATTTTAAATTGACGTCCTACCCAACACTACTATGGAACCCTACATTGAGCATGGCCCGATATGCTCTTGACCGGTTTTAATACTTTCGACTACCAATCCAAAGTTTGTTTAATTATTCTATGTCACTAAAAGGTTTTAAATAAATAAAATAATTAAAAATTTAAAATCACAACTGCTGTTGTTTTAAATGAACTGAAAAGTTAAAAAATAAGTTCTAAACATGATAAAGAATGTCTTTGAAACCTTATTATGGTTGAGACTGTGCCTACCTACACCCTGATGGATGCTGGATCTTTTAAAATCTTATTTTAGTTCGATCACAGTCGGGGGAACTTTTTATAGGTATTGTGTTATACAGTTTAAAAGGTCCCCCGACTACGGTCGAAATAAAATAAGTTTTGTAAAGATCCAGAATACATCAGGGTGTAAGTAGGCAGTCTCAACCATAATAAGGTTTCAAAGACATTCTCTATCATGTTTAAAACTTATTTTTTAACTTTTCAGTTCATTTAAAACAAACGCAGTCGTGTTTTTTAATTTTTAATTATTTTATTTATTATAAAACGAAACCAGTTTTTCGTTCTACTTACATGTATATCGAAGCACTGTTGGAGCATGTCGACATAATTCTCCGTTACGCCGAGATGTGTGTACGGCGTCGTCAGGTCCTTGTCCGGAGGGCCATGCAAGCAGCAGAGACACGAATGCATCACGTCCATCACAACTAACGCGTAAGAAACTGATTATGTAAAAGCTAAATGTTCCAATCTACTAGGACTTACTAGATAATGCACGAGCGAGAGTAACAATTATCTAAAACAGCCATTGGTAATTTCGGACCTGGTATAAATTTGATACGACGCGATTCACGCGATGGAATAAAGATTGGTTAAGTGTTAGGTTAACCTTAATTATTTGACTCTGACAGTGACACTGACAACTTTATTTTTTACTGTATTCCACTTGCTATATTCATTCGCTATTCGAGTGGATTTTTAATATAACCGGAATCGATCCGATACATTAGTTTGGAAAATTATGGAATGAAAATTGAGTTGGACTATGATGTAGGCTCATTAAATTTTAGTTGTAGAATGTAATTATGTTTATTTTTTATAAAATACGACAACAGATGAAAAAAAATATACCATTTCAAAATTCAAAGTTTGAAAACTAAACGCACACCAACAACCAAATAATTGAGGTTATCTAAACAAAACGTCACATCACAAAAATAAAATGTTTTCTTTTGGTTTTTAATTTTCATGTTTTCGCAACAAGTTGACGTGGACTCAGTCGTATAAAGCGTGTTATTACCAGAACATTCTGACTTTTTAAATGAATTGTTACTTTCCTTCATTGCGTAGTAAATGATAGTGTAATATTTGGGATATCAATTCTTGCCCGTTTATTGTTCGTAAATTTCGTAATGGACGTAACACAATCGTGTCGCTGCTGCCTGCGGTGTGCTCCGGACAAGGACCTGACGACGCCGTACACACATCTCGGCGTGACGGAGATATATGCCGACATGCTCCAACAGTGCTTCGATATACATGTAAGTAGGACAGCGTCATGAGTGTAGTGTAGTTAACCTACAGTCTTACAACTCCAGGGAAGGGCTGAATGAACGCAACCAGTGATCGACAGCCCGCCTGCTTCCGGCCAGGCTTCCCTACATTACATCTAACTTAGTCTACAACTTAGTATATTTTAGTTTGATGGAAGCTGTGTCTGGACTGCAAGGTCATTAATGTTTCGAATTAACCATTGACAAACGGAAAGGACATGTATCTTATCTTCAGTTTTTACTTCAGAAGAAGGCCCTGGGTTCAAATCTTGGTAAGGGCATTAATTTGTGTTCATCACAGATATTCAATCCTGAGTTATAGATGTTTTCTATGCATTTAATTGTTTATCTACATCAATCATCATCTAGAGCCCATAATACAAGCCTTATTGAGCTTACTGTGGGTATAGGCCAATTGTGTATGATTGTCTCTATTATTTATTAGATTAGATATGATCATGATATAATTGTATCTGTAATTGATAATGTAACATGCAGCTGGTGCTGGGCGACGAGGGCTCGCGCGGCATCTGCTCGGCGTGCGTGGACCGCCTGCGAGACGCGAGCGACTTCAAGCTGCAAGTGCAGCGCAGCCAGGCGGAGCTGCAGGGGGCACTGCTTGTTAAAGGTTAGATTTTCACCATAAATCAATTTTTTTTTGGTTCTGAGTATCTCAGGACCCGAACTAATGATATTCTTTCAGCCCTTGCATCTATATGTACTACCGTCTAATCCATACATTTTTTTGTAATAAATGGCTTTCTCCCTTTGCACATGAGCAATGGGAATTCTGCCAATGACATGTTGACGACGTTAATCACATTTTATTAATCAGAAGTATCAAAATTAACGGGAAATATGGAATAGTAAAATGTAACAATTACTTAACAATAGATAGAAGTACCTAATTAAAAATCCCTTATTGTTACGCTACCTACCTGCGTGGTGGCCAGTGTGCAGCGGCAAAAACAAAGGGATGACATGATTGAGAAATAAGTTAAGCGTTTAGAAAAAGAAATGGGATTGTTAATTTTTTTTGGAAATGTACATTTCCAAAACCATTTCGGGGTCTAGGTTTATCGATCATCTTTTGATTAATATTTCGCGAATTCGGATATTTTCGCAAAAATATGAATGACCTTTGTTTGACTTTGTCCTCACAACCACCATGTAAAACCTCTTTGTAAAACCTTTGTAAGTTTTCCTAAAAAAAAAAATCAATGTCATACGCTACGACATTGTGAAATATGTAAACAGAAATTTGTAAACAAACACTGCCTCTACGTATTTACCTATGTGAAAAAGTAAGTATACACAAAAATTAAGCCAAAGATGCAATAATAATCAATTACTAATCTTTTAAAATATATAAAAGCTACAAGTAATCATCGTCTTGTCCTGTTTCACATAAGTATTTTGGTTCATCTTATTTCAATGAAATTATAGTTTGAACTTGATGCGATTTACTCCAGTATACAAGATATCTTCTAATTGGGTATGTTTCTTGAGTCGGCTTTTACAAAATTAAGCGCCATGTCTATTATTTCTTGCGCTTTACAAATAAAATTTACGCGTACGCTTTACATAGAAAACATATATATATGAACAATCCCAATTGAAGTGTAAAATATGTTCGGACCATTTATGCTATGCCTTTTAATTTAATAGTTATAACACACACAGTAAGGTAGGGTTACGGTTAGAAGTAATAGAACATTTTGTTTTAAGTTTATTCACGTTTTCCCGTAAAACCCGTTTACCCGTAATTTAGAAATCGGCAGAAAAATAGGGAAAACGTGAATAAACTTAAAACAAAATGTTCTATTACTTCTAACCGTAACCCTACCTTACTGTGTGTGAGGTTATGGTAATGAGTTAAAAACCCGGGTTTTACCCGTCTCCAAATATAGACGGGTACCCGGGTACCCGGGTAATCGGGTACCCGGGTTGCATTCCCAAATTTTTTTACTCGGTGGAAATACATAGTTAGAAATAGATCTCATTATATTTATTTTTTTATTAAATATTTTTCCCGTAAAACCCGTTTACCCGTAATTTAGAAATCGGCAGAAAAATAGGGAAAACGTGAATAAACTTAAAACAAAATGTTCTATTACTTCTAACCGTAACCCTACCTTACTGTGTGTGAGGTTATGGTAATGAGTTAAAAACCCGGGTTTTACCCGTCTCCAAATATAGACGGGTACCCGGGTACCCGGGTAATCGGGTACCCGGGTTGCATTCCCAAATTTTTTTACTCGGTGGAAATACATAGTTAGAAATAGATCTCATTATATTTATTTTTTTATTAAATATTTGTATTAGTTAAATCTACAATATGTTATTATCTTGTCCAGCGGAGCCTCTGGAGCCTGTAGTCAAGACTGAGCTCGTTGATGCCGCACAAGATGAAACTGTTTTTGCTGCATCATGTGAGTACTGTATACTATATACAGGGTGGAAAACATCTATGGGCCCTGGAGAACTATCTTAAATCTTTAGATAAGCTTATCAACCAACTTCAAGATTTCGAAGGAGGAGGTTCTCAATTTGTCGGGATATTTGTTTCTTTAGCAATTAAAAAAAAATCTTCAAAGTCTAATCCTCATGTCTGAGGGTCGTGACTACCATAAGACGCTCTATGTCGGTTCCGGCTGTCAAACAGCAAATACGTAGTTTCTATCGCTCTTCGCTATTTAAGGAAAATAAAATACATACTTCTCAGTGCCAAGTAAAAATCTAAGTATTTTCTACCAAACGTTTGATATAGTGTCTAGTGAACAAATTATTTCACGAAAAACGAAGAAATATACGCAAAAAATCAGTGAAATCATAATTTTGAGGTTAGGTCTGACACGAGACATACGTCAAGTCAAACTCAAACGAATTCAAGACTTCCGAAACGCAAAATCATCGCATAATGGCAATGAACGCATCGCTCCAGCAGTTATTTGACAGCTTAAAAGTTGAAATAAATAAACAACTAACGCAACAATCACAAGATCTCAAACAAGAACTCCATGCTTCTATTACGAATACTTTGATGTGCAAATTAGACGAAAAACTTACGCCGCTAATCGAAGAGAATAACAAACTGAAATTGAGAATACAAAACTTAGAAGAAAAACTGTGCGAATTAGAGAAAAATGATAAAGAAAACAATATTATACTTTTCGGTCTGCAGGAAAATGAGAACTCTACAGAAGAATTATTTGATAAAGTGAAAGAAAAAGTGCAAAATGACTTAAAAATTGAACTTTCTTTTAATGAAATCAACAAGATACATAGAATTGGTAGGAAAAATGCGGAAAATGAGTCCAAAGGACGACCAGTTCGAGTTTCATTTGTTAGGGAAATAAAGAAAAGGCAAATATTGAAGGCGAAAAAACAATTTAAAGAAATATATGCCAGTGAAGACTACCCCAAAGAAATACAAAACAAGAGGAAAGAATTACAAACTAAAGTACAAGAGGAAAGGGAAAAGGGGAACACAGCTTATATAAATTATGATAAGTTAGTAGTATTAAAAGGCAATAAAGACAACAGAAAAAGACTGCCTTCAGGTTCACCTCAGCAAGTAAGCCAACCGTCAAAGCTACAGGCCACATTTGATGGGAAAACAAGCCGAGTAAATGCCTTCGACATAATGAGAAGCAGATCAAACTCACTGTCTATGACAGCCGACCAGTAAAACATTATTAAAAATTAACAATTAAATACCAACGAACCGGAAACAAAATACATTAAATAAACACGAATCAAATAAAACACTACCATTCCCCAAGCCGACTGGTCATCGTGGGGAATTAGACCACCACCCTCCAACAAATGAAAACAGCAGCATCAATAAATAAAACATAAGAAAAAACAAAAGAAAATATGTCATACTCAAGCTTCTAAACCTACATACCCACACATACAATGTAAGAATACTCTTGAGATGAAAGGATGGTTGAATTGGGGCTCTTTAAAAACAAAACCAACGTCTGAATCAGGAATACCCTTGGAGTAGTGACTATGTTGAATTGACTCAACTGGACATAATAGTCCAACTTGTATTAAAATAAGTCCAAGTTCAATAACAATAAATTGGATAACTGGCTCACAGAGCCACAAGACCCAGAACGGTGGAAGGTTGGAGGAGGCCTATACCCGAAAGGGGTCCTTGAACGCTTTAGTCTTAAGATATAATATTTAATAGTTTGTAATAGTTTTTCTAGTGGTTTTTGGAATAAAAAGGCTTTTTATTTTTATTTTATTTTATTTTATTATTATGTTGTAATCCTGGATTACTTGCCTTCTTAAAGGAACCCTGGAGTCCGATGCGTGTAACTTCCTCAATGGCAGAACCAGCGGATGGGTATCCCTCCCCACTGTCGATCGCCACTGGCTCAACGAGCAAAGCCTTTTCCAGGCTGTCTGGTTCACGTCGGGCCAAGTGTCCAAAGAAGCCGAGCATTCTCCCTCGGCAGATAGCGGAAAGACGAGCTCCCGAGCCGAGATCTTGAGCTCCTGTAGTTAGAGTTAGATAGACACGTTGATGCGACGTGCTGTCCAGGAAATGCCCAACATTTTGCGGCAACACCACATTTCGAACGCATCCATTCTGGCCTTGGTACGAGCCTTTAGAGTCCAAGTTTCTGCTGCATCGAGTATTATGTAAAAAGAACCAGTGTGCGCATAAGTCGTACTTTTGTGCTGCACTTGATGTTACGATTCTTCCATATTTAAGGTAGTTCCTCCATATTTTTCTACACTGTATATTTCTTTCTACTTAACAGCATAAGGAATAATATGGTTCCAAGCATTACATAATAATATACTTACATCTTTGTCACAGCCTACAGTATTTACCAGTTGTCAAACATTTTTTACTTGCAAGTTTTGTATGTAAGTAATGTAAGAACTACGAGTATGTAGATATTCGTCAAAAATTGATAGCCAGTTGACAGCTAAAGTTAAATGGTAGAACTCACTTTGCTGCGCTCGCTCCTTCAATAATAACTGGAACCCTTACATTTAAATAATACTTACTAGATGGTCCCAAACTTTTCTCGATTTGTAAAGTCTGTCCGGAAAGAGAAGTGTCGTAGAATGTATGAGCTCCCATATAAACCACGACACTACTCTTTCCGGGCAAACTGTAAACCCAATTGTTGTTATCAATAAACTATTTTCATTTGTACCTTTTCTTCAGATGAGGTGACCGTAGAGAGACCAGGGGTTGAGGAGACGGGGAGAGTGTTAGGTGAGTTACTGCATAGACTTAAAGATATAATAGACGGCCATGTCGGCCATAGTCTAAGAACTTTATGAGGCTCCAAGTATTTAGCGCCCTCTGTCCGGAAGCCCCCTAAAGATACCGAAAATGTAAGAGGAAATGTCACCTGCGCCGCTACTCCACCTAGTAGCTACTAGTGTATTACTCCTCTTACATTTTCGGTATCTTTAGGGGGCTTTCGGACAGAGGGCGCAATTGACTTGAGCTTCAAAGAGTTCTTAGGCTGTGCTGCTCAACTATATAAGTTACTCTATGGTTACTGTATATACTGTGCGTCCCAGAAACCTATGATAATCCGCCAACAGGGATAGACCTGCCAGCCAATAATCTGGGATTTGGTTGCAATAGGGAGCCAGTTGTTCAAAAAGAACTATGGACCGTAAAATGGGGTGTGTAAGAATAGCGGGGGCAGTAGAGTCATTAAGAGTCGCCAGGACGCTCGCGTGAACTCGCGTCCCCATACAAACGTAGTTTAGCTCTCATTTTAAAACGACATGCTTTAGAACCACGAAATTTGGCATGGGCATTCTAGTAGTACAGATCTATGTCGGTAATTCGTTTTCGTTGCTAAAAATTGTAATACAAAGAAAACATAGCAAAAATAAGTTTTGTATGTAAATCTGTATCTGGCTGTATTTTCTTTGTATTATCTTCTATGTATTTTCTCTCAGACCATCTAGCAAATTTGGTATCTGCTTAACAGTTAACAGCCTCCTGACCTAGTCGGTAGTGACCCTGCTTATGGAACAGTAGGTCCCGGGTTCGAAACCTGGTCAGGGCATTTGTTATATTTATTGTGGGGCTAGATTGAATTAAGGAAATTTTGTCTTATTTATAACATTTATTTAATACCAAATTAAAAATTACAGATTTTCCAGTATACATCCGTAGACTAACTTAACTGATTTACACTCAAGGTCACTGGAAACTGGTCACTTTGTATAAACGTTTCTTAAACGGTACAGTGATCCAAACCCCAACTTTGCTCAAAATTACGATTTTCTTTTCAGATAAAGACCCTTTAATGATGTGTGAGGCGTCTGATAATCAAATGATAAGCAACTTTTCAAAGGCGGGTGAGTGTTTGAAGTACTTATGTGCATTTTTTTTTACGTTAGCCTATTTAGTGTCCCACTGCTGGGCACAGGCCTCCTCTCATGCACGAGAGGGATCAGGCTATAGTCCCCACGCTGGCCCAAAGCGGGTTGGGAACTTCACATACACCTTTGAATTTCTTCGCGGATGTATGCAGGTTTCCTCACGATGTTTTCCTTCACCGTATAGCGATTGGTAAATATCAAATTATATTTCGTACATAAGTTCCGAAAAACTCATTGGTACGAGCCGGGGTTTGAACCCGGGACCTTCGGATTGAAAGTCAGACGTCGTTACCGTCAGGCTACCAACGCTTCTAACTAACTGGTTAACTAATGTTAACTAATAATATTAAAAAACTGGTTTAAGCTTATTGTTGTGTTATACAGCCAACGTCAAAAGTGTGTATACACATTTGCACCTTACTCAAAATTGGGTTCAAAACTGTATACATTTTTTTGGCGTTGACTGTAAGTACTTATATTTTACACATGAGGCAAAATTAACGAGACGTTTCCACTTTATTCTCAACTCTTGCTTGGATGATGCTCCGATAACATATAAATAACTAAAAAATTGTGTATATTATAGTGCATATTAAAATACGTGTTCTGAAAAAAAATTGCATAGCAGTTTGGTAGATAAGTATTTAGCAATCATACTTTGTAACTTATCTTACGAAATAAACTAGTAGTCCGCCTCGAACCTAGAACTCACGATTTATATGCAATCAAGCTGACCAATATAACAAGACCGATGTGATGATTTTTTTCGCGCCTTCTAGCTCCATAGCCCCTTGATCGATCCTGCTCATATACGAACTCTCAAATTTTATGTATCTCTGCTACAACCTCAACGAATTTCATAAAGATCAAGATACCGCTACTAAAGTTATCGTCGAACAAACTCTCAAAGTCAAAAAGCCATCGAAATGCCGAGACGTCCCAGTAGCCAGAAGTTGTTTGTAAGAACTCTTCGCTTACGCTCCGCTCGTTCGATAAATTAACATAAAAATGATGTTTCAGATAGTAATATTAAAGCTGCAGCCGCTCGCACCGCCGCGAAAACATGCCGGATAGGCCGCCATCAGTATAAATGGAGGCCTCAAGAATTACAACAGAAAAACACCCCAAACGTCTTCCAATGCCATGACTGCGGAAGATCCTTTATAAAACGGAGCCTCCTAAAGAAACACATACAAAAAACACACACTGGCGACACACACAAATGTACTTACTGTCACTACAATTACAAACACAAATCAGCACTAAAGGAACACGAAATGACACACACAGGAGAGAAACCTTTCCGGTGCACCTACTGTGATTATCGGACCAGGCATAACGCCAACTTGAAAACTCACATTATGATACACACGGGTGTGAAACCGTTGAGCTGCGATAGCTGTAACTACAAGTGCAGACGCGAAACAGAGTTAAAAAAACACAAAAGGACACATACTAAAGAGAAACCGTATGCGTGTAGTTATTGTAGCTATAACGTTAGCGATCCAACGCATTTGAGATTTCATGAGATGGCGCATAGAGGAGAGAAACCTGTCAAATGTGGATTCTGTGATTATAAGTGCCGCCGTAAATACGATATGAAGGTTCATCAAAGAAAACATACAGGAGAGAAGCCGCTTAAATGTAACCATTGTGACTATAGTTGTCGGCATAGAAATAGTTTAAGATTACATTTAAAAGCGAAACATCCTGGTGATAATCCTTAGCGTACGTAAGCTGAAAATATCGTACTAGTGTACGATTATTGTTACTGTGTGGACTATGAGGCAACGTGATACAGAGGCTGGAGGTTTTTGAGATGTGGTGATGATGTAGCATGAAAGGATAAGTTGGAGAGAAAAGAAAACCAATACAAAAGTTTCAAAAGAGTTGAGTCGGGAACGTTAGATATACGAGGAGAATTTATTAAGGTATAAACTAGTACATCAACTATTTAAAAAAACTAATTACATAAATAAAAACTAGTTTTTCTGTGAACCGTAGACTTCGGAGCATTTCCCCCCAGCAAACTTCCCCCCTTTCCCCCTCGTTTTCCCCCTAATAAAAAAAACGGCTCGATAATTTTTGGCAAATAAATCAAGGAACGTACATGCCAAGTTTCATCGAAATCGGATGAAAAATGCGACCTCTAGACCGACACTGACCAACCAACCAACCAATACACACACATCAATCTGCCAAATCGTCGTACCAGTGAAAACGGAGACGTTCGTCGCCTCGCTACGCTCGGCTCCTCAGTCAACTATACCTAACCTATAACTAACTTAAACGAGAAGGAAGATGCTACACCTGCCACGAAGAATAAAGAAGGAATAGTTGAAGCAAAGATGTCGGGAAAGCCGAAGAGAGGATACATGGATCAGTGAAGTGGTCGAATCAGACTGCAAAATAGAGAGTTAAGTTATACTACAGTACAGGAACAGTTTTGAACTTTTATAATTCACAAGTGCGATTTTCATTTTTAGTTAGAGAATATAATATGATCACTAATAGTAATAGTACATTTCGATACTACGTCGGAAAGTGACATTCCGTCCGTGTATCGAACGACGTTTTTTAATATAGTTGCGAAAAAAAATCGAGAATATAAGTATGAGTTTTGAGGTTACTTTAATACTACACCTACAGTCAAAAATGTTTACATGAACGTTACCAAGTCGAAAATGTACCTTATTATCAGAGCTCGGATTTTTCACGGCAAAACAAAACACTAGCGTAATTTAGCCAGTGCTTGAAATATTATTTTATCGATATCGATAATTCAGAACTAGAAGAAATAAAAGTCACCAAATAAAATTAATATGTAATAAAACTAATAAAAACATTTGTATAAAGTTACTATATATTAGAAACAGACGCAATTTCTTCTTCAAAATCTACGTCAGTACACA
Source organism: Pammene fasciana (assembly GCA_911728535.1). Taxonomy (NCBI): domain Eukaryota; kingdom Metazoa; phylum Arthropoda; class Insecta; order Lepidoptera; family Tortricidae; genus Pammene; species Pammene fasciana. The sequence goes on along the minus strand of OU452294.1, from coordinate 12,124,157 downwards.
CAGCAGCACAAGACATTTTATTTGGGTAATAGTGATAGGAGTAGATGATCATTATCTTTTCAACATTCTCTGGGAGTAAACAGTTGCGTTTATCACTATAAATCCATTTATGTACACTAAATGTACGTTCAACTTCAGTTGACGTCAAGGGAGCAAATTTATAGAATTCATTATCAGTTCGGGTAATATTTTAGGTGTACCATCGAATAAAAAAAGAAAAAATGTACTGAGGCAATACCTGTCATATACTCTAGTAAGACTCGATAGGTGTCGATACAATAATATTTCAAGCACTGGCTAAATTACGCTAGTGTTTTGTTTTGCCGTGAAAAATCCGAGCTCTGCTTATTATTATTAAATATAGCTTCGACCCTCCATACAAAATCAAAATTTTTTTTCACGCGAAAATATTTTTTTCTTACTTTTTCGTAATAAGAATACGATACCAATTATGCCCTTAAAAGGATCACCAGCATTTTTATTACACCTTGTATATTTATATTTAAAATAATTATGGCAAATGAAATCACAATTCGTAAATGGATACTTGATAAACTGGATCTAATTTACGATACTTCTAAAGGCTCAATCTTTTGTACAAAATGTCAAACAAATTTATTTGCGAAACGAAAAAGCGTGATTGATAATTAATAATGGTGAAGTATCACTTTAGGAATACGCACCTCTTACATCTGTAGATGTAGAGAGGTCATTTTCCATATATAAGTGTATAGTGAACCATACTAAAATAAATGGACTGAAAATAAGATTATTTACTACAACAATAAATCAAATATTTTTGTAATTATGTTCTCTTTTTTAAACCAATTGTGGTCATATCCATATTACGTATATCGTTTGACATTATTTTGACGTATTTTGCATCCGTCGTCCGCCCACTGGTCATGATGAGAACTTTGTCTCTAGGTAGGTAGTACCCAGGGTCTGATGATGGAGCTGGAAGCTGGCCAAATATAAACCCTTTTTCTTCTTCCTTCTAGCGTTTGTCCCGACTCGGGGACCGCTTGACAACCTAATCTTGGGATTAGCGTAGGCACTGGTTTTTACGAAAGCGACTGCCATCGACCTTCCAACCCAGAGGGAAAACTAGACCTTATCGGGATTAGGTCCGGTTTCCTGATGAGGTTTTTCTTCACTAAAAAGCGACTGGTAAATATCAAATGATATTCCGTACATAACTTCCGAAAAACTCTGTGGTTGGACCCAGGGTTTGAACCCGAGATCTCCGGATTGAAAGTCTGACGTTTTACGATCTTCGATCTGAAAGGTGGCATAGGAACTCCTCAACTACTCCACAGCCCACATTATCCGATCGTTTTGGGCTTGTTGCATTCATCTTGGTGATCACTTTGGGATTTCATAAAGAAATATTTTTTTTGGAAAAAAAAACTTATTTCTTATTTAATTAATTATTGTTATTGTATGACATTGATTTTCTATTCCACGGAATGTGCAAAATGTAAAAAGTTTTTTATTTCAAAATTCTGTGTTAATTTTATTTTTATTGCTAGCTGCTCAAACACAACGGATAATGTTGAGTAGTTGAGGAGTTCCTATGGCCACCTTCCAGCGCCATCATCAGGTCAGGTCCATGTCATCATAATATTGCATTGTCACGCGATATAATGCATGCAAAATTTCAGCTCAATCGGAAACCGGGAAGTGGGTCAAATTTAACTTGCAAGATTTGATTACAGACAACGGAACAGTTGAAACTAAAAAACCGGCCAAGTGCGAGTCGGACTCGCGCACGAAGGGTTCCGTACCATTATCTATAAAAACGGCAAAAAAATCATGTCTGTTGTATGGGAGACCAGACCCCTTACTTTTTATTTAACCATTTGACCGCCAAAGCCGTCATATCACGTGCACGGAAAGTCGTGCCGTCAGCGCCAGGACGTGATATCACGTTGAAAATATAATTTTTAACACAGTTGCTTAAAAAAGTGCTTTTCTGGTAGTGATTTAGCGTGCGGAAAGTTCTATTTCTCGCACTAGTGCTTTTTTGTGCGGCGCGCGTCGGGCCCGCATCACGCTCGCTGCCCGCTAGCGCCGCTCACACAACTGGCGCGCATCGCTCTCTCAGGGAGCAGTTATATATGGTTGTCTCCGTCTGCCCGGGCGCGGCGCTTTAGCGCGGCGCTGCGTCCACGCGCGGATCGCGCTCGCGTCGCGCTCTCATCGCATCGCGCCCCACTACCGCCACGCTAACAAAACGCGGCAGTCTGACCGAGCCTTATAATTTGAAAATATTTGTTATCAAACGTAGGTTGTAGAGCCTTAGTCTAATTCGGACCATGCAAACGGCGCATTTTTTTAATTTAAAAAACTTTAATCTTATGTTATTTCTAGTGATTTTATTTGAAAACTGCTTTTTACTTTTTTGAATTATTTTATTCTATCATTATTATATATTTTTTTGTATGTATGTTACTCGATATCTCCGTGAATCGTGAACCGATTTTCAATTTTTTTTTAATTGAACAGGTATAACCCCTAGATGGTCCCATTGTCACCAAGTCGGGGTCTGATGATGGGATCCTAGAGAAATCGAGGGAACTCTTCAACTATTATAGGCACACCTATAGTGATTTCACTATTTTTACAGCATCTCGGCGACTTCCTCTGGGAATAGCGGATCCTAAGTGAAGTCGGTTCTTTTTTTGTTTAAAATTATAAATACTGTATTCTGTATTTATCAATATACATATGTATATCGGAAGTCGATAAACGAGAAGTCCATATTATGACAGCTCTAAAGTCCTACGAGAATTTCGGTATCTGGTAATCATAGTGGCTACATTTAAACGGTTTTTCCCAATATATGTTAGGTGTCGTCGTGTGTATGATTTAAACTGCATTTTGAAATTACACTCGTGACAACTATATGATTTCTCGTCAGTGTGAGAGTTCTTGTGTTTTTGTAAGCTTTCCTTTCCATTACATTTGTAATCACAGTTGGGACATTTAAAAGGGGCCCATGATGCTAAACTTGGAGTAGCTACATATTAGTAATCTGTGCTTGGAGTCACTGGAGCGTCGTTAGGACTTGACCATTTTGAAGACAACATTGTCAAAGGAAAGTTTATAGAATGTATGTTTATTACTTTCATTGGTGGTAGTCTACAGGCGTTCAAATATTTTAAACGAAGAAAAGGTCCCATGTAATTGCCCGAGTGCGTCAACTTCAATCTTAAAGTTGTAACCGCCAGATTAAATAAAATTCCTAAACATAAATGTCAGAATTAGTATCAGCACAATCAACTTGGACCAAAATGACCAAACCAATAATCCACCAATCAATTTTTTTACTGCCCATCAACCCTCCACAACCAACCCACCAACCTAAAATTGGTCGAGGGAGATCTCCGCGGGTTGCAAGATATCACTCATATCTTAATTTGATACGCTAGCTAGAGTGACTCCAAAAACCGCCTCTTGGGCTCCCTTACTTTGTCACTTTATGTTTCATTTGATGACGTCGTAAGTTTCCTTTATATCTGCATTTGTAATCACAGTGACTACATTTATAAGGTTTTTCACCAGTGTGTATCATCAGATGACTGTTTATCTGTGTTATTCGTATGCACTTATAGTCACTAGATTCAATTGAAAGGTTTTTCGCTAATGTGAAACATCACGTGCCTGTTTAAGTATCTTTTATATCTACACTTATAGTTACAATAGTTGCAATAGTAAGGTTTTTCACCAGTGTGGGTCATCAGGTGACTCTTTAAATTTGATTTGTGTCTGCACTTATAGTCACAATAGTTGCAATTGTAAGGTTTTTCACCAGTGTGGATCATTTGGTGCTGGATGAAATAGTTCTTATATCTGCCTATGTAACTGCAGTATCTGCAGCTAAAAAGTTTATCATTTGTATGGCTTTTCAAATGTGTCTGCAAACGTTTCTTTTCATTTGTGACATACTCACATTCAGCACATGTAAAAATTGTAACATCATGTTCGCTATGTTCATGCTCTAGTAGAAGCAATTCGGTTTGGAAAGTAGCACTACAAACACCACATTCAAATTGATTGATACCAGAACATAAGCGAGTGTTTAGTTTATGTTTGTTTAACGTAGTCCTGTTTTGGAAACGCTTGCCACACTCTTCACAGCCATATGCTTCTTTTTCATTGTCAATGCTTGTGTATCCCGCATCGCCGCGGAGGCGCTCGAGCCTCACGGGACGCAGTTCCGCGGGCTGTTCTCTGATGCTGGCGGACGTAGACGCGGAACCTGGACACACACAGTAAAAATAAGGGTGAGTTAGGCCAACCCATTCTACACCGTGTTTTTTTTTTTTTTTCTTTAATTGCTAGGGTGTATTCCTGAGTAAATTAAGTATATATCTCAAAGACACCAGTGTCCTAATTAACTCCAGTTCTGAGATTATGATAGTACATTTTTGCCTTTCGAATTGCGTAAACCTACATAAATGCTTCACTTAAACCGCAATAAATGATTCACTTGTGTGTTACGTCAATAAAATGAGCTTCCTTTGTATCTGGGGGTATTGTAAAGTTCGAAATTATATTGACATGTCATCATTTTCAATTATTTGGTTGAGTTAATCATAACACCCTAATACCTTAGTTACATTATTAACCGATAAAACAATTATCTGTGTGGCCCCGGCTTTAGAATAGTGCCACCCCGTCTCTTCCCGCGGGTGTCGTAAGAGTATAAGGGATAAAGGGACCTCTGATCCCTACTACTCGTGGAAACGCTGTGGTGATTCATTTAATTAATAATCATCCGCATGGCGGCGATGCGGTTCGCCTCCCATCACGCCTCGTTCTTCACAGGGCGAGAAGTGGCTCACGGAGAGCCGTTTTGCTGTACTGATTGTAGCAAATGGAAATCTGTGATCTCTGTCTACCCCTTTTGGGAAATAGGCGTGATTGTATGTATGTTTGTATGTAATACAATTATTCGAAGAAAAAAATATTTTTAAACTAATTATGCTAAATCGTTTTCTTAATCGTAACTAATCATATGCTGAAATTAAAGGATATCAAAAAACATGGTGTATAATCTGAATGCTGCATCAATATGAAAAAACAGAGTTATTTTTAAGCTATATGCTGTCTACCGACCGACGTAAATAATATTGCATTTTACTCCCCTCATATACCTACTTACTTACAATCTACTACGCTATTTGTAACGTAAGTCTATCAAAATGACAGGTTGTCTGCTCTGATCCCCAATTTGTCCATTAGGTCTGTCATTTTAATATATAACTAATTAACTTTGTACTGAAATGACGTATAGTTATATCTAAAATTGAATAGATATAGTTTGGCCAGAGTTTGTTTCACTTCAAGCATAGACGGGGAGAATCATACCGTCTTCTTATATTGCTAGTACTGTCACTACTAAAAACGGGATGGGTATAGCATGTTACTCTGACTGTTACTGCGCTCTTTGGTATGCCAGACTAATTGTCATTTTTGTATCAAGATTTTAAAACAAGGTATATATTAGTGTAATAGCAACGACAAAAACATAAACATGATTATTTTTATATTGCTTTATTTATAGTTGCCTACCTATACATTGTTTGAAACAGACCTTATCAAATTTCTACAGTACAACTACCAACGAAAAAACAGTCCTGTAAAAAACTAAGATTACGATTATATTACGCCATACGCCAAGTAAATTTCAAAGTACTTACTAATCACCTTATTCATAAACGGCCACCATACTCCAGTAAAGATACGTTTTTTTTTTTCAAACATTAATTTACAATAGCGATTTTTTTGTTTATATAGTTTTATAATGTCATTCTAAGATGACTGAACGAAAAATCCTACAAACTTTCCATCGGGAAGTAAATATTCATCAAAATATATAATATATGAAGGGTCTCTTTTTTTTGTCTGATTTTCCGTCATCCATAAATAACGTGTCTTAAGGAACAATAATAAATAATAAAATATATTTATTTAGGCGATTTTTTTAGAAATTAATTAAATGAGGATTTTTTCAAGGTCAATTTTTTGTAGGATTTTCTGTCTACGCAATGACTTACATGACTTTTAAGCCATACAACTATTAAATACTTCTGATATTATGAATTATTTCCAAATTTGTCATTTTTCCCATACAAGTGAAAATAAAATGACTGTACTACCATAGTTAAGAGATTGCTGATAATCGTTTTTCCCTTTCCCTGGGTTGGACGGAAAGGGAGAAAAGATTATCAGAGGCCTCTTAACTTTACTAGACGTTTATGAATAAGGGGGTAAATTATTAAGGTATAACTCGATAAGTTTATGCTTAGCGGCACAGCACATCCAAACAAACAATAAGGTAAGTCGATACAAATTGATGATATGCAAAATAATCACAAAAAGTTAAAAAAATCTTCTAAATTTAGGCATATATACAATTAATGCACTTATGAACGTCAGAAAAAGAAAAAAAAACTACTACCGGTTTTAATTTAACCCTATGGTTATAGAGGTATAGACCTCCGAGTCCTCTGACCAGATACGTATTATGACCGGCACGAAACTCGGCGGGACTTTATTTTTTTCAAAACAGTATTTAAATCTTTAAAATACACAATAAGCCATAGTTCTTCCAGAAGACATACCAAAACAGTTTAAGAGACAGACATCGTAGTTATTGTATAAATAAAAAGTAAGTATTAAAAAAATGACTGCTTCTCAAAACGTTTGATATGTTTCGTTTGAACCGTTTCCTCTATTCTTTCTTCCTAGACTAAGATAAGTTAAATGCCAGATGATTTTGCAGTATTTTTTGGCTTGGGCTATGCATCTTTGCCCGTCATATACCTAAATTTTTTAAGGAGAGGTATAATGATAAATTTAAAGCATCGACGCGTAATTTGTTATACTTATAAACATGAATACCTACCTCAATCAAAAAATTACTTATATGCTTTGCGGACCCGACAATTTCTGATAATTAAAACTTAACACCAATTCATGAGATAAGGTTGTGCGAACCCCTGCACGCCTAGCACATGATTGACATTTGACACGTCAGTATCTCGCGCGCGAGATAGTCTATCCGTCCTTTTCTGACTGTGTTAATTAGAAAGAGACGGGTAGTCTATCTCGCGCGCGAGATACCGTCGCATCATTCATGTGCTAGGCGTGCTAGTTTAATTAAGAAGTGGCAAAAACAGCAGTATATAGAGATACTAGGCCTAGACCTCTCACGGTAACAATAATACCGAGATTGAACGGGATGGTCTCATTAAACTTTCAACAGGTATGACTGAGAAGGCGATATTATCGTTAGTCCTTGTCTTAGACTCAGCATATTTGACAGTGGAGGGTAACAAAGAGATAAAAATTAGCGTTTTCTTTGAGACATTTATGTGATTCCTACGAGAAAACCTGATGTTTTGTCAGAAAGTTGTGGCAGCTAAGAAAAACGATGGTATTTTTTCCGTTTTGTGCTGTAAAAGTGATAATATTCGTCAAAATTGCGACGACATAACCTTTCACAGTGAAGTACAACATTTGTTTTGTGTAACAAATAGTATCCTACAATCTATTATAGTTAAAATCTTGTTAGTAAAGGTATATTAATGAAAAATAATACTTAAAATTCTTGCTTTACGGTTCCCTCCACCGGGTTCTACGGTCTGCTATAAGTAGTCTTGAAATGCGTTTTCAAATTTGTCGCGGTGCGTGTATTTCTGTCCTTTTTGGTGGGTCGCGTGTTTCAACTCTAGAAATATACTTGCTTTTAGCAGTAGTCGCATCGTAAGGCTTCTCCCCATTGTGCATCATCTTCTGTTTTCGTAGGGCTAAAATATCGCTGTACTTGTACTGTGTAGTTGCATACAAAAAACTTTTCGCCGGGCCTGTGTCCTTACTTAGATAGCGTTTTAAGTTTGATTTCTTAATAGATTTGTAGTCGCAAGTACTTGTAAGGCTTTTAAGCAGCATGTATTTTCAGTGTGCTTTTTTTGGTGTTTTTGTAGGTTTTCCCTTTGAATACATTTGCATCTAATCATAAAAATATCTTGAATAGTTTTCTGTATGTTTTATGTGTCATTAGATGATGTCGTAGATTTGCTCTAAGTGTACTTGTAATCACAGTAAACACATTGGTAACACTTTTTAGTAGTGTTCAATCTGATGATTGTATAATTGTGCTTTTCGGCTGCACTTACAGTCACAATAGCTGCAATTGTAAGGTTTTTCACCAGTGTGGATCATTTGGTGCTGTTTAAAACTGCTCTAATAGCGACTTGTGTAACTGCAGTATTTGCAGCTGCAAATTTTATCGATTGTATGTTTCTTCAAATGTTGTCGCAAACATTTCTTGCTATTTGTAACATACTTACATTCAGCACAGCTAAAAAATGTACCATCATGTTCGCTTTGTATTTGTTTTACAAGACGCAATTTAGTTTGGAAAGTAGCACTACAAACAACACAGTGAAATAGTTTTAGATGAGAACATAATCGCGTATTCTGTTTATGTATGCTTAACGTCGCCTTGTTTCGGAAACGTTCGCCACTTTCTTTACAGACGTATGATTCTTTTTCATTGTGATGTGTGAGTATCCCTCATCACTGTGTGTACTGAACATGCATTTTATCGCCTTGACAATAGAGACGTTGTTCAGATATTTGTGACCACCTTAGCCACTCCGATATTTCTGATGACAACTGTACAGGAGATCCAGCTTAATACGATTTCTCGCATATTACACCAATATAATAAGGCCCTGCTACGTGAGGTCCCGCAAGACAGTCTCATCCAATACGAAGAATAAGCTTTCCCATTTAGGAGGCCCACCGACTATCAGTCCGCTTGACGATATCGGCCTGTCAGTTATAAGTTATAACAAAAATTTGACATCTCCGAACAATTGACAGGCCAATATCGTCAGGCCGACTGATAGTGGGTGGGCCCCATTATGATGCGTTTTAAGCTGGGTCCCAAAATCGTCTCAACCCTTTGACCGGGCCTTCAGCGCGAGCGCGCGAGGGAACTCGCTTATATTTTGGACGTGATATCACGGGCTGGCGCTGAGGGCACGACTTTCCGTGCGCGTGATTTGACGTCTATGTCAGTCAAAGGACTAAGCGAGTTTTGCTGTAGTTGCAGCTGTAACTCTTGTTTGTTTCTCATTCATGTGTACTCTTCTTAAGTGATCACGTAATCGCGGTTTTTGGCGACATTGGTAATCGCAATGGTTGCATTGGAATAGTTTGGTCTCAGAGTGTATTAATTCGTGACGTCGTAGTTTAGCTTTCCCACTGCATTTAAAGTCACAATGGGTACATGCATACGGGTTCTCGCCTGTGTGTGTTTTCTGGTGTTTTTGTAAATATTCTTTGCGACTATATTTCCCACCACAGTGGTTACATCGGAAAAGTTTTGCCCCAGAGTGTGTTAATTCGTGACGTCGTAAATTAGTTTTTTCACTGCACTTGAAGTCACAGTGGCTACATGCGTACGGCTTCTCGCCTGTGTGTGTGTTCTGGTGTTTCTGTAAACTTGCTTTACGACTACATCTGTAATCGCAGTGGTTACATTTAAAAGGTCTTTCATTTGTATGTTTCATCTGGTGACGCCGTAGGTTTCGGATATCTCTGCACTTGTAGTCACAGTAAATGCACGTGTATGGCTTCTCACCAGTGTGTATCAGCCGGTGACGTTCTAATTCAAATTTTCTTCGGCATTTGTAGTCACAATGACAACAGATATAAGGCTTTAGGCCGGAGTGCACCATAAGATGTCCCTTAAAAGTAGCTCTACTACAACTTATGTAACTGCAGTGATTGCAACTATAAACTTTTTTAACTGTGTGACTCTTGAAATGAGATTCCAAACATTTTTTGGACTTCGCTGTAAACTCGCATTCAGCGCACTTGAAATTCGTAACGCCATGTTCGCGTTTCTTATGCTCTAATAAAAGCAATTTAGTTGGGAAAGCAAAACTACAAACAACACAAACAAATTGTTTGACACCGGAACTTAAGGGCGCATGTTCCTTTGTCTTTTGCTTTTCTAAGATACATTTGTTTTTCAAACGTTTGCCACAGTCTTCGCCGGCATATGATTCCTGTCTTCTAAGAATACTTGTATGTCCCCCATCGCTGCGAAGGCGCTCGAGCTTCACGGGATAAATCTTTGCGCGTTCTCTGACGCAGGAGGACATTGATGTAGGCCCTGGACACACAAGAGGTGAAAATAAGGGCGAGTCGCGCATGCATTGAACAACATGTTTTAAATCTTCTTCGAGTTGTAGCGGATTTAGATTTACATATAAAGATTTCGTAAGAAACAGTTTTCGTTGTAGATTTTTAGTCGTAATTTACTACTCTAGCCGTGAATTATGTGAAAGTGGAGTCGTCACGCCGTCTATTCTCCTTATAATCATACGTACCTATGTATGTATGTATATAGAAAGTGTAAGGCCGAACCACACCGACTGCGTAATATCCATTTACGCGGTATTTACCCGTCTACCCAAATCCTCGGGTAGATTCGTTTTTTAGGGTTCCGTAGCCAAAATGGCAAAAACGGAACCCTTATAGTTTCGCCATGTCCGTCCGTCCGTCCGTCCGTCCGCGGTCTAGCTCAGTGACCGTTAGCACTAGAAAGCTGAAATTTGGTTTGAATAAGTGCATTAACCAAGCCGACGAAACGGTAGAATAAAAACGCGAAAAATATATTTTGTTAGGGTACCTCCCGTACACGTGAAGTGGGGGGCAATTTTTTTTTCCTCCCAACCAAGTTGTGTGGGGTATCGTTGGATAGGTCTTTTAAAAAGAATGAGGGTCTTCTAAAACAGTTTTTGGATAAAACTAATACTTTCGGAAATAATAGCTCCGAAAGTTTAAAACATTCATTTTCATTTTCAAAACAGGGCGCCCAATCTAACTTTTGAATAGTGGGTCCTAAAATTTTGAAAAAAAAAATTATGAAACTGAGGCCTAATGAGTACCTTCAATGAAAACTATATTGAAATAAATCGGTTGAGCCGTTTTTGAGTTATCATTCAAAAACCCATAGTGAAAGGACGTAAGTAAAAATGACGTAAGCGCCGCCAAATTTCCCGTAAGAAACGACCTTTTGAATTAATGGTCTCAGTTTACGGAACCCTACACTGAGCATGGCCCGACATGCTCTTGGCCGGTTTTTATTAAACATGTCGTTTTGAGTTATTATAAAGCTTCGAAGTAAGTTAATGGATGTAGTTCTTTTTTTAATTATTTATAACAAAATAATTTATTAAAAAACACAGTTATACAGGGTGTAATCTAAAACGTGATACAAGATAATCAAACCTGAATCTATTCATGATATTGAACAACTTTTACAATGGGCTCAACTTTGTAAATTTACAAAAAAAATTAAACTTCTCATACATTTTCGTCTACCTATCCTTGATTTTTTCTATGGAGCAGCTCAATTTTTTTATTTTTTTACAAAGTTGCTCCCATAGTAAAAGTTGTTCAATATCATGAATAGATTCAGGTTTGATTATCTTGTATCACGTTTTAGATTACACCCTGTATAAACGCAATTTTCATACAAATTTGTAATTACAAAAACTATTTAAAACGGGATATTTACCGTGAAGCTCACAAAAACAAACTCACATGGTAGCTTAAAATCGTAAATTCGTAATTTTCAAATACAAATGTCACCACAGCCATTTTATTTTCTGCTCATGGGTATACTAAAGTACGTGTATATTCCCATTTAACATTCGAGTTTTGGAGGGAAGGGGGATAAAATATGATTTTAGCATTTTTCTTGGAATTTATCATTCGTATGAAAAAGTTGTGTATGAACAAATGAGTATGGTCTCATTCGATTCAGCGTAAAAAAATACATCGAAAATGATACTTCAATCGTCTAGTTTAGTATATGTGTATTTTTTTAAATGTCTCCCTCCTACCATACGCCCAGATAGGGATAGGACACATAAATTTTAATAGGACTCGGCAGATCCTTATTCCTAGTGCCAAGATAAAGTTATTAAGTTTCATTTCGCGCCACAGAATGTTGTCTTTGACATTTAAAAAAACATTTTAAAAAGTGCGGAACTGTGGAACTTACCCAACAACTCTTCCGTCTCGTCTTCGCCGGCCATCGCTGTCTTCACTATGGGTTCTTCATCTGGAGCAAACGTGTAAAATATACATACACAGGGTCGTTGCAGTCATATGATTAATTTGTGATATTTTGTGTTATGTAAAATGGTCTGCATACAGGTAAGTGCATGGACACCTTAAGTGCGAAATTCGTGTGAACACAAGTGACCGGTGATTATTGGGATTCGAGCACTCGAAAGTGACATTTGAAATGCTAAATAAAACAATGAAATTATGTTTTAATAAAATAACTGCGATGGGAATTTAAAATCATGATTATTTAAACTAATCATTCATGCATAAAAAATTGGCGACTAACTTTTGTGTGCGATTATTTTTGAGCTTAATTTTTTTGAATTCGAGCACTTGAATGACTAAAATCGGCCCCCTGGGATATGTTAGACGGAGAGCTGGCCACGTCAGATATGACACAATAATGAGAGCAACGAAACTCCTCTAGTTAGTTTGCTATACTATGCTTATTTCTAGATCCGGACATCTGGCAGCTGTAAAGTGGTGGAGGTCAAAGAATGCAAATAACTTGAAGAAAACTAATTCTAGAGTTCTGGCTTCGATCCAATATTATGAAAAATTATGTCATTAATTAGATTATATAATATCCAAAAGTTTCGGTTGAGGGAAGTAGTGCCAAATGATGTACAGGGTGTAACAAAAATACTGGTGATCCGTTTAAGGGCATAATTGGTATCGTATTGCAAGTAGGAAAAAGTAGGAGAAAAATTTTTTGGACGCGAAAAAAAATATTTTTTGTATGGGGCGAGTCGTCCCAGCTGGCCAACCCTCCATACAAACCCAAAAATTTTTTTCGCGAGAAAATTATTTTTTCTTACTTTTTCACACTAAGAATATGATACCAATTATGCCCTTAAAAGGATCACCAGTATTTTTGTTACACCTTGTATAATGTAATTTTTGGTTATTCGCCTACTGTTTTTGCTTCCGCAATAATACACAATGTTTTTTGTTTTAATGTAAAAATATAGGCCCTTTCTATAAATGACACAACTTCAGCAGTTTTTACCTATTTCGGTTTTACTTTTTTCCAACTTAAAAACTTTGTTAGTCTGTTACTCTGTGCTCCACCCATTAAAAGCTGCCAGATGCCCGGATCTAGCAATAGGGATAGTTATGCAATCTGATTGGACTGGTTACAAAACTCTCATTATTATGTCACATCTGACGTGGCCAGCTCTTAGACCATGTACGACGTTCACAAGAAGCGAACTCGATGGCGCTGTTTAACGAAACTAGGTAAATTATACCTTGTGCAATCTAAGAAGCTGTGTGTTTGAAAATCGGATTTTAGGTTATAAAATGTACTGAGGTGACAGGTGTCAAAAACCGCTTCTTAGGTTGCACAAAGTATAACTACTTCGAGTTCACAGGTTACGGTTGCAGGTTGTTGTTTTCTAAATGTCCGGTATTTATGATCAATATTTTATCAAATGTAAAGTGAGCGTCGATAGCTCAATCGACCAGTGCATTGCTTACATTTATTAGACGACACTGAAAAGGTCGTGAGTTCGTATCCTACGTTAAAAAAAAAATGTTTTTTTTGTTTTTCTTTTAAGATTCTATTTACATTTCTTTTGTTTAACGTTTCAACAGAAAAAAAACACGTTTTGTAGTTTAAAATATTTATTGCTACAACAATATTTCAGTTCGTTCATCACTACATAGTATAAAACAAAGTCGCTTCCTGCTGTCTGTCCCTATGTATGCTTAAATCTTTAAAACTACGCAACGGATTTTGATGCGGTTTTTTTTAATAGACAGAGTGATTCAAGAGGAAGGTTTATATGTATAATAAAATTGCACCCGTGTGAAGCCGGGGCGGGTCGCTAGTACATTATAATATTAATGACCCAAAGTAGCAATTTTACATTTTATTGAGGTATTAGGTTAAGTATTAATTTCCGAATCTGGAAAGAAGATTGAAGCTTGACCACAATAAATAAATTGTATTTGTTACGAAAAAAACTTAAGACCACATCACGAAATGCATTGTAATACTGAAGTTTTCCAGTTTCAGACACTTACTTATCACTTTAGTGTGTTATTGATAGATTTAATTGATAGTTATGATTAGATTATAATCACGCATATTGAACACTTATCTCACATGATTGAAAAAAACTATTAAGCCATAACTAAACGTTTTGTTTATACTAGTAACTTATCATCACGAAGTAATATAGAAACCTAAATAAACAAATATTTCATAAGTTACTTAATTGGTTGAGCATAACCATATCATAACCTGGTCTACACTTCTTAATAGGGAATATTACGCATAACTCTGCGTAGGGGGCGGCACTAGCACAAACGAAGGGCCTACGACGAAACACGAAAATAAAAGTTTCGTTACCTGGTTCTCTGTCACTCTTACATATTCGAGCGATAGAGAGGCAGATGTCAAAATTTCGTATTTCTCGTTTCACGATAGACCTTTTGTAAACAAACCGCCTTGATGCACATATGACATATTTATTCATTATAAATTATCTATGAAAACTTGTAAAAAAACTGTCTAAGGCCTAGTATGTATTAAGATTTAAGAACTCTATGGTTTACCGATGTGCTAGTGCTGCAATCTGGCGGCAGAACATTGCAGTAATATCCCCTATTATGAATTTTTAATTTTAATAACTAGCGTAACCACAATCAATATCGATCACTGCTTGGAGGCGCGAACGCATCGATGCAACAAGATTTTCACAAACATTGGACCCACGAATACTATCCCATATATTTAAACAATGAGCTTCTAATACGTCTGGAGTTCGCTCATTTTGGTTATTCCAACGTTGGACAGTAACATACCCTAAATTTCCAATGAGATTTACAGGTCTATTCACGAGAGTTGGCGCGGGATTTGACAGAATTTCTATGAAAATGGCTGTCACTCAGTAGAAATCTCGCGCCAACTTTCGTGAATATACCTATAAATCCGGTGATCTGGCAGGCCAAGGAACAACTTTAATATTATTTTTATGGTGATCGAACTCCTTCACAATACTCGCCCGGTGTATCGGACAGTTATCTTGCACGAACGTTATGCACGGCCCTTTTGGATACACATTTCTAACATTTCTAAAAGTCTGCATAATTAGTACTGTTCGCTCGGCTGAGTATCCTGACATGTTCACCAGGGTTAGCACTCATCGATGTTGACGGTTATGCGACCAGATTCTTTGGGCACTACGTGGGCATTATCGTATCGCGTTTTGTTTCGGCGCCACAAACTAAGTCGTCCATGTTGGCTGGATTTAAGTCTTTTCATCAGTAAAGATGACATTGCTCCAGTCGTCATTCAGTCATCATCTTGCTGTTTTGTGACGCTGCGTCGGCAAGGGTTTCACAGTATGTCGACGATGATGCAGCCCTTCACTATGAAGAGCCCGACGGACTGTGGCAGCACTTGTGTTGAACAGGCTGGCGTACTGGCTTGTCGGTTTAAATCCATTTTCTTCGTATTCTCTGATCATAGCTTGGCGCTGGGACATATCTATGAGTCGTGGTCTACCCGATCTCTTACGGTGGTTTAGAGAACCTTCGTCTTGGTATCGTCGTACCCATAATGCAACTGTTTTTCTCTGTAACAACATAAAGCGTAAAAACAATGTAATGCGGATATAATTTTTATGCAAAAGTTGGTAGGAAGAACATAAAAAAATACTTACACTTACTCCTGTTTCTCTAGCAATTTCCGACATGTTCTTTCCATTTTTAAATAAATTTATGATGTCACATCTTTCAACCTTATCAATATTGCGATGGGAACTCGTTTCTAAAGAACAATTTAACAATAATTAGCAGATTTATTTTAAAAAAAGACGATCGTATGAGAATTAGCTAGTAACGGAACAAGTTTAGTAGCAAAGACTGTAATAAAAACTTAGGATGGTAGTTTAACCCTTTGAACGCCAAGAGCCTTTAAAGTGGTCGAGTACTGTCTTGACTATCACGCCAACAACCACTAAAAAGGCTACGGCAGACGCTGTCAAAGCAGTTTTACTGTTGACAGATAAGGTTTAAATTAGTTTCTCACTAGTTGAGATGTTGGCGTGTATGCCACATTTTGATGCGAGAGAGAAAGCGCTCAAATGGTTAAACATGTTCAGTTTACCCTCTTCATTTAGTATATGAACATGACTTAACGATTCATTTGAAGGCGATCCGATATAGACCCGATTTTCAAGGCTTTAGATAAGAGTTCAGTGGTCGAGTGGTCTATGAGTACGCCCACAGAATCGTATGTCGCGGGTTCAAATCCTGGCTGACGACGATATGTTCAGTTTGTTTTTTTGTTGATTTAATGGTAACTCAACTTTGTAAAATTGACACTTCTAGACGGAGAGCTAGCCATGTCAGATATGACACAATAATAAGAGCGACGAAACCAGTCTCGTTAGTTTGCTATACTATGCTTATTTCTAGATCCGGGCATCTGGCAGCTGTAAAGTGGTGCAGTTCAAAGAATACAAATCACCTAAGGTGAACAAGCCCGGGGGCCGATTTTCGACTTTCGAGCGCACGAATTCAAAAGCGAATATTCGAAAATAATCGCATTCGAAAATTTGTCACGATTATTTTCACTTGAATTCATAATACGTATTTTTGAAAGTCACCACCCATTGGCTAGTGATTGACTATATGTTGACTATCGAAAGTCAGCGTTTCGTTGTACACAGTAAATCATAATTACCGGTTTTTAAGATAAGTGTGATGATCCCTTATGGAGGTCCAAAGGGGAGGCCTATGTTCAGCAGTGGACGTCTTGTGGCTGAGATGATGATGATGAAGATAAGTGTTGAAAAAATTTAACGAAGGTGAATTATCATTGAAGCATATATTTCGGCTAATGATATTAGTATTAAAGTGCATTTCAAGTACATATATGCTTCGTAACTGAAAAACTAATTTATGTATACAAATACAAAATTCTTTATTTATTTAAGCATACAGGGTTTTGATACAGGTGATGGGGCCTCTCGGTAAGCAAAAAAAAATGCCTGTGTTGGGAGACACCGCTCTTCCCTACAGGTTTTGTACAACAATCTTAAACTTATTTTTACATTTTCTATCATAAAAATATATGTATATAGGTAGGCATGTTTATACATATAATGAACGTTATTATGATTGCATTAGTTAGGTACATTAATATTGAAATAAGTAGTAACAGTTTACTACCTACTTTATGTTATGTGTAAGTTGGTTGTGTGTGTTGTGCGTGTGTGTGCGCGCACGAGTGTGTGTGTGTGTGTGTGTGGGCGTGTGTGTGTGTGTGTGTGTGTGTTAGTGTGTGTGTACGCGTGCGCGCGCGTGTGTGTAATTTTTTTTAATGGTGGTCGCAAAAAAGTTTCCACAGACTCATACGATTTTGGCTCAAGCCACTTAGTAATGAGTAGGTACTTTATATTCATAATATGGTTTTGAATGAATATCGATATCTTTGTTGATTTGATTATAGATGTAAGAAGACTTGGCATTAAACTGGGAACTTGCAAAGTAAGTACGAGCTATTGGAGCCATACCTTAACCTTTGGGTAGCAGGAAATGAAGAATAGATTTAAGATAACAGGTAGTGCAAAGAAATTTAAGGCAAGAGAGCAAAATACACACCAACACACATATTATTCCAACAAATTCCGGTATATATATATATAGCTCTTTGGTGAAGAAAACCAGGTTTTTGAAGCCAGGCAAAGTTGTAGCACGAGACGGTATGGGAACCGTATAGCGCCATCTAGTAAAGCTATCAAACTTGGAGCACAAAAGTTTCTTAGACTGTGCCCCTCTATTTAATTATTATTTTTGATTGTCAGTTCTTTTGTCAGAAAAGTGATTTTATACCAGACATTTTTTTTAAAGTTATATGTACAATCAGCAGCATAAGTAACCAAGTAGGCGGGGAGTTTAAAAAGCGGCCAAGCAAAGTTTATTGTTAGTAGACATAGACACTGTGTAATCTGTGTAAATATATGCTCAGCAACTTGTGCTGCCCACTGTCAGTTATGTGAAGGAATCAGTATATAATTTATTCATTTAATAGTACATTGTGCAACATGGGGCGTAAGATGAATGTTACAAACGAGAGTCGAGTTTGTAATATTCTTACGCCCCGAGTTACACACAATGGTTTTCATCAGTTCCGAGGAAAAAAGCAAAGATAAATTCAAGAAAGTTAATTAGGCAGCAAAAGTTGAGAACGTACATGACAGCGCTCAGCCCCGCGCATGCGCCGTTGCTTAGCAACGCGGTACAAACATTCCGTGCGTTTTGTTATTACGTAATATTTTTCGAACTAGAATGGCTAAACAACCAGATTTTGCAAAATTATTATAGCAATATTTACCAAAATTAATGATAAATACTTTAAATATTAAAAATATTAAAGAAATTGAAACGTATAGATTGTGTGTGATGTAATTTTAGAATATAGCTAAATTTTAAAGATGAAATTAAACTTTTGAACTTTTGGCTGAGCATCATAATACCTCTTTAGTTCTGAAATGATGTACGAAATCAGTTGCAAATTTTAAAACGAGAGTCATTACTCCCGTGGGGATAATATCTCGCCATTACTCCCGCGGGAACAATTTAGGTCATTGTCCTTTTGTATACAGGCAGGAAATAACACCATTTACGAGCAGGTGTGATGAAAACTTTATTGCGCAAAAGAAAAACTTGATGTACAAAAGGCGGACTTAATGCCAAGAGGCATTCTCTACCAGTCAACCTTAAGGCAAAGCAGAGAAGTAATCAATAAGTGTACCAAAAAAAATGCCAGTTACAGACTGTAAAATAAATTATAAAAATTAAAAAGTTGTATTTCTTACTGAGCTTGCGGTTATAGGTTTTATGATAATAAATTATAGAACTCGCGGAGCGTAAGCGAAGTGAGTTCTTACAAACAACTCCAGACCGAACTGTCACCTGGCTACTGGGACGTCTCGGCATTTGGATGGCTTTTTGATTTCGATAGTTTGTCCGACGATAACTTACTAACGTATTTCTTATTTTTATGAAATTTCTTGGGTCTGTAGCAGAGATACATAAAATTTGTAAGTTCGTATATGAGCAGGATCGATCAAGCGGTTATGGAGCTAGAAAGAGAAAAAGAATCCTCCGAAGGGTCTTGTTTTACTGGTCAACTCGTTTGCAAGTAAATCGCGAGTTCTCAGTTCGACGCGGACTACTGGTAAATAAAAACTTCATTTACATTGAGAATTTATATTCAAAAATAATTATTTATTATTTGATTTTGCATAGCCTGCCCACGCAAAAGATCTTGATACTCTTGATTCATTCTTCCTCTTGGCTGAGGAGGAGGTGGCAATTCCACTCCGAGGTCAATTTGAATGTCTTCTTCCTCTTCCAGCGCCACATTATTGGTAACGCACAGATTGTGCAGTACAACACATGCATTTATTATTTTCGTGGCCTTTTCAGGGCTATAACGTAGCCCTTTCTCCTTTTTAAGACAACGGAATCGCCCCTTAAGCAGGCCATTGCATCTGTCTATAGTTGTTCTGGCAACTTTAAAAGCTGCATTGTACCTGTAAGCAGGTGTCCCCTCAACTGGTTCCGTCACAGGTACATGCAGCCACGGCCTTAATGCGTAACCACTGTCACCTATAAATATATCAATTTATTTACTATATGTATCCTGCCTTTTCGCCGAAAATTTTATTGCCGAATTTAACCAACCAACTTTTCGCAGAAATTCCATTTGGCCGAATAACTTTCACCAAAAAATTATTTCACAACCATTTCATTTCCCAACCCCATAGTTGGGAAAAGAAAAGTACCTACTAGGTTGGGTTAGGTTTTGGGAAATGAAATTCGGCCAAATGAAACTTCTGCGAAAAGTTGACTGGCAAGTGAAATTCGGCAATACTATTTTCGGCGAAAAGGCAAAGAACCTTCAATATCAATATACCTCATAAAATTGGGTTTATCATCTGCAGCATTACAAATTAAAATATCTAGGTACCTATTAGGTAGTATCCCGAGTGCCCAGCATTGTGCAAGCCCTGCATGAGATGTAATACGTAACTTTGATTCCATATGTAGGAGTCATGAGTATTTCCTGGAAACAATGCATTTACATTCGTAATGCGCATGTTGGCGTCACAAATCTGAAAAAGAGATTAAATATTAACATAATAGGGATGATGACACATGTTGAATTATCCAATATAAATTAGTTGATACGATGCAAAATGGTCAAAATATCCAAATAAAGTAAAGATTAACAAAATGTATTGAAATCATCATTGTAATCAGGCTTCAAAATTTAGTTAAAGTACGAAATTTAAAAAAAACAATGATACCATCCGATTTCTAACATTTTATTCTGAAATAAATTGTTTAGCAACCATATACATAAACGCAACATTTCTCTGTAAAAATAGCAATTTCATTATTACCATACTATAGACACGGCAGCTACGAGTATGAAGCCGTGATGTCACGGCACTCACGGCTTCATATCATTTTGTTAGGAGCGTTTTGAGAAAAAAATGCAAATCTCAGATTTTAAGTCTCTTTTTAATCTTTTATGTTGATTTAAGGCAACTGGCCCCATATAGACATTTGATCCTCACAACAAAAAACGCATGAAAAAAAATCATCTAGCCTATTTTTTTAATGAAGTTTATCTGACATCACAGAATAGTATTTTCCTTATGTTGGCAGCAATTATTTATTTATGTTATTGTTCCAAAACCATATGAAATCAGTTGTTTGTTAAGTTGGCAGTTTTGATTTTCTGTGTAAATTTAGTGTTGATTTTCTTTTTTATAAGTTGGGTTCACAGGGCACCACTGTTAGCAGTTGCTTTTTATCACATAATAACCAGGGTCTTTATGAAGAATAGCCTAGATAGACTTTTTTGAAATTGCATAAGACATGCTTTTATATTCGTTGGCGGGACCATATAATTGACAGATAAAAGTACCGGAGTAGAAAAATATTTACCAATTGCGTGTTGATGGTGTGTACACCCTTCCCGTTTCGATATGGCCTCTCATCATATTCTTCGGTGTTTGGAGGAACGATGGCAACATGGGTGCAGTCAATGGTTCCAATAATGCCTGGTAGACCATAGCGATGAAAAAATCTGTGAACAAATAACACTTTTAGGTAATTGCTATGCTCACTTCGAAAATGTAGGGTACCTACTGGTGATGGCTGAAATAAGTATTAAACAATTATAACTAGTATTCCGCCTCGAACTGTGAACTCGCGATTTACTTGCAAACGAGTTGACCAATATAACAAGACCCCAAGGAGGATTTTTTTTCTCCTTCTAGCTCCATAACCACTTGTTCGATCCTGCTCATATAATATACGAACTTACAAATTTTATGTATTTCTGCTACAGCCCCCAGAAATTTCATAAAGATCAGAAAAACGTTACTAAAGTTATTGTCGGACAAACTATCGAAATCAAAAAGCCATCCAAATGCCGAGACGTCCCAGTAGCCAGGTGACAGTTGGGTCTGGAGTTGTTTGTAAGAACTCACTTCCACAGTCCCGAATTATTGCCAATTTTATTTAGGCAGACGCCAAATAAGATCACAAACATTATTTAAGTAATATCTTCTACGGTTGCCGCGATAGTTATTCATGAAATAAAACAACTCAGTATACGCGATATAATCCGTTCAAAGTTGTTTTATTTCATTATTTAAGTAGTTATTTATTTTATGAAATATATAAGAATCAGTAGTACCCATACCGATACTCTTATATCAAATGTAATGATTTTGTTGTAATTCAATTCTAATAATTTATTTCAGGCAAAGCCCATAAAAGTGTTAGTATGAAAACAAAAATGTAACTTATAAACACCTACCTGTAATTACCTTAATAAATAAATAATTCGAAAAATAATTAAGTAATTAGTTTGGGTAATTAAGTATTACTTATAAGCACTGGTCGTCTTTTAGGGTGCAACATAACTGTGACGGGATGACTATTAATGTTAACTTTCGGTACTTATAACATCTGATTAAAAATATCGGAACCGAAATCGGATTCGGAGGTGTAAATTATATCCGAACCGAAGACGAAGCTCCGTAACATCTCTAAGGCTTCGTTCACACGGCATTGTCCTGCACGTTTTTTTGCAGTATACGTCTTAACGAATAAACAGTGGCACATACTTTGTTCATAGAACCATTCACACGGCGTTAGTACTGCATACAAACGAAAATTCTTTATACGTTTAAACGGACACTCACGGACTTGTCAAGCAAATCGAATAAACGAATGTGCTCATGCTTGCTCGGAACGCATGAAAATCTACTGTGTGAACACCTGACTGGTTGTACGTTTAAAATCGAATACGTGGAAAAACGTGCAGGACGTTGCCGTGTGAACCTAACCTAACACAACGGTTGAAGCCAAGCGGGACTAGCATCCCGAAAGTTTATACAGATGGCCTTGGTCAGTCAGCTTATACACCGTGGGCTGTTAGAACCCGACAGATCTTAACCACGCATTTCTGATACCAAAAGAAGGAAAAAACCTTATATGACTTTAGGTGAATTTCGCCAAAAAAAAATGTTTTTTCCAAGTTTTTGAATGTCTTGTGCACATGAAAAGTAGATGTTACTAAAAATACGATCGTCTAAAACGATTTGGTACATTTTTTTCCAAAAAAAATTGTTTAGTGCAAAATATTCCTTGTCACTTTGATATCTGTCAATAAAGATGTGTTAACTATGCCCAATAGTGGCAACAACGCCATCAAAAAGGCGTTTTGTGCCTAGTTATAAAAAAAAAAGTTTTTTTTTTAATTAGTATTAACTCTGAAACTAGGCGTTAGTCCAGAAAAGTTTATAGGACATTTTAGTCCCTAAATATGATCAAAAATACAATGTTAAAATCTGTCGGGTTTTAACAGCCTACGGTGTATACTGGTACATGCACTTGAATATGAGCCAAAGCCGCTAACTGTCCCTGTAGACAACAACAACATACAATCACGCCTATATCCCAAAAGGGGTAGGCAGAGACCACGGATTTCCATTTGCTACGATCAATGCAGCAAAACGGCTCTCCGTGAGCCACTTCTCGCCCCCCTATCTCCCCTATAGACTACAACATAGGTTCCCAAAGTGGGCGTTACCGCCCCCTAGGTGGCACTGACGGCGTCCAGGGGGGCGGTAAAGCCTTTACAGTAAATTGGGGGGCGCTGAAATTGTCCAAGGGGGCGCTAGCATTATTTATTAATAAAAATAAATAAATACTTTAAATTAATTGAAAATCTATTAATACATCATTATGTTTTTCTGTGCACTTCTACAATGTACTTCATGTGTACTTCAAGTACGAGTATTTGGTTCCTAGTCATAAAAGTTTGCGAAATCCGAAGTCACATTTCAAGTATTTGAACCCGTCATACTTTCTGATGACTGTGACAATTGGCAACATGCAGTGTTTTCATTTATGCTTCCATTTGAAATAATCGCACGTAGAATAGACCACGAGGGTGTTTAAAAATGTAAATACTATAATTTATAGTCAAAAAATGCTGTTACAAACTGACAATTTAAATTTTCGCGCCTAAACGGATCTACAGTTCCTGTGACGTCACTCATGTATGTGTCACTCGCATGTCACTCGCCATATTTGTTCGTCCTTGGTTCGTCCCTGTCAAACCTGCCAACAGTGTCAAATTCTTTTTTTTGACCCGGATTCTAAAAAAAATAAAAAAAGATAAAAGATATTTATTCTTCAATTTAGGCACATTACAATGCACTTATGAACGTCAGAGAGAAAAGAAACTACCACCGGTTCTAACCCGGTGCTAGCCCTTTAAGCCAAATCTCATAGAACAAAACTAGTGACAGTTGCCAACCCCACTAGCCATCATACAGGTGTGACGTCACCAGACGCTGATTGGCGGATTAAAACACGTTCCGTTTCACGTGACTTCAAATCGTAATTATTGTTTGAAATGTGTATAAACTAAAGTAAAAACGTTACAATGCCTATTATTTTATGTTTTTTCAACGTTTTGATCACAAAATAATGGTAAATATTATAGCTGCATCTTCCCTATTAACAATAGCTCGGGCTACTCTAAATATAATATTAAATAGAATGGCTCGTTATATGATATTCAAATATAAACGTTTTTCATAATCTTAAAACAAATAGTTTTGAAGTTATGCAAGAAAAAAGCCAAAAAATTTCCATTCCTCCTCTTTTTTTTACCACTATATTGAGGGGATTTTTTTTCTGAAATTATAGGATAGGTCCAGATAGGTAACAAGAAAACCTACAAGTTAACAGTCAAGCGTGAGTCGGACTTAAGAAATGTTGTAATTGTATAATGTACGAACAGAATCCTAAGGGCGCGAGTCCGACTCGCACTTGCCCGTTTTCTTTTATATTGGGGGCGCTGAAAGATTTTTGTCCTGCTAAGTGGGCAGTCGGTCAAAAAAGTTTGGGAACCTATGGACTACAACATAAAACATTATTAGGTACTAACTGCTGTGCGATATCATCCAACTCTGCTAAATTGGCAGGGAATTCAACATAATGGTTGAATATGTCCCTATGATTGAGGGCCATAATCACTTCCGTTATAGACTTGGACACCGATGGTTGGGATATTTTTTTTGTGAAATGTTGGCCCACGGGTGTTTGATTTGACCCAGTGGCAAAAAAGTTTAGTGCTAGTAGTACCTGCAAAGAGAAAATCAGGATACATTAGAAACACAGATAACCTCAACCACTAGACAGATCATAAGTACAACTCGGGGTCACCACGCATCTGTGCTCCCGTACTAATTTTGTATGAGAGGCCAACGCTTATTTCAACTGAGTTTACGTTTTTGATCATTACTCATGTGAATGAAAAATATCCACAAAAATCAAATTATAGGGGTGAACCTGGATTGTTACAACAAATTGGTGTAGAATACTATTGAGATGTGCCGTTCGAATCGTTGAAATTTACGAATAAAATTGCGCTGATGTGTGGTGACCTCGTGCTCCTTGTAAAAGCTTAATGATGAGGTGTCTGTGTAGTCTGTGATTAGAAATAACACTATTGCTAAAGCTGGATTCTTGCTGTGTCTAGGGACATTGTGTAATGAAGCTTATAGCGTGAAATAAACAAAATTATAAATTATAAGTAACTAAGTACTAACCTTCGTTTCAACATCTAATTTGGATCGTTCAGCATCCTTAATGTAGGGCTTCAATTTATTTATTAATTCCTTACAGAGCTCTTTCGTGAGCCTGTAACTTTTTTTAAATTGTCTCTCAGTTAATCGAAAGGCTTCTTGCGCAGGATTTTCCATCTGTGTTCGCCCTAGCGGTGCAGATAAATTGTCCTTTTCTTGGTTATTATAGTATAGTGGTTCATAAAGACAAGAAGATATTCTTCGAAGTTATCCATAGGTACTAATACTAATTTTATGTAATGTTTTTTAACAGAATAACCAGAAGCCGCAGATTAGTTCGGGATTGTTTTGTATTATTTGAATTTTGACAAGTCGTCAGTGACAGGCATCAGTGACAGATAGATACCTACTTAATTTTTACTGATAGAATTGAAATTTCTATCGCTCGTATTTCAAAAACATAATTTCATCTTTTTCTCAAGTTTTCGAATGAAAAATTCGAACGCTCGAAAGTCAAAAATCGGCCCCCTGGAGTTCTGGGTTTGATGCAATATTATGGGAAATTATGTAATTAATTAGATTATATTAAAGCCAGAAGTTTATGTTGGGTAAAGAAGTGTCAAATAATTTATAATGCAATTTATAGTTAATTGCCTGCTGTTTTTGTTTCCGCAATAATACACAATTCTTTTTGTTCTAATGTTAAAATATAGACCCTTTTCTATATAAATGACACAACTTTGGTATTACTTTTTTCCAATTGAAAAACTTTGTTGGTCTGTCACTCTGACCTCCACCCATCAAAAGCTGCTAGATGCCAGGATCTAGCAATAAAGATGGTAAAGCAATCTAACTACATAGGTTTAATTGCTCTCATTATTGTGTCATATCATATCCATATCTGACGTGGCGTGGATAAAAAGGAAAAGTGGGTTTAGACAAGAAACGATAGCGGTGCGAACGAATAATAGGCGAAAGAATGTGACGACCCCATCGCCCACTGGTTTTCACCAGCGCAATCAGTCGACGCAGGGCAGCTTGTGACGAGCTGTTGGAGAGTAGCGACTCCACGTACCTGAGGGCCCCTGGGGTGCCCTGTCGTGTCGGATGGTGGGACAGGTCCCCTGCCTCTGGCTTGCCTTAGCCGGCTGTCCAGAGTGGGGTCGTTAGAGCTGTGTTCTCGAGGGTAAATGTGGAAACCTAAGTGGCGAGTTGGCTATACAGCCTTGGCCAGAAGTGTTGAGCATAGGTGTTTTTTGTTTACAATTTTGATGTTAAGCATTATTTCCCTATCCTAACAATGTACGGTAACGGTAAATGTTATATTTTATTTATAAATATAGAAAACTTCACTTAATAACACTTTCAAGGTACTTAAAAAATATGAAAACAGAAGGTACCAAAAATGTAAATTTAAGTCGGTGCGACATATTGCAAATATTCTATGCAGTTACTACTAACTTCAACAAAACATGCCTATTAGTTTAAATTAATTGACAAAATAACATAAACAAAGATGGAAACGATGGACTAAACTTTCCAGTTTTGTATGAAAATCGCATTGGTGCTCAACACTTCTGGCCAAGGCTGTATGTTTAAAGTCCAGTGACTACCCCCAGCTCCCGCACCGTAAATTTTAGACTCCATTCATTCTCAATAGTATCTGACGTGGCCAGCTCTCCGTCTATTACTAGTGGTTCTCTGCCTTTTCGCCGAAAATTGTATTGCCGAATTTCACTTGCCAACCAACGTTTCGTAGAAGTTTCATTAGGCCGAATTTCAACTTTACATAATCCAACCTAACCTAACCCAACCTAATAGGTAAGTTTCATTTCCCAACTATGGGGTTGGGAAATGAAATGGTTGCGAAAGAATTATTTGGTAAAAGTTATTGAGCCAAATGAAATTTCTGCGAAAAGTTGGTTGGCAAGTGAAATTCGGCAATACAATTTTCGGCGAAAAGGCAGGATACCATTACTAGTATATGGTACGTGCCTGTAGTGTAAATGTGTCAATCAACTTTTTATAGCGCCTGGTTTCTATGGTTACGTCCCCTGGACAACTAAAGATGTTCTAAGAAATAGTATGAGGATGTCCCTCGGACAGCGGGGACAGAGTAAACAACATTAAAAAGTTGATTCGCCCAAATGCTTACCTTTACTCATTTCTCTATTTAATATTCTGCTAGTATTAACTTCTGATTCCAACTGTGGCCACTCCGAAGTATCCTCTTCAATTTCCGTCTTTATTCTTGGTATTAATACATTTGGTTCTTGCGATTGTACATCTGAAGTGGTTTGTTCTTTATTTTTGGCGTAAACTTTCGTTGGTCTGTTCACTACTAATTCAGGTGAATCTGGTGCTAAAACAATAAAAATTCCTTAACATACTGCCTATTATAGGATGCAACATGCATGACATAAATGTGAAATGTTATTGAAAATTATAACGAAAGAAATTGTTCTTATACTATATCAATATGTTCAACAGAAAAGCTAATCCATTTTCAAAGGACCATGAACAACTCTGTATGGAGCCTGGGCCAAAAACCAATAGAGAAAAGATCATTATACACACGGTCCTGTGTGAAATGTTTTAAAAAGTTACTCGTGTTGTTAGACCGAGAGCCGAGAACATTATAAACATACATACAAACATACAATCACACCTATATCCCAAAAGGGGTAGGCAGAGATCACGGATTTCCATTTGCTACGATCAATGCAGCATAGCAGCTCTCCGTGAGCCACATCTCGCCCCCGCGAAGAACGAGACGTGAGGTGGCGAACCGCATCGTCGCCATGCGGATGACTATTAATTAAATAAATCACCACAGCGTTCTCACCAGCAGTAGGCATCAGAGGTTTCCTTATCCCTTAGTCGCCTGTTACGACACTCGCGGGAAGAGACGGGGTGGCACTATTCTAAAGCAGGGGCCACGCAGCAAAAATTATAAAGCCCAAAATTAAAGGAACGTACCCAAACTACGTGACCCATTTTTTCAGTTTTTGACCACCCCCTCCCCCCCCCCCCCATCGGTGACCATCCGTAGTAATTGCCAAGACCCCCCCCTCTCCCCTATTTGTCACGTAGTAAAACTCACACATATGGTTTAGAGTGATGTTTTGGAGATAGATAGATTATTGCCTTTTATTAACACGACACTGGCCGCGTGACGCCAAAAGTGCGTGGAAACCTATAATTAGAAGCGCGAGATTTGAGCAAAATTATTGACTACGTGACAGAACCTAAGACTCCCCCCCTCCCCCCTGTGACCTAGAGTAGTATTTTGACGACCCCCCCCCCCCCCCCCCCCCCCTAAACGGGTCACGTAGTTTGGGTACATTCCCTAAGGACCTATGCCATAGAGGCGTTTTTTTTTTCAAAGTACTATCGAACGTGGACCGTTTCCTAGCACTGTTGAAAATGGAGACCCCAAGCTCTCCATAGCTCTCTGTAACATCGCGCGTAGTGACTAAATACACGTGAGTCCTAATATAACAAACCTTGAACCATTCACGTACGAGTGCCAACACGAATGTCCGTTCACATATTCGTCTCTCCCTACAACTGCCCGACGCGAGGACGACGCGAGTCGCGCGCTATTCCCCTGGTCACTCGCACGCATATGTGTGAAAATAAATAACTAAAAACTTACCCAGTAGAAAGTCGTCGCTCATCAAATTGACTAATTCATCTTTTTCCGACTTCATTAATGGGTCAACATCTGTAAAGGAAATAAACTGTATTAAGTAAGAGGCTGATTATTAAAGTAAATTAAAAATATGTTAATATTCATTATATATGGAAGAACTCTGTTAATTCCGATACACGATTGGACGAAATCGGCTCGAAAGAAAATAATTCCTAGGTTACATCTTAAAATTAGCTTTAAACAGTTGTATGTATTTAGTTTCTTGACTTATACGTTTGTATTTATGAACAAAATTACACCACACTAATACTTAAAACTTCATTGTTTTATATTTCTCAATCAATGCGTAGTTTTTTTTTATTCATCGTTTTGGGAAATTTGCAATGAGCTCCCATACTAATCGCAACGCAGTGTTTCTCTTTCACTCGCGCTAAAAAAAGATAGGGATTGGATTTAGCTGTTGCCATCCCCTTACCTATAAACTGTCGTGAGACACTACAGAACAAATCAAATTATCACTACATAGTATAAAACAAAGTCGCTTCCTGCTGTCTGTCCCTATGTATGCTTAGATCTTTAAAACTACGCAACGGATTTTGATGCGGTTTTTTTTAATAGATAGAGTGATTCAAGAGGAAGGTTTATATGTATAATTGCACCCGCGCGAAAGCCGGGGCGGGTCGCTAGTTTTTAATAAATATCCCAGCCCCGGGCAGGCCTAGGTCACTTTATACAAACATACATTTAAAAAAATGCAAAAAAAAACAAAGATCCCCACGAATTGAGGACCGCCTCCTTAGAAATCTTGAAGTCTGTTGAAAACATACAATAGTAGTTTGTGTGACTGACAATTATACAGACAACTTACCCATCGCTCCTTCTACATCTTTGCTAACCTCTGGATTGTCTATGGCCACTTCATCTGAAAGAAAAGTACCATCACATACACACAATGGCATTTAATTATGCTGTAGGGAAAACCCGCCACTTTTTTTTTCACTTTTTAATTTATGGTAAGTAATGCAGTTTGGACGCACTCTAGGCGTTTTAAGCGGCAATATGCGCCAAATTTTTTTTAACTTTGTCTGCAAAAAAACAATATTTATGAACTACGTGACAACCAGAGGGGGAGATCTTGGTCACGTAGTATGGGCACGTTCCCTAAAGGTCGCGGGTGGCGCAGGTACGGTCATGGAGACACTTTGGGGGAGGCCTAAGTTCAGCAATGCATGTCCTTCGGCTGATATAATGAATTGATGATGAATTCTGTGTATACATAAGTACTTACCAAGCACCTTAAGCATGACAGGGTCATCTGCGTCATCAGCTACCTCAGACTTGACTTCGGACTCCACTGAAAACAAATAAGATGCTTAAGGTCACTGTGGGGAAAAGGTCATAAAGTCAGGAGGTCAGGACCTACACAGGGTATAATTTTTTTTTGTGGGTATGAACGCCACATATTTTGGTGAGTTAGTTAGTATGTCTTCTGTTTGGAACGACTGTAAGCACAAGCAGTGTATGTTTAAATAATTTTAAACAAAAAAAGAACCGACTTCACTTAGGATCCGCTATTCCAAGAGGAAGTGGCCGAGTTGTTGTAAAAAATAGTGAAATCACTATAGGTGTGCCTATAATAGTTGAAGAGTTCCCTCGATTTCTCCAGGATCCCATCATCAGATCCCGACTTGGTGACAATGGGACCATCTGGGGGTTATACCTGTTCGATTAAAAAAAAAAATTGAAAATCGGTTCACGATTCACGGAGATATGGAGTAACATACATACAAAAAAAATTATGATAAAAAAAAAATAATCAGTCGAATTGAGAACCTCCTCCTTTTTTGAAGTCGGTTAAAAAATAAGAGTAATACTAGCCTGAGTAGACCTGCATCAGATCAGTGCAATAAATTGCATTATTCACTGTTGGACCTCCTACACCCCGCATGTGGGGCGCGCCCCACTGGTTGGGGAAACCCTGATCAAGACTTTTTGAAGGCCAAGTGTTGAACAAAAATGATGCGTCACTGACGCCACGCACGTGCATTGTTTAAGCGAAACCTTGCGGAATTCCGCGTAGGTCCCTATTGACTTGGCAAAGCTGTCAGCTGTGGCCGTCGTTGGCGTCCATGTCACGACTTTCGGATGTCGGCCACAGCCGACTGTGGCGGTCAAAGGGTTAAATAGGCTGCGGCCGTTCACTGCGCCTGTGATCGCTCCTGTGGGCTTCGTTGCCTACCTGTGGGTTTACTGCCCAGAAATAAATTATTAATTCAGTTTCTGTACAGTAATTTTTTTTTTTACAATACTAATAACCAGAGCTCGGATTTTTCACGGCAAAACAAAACACTAGCGTAATTTAGCCAGTGCTTGAAATATTATTTTATCGATATCGATAATTCAGAACTAGAAGAAATAAAAGTCACCAAATAAAATTAATATGTAATAAAACTAATAAAAACATTTGTATAAAGTTATACAGGATGTCCGGTAATTAATGCACAACCTTCTAACCCCCAGTAGGTCACCTTAGACTGGTCAAAAATATTGATTTTGAGCTCTAGTAAGTCTCCTGTTTTTCGAAATTTTCGCACGTTTGTTAGTTTTTAAATTTTGACATTCACACTGATAGGTGTACCATCGAATAAAAAAAGAAAAAATGTACTGAGGCAATACCTGTCATATACTCTAGTAAGACTCGATAGGTGTCGATAAAATAATATTTCAAGCACTGGCTAAATTACGCTAGTGTTTTGTTTTGCCGTGAAAAATCCGAGCTCTGCTAATAACAAACCTTTAACAAGCAGTACCCCCTGCAGCTCCACCTGGCTGCGCTGCACTTGCAGCTTGAAGTCGCTCGCGTCTCGCAGGCGGCCGACGCACGCCGAGCAGATGCCGCACGAGCCCGGGCCATTTAGCGGTAGCTACATGGTTAAACAATATGTTTAAACTTATATTTATTGATTTCATACTGTGGTTATGTGAGTCTAAATGAAAATGTAGCCAACATTTACACTTTTATTGCATAAATGTAATACTGAATAGGCAGGTCCACATCAGACGAGCCGCCTCGCGAAGAATTTGCCGCGCGAGGCAGCTCGGCTAGTGTGGACGTGCCTCGGCCGAGGCAAACGCACGAGTACACTAGTAATTACTAGATGGAGTAGCAGTGCAGGTGACATTTCCTGTTACATTTTGGGTATCTTGAGGCTGCTTTCGGGCAGATGGCTTGATAGACTTGAGCTACAAAAAGTTCTTAGGCTATGCTGCTCTACTATATAAGTTACTCTATGCTGTAACATAAGGCTGTATGTACTGGCATGCTTGATTCGTGTCGCCTTCCGACACTGAACTATGGATGCCAGACGTGGAAGTACACAAGTGACATTAAACTAAAAATAAGAGTTTGTCAAAGGGCAATAGAGAGGAAAATTTTAAAAGTCAAACTAATTGATAAAGTACGCCACAGAAGTATAACAGAAAAAACAAAAGTGATTGACGCTCTCGAACACACACTCAAACTAAAATGGCAGTGGGCCGGTCATATTACAAGGATGCCAGATCAAAAATGGACAAAGAGAGCTACTATTTGGTCAGGACCAGGAGGAAAGCGCGGAACAGGTCGCCCACACGCACGCTGGTCAGAGGACGTAGAGAAAGTATGCTTGAACTGGCTTTCTGAGGCCCAAGATCGAGAAAGGTGGAAGAGGTTGGAGGAGGCCTATACCCAACAGGGGTTGGGTATAGGCCTCCCCCAACCTCTCCTCTAACTCTAAAATAATTAAATAAGAAATTGTAAATAGTAGTTAAGTAGTTATGGAATAAAAAGGCTTTTTATTTTATTTTATTTTATATTTATACTGGCATGGTCACAGAAAATACATTACCCTTTAAACCATCTTACATCAAAATTTTTACCTACAATTTTGTACTTTGTCATAATTTATGAAGGTGTTATTCACATTGTCACTTTGTCTCATATACATCAGACGGTGGTCAAAAGGTTAAGATAAAAGCCACAAATGCTTCTACCCCTCATGTTATTTGGTTTACCAAGTAACTAGTGGATCTGTGAACCGTAGACTTCGGAGAACATAAATAACGCGACAGCAAACTTCCCCCTTTTCCCCCTCATTTTCCCCCCATCAAAAAAAATGGCTCGACAACTTTTGGCAAATAAATCAAGGAACGTACATGCCAAGTTTCATCGAAATCGGATGAAAAATGCGACCTCTAGACCGACACTGACCAACCAACCAATACACACACATCAATCTGCCAAATCGTCGTACCAGTGAAAACGAAGACGTTCGTCGCCTCGCTACGCTCGGCTTCTCAGTCAATTATGTCCCAATAAATTATGGCCAGTTCATACATGGCATTGGTCAGTTGAGAGTGAATTGCGAGCGGCGGGACTGAGCTTGAAGGAGGCTAGAAGGGTCGCTGACACGCTGAGGATAGGAAGGCGTGGCGCGAGTAGGTGAAGGCCCTCTGCACCTCTGGGGTGCCTTAGGACAACAACAACAACTAAATTATGAACTTGTCATATTCCAACTGTAAGGTATTTACTTGTGGTATGTTACACCAAAGAAATGGCTATTAGGCGTGTCCACCTGGCGCACTGCCTCGCGAGGAAATTGCCGCGCAAGGCAGTTCGCCTAGTGCCTCAGTCGAGGCACGTCGACACTTGCTGAGCTGCCTCGCGCGGCAATTTCCTCGCAAGGCGGTGCGCGAGGTGTGGACACGCCTATTATTGATCAGTGGCAGCGCATCACAATATTTCCAAAGGAGATCAGTAGTATTTTGGTGTTCCTTTTCGCCATAAGCCATTGTTTAAGTACTCAACGGCTGAAACTAATGAAAGCTGGTAGGTATCCAGGTCTATGAACATTCTGCCACACTTATTGATCCAAAAAAAATTGGTGATTTGCTTATTATTTGGCTATTATGGAAATACATACCTATCAAGTAAGTACTTATGAAGAAATCGGCAGGCGCGGTTAAGATGCTATATGTAAAACTTTCGACTTTTTTTTATATCACGACGGTGGCAAACAAGCATACGGTCCGCCTGATGGTAAGCAGCTACCGTAGCCTATGGACGCCTGTAACTCCAGAGGTGTCACGTGCGCGTTGCCGACCCTTTACAAAAAGGAGGATTCACTGTATTGATGGCTAATGGAACAAGAGGGTCCCTCTTCGTCAACACACTGGGTCCTCTTCGAGCTCTTTGGCAACCTTACTCACCAGCAGGAACACAACACTATGAGTAGGGTCTAGTGCAATTTGGCTGTAGTTTTCTGTATGTGTGGTGTTTCGACTACCTACATTACGTTTCTTCTAGTGTAATTTGGTTCAAAACATAGAATAATTAACAACTATAACAACTTACCTGTATATCGAAGCAGTCTTTCAGCATGTCAACATAAACCTCTGTTTTGCCGAGATGTACGTACGGCGCGGTTAGGTCCTTGTCCGGCGGACACCGCAGGCAGCAGCGACACGAATGTATTATATCCATTTCGTCAACCACTGCCAAGGTAACTTATAAGTTTATAAGGCAATCAGCGCAGAAATAAATAAAATAATTACTGTTTTTGACTCATGACTGATTTGTAATGAAATTGAAATGAGACGCATCGCATGTCACGCATGTCACGTTTCATTTTACGACTTTGCGTTTCGTTCGTCAAGCTCTAACGGCTATTAGATATTGCAACCTGCAGGGCCCAATCTGTTGTGTACCCTGCCTCTCCCTGTCCTCCTTCAGCTCCCTACAGGCCCTACCTTTAATTACACCTTCCAACCTGATAGATTGGGCCCTGCAGGTTGCAATGTCTAATAGCCGTTTAAAGTGACACTGACAAAGGAAATCGTTCAGCGTTCAGTCTATTTTCAGTATTTGAATTATTTATTTCTTTTTCCATATCTATTTACCTGTAGTCAGAGATATTATTATTACGGTAATTAAAACCAGCAGGCTAAAATGAAAAGCAAAATATTAATTATGAATATATTTTTTACGAAAGAATCTTATTCAACGTTGTCAGAAAGAAGTCTGTGCAGGAAAAATCCGTAGTATTTGAACAGTTTCGTATGTTGTCAGTTCTGTCAGTTTATTTCCGTCACGTAGCGGGAATTTCGTGTATAAAAAATATTAATAAAAAATTAATTTATCAACTACCCATCTTACTCTTGTTTTTACAGACTTCATTTGTTGCAATGCAAGATCTGCCTGTTTGTCTGGATCTTTGCTTATAACAGTTAATAGAAACCTGTTAAAAACAAGTAACAGTAGCAGTCAGTCATTTTGTAATTTATGCTTCAGAAATGGAGAAAACACTAAAAGAGAAAAGAAAATCCTGCGAAATGAGGAACACGAGGAGCAGAAACAAAGTTGTGAACAGCATTAGTGCAGGAATCGTCAGAAAGAAGGTTTTCGAGTATTACGAAACCGAAAAGGAAGTGCCGCCACTCTGGGAATTAGCAGAAATGTTAGAAGAGGATGGCCTGATGTTCGAACCTAGGTATTTGAAAAAACTTCTGCACGACCTGGGTTACCGTTACATACGTTGCCGATCGCCGTCGCGAAGACATATTATTGTCCAGAAAAATACTCTTGCTATTAAGTGTATTGATTATATACGACAGATCAGGGAATGCAGAGCCGAAAACCGAAACATATATTTCATGCATGAAACTTATATGGAGTCCAGTGACATAGCCAGAAGACGTGATCAGTGTCTTAAAATTGAGTTACCAAAAAAAATTTCAAAAAAGGAACGTCTGGTAATACTTCACGCTGGCGGTCAAAACGGTTTGATCAACGGTTCCTTCATAACAATTAAGGCTGACTACGAATTTTCTGATCATTTCGGTGAAGTGAACACTCCTAAATTCGAAAAATGGGTAGCTGAGAATTTAAAGGATAAGTTACAACCTAACTCCGTGATCGCCATTAGCAGCGTGAGGCATCACAGCATCGAGAAGCATAAGAAACCAAAAGTAGTGTATACGCCTAAAACTGATATGCATAACTGGTTGAAAATACATAACGTTGAGTATGAGGAGGATTTACAAAAGGTATTCCTGCTGGAGTTAATTAATAAGACTCGTTCAAAACCAGTTTACGCCGTTGATGAAGCTGTGAAAAGCCTCGGGCATACCGTCTTGCGCATACCCCCGATTCATGCTGAGCTTAATCCGCTCGAGTATGTCTGGGAGGATATAAGGAAAAAGATAGCTGAAATTCATGGTCATGCGCCAGTGGAGGAAAAGAGGAAAATCTGGGGAAAACTGTATTCTGAATATCCTCAAACTGAATATCAGAAGTGGGATGACCTTGTTAGAAAGAAGGAAAATGAGTACCATGATGCTATATACAAATTTGATGATATCATTGATGACATAATTGGAAGGTATGAAAAAGATTTGAACTCGGATTCTGAGGATTGGACGACTGACAATAGCGAAGAGTCAGAGTCTGATTCAGATTTTTAAACTATTTACTACATTATTTTGGCTAGATCTGGCTGCGAGGATTCTGAGATTACCCATTTTAGTTATTTATCAATAATTTTGTTTGCAAAAAGTGCTTTGAGTTTTATGTTTGTAGTTGTAAATAATGATTGGTTTCAATAATACCTATTGGGTTTTAAAGCATGACCAGAAATATATGACCATAGTCAAGAGAGTGCTTCTTCATGTATATGGCGACAGTTGTTTAGTATGAATAGTCATATATTTCTGGTCAGGCTTCAGTTTTGTGTTTACAATCCTTTTTGTTTATGCGGCTTTGATTTAGCCTCATAGGCTTAAATGTCAATTGTCAACTAAAATGGTGTCGAGCATTTGATTTAAAAATAAAACAAAATGAAACTTTGAATACATTCTATTTCGTCAACTCAGCCTACCATCGTCCTCTTTCTACCTCTTGCCCTTACTTCCTCAAACTTACTAATAATCTCTTTTACATTATTTCTGCTGTAATTCTTATAAGCTTCCAATATTTTGCTAAATATCTCCGGATAGTCATTGTGGGTGCTCATCAGCGCTCTCTCCAGGACATACAAATCCACCCCTTTATCTTCCGCACTCGTATCAAAGGATGATAATCCAAAATCAATCATAACTAACTCCAAATCATCGACATTTAACCATTTGGAGTCGCTGTTATCGGAATTCGTATTATCAACTAACAACATATTTGAAGTTGTTAAATCTCCATGAATAATGTTGTTCTCGTGTAGTTTTCGAACAGTTTGTCCGATTAGTACAGCCAGTTTGTCAAGGCTGTTTGGCCCATCGCCCGAGCCATTCTGTTGATGTTTTGTAAAAATGTTTATTATGAAGTCTTTGACTGTAATGCTGTCGGTAAAATGCTGCATGTATATGCGTCTACGCTCAAAATCTACTAAATACAGCGCTGGAGTTTTGACATCGGCTGTTTTGCAGCGGACTATGGCCCTGGCCTCGTTTTTTATACGTTCCTTTGTTATGGTGACATCCAGCTCAGGTTGCCTATATTTCTTCTCGAACCTCTCCTTAATCAGAGTAGGCTTGCCGAGGTAGTTACATATGTACAGCTTCGCTTCCGCTCCTTGCTTCAATATCTTTAAATCTTCACACATGTTTCGATATTGTTTACTAAATATCTTAACCTAAAAACTGGTCGATGCGATTATTCCACGATATGTGCGACTTTGTCAGAATCTATATATTAAACAAACGGTTAAAATCTTTCCATCAATATACAATTATTTTAAATATTAAAGTATTTATGAAATAAAACAACTTTGAACGGATTATATCGCGTATACTGAATTTTAAATTACATCCCGACGTTTCGAACACTTTACAGCGTTCGTGGTCACGGGTCGGGTTCAAAGTTGTTTTATTTCATGAATAACTATCGCGGCAACCGTAGAAGATATTATATTAAAGTATTTGTTTACTATTTTGTTCACTCCTCAAATTCACGAAAAGAATGGCAATGACATTGAGTATATTGACTGACACACCAAACATATGTCAAAACTGCGTTTTGTTACTTTTCCAGTTTAAATTAATTTAAATGACATTGAGTATATTGACTGACACACCAAACATATGTCAAAACTGCGTTTTGTTACTTTTCCAGTTTAAATTAATTTAAATTATTTATTTCATTACTTGATATATCTTTTCTTAATTTGTGTTCTTATTAAGAAAAAATTACGATTAAAAGAAAGATTTCAAAATGATTTCAAATTACAACTTACTGTTTAACAAAAAAATACATTGTCAAACGAGGTTCGCGAGTAGGAAATCGTCACATGCAAGCCGCACTTTACATTTAACCAAGTAGGTATTTTATAGTTATGGTTATACTTTCTACTATAGGCCCGCCCGAGAAGATACGTTGCTGTATTCGCGGGACTCCGGGAGGCTGTGGGCGTGATATCGGAGCAGTGCCGGCCGGCACGACAAATTATTTCATTCAGCCCAAAGCCTACAAATTCTTTAATAGGCAGTGATTCATTTAAACACAGTGAGAGTTCTACATCGGCAAACAATTCAATTAGTCATAAAAGAAGTGCTTTAATTTATAAGTAGCGATACTTTTAATTTATTATTTGTGATTTTGTGAATGAATTGTGTTACCAACATGATGTCGGCAGAGGGATTAGAATACGAGACCATCGTTCAGAATGGGCCGAAAAAAGTAAGTGTTTTTTTTTCAGATTGGAGGTAAAAGGCGAAATGTTTTGTCTGTCATTATGCGATGTAGGTAGACGTAGTTAGGTCTAGAGTGGGGATGTTCTATAGAACCGTCTGGCGACGTAGGTAGGTTTATGCTGCGTTGCCTGGGTTCATGAATGCAGGGTATGACTATTTCCTGGATGCACTTAAAGAGGATGACGTTGGCGGGAAATTGTTGTCCTTTCTTTTAATTGGACTGTTTACATCACGCATTATGTCAAAGTATAAAGACTTAAATACCTACCTACTTGTATGAAAAAAAATATTTAAGAAACTTGGTGAGATAATTACTCAATAAGACAATGTTTTTAGAAATTTCTTATAAGAATAATATAATAAGATTGGAATTCGGAGAAAATAACATTTTCTTTGTTATCTTTTTCATTATATTGAGCTGAAGATAGATCTGATAGATTAGGTACCCTTGAATATTTATTTCAAACATTTCAGATGTTTTTGATGGGATATTTACAGTACCCGAATCCCTACCACTGTCCTCACTCCAAAACACCATGGGTTAGGGTCACCACATACCTAGCGGTTTTCCTCGCGGAATTACCGGAAGTAGCGGAAATTCATAGACAAAATGCTTAATTTGTCTATGGTAGCGGAAATTTGTCTATGGCTTCCATACAAAAAATCTGCTACCATAGACAAATTTCCGCTACCATAGACAAATTTCCGCTACTTCCGGTAATTCCGCGAGGAAAACCGCTAGGTGTGTGGCGACCCTTAGGTACCTATAGGAAGCCAAATCGTTTCCAAACGGATGGTTTTGAGTTTTACCAAGTTCGCTTAAAAATGGACACATCCACAGGAAACACCTTCCCTTTTTCGCCAGTCGAGTAATTAATTAGGTTTAGTATTCTAGTGAAATTCATGTCAATGTCACAAGTCTAGCTAGAAACTGGCTTCGGCCAAACCAAACAGTCCTAAGAGCAGTCGCCGCGAAAGATGATACGCCATTTGAATACTAGGATAGTGATATATGCGTGTCGAGTTTTTTTATACCGCTTAGAGATAGAGAAATACTTGTATGAATAGGAAAGTAAAGTAACAGTGATAGTTCTTCGGCTGTATTTTGGCTTTTCAACTGAATTCAAGTTTCGAAGCTTGAATTTTTTTAATGTATGTTCACCGATTATTGGTGGTAGGACTGGTAGGTCAGATTTGGAAGATTATTTTTTTGTTTGAATGGGTATCCTTGACAGTTAAGGCCTTGTTACACCTAACGAGTACAGTGGCGAGTCAGCAAAATGCCACTCGGCCGAGAGAGTAAAATGGCCCGGCCCAGTACTCGGCGATGTGTTTAGACCTTGCGAGTACTCGGCCGAGAGTACTGACTCGCCACTGTACTCGGTAGGTGTAACCAGGGCATTAGTATCATTGCCATCAGGTGAGGATCGAATGATGGGACCCTGGAGAAAATGCGGGAAGTCTCCAAATATTATATTATAGAAAGAAAGGTGGAGTACCATCAACTGCTAAAACTTTGCTTACGGTGCTCAACTTTGCCTGGCTTGGAAAACATGGTTTTCTTTACCAAATACCTTTTTATACCTCTCTTATTCCTGCCTGAGATAGGAGAGAGAGGCGGCGATCATGAAGTTGTTTTTTTTTTATTATTAGTGATAAGATACAGGCAAAATAGCTAAGCGGGTTTTCAATCAAAATGATCATTGTTTTTAAGGGAATAAGAGCAGTATGGAAACTTGTAAAGGTTATTTCCAACAGCTTACTAATAAGCTACTGCGGCCGACTCTATCAAAACACTTGAAAATTAAGCTGATTGTCAGATCAAACATTATGATAGGTAGATAGTTACGTAGGTACTAGATAGAGCTGAAAAGCGTGTTTTTGGCGTTTTTGCCAACGCCTCGCTGTAAAAGGGTCACAACACACCTAGCGGAATTCCTCGCGGAATTAGCGGAAGTAGCGGAAATTTGTCTATGGTAGCGGAAATTTGTCTATGGCTTCCATACAAAAAATCTGCTGACTTTTGATTGCAAATGGCATTGATTTATTATGTAGGTAGAACCTACTAGATGTGACATCTAGAACAAATTTTGTGCTGCATGTTTGGCCGTTGACAGCTGTCAGTTGCTTAGCATCATGTCAGTGTTTCAAGAGCGAATGTATGGACTTTAAGTGCCGATCACTTAAACTCATGGCTGAAAATTTTTGTTAGGGATGTCATTTCCTGTTACTCAATGGAAAATGGCGTAATTTTGTAATAGTCATCTAGTGAGTAGTGATGTACCATTCACGGGTATTTTCCGGGATTATTTGAGAAGGAAATACTGCCAAAAATAGAATGGTTAAAAACTTCCGTCTTAATTTAACATTTTTATTAGCAAAATTACTTAGGTGGATAGATAGGTACAGTCGAGGTCATAAATATGTTTACACTTTTTTACCTACTCGAATGCGGTCGCTAACAATTAGTATGCAAACGCATTCGACTAGGTAAAAAAGTGTAAAGATATATATGACCTCGACTGTACATGTACTCGTATTGAGGCTGGATGCTGACGTGTTCGCTGATAGCTGGCACGCATTGCTTACTAAAATCATGTCGATGTGTAATGAATTTACCTAGAAGCGCATATTTGTTATGTTTACATAATTAGTTATTTAGAGTCATTTAGTTAGTAAGTTTCTAGCATTGTAGGCGATTTGGTACCCTACTGTAAGCCTATTAATGTAATGTTATGAATAAATATAAATATAAATATAAATATATGTTTTAATTATAAGTGTTTGTAAAGGAAAACCCACAGACCTTTGTTCTGTGGGAAAACCTACGTTGAAACATTAATTTTGCTCATTAAAATTAAGGAAGACTCAATTGAGTTTAGGTAGTAGGTATCAATACAGTTTCGGATGAATTTATAAATAATTATATTAAACAGTGTCTATGAGAATTCTTAGGACTAGGTTGTCATGGGGGCCTCAAGCTACATTGGCCATTAGGGAGGTTTTTCAACCGACTTCAAGATTTTTAAGGCTTTTTTTTATGTATGTTCACCGATTATTCGAAGACGGCTGAACCGATTTGAAAAGTTCTTTTTTTGTTTGAAAGAGTATACTTCACAGTTGGTCCCATTGTCACCAGGTCTGGATCTAATGATGGGATCCTGGAAAAATCGAGGGAACTCTTGAACTATTATAGGCACACCTATAGTGAATTCACTATTTTTTACAGCAACTCTGCCACTTCTTCTTGGAATAGCGGATCTTAAGTGAAGTCAGTTCTTTTTTGTTTTAAATTACTATTAGTTTTAAGTTTAACATCAAATAAATGGTACTTCATTTAAATAAATTAAGTATTTGTAACTTTTACACCAATTCTGCCGATAATACGTTCCTATTGAAATTGAAATGGCCGCTTATAAAGAGACTGTAATTTTTCTTTCATTCCACCAGCCGCGATAGGCCACGTTTTGAATAAGGGTGCTTCATTCAATGACTTCGGTTTTTTCTTGACATCCGTGTCAAAAGTCCATTTTCGTTCATTTATATATTCTGAAATATTATTTATTTTACTGAGTGGAAAGTTAAAGTGTTTTATTGAAAATCCGTATTATATTAACCCCTAAGGTACTTATTCATACATATTGTAGATGTGATTGTAACTATCTGTTATCTCTTTTTAAAGAAACGGTTTAGATTAAATTAGGTTCTCCTACTGTTTAGGCTTTCGGAAGATGCTGCTGCCCATCTCCCGGTATATTCCCTTAGCAGACTCCTACTGCAACCACGGGACGATATGGTGAGGGACAATTCTAAGGCCGGGCACCCCACGACCAACACAGTGAATACTCCTTTATATTAAGTTTTGGCAATGCGCATTGACACCGCTGGAGTTGCAGACATTCATGGGCTACTATAGCTGATGCTTACTATCAAATGGGCTTGCTTGTTTTCCACCGCCGTGCTATAAAAAAGCTATGGTTTTACTGCAAACGCAAAGTGATTTCATAAGGCTTATTGATACCTAAATATATGACACGTCACACGTCTGCCTGTATATTATTATTAAGAATACAAGGTTACAAATGTAATTGTTTACAGTGCTCGACAAAACTGCATTAAGTTTGACTGTGTAATTGTGTACGCATATCTCTAGAAGTCGTGTAGTATCATAATAAGAGCCGACAGATCAAGGTCGTGACCTTATCAGCCACATTCGTCATAATTTTTACGTAAACATGTCTTTGCGAAAGTCTGGCTTCGGAACCCTTACAAATATAGACTACACAGGGGGCCAATTTCTCGAACGGTATTAGGCTAATATTATTAGTGTGCCAACTTGCGATGGAAACCAATACGATTTGGTAGTTCGTGGACTAATAATATTTACG
This sequence comes from Pammene fasciana, assembly GCA_911728535.1. Classification (NCBI taxonomy): domain Eukaryota; kingdom Metazoa; phylum Arthropoda; class Insecta; order Lepidoptera; family Tortricidae; genus Pammene; species Pammene fasciana. Next base: position 12,081,087 of record OU452294.1, on the reverse strand, counting down.
GCCCAATGGATCGAATAGTTTTCAGAGTTGAGATTTTGAACTATATATAATTTATGCGGAAAGATAATTTAAGTGGCGGAATTTATATGAGATCTAATGAATTATACGATACATCTCCACTTAATTCTAATTTGTATGTCTTTTGCAACAATAGGCAATCGCTAGTCTGGTTGCATATATTGATAGACATATACCTAGATTGTATGAAATATCAACAAATTAGCTACACATTAAAAGAATGCGATGATAATTGATGCAAATCAGATGCCTTCACATCAGCTGTTGAACGTAATTTTATTCTTCTTTCATTTTAAACTTTTTTATCATATCATGTATATTATATCATAATTAGCCTCGGACAGACAGACAGACGAACATGGCGAAACTATAAGGGTTCCTAGTTGACTATGAAACCCTAAAAGCGATCAAAATAACACATCGTCTTTACATATCTTAATCTTAATTTAGTTTCGTGAAGGAGATTTTATTAATTAGCTCTTAGGATTCCGTATCCAATAAGACTCCGCTGTCCGTCTGTCCGTCTTTTTGTTGTCCGTCTGTCACCAGGCTGTGTCTCATGAACAGTGATAGTTTGACAATTGAAATTTTTACAGATGATATTATGTATTTTTGTTACGGCTATAACAACAAAAAGCAAAAAAAAAATTCGGGGGCTCCCATATAAATCCAATATAATTAGACATGCTTTTTTGTAGTTTTGATAGATAATGAACCCTACGGAACCCTTAGTGCGCGAGTCCGACTCGCACTTGGATTTTTTCATACAATCGTGATCGTGACATAATAAAGAGCTTTTCAGTCGAGTATTTAGGCCACGAAGCTTGCTGAGTAAGGTAAGAGATTTAAAAGCTTAATCATGTCACTATTCTTTCAATTAATTTGTAGATATCTCGAATACTTAACTTTAATGAGAATCTTAACCAGATATTTAGGTACTTGTAATTAAAATGTGGGAGCCGATCCGTTAGCAGCTGAACAATGCGAGCCCGTTAGGTCAAAGTTCGGGTGTGATGTGAACCTGTTACGATCATGTGGCATGCCATCACATGCCTACATATAACCAGGGGCCCGGCGTGGCCCGGCCAATGGGCCCATGTGGGATATTATTCCATTAAGTATATTTAAAATTTTGACTGACTAAAGTTACATTTGTCTTGGCAATTTTTAATTTAGCAGGAGTTTCTGAAATGTTTGCAGATACAACCATTATGATGTTCGCACGGTGACTATACAGTAGACACACATAAAATCCATCGATACTCAGCTGAAATGTATTCATCTGACGAAGCCCAACTAATGGATTAACTCGGTCATTGACCCACACCTACGCGTCACACCGAACTATACAGTTTTTTCTCACCTTTTTTGACTTTAACGTTTATAATACCTATCCTGTTCATATCTATTAGGTGTATTGATGAATTGATGATCGAAAACTACATGTCTACGGAATATACCTTCCTCAGTGTTTTATAATATAACTAGTAGTCCGCCTCGAACTTAGAACTCGCGATTTACTTTCAAACGAGTTGACCAATATAACAAGACCCCAAGGAGTATTTTTTTTCTCCTTCTAGCTCCGTAACCACTTGATCGATCCTGCTCATATACGAACTTACAAATTTTATGTATCTCTGCTACAGCCCCAAGAAATTTCATAAATACCAGAAAAACGTTACTAAAGTTATCGTCAGACAAACTATCGAAATCAAAAATCCATCCAAATGCCGAGACGTCCCAGTAGCCAGGTGACAGTTCGGTCTGGAGTTGTTTGTAAGAACTCTCTTCGGTTACGCTTCGCGAGTTCGATTAAATATTAAGATGAACTAATACTGTAGATTAACTAAGACACTCCAAAAAGTATAAAGTAGCTATTGTTCACCTAGTGTGATTTTAATTGTTATTTAATGTTTTTTTTATGTTTGGTATGATTTTAATTTTAATTTTAACATAGCTTTTATTGATTATTTTTATTGTATTTCGTGTCTCACATTTATGGATCTGTTGGTCTGAAATAAATGAATTTTATTATTTTATAAACTAGTGTGAGTTCCGTACATCACACAATTCACACCATTTTAACAATATTTTTTTATGGTTCAAAAAATAAAAATATAAAGAAACAATTTGTATATTTTACGTACTTAAGGGTTATTTATTTCACAAAACCTTTTATAGAATTAGGGCGCACATAAATTTTTTACGATTTCACCGCCAAGGTACATAATACCTTCCCAAATACGAATAAGCTATATAAGGAGAAACCTTCATCGAGGCCGACGCCTATTTGGGAAAAGTCAAGTGAAACGAGAACGAGTCATGTTATGTTATGAGTTTTACGCTATAGACAGCATTAATACAGTCAGGGGCAATGAAAACAGGTCTATTTTTATGCGAATTCTATGTTAACTGACCCATTTTTATTGCTCTTGAGTGTAGTACAAACCAAAATACCTGAAACGATTTTTAGACCGCAAATATTATATCCACGACTGATTCTCCTGAATGTAGGTAGATCATATTGAACACGCTTTAAGAGCTATTGACAAATGGGGTGGTTTTAAAAAATGATTAAAAAACAAATTACTTACGCCAATAGAGGACCTTAGATTAGATTACATAGATTTTAAACCTCCAGACTTCTGGTAATACCTACCTACGTAAGAGTTTATATGAGAGAATTATAAATAATGCTGCTTTTATGACTATTATAAATCTATCAAAGTAGCCCCAATTTTTTTTAATTCACCCGTTTTTATTTGACGGTATGTGACTAAGTCTAAAATGGGCAAAAATGCGATTTTTCATGTTACAAATAATCCTGTATCTGAATTGAAACGTAATCGTATCAACATTACAACATCATAAGTTGCCTGACATGTTTCTGTTCCAATTTTGGGCCAAACAGTTCTTACTCATTGGCTTCTAAGCTCACTCGCCCTTTAAAAAAGTTTTCTTTAATCTATAAAACGCATATTTTAAACCAACCCTCCAACAGTTACAAAATTAGCTTCGAATGAGGATTCGTCGAAGCCACGGGCTTAAAATCGACGTCACGCGTCAATAATATCGTAACGATTTTCAGCCTTACCCCTTTGTAATAGTGCAAAAGTGTAATATGTTTGATGTCGACATACTACTATTTGTAAATATAGTATTTTAACGCTCATACGTGTTAGGAGGATAAACATATGACGCTACACTAAATCCGTCGTTTGTCAAGTTTCACACTGCGGTACATTCACCATCAAACATATCGGAGCGGCCAAGGTTCCAAAATATCTGAACATGCTTATCGTCTTGACATACGAAGTGTTGTTTAGATATTTTTTTTTTGACCATGACCGCTCCGATATATCTGATGTCGACTGTACATAAATGGTGTAACTTTATTTTACACATTATCCATTTATACAATCATACAGTCAGCAGCAGAAGTAGCTAAGCGGGTAGGGTGTTCAAAATGACCTACACACGCTCTTATTCTCTTAAAAATAAAGTCGTATCCAGCTATTCCTACTTTATATTTTAAGGCAACCATTTTCCTGTTTTAGAATTCCATATCCAAAAAGCACGCGATCCTAATTAATCATTCAAACTGCTTTTATTTCGTCCATTAGGTCAACCCGTCAGTATTTTTAAACTCATTAATTATTACCCAGCAGTGGGTTACGCCTGTCAAATTTTAACCTAACCCCGGTCCCACCTCATTAAAGTTGACAATGTAACCGTTTTACTCCGTTATTGTTATTTCTACATGTAAAAAAAATCATTTTTGGCAATATTTCCGCAAAAAATCCCGGGAACGTCACATCCTTAACCGGAGTTTATTCAGGGGGCCGATTTTTAGTGCTCGAATCTCAAAAATCACCCCCCCCCCCCCCCAGTTCTGTCACCGACTTTGTTTATTATTCTATGTGACTTTGTTTAGTCCAAATTGGCCAAAATATCTAAAAATAACAGCCCAACACTTTGCACTTTAAAGCGGCTATTAGACATTGCAACCTGCAGGGCCCAATCTGTTGTGTACCTACCTTTAATTCACCTTCCAACCTGATAGATTGGGCCCTGCAGGTTGCAATGTCTAAAATGGCTATAAACAGGCGTCGCGTTGCAAGGTCAACGTTTGACAGATCTAAATAATATAAGCGCATGGCGCGCGACTGTTGAACTCACGGAGTTTACTGTACGGCCTAAACCGAGTCAGATTTACTTTTAATTATGAATCAAAAAATTTGGCCGGGTTCCTAAACAGCTAAATATATACAGGTAGGTACTTATAGACAGAACTATACAGGATGTAACAAAAATACTGGTGATACCTTTAATGTCTTAATTGGTATCGTATTGCGAGTAAGGAAAAGCAGGATAAAAAATTTCTGGACGCGAAAAAAATTATTTTCTCGAGGCTATTTTTTTCTTACTTTTTCATGATTAGAATACGATACCAATAATTATGCCCTTAAATGGATCACCAGCATTTTTGTTACACTTTGTATTATAAGTAAGTACTAGCCACGTCTGAAAATGTGGATAGGTACATTTAATGTGACAAAAATATGTAACCACACTAACCACTCTATTACAAAGGCGTAAGGCGTCACATCAAATATTTTCAAACGTGGCCGTACATGAAGATTTGTGATATACAGGGTGTCCCAGAAATCGACGTCAAGCCGTGAATGGATGATATACCAAGTTATAACAGTTATCAGGAAAATACAAAAAAAAATCTATCACATGTTCTTCAAAAATTATGGTCACTTTAAAAATTTACTAGAAGTTAAGAGACCAGGGCGTGAATATTCTAGTGAATTTTTAAAGTGACCATACAATTTGAAGAACATGTGATAGATTTTTTTTTGTATTTTTCTGATAACTGTTATAACTTGGTCTATCATCCATTCACGGCTTGAGGATTTCTGGGACACCCTGTATTAATTTTTTTAAATCATATTGTTTAAGTTACGATTCTCTAGCTAGCTGCTAGGGAAATATTACAATAGTAAATATGTTACATGGGCGAATTTTTTTAATGTTGTTTATTTTGTCCCCGTTGTCCGGGGGACATTTTCATACTATTTCATAAAATATCTTTGGTTGTCCAAGGGACGTAACCATAGCAACGAGGGGCTATAAAAGTTAATTGACTCATATATTATTATTTTTAAAACTTTAACAAGTATTAAAAATAATTACATGTACAGGCGACCAACAACGTGGTCTACCAGTTTTGACAAATAGACTAAGATTAGGTGGTAGTGCACCCTACCTAATCGGGTAGCAAGATTCGGCATATATAGGGGGTAGCACCTTAAAAAGTTATGACTTTTAGTATGGGACACTATGAGCCAAACCTGGAGCGTTCGGAATGCAGCCAACTTTTCGGGTACCAAAAAAAGTCAGAAAATACCTCATCGGGTAGCAAGATTCGACATATACAGGGGGTAGCACCTTAAAAAGTTATGACTTTTTGTATGGAACACTATGAGCCAAACCTGGAGCATTCGGAATGCAGCCTGATTTTAGGGTGCCAGAAAATATCGAAAAATACCTCATCGGGTAGCAAGATGAAACTAATGCCAAATGAAAGTACTAATCATCCTGTTAATAAAAAAAATTGGTAGTTGGTCCTAAACCTGGAGCATTTCAAATGCAGCCAACTTTTGTGATCGAACAAAAAACTCATCTGATACCATTACAACGTAGAAATGGCCCCAGAAGATGGTTCAAAAGACATAAACAAGCTTAATTTGACAGAATTTATCAAAAAGTGCCAAAATATTTCAGGTTTACTCACCCAAACTTATCACTTTCGTGATTTGGCTTAATTTTAGGGTACCTGAAGATTTAAAAAAATACCTTATTGAGTAGCACGATAATATGTATGCCAAATGAAAGGACTTATCATCCTGTTAATAGAAAAAAATAGCAGCGGGTCCTAAACCTGGAACATTCCAAATGCAGCCAACTTTTGTGATCGAACAAAAAACTCATCTGATACCATTACAACGTAGAAATGGCCCCAGAAGGTGGTTCCAAAGACATAAACAAGCTTTATTTGATAGAATTTATCAAAAAGTGCCAAAATATATTAGGTTTACTCACCCAAACTTATGACTTTCGTGATTTGGCTTAATTTTAGGACCCTGAAGATTAAAAAAAATACTTTATTGAGTAGCACGATAAAATGTATGCCAAATGAAAGGACTTATCATCCTGTTAATAAAAAAATATAGCAACGGGTCCTAAACCTGGAGCATTCCAAATGCAGCCAACTTTTGTGATCGAACAAAAAACTCATCTGATACCATTACAACGTAGAAATGGCCCCAGAAGATGGTTCAAAAGACATAAACAAGCTTAATATGATAGAATTTATCAAAAAGTGCCAAATTTATTAGGTGTACTCACCCAAACTTATCACTTTCGTGATTTGGCTTAATTTTAGGGTACCTGAAGATTTAAAAAAATACCTTATTGAGTAGCACGCTAATATGTATGCCAAATGAAAGGACTTATCATCCTGTTAATAAAAAAAAATAGCAGTGGGTCCTAAACCTGGAACATTCCAAATGCAGCCAACTTTTGTGATCGATCAAAAAACTCATCTGATACCATTACAACGTAGAAATGGCCCCAGAAGATGGTGCAAAAGACATAAACAAGCTTAGTTTGATAAAATTTATCAAAAAGTGCCAAATTATATTAGGTTTACTCACCCAAACTTATCACTTTCGTGATTTGGCTTAATTTTAGGGTACCCGGAGATTAAAAAAAATACCTTATTGAGTGGCACGATAAGATGTAAGCCAAATGAAAGGACTTATCGTCCTGTTAATAGAAAAAAATAGCAGCGGGTCCTAAACCTGGAACATTTCAAATGCAGCCAACTTTTGAGATCGAACAAAGAACTCATCTGATACCATTACAACGTAGAAATGGCCCCAGAAGATGGTTCAAAAGACATAAACAAGCTTAATTTGATGGAATTTATCAAAAAGTGGCAAATATATTAGGTTTACTCACCCAAACTTATCACTTTCGTGATTTGGCTTATCAGATGAGTTTTTTGTTCGATCACAAAAGTTGGCTGCATTTGGAATGTTCCAGGTTTAGAAGCCGCTGCTATTTTTTTTTTATTAACAGGATGATAAGTCCTTTCATTTGGCATACATCGTATCGTGCTGCTCAATAAGGTATTTTTTTAAATCTTTAGGTACCCTAAAATTAAGCCAAATCACGAAAGTCATAAGTTTGGGTGAGTAACCCTAATATATTTTGGCACTTTTTGATAAATTTCATCAAATTAAGCTTGTTTATGTCTTTTGAACCATCTTCTGGGGCCATTTCTACGTTGTAATGGTATCAGATGAGTTTTTTGTTCGATCAAAAAAGTTGGCTGCATCTGGAATGCTCCAGGTTTAGGACCCGCTGCTATTTTTTTCTATTAACAGGATGATAAGTCCTTTCATTTGGCTTACATCTTATCGTGCCACTCAATAAGGTATTTTTTTAAATCTTCAGGTACCCTAAAATGAAGCCAAATCACGAAAGTGATAAGTTTGGGTGAGTAAACCTAATAAATTTGGCACTTTTTGATAAATTCTATCAAATTAAGCTTGTTTATGTCTTTTGAACCATCTTCTGTAGCCATTTCTACGTTGTAATGGTATCAGATGAGTTTTTTGTTCGATCACAAGAGTTGGCTGCATTTGGAATGCTCCAGGTTTAGGACTCGTTGCTAAATTTTTTTATTAACAGGATGATAAGTCCTTTCATTTGGCATACATTTTATCGTGCTACTCAATAAGGTATTTTTTTAAATCTTCAGGTACCCTAAAATTAAGCCAAATAATGAAAGTCATAAGTTTGGGTGAGTAAACCTAATATATTTTGGCACTTTTTGATAAATTCCAATAAAATTAAGCTTGCTTATATCTTTTGAACCATCTTCTGGGGCCATTTCTACGTTGTAATGGTATCAGATGAGTTTTTTGTTCGATCACAAAAGTTGGCTGCATTTGGAATGTTCCAGGTTTAGAACCCGCTGCTATTTTTTTCTATTAATAGGATGATAAGTCCTTTCATTTGGCTTACATCTTATCGTGCCACTCAATAAGGTATTTTTTTAAATCTTCATGTACCCTAAAATTAAGCCAAATCACGAAAGTGATAAGTTTGGGTGAGTAAACCTAATAAATTTGGCACTTTTTGATAAATTCCATCAAATTAAGCTTGTTTATGTCTTTTGAACCATCTTCTGGGGCCATTTCTATGTTGTAATGGTATCAGATGAGTTTTTTGTTCGATCACAAAAGTTGGCTGCATTTGGAATGTTCCAGGTTTAGGACCCGCTGCTATTTTTTTCTATTAACAGGATGATAAGTCCTTTCATTTGGCATACATATTATCGTGCTACTCAATAAGGTATTTTTTTAAATCTTCAGGTACCCTAAAATTAAGCCAAATCACGAAAGTAATAAGTTTGGGTGAGTAAACCTGAAATATTTTGGCACTTTTTGATAAATTCTGTCAAATTAAACTTGTTTATGTCTTTTGAACCATCATTTGGGGCCATTTCTACGTTGTAATGGTATCAGATGAGTTTTTTGTTCGATCACAAAAGTTGGCTGCATTTGAAATGCTCCAGGTTTAGGACCGACTACCAATTTTTTTTATTAACAGGATGATTAGTACTTTCATTTGGCATTAGTTTCATCTTGCTACCCGATGAGGTATTTTTCGATATTTTCTGGCACCCTAAAATCAGGCTGCATTCCGAATGCTCCAGGTTTGGCTCATAGTGTTCCATACAAAAAGTCATAACTTTTTAAGGTGCTACCCCCTGTATATGTCGAATCTTGCTACCCGATGAGGTATTTTCTGACTTTTTTTGGTACCCGAAAAGTTGGCTGCATTCCGAACGCTCCAGGTTTGGCTCATAGTGTCCCATACTAAAAGTCATAACTTTTTAAGGTGCTACCCCCTATATATGCCGAATCTTGCTACCCGATTAGGTAGGGTGCACTACCATCTAATCTTAGTCTAAAAAGTTTCTGCGAGATCTAACGATCGCTAAGGTTGACATTTCTAACGGAGTTTAAAACATGCATGACCTCTTGTTGTCTCATGATGTTCAAATGAACCTCAACCGTAGGGTGGTAGACCACATTTTTTAACCGACTTCAAAAAAGGAGGAGTTTCTCAATTCGACTGTTTTTTTTATGTATGTTACTTGATATCTCCGTGATTTTCAATTTTTTTTTATCGAACGGGTATAACCCCTAGATGGTCCCATTGTCACCAAGTCGGGGTCTTGTGATGGGATCCTGGAGAAATCGAGGGAACTCTTCAACTATTATAGGCACACCTATAGTGATATCACTATTTTTTACAGCAACTCGGCCACTTCCTCTTGGAATAGTGGATCCTAAGCGAATTCGGTTCTTTTTTTGTTTAGAATTATGATCGACTGTACTCCGTCAATAACACTATATGTACTGTTTATCTTGTGCGAGTCGTTCACCCGAGCTCACAATAAATAGCGTTTATCCTTACGGCTATAATTAGCAATGGCGACCAATTCCTCATGTTTTGCCAACGAGAATAGGTAACGGAAAACACGGCTCAAATGTATTACATACCTACTATACTAGTAGTCCGCCTCGAACTGAGAACTCGCGATTTACTTGCAAACGGGTTGACCAATTGGTATAACAAGATTTTTCGCCTTCTAAGTCCACAGCCCCTTGATCGATCCAGCTCATAAACGCTCAAATTTTATGTATCCCTTCTACGACCCCGACAAAATTCATAAAGATCAGAAAAACGTTACTAAAGTTATCGTCGAGCAAACTCTCAAAATCAATAATTTTAAACAAAAAAGAACCGACTTCACTTAGGATCCGCTATTCCAAGAGGAAGTGGCCGAGTTGCTGTAAAAAATAGTGAAATCACTATAGGTGTGCCTATAATAGTTGAAGAGTTCCCTCGATTTCTCCAGGATCCCATCATCAGATCCCGACTTGGTGACAATGGGACCATCTAGGGGTTATGTACCTGTTCGATTCAAAAAAAAATTTTGAAAATCGGTTGACGATTCACGGAGATATGGAGTAACATACATACAAAAAAAAAAAAAATAATGAAAAAAAATTAAAAATAAAAATTCAGTCGAATTGAGAACCTCCTCCTTTTTTGAAGTCGGTTAAAAAGCCATCGAAATGCCGCGACGTCCCAGTAACCAGAAGTTGTTTGTAACTCGCTTCGCTCGTTCGATAATTATAATTACATGGCCTTTACAATCGGCGCAATTTGGACACAAAACTCGCGCGAGATTTCGAGACATTGCCGTCTAGGTAGGTGCAACGAAATCAATCGATGGATCAAAAACCGCAATGTATTCTTAAGGGGCTACTTTGAAAAATTATAGGTTTTTTCAAACGCTCTAGTGACTAAACGGGAAAAGGGACTGAATTTCTTTTCGAATATATAAATATTACTAGACTATATAGTCTTGTTTTTGGCACAAGCCGAAACACGATTGCTGAAAGTTGCCTCGATAGAAAAAAAATCCGAAGTTGGGTCCTTTTTCCCCTTATTTTCCTTAGCATACGTAAACTATAAAAGATTTAGCAATATAACTAAGTAAAAAATATGGTATTCTGGTTTATCTAAAAAGTCACAGAAGCAAAATTAGACAAAACTTTATAGATTTGCTTATTTATCGTAGTTTGGTCAAAAAGTCTGATCCTTAAGAGCGCTGCATCTCTTTCTTTCGTGCACGGGAGCCATAAACGTGTCTCTAACGGATGGGCGTGGCTTGTCCGAATCAAGGAACGGCCTTAAGAGTCGCCAGGACGCTCGCGTGAACTCGCGTCCCCATACAAACGTAGTTCACCTGTCATTTTAAAACGACATGCTTTAGAAGTACGAAATTTGGCATGGGCATTCTAGCAGTACAGATCTATGTCGGTAATTCGTTTTCGTTGCTAAAAATTGTAATACAAAGAAAATATAGCAAAAATAAGTTATGTATGTAAATCTGTATCGGGCTGTATTTTCTTTGTATTACAATTTTTAGCAACCAAAACGAATTACCGACATAGATCTGTACTACTAGAATGCCCATGCCAAATTTCGTGGTTCTAAAGCATGTCGTTTTAAAATGAGAGCTAAACTACGTTTGTATGGGAACGCGACTCTTAATCGCAGGTGACTAGTCACTTAGGTACGTTTTTAGAGACCTTTATTTTTCTTTTTTTATACCACGATGGTGGCAAGAAAGCATAAAAGCGGTATTACACATTGCAACCTGCAGGGCCCAATCTGTCAGGTTGGAAGGTGTAATTGAAGGTAGGGCCCGTAGGGAGCTGAAGGAGGGGTAGGAAGAGGCAGGGTACACAACAGATTGGGCCCTGCAGGTTGCAATGTGTAATACCGCTTTAAGCGATGGTAAGCAGCTATGGACGCAACCCAGAGGTGTCCATGCGCGTTGCCGAACCTTTAATGGCTTTAATATAAAGTTGCAGGCGTCCATAGGCTACGGTAACTGCTTACCAGGCGGGCTGTATGCTTGTTTGCCACCGGCATGGTATAAAAAACTCGTCCGCTAATAGCTACTTATTGCTGGATGTACAGTCAGCACCAGAAGTAGCTAAGCGGGTAGGGTGTTCAAAATAACATACACACGCTCTTATTCTCTTAACAATAAAGTCGTTTCCAGCTCTTTGAACACCCTACCCGCTTAGCTACTTTTGCTGCTGACTGTATATCTAGATAGTACAAGTCGACGCCGAAAATATGTATACAATTTTGAACCTTTTTACAATGGAGTAAGGTGCACAGGTGTATACATACTTTTAGCGTTGACTACCTAATAGATACCGGTTTGTCAATATAGCAACAATGTTACTAACCGGCCTATGATGTATAATAATGACAGATGGGTTATGCACGCTCCAAAAGTGAAGCCCTTAAAATGAGTGAATTCAAACAATTGTCACTGCGCGCACCAGCAAGCGAGAGATGCGGACGTGCCAAGGAGCTGCCGTCACCAGTGTGAAAAAGAGACAAACTATAATTTGCTAACAATGAGAGTGACAAAGATGTAATGATTGTCAAAATAGATAATGATGGAATCTTTTATGAAATAAGTTTGGAAGTATTTTTTTATGCACATTTTGTTAGAGTATATAAAATAGTAAATATCATTGCTAGCCGGCTAACAATACAATACAACAAGCGTAAGTCCAAACACTTCACTATGTTATGATTCGATAACGGCGATAACGATATGTAACCGACTGTCCATTATTTTAATGTTTACCTATACATATATCATTTTATGATGACTTCAACAAAATGCATGTAGGCTTAAAAAGGTTTAAAAAAACCTCATTATCTTCTGTCACTCATAATAAATAGGGAATATTACGCAAAACTATATATGGCGCAGGGGGCCCCAACTAACAATTTGAGGTCGAATAAAGGTGTATACGACCTGATTTTGCTGTCGTGTAAAGGTTGAATAAACGTTTATACCACGCGATTTGGGCGAATCTTATTCAACTTAAAGACGTAAAAGAGTTGAGTAATGGTAGTATAAAAAACCATTTAGTTGCATAGCGATCGAATATGCGTCGCCGATTCGACACCTTGTCGGTTAACGGTAACTACTATGACGCGTATTCGACTGAAGGAAGAGTAGTAGTCCGAAATACGACATTTATACAACCTTAAGTTGAGTTATCGCCCCTTAAAAGTCGTATAGATAATTAATTCGTCGTGTGCACGGTCACAGGAACAAAATAAGTTATAAGTATTATATTGACAGCTGCTAGTGTTGTGTTAAATGATAAAAGGAGGTAAGTAGTAGCCATTTTTTTTAAGTTGGTGGTTTATTGTAACTGAAGGAGTGTATTTCTGAGCTGTAAACTACTGCGCAGTCAAATTTACTGATAATTGATACCTAAGTTTATGACTAATTTTTAATGCGCTTATAAAATTCTTAAGTATTTAACTATTTTGATTAAAAAATTATTAAGAAATTGCCTTATGTGACCCTTATTCAACTTAAGGTTCTATAATCTATACGTTGAATTGGAACTGGTCGCCATTGCGATACTTTTAGGGTTCACTAGAAAAACAATAAAACGCCTGTTATCACTATAATCACAATTATGTCCGACATCATATTGTATTACTGTGGAATCACTGGGTATAGGATTGGTTTCCTTAGAGACACTTTTTAAAAATGATACGGAACCCTGATTTTTATCACTGCCTCCAGCTTGACTTTTTTCTGCTGCATTATTATGCATATTTGTTTGGATTTGAAGCGCAAGTAATTTATTATTTATTTTACTTTGGAAGCTACCACTCTTAATGTTTTTCCATTTAGTTCGATCCATTTAAAAAAAAACATATAAATAAGATGGCGTCAATGGAAAACAGCAAGAGTTGTATAAAAGTTTATTTAACACCTTCTATTCAACTATTGATTGAATAGCGGTCAATACTACAGCCATTATGCTACTTAAATACGTATAGCGGTCGCCTTAGTAACAGTTGGTTGCCTGTTCTATAAGGGTCACTATTACGACAATTAAGCAACTATTGGTACTTTAAAGGTCGCATAATGGGTGTTCATACGACAATATTGTCGCGTCTACGACATTATTACGACCGTAACCTTTATGCGACCAACTGTCGTATAAGTAAGTTCTATAGAAGTCGTCGTAATACCTACTATACGACAGTCGTGTAAAATAGTTGAATAAACGTTTATATGACCTTGTTATATGACAATAAGTGACACCGACTACTTAGTTACATAATGCACCATTACACGATGTATGGTCAAAATGACGACAGTTATTCAACTGTTATAATACTTCCAGTCGTATAGTCACTTGATTATACGACTAAATTGTTAGTTGCGCGGCACTAGCACAACCAGAGGGCCTACCGCGAAACACGAAAATAAAAGTTTCGTTACCTGAGGCCAGTTTTATAAAGCTACAAGTTACAATTTACAAGCGGAACTCTCTTTCTAACCCTATGTGTTAGAAAGAGACTTCAGCTTGTAAATTGTAACTTGTAGCTTTATAAAACTGGCCTCTGGTTCTCTGTCACTCTTACGTATTAGAGCGATAGAGAGGCATAAGTCGAAATTTCGATTCTTTCGTTTCACGATAGGCCCTCTGTAAACAAACCGCCTTGGTGCACATTATGTCATACTTATTCGTTACACCACTACATATTATAACCACTACAAGAAAAGCACTTTTTTGAGCAACTGTATTAAAAAAAGACTTTTCAACCCTACTATTTGAAAAAGGGTAATTTGTTGCTCATTTACATGGAGCAAAAGTGACTTATGATCCCTCTGCGATTACAGGGAGCAAAGGTGACTTTTGATCCCTCTGCGATTTGTTGCCCATTTACAGGGAGCAAAAGTGACTATTGATCCCTCTGCGTTTTTTTTTAAATTTTCCTTGTCTTTGCAACCGATTAAAATGAGACAACATTATATAACTTCTCTTTCTAGCAGATTTCTAGTTTAGTACCTTTGTTTTCGTTTTTCTCATAGAAGTAGTGAAAAGTAGAGTGCACTACGCGTTAGCAAAATTATTTCGATCTATCCCTCACTACGCTCAGCATTCCACGTTAGAATTCTGGAATCCTTCGCTTCGTTCGGGATTCAACACGCTACCATCGACCGAAATAAGTCATTTTGCTCCCTTGTAATAATCTACTATTGCACGCAGATTTAGCGCTATAAAGTGAGGTTTCCCGAGCGAGTGAGGTGAAAACACCATTTTTGAGACCACGAACCGACATTCAGCCCACGTATCCACGTAAATAAAACTACTATAGCGACAAAAAACTACATAATCAATCAGGAAAAAATTGAAAGTGCACTTTTTCTGACTTTCGGACAGTTATTTCTTAATTAAGTGCAACACCTGGATATTTCAGTTGCAATAAAAGAAAGTGTACCTAGTTTTTTGATGAATGCAGGTTTGTTGCTATTTTGAATGGTTTTCTGTTTTTCTAATTCTAACACTCGGAGTCGCAAAAAGTTTATGAGTGGAAATGCGCTATGCAGACTGTATAGGGCTGCCTAAAGTAGAAAAACATAAATTATCTGTTTCCATCAGAAAAAGAAACGCAGAATTCATAACTGAGTGGAGTAATTTGGCAGCACTTTACATACAATTGCAAACAGTATAAATAAATAGAACAAATATTAGGACAATCTTACACAAGTCAACCTAGTCCCACAGTAAGCTCAATAAGGCTTGTGTTGTGGGTACTAGGCGACGATATACCTATATAATAGGTAGATAATGTAGATATAGATATATAGAAAACATCCATAACTCAGGAACAAATATCTGTGATAAACACACAAATAAATGCCCTGACCCAGGATTCGAACCCGGGACCTCCTGCTTCATAGCCTACCAACTACCAACTAGGCTAGGCGGCCGTTATAAGTAGTATTGTTGTAGCTACGAGGCTGTCAAATTATTTCACTTCACTTTGAATTTAATTATATCTATCTACGTATAATTATACTTTATTTTATTGATTCATAGCAAGTCAAATCAAAGAATAATGAAACTACATGAAAAAACCAGGGAAACATAATTTTACGTCTGCAAATATTTTAATTTGGGTAAAAATTCAAATAATTTAGTTGAATCCATCATTTTATTACCTACATCGTGACATAACGTCACAGACACTATATTTTCCCAAAATTTAGTTCTGCAAATACTAAATTTTTTGCCGCCAATTTTTCGCTGTCAAACAGATACATGTATGTAATGAATTAACTTTTATTAATTAAAAAAAAAAACTAGCCAATGGCAGCCCTAGCGCGACAGTTTCTGGAATTTCGCTTTCGAATCCGCTCGGCTCGTCGCGTGCGCCGTTACTAATTACGATCTATGGATCTCATAGATAATTAATCAATACTTTAGTATAGTTACTATAGGCAAACCAGTATAAGAACTTTGCACTGGTTATAAGTATTGAGCAAGGGAAATGGGGCGGGAAAGTCGGGCCCGTAGGCCGTATTCATCCATGTCTCTTTAAAGAAAATCGTTGGTTAAAACGTGGTTAAAACGAGCTCACGGCATAGATAGAATGCTTTATGAATTAGTTGTGTGTGTCCGTTAACTTGTGATCGAACGAAACAATTTACTATTGTTTCTCTACGCCAGGGATCGGCAACAGGTCCACTCACAACATGGACAGACGACCTTATAAAGGTCGCCGGAAGACGCTGGATGCAAGTCGCTTCCGACCGATACTTATGGAGGTCCAAAGCGAAGGCCTATGTTCAGCAGTGGACGTCTTATGGCTGAGATGATGATGACGATGATGAGGTCTAGGGATAGATATCTAGACTGCACATTGATTACTGTTTAGGCTACATACTTATACTTCGTTTTTACCACTCTATTTTTTTTCGAGGCGGACCGTGGTTCGTTGGCCGAGCAAACAAAGCGCTCATTGTGTTGTCCGTCCCGCACATGTCCGATTTCCGGCAAAGAAATCTCTTTGAGAGCACTTCGGTTTATTACTACCGTACACATAAATACAGTCACCATCAGATATATCGGAGCGGTCAAGGGGCCATAAATATCTGAACAACCTGGTGTAAAGGCGATAAAGTGCATGCTCATATATTTTTGAGTACAGTCGCCATTAGATATATCAGTGCGGCCAAGGTGGTCACAAATATCTGAACAACGTCTCTATTGTCAAGGCCGTAAAGTGCATGTTCAGATATTTTTGAGTACCCTGCCCGCTCCGATATACGGGTGTCCCAGGAATCGACGTCAAGCCGTGAATGGATGATAGACCAAGTTATCAGAAACTATAACAGTTATCAGAAAAATACAAAAAAAAATCTATCACATGTTCTTCAAAAATTATGGTCACTTTAAAAATGTACTAGAATATTCACGCCCTGGTCTCTTAACTTCTAGTAAATTTTTAAAGTGACCATAATTTTTGAAGAACATGTGATAGGTTTTAACCTAACCTAACAAGATAAAAAGTTATAATAAAGTCGTAGACCAAAGTCGATAAAAAGCGATCTCTTCCAGACAACCCTAATTTCGATTATTGAATGAGAACGCAACTTAATCAAAGAATTTAAGTTACTCTAGAAATTGCATCGTCCGACCTCGAACCCGGAGTTGGCAGCTCGCCAGGCGGAGTTAAAGTGGGGCCAGCTTATATTTAGCCAGGACTGTGCCGGTCTAGACTTAGCATTGTAAAAGGACTAAAGGGCTTGCAATGATCCGGATATTATAACACCATACAAACTAGTTGTTCTGTGAACCGTAGACTTCGGAGCATTTCCCCCCTTTTTCTCCCCTTTCCCCCTCCCTCGAAACTTTTTTTACAGCAGACTCTAAGGAAGTGTGGGCTTGACCTTTTACCCGAAAATGATTGAAAGTCGTCCATATATAACGCGACAGCAAACTTCCCCCTTTTCCCCCTTATTTACCCCCAATCAAAAAAATAGCTCCACAATTTTTGCACGTTGACACCTCTGGAGTTGATAGACTACGGTAGCTGCTTACCATCAAGTCATCATCATCATCATCATCTCAGCCATAAGACGTCCACTGCTGAACATAGGCCTCCCCTTTGGACCTCCATAAGTATCGGTCGGAAGCGACTTGCATCCAAGTGTCTTCCGGCGACCTTTATAAGTACCCTCAAGTATATACATATAATAAACGCGTAATCGTAAGGAGAAATCTGTTTGTTTGCGATCTACGCAAAAACTACTGCACAGAATTTTATTGCATCAGCAGTAATAATAGGCTACTTTCCTTGAAGTCAAATCACCTACTCTTTAGGAAACAAACGATTTGTTATATGAAGTTTATACGGGAGACTAATATTGCGACGTCACAATACTATATGATGAATACATCTCCTTTATAAAAGTTTTAACCATTAAAAAATCATTAAAAGCGCAAACACATGTTACGCCTGAATTTTTCCGTGTATGTTTGAAATTTTAATTGACTGAGGAGCCGAGCGTAGCGAGGCGACGAACGTCTCCGTTTTCACTGGTACGACGATTTGGCAGATTCATGTGTGTGTATTGGTTGGTTGGTTGGTCAGTGTTGGTCTAGAGGTCGCATTTTTCATCCGATTTCGATGAAACTTGGCATGTACGTTTCTTGATTTATTTGCCATAAATTGTCGAGCCATTTTTTTGATTGGGGGGAAAATGAGGGGGGAAAGGGGGAAAGTTTGCTGTCGCGTTATTTATGTTATCCGAAGTCTACGGTTCACAGAACCACTAGTTAACTAAGGAGCCGAGCGTAGCGAGGCGACGAACGTCTCCGTTTTCACTGGTACGACGATTTGGCAGATTGATGTGTGTGTATTGGTTGGTTGGTTGGTCAGTGTCGGTCTAGAAGTCGCATTTTTCATCCGATTTCGATGAAACTTGGCATGTACGTTCCTTGATTTATTTGCCAAAAATTGTCGAGCCATTTTTTTGATTGGAGGGAAAATGAGGGGGAAAAGGGGGGAAGTTTGCTGTCGCGTTATTTATGTTCTCCGAATTCTACGGTTCACAGAATCACTAGTGATAGTTTTTGCTCCATAACGATAGGCGGCAAAGCCGCAGGCACAGCTAGTGATAACTAAAACGTATGTTATCAAATGATTATTAGATTGATCTCTCTATTTAAGTTTGACATAAATTAATAAACATAATAACATCAGCGACCGCCACTCGATTGGGCAACGATCGTAATTCATAATAAAATCGAATTGAGGGCGCATTCAATATGTAGGTCGATTTTAAGACCCTCGACGGAACGGACGTGAGGTTATGTCGGAATTAAAGTAAGTACATGTAGGTACCGTAAAATGAGGTGAGGAGGGTTCGCGGGGTGAGTTGGGTTATGAATGGGGTGAGAAGGGACGAAAGGGGGTGAGATGGGATTTTTTTATTTTAAACCGACTTCAAAAAAGGAAAAGGTTTTCAATTCGACTGATTTTTTAGTATTTTTTTCATTATCATGTATGTTACTCGATACCTCCGTGCCTCCGTGAATCGTGTACCGATTTTCAATTTTTTTTTTATCGAACGGGTATAACCCCTAGATGGTCCCATTCTCACCAAGTCAGGGTCTGATGATGGGATCCTGGAGAAATCGAGGGAATTCTTCAACTATAGTGATTTCACTATTTTTTACAGCAACTCATCCATAAATTACGTCATCGATTTTTCCCCCCCTAAAATCATCCAAAGATTATGCTTAAAATGGCCCCGTTTCCTCCTACGTTATGCTAACATCATCCGATGCCCCCCCCCCCCTATTTTGAAATAACGTAATTTATGAATAGCCCCATTATGCCAACTGATTGGTGTATATATATAATAAGTGTTCCGGACGTTTGTATTATATTTTGGGTAGTTCCACTTCATAACTTTGACGATAAACAGGAAATCCCACCTCACCCCGTAGTCCCTCGTAATTGGGGTGAGATGGGATTTCATACAAAAGTAAAGGTAATTACTATAGCTCCATTTTGACTTGGAATACAATGTGTGCCCTAAAATTCCGAAGACTAGGTATCCATTTTAGCATTAATGTTGAGGAAAATAAAACCGTGTTGCACCCTAAATTCTAATCACTGGTATTTATTTAATTATGATTATCGTAAAGGGGGGAAATCTGAACCATTTGCAGTCTTTGGGACACGAGTGACACGACTCGACAAAGTCCCAAGAATTTTGTACAGTCGCAATCGGATGTCCCAGAAATCGACGTCAAGCCGTGAATGGATGATATACCAAGTTATAACAGTTATCAGAAAAATACAAAAAAAAATCTATCACATGTTCTTCAAAAATTATGGTCACTTTAAAAATTTACTAGAATATTCACGCCCTGGGGGCCGATTTTTGGCAGTCGGACGCTCGAATTCAAAAAATTCAAGCTCGAAAATAATTACACACAAAAGTTTGTCGCCAATTTTTTCGCATGGAATTAATAGTTTAAATAATCATGATTTTAAATTTCCATCACTGTTATTTTTAAAGCTTAACTTCATCGTTTTATTCAGAGTTTTAATTGTCACTTTCGAGTGCTCGAATCTCAAAAATCACCCCCCTGGTCTCTTAACTTCTATGGTTAATTTTGATTTAAAAAATGCAGTTCTCCCGTCAGTGATTAAGGGCCGGTGGCACCAAACAGTCTGTTAACGTCTGTTCATCGTTAAAAAAAGTCTTGTAAAGTTTGACAGCTTTCTATGGGATGACAGCTCCGTCGCCATATTTAGGAGATTTAGGACGTAGTTATGTCAGGGGGGTACAACTCAAAGTAAATCTTTCAAAAAAATTGAGTTTGACACAACGTATCCGATACGTTTGCATAAGTGCGAAAGAGAACTTGTCATGTGTTAAGGAGGGACAACATGATTCGTGACATTACAGAGGTCTCTCTGTATTATACTATTATTTACTTTGTGGTTATGTTATGTATTAGAGGAAGTAATCGATATCTATATCGCGATCTCGTTCCTTCGTATCGAGTTGAGCATTCAATTATGTTTATTTATCACGTTAATTTTACAAAACCCTTATCAGTGTCACCTCATTAACATTAATTAACTTTAGGTAAAAGTATCTTAGAGAATTCAATCACCCGGCGCTCCGCTGTCTGTCATTTTCTATATATCTATTATCTGTATACAAAAAAAGTCTGCCGATTTTTGCGGTTGTAGGGGAACGTCAAAGTATGGCTATTTGTACGTAAGGTACAAATTAGCCACGTCAGGTAAACGTCGGATGAGCTCGAAGCAGAGCCAACGATGGCGGCCAAACTTTTGTGAAAAGTACAGCCGGTGTAGAAGGACTCGAGGCCCCACTACACCTACTACTGCCTCAAGAAAACCACCATGCCAAAAAGTTACAAAGAAAAGCCAGTAGGATGCTACCCGGTTTCCCCCCGGCGTCATGAGTTGACCGGGACTTATGATGTAAAATATACTACCGATGATTTAGAAGAAACCAAAGAAGACATGAAGAAAGCTACAGATAGTTTAAAACTGATAAGAGGAAAAGAAGATTGTTTAAAAGTAGCAACGTGGAATATTAGAAGTCTGCTTAAACCAGGTAAAATCGACAATGTAATTTTAGAAATGAAAAGGTTAAAATTGGACATATTGGGCCTCAGCGAGGTGCGCTGGAGAGATAATGGCAAGCACGTAAGAGACGATGCAGTGTTCTACTACGCGGGAAAGCCATCTGCAGACACTGACCATTATCAAGGAGTTGGGATACTTGTAAAGAGGGAACTTAATCGCTATGTCACTAACTTCATACCCGTCTCCGAACGCTGTATTCTTTTACAATTTAGTGGGAAACCTTTTGATATTAATATCATTCAAGTCTATGCGCCCACAACCGAAAAAGCAGAAAAACACCCTGAGCTCCTGGAACAATTCTATGCGGAGCTAGATACAGTCCTTAACTCTCTGAAATCTCAGCAACTAACACTGATTCTAGGAGATATGAATGCCAAGATAGGCAAAGGAGCGGTTGGGAAGCATGTTGGTAATTACGGATTAGGGGAACGAAATTGGACGGGTGATAGGCTAGTACAATTCTGCATAGAAAGAGACTTCATAGTTACAAACACCTGGTTTCAACATCCACCAAGAAGACTATACACCTGGACATCGCCCAAGCACACAGCAGAAAATATAATCCGGAATCAAATAGACTTCGCAACTCTGTTGTAAATGCTAAAACATTCCCTGGTGCTGATGTGGGTTCTGACCATAATCCCTTAGCTATCAAACTAAACTTAAAACTCAAAATCCCGAAAAAAGATTCAGCTAGCCATCATAGAAAAATCGCAATAGAAAAACTCAAGGATCCTGAAACTAAAAGTAAAATTAAATCGGATTATGACAACGAACTGAAGAAAAAGTTTGCCAATAACGACACGAAAGCCATGAGTCCAGAAGGAATATGGGAAGTTTTTAAAGAGACTACACATTTGGTTAGTGAAAAAACATTAGGATACAGGAAAAATGAAGTAAATTATCCTTGGATTACAAAAGAGATATTAAACTTAATGGAAGAAAGAAGAAAGTATAAAGAAATAGACAAAGACAAATACACAAATTTAATTAACATAATAAGAACATTAATAAGAAGTGAAAGGGATAAATGGTTGGAATCTAAGTGCGCTGAGATCGAGGAGTTAGACCTTAAACACGACAGCTTCAATCTTCATAAAAAGGTCAAAGAGTTTACTAATACCGGACGTAAACAAACAACAGGCAAGCTATTTAACAGCGACAATAAACTTCTTGTAGACATAGATGACCAAACAAAAGAATGGGAACGCTATATTAAAGAACTATTCCACGATACGAGACCTGACATGTCGGATAATGACCTTGGTATAGTGGAAGGTCCCTCGATTATGAAGGAAGAAGTAGTCAGTGCCATTAACTCTCTAAAAAGTGGAAAAGCTGTAGGACCCGATAATATACATAGTGAGCTATTGTCATTATTAGATACATTTGGGATTAATATACTAGTAGAATTATTTAATAAGATATACCATACAGGGCAACTACCTGATGACTGGCTGAAATCGTCCTTCTTGCCAATCCCCAAAAAACCCAGCGCTAAAACTTGCAATGAGTACAGACTGATAAGTGTCATGAGTCACGCTTTAAAAGTTTTTCTAAAAGTACTTCACTCCAGAATTTTCCGTAAAATAGATTGCTGCATAAGTGACACACAGTTTGGATTTCGAAATGGTCTTGGTACTAGGGAGGCGCTCCTAGCAATCCAGATACTTGTACAGAATTGCCTAGAACACCAGAAAGACGTTCTTATGTGCTTCATTGACTTTGAAAAGGCGTTTGATACCGTAAACCATCAACGATTGCTAGAGGTTATCAATGAAACAGAGATCGATAGTAAAGACGCCAGAATACTCCAAAACCTATACTGGAACCAAAGTGCGCACATTAGAGTAGGAAAAAGGGTCTCTCAGGAGTTGAACATACTTAAAGGAGTACGCCAGGGCTGCATTCTGTCACCCAGTCTTTTTAATTTATATTCAGAGCGCATTTTCGCAGAGGCTTACGATGAGTTAGATCTGGGAATAAAATGTAATGGTAAATATATAAATAATTTAAGATATGCTGACGACACTGTACTACTAGCCGATAACCTTAAAGATCTACAACATTTGATAAACCGCCTTAATGTTAAGATAGAACAATCCCTAGTAGCATTTTGGGTTGGCTGTATGTTGGGCCTCCGTCTACCATTTGGTTGGCCAACCGTGAGGAATGTCACCCCTAAAAATAGTTGGTCCAACGGTAGGGTCAACGTAGGCCATCCCACGTTGGCCCCACCATGCTTGCCAACGAAAGCCCATCACAGCACCCCAATGGAGGTCCGTCATGGGGCCAACTGCATTGGGCCAATTGTGCGTTTCCTTACAGATGCCCAACCGTTGGCCTTTCGTTCCCAAAGTATAGTTGGCCCAATGCAGCTTCCCCAACGGTGGGTTTGTTTTTTCTACATCGGCCCAATGGCCTTTTTCCTTACAGATGCCCAACCGTTGGCTGCTAGTCCCTAAGCCTGGTTGGCCCAATGATAGCCTTTCCACCATAGGCCCTCATTTGTTTTTTGTATATCGGCCCAATGGCGTTTTTCTTACAGGTTCCCAACCGTTGGCTGCTAGTCCCTAAGCCTGGTTGGCCCAATGATAGCCTTCCCACCGTAGGCCCTCATTTGTTTTTTCTACGTCGGCCCAATGGCGTGTTTCCTTACAGATGTCCAACCGTTGGCTACTAGTATCTAAGCCTGGTTGGGCCAATGATGTTTTTTCTTTAAAGGCCCAATTGTACGTTTCCTAATAGGCCCTACCGAATATTGTTAACTGTAAATCTACGTTGGCGTTTCGTTGGGAAAAGGTGCAGCCAAACCGGTGTAAAAAACGGTGGATTATTAGTCAACACACAACAACTTCTGAATTGTCGGGTGTTAAAATATAATTTATATAATCCACCGTTTTTTATGCACCGGTATGGCTACACCTTTTCCTAACGAAACGCTAACGTAAATTTACAGTTATCAATATCCGATCTGACCTAAAAATCTTTTAAAAGTGATCCACACAAACCCTTTGAAGCATATCAGAATTTAAAATGGCAACTTGAACTCTAATCACATACACACGTGTCGGTGACGTGGTAGGCGCGGTGTTCTTGGCGTCCAAAGGGTTAGTGTTAGTACAGTTCTCGATACCAAGTTTGCTTTGCATTTGTGTCAAGTTCACATCCCGACACAAAGTTGTCAGGTCGCTCTACAATATCTGTGCAAACACACATGCAAAGCTAAGCTGCTTTGGCCTCCAGAAATGTACTATAATATAAAGTGAAACAAACTTATTTATTAAACATTTATGTATTATACTTAATTGTTGTGAGTCCAGTGACTTGTAACATTGACAGATAATACAATAGCAATATAAATCATACGATTAGATTAGTAATCAAATGGCCGAAATCGATCGATAGAAGATTGAATCGGCCACCCTGAACTGTGGTTTAAATTGATGGATGCAGAGTGTAATTATAAATAATTATGATTATGACGCTCAAAAGTGTGTAGGCTAGGTATGTAAAATATTTCAGAATGCTCGACTAAGGCCCGGGAAAAAGCTAATCAAACGGAATTGGATTCAAAGGTAAATAGTGACCTGTTTCTCATAAATATTAAATGCATCCTTTGATCATATCAATGACTGGGTGGCCGATTTAACCCCTAAAACGATAAGTCAATAAAATGTAATGTAATTTCAACCTATACATAGCTAGGTTCGAAAATCAAATTATTTCTTTAACATTCAGACGGTCGTTTTTTTGAGCTTTTGAAAGAGTGCTGCTTAACCCTGGCTTCCCTGCATCCATTTTGCGTAAATTTTGGCACTGCACCTAAAAAGTAATTATAAGACTACATTAATTTTTCAAAACAAAATGAGCAGTCATCATGAATGAAACGTAATCAGTGGTCGATAGAAAATTTTATTTTAGATTCTGCAACGCTAGCTTTCGTTGTACGGCTTCCAGTGTTTATATTTATTATTCACTATAGTAGCCCTCAACCAATGTGACGACCGGGGCCATAAAAGTCCACAAAGCAACACAATGGATAACTGATAACGCGAGCTCAAGGGTTTTATGGCCCCGGTCGTCACATTGGTTGAGGGCTACTATAGTAAACTTCTGTACGGTCAAGGTCAGAAAAATATCAAAAGTTACATAATGATATTTAGTGTGTTTCATGTGTTGGGTGTTTTTTCAATAACTAGCCAAATTTGGATATCAAGGTTCTAAGTTCGCAACTCAACTTATTCATGGGCCGACTGTAAGTACATACACGGATTAGGTTTTTAAAATATTTGTATATTAAATTATAAATCAATATTAATACAAAATGGTCTAAGAGCTGACCACGTCAGATATGACACAATAATGAGTGTAATCTAGTCCAGTTAGATTGCATAACCATCCTTATTGCTAGATCCTGGCATCTGGCAGCTTTTAATGGGTGGAGATCAGAGTGACAGACCAACAAAGTTTTTAAGTTGGATAAAGTAATACCAAAATAGGTAAAAACTGCTGAAGTTGTGTCATTTATAGAGAACAGGGCCTATATTTTAACATTTGAACAAAAAACATTGTGTATTATTGCGGAAACAAAAACAGTAAGCGAGTAACCAAAAATTACATTATACATCATTTGGCACTACTTCCCCCAACCGAAACTTTTGGATATGATATAATCTAATTAATTACATAATTTTCCATAATATTGGATCAAATCCAGAACTCTAGGATTTGTTTTCTTCAAGTTATTTGCATTCTTTGCCAGATGTCCGGATCTAGAAATAAACATAGTATAGCAAACTAACTAGAGGGGTTTTGTAGCTCTCATTATTGTGTCATATCTGACGTGGCCAGCTCTCCCGTCTAAAACAGCCGTTATCACTAAATAAATACCTTATTCTCTGAAGGGGTTACTTTTTAACCCTGCGGGATTCCCGGCCTCCGTTTCGATCCTTGGTAAATCTAAACCAATTAGAAATAACTTCATGAATTTCTGCATCTGTTGCCTTTTCGGCAATTTGGTTTCTGCGCACTGCTTCTACAAAAAAAAAACAAATCATGGTTGTGCGACTAATCAGTTAAGTTTCATCGCAAACGGATGAATGGTGTATCCAGTTTTTACCTCTTACTATATTAATTAGTTGCAGCTCTTTTAATTTTAATTTTTCATTCTTCCCCGTCCAGTTACACATAACTGCTAAATTGTTAGTAAATAGCTTTTCTAAAATTCTTCTTATTATAACTGGTATCTTGTTTCCACCTACAAGGCTGAGATATGTTACCTGAAAATATAAATAACAAATTCCTGTTTAATAGCAAGTTGGAACGGAACTCGTGAGCATCATTGAAAATCACAACAGAAGTCAGTCAGTCTCGGTTGATACCGGATCTACTTAGCATTTATTTTACGTCAATAAGTTAGGAATATAGTTAGTTCGAAAGCTTACGCTTTGTGATAGTCTGTATTACGGGGGTGAAAAAGCTTTAATGCTAATCCCTCAGGTAAAAAAAAAGTCAGTCTGGCTAATAGTCTGCTAATACAAAGTGTAACAAAAATACTGGTGATCCGTTTAAGGGCATAATTGGTATCAAATTCAAAAAAAATCAAAAATTCATTTTTCATATTATATTGGTTTTACAATGGCAATACAGTGATCCCCACACTAGGCTGAGCCTGTGACGTGGGGATCTTAAAGAAATACATGAACATTAAATCTAAACTTAAACCTAAGAATTTAAATTAAAAGGATATAAAAGGATCACCAGCTAAATTTAAAAGGATCACCAGCATTTTTGTTACACCTTGTATTTGTCCTAGGGTCGCGTCGTGTGCAGAACTAAGTGAATAAATATGGCGTAATGGCGGGTGCCAATAAGCAACGCGTTAGGATAAGCGTACGAAACACAAATCGCTTGAGAGTAGCTTCGTGAGAGAAGGGCCTACCCGTCAAACTGGGTCCATCTGGCACGACATTTTTTTATACAAATAATCAAAGTGGGACCATGCATAATAAATTCATTTCAATTAGCATGGGTTCTGGCGTTCAGGTACAATTCACATTTTCCCATAATTAGGTACTATGTTTTGGTCGTTCGTATTACATTTTAAATATTTAATCCATATTATATGTAATATCATGCTCACCTGTTGCTTAATTAACAGCACACATCACTTTTCAAACACCACAAAATAATAAAAGCAGCGAGAACCGAGAACAAAACTTCACACACAGGACCGAGTCTGTCGCCATATTGAACTCAGTGTTGCCAGTTTTTCACTCCCCAGGTCAAATCTCAAAAGTCAGAAAGAAATTGAAATGAAATTATTTAGGTATGTATTTCTGACATCAAATAGCCAATAGCCATACACAGATTATGTTAGAAATAATAGAAACTACCTTTTGATCGCCCGAGTACAACCGACAACTTTGAACAACCGATAATCGCCCTAATAAAATGGAATATCAACAAATATAAGGTACAATTATGTAGGTACCTATTATAAGAGCAATAGTCGAACTCGCGGAGCGTAAGAGAAGTGAGTTCTTACAAACAACTCCAGACCGGACTGTCACCTGGCTACTGGGACGTCTCGGCATTTAGATGGCTTTTTGATTTCGATAGTTTGTCTGACGATAACTTTAGTAACGTTTTTCTGATCTTTATGAAATTTCTTGGGGCTGTAGCAGAGATACATAAAATTTGTAAGTTCGTATATGAGCAGGATCGATCAAGTAGTTATGGAGCTAGAATGAGAAAAAAAAATCCTCCTTAGGGTGTTGTTATATTGGTCAACTCGTTTGCAAGTGAATCGCGAGTTCTCAGAGGCGGACTACTAGTTATTATTATCTACAGTTACCGGTTCTACCACCAAGGCCTGCCATTATGATTTTGTGCTTTGAATTTTGTTCGAAGTCGCGGGACAAAAGCTACTAAAGCTAGTGAATATATATATATGATTAACCATCCAGAACTTTCATTTCAAACTTTACTTATGCTTTCCACTCGAATATTGTTACACGATACGGTTATCTTTGTTAACCAGGAGATTTTTTAAAACCACAAGTAAAATCCAATAATCCAGCAGATTTCCTTTCAATATCAGTAGAACAGTAGACATACCTCGAAACCAGTAGATCTCCTGTAAAAACAGGAGCCTTGGCAACACTGCCGCGCCGAACGAATAGTCGAACAAATAGTCAATGACCTGTTTTATTAAACAAATGAAACAAATACATTCACGTTATTCTTAAAATTTGCGTAGTAATTTCTTATAAAAAATATTTCTTTTATTTACTACTATCAGCTGCTATTAGTAAGTATCCGAATGTAAATGTAATATTTCTGGATGCGCATTTGATTGGTTTCGTTCGCTGTACTTGTGATGTCGGGTGGGCAAGTCCATTTTAAAAGTATGAAATGGTATGAAATTACTTATTTGAAAATTAATATAAGTACCTACTACTAAATTCATCTAATCATACATTTTGTCGCAACCTTTGACATTTAATAATACCTAGCAGTATCGCTTCGGTTATTAAATTGTAGGGAGCGTCGTTTTTGGGAGAGTCCAAAAATGTGATTTTCAAATTGCAATATATTATGTTTGAGGGACTTTTGATGGTAACAAAGTAATTATTTTAGGTACTAAAACTGCGACCCGACTTCAAAAATATATAGTGCTTATTTGGTGAATGGTCAAACACAAATGCTTGAACAGTAGGTACAGTTGGCAAAGTTAATGAGTATTAAAAGGCACTCCGCCATACAAATTTGTATGCAAAGTGTGGGTTTTGACATTCTGCTTTCCAAAGCATTTCCCGCAGAGGGCAAATTCGCTCTCGGAGAGCAAATTCATGGTGTTCTCTGTGGGAAATATCAAAATGATTATCATTAAAATAACATAATGATATCCCTTCTTGCTGTAGTCAACGGGAATTCCCTGGTGAATCTACATTTCCTTATATTTTTTTTTCACATCAATTTTCACCTTTCTATAGACAGTCGGCCCAGTGTTATAGAAAAAAAAGTGACAAGTTATAAGTTTGTTGGCAAAAACACAAACTTCGTGGTTGGCTAGCCAACCGTATAGACAGTCGGCCCAGTGATACAAGTTTGTTGGCAAAATCTCAAACTTCGTGGTTGGCTAGCCAACCGTATAGACAGTCGGCCCAGTGATACAAGTTTGTTGGCAAAATCTCAAACTTCGTGGTTGGCTAGCCAACCGTATAGACAGTCGGCCCAGTGATACAAGTTTGTTGGCAAAATCTCAAACATCGTGGTTGGCTAGCCAACCGTATAGACAGTCGGCCCAATGATATAAGTTTGTTGACAAAAACACAAACTTCGTGGTTGGCTAGCCAACCGTATAGACAGTCGGCCCAGTGATACAAGTTTGTTGGCAAAATCTCAAACTTCGTGGTTGGCTAGCCAACCGTATAGACAGTCGGCCCAATGATATAAGTTTGTTGGCAAAAACACAAACTTCGTGGTTGGCTAGCCAACCGCATAGACAGTCGGCCCAGTGATACAAGTTTGTTGGCAAGAAAACAAACTTCGTGGTTGGCTAGCAAACCGTATAGATAGTCGGCCCAATGATATAAGCAAACATCGAAGGCTCGTGGCATCTCAGGTAGCATAGTGATGCGACACAACGTTTTTCATGCGGTATTTTCGATACGATAAAATAACCATCGTTTTTAAAATTGAAAAATTATTTTCGTTACTTAGACTGCACCCATAAAGGTAATCTGGTTTACCAAAAACTAAAAATAGTGTTATCAAAAAATCCAGGATATCGAACAATAAAACATATCAATAACTTGTTACAAAACAAAGAAGTTGAAATCAAGGAAAACATTAACAAAAATACACTGCAACATTACAGAAGAATGTTTTTCTTACCCATTACGTCAGTCGAAGTTGAGAGATCATTTTCGTACACCAAGTGGATTTTTACAGATAGAAGACGTAGAATAACTTAATGCCTTTTGGCATTAAGTTCGCCGTTTGTACTCTTTTTATTGTGCAATAAAGTTTAAATAAATAAATAAATAAATAACTTCTTACAATTTAGAACAAATATTAATTGTGTATCACGAATGTCACATGTTAAATGGTTGAATTGAAAACAATCTTTTTTTTTAATTTGGGTCCTTTATCGACTTGGCTACATCACTAGTCTGTGATAAACGTCAAATGCTACCTGAGATGCCACGAGTCTTCGATGTTTGGATATAAGTTTGTTGGCAAGAAAACAAACTTTGTGGTTGGCTAGTCAACCGTATAGACAGTCGGCCCAGTGTTATAAGTTTGTTGGCAAGAAAACAAACTTCGTGGTTGGCTAGCCAACCGTATAGACAGTCGGCCCAGTGATACAAGTTTGTTGGCAAAATCTCAAACTTCGTGGTTGGCTAGCCAACCGTATAGACAGTCGGCCCAATGATATAAGTTTGTTGGCAAAAACACAAACTTCGTGGTTGGCTAGCCAACCGCATAGACAGTCGGCCCAGTGATACAAGTTTGTTGGCAAGAAAACAAACTTCGTGGTTGGCTAGCAAACCGTATAGATAGTCGGCCCAATGATATAAGCAAACATCGAAGGCTCGTGGCATCTCAGGTAGCATAGTGATGCGACACAACGTTTTTCATGCGGTATTTTCGATACGATAAAATAACCATCGTTTTTAAAATTGAAAAATTATTTTCGTTACTTAGACTGCACCCATAAAGGTAATCTGGTTTACCAAAAACTAAAAATAGTGTTATCAAAAAATCCAGGATATCGAACAATAAAACATATCAATAACTTGTTACAAAACAAAGAAGTTGAAATCAAGGAAAACATTAACAAAAATACACTGCAACATTACAGAAGAATGTTTTTCTTACCCATTACGTCAGTCGAAGTTGAGAGATCATTTTCGTACACCAAGTGGATTTTTACAGATAGAAGACGTAGAATAACTTAATGCCTTTTGGCATTAAGTTCGCCGTTTGTACTCTTTTTATTGTGCAATAAAGTTTAAATAAATAAATAAATAACTTCTTACAATTTAGAACAAATATTAATTGTGTATCACGAATGTCACATGTTAAATGGTTGAATTGAAAACAATCTTTTTTTTTAATTTGGGTCCTTTATCGACTTGGCTACATCACTAGTCTGTGATAAACGTCAAATGCTACCTGAGATGCCACGAGTCTTCGATGTTTGGATATAAGTTTGTTGGCAAGAAAACAAACTTTGTGGTTGGCTAGTCAACCGTATAGACAGTCGGCCCAGTGTTATAAGTTTGTTGGCAAGAAAACAAACTTCGTGGTTGGCTAGCCAACCGTATAGACAGTCGGCCCAGTGATACAAGTTTGTTGGCAAAATCTCAAACTTCGTGGTTGGCTAGCCAACCGTATAGACAGTCGGCCCAGTGATACAAGTTTGTTGGCAAAATCTCAAACTTCGTGGTTGGCTAGCCAACCGTATAGACAGTCGGCCCAATGATATAAGTTTGTTGGCAAAAACACAAACTTCGTGGTTGGCTAGCCAACCGCATAGACAGTCGGCCCAGTGATACAAGTTTGTTGGCAAAATCTCAAACTTCGTGGTTGGCTAGCCAACCGTATAGACAGTCGGCCCAATGATATAAGTTTGTTGGCAAAAACACAAACTTCGTGGTTGGCTAGCCAACCGTATAGACAGTCGGCCCAGTGATACAAGTTTGTTGGCAAAATCTCAAACTTCGTGGTTGGCTAGCCAACCGTATAGACAGTCGGCCCAATGATATAAGTTTGTTGGCAAAAACACAAACTTCGTGGTTGGCTAGCCAACCGTATAGACAGTCGGCCCAGTGATACAAGTTTGTTGGCAAAATCTCAAACTTCGTGGTTGGCTAGCCAACCGTATAGACAGTCGGCCCAGTGATACAAGTTTGTTGGCAAAATCTCAAACTTCGTGGTTGGCTAGCCAACCGTATAGACAGTCGGCCCAATGATATAAGTTTGTTGGCAAAAACACAAACTTCGTGGTTGGCTAGCCAACCGTATAGACAGTCGGCCCAGTGATACAAGTTTGTTGGCAAAATCTCAAACTTCGTGGTTGGCTAGCCAACCGTATAGACAGTCGGCCCAGTGATACAAGTTTGTTGGCAAAATCTCAAACTTCGTGGTTGGCTAGCCAACCGTATAGACAGTCGGCCCAGTGATACAAGTTTGTTGGCAAAATCTCAAACTTCGTGGTTGGCTAGCCAACCGTATAGACAGTCGGCCCAGTGATACAAGTTTGTTGGCAAAATCTCAAACTTCGTGGTTGGCTAGCCAACCGTATAGACAGTCGGCCCAGTGATACAAGTTTGTTGGCAAAATCTCAAACTTCGTGGTTGGCTAGCCAACCGTATAGACAGTCGGCCCAGTGATACAAGTTTGTTGGCAAAATCTCAAACTTGGTGGTTGGCTAGCCAACCGTATAGACAGTCGGCCCTATGATATAAGTTTGTTGGCAAAAACACAAACTTCGTGGTTGGCTAGCCAACCGCATAGACAGTCGGCCCAGTGATACAAGTTTGTTGGCAAAATCTCAAACTTCGTGGTTGGCTAGCCAACCGTATAGACAGTCGGCCCAGTGATACAAGTTTGTTGGCAAAATCTCAAACTTCGTGGTTGGCTAGCCAACCGTATAGACAGTCGGCCCAGTGATACAAGTTTGTTGGCAAAATCTCAAACTTCGTGGTTGGCTAGCCAACCGTATAGACAGTCGGCCCTATGATATAAGTTTGTTGGCAAAAACACAAACTTCGTGGTTGGCTAGCCAACCGCATAGACAGTCGGCCCAGTGATACAAGTTTGTTGGCAAAATCTCAAACTTCGTGGTTGGCTAGCCAACCGTATAGACAGTCGGCCCAATGATACAAGTTTGTTGGCAAAATCTCAAACTTCGTGGTTGGCTAGCCAACCGTATAGACAGTCGGCCCAATGATATAAGTTTGTTGGCAAAAAAACAAACTTCCTGGTTGGTTAGCCAACCGCAGAGCCAGTCGGCCCAACGTCATAAGTTTGTGGGGAAAATTAACCAAAATTTGTGCCGTTGGCCCAGTGATGGAGTTTTGTAGGCAATATCACGCAAATTACTGGTTGGTTAACCAACCGAAGAGATAGTAGGCCCAACGTTGTGAGTTTGTTGGCAAAACAACCCAAACTCTACGCGGTTGGCCCAACATTGGGGCTTTGTTGGGGTTGCCACTACCATCTCCCTACGGAATGCCAACCGTTGGCATTCCGTGGCAACGATACCCCAACGGTAAATGCTACTAGGGATATAATTTAAAAATTAACATCAGCAAAACCAAACTTATGGTAGTCAGCAAATCTGAAGCAGTGTCCAGTACGCTCTTAATTGACGATACACCAATAGAAAAGGTACACAAGTATAGATATCTGGGCTGCTGGTTAAACGAGAAATGGGATATGGAGCAAGAAATCCGCACCAGAGTAGAAATTGCACGTAGCTCATTTATGAAGATGAAATCCCTCTACACGAACAAAGATATACACCTAAAGCTAAGATGGAGACTTGTGAAGTGTTATGTTCTTTCTATTCTACTCTACGGATCGGAAACTTGGACTTTAAACAAGGCAATGGAACGTAAGATGGAAGCATTTGAAATGTGGCTATATAGACGAATGCTTAAAGTTTCCTGGACTGACAAAGTAACCAATGAAGAAATCCTTACGAGAATGAATAAGAAGACAGAGATTTTAAAAACAGTGAAAAGAAGGAAAATAGCTTATTTTGGTCACCTTTATAGAAACAAAAAATATACTATACTGAAAACAATAATAGAGGGAAAAATCGAGGGAAAGAGGGGAAGGGGGAGAAGGAGGATAAACTGGCTTGACAACATAAAAAAATGGACAAACATTAAAGACGCAGCTTCGCTGGCGAGAATCGCAAGCAGCAGAGAACAAATGGCAAAGGTGGTCGCTGACGTCCGCTAGGACATAGCAACATAAGAAGAAGGTAAACGTCAGTCCATACAATAAATGACGTATGTATGACCACTGGTCATATGTTTTCGGCAGAGGGGAACGCCTGTCAATCCACTCCGATTGGTTGAATGCTTTAAAGTTGAAGCTACGGAACGCTTTATGCTTTGCCATTATGCGTGGTCCGACACGCACTTGGTCAGTTTTATTGCTATAGAGAGCTTAGAGTGTAGACATCTACATACGTTTGCTTGTAAAGTAAAGTAAAGTAAAGTAAAGTAATATTTATTAATCAAACAAAGTTTAACAGATCACCAGGTTGTCTGGTGCATTCCAAACTAGGCTGAAGCCTGTATCTTGGAATGCACCATGTTTTGTAGTTATAAAACATGAAATTTGATTAGTAGAAAAACATGAAAATTAATTAACTAAGATTAACCTAACCACATTGTGAAGGATCTACTTACTAGTTAATCTGTGAACCGTAGACTTCGGAGCATTTCCCCCTTTTTCCTCCCTTTCCCCCTCCCTTGAAACTTTTTTTTTACAACAACCTCTAAGGAAGTGTGGGCTTGACCCTTTACCCGAAAATGATTGAAATCCGTCCATAAATAACGCGACAGCAAACTTCCCCCCTTTGCCCCCCAATCATAAAAATGACTCGACAATTTTTGGCAAATAAATCAAAGAACGTACATGCCAAGTTTCATCAAAATCGGATGAAAAATGCGACCTCTAGACCGACACTGACCAACCAACCAATACACACACATCAATCTGCCAAATCGTCGTACCAGTGAAAACGGAGACTTTCGTCGCCTCGTTACGCTCGGCTCCTCAGCCAATTACGGAAAACATTAAAAAAAAAAATAGTTTCGAGAAGTTTCCCTCCCTCCTTCAAGTGAGCACTCGAGTTTCGGCTACCCCTTGTAAGGGTAGAGGGTAGGTTTCAAAGCTAAGGACAAATCAGTGCAAGAAATCGATAGTGACAGACAGAAGGGTTCGTGATACCTAAATTGTGGGTGTTATACTAGTTCGCTGTTATGAAAATCATACTACGTGGTAGAATACTGAAAATATGGCCATATTTATTGTATGGACTGACGGTGACGAATTAATTATTTACGAATAGCCATACTTTTGAGGTTCCCATCCCCCTTAAAAATCGGCAGACTTTTTTGTATAGAAAATGACAGACATGAGTACTCCCAGGTTGAATGCTCTAAGGGGGCCCACCGACTATCAGTCGGCCTGGCGATATCGGCCTGTCAGTTAGAACAAAAATTTGACAGCTCCGAACAACTGACAGGCCAATATCGTCAGGCCGACTGATAGTGGGTGGGCCCGGAATAAAAAATTTTTTTTATTAAAAAGTCGTATCTGCCTATGGAAGATTTTTTTTGCATATACCTCGGAAACGCTTTAACGTTTAATATTCTTTAATATTTAATATTCTTTAATATTTTTTAATATTATTTTTTAATATTATTGTTTAATATTCTTTCAACGAAAACGTTTAAAACAATTTTCGTTGAAAGAATATACCTATATAGTAGGGTTTTGTCTCAGTACAAATGCGAAAAAAATTGTGCGCATCGAGAAAAAGTTGTGAATTTTTGACCATAGATAGAGTGAGCAAAGATGAATATTTTTTAATATTGGCGGTCTGTAAAATTTTTGGACCTTCACGTCAAAATCAGGGGTCCCGTGCAATATGTTATTACTCTCTGGTTAAGACTGCTAGGGGTTGTTTGGTATCGTTTCCGTGTAAAACAGACATGCAGAATTCATTTCTGATATTAAAAATGAAAAATTTCGTATTAAAAAAAAAGTTGTGCCGCGAGGAAAAACACAATTTTATTTTTATTTTTTTAGAACGTCATATAACTAATATATATCCTTTATTTCAAATAATAAAAAATATTATAAAGAAGCATATTTAATATAGATTATAGAAACATATACATTTTATACACCTTTAATACAAAAAACCTCTGGTTTTTTCTTTTACTTAAGTTGAGTAACGGAAAACAGACGTCGCGTCGTTTGAATTGTGACGGTTTATGTTAAAGTTAAGGAGGAAAAATATGTTTTTATTTATTGTATTTTTTTATTTCTGCATTTTGTGAAGTTATTATGAATAAAATTTACTAATAACAAGCAATACATGCATTTTAAGGTCAATACGCTGCGGATGTTCACGTTCACATTGACTATCGATACTTACTATGGAGAAAACATATACACTACGAAGCAAACATTTTTTTCGCGTAGTTTTTGTATACTATAAGCCTAAAAATTGTATATATTTAGAAACTACATTAAATATGCTTTTTTATAATATTTTTTATTATTAGAAAAAAAAAAGATATATATTCGTTATATGACGTTCTAAAAATAAATAAAAATTTGTGTTTTTCCTCGCCACACAACTTTTTTTTTAATAAGAAATATTACATTTTTAAAATCACAAATGAATTCCGCATGTTTGTTTTACACGGAAATGATACCACACAACCCCTAGCAGCCTTAACCATAGAGTAATAACGTATTTCACAGGACCCCAGATTTTGACGTGAAGGTCCAAAAATTTTACGGACCTCCAATACTAAAAAATATTTATCGTGGGCCATTCTATCCATGGTCAAAAATTCACAACTTTTTCTCGATGCGCACAATTTTTACAAATTCGAGCTCTGCTAATATTATTATTTATTAATAATAAGATATACCTTCATATAATCTGGCTGGCCAAAATAGTAAGAAGCTATACTTCATCATCATCAATCATCATCATCTCAGCTATAAGACGTCCACTGCTGAAAATAGGCCTCCCCTTTAAGAGGGGGTTTGCCCACGGTTTGCCATACGCACTGCCATGCCATACTGCCACGCTTGGCAGGCGGGTCGGCGCGCGCAGTTTTTTTTAAGCTATACTTACCCTATACTTACAGTCCGTGAGCTCTAAAAAGAACCTTCGGGTTATAGAAAGAGACGTCGGGTATCAATCAACAGTGACACATGAAAGAGCAGAACAGCAATATTACCTTCGTGTGTCATCGCCGATTCCCGAAGGTTCTTCTTAAAACTCACGGAGAGTACTCATCCCTTTTTGAGTACGTAGAGCGAGGGGACTAGCTTAAGAAAGAGCCAGTATGATTATCTCTATCTATGCTTGAAGTCCCTGGCCAAACTATGAAACTATACATACTTCATTCAAATTTGAGGTTACATTTTAATCGCGTACTGGCCTAAAACTCGCAAAGTCAAAAACCGTCACCAAACATCGTTGCTGTCAAAAAACTTCAGCATTTCACAACAAATAATTTTTCATATAATGCACTTTTAACCGGCAAAATGAGCGACATTCACTCGGAGGGGTCGCTCCTGCACGAAATTAGAAAAATTACTGAAAACCAAAACGACATTGAATCTAAATTTGACGTGATGACCAAAAATGTCGAGGGCATCCGCAAGACGGTTGCTCAGTTGTCGGATAAAGTTGTGGCCTTGGAGGAATTGGCGTTGGATCGGAAGAAGTTGAAAGTTGAAGTGAAGGTGATAAAGAATCGCCTGGAAGAGTTGTATGCGATCGTAAACCATGAGAAAGATGACGATTCTGTGACAGCTGAGGAGATTAAGGAGGTGGAGTCTTGCCATTCTGAACTCTCTTCGTCTTCCAAGGTAACTTTTACTACCTATGTACCTATTTGTGTTCACTATTAAAAAATGAGGCGAGTATAAGGTCGCCACAGACTTATATAAGGACGACTTGGGACCCTTTTGTCTTACTCGTCAACACAGTGAATCCTGTTTTCTAAATGGCAACGCAATTGACTCTTGAGGGAAGCGACCATAGGTTACGGTAGCTACTTAACAGGCGGCCCTTAGGCTTGTTTGGTGGTTGCCACAATCTGTAGACTCGCAAGCCCATTTCCACGGCAGTGAGCAGGAAACAATGATATTAACTATGGATAGGTTATACTCTAACAAAATGTGCATTAAAAATACTTCCTAAGTTATTTGATAACCTAGCAATGATTACGTTATATTTATCTATTTTGACAATCATTACATCTTTGTCACTCTCATCGTTAGAAAATTATAGTTTCTCTTTCTCACGCTGATGACGGCAGCTCATTGACACGCACGTCCGCATCTCTCGCTTGCCGGTACGCGACTAGTGACAATTGTTTGAATTCACTCATTTTAAGGGCTTCACTTTTGGAGCGTGCATAACCCATCTGTCATTATTGTATATCATTGGCAGGAAAGTGGCGAGGGAAGTGAGCAGGTCAATTTTAGGCCATAGTTAGGAGCTTTTGAGCTATAGTTAAATATCGTACAGGGTGAATATAATTTACTTCTTTTAACGCCATGGTATGTGTCAGCCTGTATATTATTAAATCTAGCCTTTGTAGCAAGGTATGTCTGTGACAAGCTTAACTCAAAACTTGCTCAAAACACTGGCCGAAAAAGTCAAAACATACACCATTGCTGTCAAAATCTGCAGCAATTTGCTGTAAAAAAACATATAATGCACTTATATTATAACCGGCAAAATGTGGACGCTCCTAGACGAAATTAGAAATATAACCGACCACCAAATCAATACTGAATCTGAATTTGACGTGATGACCAAAAATGTCGAGGGCATCCGTAAGACGGTTGCTCAGTTGTCGGATAAAGTTGTGGCCTTAGAGGAACTGGCTTTGGATCGGAAGAAGTTGAAAGTTGAAGTGAAGGTGATAAAGAATCGCCTGGAAGAGTTATATGCGATCGTGAACCATGAGAAAGATGACGATTCTGTGACAGCTGAGGAGATTAAGGAGGTGGAGTCTTGCCATTCTGAACTCTCTTCTTCTTCTAAGGTAATGGGTCTTAAAACGAGTCGCCTTTTTTAAGGATAACTGATGCTCTTAAATAATCGATGATAATGTACAATCACGGAAGACTGTCTGTCTGAATTTGACAGAGTCAAGATAGGTGCGACGACGAGCGAAGCGAGGAGGAGTATGTTAGGTGAACCGTGAGCAAACAGCGCGCGAAGCCGAGCGAGCGCCAGAACCGACTTTTTATCATACGATAAGGGAAGAAGCCCTTGTTCGCCGCGAACCGATATTTGGTAGGACTATATCCTTAATCTTTAATCATAAATATTTCCGAAACCAAGCGATTCCTCGGGGTGGGGATGATTGTAAAGGTTCCCTCCCCCTCCCCTCTACCCTCCAACAACCCTCTCACCCCCTAATTAAGGCGACTCGTTTTAAGAATTTTACCCCTATTTGTGTTCGCTATTAAAAAATGCGATGTGTAACAGTGGCGGTGGGTCAAAATTTCTAGTCAAAAAAAAAATTAAAAATTGCCTTAAAATTTCTTCATGGGCTGTAGGAAAACTACTCAGGCGCCTGAAACTTAGGGAAGCCGACAGGAATCGTGTTCTATGGACGCACCGCCACTGGTGAGTAAGCTGTAAGGTCGCCAGAGACTTGACGCAATGTGATGAAGACTTGGGACCCTCTTGTCTTACTCGTCAATCGTCAACACAGTGAATCCTCTTTCTAAGGGCAACACGCATGACTCTTGATTTGCAAGCGTCCATAGGTTACGGTAGCTGCTTACCCTAAAACAGTCAAAAACTCGCAAAGTCGAAAACATACACCAAACATCATTGCTGTCACAACTTGCAGCATTTGCTCTAAAAAAACATAATGCACCTCTAACCGGCAGAATGTGAGCGCTCCTCGACGAAATTAGAAATATAACCGAACACCAAATCAATATTGAATCTAAATTTGACATCTTCTTCTTCTTCTTCCTAGCGTTTATCCCG
Source organism: Pammene fasciana (assembly GCA_911728535.1). NCBI lineage: Eukaryota > Metazoa > Arthropoda > Insecta > Lepidoptera > Tortricidae > Pammene > Pammene fasciana. The sequence continues at coordinate 12,041,048 of OU452294.1, read as the reverse complement.
GCTTGGGGTCCGCTTGACAATGACAACCTAATCCCATGAATTGGCATAGACACTAGTTTTTACGAAAGCGACTGCCATCAGACCTTACAACCCAGAGGGGAAACTAGGCCCTTTTTGGGATTAGGTCCGGTTTCCTTACGATGTTTTCCTTCACCGAAAAGCGACTGGTAAATATAAAAAATGTTCCGTACATAAGTTCCGAAAAACTTAGTGGTACGAGCCGGGGTTTGAACCCGAGACCTCCGGATTGAAAGGCGGACGTCTCACCGCAAGGCTACCAGCGCTTCCGCAAGGCTACCAGCGTTTCTGAATCTGAATTTGACATGATGACCAAATGTTTAGGGCATCCGTAAGAAGGTTGCTCAGTTGTCAGACAAAGTTGTGGCATTAGAGGAATTTGGTTAGGATCGGAAGAAGTTGAAAGTTGAAGTGAAGGTTAAACGATCGTTTGGCAGAGTTGTGTGCGGTCGTGGATCAGGAGAAAGGTGAGGATTCCGTGACAGCTGAGGTTAAGGAGGTGGAGTCTTGTCACTCTGAACTATCTTCTAAGGTGAATTCTCTATCTACAGCCTTGGCCAGAAGTATTGAGCATAGCTGTTTTTTGTTTACAATTTTGATGTTAAGTATTATTTCCCTATCCTAACAATGTATGGCAACGGTAAATGTTATATTTTATTTATAAATATAGAAAACTTCACTAAATAACGCTTACAAGGTGTCTATAAAATATGAAAACAGAAGGTACCAAAAATTAAAATTTAAGTTGGTGCAACATAATGCAAATATTGTATGTAGTTACTACTAACTTCAACAAAACGTGCCTATTAGTTTGAATTAATTGATAAAATAACTTCGAAAACGATGGAAACGATGGATTTCATTTTTGAGTTTTGTATGAAAATCGCATTGGTGCTCAATACTTCTGGCCAAGGCTGTATTTGAGTAAGCTATCTGTTTCCCATCCGGGTAGAGTTTGCCGTCTATTCAGAGTGATGACGCGGAGTTTCAGTGTTCGCGACGCAAGTGGCTCGCGGTATTTAAGTTCCCTAGTGGAACCGCCCTGTGCAACCCGAACTGACCCACGTTGGACTTTGTTTTTCATCCTTCCCCTATATTTATAGCAGGGGGGTGATTTTTGAGAATCGAGCACTCGAAAGTGACATTTGAAACTCTGAATAAAACGATGAAATTTTGTTTTAAAAATAACAGTGATAGAAATTTAAAATCATGATTATTTAAACTATTAATTCCATGCGAAAAAATTGGCGACAAACTTTTGTGTGCGATTATTTTCGAGCTTGATTTTTTTGTATTCGAGCGTCCGGCTGTCAAAAATCGGCCCCCTGCTCGTATTATGGTATTTAATATTTATGTTCTTAGCCGTCAACACGATGAATCCTCCTGTTTTGAAAGGGTCGGCAACGCGCATGTGACACCTCTGGAATTGCAGGCGTCCATAGGCTACGGTAGCTGTTTACCATCAGGTGGGCCGTATGCTCGTTTGCCACTGTCGTTGTATAAATAAAATAAAGAATATGGTTGTCCAGCAGACTTTTATGAGGTGGCAACTTTATTGGTTTGAACATTCATCGAACTCGCGGAGCGTCGAGCGTTAGCAAAGTGAGTTCTTACAAACAACTCCAGACCGAACTGTCACCTGGCTACTGGGACGTCTCGGCATTTGGATGGCTTTTTGATTTCGATAGTTTGTCTGACGATAACTTTAGTAACGTTTTAATGATCTTTATGAAATTTCTTGGGGCTGTAGCAGAGATACATAAAATTTTTAAGTTTGTATATGAGCAGGATCGATCAAGTGGTTATGGAGCTAGAAGGAGAAAAAAAATCCTCCTTAGGGTCTTGTTATATTGGTCAACTCGTTTGCAAGTAAATCACGAGTTTTCAGTTCGAGGCGGACTACTGTAAGAGTCATATGTATTTGTATATTATTTATAAGATATGATATGAGCATGCGATAAGGTAGGTACTTATGTTTTGAGAGGGTTAAAAGGTCCTAGTTCAACCGGGTTAAGCCAATCAGCTTGTTTGACGACGAAATATTATTTGATATATTGACAAGGCAGTCATAACATCGATTACCATCGGCTTGACTTGAACATCACGTCTCGAGGAAAAGGAAAGCCAAGCTCCGGCTTGTCCACGAATATTTTTGACACATTGCTACTGCGGATCATGTTCCATTAAACGTAATTAGGGTTCCGTAGCCAAAATGGCAAAAACGGAACCCTTATAGTTTCGCCATGTCCGTCCGTCCGTCCGTCCGTCCGTCCGTCCGTCCGCGGTCTAGCTCAGTGACCGTTAGCACTAGAAAGCTGAAATTTGGTTTGAATATGTGCATTAACCAAGCCGACAAAACAGTAGAATAAAAACGCGAAAAATATATTTTGTTAGGGTACCTCCCCTACACGTGAAGTGGGAGGCGAATTTTTTTTTCGTTTCAACCAAGTTGTGTGGGGTATCGTTGGATAGGTCTTTTAAAAAGAATTAGGGTCTTGAAGAACAGTTTTTGTATAAAACTAATACTTTCGGAAATAATAGCTCCGAAAGTTTAAAACAGGGCGTCCCCCCCATCTAACTTTTGAATCGTGGGTCCTAAAATTTTGAAAAAATTCATGAAACTGAGGCCTAATGAGTACCTTCAATGAAAACTATATTGAAATAAATCAGTTGAGCCGTTTTTGAGTTATCATTCAAAAACCCATAGTGAAAGGACGTAAGTAAAAATGACGTAAGCGCCGCCAAATTTCCCGTAAGAAACGACCTTTTGAAATAATGGTCTCAGTTTACGGAACCCTACACTGAGCATGGCCCGACATGCTCTTGGCCGGTTTTTTTTGACTAGACTCGAACGAGCGGAGCGTAAGTGAAGGGAGTTCTTACAAACAACTTCTGGCTACTGGGACGTCTTGGCTAGGGTTTGCTCCCGGGAAATACCGGAACCGAAAGTACCGGGAATTCCCGGGATTTCGAGTCTTGTAAAGAACCGGGACTGGAAAATAAAAATCCCGGTACTTTCGGGATTTTCGGGAAAAACATTTTATACCTTTTTTGGGTTCATTTATTCTTCGAAGTTCAAATATTGCATCGTGTAATGTTTTAAATAAATGCGGGTTGTCCAACCGGCGGCCGTGGTCGCGGTGGTCGCCCGCCAGGCGTTAAGCTACCTGGCGCTGAGAGCAGCTACCGGATTTGCGTTAACAGATTTTGGAAAAAACATTCAGGGTGTGAGAAATAGGTCATTTTTGACAAACTTACTTTACTTTACTTTTATTAAATAAATAACTTTTTTTTGTAGCCATTGGATCCCATTCCTATCCAGGATCAAAAGATTGTATAGGCCCAAAAAAAAAACCGGCTAGAGGAGCCACAAATCGAGGAATTTTTTTCCCATACATTTTGTATCAAAATGAAAACTTTATTTTTTCACGTGTTGTTTTTTTATGCCAATCGATTCCATTCCTATCCATTATCAATAGTTTCCTAGGAGCCAACTAACGGTAATGTACTAAAAAGCCACAAATTAAAGTTTTTTTTTCATACATTTACTATAGACAAAAAGTGAATTTATATTTTTTCTGTCATGCAGATACACACGTTTAAGGACCATAATACTGTATGACCTCATTACAGTAAAAGCATTTAAAATATCAAACAGGGATTTTAAAGCAGTAAATGTATGTAAAATTGTTCTTCAATTTGTGGCTTTTTGGTACATTACCGTAAGTTGATCCTATAGAAACTATTGATACTGAACAGAAATGGGATCGATTGACATAAAAAAATAGCATGTGAATAATTAAAGTTTTCTTTTTCATACCAAATGTACGGGGAAAGCTTTCCTCGATTTGTGGCTTTTCTAACCGGATTTTTGGTTTCATACAAGCTTTTGATCTTGGATAGGAATGGGATAAAAAGGCATAAAAAAAAGGTTGTCAAAAATTATCTTTTTCTCGCATCCTGTATGTTTTTTCTAAAATCTGTAAACGCCAATCTTCATAAATTTGAAATCGAGGGAAGGTCTTCTAAGGCCATGATAGCGTAGCTGAGGGCAGCACGAAATCCGGTAGCTGCCCTCAGCGCCAGGTAGCTTGACGCCTGGCGGGCGACCGCCGTGACCACGGCCGCCGGTTGGACGGCCCGCGTTTATTTAAAACATTACGCGATGACATTTTTACTACCTAAATCATCAGCGTCAGAGGTTTTAGAAGATTTTTCCCGAAAGTACCGAAATTACCGGGAAATCCCGGTTCCATTATTGGCTAGTACCGAAAATCCCGGTTCTATGAAACTGTACTGGTACTGCATTCCCTAGTCTTGGCATTTCGTTGGCTTTTTGATTCTGAGACTTTGTTCGACGATAACTTTAGTAACGTTTTTTTGATCTTCATGAAATTTGATGGGGTTGTAGCAGAGATACATATAATTTGAGAGTTCGTATATGAGCAGGATTGATCAAGGGGTCATGGAGCTAGAAGGCGCGAAAAATCATCATATGGGTCTTGTTATACTGGTCATCTCGTTGCAAGCAAATCGCGTGTTCTCAGTTCGAGGCGGACTACTAGTTTAGGGTTCCGTAGCCAAATGGCAAAAAACGGAACCCTTATAGATTCGTCATGTCTGTCTGTCTGTCCTTCCGTGTCACAGCCATTTTACTCGGAAACTATAAGACGTATCATTATCAAATTTTTACATAAAGTGTATTGTGTGTGTGTGCCGCTACTTAGTTTTGTAGAGAAAATGCAAAAAAAAATTTAGGGGGGGCACTCCATACATGTAACTAACTGTCAAAAAAAATTTTTTTTGCTAAATATAAACATGATGCACATCAATCGATAGGTCTTTAAAAATAACATTGAGGTTTCTTTGAACATTTTTTGATATAGTGGATATTTTCAGAAATAATCGCTCCAAAAGTTATAAAAATTGTCCCCCCCCCCTGTAACTTTTGAACCGTAAGTCCAGAAATTATGAAAAAAATCAAGAAGATATACTTTAAATATTATTTCAACGTAAATTATTTTGAACATTATCGGTTTAGGTGTTTTTGAGTTATCTCCAAAAAACTACGCACTTAGGCAGATACGACCTTGCGATAATAATTTATTCGATAGTAGCTGCTACGGCTGGTTTTTATAAATAATGGTACGGAACCCTTCATACGCGAGTCCGACTCGCACTTGGCCGGTTTTTTTGTCTAGATAGTACACCTAGATTTAGATCTGTCAAAAGAGTGAGAGTTTCTCAGATGACTAACGCAAGATCTGGCGGGTCATTTGTAACAGTAATTTGCGAAATGGTCTCTTAGTACCGTGAGATTTAATCGATTTCTGATGAGGTCGTCCAATTATTATTCCTATGAGTAATAACTAGAGAAATATACCTATGATATACACAAATAAAATAGTAGATAAGGTACAGTCGACTACAAAGATCAAGGGAATCAAAACCAGCAAGGTACTTCCCGTGAACTCAGAACCTTGAAATTTGGTACGAAGCAACGTCTTATAGCACAGATAAAAGAAAAATTGCGAAAGCCGGGACCCTCGGTGCGCGAGTCCGACTCGCAATTGACCGGTATTTTTTGTTACAATTGGTAGCGGATCATTATGTTTTTGCCATGAGGTGGGGTCAGAGAAACACCGGGATAATGTCGATACTACTGTTTGTTTTTCCCCTTGGGCAAATAAATTATATTAGGTATATTTGTCTTTATACCATCTCATCACCATAACCGCTTTTAATAATGGGTCACGTTCACGTTCCAATATCCTCTTCAATTCCTAGATTTGTTTGTTTATTTGCATATTATTATTATTTATAACAATTATAAGCAGACGCATTTACGAAATGAGGTCACTTCGAGCGTGGAATTTATTCTTTAGAATACCTAATTGTATAATAATATAGTCCTTTGTGGATGATTCAGATACCTATATACGTATACGTAGAACCTTGTCACACTTAAATTTTCACATTTTCTATACGGGTGTTTCCTGTAATAGGAGCAATAAATTAAAACGTAGATTCTACTCCTCAAACTACATAACGTTTGGTCAGCGACTTCTAAGAATAACTTACGGTTTGATTTTTAGGACACTTTAAAGTTTTTCCGAACACGCAATGTATTCCGAAATTGATTATATCTGTAGGGTGACAAGCAATGTCAAATATAAGGATTTTAACGTACATTGAAAATACTATTTAGTTTGTATGAAAAAGAGGCAATCTACAAAATACATATTTCTAATAAGTTGCTGAATAAAAGTGTTGTTGTTTGAGGAGTAGAATGTACGTTTTAATTTATTGCTCCCATTACAGGAAACACTCTAGCCCAAGTGTGCGACACAAGTTATAAGTTTTGAATCCTCGAGTTTTAAATTCCCTTATATAGACGCCCTCTGCGTTGGCAACACTGTTTTTTCCTTCCCTCTCTCGCATTCCACTCAAGCTGTCAACATCTCAAAAATGTAAGCCTTCTTTTTAACCGACTTCAAAAAAGGAGGAGGTTCTCAATTCGACAGTTTTTAGGGTTCCGTACCTCAAAAGGAAAAAACGGAACCCTTATAGGATCACTTTGTTGTCCGTCTGTCTGTCTGTCTGTCTGTCTGTCTGTCTGTCTGTCTGTCTGTCTGTCTGTCTGTCTGTCTGTCAAGACCATTTTTCTCAGGAACGCGTGGAGGTATCGAGCTGAAATTTATACCAAATACTTAGGTCTATTGTCCCTTGAAGCTGTGAAAAAATCAAACTTAAAAGCCAACGTAATCAAAAGATACAGTCGTTTATGCTGCAAATTTTAGAGTTTTCGGCACTCGCAAAACCTACGGGGTACTTCCCATGAACTAAGAAACTTGAAATTTGGCACGAAGCAACGTCATATAGCATAGACAAAGGAAAAATTATAAAAAGTAGAAATTTTTAGTAAAATCATACAAAAATATATATTTAAAATTTTAAATTTAATACCTTTTTCCTCGTAAACGCGTAAAGTTATTAAGTTGAAATTCATGTCAAATACTCAGGGCTATAGGACTTTTCAGATGTAGCAAAACCAAACTTTTATGTCAACGCAATCAAAAGAAATAGCAATTTAAGTTCCATATTTTGAAACTGACTACTCGCAAGAAACTCAAAACCTAAAGGGTACTTCCCGTAAACTCAGAAACTTGAAACTTGGCACGAAGAAACTTCATGTAGCACAGACAAAGGAAAAATTACGAAAAGTAGTTTTTTTTTGTAAAATCATACAAAAAAATCTATTTTAAATTTTTAACTTACTACCATTTTCCTCGTAAACGCGTGAAGTTATTCAATTGAAATTCATGTCAAATACTCAGGGCTATAGTACCTTTCAGATGTAGCAAAACCAAATCTTTATGTCAACGCAATCAAAAGGAATAGCAATTTAAGTTGCATATTTTGAAACTGAGTACTCGCGAGATACTCAAAACCTAAAGGGTACTTCCCGCAAGCTCAGAACCTTTAAACTTGGCACAAAGCAACGTCATATAGCAGAGACAAAGGAAAAATTATAAAAAGTAGACATTTTTAGTAGAATCATACAAAAAATATTTTTTTAAATTTTAGACTTACTACCTTCTTCTTCGTAAACGCGTAAAGGTATTAAATTGAAATTCATATCAAATACTCAGGTCTATTATAGCTTTCAGCTGTGGCAAAAACAAACTTTCATGTCAACGCAATCAAAAGAAATAACAATTTAAGTTGCATATTTTGGAGATGAGTACTCGCAAGAAACTCAAAACCTAAAGGGTACTTCCCGTAAACTCAGAAACTTGAAACTTGGCACGAAGAAACTTTATATAGCAAAGACAAAGGAAAAATTACGAAAAGTAGACATTTTTAGTAAAATAGTACTTAAATTTTTTTTTTAAATTTTAAACTTACTACCTGTTTCCTCGTAAACGCGTAGAGGTATTGAATTGAAATTCATATCATATACTCAGCTCTATAATATCTTTCTGCTGTAGCAAAACGAAACTTTAATGTCCACGCAATCATAAGAAATAGCAATTGTTTTAGGTTTTTACGGAACCCTCGGTGCGCGAGTTCGACTCGCACTTGGCCGGTTTTTTTGTATGTATGTTACTCAGGGCCGGCCCGTCCATATAGGCGAACTAGGCGATCGCCTAGGGCGCTCGTGTTAGGGGGGCGCCAAACGGCGGCATCGAAAAAAAATTTTAGTAATGGAGGTCGTCAAGTAAACCGTTTGTCAATATTTTAAATTTTTGTATAACTGGTAAATTGATTACGTTGTCAACACACTCGGAGAAGTCGTTAGCATTAGCAGTGCAGCGTGTACAAATAAAATCTTTGGTACATAAGTCCAGTAATTTACATCTGTCCACTTGTTTGGCGCATCGTTGATGTACCCACATATGGCATTGTATCACACTGAACCCAATTAGTAGAACCTTCTGTCATCGACCCGCGCTCACAGTATAAACAGTTAACTATATATTACTTGGTTGTCTGGTGAGGGTATGTCTAGAGCTGGACACATATTGTGTATGGAAATGTTTCTCTCTAGTAATACAAGAAGATACATCACTGTAAATTCTTTCAACGTAAATTCGTTACGTACCGTTAGCGGTTAAGTCATTTACGAGTTATCCTTCTTTTTTAGGGTTCCATAGCCAAAATGGCAAAAACGGAACCCTTATAGTTTCGCCATGTCCGTCCGTCCGTCCGTCCGCGGTCTAGCTCAGTGACCGTTAGCACTAGAAAGCTGAAATTTAGTTTGAATATGTGCATTAACCAAGCCGACAAAATGGTAGAATAAAAACTGGAAAAATATATTTTGTTAGGGTACCTCCCGTAGACGTGAAGTGGGGGGCGAAATTTTTTTTCGTTGCAACCCAGTTGTGTGGGGTATTGTTGGATAGGTCTTCTAAAAATAATTAGGGTCTTCTAAAACAGTTTTTGAATAAAACTAATATTTTCGTAACTAATAGCCAGAAAGTTTAAAACAGGGCGTCCCCCCCCCCATCTAACGTTTGAACCGTGGGTCCAAACATTTTGAAAAAAATCATGACAGTCAGGCCTAATAAGTACCTTCAATGAAAACTATATTGAATGGCCCGACATGCTCTTGGCCGGTTTTTTTATATTAGTTTTTTTGATTGTAGGCACGAAGAAAACCCCCATTCTTCGTGGTTCGCGGCCCGACACGCACTTGGTCGGTTTTGGTTTTGCGTTATTTTTGTTACACGTCAATGATCTATAGTTTACGAATAACATTGCTGTGATATACTGCCGGACGGACGGACAGACGGACATGACAAAACTATAAGGAAAACCGGCCAAGAGCATGTCGGGCCATGCTCAGTGTAGGGTTCCGTAGTTGCCGGCCTGTTACAACTCATTAATTCAAAAGTTCGTTTCTTAAGGGAAATTTGGCGGCGCTTAAGTCATTTCACTTAAGACCTTTCACTATGGGTTTTTGAGCGATAACTCAAAAACGGCTCAACCGATTTAATTCAATAGTTTTCATTGAAGGTACTTATTAGGCCTCACTTTCATGATTTTTTTCAAAATTTTTGACCCACGGTTCAAAAGTTAGATGGGGGGGGGGACGCCCTGTTTTAAACTTTCGGAGCTATTATTTAGGAAAATATTAGTTTCATCCAAAAACTGTTTTAGAAGATCCTAATTCTTTTTAAAAGACCTATCCAACGATCCCCACACACCTGGGTTGGAACGAAAAAAAAATTCGCCCCCCACTTCACGTGTACGGGAGGTACCCTAACAACATATATTTTTCCAGTTTTTATTCTACCGTTTTGTCGGCTTCGTTAATGCACATATTCAAACCAAATTTCAGCTTTCTATTGCTAACGGTCACTGAGCTAGACCGCGGACGGACGGACGGACGGACATGGCGAAACTATAAGGGTTCCTACGGAACCCTAAAAATGAAAGAAATTTTCTTTCGTTATAAGGTATTTCTCCTCCAGGCCCGTTATTTTTTTCCACCCTGACATTCATCAAGAATTTCAGCTGGCTTGTGCTTGTAGTGACGTTTACTGGGCTAAGGAAGGACACGCAGACCGGTCTAGTAAAACTATAAGATTTTTAGTTATTTTGACTACGGAAACCTAATAAAAAGGCAGATGTCCATTACGAATAAAAACGATCTATTTCCTCTGGACGCAAATAAATGCGGGTGTCATCTTTACCCTTCATTCTTTACTATGGGGCGCAAATGTGGGTAAAGATAACCTATGGGGGTGTAAAAAGGGGGTATATTTTTATGTTGCACTAGATGGCAGTCTACAACGAGAAAGGGTGCAAGCGTGAATTGTAAGTTAGCACTTCCACTTAGTAAGTTAAAAAGTTAGCACTTTATATTGGCGTAAAATAACAGTTACCTACCTATTCATTTGAAAAAAAAATTGCGCGTTATTTTGTCACGAATTCTCTAAAATGGGGCGCCATTTCAGTCTCTTGCCTAGGGCGCCGGGAATGCTCGGGCCGGCCCTGAATTGTTACTCGATATCTCCGTGAATCGTGAACCGATTTGCAAATGTTTATTTTAATCGAACGGGTATAACCCCTAGCTGGATGGTCCCATTGTCACCAAGTCGGGGTCTGATGATGGGATCCTGGAGAAATCGAGGGAACTCAATAATAATAACATTATAGGCACACCTATAGTGATTTCACTATTTTTTACAACAACTCGGCCACTTTCTCTTGGAATAGCGGATCCTAAGTGAAGTCGGTTCTTTTTTTGTTTAAAATTATTAACATTAATAAACTCAGTAAATTGAAGAAATTTTCTTTTAATACATCTCTCCATAGCAAGATATTTACACCAAGTAATAATTATAGAACGTCAGTTTCTTAATCCAATTCTGTCTTAACCAGAATCATATTTTACCCACAAGATGAAAGATTAATGATCATTAATTATGAGAACCATCGATTACTTTACATACCTCTTATCTTCCCATCCCTTGCTATTACAAAATCAACCTTATTTTATACTGGTTAAGCTTCGCTATGCATCGCAACGTACAATTGACACAAGACAGCATTGAAATTACAAAAGCAAAAGTTACTTCTTACTACCTCGTATCTTAATTAGTTTGATTGTTGAAAATCAAAACTTATTTCTTATATGATAAAGTTAATTTTACTCAAAGTAGTCGAATAAAGATAAGATGTGAGAGAATAGCGGACTTTCACGTGTGTAGAATGTGTAGATGGCAAGGGACAGAATCGTGGAAAACGCCGAAAGCGAGACGAATTGGTGAATTGTTTGTATTTAATTACGTAAATTTTAGTAATTTGGTTTACGTAAGGTTCACTATAAATGTAATAATGGTAGTTAGATTTTCACCAATTTTCCTTAATCTTGCACACAATGTATTATAATAAGGCGTCTTTCACACTGCTGCGGTTTCCGCATGCGTCGGTGCACGAGCGGCTCCAGTATGATAGTCGCCTAATCCAAGTGTTATTGTTATTATATATAGTTTGGCCAGAAACTTTTTTAAGGCCTCTACAAACGTAAGCGACTAGCCACCTGCGATGTTCAATACATTGCGGTTTTTGATCCATCGATTGATTTCGTTGCACCTACCTACGGCAATGTCTCGAAATCGCGCGCGAGTTTTGTGTCTAAATTGCGCTGATTTTAGAGGCCATTACTTCAAGCATAGACAAAGATAATCATACTGTCTCTTTCTTACGCTAGTACCCTCGCTACTACAAAAGGGATGAGTATTGAGTATAGCTTATTACTTCCACTGTTACTGCAGTTTTTGGCCAGCCAGACTTTTTTTTAGTGGGTTCGAATCCTGGCTCGTACCAAAGGGATTCCGACCTTTGTTGTCATTTTAAAATCGGCGTCTTCTTGGCGAAGGAATCATCATAATCAGATCGATAAAATAATTTGCGAACACATTCAGAGATGTGTCAGTAGGTCTAGTTGGAACTTTTTTGATGTCGACTATAACGGTAGCAGAGATAAATATAGGTACTTCTGGAGTCCTTATATGAGCAGGATCGTTCAGGTTATGATGGTAGAAAGCGCAATTAAAAACGATCCTCATAAGGGTCTTGTTATATTGGTCAACTCGTTTGTAACACCTACACTGGTTTTTTTGTTACTAGCAACAAAACTATAAGGCCAAACTTACCAAAATGTTTTGTTATTTATACGTAAACTGTAAATTTATAATCAAATAAACTTTATTAACTCCTTACCAATTTTTTTTATTGTTAAAATAGCCGAAGTAATTCGGTTGTCCTTTTTTTTCAGTGTATCGTGCGTTCTCAGTTCAAAGTGGACTAGAGTTTAATGTAGTTTCGAACGTACTAAATGTGGTTTCTATTGCTCGCAGGTGACGATGACCACCGGACTGGATAAGGACACCATCCGCGCCGCCTATGAGGATGTGCGCTCCGACGGCTCGCCCACCGAATGGTTAGTACCTACTTTAGCTTTAGCATTATTGGCTAATGACAGTAATAACGTTTTTACGCCCTTACTCAAAACGAGAAGCAGTCCCTTAACCCTTTGACCGCCAAAACCGTCATATCACGCGCACGGAAAGTCGTGCAGACAGCGCCAGGACGTGATATCAATATCACGCCCAAAATGTAACCGGCTTGCTTTGCGCGCTCGGGCGCGCTGGCGCTGAGGGCACGATTTTTATCTCCGAACCGTGGCGATCAAAACGTTAATTTGACTTCGGCTCCACTTTTTCGAAGTTTGTTAGGTTGGCACACATGTATCTAAAACTTTACGCTTTATAATAGAGTCGTGTCGTGGCTACATATTTTTGTCACATTACATGTATCCATATTTTCAGAAGAGACTGTACATAGGTCCGACGCAGTATTCCGGTTGCCTAAACATATCTCTAGTTCTTATTATTTATATTACAATACATTTGCTAACTGTATTGTAATACTATAGTTTGAAAGAAAGAAGAAAAAAAGAAAATACATATTAACGTCACAACAGTTAAATACAAAGGAAAAATTTACAAATATTGACGTTAAAAGGGACCCCCACTCAGCATAATGCCACAGCAAGCCACGGCGCTGATAGTTTTGTTACCACATAATTTTCAACTAACCTAAGAATCCCCTGTTTATGTTCGGATCCAGTCGATTGCTCACCCTAATATGACTCACAGTCTATAAAATCAAGACGCTATGCGGTGGTCTGATTAGTCATGCCGATAAGATTAAGAAAATAGGGTATAAATCACTAAAATTGACTGTCCCGTCGAAAAATATCGATATAGTATCTTCTACGGTTGCCGCGATAGTTATTCATGAAATAAAACAACTTTGAACGGATTATATCGCGTATACTGAATTTTAAATTACATCCCGACGTTTCGAACACTTTACAGCGTTCGTGGTCACGGGTCGCCGGGTCAGTCGACCCGTGACCACGAACGCTGTAAAGTGTTCGAAACGTCGGGATGTAATTTAAAATTCAGTATACGCGATATAATCCGTTCAAAGTTGTTTTATTTCAATATCGATATAGGTTTATATTCAGTCAGCCGCAGAAATAGCTAAGCGGATCTAGTTCAAAATTACCTACACACGCACTTATTCTCTGAACAATAAAGTCGTGTCCAGCTCATTTTGAACACCTCACCCGCTTAGCTACTTCTGCTGCTGACTGTATACCCCTGATAACGAAAACAGCCTAAGTTTTAGAGGAACGCAATTATATATACAATGCAGTCCAGTATTATTTGGTTCATGGTACAGTCACGGACTTAAATTTTTAAGCTACTTAGGTTAGGTAGGGTTCTCTTTATATTGGACAGTTCATAGAGTAAGTACTGAACAAAAGAAAATAGGTTAAACCAGCGTGTACTGTAGCGTGACTGTACGTGCTTTTACTATCTTCTTTATCTTTCCCTCACTGGTGAGTATCGCGACCACATATATTTTTCCACACAGGGCGGTTAAATGCTGCCGCCGGCCACATTCTTAATTGTATCAGACCATCTGGTAGCCCTTCCTGGTGCACGTCTGCCATCAGATTGCTTTTACTAAACTGTAAGGTAGTTATACTGTACTTTTTTAACTCTTTGACCGCCAAAGCCGTCATATCACGCGCACGGAAATTCGTGCCGTCAGCGCCAGGATGTGATATCACGGTCAAAATATAACCGGTTTGCCTTGCGCGCTCGCTGAGGGCACGATTTTTCCGTCCGATGCTTGGCGGTCAAAAGGTTAAACAGTCATATCATAAGCTCAGACACAGCTGAGAAACACCATGTACTCGTAACGTTCGTGGGATTTTTATTTGAATTGTGCTTATCATTTAGTAACGTAACCTTCTTTCCAGGGCGGTGTTCAAGTTCGAAGGAACCCGTATCATATGCTCAGCCCGCGGGAGCGACTTTACTGAATTCCGCACTCACTTCAAGGACGACGAACGCGCGTTCGGCTACCTCAGGTAATTTCTAGTTGACTCAGGTAAAACCTATAGTTTTGAAAAGAGCTCGTATCGCGTGTTCAGCCCATGGCAGCCACTTTACCGAGTTACGCACTCACTTTAACGACGACGGGCGCACTTTCGTCTACCTCCGGTAAGTTCCAGTTGACTCAGGTAAAATTTTATTATAAGAACTTATAAGAAGTACTTAGGTACCTAAGTTAGAAGGAGCCCGTATCATATCGTATGTTCTGTCCGCGGTAGCAATTTCATTTCACTGAGTTTCGTTCCGCACTCCTTTCAAAGACGACGAGCGTGCGTTCAGCTACCTCAGGTAAGTTCTAGTTGACTCAGGTAAAACCTAGTTACATCAGGTAAAGTACAATTTGAACGATACGTATCCGAGCCGAGAGTTCCTCACTCACTTTAAAGACGACAGGCGTGCGTTTGGCTATCTCAGGTAAATTCTAGTTGACTCAGGCAAGGTAATACACGTTAGAAGGAGTTCGTATTGTGTGTTCATTTTCAAAACTATACGACTCTGGTAGACTAAATTATCCTAGTCGGGAAGGCCTGTCTATTTTGAAACTTGCGTCTGGAGCGAGAGATCGAGGGTCAAGCAGCGGTGATGATCTGCTGCTATCCGAGGTGATCAAGATCCGGGGGAAAGCCCAAATATATCTAAACATACAAGATGTAACAAAGATGCTGATGATCCTTTTAAGGACATAATTGGTATCGTATTCTGATTCCAAAAAACTAAGAACCTACCTAGTTACGTGGTTTTGTATGGAGGGTTAGCCGGCTGGGACGACGCATCGCATATAAAAAAAAAATTTCGCGTCCAAAAATTTTAACCCACTTTTTCTTACTCGCAATATGATACGAATGATGCATTTAAGCAGACCACTAGTATTTCTGTTACACCCTGTATGGGAGTGGTCTCAGTCGCACCTGTAAGACAACTTGAGTAGGTACCTACTTACCTAAAAGATACACTAACATTCCTTTCACATCCGCAGGTTGCAAATGGGTGACGAGATGTCGAAACGCAAGAAGTTCCTCCTGGTGACGTGGGTGGGCCCCAACGTGTCCGTCATCAACCGCGCCAAGATGTCCACCGACAAGGCCATCATCAAGGACATCATCTCTGTGAGTTGCTCTCCTTAACCTTTTGACCGCCAAACATCGGACGGAAAAATCGCGCCCTTCAGCGCCAGCGCGCGCGAGCTCGCAAGGCAAACCGGTTAAGAGTCGCCAGGACGCTCGCGTGAACTCGCGTCCCCATACAAACGTAGTTAAGCTCTCATTTTAAAACGACGTGCTTTAGAACCACGAAATTTGGCATGGGCATTCTAGCAGTACAGATCTATGTCGGTAATTTGTTTTCGTTGCTAAAAATTGTAATACAAAGAAAATATAGCAAAAATAAGTTTTTTATGTAAATCTGTATCTGGCTGTATTTTCTATGTATTACGATTTTTAGCAACGAAAACGAATTACCGACATAAATCTGTACTACTAGAATGCCCATGCCAAATTTCGTGGTTCTAAAGCATGTCGCTTTAAAATGAGAGCTAAACTACGTTTGTATGGAAACGCGAGCGTCCTGGCGACTCCTAATTTTGACTGAGAGCACAACCGTGTGCGTGATTTGACTGTCAAAGGGTTACTAGTATACAATTAACGCCAAAAATATATGCACCTTAGTCCAATGTATTTAATAAGGTCAGGCTCATAATTATTAAGAAATAGGTTGGTTCTTCAATAACTAGCCATATTGTGACAGGTGAGTAGGTAAGTCATACTGAACAACTTTTTAATTTTATATGGGTCTAGCCCTGAAATCCCAAAATTTTCTTTACTTACTTACTTACTTATTTGGCGCAACGACCCAAAATGAGTCTTGGCCTCCGACACAAGAGCACGCCACTTTGCTCGGTCCTGCGCTATTTCACGCCAGGTTTCACCGGCACCGAGCTCATGAAGATCAGCTCCTACCCTAAATTTTCTTTAAATGCAAATGTTTTTGTTTTTAGACCTTGTTCATAGAGATAGTAATGTTAGTATACTAAGCCTCTAGAAGACATATATACATAGTCATATTTTTGCCTCCCCATCATTGAGAAATAATAAGCCTTATAGAGTGCTCACTCCATACAACTGGTTATTAGCCCGCAAGCTTGACATTTTGAAGACTTGACGACTAAGGGGTTGAGGGAGGAGCGGGCTGGGGGCGTGAATACTAAGGGTTTACAACGGGTGCCCTAATCACACCTCCTGCCCGCTTCTCCCTCAACCCTTTAGTCGTCTAGCCTTCAAAATGTCAAGCTTGCGGGCTAATAACCAGTTGTATGGAGTGAGCACTCTATAAGGCTTATTATTTCTCTATGCTCCCCATAGAACACGTCTATATATATATGTCTAATCGGCCGAAATGTATGAAACAGCCAAAAAAATGTTTGTGATTGCGGACTTGTGTGGCTTACCAAATCACGCACAATTATGATATTGAAAAAACAACCTATATTTCCTCTCTCTACTCCTGCAAAAAGAGGTAGACGAATGAACTGATTCAGTCCACTCAGATTAAGTGTAACTCGTAACTAATCTCACTAGAAGCCTAAGCTCGGTAGCATTCCAATCCAATCCAATGTAGTAAACCGTATCACGTCTGGTCGCGAAATGGTCTTGGAGTTTCTCCCTGCTAGCATCCCACCAAACAGTCGCATTACCTCTTAAAAAACTTAAAGCTCAAGGGGAAAAAACTGATTTAAAAGCGCAACTATAGCAATATAATTATGGCATGAAGTCGAACTGGGTAGGGGGCAGGCAGTGCCGGCCCGAGCCCTTGATCAGGGTAGAGCGAAATCGGGTTTTGGCGCCCTTCGTCGAAGTTTTCAAGCGTATTTTGGGGCCCCCACCATACTCGCGTCTTTTAAAACTTTTTTTCTCATTTGCCATTTTGGCGCCCCCCTTGCCATCCGGCGCCTAGAGCGGCCGCTCCACTCGCTCTACCCTAGATCCGGCCGTGGGTAGGTATAGGAAAAAAACATATTTTCGTTTTTGTTTAACAATGGATTTTCCTTGTAGGACTGTAGGTACCATACAAATAATTCAGACTATAAGTGTATCAGGCTAATTCCCTGAAAACGAAGGCGTTAGATAAATACTTCAATCACAAGATTAGATGTCGGCATGATTGCAGACGTGTTGTATTTTAATAAAGATTTTTATCAATGTTATCGTGCAGTAAGTGCATACATGTAATGTTTATCATTTGTCATACAAACGTTATCATGTTACATGTGAGTTGGCAGGTAAAAGTTAGTTTACAGGCTAGCAGGCTTGACCAAGCGTAGGTGGAGCCTATCTAAAAAAAAACACCAAATTGAAGTGACACTCCGTCGTCTTCCGATTGAGATCAGAGGGCCTACCGCGAAGTTCGCCCTCAGAGGGCCTACCGCGAAGTTCGAAAATCGACAAAACGATGGTCCCGTCTCTATCGCTCTTGCATATACATATACGAAAGAGAGTGATGGAAATATTCGATTCGATAAACGAAGTGCTTCGCGGTTATAGGCCTGGCCTATAACCGCGAAGCACTTCGTTCATCGAATCGTCTATTTGCATCACTCTTTCGTATGGGCAAGAGCGATAGAGACGGGGCCATCATTTTGTCGATTTTCGAACTTCGCGGTAGGCCCTTAGGCCTATAACCGCGAAGCACTTCGTTCATCGAATCGAATATTTCCATCACTCTCTTTCGTATATGCAAGAGCGATAGAGACGGGACCATCGTTTTGTCGATTTTCGAACTTCGCGGTAGGCCCACAGAACCTTTAGTGTATTCGTTTCACTACCGTAACATAACGATTATGTTTGCGTTAGGTCTTAATTTGTATGGGATTTTTAACACAGCAGATCAAGCGGAATGTATCGAAAACTAAATCACAGAGTATCTATAGAAGTATCTCTACTCGGTGCTTTAGTTTTCGATACGTTTCCGCTTGGTTTGTTAAAAATCCCATACAAATTAAGACCTAACGCAAACATAATCTTTTTAGTGATACGAATACACTATTGCCCTGTGTAACCGAGTACAGTGGCGAGTCAGTACTCTCGACCGAGTACTCGCAAGGTGTAAACACATCGCCGAGTACTGGGCCGGGCCATTTTACTCTCTCGGCCGAGTGGCATTTTGCTGTCTCGCCACTGTACCTACTCGTTAGGTGTAACCAGGGTCGCGTTTTATAAAGTTACAATTTACAATTTCGCTTTTTGCCTCTCTTTCTATCCAATATGTGTGCTAGAAAGAGAGGCAAACAGCGAAATTGTAAATTGTAACTTTATAAAACGCGACCCAGGCCTTAAGGGCTCTGAGTTTTCCCGATGGAAATACGTTATGCAATTACTGTATCTGTGGACGTACTTAATATCCCAATCCCAACTTAGGGTCACCACATACCTAGCGGTTTTCCTCGCGGAATTACCGGAAGTAGCGGAAATTCATAGACAAAATGCTTAATTTGTCTATGGTAGCGGAAATTTGTCTATGGCTTCCATACAAAAAATCTGCTACCATAGACAAATTTCCGCTACTTCCGGTAATTCCGCGAGGAAAACCGCTAGGTGTGTGGCGACCCTTAACGGGATCAAACTCTAGGTATAGTTAACCAATTTGATTTGTAGGCTACTGTAGAACCTTGTCTTAATGGTGGTTATTACTAAACTTGATAGTTGTCAATCCTTATTCATTTTGACGTCAGAGTACAGTCGCCATCAAATATATCTAAGCGGCCACAGTACTCAAAAATGTCTGAACATGCACTTTATCGTCTTGAAAATAGAGGAGTTGTTTATTAGATATTTGTGACCACCTTGGCCGCTCCAATATATCTGATGGCAACTGTACCTATGACCAATCTGACAAGTCTTCCTATTCTTATCTATTGTGAAAAAGCTCTATATAGTGGCCTAGGAATCAAATTTGGTTGAATGTACTTTGCTGTCAGAACAGTCTGCAAACTCGGATTTTACTCGCCAGTAAGAAATACTTTTTGTCATGCATAATCTGAATACAAACACATTTTACGACGAAAAACATGTAATAAAAAAATAAATTAGTACTTCATACAGCTTAACCTTACATAAAATCATACAAATACTTCCTAACATTGAAACCAACAGTCTGTGCTACGGCCGAGATGAAATCGTAACCCACAATACATTTATACTTGGCTGTATCGAGATCTATCTCTTTACTGCCCGCAATCAGCTTCAGTTCCACCAGCGTAGCTATTTGTGCTAACAAGTTACTAGTCAGACCGATCTTCTCTTCTAAAATTGCATAGAAAATAGCCAGAAGTCGGTCTAACGTGAACACCTTTGGTCCGAGCTGCGTATTCAGTTTCTCAGCTATTTTGGCTTTCGCTTTAACTTGCTGCATCCTTTTCCTTTGTTTCCCGTGATTCTTCATGAATAAGCGCTTGTCTTCCTTCGGAGGGTTGTAGCTAGCTAGATAAGCAGCTATAAGGAGGTATTTAGCGTAGTACGGAAGCTCGAAGCTCTGTGCAAAGGTTTTTGTAGACGTAAGTTCTTCTTTTAAAGTGTTTTCAAAGTTGTATGTTTGTACCCATTCATTGTTTTCTTTATCCGGAGACGGCACGCTTGGGGCCGATGAGCTTATTCTTAGATATAATAGTTCTAAACTGGTTTTTAGTATTGGAGATATGTGTCGCCATAGTTTTGGTAGATCATGCGCTTGTATTTCATTTTTTATTATCGGTTCACAGTATTTAACGAAGTTTACTCGAGCCATGTGTTGTAATTCGATCAGATCTCGACACGGACGGTAGAATACGCTCAAAAAAGCGTTTAGGAAGTTACCGAATAGCTCCGGCTGTTCTATCGCAGCTTGAACATCATTATGCACGTCGTAATTCGTTAACAGATGGTGTATAAACGATTTGTGATATAGGAATATGATCTTAAACAGTTCTTCTTTGTTATAATTGTTGAAATACATCGTAATAGGCTCTCGGACGCCCATTTTGAAGTAGAAATTCTCGTAAACTATGTGCGTTACGAAAATTGTGCAAACGTTGAGGTTACAAAGCTCTCGCAGTCTTAGGAACGCGCTCATTATGCTATGGTCCATCGTACGAAGCCTCTCAGCCTTGTCGAACACTATTACTATCGGTTCGTACCGAGTTTGTCGTTTCCCGACGCGATTCAAACCGTTTACAAGTTCCTGTAAACTGTCGCATTTCGTGTCCGCCTCGTCATCGCTGAGTTCACTTAAGATGCTCTCGTAAATGATTTTAGGGGAGTAACACTCGATGCAGTTGATAATTATGTGTTTATAGCCTAAATGCCGCAGCGCTGTGTTCACGCATAGGCTCTTCCCTGTAGCCATACTGCCGCTGATAAATAGCGCGCATGGCAGCGGCTCGTCGTAGTCGCCGAGAAGGTTAAACAGCTCACTTAACTGGTTCTCTCTACACGGAACTTTTTTGTATATTTCCTCCATTTTACTTACAATAATTAACAATAAAAATAAAAACTCGACGGTTAGCTGATGCGCGCCATGACTTTGACAGATGGTGGGGTGACGTTCGTTCGCATCGTTGCGTTTCGTTCGTTTAATTTCATCGACTTTAGCGTGGCGAAAAGCATTTCCGTGCGGTCTGCCTGTGACGATTTTACTGCATCGAGCGTCGCCAACGCCATCTAGTGTAGATTTTGGACAATTGATAAAATACTGAATTTTCAATACGTTTTCTCAATAGAATAATAATATCATTTTATTTTTCAGAATTTCGCAGTGGAGCTACAGCTGGAAAGCCAAGCCGAAATAGACATCGATCAATTCAAGGACGCCCTGAACAGGGCAGGCGGCGCCAACTACGGCACCGGCATAAGGGACTTATGAGCCACACACTAGCCACTCGACCGATTAAGAAAAAAAACTGCGTTTTGTTCCGTTGTGGTATTTTTTCATTAATCTATTATAAAGCAGGGCAAGTTTTTTCTATTTAAATTTAATCGAGGGCATCATCGGCCCGAAGTTTTATTTTCTGAAGTAGTCACGTGCTTATTTTTATATAATTGAGTCATATATATAAACATTTATTTATTTCGCATGATAGACTATTTTTTTAAAGGTATTGTTTGAAATTAGTAGCAAAGTCGGTCGCTTAGGGGCTGTTTTATAAACGAGTCATGTGCAATTATTTTGGTATATATTATTAATAAGATACTTGCCAAAAAATAGTAAAAGTTGCCATGTAGGAGGCGCATAAGTGCATTTATTTTTTGTCTACTTTGTATGTACTGAACACGTCAAAATTTTACATTGTATACAAAATTTGGATTATATGGGCTTTTATACCTATACATTGATTAGTGTTATATAACATTATTATTGGTAAATCAACTGAAGTAAAATACAATTAAATTAACCAACAAAATCACGCTTTTTATTTCCATAACGTAGGGTCAACTACCTAATACTAGGCAGTAGGCACAGTAAAGTAGTTCAAAATATCTGAACATGAATTTTATCGCCTTGACAATAGAGGCGTTGTTCAGATATTTATGACCACCTTGGCCGCTCATATATTTGATGGTGATTGTACTAATCTAAGTCAACCGTTAGTGGTGTGCCAATAAGGGGGTAGTTTACCCTATTCCTGTCTATGGGTCACCACATACCTAGCGGTTTTCCTCGCGGAATTACCGGAAGTAGCGGAAATTCATAGACAAAATGCTTAGTTTGTCTATGGTAGCGGAAATTTGTCTATGGCTTCCATACAAAAAATCTGCTACCATAGACAAATTTCCGCTACTTCCGGTAATTCCGCGAGGAAAACCGCTAGGTATATGGTGACCCTAACAAACTTCCCTTAAACCATAGACTATAGAGTAAGAGATGACATCGGAAAACGACTGAGGGAGGCAACGGGAGACCCTCGCGCAGACTTGCCATAGCGATTCAGCGCGGGAATGCTGCCTGCGTGATGGGCACCTTGCCAAGGTCTAGGTTTGGATGCAGTTTTAGGTAAGCATGTGTTTTATTTTTTAACGTTTAATTAAGATTTAGTTTTAATAGTTTTATTTTATAAGTACTTAGTTATGTTTGTATACCTTATCTTTATTGAATAAAGTTACTTTCCCTAAGATATGTTTTGTCCCAAAAGTAGTAGTGAAAATCACTACAAGTCAATTCAATTCAATTTTTAAAATAAATGGCATTCTGTCCACAATATTGGGACAATTTTGCCAATGTCGAAGTAGAGACGACAAGTGTACGGTTAATTAGTTAAAATTTCGCTCCAAGAGCTGGACGTTGTACGGTGAGGTTAGGCTTTTTATAAGGAGATAGCTACTCCCTACAAAAAGCACGTGGACTAACGGATATCTAACTCAAACAGGGGTTACACTTGTTTTGAGATTAATTCTTCATTAGTTGCACACTAGTTCGTTAAATCACTGCAGAATAAGCTATATATTACACACTGAATCACGAAAATGAACAAAAAATAAGAAGTTAATCACAAAACCAAACCACCTTGCTCGACAAGATGGCCGCAAGTCCACACTACAAGTCTATACTCCTTTGAGGCAGTTACAGCTGTCAACCGCCAAACATAGCGCATTAAATTTGTTCTAGATGTCACATCTAGTAGGTTCTACCTACATAATAAAATAAACAAGGATAAATGACCAAAACTCTTTGTCATCATGAAAGAAAACCAAATTGGTACATTTTGAAACTTTTATTTTGCAAAAACCTAGCACAAGTGCCGGGGACTCAATACAAAATATGAAACTACCCTCAACTCAATATAGTATTAGTGATTTGGCTCTGACGAACACATTAGCGCTTACTTCTAAATTATTGCATGGTATTATTGTGCTCACTTATATTTACTTGTGACTTCCTTCAATTATATGCTTTTATCTACACCTATATCATAAACCCTCCATGATGCGTTAAAAAACCGCACGTTGTAACCACCATAAAAATAGACTGTTTTGTTAGAAGTTAGAACAAATGTCTTATCTTATCTGTAACAATGTTATTATTACTAAATAATAACATCGGATCGAAATCGATAAAATTATGAAAATCCCCGACCGCGGGCATGCGCCCCCCCGACCATGGCGGTGCAATGGAGGTCATTCTAATGGTTTCCGAACGCGTCATTTGGGATTTATAATATGTGTGTAGATAAAGCAGTGTATGCAACTGTACGTAACATGGCCTTAGGCATCGCCTGCGACTCGTTTCGTAAAATCACACTCGTATTTTAAAGACCCTTATTACGTAACAGTTACATAAACTACTGTTCTGTAAATCGCGAGTAGCTTAGATGGCAAAGTCAAATCCATGAGCCATAGACTAGAATTTGCAACCTTGCGTATGGTTCCATACAACACAGTTGGAGTCAATTGTATTATTTACGAACAACAAATGTAAGGTAAATGCGGATAAGTCCGTCATAGGGCCTATTCCGTCCATTGGCGTTTTTCTCAAACAACGAATAAAATTGTTAATTTCTTCGACAAAGCAGCGATTGCTTTTAGTTCCAGACCTAATGGTATTTTTTCCTACGACTCAAAATCAAAAAAATAAAAGCTTGTAGACGGATTAGTCCCTGTGACGGAATTAGCCACATTGACAAATTATATACAATTAAAACCTAAGGAAGTCACTTACAATTGGTTATTTCATTACAATACTAATGGCAACAGTGATATTTTATTTTCACCTCAGCAGTTCGAACAAGCCAGGGAGTGAAATTTTGTTTCAAGAAGCTTTTCGTCAAAATGATGATACCTTTCATTCAGGAATATAAATAAATGTGTTATTTTAACTTTAATATGGTCTCACTACTAAGGTGAAAAGTTGTATGTGTCACGCGAGAGGAAAGTTTTTTTACATCTCGTGTTCTTGAGGTCCCTCGCTACGCTCAAGATTCAAACTTAGAATCTTTCACTTACTCGGGACTCAAAATCAACACTCGCAAGAAAAACCAACTTTCCTCTCTTGTTGCACAAATAACTATTGTTTGTTATTTTATTATTATGTATATATACATATACAACACAAGTTATATTCACCAGAATGTAGTTTGAAGTAACTAAATACGAAATAGAAGGGAAAGAACACACACGTCGGCAAAGCGCATGTGACACCTCTGGAGTTGCAGGCGTCCGTGGCTACGGTAGCTGCTTACCACCAGGCGGGCCGTATGCGTTTGCCACCATCATATAAAAAAAGATGGATGAATCAACAATTTCTTGATATTATTGTCCCATCAAAGACAATGAAAAGTTATACCTCTTCCTCCTAGCGTTTATCCCGGCTTGGGGTCCGCTTGACAACCTAATCCCATTAATTGGCGTAGACACTAGTTTTTACGAAAGCGACTGCCATCTGACCTTACAACCCAGAGGGGATAGGCCTTTTCGGGATTAGGTCCGGTTTCCTTACGATGTCTTCCTTCACCTAAAAGCGACTGGTAAATATCAAATGATATTCCGTACATAAGTTCCGAAAAACTCAGTGGTACGAGCCGGGGTTTGAACCCGAGACCTCCGGAATGAAAGTCGGACGTGTTACCACAAGGCTACCGCGCTTCGATGAAAAGTTATACCACATTTTATTAACATGCCTATATGGTCCAGTATGGGAAGTGACATATTTGGCAATTTTGCTATACAGTGTGTTTCTGTAATAGGAGCAATAAATTAAAACATATATTCTACTCCTCAAACTACAAAACTTTTGTTTAACAACTTTAAAAAAATATGTATTTTGTAGATTGTCTCTTCTTCATACAAACTAAATAGTATTTTCAATGAACGTTAAAATCCGTCTAATTGACATTGCTTGTCAGTTGTCCCCTACAGTCATAGACAATTTCGGAATACATTGCGTGTTCGAAAAAACTAAAGTGTCCTAAAAATCAAACCATACGTTATTTTTAAAAGTCGCTGAACAAACGTTTCCTGGTTTGAGGAGTAGAATCTACGTTTTAGTTTATTGCTCCTATTACAGAAACACACTGTATTTAAATGCCATAAAGTATGGATGGTAGAAGGTAAGACAATCTCTATGTTACAAAAGTATCCGTTATAATTTAAAACAAAAAAAGAACCGACTTCACTTAGGATCCGCTATTCCAAGAGGAAGTGGCCGAGTTGCTGTAAAAAATAGTGAAATCACTATAGGTGTGCCTATAATAGTTGAAGAATTCCCTCGATTTCTCCAGGATCCCATCATCAGATCCCGACATGGTGACAATGGGACCATCTAGGGGTTATACATGTTCGATTAAAAAAAAATTTTGAAAATCGGTTCACGATTCACGGAGATATGGAGTAACATACATACAAAAAAAAAATGATAAAAAAAAATCTGTCGAATTGAGAACCTCCTCCTTTTTTGAAGTCGGTTAAAAAGTCGTTAAATTGGCGGCGCCACAATAGCTACAGAGTATATGGTAGCGCTTATGCAGCGCACTTCACTCCGTTCACATAACTGCTAAGTTGCTCTAGCTACACCAGCGCCGCTCGGAGGGATTTGGACGTAAGGGCCAATGATGACATCTGGACACTTTCGACCGTTCTCCTATAGGTACCATCTATAATATAAAGGCTAGTTTTTAAGAGACCCTGGATGTAACCATTGTTTAACCTTTTGACCGCCGTCGTCTGATATATCAGACAAAGTGACAACGTGAATGACACCTTCATATATGACAAAGTTCAAAATTGAAAGTTTTATTCTTGACGTATGGCGGTCAAAAGGTTGATATTAATTTGTATGGCATTTGTATCCATAACAACAGAGAAGAAAAGTTGATTCAAACAGATATAAGAAAATGCCGTAAAAATGCAAGTTGGAGCTTAAAATCAGAACTAGGCTTTATATATAGAATTAAAACTAGAACTAGGCTTCATATATTGGTGCATTTACCTATACCTATTTAAAGTATGATTGTAACATAACATAATTGTACAAATCGTTAAAAGCTAAACAAAATTTCTTCTAAATAGAAAATTAAATGAATTTATTATGTGAAATACAACATTCAAATTAAATATGGCAATTGCAACTTTTGAATTTGGTTAATTAATAAAAATTCAAATGAGGTGTTATTTTATAAAAAAAATGTATCATAATAGCTATTTAAAAAAAGGAAAACGTCCAAAACGGCTGAACCGATTTTGATAAAACATTTCAATGGAATTCAGCTATCATAGAAATAAATTAGCCCGTAGTCGGAAATTTGCTTATGGTAGCTGAATTTATATGATAGATAATATTCAGCCGAATTTCCTTCTTCCATCTGATTTTTCTCTATGGTAGCTGAATTAAGCTAACTATGTGATCTGTGGATAGATAGATGCAATCGCTTGTCACGCGTTAAGTGGGGTAATGTCAGCGTGGGGCCACTGGCGTAGCTACCAAAGGGCTAGGCGGGCCCCGGGGCCCCCAAAACCTAATTAGCAAACCTCTTATTGAATATAAAGAGCTGTGTATAGTTCAGGGGACTGTTTTTTTGCCCCAGAGCCACAGATAACCTCGACCACTAGATAGATCATAAGTACAACTCGAGGTCACCACACATAGTTGCTCCTGTACTAATTTTGTATGAGCGCGACCGCTTATTTCAATTGAGTTTACGTTTTTGATAATTACTCATGTCAATTAAAAATATCCACAATAATCAAGTTACAGGGGTGAACCTGGATTGTTATACTACAAATTGGTGTAGAATACTATTGAGATGTGCCGTTCAAATCGTAGAAATTTACGATTAAAATTGCACATATGTGTGGTGACCTCGTGCTCCCTGTAAAAGCTTAATGATGAGGTGTCTGTGTAGTGTGGCCCAGGGCCTTTGGTCGCCTAGTTACGCGTATAGTATGTTAGCAGGAGTCTGGCGGGCTGAGGGCCTTCAGCAGTTTGTTCTGGGTGCAGGAGCCGAACAGCACGGTGAGCAGCGCCACGCCGTACCCGGTCGCGCGCTCGCCCTGCAAAAAACAAATCATTTTAAACAAAAAAAAACCGACTTCACTTAGGATCCGCTATTCCAAGAGGAAATGGCCGAGTTGCTGTAAATAATAGTAAAATCACTATAGGTGTGCCTATAATAGTTGAAGAGTTCCCTCGATTTCTCCAGGATCCCGACATGGTGACAATGGGACCATCTAGGGGTTATACACGGTTAAAAAAAATTAAAAATCGGTTCACGATTCACGGAGATATCGATATCGATACTTACAAAAAAAAAACAGTCGAATTGAGAACCTCCTCCTTTTTTGAAGTCGGTAAAAAATAAACAATTTTAGCATAATTAATCCGATCACAGGATATAATAGACGGCCATAGTCTAAAAACTCCAAGTCTTTAGCGCCATCTAGTCCAGAGCGTGGTGTGGTGTTGGCGCAGAATGCTCCGGATCTCTTGTTGGAACGCCGCACAAATGTGTCTATCCTCGACGAGCTCAAGATCACCACGAGGCTCTCTACTATCTGCACCCAACGTGTACTAAGTTTCTTCGGCCATCCGAGCAGATCCGGGCCAGAGAGTCTGGAGAAGCATATAATGACTGGACGCATGTCAAGGGCGAGAAGGAAAGGCTCTATGGCTACTCGTTGGGCAGACAGGATAACATCCATCACTAAAGCCACACTACAGGCAAGCATGCATCGGGCCCTGGATCGAGTGGCCTGGAGAGTGTTGGTGAAAAGTGTCCACAATCGTCACGTCCCTCAGCCATGAGGATACGACAAAGAAGAAGAAGTCCAGGGCCCTATAATTCGTTTTTGTGTTTTTATTCTTTACCTGTTTTATTTTATTAGAATTAATACCCGTTTGCCACGAATAAATGATTTCTATTTCTATTTAATAAACATTACAACCCGACAAATATGTCAAAAAACGACAAATTTGTCCAATTGTGCTCATATTGCGTTTAATAAACTTTACAGATTTGTCACAGGGTGACAAGTGAACTCGTGTCTATGTAGCTGGTGAATTTTGTTTAATAAAATTCTGACGGCTACAAAATTGTCATTGTCAACTACAATTCAAAAATTGTCATGAATTTCTATAGAAAATGAGCCAATATACAATTACATATAACAATTACAACGCTTTATTAAACACGATTGCGTCCAACTGTAGGTACAATCAAACAAATTTGTCAAGTGTGACAATGACACATTTGTGGGTAGATTGTAATTTTTAATGAACATATTTTTGAATGCATATATTTATTTATTCAAATAACAATTCATGATTATAGCTAATAAATAACCTATATAAAACGAAATTAAACTAAAAACTAGAAAGATAACATACTTACCTATCAACAGTACCAGCCCAGTCATAGAAAGAATATCCCATCCAGCAGCTCAGATTGTGGCATAGTCCCCATCACGCTAGCATTTTTGAATTGTATTTGTGCATTGTAATGTTTATTATTTAGGGCCCAGAGCGGCCTAAAGATAGCCAAAATGTAAGAGGAAATGTCACCTGCTGTAGTACGCTAGTCGTTACTAGGTGGAGTAGCAGAGCAGGTGACATTTCCTATTACATTTTGGCTATATTTAGGTCGCTCTCAACTAGATGGATAACATTAACAATTTATATTTATCAGTTGCTTTTCGGTGAAGGAAAACATCGTAAGGAAACCGGACCTAATCCCAAATAGGCCTAGTTTCCCCTCTGGGTTGGAAGTTCTGACGGCAGTCGCTTTCGTAAAAACTAGTGTCTATGCCAATTCATGGGATTAGGTTGTCAAGCGGACCCCAAGCCGGGATAAACGCTAGGAAGAAGAATGATAGGTACCTCGTGCGCCGGCGCCGCCATGTCGACGTGCAGCCACGCGCCGGGGAAGTCGAAGCCGAGGTGCGCCAGTATAAACAGACCCGCGCACGACGGCTGCGCGTTGCCGCGGTCCTGGAACACAACACTAATCTTAAAGCAAATCTAATTATTTCGTTGTATATTTGTGTCCGAGCCGAAGATCATTGGAAAAACAAAAGCCGCCAGACTCCGATGGCTCGGGCACGTAGTTCGTATGGGTGTGTAGACTCGTGGCTGGAGGTCGATGTGGTTGAGCGGGGTCCAGGTTGGGAGAGAGAAACCAGCGTGTGCTTCAGATGGTGTATATTTGAAAAGTGTCGGACTTATTGGCTACCTAGCTATATATAATACAAGATTTACTTAACAACATTAATTACAATGCCACCTATCGGTGACAGAAAGAACTAAATACACCTCTCATCGATCAGGGAACAACGAAAACCTATCGGTAACAGACATAGCCATCCAGGTTTCGAGTTAATATGGAGGAAAACGCATAGATGGCGCTGTCAATCGGGTTTAACGATTTGACAGGGTGAAGATCGTGCTGTTGAGCATACTCTGGCCAACCAACTTGTCGAAGACCATCTGGGGCCAGGTTTATAAAGCTACAAGTTTAACACATAGGGTTAGAAAGAGACTTCCGCTTGTAAATTGTAACTTGTAGCTTTATAAACCTGGCCTCTGGGCCCTATTTAATAAACATTACAACCCGACAAATATGTCAAAAAACGACAAATTTGTCCAATTGTGCTCATATTGCGTTCAATAAACTTTACAGATTTGTCACAGGGTGACAGGTGAACTCGTGTCAATGTAGCTGATGAATTATGTTTAATAAAATTCTGACGGCTACAAAATTGTCATTGTCAACTATAATTCAAAAATTGTCATGAATTTCTATAGAAAATGAGCCAATATACAATTACATATAACAATTACAACGCTTTATTAAACACGATTATGTCCAACTGTAGTTACAATTAAACAAATTTGTTGAGTGTGACAATGACACATTTGAAGGTAGATTGTAATTTTTAATGAACATATTTTTGAATTGTTTTTGTGATTTGTAATTGTGGATTGTAATGTTTATTATTTAGGGCCCTGGGCGCCCTAGGTACCGCTGGAAAGACGAGGTGCTGAAGGACCTCACCGCGCCGACTGTACAGAGACGGCTGTGAACAGAGAAGCCTGGCGATCTATAGTGTCGGAGGCAAAGATCTACTTTGGGTCGCTGCGCCACTGCAGTAAGTAAGTAATATTTTTTTTAATACAGTTGCTCAAAAAAGTGCTTTTCTTGTAGTGGTTTAGCGTGCGGAAAGTTTGATATCGCGCACTAGTGCTTTTTACTTTTCTAGCCAATCTCACAGCTAATGACAGTGACAGACAGCCAATCACAGCGCCGCACCGCACCGCACGGAGCGTTCGGATACATGTACTAAAGTAACCTCCCTGGCCTATAACCGCGAACCACTTCGATCATCGAATCCGTCTCTATTGGCATCACTCTCTTTCGTATATGCAAGAGCGATAGAGACGGGACCATCGTTTTGTCGATTTTCAAACTTCGCGGTAGGCCCTCTGTAGCCAAAGGATAGTAGGATGGCCAAAGAGATATCTCTCAGGGACCGAAGTCCCAATGAGA
This sequence comes from Pammene fasciana, assembly GCA_911728535.1. NCBI lineage: Eukaryota > Metazoa > Arthropoda > Insecta > Lepidoptera > Tortricidae > Pammene > Pammene fasciana. Next base: position 12,010,052 of record OU452294.1, on the reverse strand, counting down.
GGTGGTTGGAAGTTATGTATATACAAACTGACATCCGTAACTTCGTTAGCGTGATGTAGAACTTATATGGAACGCTTGATACAAGTTGCACTCGTAGTATGGAAGTTGACAGTTTGTCGCCACTACGTCGCCATCTATCGGAATTGTGGCGCGACGCTAGAGACAGCTGGCAGAGGAGACGCCACACCTCAAAGTGACAATTTTATAATTTTTTCGCAACTGTATTAACGATGTATTAAAAACGTCGTTCGATACTCGTGCGTAAATGACATACTTTCCGCACTAATATCGAAATGTACTATTTCATCACACCTGCTCGTAAATGGTGTTATTTCCTGCCTGTATACAGAAGGACAATGACCTAAATTGTTCCCGCGGGAGTAATGGCGAGATATTATCCCCACGGGAATAATGACTCTCGTTTTAAAATTTGCAACTTATTTCGTACATCATTTCAGAACTAAGGAGGTATGATGTTCAGCCAAAATTCAAAAAGTTTAATTTCATCTTTAAAATGTAGCTATATTCTAAAATTACATCACACACAATCTATACGTTTCAATTTCTTCATTATTTTTAATATTTGAAATATTTATCATTAATTTTGGTAAATATTGTTATAATAATTTTGCAAAATCTGGTTGTTTAGCCATTCTAGTTCGAAAAATATAAAAATATGTCGTAATAACAAAACGCACGGAATGTTTGTACCGCGTTGCTAAGCAACGGCGCATGCGCGGGGCAGAGCGCTGTCATGTACGTTCTCAACTTTTGCTGCCTAATTAACTTTCTTGAATTTATCTTTGCTTTTTTTCCTCGCAACTGTGGTGAAAACCATTGTGTGCAACTCGGGGCGTAAGAATATTACAAACTCGAGTCTTTAATAATCTCCGGCAAGCCGTCGCGATTTAACTAGACTCTCGTTTGTAATATTCATCTTACGCCCCATGTTGCACAATGTACTATTGATTTTACGGCGCCTAGCCGTTTCAAATTCAGTAGATTGCATATGCTTGAGTTAATTCGACCGGTTCCGCCGTGACCGAATGGTGTAGTGGTCAGCGCGTCAGCCGCGATAGCTGAAGACGCCAGTTCGAATCTGGCCTCGGACACCGGAGGACTTGGTCACTTTTTCTGAAGTATATAACATCTATTTCAGTTTATAACAAACATCATAGTTTATAAATACAGAGCTTTTCAAAAAACTTATAGCATTTGAAGGAGCTCAATGAAGGTTTCTTGAATCGATTGTTTTCACCAGGTAGTAGCGAGAAGTCAAGTTTATGGCTCTCACCTTCGGTTCGGGCCACAAATGCTCGTCTAAGCCGTCCTTTATCTTACTGCCCTGGTTATTTAATGTACCATTACTTCACTCGTCATGGTAATTTCTAATTTTGAGTGTATCTCTTACCGCAACGCTGTTCTTCATGTCGGCGACACACGAGCTGAACTCGGTGAAGTGTAACTCGGGGGCGAAGGGCAGAGCGTGCGCCAAGTCCCCCGCCCGGAGCCCGGCCGACACGCAGCGGCGCTCGATAGCAGAGTTGTTCGATATGATGGCGGCGTGGTACTTGCCGGTAGCCGTGCCCTGTACAATATAATAATAATAAATAAATACCTGCGCCAGTTCTCGAAAATGGTCGTGCCACGCTCTATTGGGATCGATCTATTATCACGGACAGGACTATTGTAACCAATAAGCCTGATATCGTGGTAATAGATCGACTGCAACGCCGGGCCATGCTCGTCGACATCACCGTCCCATGTGACGTGAACCTCGTGAAGGCTGAGAAGGACAAGTCCAGCATGTACCTAGACTTAGCTCACGAGGTAACCGCCATGTGGGAGGTTGATTCGGCGATCATTGTGCCGATAGTTGTTTCTGCGAACGGTCTCATAGCGAAGAGTCTCGACCAACATCTTGAGAGACTTTCGCTACGGGGTTGTGGTTGGATCAAGGGTCAGATACAGAGGGCGGTAATCCTGGACACGGCGCGCATAGTCCGAAGGTTCCTCTCTCTGCGGCCCTGACCACCGGCAGCCTGGGCCTTGCTCCGTTGCCGGCGGCACCCTAGGATAAGTTTTTTATAATGTTTTTATTGTTTTTGTGTGTTCTTGATGTATTTTTGTATTTTACTTTTATGAAAATATCGTAAAAAACCTACTACTAAGATGAAAAATGAATAAAGAGTATAATAAAATAAATATCATGGGACAATCTTACACAAATCAACCTAGTCCCACAGTAAGCTCAATAAGGCTTGTGTTGTGGGTACTAGGCGACGATATATATAATAGATATGTCGGATATTGAAGGCAACGGTTTCTTGCAGAGCTACGCTATGAGCATCATAACTGATAGAATTATAATATTTTGTTGCAATAAGTTAACTTTGTTGAATTAGTAACCAGTTTGTAAAACGATGAGCATTGTTTTTAAAGTAAGAAATGCGTCGGTAGTCATTAAAACTCACTCTTAGATTTACCCACCGGTAGACGGTATAAAGTCAATGCTTCATAATTAAAGCCTGTATATTGTTCATTTTCAATGTTTAGCTATGTAAACGTAGTATTCTGTAAAGAAATAAATCAAGCAGTGTTGCCAGTAACGCCATCTATTGGCTTTTAGCTAAACTATTATGACAGGTAGAAGTAGGTAATGGAACGTTAAGTGGTTAACTTGGGTGTAGTCGGTACAAGGTAGCAGTTTTGTTGTTATGTTGGTAGACTGGTCAATCAATTCAGGTTGGCCAACATGGCTTTTAGGCGGGAACGGACCAGTTCCTGCGCTGCCATTCCGGACAGGCACATTCTCGATGTGACCGCGCTAGAAAGCGGACGTTAGCTACCTTGTGCTGAATTCGCCACGTTCTTACGGTTTTACCTGAAAACTTATCCTGAATGCTTATATAATCAATTCCACTTTGATAGTCGTAGCTTAGTGATTTATTCTTAGTGTTATTTTGATATCTAATGTACCCAATTTAGTCTAAGACCTGTTTCAGATAAAAAGATTAGTCCCGCTGAGTTTCTTACGCTGGTTCTTCTCAGTAGTGGCTCCCTTCCGAACCGGTTGTCGCGACGGACAATATGAAACCGATTTGGTATTGACAAATCGGGTCGCGAATGTGAGTTGATATGTCTGCCGTCTGTAAACCCTTTAAACTATATATATATTGTCTATGGTAAACAAGTCTCGACCCGCACTACTCAAAATGAACGCGTGGTTAAATGTATTTCTTTGCTGTGAATGTAATTCAATTAGAATACAGTAAATAGTGCATAAATGTGACTAATGGAGACGACGCGTCGCACCGCACGATCCACGCCAGCAAACGACAGCTAAGTAGATGACAAAAGAGGCAATTTGCCCATGCTATCTCTCGAAACTAATGATTACAATTGTTCCAATGAACCTTGAATACCATGTACCACCATAGTTACAATCTGTAGGAGCTAGTGGGGGAGGCAAGCGGTTGGAGTTGCTTTCTGATTGTCTGTCCCATAGCTGCCTGACTGAGTGTAAAGGTATGGTTGCCCTGGGGACAGTGAGGCTGTCTTGCAGGGTGGCTATACACAACCAGCCCGCGAGATTGCAGTCTATGGGGACTAATACCAACCAGTTCAGTTCAATGCTAAGTAATGTTGGGCATGCTCGCGGGCAGGCGGGTCCGCGAGATTGCAGTCTATGGGGACTAATACCAACCAGTTCAGGTCAATGCTAAGTAATGTTGGGCATGCTCGCGGGCAGGCGGGTCCGCGAGATTGCAGTCTATGGGGACTAATACCAACCAGTTCATTTCAATGTTAAGTAATGTTGGGCATGCTCGCGGGACGCCGGTCTATTCAGACCAAAGCCTCTTGTATAGGCTCAAGTTAATTACTGTTAGAAACGGTACCCTTTCTATTGGCTGACGAGTCAATACAGTGTTAACACAAATGTATCATGATATGATCAATACTATGAGATGTGTACTTAATGGTATACTCCCCGTAAGCGGTACATTCCCAGGTGGCAAGTACAAAGAAGAGTTAATGCTGGTACATGCTATAACTAGAGATAATGATATCGTGAAACGCTATGTGTTCGATAAAGAGAATCTTAGTGGCAATCTTGTCATAGAACCCCTTTCACCCACAGGTGGGAACGTGATCCTGTAACATCCAAAGGGTCTTGGCGGACAACGCGTGGACACTGCTGCCACCAGAGCTGACAAAACGGATACAGTGTGAGACTTAACTTGGCGCGTTGTGATATCTGAGCGTATTACAGCAATTCGTATGAACCTAAGGCAAATTAATCGAGTTATCTTTGTGGGTGGCTTTCTAACCCCCGGAGAGTTCCCCACAAATTTGGTGGAGGTGCTGGGATATTTTGGCGGCACTTTGGGGGAAGTGTTGTTAAAATTGCTGGCTTTAGTTTAAAACTAAATTTATGTTCAAACATTACATTGAATTTGCTTTGGTATCACAAACAAGTTAAAGAGTCAAATTATAGATCAATGTCAGTTCTGGAAGGTTTTGTCCATGCGTCTGTTCATATAAAATAACAAATACTATATGCAAATAATATATGCAAATAAAAGACAAAAAGGATTTAATGAAAAATTGCTAAATCAAAGGCATTTATTTGTCATAATACAATGTTATAAAATAATCCATGATATATTATATTTCTACTTGAGAAATATAGAAGTAAAACCACATTCATATTCAATTCATATGAAAAACAATCATGATTTCATAAATAACATTCTACTTAAGACTAACTGAGTATAATCTTGTTAGAAGAAAGTTTGAAGTAAAATTGCATCATGTTATTTAATCCGTGTGACATTTCTATGAGAAATCCATAGATGTTTATTAAAGTCTCCTCGGATATCAACAAACAGTCAAATAAACGTATCAAACAATGTTTCATATTACTACGTGATAACACTGATAACAGCAAGTAATAAATCTCCTGATAAGAGACGTCAATAAGAATGATAACGAAACGAGATCACAGAAACATAGACTAAGCAAGTCATTTGACAGCTTTGAAACGGAGCAAGATAGTAGTATGACACTTACAATGAGTGTGACAGAGTAAACAAAGTGACACCATGATGACGTTTAGTTTTCTCTAGTATTTACTCACTCAATGACATGACGTTCATGCGTCATAAGACAGTGCGAAAATTACTTCGTACAAACGTAAATAAACAAAATCACGCGATTATCTTTCTTTGCGAACATGAAACTATATTTATTGTGTGAGATTAACGTGAAACAAAAGTGTGTGTCTGAAGGAGATAACGATCTACGGCTTTGGTAAGCGTTTATAACCTCTTAAGGTGGCAAAAATTTGTTGACAATCCTATCAAAGAAAACTATATGTAGGTGATGTAAAACCGAGTTACAAGTTACTAATTATGATAAATAGGTATAATACACTATTTATTTGTATCTGTTGACAAGTGAATTTAATTTAAAATCAGGAAATTTACACTGTACGTATTGTACAGTTCTGAGAAAAGATGATAAAGTTTTCAAGACATTGATATGCGTTGCGATATGATTTCACTTATTATGAGATCTACATTACATTACATTACACTATTCCGGACGTGAATACAATAAGAATTCCTTGAAATTCCGAAACGACGACAATCTTATCCATTGCATTTTACGGAGGGTGATTTGCAAAGCCAATTTTTAGAATACGTGTATAATCTTGTGTAACCGTGATCATTACACTTTAATAAAGAGATACAGGGTGTAATATTCATTTTCATTTGACTAAAGGTTATTTGAAGTAAATTCAGTTTGATTTAATGGGAGTGTTGTGAATATTTTGTGAAGTGAATATCTATTTAAAATACACTAGTGTTGTGTTGTGTTGTGAAATAGCATTTAAGGGTAAATTAAATTTCAAATTCTTCTGACATTCGTTGAAGACTGCGTACAAATTTAATGTCTGAAGAAAGGTTTGCTATTTAGTGCAAAGATCATTGAACTTATAATGAATACCTAAATCATCCAACTATTGACCTGTCAATATGAGTAAATTTGAGACTCCTATTATGAATAAATTTAAGAACGGTGATTGATGAGTGGCAATAGTCATTAGTTCTTTGGTAACTTAAAATTCTTAACTGCCTATAATACATATCTATATATATGTGTGTGTGTGAAAGTTCAGAATAAAATTTCTACAAATAAAGTGCTTCTAAATTGTTCCTATTTGTGATCATGCGGAATTATTGACCGAGTGTGAGCGGACGTGTTGCGAATATTATACATCAGTCAGAGTTTATCGGTGCAAATACTATTCAAGTTCATTCTTGATTTTTATCAAAGTTTAAAATATTCGAGAACCGAATATTGTTTTATCTCTTACTTAAGTACTTCCTAGCAGGACAAGGAAGATACCTACTGGGGATTAATACCCAATTTCAACAATTTGTCAAAGACCATAGGATTTGTGAACTAATTTAAAGCAAAGCGAAGCAAATGATTAAATAGAGTTAAATGTACAGGGTGACATGCAGTGTCACATTATAGAGAAATTGGATTCAAAATTGTACTTGCGATTTCTTACACTGACACCGAGGATATGAAGAGAGATAGTGATATATTTACATGAGACGATAGCAAGAGCATGAGATGTTGGAAAATATTATGGAATCACTTTGAATTCTATCTAGTTTTAACAATGACATGAAATTACGTCTTATTTGAGTAAAGTTCGAGTTGAATCGACTTTGTATTTACAAATATATCTGCTATAAGCATAAATCTCATTAATGAGCTATTGAGTAGCTTATATTTCATTTTTGACTTAACTAAAGTTTAGATTAAATAATGTACAAGTATAGATACAAGTAAGGAGAGAGGATAATTTCTTGAGATGGTGAAACAGTAACTAAAATGACATCTATCATGAAAATAAAGTCAAGTCTAAGTTCTGAATCATATGGATTAATGAGAGATCAAATTTTGGTGTCATTCAAACATTTATCTTTGACATAACATCATCGTGTGAAATAAAACTTGATTGAAGAAACCAAATTCAAATTGAAACAACGAAGAATAAGAATAAAAGTTAATAGTAATATTTGTTGTGGTGATATGACTTAATAATTAAAATACTGATATTATGTGTGATTGGTATATCACATATAGTTTGAAATAATAAAGGGACTTGCATTTCATTAATTTCATTTATGAAATTTCTTATTACAAATTTGTTTATACTTATTGAAATGTAGCGTACCCAAGGATACTTGATACTTGATAGCAACCTTGAATAAAATATAAGTTATTCTTAACACTATGTACACAAGGTACATACAAAGTTACATTACTGATAAATCAATATTGAGGAATATTGAATAATATGAAAACACGGATAGCAAGGTTTAAATTAAATAAAGGAATTTAGAAAATACCTACATAATGGATTCTTCTACTGATATTAAAATAATAAAGAGGTAAATTTACGCATTTACTAGTTAACATTTTCAAGTTAATTGAATTCATGGTCAAGTTGCATAATTTCATTCATACCATAAAGTGGAGTATCTAAAACATTACAGTATCTGGATAAATATGCAGACACAAGTTTGTGCCAATGAAATTATTTGATAAAATTTGAAGAATGTTTATTTACATTTGAGTTTCGACATATTCAAGATGTGTACTTACACAAGTAGGTGTAATGCTCAATAAATAGTGACAATATAATTATTAAAGTTGAAACTTATTATATAGACCCAACGTCTATGAATCTTTACAAACAAAGCGACAATTTATTTATTCACAGTTTGTGATGAAAATTTACAAGCGAAATATTGGACGGTTGAAATAGTTACTTAAATTTGAAGTATGGTTAAATATGGTGCTGATAACTAGCATTTTTATTGGTAATTAAAATTAAAGTTTTAATTAAAGTTTCGAGTCATTTGACATCTACGAAAGGTATTGGTATACTACCTGCGGCTAGTATATATATATATTTACATGTATATGTCAGTACAAACTGATACTACAAATAAGGATGAGAAGGAAGATTTCATCTATAAACATTTGTATGACATTAACCATGTCATGTTCATGGTCATACTTATCTATTGATTGTGGTTAAACCAATTAACTACTAAATACTTGATAAAGTATTAAAGAAAATAAAATATAGAATCTAGTACTTAGTATTTAGTACTTACCTTATACCTATTTGGTACCTAACTGATAGTAAGTTATACTTACCTATAGTTGATTTACACTACTTTCTACTTTCTGCATAGTTCAGAAAAGGCAAGTAATTAATAACTCACATTTAAATGTGACATGCTGGTTGAGCATAGATAAAGTTATTAGCTTTATTAATCAATCTGACTATTTGATATCAATTAGATATCAACACATAATCAACTTAAATTTTAACGTTATTCAACGTAATTTAAAATTCATGTATGAAATATTTATTTGATCATAACTAATTTGAATACCCATGATAAATTAGACATTCTTCGGAATATAAAACTGAAATATACAAGATGACAAGAAATATATCATCAGAGAATTAAAAATATAATCATAACTTGAGAAATATTAAGAAGATCAACGGACTTAAACTACACATGAGAATAACAAGGAATCAAAGATGAATAATTAAGAAAACCTTTTCCTATCTACATTTCTCACATTGGAGTGAAAGAGAGAGAAGAAGTATTAGAAACGATTCTTATGAAGATTATTGGAAAATAAGGAGTTGAAGGAGAATAAGTTTAAATGTTATATTTTCACGTACAAACGCACAATAAATCTTTGAATATCGACTGAAGATTATTATAAGATCTATGTATTTATACAAATGATGATATACAGTATTTATCTTACACATCACCATATAACGCTGTAAGAGTTGTAATTTAAATCAATGATTAATGATAGATCCATAGAGTGGAAGTTCTGACCAACAAAGTAAAATAAGATATTGATACTATAAGTTGTTAAATAATATATGAGATCAGATCTATATATGCATATATTGCTAAATCTGTTCAGTTTAATTTGGTGGTAATTTGAGTACGTATATATGATATTACCTACTCCATGAGCTGAGTTAAAGTAAAGTTTGAAATTGTTGATGTACTTTTAATACTTTCACATTATAGATGTGAACAGAGTAATTACCACAGTTAGTAGCTATGTTCAATGTAGAAGAGTAGTTTCTATTGGAATAGCACAGTTATACAAGAGTTAAATGATACACCAATGAAACAAATTTGAATAAATTATTTATGACTGGTTTCATAAAACAGTTCACTGAACTTATGTACAGGTTTGTACAGTTGTCAAATTCAATCCTATTGGTAATATACACAATTACGAGATGATTTAAATTTCTCATACACAACATTTCGTTGTTCGGGAGAGCTGTCGAGCAGCGGTAGAAGGGTGCTGTCGACAGATTATAGAAATTGCTATTCATATGCGCGAAGTTCCATACTGTCAATGAGAATAAAAGATATAGACAGACTAGTTAAAGTATGGACTTGAGATGCTAATGAACCAAAGATATGTACAATACTGATCATGTGATTTACCACATTTATCGATGGCCTACTGCCCTAGCTCAAAATGGGAGACATAGGCTATGTACGAAACAGTATAAGGAAGTGTACTCTGCCCGTAAGGGAGAGGAGCCTTATCCAGGCTCAAAAGGGATTTTCACCTGCAAAGAGGAAAAGCTATAAAAGGCTCAAAATAAACTGACTGACTCTAGGCAGGGGAACTAATCCCTGAAGTAAATTGCTACAATAATAATTAATAAATAATTATTCTAATGAGAGTTTGTTCGTTAAAATTGAAATTCGAAAATTTGAGTACCTTAAATGAGTTTGATATGAAACTAGTATTGATTAAATATTGTTCGATTGTTTCGATAAAGAATTAAATATACAAATGGATGCATTATTAAATCATATGAATAATGACATATAAGGGACAAATTTGAAAATTGTTTAACAATTGGCAAACGATACACTTCAGTAAAACAATTTCGATGATAATTCAATAATGATATTTGAATCTTAATCTGACTTCTGTTAATAAGAATCGTAACAAGTAAATAGAAGTTTGGTATAGCTTCTGGTGTACTGAAAGAGAATCTATATTTACTGTTCTTGGGAGGCTAACGTGGTTCTTCTTATGATCCTTTGTGTGATAGAAGAATGCGTGGGTCGGGTTTCGAGAAATTCCGACTGCAGGCTCAAAGTACTCCATGAAGGTCTGCAATGTCAGACTCAAGATAGCAGAGTTTAAACTCACTATGAAAAAGGAACCTGATCGGGGGGTTTGTACCCTGTTACGAGGCCAGCCTGCGAAGGTTTCGGCAAAAGCAATGAGAACTTGTCCTGTAATATCATTTTCTTTGCCGTCGGGAGTGTCGCGACGGACAATATGAAACCGATTTGGTATTGACAAATCGGGTCGCGAATGTGAGTTGATATGTCTGCCGTCTGTAAACCCTTTAAACTATATATATATTGTCTATGGTAAACAAGTCTCGACCCGCACTACTCAAAATGAACGCGTGGTTAAATGTATTTCTTTGCTGTGAATGTAATTCAATTAGAATACAGTAAATAGTGCATAAATGTGACTAATGGAGACGACGCGTCGCACCGCACGATCCACGCCAGCAAACGACAGCTAAGTAGATGACAAAAGAGGCAATTTGCCCATGCTATCTCTCGAAACTAATGATTACAATTGTTCCAATGAACCTTGAATACCATGTACCACCATAGTTACAATCTGTAGGAGCTAGTGGGGGAGGCAAGCGGTTGGAGTTGCTTTCTGATTGTCTGTCCCATAGCTGCCTGACTGAGTGTAAAGGTATGGTTGCCCTGGGGACAGTGAGGCTGTCTTGCAGGGTGGCTATACACAACCAGCCCGCGAGATTGCAGTCTATGGGGACTAATACCAACCAGTTCAGTTCAATGCTAAGTAATGTTGGGCATGCTCGCGGGCAGGCGGGTCCGCGAGATTGCAGTCTATGGGGACTAATACCAACCAGTTCAGGTCAATGCTAAGTAATGTTGGGCATGCTCGCGGGCAGGCGGGTCCGCGAGATTGCAGTCTATGGGGACTAATACCAACCAGTTCATTTCAATGTTAAGTAATGTTGGGCATGCTCGCGGGACGCCGGTCTATTCAGACCAAAGCCTCTTGTATAGGCTCAAGTTAATTACTGTTAGAAACGGTACCCTTTCTATTGGCTGACGAGTCAATACAGTGTTAACACAAATGTATCATGATATGATCAATACTATGAGATGTGTACTTAATGGTATACTCCCCGTAAGCGGTACATTCCCAGGTGGCAAGTACAAAGAAGAGTTAATGCTGGTACATGCTATAACTAGAGATAATGATATCGTGAAACGCTATGTGTTCGATAAAGAGAATCTTAGTGGCAATCTTGTCATAGAACCCCTTTCACCCACAGGTGGGAACGTGATCCTGTAACATCCAAAGGGTCTTGGCGGACAACGCGTGGACACTGCTGCCACCAGAGCTGACAAAACGGATACAGTGTGAGACTTAACTTGGCGCGTTGTGATATCTGAGCGTATTACAGCAATTCGTATGAACCTAAGGCAAATTAATCGAGTTATCTTTGTGGGTGGCTTTCTAACCCCCGGAGAGTTCCCCACACCGGTGGTAGTTTATTGTCCTCCCATAATCTGGTTTTAAGAGATTTGAAAACATTACAGTTATTAAACCAGTGTTTATGTTTTATTCAATTACCGTGTGCCCTGGTTGTTGAATATTGTAATAAAGATGTAAACGGTTTAACGTGATCATTTTCATTTTAAAGTAATCCTTTTTCATCCTGGATATGATAGGATATTTTCCTGGGCGAATACTAGAAATTAAATAGCACAAGGGTAGTTAACGGGTACGCACTTTTATTTTACGCGTTACTGGTTTAGTAGTTGATCAGTGACGTTGTATTAAGGTATAGTTTCCCCCATGCCGCCGATACTATTTCCCATTTTCCGACAGATAGATATAGATAAATACTTAAATACATAGTTAACATTTTTATGAAGGTTGTACCAGAGACTATAGAGATATAGACGACCACAGCCTAAGAACTAGTAGCTACTAGTGTACTAGTAGTAGTGTACTAGGTAGAGTAGCAGTGCAGGTGACATTTCTTCTTACAATTTCGGTCTCATTAGGTGGCTTTGACATAGATGGCGCAGTTGACTTGAGCTTCAAAAAGTTCTTAGGCTATGGTCGTCTATATCTCTATAGTCTCTGGTTTATAGTATGTTTATAAAGGTTTGTGTGTACCTGCGCTCCGGTGAGAGTAGCCACATCTACTATAGTATCGGCCTTCAGGTCGCGGTGTGCGTACACGACCCCGTCGCTCAGTACCAGGCGACCTGCAAATTAAAAATAACATACTTGAAGTTTCGAAAGAGTATACTTCACAGATGGTCCCATTGTCACCAGGTCCGGATCTGATGATGGGGTCCTGGAGAAATCGAGGGAACTCTTCAACTATTACAGGCACACCTATAGTGAATTCACTATTTTTTACAGTAACCCGGCCACTTGCTCTTGGAATAGCGGATTCTAAGTGAAGACAATTCTTTATTTGTTTAATAGTACGAGATTAGAGAGAATCATTTAAGGCATAATATTCACCAAAAGTATATGTAATAATAAAACGAATAATCGTGCATAACAATATCTCAAATTCAGCCAGGGGCGATTTTGGTATGGCGGTCCGGCCAGACCCTTTCAACCACTTCCCGGTGTCTGATTGAGCTGAAATTTGGTATACTTCCGTAGTTTACATGACAATGCTACTAGGTATAGTCAGCAATAAAACTGTGTACCAAAAAAGTTTTAAGAGTTACTCGTTTTGTTAAAATTCTTTACCTTCGGCATCCGTGTTGTTGATCTCGACAGTACGGCCTGAATACAGCTGGTGGATATCATCAGGTCTGAAAATATCAAAACGTATTTATTACTGGTAGTCCGCCTCGAACTGAGAACTCGCGATTTACTTGCAAACGAGTTGACCAATATAACAAGACCCCAAGGAGGATTTTTATTTCTCCTTCTAGCTCCATAGCCACTTGATAGATCCTGCTCATATACGAACTTACAAATTTTATGTATCTCTGCTACAGCCCCAAGAAATTTCATAAAGATCAGAAAAACGTTACTAAAGTTATCGTCCGACAAACTATTGAAATCAAAAAGCCATCCAAATGCCGAGACGTCCCAGTAGCCAGGTGACAGTTCGGTCTGGAGTTGTTTGTAAGAACTCACTTCGCTTACGCTCCGCGAGTTCTGTCATATGATAGATGTGCCTAGAGATGTGCCGTTCTCGAGAACGAGAGGGAACGCGAGAAAGTAGCGAGAACGTTCTCGAGAACGATCTCTTGCACGGAAATTATTGAGAAAGTTTGTTATTTGCTTTTTATTTCCAACTTTTTTTTACTAACATATAGTCATATTTACAATTAAATGATATACGTAAAAAAATTAATCACTTTAGTTTATTCAATGAGGATATTCTCTTCGTTCTCGGGAATTTCGCGAGAACCTTCTCGAGAATGTTCTCCGGAGAACGTTCTCTGCAACATTCTGTGTCGATTCAAAGGAGTCTTTGTTCAAATAAAACATATGTGTAAGTTGTGGCACAATTTACTCTTTAATGATGAAGATATCAATGTGTAATGTAAACTCTTAAATCGTAAAATAATTTTAAATCATTTTAATAAAAAAAACAACTTTAACATAAACACAAAAGTATAAAAATTTTAAACATTTAAAGTAACTCAAACAGTTTACGATTAAGCGCCATTCATTTACTTCCTGAAACTTTTAAGGGGGCAGGAGAAGGGGGTAAGGTGACAAAAGTTGTTTAGTTGTCAGTTAGTAAGTTGGTAGTAGATTTATAATTGAATAGCGCCTTTTTACAAACGTTTAAGATTAATCAGTAAGCAGCAGTTGTTTGCTAGGCAGACGATGGATGCAAATAATGTCAAATCACATATGAATAATGTCAAACGTTGACATAACTACAACCTCATTAGACGTAATTTGCATCGGTCGGCCGCTTATTAGTTAGAATACATATTATGTACATATCAAACAATAATTATAGACTGTAGTATAATAGTGCAACTACATATATATATATATTTAGTAAGTAGTGTCGAATCAAACATTAACAAAAAAATTAAAAAATCAACAAAAGTATAATTAATATTTCTCTTCTCTCTATTATTTTCGAGTCAACTAGTTAAACACTGTTATTAAAATCCTTAAAAATTGTACGTATGACTTGCTAAATAGCAAGTATATAAAATCGAAAATCAATATAAATCTGCATCTATTAGAAGCAATCTGCGTCATCAGCCAGATCCGTAATAGATCTAAAATTAAAATTTTCTAATTCGACCGACATGTCCCAAGACGCTTCGTCATCAATATTTTGCCTGCCACTCTCGGAGATGTCACTATTTGCAGGATATCTTCCTGACTCATCAGTCTTCACCTTTAGTGTTTTATTCATAAGTTTCCAGTTGTGTGATATGTAGCATATTTTAGCTGCTCTTTCAGTTTTGAGTTTGTTTCTTTTCTTTGTGTGAATGTTTCCGTGAGTAGAAAAAGACCTTTCAACTGCAGCTGAAGTAGAAGGTATGCTTAGGATCTTTTGTGCAGTTTTTGCCAATACCGTTTTCGAAAAAAAGGTTTGCCACCAGTTAATCGGTGCGACATCTGCTGCTGTTTGCCAAACAAACGGCCTTTCCCATAGACCTGTTCGGCACTTGTAGTCTGATAATTCTTGAATAAGAATTGCGTCACACTGGGCTATATTCATGATTGCTGAACATCCATCCAGATTTTCATCGTCGCTGAGTGTGGCACCCTGATTTTTGGGGTCCAAAATAACTGCAGCAAGGTGGACAGCTTTCACGCAGTTTTCTTTTCTAGTTTTAAATTTCAGCTTCAGGTTTGTTAGTTGAAGTTCTTCAAACACAGTTTTAGAATTGTCCTTTTCCAGCTCTTCTTCAATTTCTTTGAGAGCTCGATGCACCAGATGAATCGAGCAACTGTCTCCCTCTAAAATTGTGATCCATTTCTCAATTGGCTTCAAGAATGTTATTTGGTTTTCGACACTTTGCCACGTGGTTTCACTCAACAACAATAATTTATGTTTTTGCAGATCTCTATTTTCTTCATTAACAACCATCGCTAGTAATATATTTTTAGATTTCAGAAAGTTTTCTAGACAGTGCAAATAACTTCCCCATCTAGTTTTGACGGGGAACAACAGTGTGACGTTCAAGGATTTTTCACCTGCTATTTTTTTGAATTCTGCACTGTAGATGTTTGATTGTGAAATAGATTTCATAACAGCTATAACTGATTTGAAGTTTTCTTGAACCGTGTTTGTTTTCAGCACATCGCCTATTAACAAGTTTAGGGTATGAGCTAGGCATCCAACCCACGTGGTATTTTCATACTGGTCTGTCAACAGCTTTCCGCATTTCTTCATATTAGCAGCGTTGTCCGTGATGATACCAATAAACTTTTGAGATCCGATTTCTTCCATGGTTTGTCCAATCTTTTCAGATAAATACTCTGCCGTATGTCGATTATTTTGGGTATCGATAGACGAGTCGAGTGAAAATATGGCTTCGGCGTATAAATAATGATGTTTAGGATGGAATCTTTCCTAACATTTGTCCAACCATCGGCAGCTATATGTAGGACAGTGGCGTCTTCAATTTTTGCTGTAACTTTTTGTTTAATGTCATCGTATTCTTCTTCTAAAAGTACTGTCGAAAGCATTTTACGGGAAGGCGGGTTAAAATTTGGTTTAAGCATTTGAAGTGCCTCTTTCCATAAAGGATGCTCAAGCATAGACAGCGGTTGACCAGTAACATAAATTGCTCTTGCTAGGGCTTTGTGAACTTCTCTCTGAAACAACGTAAGTGATATTTATTCTAATACTATGTACTTACATTTACATATAGTTGAACTCCAAGATATATGAGCAAATTTTAAAATAATGACTTATACAGGAACTTATCTCTATAGCAACAAAAGGATTTAGTGTCGATGAATCTTTTGGTCCCAACAGTTGCATAGATAGTTCTATAATGGCATATTTGTTACTTGATCCTAATTAAAATTTCGACTTTAGTGGACTGAATTAACTATGTTGACATTATAGCGCAGTAGGTTCAACTAAAAATAAAAAAAATTGCGAAAAATGATAACAAACTTGAGGTCTTTCTTTAGGGGCTTAACGCGATTTAAATATCAATAGATAGAAAAAACTGCATAGCTAAGCCCTTTTATTTAAAAATAATAAAATATTAATAAAAAAAAATAATAATAATAATAATAATAAAGTGTTGCACTACAATAGTCTTTGCACCTGGCGGGGACCATCTCCGGATGTATCATATTGTACGCTCGGGGATGGTATCCGCCACGTGTATCCCTTGCTTTTAGATTAAATTGTCTAAAAGGGCGACTGCGCTGTTGGCTCCGGCCCCACGCAGGCCTACCAAAGGTCCGGGACCCCATGGTCCCGAGATATGGCAAAGACATACAAATAATAATAATAATAATTTCGCTACGAGGTTGTGGTTGGATCAAGGGTCAGATACAGAAGGCGGTAATCCTGGACACGGCGCGTATAGTCCGAAGGTTCCTCTCTCTGCGGCCCTGACCACCGGCAACCTGGGCCTTGCTCCGTTGCCGGCGGCACCCTAGGTTAGGTTTTTTATAATATTTTTATTGTTTTTGTATGTTTTTGATGTATTTTTGTATTTTACTTTTGTAAAAATATTATAAAACCTAACCTAAGACAAAAAATAAATAAGATAAAAATAATAATAAAATTTTAATATAATATTTTTAACTACGAATATTCGTTCTAATATTTTGAGGGTACTAAGCGATAATTTTGATCATTACATATATGAATAAGCGATGACATAGGTAAATAAAAAATAGCACAGAATTCCACATGCTATTACTTTCCTGAAGGTCGCTCAGATCCAATTCATACATCGCTAAACGGCTAAACTCACGGCTCATTAATTTAATCCTTTAACTATATGAAAAAAACTTACCTCACTGAACGTGCTGCTTGATTCAGTGTTTACACTGTTTTCATCCATAGCCTCTTGCGAGTCCTGAGTAACCGCGTAGTTTTGGAACGTTTCATTGGGTTGTTTGGGTCCTAAATCACGCTTTACTTCAACTGGACATTTTTCACAATTTTTAACCATGTGCCTCACAAATCTTGTTGCATTTTTGCAAATATAAACTGCATCACAAAATAAACACACATATTTAGAACGTTCGTTATCGGTTACAGTCCTGAAATATTCGAAAACTTTACTCCTCTTCATTTTAGTAATAAACACCAATTACACATGTTACATAAACTTCTAACTGACTGTCTCATGTAAGAGCTTTGATAACACTAAGCTGACTAAAACCCTTAAAATAAAATAAAAATAATAGAGTGGGGTAATTTCTGGAGTGGGCATTTATTCTTATAATTCTTATCTGCTTGGCAAAAACCCCCACTCGAGGATTAAGGATTTCATTGTTTTAAATTAGGTACCTGAGTTATCGCGATGTTGCGGTTGTAAATGTACACGCGAAATAAGCATGGTACTTATTTATTAGGCTTGATCATTGTTTGAAACATGGCTTATTTATTTACCTACAATGGGGAAGAAGTTCAGTATCTTTCTCTACCTCTTGTACTAGTAGTAGTAAATGTTAAGTTTTGTTTATAGACATAATATGAACTTTCGCTTAGCAATATTTTAAGGAAAAATGTTGTCTATTTGATGCTTTACTAAACTAAACGTGTTTTTTTTGTGAATAAAACTCACGCAAAATAAATTTATTTATGTGGTATTTTTGTATAAATATTCATCGCATTTTAATGTTATAAAAACCCTGAAAAATTAAATTTAAGGATCGTAGCAAGTGGAAAGAAGTGGTCTCTGCCTACCCCTACGGGAAAGAGGCGTGATTATATGTATGTATGTAAAATTAAATAATTCATCGAATGATACAATCGTATTAAAAGCTTAAAACATCTTTGTTAAATATTTTCACCCAAAAATTTTCGGCAGAGAGTTGTCATCGAGAACGCTCTCGTCGTTCTCGAGAACGACGGGAACGTTCTCGAGAATTTCATGACAACAAAGAGAAAGTAAGCCTTGGTATATATTATTAGTTTCAAATTGTTATACATATCGATCATCTATTTAAAGGAAAATATAAATGTGATAATAAACCAAATATTGTTATAATTTAATAAACTTTCTCGATTATTTCCGTTTGAGAGAACGTTCTCGAGAAAGTGCGGACATTCTCAAGAGAAGGAATTCTCGAGAGCGAGAACGTTCTCGCCGGCACATCTCTAGATGTGCCATGATTTTTTGTCATGAAACGTTGAAACAATACAGACGTTCTAGTGATTTGCCTGAAGTAAGGAAATTCGAATTTGAACATTGTCTTTGTGAAAAGTAAATGTAATTTCATCGGCTTGAAGTTCAAGACGAGAATAAAAACATTTTTTTTATATTATAAGTGATTAGTAAATTATAACAGGGCTCTAAATAATAAACATTACAATCCACGATTACAAAACACAAACACAATTCAAAAATCTGTTTATTAAAAATTACAATCTACCCACAAAATTAAATATGTCATTGTCACACTTGATAAATTTGTTTAATTGTAACTACAGTTGGACATAATCGTGTTAAATAAAGCGTTGTAATTGTCATATGTAATTGTAAATTGGCTCATTTTCTATAGAAATTCATGTCAATGTTTGATTGTAGTTGAGAATGACAATTTTGTAACTGTCAGAATTGTATTAAATAAAATTCACGAGTTACATTGATACGAGTTCACCTGTCACCCTGTGACAAATCAGTAAAGTTTATTGAACGCAATATGAGCACAATTGGACAAATTTGTCGTTTTTTGACATATATGTCGGGTTGTAATGTTTATTAAATACGGCCCTGGAGTGATACCTGGTAGCCAGGGGTCCGACAGCGTTCTCGGCCAGGCACAGGACGGCGTGCAGGTTGACGGTGGGCGTGGCTCGCACCGCGGCCGCGAACGCTCTCATACCTGGTCGCTAGGGGTCCGACAGCGTTCTCGGCCAGGCACAGGACGGCGTGCAGGTTGACGGTGGGCGTGGCTCGCACCGCGGCCGCGAACGCTCCCAGCACGGCGGCCGCGCCGGCGCAGTCGCCCTTCATGCCCACCATCGACGTCTGCCGACAATATATAAACCTTGTGGTCTGTCTGCCCCCCAAAAATTTAAGGCACTTCTAGTAGACATACACGCTTCAAATTTTACACACAAGTATAGTATTTAGCATACAAAGCATGGAAAAACTTAAAAATACTGCAATTTTCTACGTTTTACTTACATTTAACTCACCCTAGCCTTGATGTTAAAACCTCCAGTGTCATACACAATCCGTTTCCTCACCCATTCTTTTTCCGTAGCCTATACTGTTTCATAAACGTCACAAGTAGTATTTAGCCTACAAAGCATAGTAAAACTAAAAAATACTCAAATTTTCTACTTTTTAGTTACATTTAACTCACCCTAGCCTTGATGCTAAGACCACCAGTGTCATAAACGATCACTTTCCCGACCCAGGCCACACTCTTCTCAACTCCGGGCACGTTGTATGAGAGCGCCACTAGGGCCGGCAGCCGGGCAGTTAGTATCCCTATCCATGCCATGATCATCGAAATTCTAAGGCACTTCTATCAGACATACACGCTTCAAATTCTACACAAAAGGAGTATTTAGCCTACAAACATAGAACAACTAAAAAATACAGCAAATTTTTCACGTTTTAGTTAGATTAGACTCACCCTAGCCTTGATGCTAAGGCCGCCAGTGTCATAAACGATCCCCTTGCCGACCCAGGCCACACTCTTCTCAACTCCGGGCACGTTGTATGAGAGCGCCACTAGGGCGGGCAGTTAGTATCTCTATCCATGCCATGATCATCAAAATTCTAAGGCACTTCTATCAGACATACACGCTTCAAATTCTACACAAAAGTAGTATTTATCCTACAAACATAGAACAACTAAAAAATACAGCTAATTTTTCACGTTTTAGTTAGATTAGACTCACCCTAGCCTTGATGCTAAGGCCGCCAGTGTCATAAACGATCCCCTTGCCAACCCAGGCCACACTCTTCTCAACTCCGGGCACGTTGTATGAGAGCGCCACTAGGGCCGGCAGCCGGGCAGTTAGTATCCCTATCCATGCCATGATCATCGAAATTCTAAGGCACTTCTATCAGACATACACGCTTCAAATTCTACACAAAAGTAGTATTTATCCTACAAACATAGAACAACTAAAAGATACAGCAAATTTTTCACGTTTTAGTTAGATTAGACTCACCCTAGCCTTGATGCTAAGGCCGCCAGTGTCATAAACGATCCCCTTGCCAACCCAGGCCACACTCTTCTCAACTCCGGGCACCTTGTAGGACAGAGCCACTAGAGCGGGCGGGCAGCAGGCCGCCCGGCCCACGCCATAGATGCCGCCCAGGCCTCGTGCCTTCAGCTCTTCGCCACGGATGATGGTGGGCTCGGGCAGGTCCAGCTCCTTGGCCACGCGGCAGGCTTCCTGGGAATTATCAAATAAGTTAGAAAAAAGCAACTAGTGGCCCGTAAGTAAATACTTAAAAACTAGCATACACGAGTAATCCGCCTCGAACTGAAAACTCGCTATTTACTTGCAAACGAGCTCATAAACTCTCAAATTTTATGTATCTCTGCTACATCCCCAACAAATTTCATAAAGACAAAGAGAATTAAGTACCTAGAGTGTTCTTTCCATACATGGCTAAATGCGTATATGTAATAAGTTTTAAGCGAGCTTTACTAAAAGTTATTATTCAAAAGATTACAGCTTAATACGTATTACGATTTAAGTGTGCTTAAAACTTAGTATAAATGAGTTAAACCCAGGGACCCGCCCGGTATCCCCTTCGAGGGTTGTTAGCGGGGTTTTTCGTAAGGCTTTGCTAACCAAAGCCGTTGCTCCTTAAAACCCGTTCATTTGGGTTTTCAAGCGCTTTAAATAAGGCTAAGCACTATTACTTTACCACTACCCGATACGTTTTCGAAGCGCTATAAAAAGCCTTTGCGAAAGGGTATTTGAAGGGGTTTTTGTAAGGCTGCTGAATTTACACTATCATTCAAATAGTAATACGGGTACTCAGTTTACTAAAGGCTAATCGGTATATTTTTAAGCGCTTATAATTATAGCGCTATTGAAGGGGTTTTTCAACGATTAAGCGACTTTTCTCCTTATCCTTAAGTAAATATGAGCAATATTTGGAAATTATGTATTTTATACGATAAGATGTTTAGTTAAGTATTATGAGTAGGTATAATGAGGTTCGTCGCCGGCCTCTAAAGGGCAGATTTTGAATTTAGTTTCGTTGCTGACTCGCTTGAAGAAAGAAAGACCTACGTAATTATTTCGTAATTCGTCGGCGGGCGTGGGTTGGCGTGAATATTACGTAGGTACAGTTATTGATTTGAAATTGATAAGAGATAACTCCGATCCGGGCACCGTGATGGTTGCGGAAAAATGGCAAAATACGTCAACTTACACCAAAACATAAACAAACTGAGATACGGGTCAAAACGTCACAACACTCACACGAGTGTTCTGATCCGTTCAAAAATAAACCTTATTGCGGCGCAATAAAGTAATTTCAACTGCAAGCGGCAGGCGGCTTGGCGGCATTTCTCAAAGACTCAAAGCAGCGTGCCGCGAACCTGCCAGATCGATTTCAAAATATTGCTCATATTTCGATGGAGAGTTGGGACCGGTATCACAAGTTGGAGCTCATGCTGAACCCTGGGAGACCCTACTAGATCTCGGGTTTGACGCAACATAAACTCATGCTGTTAGGGCTCATTCGACTTGTATTGATGAGGAGTTGGGACCGGTATCCCAAGATGGAGCTCATGCTGAACCCTGGGGGACCCTAGGGGATCTCGGGTTTGGTGCAACATAAACTCATGCTGTTTGGGCTCATTCGACTTGTACTGATGAGGAGTTGGGACCGGTATCACAAGATGGAGCTCATGCTGAACCCTGGGGGACCCTACTGGATCTCGGGTTTGGCGCAACATAAACTCATGCTGTTTGGGCTCATTCGACTTGTATTGATGAAGAGTTGGGACCGGTATCACAAGATGGAGCTCATGCTGAACCCTAAGGGGCCCTAGGGGATCTCAGGTTTGGCGCAACATAAACTCATGCTGTTTGGGCTCATTCGACTTGTACTGTTGAGTAGTTGGGACCGGTATCCCAAGATGGAGCTCATGCTGAACCCTGGGGGACTCTACTGGATCTCGGGTTTGGCGCAACATAATCTCATGCTGTTTGGGCTCTTTCGACTTGTATTGATGAGAAGTTGGGACCGGTATCACAACACGGAGCTCATGCTGAACCCCGGGGGACCCTACTGGATCTCGGGTTTGGTGCAATATAAACTCATGCTGTTTGGGCTCATTCGACTTGTATTGATGAAGAGTTGGGACCGGTATCACAAGATGGAGCTCATGCTGAACCCTGGGGGACCCTACTGGATCTCGGGTGTGGCGCAACACAAACTCATGCTGTTTGAGCTCATTCGACTTGTACTGCATGAGTTTGTGTTGTGCTAAACCAGAGATCCAGTAGGGTCCCCCAGGGTTCAGCATGAGCTCCATCTTGTGATACCGGTACCAACTCCTCATCAGTACAAGTCGAATGAGCCCAAACAGCATGAGTTTGTGTTGCGCCAAACCCGAGATCCAGTAGGGTCCCTCAGGGTTTAGCATGAGCTCCATCATCTTGTGATACCGGTCCCAACTCCTCATCAGTACAAGTCAAATGAGCCCAAACAGCATGAGTTTGTGTTGCGAAAAACCCGAGATCCAGTAGGGTCCCCCAGGGTTTAGCATGAGCTCCATCTTGTGATACCGGTACCAACTCCTCCTCAGTACAAGTCGAATGAGCTCAAACAGCATGAGTATGTGTAGCGCCAAACCCGAGATCCCCTAGGGTCCCCCAGGGTTCAGCATGAGCTCCATCTTGTGATACCGGTACCAACTTCTCATCAGTACAAGTCGAATGAGCCCAAACAGCATGAGTTTGTGTTGCACCAAACCCGAGATCCAGTAGGGTCCCTCAGGGTTTAGTATGAGCTCCATCGTCTTGTGATACCGGTCCCAACTCCTCATCAGTACAAGTCGAATGAGCCCAAACAGCATGAGTTTGTGTTGCGCCAAACCCGAGATCCAGTAGGGTCCCTCAGGGTTTAGCATGAGCTACATAATCTTGTGATACCGGTCCCAACTCCTCATCAGTACAAGTCAAATGAGCCCAAACAGCATGAGTTTGTGTTGCGCCAAACCCGAGATCCAGTAGGGTCCCCCAGGGTTCAGCATGAGCTCCATCTTGTGATATCGGTACCAACTCCTCATCAGTACAAGTCGAATGAGCTCAAACAGCATGAGTTTGTGTAGCGCCAAACCCGAGATCCAGTAGGGTCCTCAGAGTTCAGCATGAGCTCCATCTTGTGATACCGGTACCAACTCCTCATCAGTACAAGTCGAATGAGCTCAAACAGCATGAGTTTGTGTTGCGCCAAACCCGAGATCCAGTAGGGTCCCCCAGGGTTCAGCATGAGCTCCATCTTGTGATACCGGTACCAACTCCTCATCAGTACAAGTCGAATGAGCCCAAACAGCATGAGTTTGTATAGCGCCAAACCCGAGATCCAGTAGGGTCCTCAGGGTTCAGCATGAGCTCCATCTTGTGATATCGGTACCAACTCCTCATCAGTACAAGTCGAATGAGCCCAAACAGCATGAGTTTGTGTAGCGCCAAACCCGAGATCCAGTAGGGTCCTCAGAGTTCAGCATGAGCTCCATCTTGTGATATCGGTACCAACTCCTCATCAGTACAAGTCGAATGAGCTCAAACAGCATGAGTTTGTGTTGCGCCAAACCCGAGATCCAGTAGGGTCCTCAGGGTTCAGCATGAGCTCCATCTTGTGATATCGGTACCAACTCCTCATCAGTACAAGTCGAATGAGCTCAAACAGCATGAGTTTGTGTTGCGCCAAACCCGAGATCCAGTAGGGTCCCCCAGGGTTCAGCATGAGCTCCATCTTGTGATACCGGTATAAACTCCTCATCAGTACAAGTGGAATGAGCCCAAACAGCATGAGTTTGTGTTGCGCCAAACCCGAGATCCAGTAGGGTCCCCCAGGGTTCAGCATTAGCTCCATCTTGTGATACCGGTACCAACTCCTCATCAATACAAGTCGAATGAGCCCAAACAGCATGAGTTTGTGTTGCGCCAATCCCGAGATCCAGTAGGGTCCCCCAGGGTTCAGCATTAGCTCCATCTTGAGATACCGGTACCAACTCCTCATCAGTACAAGTCGAATGAGCCCAAACAGCATGAGTTTGTGTAGCGCCAAACCCGAGATCCAGTAGGGTCCTCAGAGTTCAGCATGAGCTCCATCTTGTGATATTGGTACCAACTCCTCATCAGTACAAGTCGAATGAGCTCAAACAGCATGAGTTTGTGTTGCGCCAAACCCGAGATCCAGTAGGGTCCCCCAGGGTTCAGCATGAGCTCCATCTTGTGATACCGGTACCAACTCCTCATCAGTACAAGTCGAATGAGCCCAAACAGCATGAGTTTGTATAGCGCCAAACCCGAGATCCAGTAGGGTCCTCAGGGTTCAGCATGAGCTCCATCTTGTGATATCGGTACCAACTCCTCATCAGTACAAGTCGAATGAGCCCAAACAGCATGAGTTTGTGTAGCGCCAAACCCGAGATCCAGTAGGGTCCTCAGAGTTCAGTATGAGCTCCATCTTGTGATATCGGTACCAACTCCTCATCAGTACAAGTCGAATGAGCTCAAACAGCATGAGTTTGTGTTGCGCCAAACCCGAGATCCAGTAGGGTCCCCCAGGGTTCAGCATGAGCTCCATCTTGTGATACCGGTACCAACTCCTCATCAGTACAAGTCGAATGAGCCCAAACAGCATGAGTTTGTATAGCGCCAAACCCGAGATCCAGTAGGGTCCTCAGGGTTCAGCATGAGCTCCATCTTGTGATATCGGTACCAACTCCTCATCAGTACAAGTCGAATGAGCTCAAACAGCATGAGTTTGTGTTGCGCCAAACCCGAGATCCAGTAGGGTCCCCCAGGGTTCAGCATGAGCTCCATCTTGTGATACCGGTACAAACTCCTCATCAGTACAAGTGGAATGAGCCCAAACAGCATGAGTTTGTGTTGCGCCAAACCCGAGATCCAGTAGGGTCCCCCAGGGTTCAGCATTAGCTCCATCTTGTGATACCGGTACCAACTCCTCATCAGTACAAGTCGAATGAGCCCAAACAGCATGAGTTTGTGTTGCGCCAATCCCGAGATCCAGTAGGGTCCCCCAGGGTTCAGCATTAGCTCCATCTTGAGATACCGGTACCAACTCCTCATCAGTACAAGTCGAATGAGCCCAAACAGCATGAGTTTCGTAACTTTTAAGCGGTATTTTGTAACATCACTGTTGAGTTTGCAGCTTATACAGGATGACTTCTGGGTAACAAACTAAAACTCTTTTTATGCCACACCTGGCTATAAAGTGGCTTTTTCCGCACGCTGCGCGTACGGATAAAGACACTTTCTGGCCGAGTGTAGACATAAAACGATGTACACAACACGGGAGGTAATAAAAAAAGCTCTCGATCGCATATTTACGTCCCTCGCTTGCAGCTCGGGCCGCAAACTTCTGCGATCTCGGCCTTTCTTTGTTTTACCACCCTAGTTGTGTAATGTACTATTTTACATGTGTTAGTTATCAATATTATTTTACATGATAACACTGTCATATAATAGTATTTGCTCAAATTGATTAGATTCCTTTTTCATATTTAAAAAAATATAGAAGTCAGACTGCAGTAATCAAATCGTATACAGTGTATTTCTATATTAATCAAATACAATACATTTATCATTACTGGTCGTAAATAATAATAATTAACTAACGGCCAAAATCATTACATTAGTTTTAAATCAAACTTGTATTAAAATCAAATGAAGGGGAAAATTCAGCAGTCTTATAAAAACCCCTTCAAAAACCCTTTCGGAACGGCTTTTTTTAAGCGCTTCATAAATGCATCTGATAGTCGTTAGGTAACTGCTTAGCCGTATTAAAACCGCTTGTTTTAAGCGCTTAACTTGATTGGATTGGATATTGGATAGGGTTACCCTTACGAAAGTAGCGGTATCCCGGTGACGGCGGTGACGGTAACCTCTTCATACGGCTAAGCAAGCTAAACGGGGTATCATTTCGAAAGGTAAGCAAGTTGTTTGGGCTATTCAATGAACGGCTAAGCCGATCAACGGCTTTTTTCTGGGAAGGGGTGGTCGGGTCCCTGGTTAAACCATACCTCCCATACGACTTATTATTTAATTAGTAGTTTTGCTATGTATGGAGTTAGCAATCTATCTACTCATTTATCTATGATAAAGATCAGAAAAACGTTACTAAAGTTATCGTCGAACAAATTCTCAAAATCAGAAAGCCATCGAAATGCCGAGACGTCTCAGTAGCCAGAAGTCGTTTGTAAGAACTCGCTCCGCTCGTGCAACTAGTACTAACCTCTATAAACTTGTCCACATTCATAATGTTGCATGGTGTGTCAGCAATCTTAGCTGCGAGGCGGGTAGAATCTGCTGCTGCCTGGATAGCAGCAAGTTCCTCGCTGGACAGCGTGTTGTCCAGCAGAGATGGATCCAGCGGCCCAACCCCTTCGTCGTCGAGTTCACCTTCTGGAAAAAATACACTGTTATAATTATAACAAAAAAATAACCGACTTCACTTAGGATCCGCTATTCCAAAAAGTGGCCGAATTGCTGTAAAAAATAGTGAAATCACTATAGGTGTGCCTATAATAGTTAAAGAGTTCCCTCGATTTCTCCAGGATCCCATCATCAGATCTGGACCTGGTGACAATGGGACCAACTGTGATACTCTTTCAAACAAAAAAAGAATTTTCCAAATCGGTTTAGCCGTCTTCGAATAATCTGTGAACATAAGATCCCGACGAATTGATAACCTCCTCCTTCGAAATCTTGAAGTCGGTTGAAAAGCTGGTGATAGTGTTAATCAAGCCGGGCTCGGAGCGCGCGTTGTAAAGCGGGTACTTAGGCCGGTAGATGGCAGTCAGTTACTGACTGATCAATTGATCATCCAAATTTTAAGCCACTTCAAACAGATCTAGAATATCCAAATTTTAAAAACAAGTAAGGCTACGCCTATATAACATGAAGCAATTCAGAAATACCCCATTTTCTCTTAGCTTATTCTGTCTAGGACCCCTAAAGGGTTTTTAGGGGTCCTCTATGCTTCCTCACGAACTGTACCCCCACGTGGACGGTCCTGACCTGGGGTGTGACTGACTGATCATCAAAATTCTAAGCTACTTCTAACATTTCTACATGCTTCAAATTTAGAATGTAGCTAGTATTTAGGCTATAAAATACAGAAAAACTCACGGATTCTGGCTACTAGAGGTTTGAACAACTCACCTCCCTGCTCCTCCACTAGCTGTATCTCCACGAAAGCGGTCCTGCCCTAGGGTGTGACTGACTGAACATCAAAATTCTATGCTAATTCTAAGTTCTACATGCTTCAAATTTAAAATGTAACTAGTATTTAGGCTATAAAATACAGAAAAACTCACGGATTCTGGCTACTAGAGGTTTGAACAACTCACCTCCCTGCTCCTCCACTAGCTGTATCTCCACGAAAACGGTCCTGCCCTAGGGTGTGACTGACTGATCATCAAAATTCTATGCTAATTCTAAGTTCTAAATACATGCTTCAAATTTAAAATGTAGCTAGTATTTAGGCTATAAAATACAGAAAAACTCACGGATTCTGGCTACTAGAGGTTTGAACAACTCACCTCCCTGCTCCTCCACTAGCTGTATCTCCACGAAAACGGTCCTGGCCTAGGGTGTGACTGACTGATCATCAAAATTCTATGCTAATTCTAACAGTTCTACATGCTTCAAATTTAAAATGTAGTTAGTTTTTAGCATATAAAACACAGAAAAACACGCGGATTCACGCTACTAAAGGTCACTCAATAGACTGACTGATCATCAAAATTCTAAGCTACTTCTAACAGTTCTGTAACTCCACGTAAACAGTCCTAGCTCAGGGTGTGACTGACGGATTATCAAAATTCTAAGGTACTTCCAGCAGACCTAAATGCTTCAAATTTTAGATATAAGTAGTGGCTAGCCTATAAAGCATAGAAAAACTCACGGATTCTGTCTAGGACTCCTAGAGTTTTCCACAACTCACCTCCCTGCTCCTTCACGAGTTGTATCTCCACGTAGACGGTCCTAGCTTGCGGCGTCTCGGTGCCGGCGCCGAGCGGGCCGGGGCCCGAGCGCGCGTTGTACTGCGGGTAGCAGCGCGCCACCGCCGTCGCGCTCGCGTACACGTCGCGTTTGCGGCAGATCAGCTGGAATAAAGAATACCCGTTTTTTGCTAGCATTAACGCTGAGGTGCAACAATTTTGTGACAAGTGTATGTCTCTTTCTGTTTGTTTCCATTGTATGTGTTGTCATGAATAAATGTTTTCTTTCTTTCTTTCAGTTGACGGTGGGTAACCTTAAGAGTCGCCAGGACGCTCGCGTGAACTCGCATCCCCATACAAACGTAGTTCAGCTCTCATTTTAAAACGGCATGCTTTAGAACCACGAAATTTGGCATGGGCATTCTAGTAGTACAGATCTATAGTCTGTATCTTTAGGTATTTAAATAAAAGTAAACAAACAATTTGTACATTCTCGGGTAGTTATAACATTTATTGGTTAATCAACCAAAAAGATTATTATATTACCAAATACAAAAGCACCTAGATGAATCACTGAACGAACGACCTGACTTTAACCTACATTATTTGATCATGTAATGTTTTCATCTACCCTCAACTGGCTTAAGGAGCCATTAGAGGGTAGATTTTGTTTACTTTTATTTAAATACCTAAAAATACAAACAATAGCTTGGAAATTCGTTTTCGTTGCTAAAAATTGTAATACAAAGAAAATATAGCAAAAACAAGTTTTGTATGTAAATCTGTAACTGACTATCCATCACGTCTCGTTCTTCACGGGGGCGAGAAGTGGCTAACGGAGAGCCGTTTTGCTGCATTGATCGTAGCAAATGAAAATCCGTGATCTCTGCCTACCCCGTTTGGGATATAGGCGCGATTGTATGTTGTATAAATATGAATGAATCTACATACCACGACATATTCATGCTCGCGCTGCGTTCTATGCCACGAGCGGACGAGCTTGGCGAGCGCGTGCGAGCGGGACGGCGCGGCGTGCCGCGAGCGGCGAGCTGGCAACGACGCCAGCCCGGCGCCGCGGGGCCATAGCTCCACGCATTCCCCCGGAGACGTCGACACGCAGGAGATACCGCGTTTCCATGTCTAGAGACATAAAATACGTTGTTAGGGTTTGTTTTACTTCAAGGACAGACTGAGATAATCATACTGTCTCTTTCTCACGCTCGTACACTCGCTACTGAAAAAGGGATGAGTATAGAGTCCTTATGCAACCTAGGAAACTTACCTCCTCAGTAACACGGGGTTCCAACTTGCACCTAACATCATGCCATGTAAGAGCGTTGAGATGGGCCACCTGACCCACTATGAGGGTCGGTTGGTCTTCAGGGTCTGATGCTGAGAGGCCCCAGCGGAACTTGACGCTGACCGCCGAGCTCATCATGCGAACTGTCGACAGATTCATTATTTTAGTTGTCAACCGACTTCAAGATTTCAAAGGAGGATGTTCTCAATTCGTCGGGATCTTTGTTTTTTTTTTTGCTATTTTTTTTAATGTATGTTAACCGATTATTCGAAGATGGCTACACCGATTTCGAAAATTCTTTTTTTGTTTGAAAGAGTACACTTCACTGGTGGTCCCATTGTCACCAGATATGATGATGGGGTCCTGGAGAAATTGAGGTAACTCTTCAACTATTATAGGCACAACTATAGGTATTTCACTATTTTTTACAGCGACTCTGCCACTTCCTCTTGGGATAGCGGATCCTAAGTGAAGTCGGTACTTTTTTGTTTAAAATTATTATAACTAGTAGTCCGCCTAAAACTGAGAACTCGCGATTCACTTGCAAACGAGTCGACTTATATAACAAGACCCTAAGGAGGATTTTTTTTTCTCCTAGCTCCATAACCACTTGATCGATCCTGCTCATATTTGCCCCAACAAATTTCATAAAGATCAAAAAAACGTTAGTAAAGTTATCGTCGGAAAAACTATCGAAATCAAAAAGCCATCCAAATGCCGAGACGTCCCAGTAGCCAGGTGACAGTTGGGTCTGGAGTTGTTTGACTCACCTCGCTTACGCTCCGCGAGTTCGATTATGTTGAACAGTTGAAATGAAATTGTAAAGTGTTTATTTTCGTATTTATTTGCCCGTCTGTAACATTGTAGAGTGATAACAAAGTCACAGCTGTTCTGCAGCTGATGATAAATATCTTATCATTGACGCAACTAAACAAATAGTACCTACTAACTATTTGCGTACACTAACATCATCATTTTATATTTACCAGTTGCTTTTCGGTGAAGAAATAAAAATAATTGTACATTCCGTACCTGGGGCGGTAAAATAAAGAACGGCTCAGATCGCTGGCATTTGTGGCCCGAACCGAAGGTAAGGGCCATAATCAAGCGATCTGAGCCTTATTACCGCCCGTGATGCGTACATAATTTTACGTCTTCCTTCTCCTTGGTGTGAAGTGAGATTTTCCGCTGCGCCCTAGTGCGGTAAATCTCATTTAGCGCCCAGAGTGACGTAAATAAATATTAGGGGACAATTTTATAAAAATCAACCGAGTCCCAAACTAAGCAAAGCTTGTACAGTCGCTATTATATACATCGGATCGGAGCGGCCAGGGTACTCGAGAACTATCTGAACATGCACTTTATCACCTTGAAAAAAGAGGCGTGGGTCAGATAATTGTGACCACCTTGGCTGCTTGGATATATTTGATGGGGACTGTACTATGGGTACTAGGTGACGAATTACCTACTTATAGAGATAAATATCTATTTTTCAGGTAATACACCCACAAGTAACACTGTTAAAATGATATAACAAAGGTATTTAAAAACAAACCAACCATAATCTTCCTTATTTATTGGTCAGGTCATTAAAAACACCTGCCAAGTGCGAGTCGGACTCGCGCACGAAGGGTTCCGTATCATTGTCTATAAACATTAAAAAAATCACGTCTGTTGTAGTCGGAGCCTCCTTAAATATTTATTATATTTTGGTTTTTAATATTACCTATTATAGCGGCAACAGAAATACATCATCTGTGAGAATTGTCTATCTATCACGGTTCATGAGATACAGCCGGACACATGGACAGATAGCAAACTCTTAGACAAACGCTAGGAGGATAATGATTATGTATTGTGTAACTTTAATGTAGTATTGTAATCACAACAATGGGCTATTAGAATCAGTATGCACATTACTAAATAGTTTACTACAAGATAACAAGCAAAGTCACGTTAATTTCATTTTATGACCTCTTTTATGACCTGTGTTATTTCTGTTGTTGATTTCAGATTTTTTGCATGGAGATGGATGCCAATTGAGGCAGATGCCAGATGCCAGAAATAGTCGAACTCGCGGAGCGTAAGCGAAGTGAGTTCTTATAAACAACCCCAGACCGAACTGTCACCTGGCTACTGGGACGTCTCGGCATTTGGATGGCTTTTTGATGTAGATTGTTTGTCCGACGATAACTTTAGTAACGTTTTTCTGATCTTTATGAAATTTCTTGGGGCCGTAGCAGAGATACATAAAATTTGTAAGTGTGTATATGAGCAGGATCGATCAAGTGGTTATGGAGCTAGAAGGAGAAAAAAAATCCTCCGAAGGGTCGTGTTATATTGGTCAACTCGTTTGCAAGTAAATCGCGAGTTCTCAGTTCGAGGCGGACAACTAGTTTACTTTAAAAAAATAACCTAAAGTCCCAAACATTTAAAGGTTAAACAAAATGTTAAATATTTAAGAATGAATACTACTGTTGCTTTTTTAAATCTTATTGAACAGATCAAGATCCCATTTCTGGAGCTCATAGTAACAGTTTTCATTTAAATAAGCGAAAGCAAACACGAAGGGATCGAGACCGTTAGAGATTCTAAAAATAAACGTTCAATAAATAATGATAAACAGTTCATTCACCTCACCTGATACTAGTACCGGCCGTAACGCACCTACATATGCACTGCATGTTCTTAAGATTAACATGATTACTTACATAACACTTAAACACGTAAATATCAAAACAAACATAATGAAAATAGTCTTTAGACGCGCTAACTTTAAAACAATACATGAGCTTGTAAGTTACCTGTAGTCCTTCGGATTCAATATTTATGGACCGTTGTACTGCATGAATGTTGATTCTATTATATCGAAACGTGCGTCGCGAAGGAATAGAAACGGTAAATAACAAAGGAACGCTAAGCTATTATAAAATTTCTTTCTCGTATCAACTTGCCAAATCATTGAAAGCCAACTAATGCTAATGATTACGTTCAGAAACATGAAACGTGTCAACGCAAACGTCATGGACTCATGGTCGTGGACGAAAGGAAAACAAAAATTTGATTAAGTATTACTATTAAACTTGAAAAATAAGAATATTTAACTATAGTCTGGCAAACCAAAAGCGCAGTAACAGTCAGAGTAACATGCTATACCCATCCCTTTTTTAGTAGTGAGAGTACTAGCATTAGAAAAAGACAGTATGATTCTCCCTGTCTATGCTTGAAGTGGAACAAACTCTGGCCAAACTATAAATATAATATATGATTCACCTTTTTATAATTTTAAGAAAACTAATACAAGTTGGATTTGCATCATGTGAAAAAAATGTTTCCGAACGTAAGACTCACGTTCCGTCGTACGGTAGCATCGTTCTTATAAGATTTTATTTTGTTCATCACATAAATAATTTAATTTTGGTGTACGCTGATGCAAGCACAAGGAAACCAATGCATTTCAATGCAATTTCGAGAAACAACAAAGGAAAGTTTTTAATTTATTCTTTGTCATCAGCAACCTAATTCCACGAATTGGCTTACACACTAGGTATATGCTCTAAGGACCATTCAACCCACAGGGGAAACTAGGCCGTATTATTGGGATTAGGTCCGGTTTCCTCACGATATTTTCCTTCACCGTTCTTTGAAAATGAGAGGGACATAGCAATAAAATCACAGACGTAATCGGATTTCCTTTAATAATTTCACCAAGCTAGACTTAAAACAAAATCACATAACAAATGTAACTGTAGCACAATAACGTTGCTGTCGCTCTTAACTTACAGTTATTTTATTAATTATCAATAGAAGCTTTTTTACAATTTTTAAAGTTTAGACATTTTATAACAGCTGCAACGTTTGGCTGTATACCTATAATGGCCTATGCTATACTATCCATAAAAAACCTGGTTTTCTTTTTATGGCGCCAATTTCAACTTATTCATGGCTGGAAATGCTGGAATCGTATTTTAAAGAAAGTGAGATAATAAGTTGTATCTTTGAAAACCGATGACGCATCAACAGGTAAATAAATATAAATATATATTCATAGTAAAATTGTAATAGTAGGCATTTAGTTATACATATCCGTGGTGGCGCGACCAAAAAAACGATTCACGATCACGTCAGCTTGCCTGATTTTCAGGCACCTGACCAGTTTTCTTACAGCTTATGAAGAAATTTTTTGCCACAAAAAAAGGCTTGCCTAAGAAAAAAATTAATCCACCGCCTCTGATATCAGTTGCTGCCTCTGATACATATGCACGGCCGGATCTAGGGTAGAGCGAGTGGAGCGGCCGCTCTAGGCGCCGGATGGCAAGGGGGGCGCCAAAATGGCAAATGAGAAAAAAAAAGTTTTAAAAGACGCGAGTGTGGCGGGGGCCCCAAGATACGCTTGAAAACTTCGACGAAGGGCGCCAAAACCCGATTTCGCTCTACCCTGATCAAGGGCTCGGGCCGGCACTGTACATATGTATTCAGATTTGATTCCGAATTTAATTCCAATCACTTTTAAAAGTGCATGACTTGAATCACAATTCTTTTGTAAGTACAAACAAAAATATTAAACAATATTGTCTTATGCTTATATTACGATTTTTTTTCATACAGCTACCTATTAGTTACTGCTGCGAGTTAAATATGGTGTGTCGAACAATTCTATGTACATTATTATAAATGTATATAGATGTCATATACAAAGGAAAAAGTGTCCAAAGCCTCCGGTGCCCAAGGCTGGGATCGAACCAGCGTCTTCTGCATTCGCGGCAGAACTGGCAGAAGCGTTAACCAAAATTAAATTCGACCGGTGCTTCCGTGGCCAGGTGGAGAAGTGGTTAACGCGTCTGCGGCGAATGCAGAAGACGCTGGTTTGATCCCAGCCTTGGGCACCGGAGGCTTTGGACACTTTTTCCTTTGTATATGACATCTATATACATTTATAATTTATACATATAGTAGTGTGCCTACTTAAAATAAACAAATCAAAATATTTATTTAAATAATTTGATTTTTTCTTTCAGTTCTATGTACATTAATGTTTAAAACTGCATTAACTTCTGAACATCCTACACATCAAGAGTGAAGTTATTTATTCAATTTATATTTTAGTATGTTTTAATATAAGTATGTATAGTAATACTATGGCACCGGTATTATTTCAAAACTTTATTTTTCCCATCGAGAAAGACGTGTTATTAACCTTAAATATGTCTCAGTGGCGGCGCGTCCATATAACACGATTCCCGTCGGCTTGCCTAAGTTTCAGGCGCCTGAGCAGTATTCCTACAGTTCCAAGAAGAGATTTTATGCCAAATTCAGCACCGGCTTGCCTGAGAAAAATTTTGACACGCCGCCACTGATATGTCTTTTAAAATATTTGCTTAGCGGGGCGAAACTACTAAATGTGGCGTTATCAAGTAAAAGGTACATCATCGTCGGTTGTCAATAAGGCATAACTGCCATAATAATTCATCTAAAAATATACTCTATTAACAACCGACAATGATGTTCCTTTTGCTTGAAAACGTCACAAATATGTAAACTATTATAGGATCTATTATATTTAAACAATACTTGTACCATAGTGTGTACTTATATTCTTTTTTAAAAACAAAACAATGACAAAGGCACTTTAACAATAACTGTATCAGCTAACGTAAATAATCACAAATTAATCACACTTAATTATTAATATAGTATTTGAAAAAGTTAAAAATTAGTATTTTATGTACCTACTAAAAAAACCATGGACCAATAATATCTGGACTAACAATGTAGGAGTAGCGAGCGAGGTCAACACGATTTAAATAGAGTGAATAATTAACAAAATAAGATGAACAAGGCTAAAAAAGCCAATAGTTAATAAGATCGTTTAAATAATTTAAGTTATATCGCAAAACACGAAATGTAAGTGCTAATTATCATGTACGTAATATTAACAACAATTCAATCAAAGTTTATTGTCAATCTTGTTTTGACATAAGTCACTTTCATACTTTGAGTTGAACGTCAACTATAAGACAAGAAAAGGTACGCTTACATGTATGCTTACTCTATAATACATATGAAGGGATGTTTACAAAAACAACATAACTGCTTAGAGCGGTTGACACTTTTTAAGAACTTTGTTAATCGTTTTAGGTGTCAACCAGTGTAGGCAATTATGTTGTTTTTGTAAACATCCCTTCATATGAAGGGTACACGGAAAGAATATGTCTAGTCAGTTTGACAACATTTTGAGTTATAGCCGTTTTAAATTTTAGAACGATTCAATTAACCATACTATTTTCGTAACTAGATGTTTTATGAATTAATTGGATTTATGTTAAAAATTCCAGCTATTACAGAAGTTGTTGCTAATAGTTCATTGCAAGCTCTACATTTTGATACAAAAATGTCATTTTACGAAAAAAGGGACTAGATATGTTCCTTCCGTGTACCCTTCATATGTAAGCAGCTCGCCAGAAGTGACAATACGTATAAGTGCACCACTTCCGACAATGTCGTAGAACTTTTTATATTCCGACAAGAAATTGTAGGTGGCAACATCGTAGTGTCGTCCCTTTCAAATCAATCTAAGAGAACGGGACGACACTACGATGTTGCCACTTTTTAATTTCTGCAATTATTTATTATTTTGACAAACACGGGACTTAATCGCGTACACTTACTTTTAGTTTTCCTGACGTTTCGAGCGTGTCATAATAATTTGTGTTAATGTGTTTGTCAAAATAATGAGTGAAAACCGTGTGAGTTTTTAAATCTACAATTATTTGTCGGAATATACAAGGAAAACTTGGTATACCTGTGACCTGTTAGAATACTGTAAAAAAACTGCCCGTTAATAAAAACAAAGTTATATATTAAATTATACATTTCAATACCCTAGATCCGATATCTATTAGTCTATAACATACACTATGATACTAATAACACCTATATTATATATTAAGAACCCAAAAACTGTATTTAGGAACTCTTTTTTTTTATTGAGTGCAAAAAGGCAAGTAAATACTGGCTATAATTAATATTGTTACTTAAAAAAGTAGTCGTAATTATAACTATTTAAAAATGAATAACATTAAAACAAATGTATGTACAAAAAAATACTGTAAAGGACCATCACCTTTTAATATAAATTGCTTTGCAATTATATGAAAACTCATAATATGATAACAATATAACATATAACAGTTAAAATTTAAAACTAAGTCGAGACTAACGTTAATTAACTAAATAAAGTTGCATATGCCATTTGCATAAAAACGGAAACTCATCTTACTGTCTATAGATACATAGAATTTATATATAAAATAAAAATATATGGAGTAGGTGTGAAAACAGCGTAAAAGTTATACCACTACAGTTTTTGGGTTCCAAAGAGTCGAGACTTATATACGAGGTAAGCATAGATTTCAAAAGACAACGCTCCGGCCAATACCATTCACATTAAATCAAAGAGATATATATTCAATAGAGCAGCAGTGTAAGAACTTTTGAAGCTTCAAGTCAAGTGCCATCTGGACGAGAACAACCTAAAGTTACCGTAAATGTAGAACAGCGCCATCTAGTAATTGATTCCGTTACTATTATTACGGTATTACTACGATAACTTTGGGGAGTAAGGGGAGTACGGACTTCATAACATCTTATCCGACCCAATTGTCAACCTCACCTGCGGCGTACACCGCGCCGTGGTGCTCCCTGCTAGACAACGGACAAGGCTCTGGCGACTGAGCCATGGCGGTATAACCACATACCCAGTTGGGTAACTAGCTGGAAGAGGCATCAGCGACCTTGGAGTATAAGTGTAAGGCCTGAGTGGACGCTCGTGGGGGGGCGGGGCGGGCGGCGTGCATGTCAAACAAAGGACACTCGTACTGGTGTCCTGAGTCGACGCTGCACAAAGTGTATGCACGCTCGCCCGCCCCGCTGCACGCCCCGCCACGAGCGTCCACGAGGGCCTTACACTAAGTAACTCCTAAAAAGCCTGATGCAGAAGGCAAGGGGAAACCACTGCATTATATTCCCAAGAAAGTCATGAAAAGTCGAAGACGATAACTTTGTGTCGCTCCTGTAAATGTATACCTCTTTGCTTTACATTAATCCAATCTTATTTCCATAATAAAATTACCCTCTTTTTGTTATTTATAAACAATTATCATTTAACTGAAAGAAAATTACTACTTCGTACTGTCTATTTTAGGGGACTCTAAATTATGGCCCGCAGGTCGGATTCGGATAACAAGCCTGATTAGTGGGACGAAAAAGAGCTTAAGGCCGCGTTTCCACCAGAGATGAGTGAGGATGTGTCGCGAGTAATGTGTTTTGGAAAACCAATAGAATCACTTCATTTGTTTATCCTCGCACAACGCAGCTCTAGGATTGGTTCTTAACAAACACATCCCTCGCAACGCATCCTCGCTCATCTCTGGTGAAAACGCAGCCAAACCCATACAATCCCAACTGGGAGAAGGCAGCCGAACCCCACAGATCGGATAAAAAAGTTTGGAGACCCCTCTGGTCATTTCTATTCGATTGTAACACTAATGCAAAAAACAAGTGAATTATTTCAACCAATAGGATCACTACATAGTATAAAACGAAGTCGCTTCCTGCCGTCTGTCTGTATGTATGCTTAGATCTTTAAAAACTACGCAACGGATTTTGATGTGGTTTTTTTTAATAGATAGAGTGATTCAAGAGGAAGGTTTATATGTATAATTGCACCCGTGCGAAAGCCGGGCGGGTTGCTATTAACTCTATAAAAATAAATGTTGTACTTTAATGTTTACATTATTATAAGATCCGAATATAACATAATAATGATTACAAATACTCAAATAAACTTTTAAAAAAAATGCCATTTTTTGCTGGCAATATTACTCAAAATTTTACTATGAAAACAAGAAAAGGATAATTTTTTCACAATACCGTACGCCATTTTATATTTTAGACACCTTGTGCATAAACTTGGAGTGCCATTTCTAATTCCCAATCGATAATTGACGAGAGAATATTAAATTTAGCATGAAAATGGAGTGACATTTCATAAATCAATGACATAAAAGACTTGGCTACTTTTACACTTGACAATTGTCAACTTTAAACATACTGACAATGAGAATTTTAGTAACGTCAATTGTAAGTAAACCCTGACCAGAAATATGTGACGCCATGTTGCGGAATTTCATTGGAACTAAATTATTCATACTAAACTGAATTGTCACCATATACATGAGAAAAAACTGAAAAAAGCGCCCTCTTGACAATGGTCATATATTTCTGATCAGGGTTTAGATTTTGAGATTTGTTATTTCCATACATTGTATGTCAGTCTTTTTGACTGAAAAGTATTGAAATAAACACATAGTTTATTTATCTTAATAACAAATGAAGGCCGTGTTGGGCGTCGTAATCTGACAGTGTCAGATTATTGACAATTGTCATTTTTGTGAACTGTCATTTCGGTTTAACAATTGTTAGACAGTCAGTCTTTTAATATGTCAAAATATTGTTTTATTGGCGACTCTAAACATTTATATCAATATTTCATGAAAAAAGAAGTTTTTTTAAATAAAAAAACAACAAAGTGACAAAAAAAGTTTATGAAGGTGAATAGATTTTGCCTAAAACTCTTAAAACGAGACTTAAAATTGTCTTTAAAAATATATCTACATAGGTCTTAATTTTGGGGAATTCCATAAAAAATCACGATATTAACATTTATTAGCATTACTTTAAAACAATAAGTGTCATTTCATTAATGTTATAAGTAATTAATACTTTCTTACAATTTTACAAGCATATTTCCATCTCAAAATTACGCATTAGTGTAAGCGAGATAGCGAGAACAACTCTATTAATATACTATACGCAAAACTGTAGCTATAACATTTGAACTATACAAATGTGACATTTTCAAGTCAAAGGTACACCATGGTCTATATCTATATGTAAGTTGTCAATAAGGCGTCACTTGAAAAAAAACTCTATTAACAACCGACAATGATGTACCTTTGACTTGAAAACGTCACAAATATGCAATAATTACATCCCCTACTATCATTTTAATGGAAACTTTTTCACAGCCACGATACTATCAAAACAATTGATTTAATAACTTGGAAAAATTAAAACAAAATAGAAATTAGTACAGTCACCATCAGATATATCGGAGCGGCCAAGGTGGTCATAAATATCTGAACAACGCTTCCATTGTCAAGGCGATAAAGTGTTCAGATATTTTTGAGTACCTTGGCCGCTCCGATATATTTGACGGCGACTGTACCAGTGTATAGAACCATTTGATAACAAAAATATAAGAATTGGCTATGTATATGTATAATACTAATTAATACAACAAAGTTCATTAAAACCCTTGGGGTTAAAAAAAGTATAATAATTAGTTAATTAAAAAAGTATATGAAATTAAGTTTTTACAACAAATGTATTTTTTTCGTCTTTTTTAATGATAATTAGTCTAGTAGTGTAAGTAGAAGTTTTGAGAGCATGCTATGAATCATTCTAGAATTACAAAAAAAAAATCATTAAAATATGTAAACAAAATAAAAATGAGGGTTTCCTGAATATATTTTTTTCACCAGGTGGCAGCACCTTGGCGAGAGGTCTAGCTGTCATAATCCACCAATCATGTTTAATGTTTTTTTTATTACTGGATTTTGACAGCTGCTGTCAAAAAGACCTCGCAGTGGCGCCATCTAGAATTCGGTAGCTCATTAATACGATTCAAACTATTCTTCGCCCTACCAACTTACAAAAAATTTAAATTGATCATGTCAT
This sequence comes from Pammene fasciana, assembly GCA_911728535.1. Taxonomy (NCBI): domain Eukaryota; kingdom Metazoa; phylum Arthropoda; class Insecta; order Lepidoptera; family Tortricidae; genus Pammene; species Pammene fasciana. The sequence goes on along the minus strand of OU452294.1, from coordinate 11,969,434 downwards.
TAAAAAATAAACGATCACGAAACTTGTACAAATCAAAAATGTTTCGCTCATAATTTATGAAATAACAAAATATGAATTTTCTATCAAATACCAATTTTCTAATTATTATTGAATGAAATAAATATGAAATAAAAAAAATCTATCTCAAAAGTGACAAACAAATTTTACTTTTTTATGTAAAGTAGAAGAATTCTTCAATAGTAGGCCCATATCAAATAAAGCCCAACTGGGTCTACGATCCTCAGGCGATTCTCGCCCCTAACGGCTCGGCCTTACAGTATAGATAGAGTAGTAGTGATTATTGACGATAAAGGCTATAGTCGTGTAAAGCTCTAGAACGCTAAGCGAAGCGCACAACCTAGCACAGCACCTCGTACTGCGGCAAACGCTGAAACAAAAATGTATTTATTAAATTACTTAAAAATCAATCAAATTAAATTTTAGTTTCAATAGGGTACTTTTTATACTCGGCGACTGTAATACTCGAATTGAGATTGTGGTGGCGGAACTACTAGCGCATACTTTCCGATAGAGCTTGTATGGTCGCATATTGTAGCATCCATAACAATCACAGAAAGGATTTCCATACAATATTGTGACACTTGCCGGGCCCCGCCCCGCGTGTCGGGCGGGCGCGCGCCGGCACTATCCAGCGGGAGATCGTAGTTACTCAATTATATAGAAGCAGCAGGTTGTGCACGGCATTCGTCGAACTCAATTCTTACCGGCTTGCTTAAGCACTCGTAGAAAATAGTATTTTGTGCAACAGTTACATAATGAGGGTTCTTAAGATTCGAGGGTCGAAGTTACAAAATAAGGCGAAGCCGAATTTTGTAAAAACAGACCCGTGAATTTTAAGAACCCTTATTATGTACCGTTGCACACAATAGTTTTTATACGAGTGCTTAAGCAAGCCGGTAAGAATTGAGTGCGACGAAAGCCGTGCACAACCTACTGCTTCTATATAATTGAGTAACGTTCGATCTCCCGGTGGATTGTGCCGGCGGCGACACGCAATGCGGGGCCCGACAACAGTTTCACAATATTGTATGGAAATCCTTTCTGTGATTGTTATGGATGCTACAATATGCGACCATACAAGCTCTATCGGAAAGTATGCGCTAGTAGTTCCGCCACCACAATCTCAATTCGAGTATTACAGTCGCCGAGTATAAAAACTATATTGTGCAACGGTACATATTGGGATTCGCCTCATTTTGTAACTTCGACCCTCGAATCTTAAGAACCCTTATTATGTAACTGTTGCACAAAATACTATTTCAGTAGATAAATTTTACAATACTATAATTTAATAAGACACGGGAAAATTCAGGTGTAATATGTGTTAGCTTTAAATGATTTTATAACAGCTGATTTCATTTCATAGGAGAGTAGCCTTATTAAGATTTCCGGAATCCCAGGTGGCGGCACTGTGACGAGAGGGCTCTTTGACAACAGCTGTCAAAATCCACCAATCAAAAAAGAATACATGATTAATCATAATTGGTCGAGACTACAGGGGACCATAGAGCTGGCGCGTACCTCTCCCAGCGGATATCCTTAGCTGTGCAGAGAGGTAACGCCGCCAGCGTAATGGGGACCATGCCGCAGGCGGAAATTTTAGACGGGGTATTCTTTTTGTAGTTGGGATTTTTATAGGTAGGTTTACTTTTATACATAATTTTAAATTAGTTGTTAGTATAGTTTTTATTTGTTAAGTTTAGTTTTAGCTTTATTTTTAGATAGTATGTAACTTTGTACATATCTATATTAATAATCCCGAGGGGGGGGGGGTACGGAAAAGTCGAACGAGACTATGCTCAAACGAAAGAGCGTAAAGAATAAAGAGTTTTTGAATTGGACACTTATATCGGCAAAATTCGGATTGTCGCGTATTTTACGTTCAAAAGTGTAAATTTCGCAACTTAACGGCGGCCATATTGGTTCTTTGTCAGTGACTTCAGTGACGGGTGCGTTCGGAAATTGTGAACCATGTTTGCGTTCGGCGCATATAGGATAGGTCCGACGTGCATTGCGTGTCGGACAGGTTATGTGGTCAAACAAAGGGAGGTAAAAAGTAAATAAATGCTGAGAATAAATGTAATAAAACACGGCTGATTTACAAAATATTATTTTACAGTAAGTCTATTAGCACTATTAAAGGAAAATGTAAAGATGTTTGCAAGTTTTCGAACACTACCTGATTATGTTTTGTGATTGTCATATTCATATGCAATGAAAATAATGAAATGACCCGCGGGTTATGTTTATTTACCTACGTATTTTATCTAAATATGTCTCGAAAACTATTGTAGATATTGGTTCTCCGTTGGTTCTGTGAGTGCAGTGTAGAAACTGATGCATTATCTAAAATGTTCAGGCCGGATATTGTAGTGCCGAGCGCAACAAAAGTTTGTTTACAAATGTAAAGGCTAATCTTTTATTAAAATGACTGTAAGTATGACAAAATTATGTGTTATATTGAATTAACTAAAACGTAAAGTCAATCTTTGCGTAAAAAATTGCACATTTGGTTATATCTTTGAGTAAATAACCATGAATACATTAATGTTCTAAAGGATATCACGTTGTCATGAGGCATGTAGAAGATTATTTCTAAAATGAATACAAATTAATCATAGTTTAATGAAATAGGCTGTAGTCAAAATTAGAGGTGCTCATTTTTTATCCTAGGTATTCACAAATATGCTTATAAACATGAATTGTATGACCAAATGCTGTCATAAGTATAGTAAATAGTGTGTGCAATTGGAATTCTGAAGACTAAAGCTGAAGGCCTTTAAATAAACCCTGGCCACTATGGCTTTACTAAGAAAAAATTCACAAGCCGCCACTGAGAGTTAATGAAATTGGATAGATGAACGTGTTGTTTTGCTACAGCTTACGGCACTGCTCAGACAGCGCAAACGGCGCAGTTATTCTAATGACACAGTGTGCATATGTATGTAAAGTTGATCCGCGCGGTTTTCACTGATGTCTGATCCAGGCCTAAAGCAGCGTGTGTGCAGTGTCCTGTTTTTGTGGTTTTTAATCACAACAACCTCCTTCACTTCAAAGTAAATAAATTTAATGGCTACTGTCTCTGTCTGCTGTAATTAACTTCAACTACATTGAGCCGGAGTTAATTATTGGATCACCCAACTGGTAAAAAATTAAATTAAAAATGCATTATTTGTTGCACAAAAATAGACACAAAAAAAAGAGTGGTAATATACACTAAAAGTAAACAGAAAAACAATACTCAAGAAGGGAAAGGAAAAAAAAACACAACTTGCTTAGTTTTTATTAGTAGTTTCTTTTTGTCTCTGACGTTCATAAGTGCATTGTAATGTGCCTAAATTGAATAATTTTAAACAAAAAAGAACCGACTTCACTTAGGATCCGCTATTCCAAAAGGAAGTGGCCGAGTTGCTGTTAAAAATAGTGAAATCACTATAGGCGTGCCAATAATAGTTGAAGAGTTCCCTCGATTTCTCCAAGATCCCATCATCAGACCCCGACTTGGTGACAATGGGACCGTCTAGGGGATATACCCGTTCGATAAAAAAAAAATTGAAAATCGGTTCACGATTCACGGAGATATCGAGTAACATACATACATAAAAAATTATAATAATAATGTCTCGATCAACACCTCGAGAGACTTTTGCTAGGTGGCTGGATCAAGGGTCAGATGCAGAAGGCGGTGGTCATGGATACGACGCGGATAGTCCGCCGGTTCCTCTCACTGCGGCCCTAACCACCGGCAGCCTGGGCCCCTGCCATACCCTCTAGGATAGGTTTTTTATAATGTTTTTATTGTTTTTTTGTGTTTTTGATGTATTTTTGTACTTTACTTTTATAAAAATATTGTAAAAAACCTATCGCTAAGACCAAAAATAAATAAAGAACATAATAATGATAAAAAACAGTTGAATTGAGAACCTCCTCCTTTTTTGAAGTTGGTTAATAATAAATATCTTTTATCTTTTTTATTACATGCCACCTAATACCTAAAAGGAGGGCCACGTTTTTTCGAAAGTATATAGAGGTATTACCCGAGCGAGGTAGGACGGACGGAATCCCGGGACTTTCAAAAGCCGGGATTTCAGGATCCCGGGATATTCGGGACTTTAAAAATCCAGGATTCCGGAAATGCTTCAACGGGCTTCCGGGATTTTAGACAGCTGGGGTCTTGAAATGCGGGGCAACCGAATTCTAGGGTCCTGGGAGTCCGTAACTTAAGAATACCGGGATACTGGAACTTTCAAAAACCGGGATTTTTGAACTGCACGAAGCCGAAAAACCAGGGATTCCGAGAATGCGAGAAACCGAGATATAAGGATCCTGGGACTCCGGGACTTTAGGCAACGGGTGGGTTTCTTGGATGAAAAAGCCGAGTTCCCGATATACCAGGAGTGCGACGTTCTGGGGTTTTAGGATTTCGGCATTCGGAGTTTTAGAAACCCATGCGGGAAACCAAGATATTTGAATTCCGAGATTAAAAAGCCAGTGTTACGAGTCGTTAGAAAGCCGGGATTGAAGAAATGCGGGCCGACGGGATTTAAAAGTCAAGGGAGTCCGGAGTTTTGATATCCTTGATTAGGAGACTTAAAATACGGGATTTCGGGGGGTGCGCCAAAGTTCACATAAAATTTGTACTTCGATTATTGGAAGTCCGAAATTGTTGTTCATAATTTTTTTAATCATAATGATCATTTCTTATAAGTATTTTTTGTTCATAACTATCGTTACTCCGAATTATTTAAGTTTATAATCTAAATCAATATAAATATCTATTATACTAATATTACTTTCCAGAGTCACCGTTAGGTACGACGACGAGCGAAGCGAGGAGGAGTGTTAGGTATCTTGCGATCACAACACAACATAATTTCGGTTAGGTTAGGTTAGGTTAGGTTAGTGTGTCATCCTGCCCGAAGGGCATAACTACCCAGAATAGAAGCCCCCGCGAAGCGGGGGCTTCGTCGACCCTGTCACAGAAATGACTACTATCAACAAAAAACGTCTCAAAAAATTCGGACAGCAAACAATTATTAACACTGTCGTTATATGAAAAAATATTATAACCATAAAAATTATGACAATTTTTTTATGACGAATGATAATTCTGATCACAAAACGGTATTACTGAAAAAAATATGCGAAGTAATTTTATGTGAGCCAATATGGGCCGGGATATAAGGCCGTATAATGCCGGACGCCGGAATTTTAGGGTTTTAGGAATCTCGAACTTTAGGGATGCAGGATTCCAAGATTTTTAAAAGCCTAGATTCCGAAAATGTGTCTCTCAGAAATTTTAGTGTTCCTGTCCCAGGAGCCAAGGATTTTATAAATCTGGGAATCACTAAACCCCGAATTATGGATATAGTGAAACCGTGATTTTGGATTGCTGTGCGTGTGCACCCGAACCCGGACATAAGGGCATGCGGAATTCCGGAACTTTAGGAGGCCGGGATTCTGAAAATGCGGCTTGCTGGAGTGGTCCCAGCGGTCCAGGATTCCGAAACTTAAAAACATCGTAATTTCGGAACTGCGCGAGGCCGGGATTTTAAGATATTATAAACCAGGGATTCCGGGAATTGAAACAATCGGGATTTTAGGGTCCCGGGTGTGCCAGGACTTAGAAGTACAGGCTTACGGGACTTTAGAAATCCTAGGAATCCTGGATTGCGGGAAACCAGGTTGTTTTTACATATATTATAATATTTTCATTATTTTTTTTTTTACATACATAACATTTATTTTACCCGAGCGAAGCCGGGTTTTCATCTAGTATTAATAAATGTTTCCAGCATGGTGGGAAAAAAAATTGTGGATTACGACTAGACCTCTCGTCACAGTGCCGTCACCTGGTGAAAAAATCGATTCAGGAAACCCAAATTTAACAATAGACGGTAAATTCTGTGGTAACGAAAGATTAGTTGAATTTGACACCATTATTTTGACCATGACTTTACCTTACACCATACTTCATGGGGAAACTAGGACTACTAGTGGTTCTGCGAACCGTAGACTTCGGAGAACATAAATAACGCGACAGCAAACTTCCCCCCTTTCCCCCTCATTTTCCTCATAATCAAAAAAATGGCTTGACAATTTTTGGCAAATAAATCAAGGAACATACATGCCAAGTTTCATCGAAATCGGATGAAAAATGCGACCTCTAGACCGACACTGACCAACCAACCAATACACACACATCAATCTGCCAAATCGTCGTACCAGTGAAAACGGAGACGTTCGGCGCCTCGCTACGCTCGGCTCCTCAGTCAATTAGGAATGGCTCGGTTATGGCAAAGTATTCATGAAAAGTTTGATCTTTTTATATGAATTAGAAGAAGGTTCCCTTATAATATTTTCATCCCAGCGGTGCCCGCCAACACTCACGTGTATGTACAAGCGCGGTCACCAGAGCCGCGGGGTGTCCGCGAAGCCCGCCTCGCGCGCCTTCCAGTATTCCCCCGTGAATACCCACGTTTCTTCGCCGTCTTCTACCGTTTTTCTGTAATAACGTACATTATTCGACATTTTCTTTGTATTTAATTATCGTATAGCTACACGTCACTGGATAAAAAGAGGCGTTTCTTCTTTCAGGTGATAATAGTAGTGAGAAAGTAGATGGTGAAGAAAATCCAGTGAGTGCTGCGAGTTCCAGATGGGACAGAGCAGCTGCCGAGTTTGTTACTCTTTTAGCACCCAGGGATCACGTGTAGGTTTGTCTAAGGTTCCTACGGACGCAGAGTAACATTGATCCATCATTGATAACATTGATTTTCTTTGTACACAATTTTTAACGGCTAAATTCACTAATAGTCTTGAACTGAGAACTCGCGATTTAGGAGTTGATTAAATATAACAAGATCCTTGCGAAGATTTCGCCATCTAGCTCCATAACCCCTAGATCGATCCTGCTCATATACGAACTCTCAAATTATATGTATCTCTGCTACAACCCTAAGAAATTTCATAAATATCAGGAAAACGTTACTCAAGTTATCGCGGTACAAACTTTTAAAATCAAAAGTCATCGAAATACCGAGACGTTCACGTTGCAGTAGCCAGAAGTTGTTTGTAAGAACTTGCCCCGCTCGGTCTACCTAATCACCTCGCTCAATACGGACGGTGATTAATATTTATTGATTGATTAGTATTAGTCACAGACTACACAGACACCTCATCATTGAGCTTTTACAGGGAGCACGAGGTCACCACACATCAGCGCAATTTTATTCGTAAATTTCTACGATTCGAACAGCACATCTCAATAGTATTCTACACCAATTTGTAGTATAACAATCCAGGTTCACCCCTGTAACTTGATTATTGTGGATATTTTTAATTCACATGAGTAATGATCAAAAACGTTAACTCAATTGAAATAAGCGGTTGCGCTCTCATACCCAATTAGTACGGGAGCACAGATGCGTGGTGACCCCGAGTTGTACTTATGATCTGTCTAGTGGTTGAGGTTATCTGTGGTATTAGTGCACTGACCGGAACCACAGCGGGCTGTGTTCGACGCCGTCCCGACGCCTCTCTCTCTGTGCCTGCTCCAAATCGTGTTTAAACTGTTCTGCGGCGTCCACGTCACCCTCTTCTAGAGCCCGTTGGTCGGGTCTACAAAATAGTAAAACAATATAATGCCAAAATCTTAGAGCATTCAACCAACCGGAGTGGCCATTCACAGGCCAAAACCCCTCTTGGCCCTCTGCCAAAAACATGTCCGATGGTCATATTTATTGTTAGGTTAGGACGTGGCTATTTGTACTTCTCCCCCACAAAGATCGTCAGACTTTTTTGTATAGAAAATGACAGACGTGGCCACACCGGGTTGAATGCTCTAAGGCCAAAATAGTTGTGCAGACTTACTAAGGACTAGGTATTTTGGACTATACATATTGATATGCGCGATTTTGTATAGCTTTGACAGTCCGGGTATTTTATGTTTCTTAAGTTACTTATTGAAGAGACTATAGAGATATAGACGACCACAGCCTAAGAACTTTTTGAAGCTCATGTTAATTGCGCCATCTATGTCAAAGCCACCTAATGAGACCGAAAATGTAAGAGAAATGTCACCTGCACTGCTACTCCACCTAGTAACAAATAGCGTACTAGTAGCTATTAGGTGGAGTAGCAGTGCAGGTGACATTTCTCTTACATTTTCGGTCTCATTAGGTGGCTTTGACATAGATGGCGCAATTAACATGAGCTTCAAAAAGTTCTTAGGCTGTGGTCGTCTAAATCTCTATAGTCTCTGCTTATTGTGACAATATCTCTAGTCAGTGATTCCCTTCATAAAGATCCACCCTCCTTTTCAACCCTTAAGGATGATTTTCGTGATAAAAACTTTCATGCGTCCTTCTCCGGGACTCAAACTTTGCCCATGTCTAATTTCATATTAATCGTTTAACGGGCGTAAGCAGAGCCCGACTGGGGAAGTACCTCCACCTTACAGAAAACCACAGCCAAATAGCACTAGACCCTAATACTCATAGTATTGTGTTCCTGCTGGTGAGTAAGGTTGCCAAAGAGCTCAAAGAGGACCCAGTGTGTCGACGACGAGGGACCTCTCTTGTTCCTTTAGCCGTCAACACAGTGTATCCTCCTGTTTTTAAAGGGTCGGCAACGCGCATGTGACACCTCTGGAATTGCAGGCGTCCATAGGCTACGGTAGCTGCTTACCATCAGATGGGCTGCATGCTTGTTCGCCACCGTTGTTGTATAAAAAAAAGCATGAATAGACAGACGGACAGAGTTACTTCAGCATTGATAATAAGTTTGGATGTGGAGACTGGGCCCTATTTAATAAACATTACAACCCGACAAATATGTTAAAAAACGACAAATTTGTCCAATTGTGCTCATATTGCGTTCAATAAACTTTACAGATTTGTCACAGGGTGACAGGTGAACTCGTGTCAATGTAGCTGGTGAATTTTGTTTAATAAAATTGTGACGGCTACAAAATTGTCATTGTCAACTACAATTCAAAAATTGTCATGAATTTCTATAGACAATGAGCCAATATACAATTACATATAACAATTACAACGCTTTATCAAACACGATTATGTCCAACTGTAGTTACAATTAAATAAATTTGTCAAGCGTGACAATGACATATATGTGGGTAGATTGTAATTTTTAATGAACAGATTTTTGAATTGTATTTGTGATTTGTAATTGTGGATTGTAATGTTTATTATTTAGGGCCCTGGATTGCAGGGCCCTAAATAATAAACATTACAATCCACAATTACAAATCACAAATACAATTCAAAAATCTGTTCATTAAAAATTACAATCTACCCACAAATATGTCATTGTCAAACTCAACAAATTTGTTTAATTGTAACTACAATTGGACATAATCGTGTTTTATAAAGCGTTGTAATTGTTATATGAAATTGTAAATTGGCTCATTTTCTATAGAAATTCATGACAATCTTTGAATTGTAGTTGACAATGACAATTTTGTAGCCGTCAGAATTGTATTAAACAAAATTCACCAGCTACATTGACACGAGGTCACCTGTCACCCTGTGACAAATCAGTAAAGTTTATTGAACGCAATATGAGCACAATTGGACAAATTTGTCGTTTTTTGACATATTTGTCGGGTTGTAATGTTTATTAAATAGGGCCCTGGTGCTTCTAAATACATATGTCACACCATTTGGTGGAAGGCGCTTCATACGTTGTACAGATTCAATCTTGTATAGTTGGCTGTCAAATGGTACCTTTTGATTAAGACTATCACATGTTGTAGTTTCTTACCTCAGCCTAGTATCAGTGCCGGGTAGAACGTCCCGCATGCCCGGCTCTAGCTCATTGAGCTCCATGGCAAACCGCGTGAAACCGTAGTACAGCTCATAGTCGGGCGGCATCGCACCTGCAATCATAGTTATACCATAATAATTATAAACAAAAAAAGAACCGACTTCACTTAGGATCCGCTATTCCAAGAGGAAGTGGCCGAGTTGCTGTAAAAAATAGTGAAATCACTATAGGTGTGCCTATAATAGTTGAAGAGTTCCCTCGATTTCTCCAGGATCCCATCATCAGATCCCGACTTGGTGACAATGGGACCATCTAGGGGTTATACCTGTTCGATTCAAAAAAAAATTTTGAAAATCGGTTCACGATTCACGGAGATATGGAGTAACACACATACAAAAAAAAAAAAATTATGATAAAAAAAAAAAAAAAAAAAAATTCAGTCGAATTGAGAACCTCCTCCTTTTTTGAAGTCGGTTAACAAATATACGTATAATAATAGTTCTTCCAGGAATCTCAGAATTTTTTCTCAATAAGCTGAAGTTAAAAATACGCAGCAAGATCGAGTCGGACTTTCAATCCAGAGCGGAGGTCTCGCGTAAAAAGTTTGAAGCTTGCTGACGATGAAAGTGAATGGATTATAATATAACCCCCTCCCTCCCCTTATTCATAAACGTCTCTCATGCCTCAATAAAGATCACTTAGGTATGTTTTACATAAACATAAATTACCTAATTGAGGCCTTATTTATTTATCGTATGGCTTGTTACAATGTCACTGGATATTACATAGGTAATTAAACTTATAATAAAAATAACAATTTTGAGAGAAACTAAGATTAAAATTTTGCCCTGCTCAAGTAAGCCACCGCATCCTCAGTTAAGTTTTTGAAGTCGTCTATGTGGCCTGGGTATTTCGTAAGGGGGCATTCCAGCACTATGTGTTCGATGGTCTGGTCTGGGTGTCCACAGTCGCAAGCAGGGGAGTCACTCCAACCCCATTTGTGCCAATGGTGGGCGCAGTTACCAACTCCCGTCCTCAGGCGATTAAGGGCCGACCACACCCGTCGGGGTTCTTGTAGGCCGGTTTTTTTTTCAATTGAGGCCTGAGAGACATTTATAAATAAGGGGGGGGGGGGGTAAATGTATACAGAAATATTCACTTGGCGCCGTACCGTGGAGCAAGAGATGGGTGTATTGGGGATGGGATGGGAGGTGTTCCACCGCACTGGACCGAAGCCAGTGGAAGAATCTAATTCGAGCCCTACACCCCAGCCGTGGGTAAAAGGACGAAAAGAAGAAGAATGTATACAGAATAAGTGATGTTTAGCCTTTAGGCTGTGGGCTTTTCGGAGCATACCGTGAACACCGTGGTTCTAGAATCCAAGGAGTCGGTTTGGTATAAATTAGTGCGAATTTAGCAGATTTTTTGTTAACTTTTTAACCGACTTCAAAAAAGGAGGAGGTTCTCAATTCGATTGATTTATTGATTTATTTATCATCATTATTATTTTTTTGTATGTATGTTACTCGATATCTCCGTGAATCGTGAACCGATTTTCAAATATTTTTTTCTTAATCGAACGGGTATAACCCCTAGATGGTCCCATTGTCACCAAGTCGGGGTCTGATGATGGGATCCTGGAGAAATCGAGGGAACTCTTCAACTATTATAGCCACACCTATAGTGATTTCACTATTTTTCGCAGCAACTCGGCCACTTCCTCTTGGAATAGCGGATCCTAAGTGAAGTCGGTTCTTTTTTTGTTTAAAATTATTTATGTTTTCCCCTTTTTGTTGCTGAAAACTAGAATATTCAAAATTCCTGAGTGAAATCCCCTGTTAACATTCTGCAGGCTAAGCTTTCCCGACCACGAAACAATGGTGTTCCGGACCTTTGGGAGGCGTATGCGGAGCCGAAGCCAACGCGCAGAGGCCCTTTCGACAATTTAATGAAAAGTGAGGGGTACACTAAGCGGATGCTGCCCCTGCCCGTGTCATGGGACGCACGCAGAGACAACCCGTGTAGACTAAGCTTGTTATTATGATTGTTCAATGTTCTTCAATATTCAATGCATTAAAACGTTTTTCAGCATATAATCTTGGCATTTAAAACATTACCTGGTCTCCAAAGCGTCCGTTCTCCTCCCTGCAGACCTTCAGACCAGCGCCCCTGCAGACGCATCCGTGGGGAACCTCCCACCGCCACCACACCTCTCACTTCATGTCGACTCGAAGACCATGAGCTTGCCTGTAAGGTAATACAAACTATTTTTATTTCTAACACTCAAAATACCCTTATATGTAAAACGTGTAAGTGACAGTTCAAGAAATAACCTTAAATTTTGGCAAATTAAGCCGGTCCTATTAAGCCTACAATGTACAGATACTTTATATTTTCACTTTGATTTTACAGCGCCTAGCAGTAAATGCTATGATTTGACATAAAAATATAATTTAACCTTAAAATGAAACAATTCATCTTGATATATTTCTTCTAATCCTATTTGAAGGACAAGTCCAACACGAAATGTACACTGTACAGTCGCCATCAAATATAACGGAGCGGCCAAAAGTACTCAGAACTATCTGAACATGCACTTTAACGCCCTGACAATAGAGGCGTTGTTCAGATATTTGTGACCACCTTGGGCGCTCCGATATATTTGATGGCGACTGTACACTACCGGCATAAGGAAAAAAACGCATCTAACATTTTTTTCTAACCCGAGTTGTATATATATTCCGAATCAGTAAAAAACGGCGATTCCATGTAGATGTGTCTTTTTCCCGTATGACGGACGTAATTTAATTGAAGGAATGTTTACAAGAACAACGTAACTGCTTAGAGCGGTTGACACTTTTTTAAGAACATTGTTAATGGTTTCAGGTGTCAACCAGTGTAGTCAGTTATGTTGTTTTTGTAAACATCCCTTCAATTGTTCAGCCATTTAAGTTTCACTTTACATGGGTCATTTTATACAGAGTAAGTACTAAACAAAAGAAAACTGTACAGTAACGGACTTTTTTTTGAGCCATTTTTTCATGTTCTATTTAATTTCCGTATCTAATATCTGTATAAATCAAGCCCCAATCTTTTTTCTTCGAGTACAGAGCCAAACATTGCGCATATTCCCTTAAATATGAGACATACCTTAATAAACTGCAGTTTGCAAGTAATGTCGGTGCCGTGGCACACGATATGCATGTCGCCGTACTGGTCCACCCACCGCTGACCGCCAAACAAGTTGTGGACGCACGTCGTCACCTAAAACATTGATTCATTGTAAATGTATAGTACATTATGACAAAGGACGGGATACAAGACACGTAGATAAACGATTTTTTACAAGTATTCCCGCAGAGGCATATATATCGCCCAGTAGATTGGCACTTCGTGGACTCGCCCCAGAACTTAGTTTTGATGCCAGCTTCTTGCTAACAGTCCCAAAGAGGGCGTTATCTCTAGTATAGCTTACTTTGTTTCAACTAAGTGTTTTGGTGTTGAACTGTAAAATTATATGTAATTTGAATAAATAAATAAAAAACTATAAAAGGTAGTAAGTACATATAAAGTACTTTTAGGATAATCCTGGTCACGGCACCATTTATGTAACGAAACTACTAACCAGTATAGATATTTCACTGGGATACTTTCCTATATTGTAAAGGAGACTCCATATAACAGTATCGTGCCTAAACTTACCTTATTCCAACTATAATGGTCTCCAGAAGGTGTCAATCTAACATGGACTCGCCCAGTCGGCTGGAACTCCATGGACTTGCCCCAGAACTTGGTTTTGATGCGGGCCTCCTGCCAGAAGGTCCAGCGAGGGGATTCCGCGTGGCATGCTGATATTGGCGGGTGGTGGGACACCTACAAACATAATAGGTTAAAAACTATTTAAAACGGGATATTTACCATGTGAGTTTTTTATTTCTACTGGAAGCGGGAACTAACCATTGGATTGAGTTGCACAACCCTCAGATACTCTCGACTGAAAGACACTATATACCCAGGATGGTTAAGGAGGCCATCGAAATTCTTAAATATAAGAATTTCAACCGGGAAGACGGCTTTCATTTGTCAAGTGTCTGGCATCCAGTGATCCGTAAGTTCTCAAAACCAAAACAGTCTATTTCGGTAAACACCGCGCGAGTTGATACCGTAAGTGTAGTGTGTCGTAACCGTGATCGAGTTCCAAGTGAGAATGCGGACGGTAGTAGTAGCAGTGACAACGGACGAAAAAAGCGAACTCGAAAGAGGGTAGATCGCTATGGTGTGTGGGTAGACCACAACTGACACTCGCAGCAACTTCAGTTACTCCGTGATAATGGCGCATGCAACTGTGCCGAAATATCGGAAGCTCAAAATAAAAAACTCACATGGTAAATATCCCGTTTTAAATAGTTTTTGTAATGTTAATGACCATGTTAGCTTAAAATCATATATAATAGGTTAAATTAGGTTTTGTTAAAACAATCATGAATACATTTATAAATGTACGCGACATATCTGTATAATAAGTAGGTGCTGTTTGGTCAAGCTAAGCGCTATCTCAAAATGAAATGAATTAAAAAATGAGATTCTGAAGTATAAAATTTAGGGACACATTTGCATTCAACCTTTATCTGAGGAAGCGCTATTCGACTTAGAACAGTAATAATCTTTCGTATCGTTTTGGAATGTGGATCCGCGTACGACAAAAGTATTACAAAAAATAACCTCGCGGTTTACAACTAAATTATATAGTAGAAATTTCATGAACGACTTTCATTTTACAAAAAAAGCTTTTGTTTGTAGTTGTTTTAGTATTTTACACTTGAAGACCTAAAACTGACGTTATTTGATGATTTATAGTTACTATTTTTAACCCTTTAACGGGCAAGACTGAAAAAAATCCTCAATTCAAGCCTCATCGCCAATCTATAGTCCTAAAAATTCTGTACAAGAAAAAAATACAAAAAGATGATGTTAAAGTGGTCTTTTTTGAGACCGTTGCCCTATAAAGGGTTAAAGAAACTTTAATTGATAATTAATGACGCTACTATTTTCACCAGCCTCGAACTCACGAAGATCTGCTCCTACGCTGTCCGCCCAGCGATACTTAGGGTAAGCAACAGGCCCGTCCACCCAATAGACTCTTTTTACTGAACAATCTTCCATCCTCTGGTAATATAGTACTCTTCGCGCTATAGTTTGACGCCCTGTTAATATAGTAGTCATAAGTTAGTAATTACCTGTTCAGCGATAAACCGAAAGTCCCTATCCCCCCTCACGTACTCATACGTCTCGGCCAGCAGCGGGTTGAACGGCTTGGAGGCGGCGCGGTGCGCGGACGCCGCGTACGCGCTGACGGCGAACGCTGCTATTAGAGACATGCGCTCCAGCTCGTTGGTGCACGAAGACGCCGAGTCGAGCAGCTCGGAGTATTCTAGCTCTTCGCAGAGACGCTGTGAACAAGTATTGATACCTAACTGATTAACTGAACTAAAATCTAGGGCGTGTAATATGAAAACACGCAACAAAGAAACAGAAGACAATTAATAAGTTTTCAAAAAACGTATCATTTTTAAATTACGCGCCTTTTAAATGGTAAAAATTGGTTGGTTCTGAACCGTTTTGTAGTGAAACTCTTTTTGACTGGATTTGGTGAAGGTCGCGTAAAGCAGTGGTTACTAGTGGTAAGGCCTTGAACTTTGCAGGTCGGACTGGATAAGGAAGGACTAATTGGCTAGATGTCGATATTTTTGTGGCTCCCAGATAATCCTGGTCACGGCACCTATTATGTAACATTACTACAAACACGATTGGATAGATCTTCATGAAGCTCAAATTAACTAACCTGCAGCATATTCAGAGGCTCATTAATAGTGACCGGCATTGAGATCTGGCTGAGGTCCTTGCCAATATTCTTGTACAGCAGGTTCCAGAGACTCGGTGACGCTGGTGTGGGCCGCGGGCACGGCAGCCGGGAGCGGCGAGTGCAGATCGTGGGTAGCGGGTCTGAGCCGTTTTGTAGAGGGGTCCTTTCTGCTGGGATTACTGCTGATGCTGAAAAAAAGATAAATATGACTTGATTGTTGTTGGAAGAAGCGCTGGTAGCCTTGCGGTAAGACGTTCGACTTTCAATCCGGAGGTCTCGGGTTCAAACCCCGGCACGTACCACTGAGTTTTTCGGAACTTATGTACAGAATATCATTTGATATTTACCAGTCGCTTTTCGGTGAAGGAAAACATCGTAAGGAAACCGGACCTAGTCCCAAAAAGGCCTAGTTTCCCCTCTGGGTTGGAAGGTTTGATGGCAGTCGCTTTCGTAAAAACTAGTGTCTATGCCAATTCATGGGATTAGGTTGTCAAGCGGACCCCAAGCCGGGATAAACGCTAGGAAGAAGAAGATGACTTGATTGTTGTTGGTAGCCTAGCGGTTACTCGTAAGGTTAACTGAAGATGATTAACCAAACTAAAGGTCATTGGTTTAAGGATTTCATGACACAATATTAGGAAAGTATGATCCATCTTAAAAAATACATTATATAAGTACTTATTCAAAAATTGGGACACCACATGTTAATAAATAAATATTGTAAAGGCAGGTTTACACACATATTAAGACTTCTCAGTAAAGTAGTTAACACACATAAAGCTACAATACAACACATATAAGCGGACTCACTCGCACCATCTGAATTATCTGAGCTGGCCGAGCCTTCCTCGCTGCTCAGCGACCCTGCCTCTGATGATGAGTCTCCGTCGAGTTCTATCACACCCGCCTGAAATAAAACAATTTCATCATCACCATCATCTTAGCCATAAGACGTCCACTGCTTGGCAGGCGAGTTGGCGCGCGCAGTTATTTTTGTTTATTGTTTGTAGGCTTTCGGAAGATGCTGCTGCCCATCTCCCGGTATATTCCCTTAGCAGACTGTTCGTTCTGTAAAACCGTTAGCAGACTCCTACTGCAACCACGGGACGTTATGGTGGGGGACAATTCTAAGGCCCGGCACCCCACGGCTCTTTACAATTTCATCAGAGATAAATAAATTTTTGACCATCCTTGATATTGTAGTTATTACTGTTAAACTTGCGTTTTCAATCGATTTCAAGATTTCTAAGTCTCAATTCGTCGGGATGATTGTTTTTTTCGAAAACGAAATTCGGAAACGGCTGGGCTGATTTGGAAGATTTTTTTTTGTTTGAAAGGGTGTACTTAACAGTTGGTCCCATGGTAATCACTCATCAGGTCAGGATCTGACTATGGGCTCCTGGAAAAATCGAGGAAACTTAAAATATTATACACTTCTAGATAGTCATTTGAGTATTTTTTTACAATAGCTCAGGCATTTGCTCTTGGTAAGGAGTAGCCTAAGCATAGGGTAACTTATATAGTAGAGCAGCACGCCTTTTTCCGAGGGGAAAATCCTTTATGGATACTTCCGCGCCACGGGGCAGCGCGAAAGTTATGTCGGAGTCGCACCGACTAAAAACCCCCCGAGGGTCCTCCTCAACGCCATTTGGACGGCTCCGGGATCTCTACTGAACGCGCCGGTGCCGCCCTGATGTTATGCCCTTACGGTTTTCAGCCTGTTTGAGGATCACAGCCCCGTACTGTGACCCTTGACTACCCCAAGGTTCCCTTTTAGTCGCCTCGTACGACAGGCAGGGAATACCGTAGCCATATTCTGATGCCCGGGCTACAGGGCTCAGAGCAGCACGCCTAGCACATGACTGATGCGACAGTATCTCGCGCACGAGATAGACTACCCGTCACTTTTTAATTGACACAGTCAGAAAAGGACTGATAGACTATCTCGCGCGCGAGATACTGACGTAACATTCATGTGCTAGGCGTGCAGCACAGCCTAAGAACTTTTTGAAGCTGGAGTCAATTGCGCCTTCTGTCTGTAAAGATACCGAAAATGTAAGAGGAAATGTCACCTGCACTGCTACTCCACCTAGTAACAAATAGCGTACTAGTAGTACACTAGTAGCTACTAGGTGGAGTTGTTTTTTTTCACATCTTATTTATTCCTCACCTCATCAGTAGTAATAATCTCCGTCGGCTTAAGCTCGTCCTCGTGTTCCTCCGCATCAAAAAACTCCGAAGCCGACACACACGAAGAACTGTAGCTCAGAGACTGAGGAAACGGCCGCGGCGCCTGCTGCAAGGTGGACTTTTTTACATTACTTGTTGTTCATATTCAGGGCAAAAAGGACTATATAGTGTTGCATTAATCGAAGATTATCTTTTATAATTTCGTTTAAAATGCGATAATATTCTAAGCGAGACTACGAATAAATTCAATGGCAAGTTCATGTCTGTTTATATCTGTCGGCGGCCGATCGTAAAATCAGGCAGATCGTAATGTTCCTGTGTAATGATTTAACGATAGTCACATTAAACCAATGTATAGACACAATACACAATATGGATCACTTCAGGTCTGAAATAAAATATATATATATTTTTTTTATAGGTAGGTTAGGTTCGTTAGGTTGCTTCAGATGCCCGAAGCAAACTGCCCAGAAATAGCGGGGCTCCTATTATACAAATGACCTTTGTGGTCAATCAAATAGAAATCACAATATAAATCACCTTTGTGATCACCGCACACGTGTGGGTCTCCGCGCCGCCGGCCATATTTTAACACATTTTTTGTCAAATTAATCGCATCGATATTTTAGAACTTGACTGTATTATCGGGTTCAGAATTGCATGGCTGATTTATCAATGAATTCAATAAATTGGTGATGCAATTATGAACTCAATGGTACATAAAATTAAGGTACTTACTTGATCCGAGTTGTTACCGACGGACGATATCTCTGCGAGGTCTGACGCGTCGTGGATCCGAGAGAGTCGAGATCGCAGTTCTGTGTTTAAAACTTCACACGTCATTATTTTATATACTTAAATTATACTAAAAGTACGTTAACTATAAATGTGACACTTAACACATTAACTGCAAGACGAAAAATGACGTCCTACTTCAGAAGCCGGGCGTCTATGGTTACGTACCTACAAAACAATCCGCCCAGGGTTGTCCGGCATCTGAGCAAAGCTTACGAGCGCCCACGAGGCGGGTTCTTGGCAATGAATGTGTTATTTGGAGAATATACCATTTGGTGATTAAATGTATTCGAGTAATAATAGCGTAAGCACCGGCCTCCAAATGGTACCTTTTGATCCAGACTATCACAAATAACTAAGATTGTAAATACGTTTTGAATACAATTGTTTTGAAATTGTAATGTGCCTAAATTGAAGAATATATATCTTTTATCTTTTTTTTTATTAATGCAAAAAGTAACAATGCAGCTCAGTTTAAAGCAGTTACTCGTACCTACTCATCAAACAAGCTGGACTTGTAAATTGTGATAATGAGAATTTATTGCTGTCGAAATAACTATGTTTACCGATTATTCGAGAATTTGATTTCCTTGAAAACGAGATGACCAATATAACAAGATTACAAGACCCATAAGATGATTTTTCACGCCTTCTAGCTCCATGACCCCTTCATCGATCCCGCTCATATATGAACTCTCAAATTATATGTATATCTGCTACAACCCCAACAAATTTCATAAATATCACCAAAACGCTACTAAAGTTATCGCGGAACACCCCAAAAATCAAAAAGCCCGGCCCAGTAGCCGAAGTTGTTTGTAAGAACTCACTTCGCTTACGCTCCGCTCGTTCGATAATTACAATATCAGGTTAAACAGTGCTCACCAGAATTCTGCTGCAGCGCGGAGCTGAGGTTGGTCCTCAAAGCTGCCACCACGCCCCCCGCTGACGGCGTCTCGGCCGCCTCCATGGCTGCCCGGAGACGACCGCGCTCCACCACCTGGCAACCATAAAGTCACACACACTTTACCAAAAATATGACACATGAAAGGTCACCCTCAACAAGCTCTATCAGAGCGCGCGCGCCGAGCGGCACGTCGCGCCAACCGCCGGCCACCGGCAGTCAACGGCGCGGCGCCACAACGACGGGTCGTCGATCGGTTCGCCTAGGACTTTTAGTGCTTAAGGATGGAGACCTAAGCTCTCCGCCCATGTCGCGCGCAGTGACTAAACACAAGTAAGTACAGCCGCATGCAGTGATAATAGTGTTAATATGTCTCACGAAAGTTATTACTCAATACAATACATGTGAAAGATGTTTGGCATTCCTATATGATGTCCCTAAAACTAACGTCAAGATTTTTAGGGCTGAGAGAACAGGTGATCGTGATGGCCTAGATTAAGCAGATTTGGTCGTCTAAATGGTTTATAATAAGTTTTCTATATACATATTGTTTTATCGTCTCTACGTTTATTCTTGGTCTCAAAGGGATTAGCGCCTTATCGCCCGTTGGCAAATTGGAGGCGCCATAAAAAAAGGTGCAGGGCGCTTATTATTGTTAAGGAATTATCAACTCTTTAAATCTAGACTTTAGACACAAAACGAATAACTAAATGTGGCCAGCACGTGCCGGAGTGGCGCGTGCGGTGATAGGTAAAAGTTGCCGGTAGTTATACAGTTAACTTTGCATCTACTGGCTGGAGTCATAGAGTTGATAATTCCTTAACAATAATTAGCGCTCTGAACCCTTTTTTATGGCGCCTCCAATTTGCAGTTTGCCAACGAGCGAAGACGCTCATCTCTTACAGACCAAGAATAAACTTAGAGACTATACCAAAGTGTAGTTAACTTAGTCTTAAGTCTTACCAAAGTAGACACGACGGTCTTCAAATTCGCCACCAGATCTTTAGTCAGTATGGTAGTCTTCTCTCAGCTGGTGGTCGGGTGTAAGACTGGTGAGGGACGCTGAGCCCCCGCCCATACCCACGCTTAGGGCTTTATCATCAGAGATTAAGACGGTGCAGGCACATATTTAAGACAAACCTCAACAAGGCTTACCAAGTGGGACAAAGGTCTTCAGACTAGCCATCAAATATTTTGCTAATAAAGTGAAGTTTTTGCTTAGCCCGTGCTCATATTTAGGGCTACAGGACTTGAGTCACGCGGACAGGTATATATCTAAAAGAATTTTATGATAAATAGTCTTAAGTCTTACCAAAGTAGACACGACGGTCTTCAAATTCGCCACCAGATCTTTAGCCAGTATGGTAAAGTCTTCTCTCAACTGGTGGTCGGGTGTAAGACTGGTGAGGGAGGCCGGGCCCCCACCCGTGCCTACACTTAGGGCTTCCGCGCCGGGCAGGGACTGCGGGCGCGCCGCCGCGCATGCTAGAATGGAATAAGGTCAGGGTAAGACAGGCACTGGGATAAGTCAGACAGTTGTATGTATACCAATACTGCTAGTCTTTCCCTGGGGAAATAAACTATCCCCCATATTCATAAACGACTACTAAAGTATGTATGTATGTATGTATGTATGTATCACTTTATTGCACATAAACAAGTATAACATTAAAACATTAGTAAAATACAAAAAGATATGCACAAAGGACAAAGTTAAGAGGACTCTGATAATCGTTTGTCCCTTTCCGTCCAACTTATATGAGGGAAAGGGACAAACGATTATCAGCGATCTCTTAACTTTTAGTGGCCGTTTATGAATAAGGGGCTATATCTTACGCCATCTTACCTTAAGTTTTATAAGTGTACTTAATTTGATTTTTATGATATAAACTAGATAGTTTTAAATCTGTTACATAAATTGATCCACATAAAAGTATAGCAAATGTTAATACCTACATTTTAAACTGTGACTATGTTTTTTTTTCATGTTAAACTGCCGTCGCTATAATCCAGTTTTAGTATATATTCTAGACATGCAATAGATGGCATACGTAAGAAAAAGCAAGGAAATAATTTGATTTGAGAACTAGTGAAAGTAATCGGTGATATACAAAATAAAAACCCGGGTGCGTTTATTTAGGATGTAACAACATAATTTAATCATTTTCCCAGACTGCTAGCTTTCTGCTTTCTCTTTAAGAATTCTTTTCTTGAAAATAACATTTTGAGACAGGTACTTCATGGGTGACGAAAGATGACAAATAGAAGAAAAAACACCAATTAAATTGAACAACGTTTTTTGAATGAATCATCTAACTGGAAAGCATTCGGTATTTTATTGGAACCTGATCGTCGTTGCCCTCTATAATTCAGTATTTCAGTTTTGTACAATAGAAGTAAATAAAAATGGGTTTAAAAATAAATAACTTATTATTTTTTCTGCTCAGCAGCATATAATGCAAAACTACGAGTATTTAAGCCAACCCTCAAAGATCATTATATTATTACTTTAAGCAAGCAAATGCCAGAAAATAATTATTTATAGATGGCTCCTGAGTTTTTATGATAAATGGATGGAAAAAACAATACTATAGTAACGCAAAATAAACCAAAATAACTCATGCAGGTTCCAATATTATGATCATAATATTTATGATTCATAAGTATATAAAGTATGATTTTAAAATCCCAAAATGTAGTGTATAAAACTAACACTAAACGAGTTAATAAGAATTATAAAAAGTGCTTTTCTTGTAGTGGTTTAGCGTGCGGAAAGTTTGATATTGCGCACTAGTGCTTTTTACTTTTCCAGCCAATCACAGCTAATGACAGTGACAGACAGCCAATCAGAGCGCCGCACCGCACCGCGCGGAGCGTTCGGATACATGTACTAAAGTAACCTCAAAGTGAATAATTGACAATTTTATAATTTTTTCGCAACTGTATTAAAAAACGTCGTTCGATACTCGTGCGTAAATGTACGGTACTAGTAAAGTAATGACATACTTTCCGCACTAATATCGAAATGTACTATTATGATGTACACGTGCCGCGTCTGTGGACGAGGGATCCTCTCTCGCATAGGGCTATAGAGCACGAACGCAAGTGTCGTTACCGGGATGCTAGGTACTTAAAACATGGTACAGATGAAAAGGCCTATTTTTGTATCGTCGTTGCGCTTTCCAAAACTTATATGTGCATTTTTGTGATTTTTTTTTTATTTGCTATTCGTTGATAATTTTCAAAGCCGCATCTGCTACAAAAACAAATATGTCTAAAATGCTAATACAAACGGAGATAACAATTATTACATGTGCAATAACCAATGAAAAAAGTATACAAGTGTCTGCGCAACACTTAACTATTTTATGAAATTAGGCGCGTCGCACTTATCAGGTTTGTTTTGCACATGTCACTTTTTACTCCTTTATGCATTCTGAGGGTACGTTGAGTCGACGAAAGGTTACTTAGTGAAAATTAGTGGAAAATATCGAAAAAGTGTGAATTTATAGGTATGTTTTTATACTTTTATAATAAATTATGATAATAAACCCGTGGTAATGAAGGATCATAAAACTTACGCAGGTATAATTCAATATCTAACTAAACTTACAACTGGTTGGATGTTTGCCATAGGTATTTGTAGGTAGGAAGATACTTCATTTCTTATTTACATAACTGTTTACATTAATTAGTTGTATGATATACCTAAATAAGTTAAATCGCCATTTCAAAAATTTTAACATAGTTATACGGCGTTGTTTTTATTTAATATTTAATTTCATGGATCAACGTAACTTGGAAGGACGTATAAAACAGTAACTAGTCCAACATATTTAGACCCCTCAAAGGTTTTGTTGTTAAGTAATAAAACTATCACATTTATTTTGAATCAAGTTTCGCTGTGTTGAATTAAATACCTACATATTTTCTCATGACATGTGTTTTTTACGTATGACTTAGCTTTGTTGTAGGTTTAATTTGGCTTGTGTATTGTTTATAGGTAATTTTAAGTAGAAGACTCAGTGAAAAAATGAGTGCGAGATATAAAGGTCGGCGAGGAAAACTTCTTGTTGATATGAGTACAGGGAATATAAATGCAATCAACGACGAGCCAAATTTTTCTTCGGATTTTTTTCCTTGCAATGTTTATGATCCCACTAGATCCCACGATACAGTTAATCAAAATCTAACCTTGACGCTGGAAAATAACTCTTTGAATCAAAATTCAACTCTTCCTTCTATATCTTTAATGGAAACTGATGATATACCGATGGACTCGTGTTTTCTTGACGTTAGCTTAAGTTCACATCAGTCATCTGTCCCCGAATATTTTATCAGACAGTCTACTAGTGATTACTCTGTAACCCAGAGCCAGATAACAAAATCATCTGAAATGAATGGGATAAATATCTCTCCAGCAACTTTTGCACCAAATGAACAAGAAAGTGGGTTAAATAATAACTTTTCTTTTATGGAGTTAGATGAAGCAACTGGGCTTTTTAAAGTTGGTCATGATGATATGAGGACCCAAAATGACAATTTCGTATTGGACGATCAGACTGGGGAAATAATTTTCTTAAAAGAAAGTACTGAAGAACCTCAAGCTGATATTTACGATTATCGAAATGATCGGATGTTCAATAAAAAACAGCGAGTGATGGGTAAGCAATATTTGGGAAGAAAATTAGAAAGAAACCCAAATAATGACATATTTGTACAAAATTTTGTACCAAAAGATAAAAAGAAATTGAAACCTAAACCTTGCACTCATAATTTGCCAGTGGCTAAAACTCCGAGAACTTTTCTTTGTGGAACTGTCAGTGAGGAGCAGAGACTTTTAGTTTTCGACTACTATTGGAGTTTAGAAACTTGGCAAGAGAAGAAGGCATATTTAAAAAACTTGGTATACATTAGGCCAGTACTCAGAAGACGAGTAATGTCTGACGCAAATTCCAAAAAACAATTCGGTTTTGATTGTTTGCTACCAAACGGAAACAATGAGTTTGTAAGGGTGTGTAAAGGTTTTTTGCTGAGCACGCTAGATATGAATAACCAGACTTTAATTGAATGGATAAAGTCTATAAATGATAGTACGGTACAGAATCCTGACCAGAAGCATCACACTCCAAAGAAGAATAGTGCCCAAAACTCCTTATCTTCAGGTAATGTTGTTCCTACCTCAGGAAGAATCAATTCAACAAAGGAATGGTTGGAACTATTGCCAAAAGTGCCTAGTCACTACTGCAGGGCTAGTTCTAAAAGAGTCTACGTCGAAGACACGTTTAGGAGCAAGTCACATATGTTTAGAGAGTATAAAAAATGGTGTCGTACTAATGGCAAAAAGTTCGCACATCGAAAGTTGTTTTGTTCCGTGATGAAAGCAGAAAAAATATCAATTTATAAACCGCGAAAAGATCAATGTGACACATGCACTGGATTTAGGCAAGGAAACATTGAGCAAAATGTCTATGAAAAACACCAAGAAATGAAAGAGGAAGCCTACCGTGCCAAGGAAGAAGCCCTATCTTTATGTTCCTCGGAAGTGTTGGTTTTGACAATGGATGTCCAAAGCGTATTACTGGCTCCTAAGTTGCTGGTTTCTGAAATATACTACAAACAAAAACTACAAATACATAATTTTACAATATATGTTAACAACAATAGGGAAGTTCACTTATACGTTTGGCATGAAGGCGATGGTGGGGTAACAGCTAGTCAGTTTACGAGTTGTCTAATAGACTTCATGAATTCTAAAGTCGATCAAGGTATCAAAAAAGTTATTCTTATTTCAGACGGTTGTTGTTACCAAAACAGAAATAAGGTTTTGGCTTCCGCTCTTCTTAATTTTACAAGTGATAAACTCATCGAGATTGAACAGCGGATTCTTGAAAAAGGCCATACAATGATGCAAGTCGACAGTGTTCATTCCACGTTAGAAAATCTGTTCAAGCCTCCAATATTCGCTCCTAGTGATTACATCAATCTAATGTCACAAGCTCGACCGACTAATCCTTACATTATACATCACTTAGACTACACCTTTTTCAAAAATTACGAATCGGTGTGTGATTTTGAGTCTATCAGACCCGGAAAAAAGGTTGGAGATCCCGTCGTAACCGATATCAGAGGGCTGCTTTATAAAAATGGCGAAGTATTTTACAAATTACGTCATCCAGAAGAATGGCGACTGTTGCCTCAAAGAGTACATGCTTCTGGTGCTCAACTCTCTGCCATGTATGACATGCCTAGGAAGCTTGAGAAATCGAAATACAATAGCTTACAGTCATTGAAGAAATACATGCACCGAGACTATCATTCTTTCTATGATAATTTGCTTCATGAATAATCTTAGATCACTATTATGTTTTATGACTACCAGCTTAAAATAATTATTAGGGGACATAATATGAAGATAGATACGTACAGTAGGTACTAATATTCAATTGGTGAAACAAAAACATCAAAAAAAAATTCTTTTTTTGACAGCTTTACATACCATGACAATAACACATTACATACCATGTACGTACTTTGACTGAAAAAACATTTTTGTTTATTTTTGATATTTTTTGTAGTAAACCTTCTTTTTAATGAATCTACTGTTTTATTTCGCTTTCACATAAATTAATAACAAGATAATTACTTAGTTTCAAATAGTTTGAAACACATATGTAATCAGAATTTTTAAAAAGGCATAGAAACTAAATCTGATATGTGCATCGTTTATACATATATAATTTTATTGACTCAATCCAAACCTGATATGTGCACAAAAACTGAAAATAATTAAATAACGACTAAACTAATCATATTTCAGAAGATATTTGTAACTCATAGGAAAATACAGATTTTTCTTTAATTTAATGTCATATTTTTATAGACTTTCGACTGATGGTTTAGACGTAAAACATTTTTTTTTGTCTACTGAGAAGTAATGTCGAAACACATGTATGTTTTGGAAAGCGCAACGACGGTATGTCTTTCCCGACCACGGAACAATGGTGTTCCGGACCTTTGGGAGGCGTATGCGGAGCCGAAGCCAACGCGCAGAGGCCCTTTCGACAATTTAATGAAAAGTGAGCGGTACACTAAGCGGATGCTGCCCCTGCCCGTGTCATAGGACGCACGCAGAGACAGCACCCGCCATGGTGTAAGGACTATTGAGAATTAATGGAGTCTAAAATGTACTAGGCTATTGGGTGAAAAGTATGAACTGATGAATGGAAAAAAGGCCTATTATTATTATGATGTAAGTCTGTTTGGAATTTTCCTTAAAATGCCATCAGTTTTTTGGACAAATAATAGGTACTGTCAGTACGTTGATAAAAGTTATAATTTTCAACCTATTCCTATCGAATATGAATAGTAGTTTATGTAACTGTTACTTAATAGGGGTGCTTAAAACACGAGTGTGGTTTTGTAATAAGATCACACGAGTGTTTTAAGGCCTAATTACGTGCAGTTGCATACACTGCTTTATCTACACACATATTATAAACCCTAAATGATGATTAAATGACTGCCATTGCACGGATTTACCGCCATTGCCATGGGCAACTCGATTGTGCCGGCGGTCGGGGGGACATGCCAGCGGTCGGAGGGGCGCGTGCCGGCGATCGGGGAGCAGCCCGGATTTTCATAATGAAATTGAATTTTTGATTATTATTTGATAATAATAACATCGTTACAGATAAGACATTTGTTCTAACTTCTAACGAAACAGTCTATTTTTATGGTGGTCATAACGTGCGGTTTTTGAACGCATCATGGAGGGTTTATGATATGGGTGTAGATAAAATGTTAAAATAAGCATTCGAGATTGTGTAGATTACATGAACCATCAACTACTTTTATGTTCACTGCTGATACCGTATCCTAGTAACTATACCTACATCAATGATGTATACATTTCAAGTATTTTTTTGTAGTAATTTGATGCTACTGTAACTACAGTAGGGCCTCGCTAATCCAGACCCCCTCTAATCCGGTGATCTCTGTAGTCCGGACGGCCGGCCGCGACGCTGACGGGGTTGTGATGAGACATTTTATTTGAAATGAAGTGGAATAGTGGAAACATGTGAAACAGGTGAAACAGGACAGTGTTACTGATTATTTTACTCGTAAGTAAGGCGTTTAATTGTAGCCATCCGTGTATCTTAGCTTCATTCATTAAAATAATATGTTAATACTAACATGATTATGTTTTATTTACTTTGATAGAGATTAGATAATATACTTATCTAGGTATATAATTACTCCTTTCTAACAAATGAAGTGTTATCTATTTTTTTTAATGCAGATTGTAATCCAGAAACCTCTGTAATACGTCGACGGCCGGATTTTTGCCTGTCCGGATTAGCGAGGCCCTACTGTATAGCAAACGTATGAAAGCATGTTTCTATCACGTAGAACCAATATCCTGATTTAAAAGCATGCTTTTCCAAAATGTATATTCCCCAAACGTATAGTCGAGTTCTCTAATATCTGATGTCTCTAAAATATGTGTACACGAGCTTAAACCATACAAATAAGGTTGTTTTCACATATTTTTGAACTTGTACATTTGCCAGTACGCACTTTGCTTGCAAAATTTGATGTTTTCCGCGGACATTTTGGGAAAGCACAAGGCCTTTTATCTACAAAAGAAATATTTACTTAGAATAGTGGCTATTTGCAATGTTGTCTATTTATTCAGTGTTATATCCGCGCTAAACTAGTGCTGCTACGTCATACCATAGACTTAAAGATATAATAAACGTCGTAGAACTTTTTGAGGCTCCAAGTCTTTAGCGCCATCTAGTCCAGAGTGACCTAAAGATAGCCAAAATGTAAGAGGAAATGTCAGCTGCTCTAGTAAGCTAGTTGTTAGTGTTGTTACTAGGTGGAGTAGCAGAGCAGGTGACATTTCCTCTTACATTTTGGCTATCTTTAGGTTGCTCTGGACTTAGGGCCCGTGGGCTGGGGACCCACACGACTGGCCCTACCCGTCTGAGAAGAGAGTCAAGCGTCATGGCTCTCTTCTTCCAAGGCGCGGGTGCCCGGCAATACCGGCTGGGCTACCGGGGGACGTCGCGGACGAATGCGCAAGTTAACCCGTGACGTTCCCCCTTAACGGTAGTGCGGGCGACGCCGGTGTGTTTTTAGTGGGTAGGCCTCTCCCCTCCCTCTGGTTAGCAGAGGGAGTTGCGGGAGAGGAGAGTCCCACATACCCCCACTATGGGTCGTCCCTAGGCCCCGGGGGGATGCATAAAGCATTTTAACACCGACAAAAAAAAAAAAGGTTGCTCTGGACTAGTGGCGCTTAAGACTTGGAGCCTCAAAAAGTTCTACGACTATGGCCGTCTATTATATCTTTAAGTCTATGGTTGTACCATTCATAGACCTTATTACAACGACATAAGGCATACTAACGGCAAGTGAGTTGTGTCTACATTACGTTACCGAATCCTTGCACGCAATGCCGGGTCGCGGTGTTGGCTGCAATGGAACAGCGGTGACCTAGATGTTACCAATTCTAATCACACCTCATACATGTTCATTCAAGAGATATCAGGGATTATGAAGATTTCTAAGAAATTGCTTGTATATAAAAAGTTTAGCACTTAGGTCTTATATACACTGTGTTTTTTTGATTTTCTTTGATTGCGAGGGTATATTCCTGAGCTTAAATTAAGTATATTTCTAAGACACCAGTGCCCTAATTAGCTCCAGTTCTGAGATACCCTATAGTTAATGTTTGCCTTTCGGATTGCGTAAACATACATAAATTGTTTTTGTACTCTGAGACACCACAATAAATGATTCACTTGTGTGTTACGCCAATAAAATACGCTTCCTTTGTATCTCGGAGTATTTTAATGTTCGAAATTACATTGACATTACATATTTTTTAATTATTTGGTTGAGTTAATCATAACACCCTAATACCCTAGTTACATTTGTGACCGATATAACAATTATTGCAAGAAAAAAAAAAACGAATTATGCCAATTCGTTTCCTTATCGTACCTAACCATATGCTGATACTAAAAGAAATTAAAAAAAAGACACGGTGTGTGTCTGTACAAATATATATCTTTATGTGGTATTTCATTCTACATCGGACCTCTGCGTCTTAGATGTTTTCCGCCCACATGCCTATGAAAAGACCAGGATATTGTTTAGACTCGTGAAGTCTTAAAGGAAAAACAAACAATAATTATAATTATTTTCTAAGTGCACCACAAAGTATAAGTGCAAGATTTTAAATTATTTTGTATAATGTCAAAGCCATATGAAATCAGTCGCTATACGAGGTGTAACAAAAATACTGGTGATCCTTTTAAGGGCATAATTGGTATCGTATTGTTATTGTGAAAAACTAAGAAAAAAAATTTTTCTCGCAAAAAAAATTTTTGGTTTTGTATGGAGGGTTGGCCAGCTGGGACGACTCGCCCCATACATAAAAAAAATTTTTTTTCGCGTCCAAAAAAATTTTCTCCTACTTTTTCCCACTCGCAATACGATACCAAATATGCCCTTAAACGGATCACCAGTATTTTTGTTACACCCTGTATACATGAATTTTCTTCTTGATTTATACAACTTCCGTGTATTTCAGTTTCCTTTAAGGGATTTTTATGTAAGACGTGGAAGGCTTTTGTTAATATCACAAAAAAATCCCATAGTTCCTCGTATTAAATTTTATAATTGAACAACTCACTTATATTTTGTCCTTCGCATTCTCTTAAAAACTCGAAGATATACTGACACAATATTTTGGCTACCGGTATAATAAAACCCACACCACCACTATCACTTGACATAATTAATTTCTATAATTTATCAACTTAAAATCTTTGCAAACACTTTAGAAAATACGGTATAATTCTTCACTACTGCTATCCGTAAACGCAAAATAATGAATAAAATATCGCAAGGTTTGCTAAAATTGTGTTATCTAAAGCTGTAGCAATTTTAACCTTAAAGCGTTCAAATGGAGCATAAATTATAATAACACATTCAAGCGAGATTAGATAATAGTGTAGTACTAGTACTTGTAAGAAAAGTGATGTACACGCCATCAGATATATCGGAGCGGCCAAGGTGGTAAAATATCTGAACAACGCCTCTATTGTCAAGGGAATAAAGTGCATGTTCAGATATTTTTGAGTACCTTGGCTGCTCTTGATGGCGATTGTATGTTTTAATATATTCTTAACGTATTTTAAATTAGATAAGATATTTATCTGTAATTTGGGTGTGAATTATTCAGAATAAAATATAATTGCGTATGTTAAGTATCAATAATAGTACATTACGTACCTAGGGCGGTAAAATAAAGAAGGGCTCAGATCGCTGGAATTTGTGGCCCAAAACGTAGGTAAAGGCCATTAACAAGCGATCCAAGGCCTTCCTTATTACCGCCCGTGGTGCGTACATAGTTTTACGTCTTCTCCTGGGTGTGAAGTGAGATTTGCCGGTGCGCCCTAGGGCGGTAAATTTCGCTTAGCGCCCAGAGTGACGCAAAGAAATATAACCAAATTATAAAAGTTTAAAACAATGCTCATCTCTAAACTGAAATATCTTAATCGCATAATCGAAACATCGCAAAACAAACGATTAAAATGCATATTATAACGTAATAAGACTGAAAATAGCTTATTTTAAGAGTAGATCAATAGATACGTTATCAGTAGATAATGGGGAAGTTTTAGATTACATGATCAAGGACACAATGACTTCATCTTAGAACGTTATCTTTATGGAAAATAAGTCGTAGAAATAAGGACTAAGTACAGTCGCCATCAGATATATAGGAGCGGCCATGGTGGTCACCAATATTTGAACAACGCCTCTATTCTTAAGGCGATAAAGTGCATGTTCAGATATTTTTGAGCACTAGCTGCTCCGATATATTTGATGGAAACTGTACAAAGGAAAGAATGCCTAAAATATTTATTAGGTATTCAGAGATCGACAGACTGATGCTAAGTTTGTAACACGTTTTGAATGTAGTGTCTATTTTTATTACATGCACATAAATATGTACATTCTCACACTCAAAATCAATGAAGATTTAAAATTAACACATGAAAAAATCATCCTGTTTAATTTACGAGCATCCTAAAACGATCTGAAACTAAAGTGCGCATTCAAATGATTTTACGTCACTCTGGGCGGTAAGTGAGATTTGCCGCCCACGGGCGCAGCAGCAAATCTCATTTCACACCCAGGAGAAGACATAAAATTGTGTACGCACCACGGGCGGTAATAAAGAAGGCCTCATATCGCATGTTTATGGCCCTTACCTTCGGTTCCGGCCACAAATGTCCGCGATCTGAGCCCTTCTTTATTTTACCGCCCTAGGTACGTAATGTACTATTTTCGTTTCGATGTACCTATCAACTATATCGAAAATGCCAAGCTAAAACAAAAACCTATGTCGGATTATCGTACATTGGAATCCTTACGCAAGCAAACGATGTAGCGAGCGTGTATTGTATTATAATTATTATCTTGTATGAAATAGCCAAATCATAAGGAATCTTAAAAATTTTATGATCACTGTCTGTCTTCTTACGAGTTAATCTTTTAAGGCTTTCTATGTAATAGTTACTTAAACCCCGTTCCCACTTGTCGGATGTCGGGCCCGGATTTTAATCGGGTGTCGGCGCCTCATACAAAATTGTGTCGTGCAAGTGGGAATAGCTTTATATAAAATGTTCTGCCACTGGAAAATCCAATTAAAATCCGGGCCCGACATCCGACAAGTGGAAACGGGGTCTAACTATAGTCATAGAGTAGCTTATATAATAGAGCAGCACAGCTTAAGAACTTTTAGAAATTTAAGTCTATCACGCCATCTATTTGAGAGCCACTTAAAGATACCCAAAATGTAAGAGGAAATGTCACCTCCATCTACTTAGTAACGAATAGCGTACTAGACTACTAGTACCAGTGTACTAACACTAGTCCTTACAAGATGGAGCTGATATTTCATCTTACATTTTGGCTATCTTTAGGTCGCTCTCAACTAGATGGCGCTAAATACTTGGAGACTCAAAAAGTTCTTAGACTATGGCCGCCTATTTTATATTTAAATCTATGCTTTACTCGTAGTTGTTGTACAATTAGATATCAATATGACAGACAAAACATTTAGATCCGGCCATCCACACAAAATACTATTTATAATATTGGCGTAAAAATATACAATAGTGGAAGAAGTGAAGGATCAAAAGGGTGAAAATAAAAATAAAAAGGTCTTACGAACTAAAGTAGAGGCCAGAAATGTTGAAAGAAACGCTGTAAGTTAACAGAAAACTATATTAGAGTCGGTATAGATTAACTTACTATTTATAGTAGATCAGCACAGCCTAAGAACTATTTGAAGCTCAAGTCAATCCCGCCATCTGCGTGAAAGTCCCCTAAAGATACGTAAAATGTAAGACGAAATGTCACCTGCACTGCTATCCTTATAGTAGCTACCAGTATACTACTAGTACCAGGGGGGTTTCACTATGTCTCTCTCCATTGTACCTGTTTTTTAAATTTCGCGCCCCGTGCCGGCGGCTTAATGTGGGCAGGGTTGGCACATCGCTTATTATCTTATGGGTGCGTTCGAGAATAATAGTTTACAGTAGTAGTTTTGTACTAAAATAATAATTAGATTGGGCAAATAAGGTAATAAATCTGATATTTATCTAGTTTTGTATTAAATTTACTGATAGATTGACTAGTCACTTTTTATCTGTAGATACCACGTGCACGGAATGAAGCACGTTGACAACCCTATTTTTTTTTTGCACAGATAACATATTCATCTCTGTAGCTAAATGTCAAAATCAGGAAGGAGAACCTTCTGTACTCTAGTACTATTCATCATTCTGTGCTAGTACGCTATTCGTTACTAGGTGGAGTAGCAGTGCAGGCGACATTTCCTCTTACATTTTGGGTATCTTTAGTTCGCTTTCGGGCAAATGGCGCGATTGACTTGAGCTTAAAAAGTACTTAGGCCGAGCTGCTCTACTATATAAGTTACTCTATGGATTTGGTGAAACTGAGCGTAAGATATTTGCCGTGTGGTGCCGGCTTAGAATAGCACTACCCCATTGCATCCTGTGGGTGTCGTAAGAGGCGACTAAGGGACTATGACCGGAGGGCGGGCAGCAGCGCACTCCGTGTAACAAAGCCATCCTACTGCGATCGCCAACCCGCATGCCAAGCGTGGCGATTATGGCATTTCCCCCCCATGAATATTAAAAATAAGCCCAGGCCCCTAGTGCCCGGCAGTCCTGCGCTTCCTGGCTCCGGTAGCGGCCAGAGAAACAGGGCAAGGGGTGCTAAAAATCACCGGTACCTATCCGGCTACCACACCAAACAACAACTGGCCCTGGCAACATATAACACGCGTACACTGCGGACCGACGAAAAGATATTGGAACTAGAGGAAGGATTGAGCAAGTTGCGATGGGACATAGTAGGGTTATCGGAAGTCCGAAGAGAGGGGGAGGACACGATAACTCTCAAATCCGGCAACTTGCTCTATTTCCGGGAGGGCGATCAACAGTCCCAAGGAGGTGTCGGGTTCCTCGTCCACAAGTCCCTCGTGAACAACGTGGTGAAGATCGAGAGTGTGTCGAGCAGGGTAGCGTACCTTATACTCAGAGTATCAAAAAGGTACTCGTTGAAGGTTATACAGGTTTACGCACCGACCTCGGCACACTCCGACGACGAGGTGGAGGCTATGTATGAGGACATATCTAGAGCCATGCATAGTTCCAAAACCTACTTCACCGTTGTGATGGGGGACTTCAACGCGAAACTGGGCAAGAGAGACGGTGACGAGCTGAAAGTGGGGCAATTTGGAATTGGGAAGCGGAATCATCGGGGACATTTGCTGGCCGGCTTCCTGGAGAAGGAGGGACTCTTTATGATGAACTCCTTCTTCAGGAAACGTGAGCACAGGAAATGGACCTGGATGAGCCCCGACGGTACAACAAAAAATGAGATTGACTTCATCATGTCGACGAAGAAGCATATATTCAATGATGTATCTGTGATCAACACAGTCAAAACTGGGAGTGATCACCGATTGGTAAGAGGCACATTGAATATATGTATCAAGCTAGAGCGCTCTCGACTGGTGAAGTCTACGCTCCGTCCAGCACCTACCGAATACCAAAATCCCGAGAGCTTTCAGCTGGAACTTCAAAACCGTTTCGATTGCCTAGGCGGCGATGTGGACGAATATAACGACGGGTTCGTAGAAGCTGTCCATTTCACTGGGTCCAAGTTCTTTAGAACGAAACGCACCAGTAGGACTAAGAGGCTCTCTAACTCTACTCAGAATCTCATGAAGGAGAGGAACGAAATGGTTCTAAAATCTTCAGTTGATGCGATACAACTCCGGCAGCTTAATAGACGGATCTCCAAGTCCATTACCTGCGATCTTCGCTTATTTAATACGAACCGTATTCACGAAGCTATCGAGCGGAACAAGGGCTGTAAAGTATTTTCAAGAGATCTGTCTATTGGGCAAAGCCAGCTCGCTAAATTACGGACTGAAGATGGTAGAATGGTTTCATCTAAACCCGAGCTACTGAGAGAGATAGAGCGCTTTTATGGGCAGTTATATAGATCAACTCGTGGACCCGAAGTTAGCCTAGCGAATGACCATAGAGCTAGGCTTACCCGACACTATACCGATGACATCCCGGACATCAGCTTGTACGAGATCAGAATGGCCCTGAAGCAGCTCAAAAATAACAAGGCGCCAGGTGAAGATGGAATTACAGCCGAACTCCTGAAGGCGGGTGGAAAACCGGTCCTTATGGCCCTTCAGAAGCTGTTTAATTCCGTCTTACTTGAAGGGAGAACGCCAAAGGCATGGAACAGAGGGGTGGTGGTGTTGTTCTTCAAAAAAGGTGATAGCACCTTGCTGAAGAACTACCGACCCATCACACTTCTGAGCCATGTCTATAAGCTGTTTTCTAGAGTCATTACAAATCGACTCTCGTACAGGTTAGACGACTTCCAGCCTCCCGAACAAGCCGGTTTCCGAAGAGGGTTCAGTACCGTAGACCACATTCATACGCTGCGTCAGGTTATACAGAAGACTGAGGAGTATAACCTGCCCCTCTGTTTAGCGTTTGTGGACTACGAGAAAGCCTTCGATTCGATCGAGACTTGGGCTGTACTACAGGCTCTCCAGAGGTGCCAAGTGGACTACCGTTATATCGAGGTAATGAAGTGTTTGTACGAGAACGCCTCTATGTCAGTCCGACTCCAGGACCAGAACTCGAGATCCATACCGCTGCAGCGGGGAGTCAGGCAAGGAGATGTAATTTCTCCAAAACTGTTCACCGCTGCCCTGGAGGACATTTTCAAGGGTTTGGACTGGGGAAGGCTTGGCATCAACATCAACGGCGAGTACATCACTCATCTTCGATTTGCCGACGATATCGTAGTCCTGGCTGAGACCATGGAGGACTTAAGTACGATGCTCGACGACCTCAGTAAAGGCTCTGAGAGGGTTGGTCTAAGGATGAACATGGATAAGACGAAAGTCATGTCTAACGCCCATGTAGTACCAACCCCTATTACAGTCGGAGACTTTACGCTCGAAGTTGTAGACGATTATGTATACCTCGGACAGACAATCCAGCTAGGTAGGTCCAATTTCGAGAAAGAGGTCAATCGTCGAATCCGTCTCGGTTGGGCAGCGTTTGGGAAGCTGAAACATATCTTTTCGTCCAATATTCCGCAGTGTCTCAAGACGAAAGTCTTTGACCAGTGTGTGTTGCCAGTGATGACCTATGGCTCTGAAACGT
The DNA here is from genome assembly GCA_911728535.1 of Pammene fasciana. Classification (NCBI taxonomy): domain Eukaryota; kingdom Metazoa; phylum Arthropoda; class Insecta; order Lepidoptera; family Tortricidae; genus Pammene; species Pammene fasciana. Next base: position 11,933,058 of record OU452294.1, on the reverse strand, counting down.
GGTCGCTCACAATGGGCCTCATTAAAAAGCTTAAAGTCACCCAAAGAGCAATGGAGAGGGCTATGTTAGGAGTTTCTTTGCGTGACCGTATCAGAAACGATACTATCCGTAGCAGAACCAAAGTAACCGACATAGCCCGTCGGATCGCTAAACTTAAGTGGCAATGGGCAGGGCACATTGCACGGAGAACCGATGGCCGTTGGGGCACTAAGGTTCTCGAATGGCGACCATACACCGGAAGGCGAAGAGTTGGTAGGCCCCCTACAAGGTGGACTGATGACCTGGTGAAGGTCGCTGGAGTCCGCTGGATGCGGGTGGCACAGGACCGGTCATTGTGGCGTTCAGTGGGGGAGGCCTATGTCCAGCAGTGGACGTCTTTCGGCTGAAATGATGATGATGATGATGATGAGCGTAAGATGACACGAAGCTTCGAGCGATGGTCAGATAATTATCACATCCAAGTATCTTTTAAATTCTCGATATACTATATTGGTTCCTAGTAACTTGAATTTTTAGCGGGAACATTCATATTTTAAGACCTAGCAAAGTAGCCAAGCCATTCATGATTCGCTTGACATGCCCAGAGAAAAGGTATAGATTCAAAATCACTACTTTCACAAAAATTGCTCAAAACAATGGAAATGTTTACTAAAAGCAGGAGTATTTCCAAAGTTTTATCAACTTTTCTAAAATGTTCAGTTTTTGAAAGCGCCTAATCCAATAGAATATTGCAAGTACGTGGAAATTTGTGCATTATGGTCGTACATTTTAGGAACGTAATATTTTCAGAAATAATAAGTGTAACTTCTTGTCAAAATTTAGATTTTAAAAATGAGGAAACGAATGCAATCTAATAAGAATTAAGTAGTAGATGTTACTTCAAATAGTGCTTAAAATTTAAAACGTCCATTTTCGGAAAGTAATAATTCTGGACCTAAACCCATCGTGTATACAAGGGATCATCCATTAATTACATCACACCTCAAGGGGAGGGGAGGGGGTCCACAAAATGTGACATATCGTGACAGGGGGGAGGGAGGAGTTCCATGTTTGTGACCTCACAATCGTCACATACATTTTTTAACAAAATCTAAGTTTAAAAAAAATAATTTAAACTGATTTTCGACATAGGTACTCGGATTTGTTTGAATACTTTTGTTCCCTATAAATTTGATACTATTTTTCTGGCCTAGTTTAACGATTTGTTTTCGAAATAGTGAATGTATTACTAAGGCGATAAGGCTCATTTTAATTTTTATCTTCCTAAACTAAAAATCTAAATGTGACGTCACAGTAAGGGGGGGAGGGTGCAGTTAATTGTGAAGAAGTGTGACAAGGGGGGAGGGAGGGGTCAAAATATCATGAAATTGGTGTGACGTAATTAATGGATGATCCCCAAGGTGGCCAAAAAAGAACTGAATTCCCGTTGTCCGTAAGGTTTTGGGATGCTCCAATCCTCCCTAGATGGTTTTGGAACCTCTCAGATCGATTTGATTTTTGGACTTTTCGGACCGCCGCCGATCAATGGCCATACAAAAGTCCAAAAATCAAATCTATCTGAGAGGTTCCAAAACCATCTAGGGAGGATTGGTAGCATCCCAAAATCTTACAACCAACGGGAATTCAGTTCTTTTTCGGCCACCTTGTATAAGCCCGAAAATTGGCGGGCCTCAGTCTCAACCATGCTTGACTCAAAAACTTACCAATCTCGTAAAATCCTTGATAAGACATATTTCAAAATTACTCAATTAAAAAAAGTCGGGTCTGAATTCAAAATTTTATTTGGACAACAAATAACTCACACGATTTTCGTCACAAATCAACAGGAACAAAGTGTTATCGAGTTTAAGAGTCGCCAGGACGCTCGCGTGAACTCGCGTTCCCATACAAACGTAGTTTAGCTCTCATTTTAAAACGACATGATTTAGAACCATGAAATTTGGCATGGGCATTCTAGCAGTACAGATCAATGTCGGTAATTCGTTTTCGTTGCTAAAAATTGTAATACAAAGAAACTATAGCAAAAATAAGTTTTGTATGTAAGTCTGTAATTGGCTGTATTTTCTTTGTGTTACAATTTTTAGCAACGAAAATGAATGTCCGACCTAGATCTGTACTACTAGAATGCTCATGCCAAATATCATGGTTCTAAAGCATGTCGTTTTAAAATGAGAGCTAAACTACGTTTGTATGGGAACGCGAGTTCACGCGAGCGTCCTGGCGACTCTTGAGTATGGCATTTCTTGCTCAGATAATTTTGGGCAGGTCTTCGGGACGGGATTCAGGATAGGGATTGTTATTTGTGTTTTCTATAAACAAACACAAAACAATTGGGGTTAAAATATGCACTAATTAGCCGGTAACACAGTCCGTGAGCTTTAAGAAGCTTCGGGAATCGGCGATGACACACGAAGGTAATATTGCTGTTCTGCTTTTTCATGTCACATGTTTATACCCGACGTCTCTTTCTAAAACCCGAAGGTTTTTTTTAGAGCTCATGGACTGTATGTCGTTTAAAATATGATTTGAACACGGCGCAAACATATTATACAGTCAGCGGCAATAGTTACTTCTTACATGAAGGCCGCAAAAATATGTGACACGCTCTTAGGGATCGTACCCAAACTACGTGACCCATTTTTTTCAGTTTTTGACCCCCCTCCCCCATCGGTGACCATCCGTAGTAATTGCCAAGACCCCCCCCCTCCCCCCTATTTGTCACGTAGTAAAACTCGCACATATGGTTTAGAGTGATGTTTTGGAGATAGAAAGCAAAAAAAACATATTTTGGCATACTTATTGCCTTTTATTAACACGACACTGGCCGCGTGACGCCAAAAGTGCGTGGAAACCTATAATTAGAATCGCGAGATTTGAGCATAATTATTGACTACGTGACAGAACCTAAGACCCCCCCCTCCCCCCTGTGACCTAGAGTAGTATTTTGACGACCCCCCTCCCCCCCTTTAAGAGCGTGTCACATATTTTCGCGGCCTTCGTGTAGGAAGATATTATTGCCGATGACTGCACTTAAATATTATGTTAGCCATTACACATCAAAGCGATTGGCTATAGCTAATTTATCTTGTAAAAACAATGGGTACGTAGATGTTTTTTGCGAGTAATTTTTACAATAATCTAGCGCAAAGTAGACCATTTTATTACTTACATCAAAGATAAAATGACTTATAATGCCACTGATTATGTTCAAGTGCATATTTTAACTCCCAAAAAAGCATTACGAAGCATCTACCACTCCCACATCTAACATAAAAGGAAACTACAATATATTTTATGCCACACCTGGCCATAAAGTGGCTTTTTCCGCACCCTGCGCGTACGGAAAAAGACGCTTTCTGGCGAAGTGTAGACATAAAACGATGTACACAACGCGGGAGGTAATAAAGAAAGCCATCGATCGCATATTTACGTCCCTCGCATGCATCTCGGGCCGCTAACTTCTGCGATCTCGGCCTTTCTTTGTTTTACCAACCTAGTTGTGTAATGTACTATTTCAGAGGATTTCTAGTAAAAGTAGTATTCTGATCGCTTGAACATAGAGAAAATACCTCTAGTAAAGTCGTCATCAAATATATCGGAGTGGCCAGAGTACTCAAAAATATCAAAAGATAAAAGATAAAAAAGACAATAGAGGTGTTGTTCAGATATTTGTGATCTTGGCCGCATCGATATATCTGATGTCGACTGTACCTTTAGTAGAAAATTACTATATTTTATGATGCCCCGGTTTTGGCCACTTTAAGGAGAGTTTGTCTTTTCAGACGTCCGTCATTTTGTGCCAATTAGGAATTATGACACTCTTGTTGTACTAAGTCAGTGAAAATATATTACTATATTTATATGAATCACCGCTGTTAAGATTCTGACATTATATCAATTTTTTTTTCTTTAATGAAATGTCAGAAAGGGGTCCAGGAGCCAGTTTTGGCCACTTTTTTCCATGGCCCCTGACAGCTGAATGACAACTTATACATGACAGACGACAGTGCCATCTGTACTGCCATATTCTACTCTTATATTAACCATAAACCATAGACTTGTAAATTTGTCTATACCTTAATAAATTTGAAAATGCCCAAAACCGGCACAGTGGCCACAACCGGGGCATCTGCCCTACTATAGTGATTTGTCGCTTTTATATAGTAAAGGGCTGGGTTTAAAGGTAGGATATAAATAAAGTCTTACCTATCGGTAGACTGGCGGCGGAGTTGGGCATGGACGCCGAGCCGCCCCCCGGCGATGGTGGTGCTGTGAGCGCTGACAGGGCCTGTTCGAAAAATAATACCGTAAATAATTTACACTAAACAAGTAACCTCCAAAAATTTTTTTTGGTACACAGTTTTATTGCTGACTGTACCTAGTAGCATTGTCATGTAAACTACGGAAGTATACCAAATTTCAGCTCAATCAGACTCCGGGAAGTGGTTGAAATTTAACTTACAAGATTTGATGCATATAAATCAATAAACAAATATACGGGGTTAAGCTAAATAAAACTGTGTACAGTACGTGAGCTTTAAGAGGATGATAAGAGCTAAATTCCCTCCCTATCGTTTTCAGCGCGAGTGAAAGAGAAACACTGCGTTACGATTAGTATGGGAGCTCATTGCAAATTTTGCAAATTGATGGATTAAAAAAAAACTATGCATTAATTGAGAAATTTAAGGCAACGAAGTTTTTAGTATTAGTGTGGTGGAATGTTGTCCTTAATTACAGACATATAAGCCAAGAAACTAAAGACGTGCAATTGTTTTAAGCTAATTTTAGATGTAACTTTGGAATTATTTTCTATCGAGCCGATTTCGTCCAATTGTGTATTGGAATTAACCAAGTTCTTTTAAATATAATGAATATTAGCATATATTTTTTTTACTTTTCTAAAACAAGTAGTTATAGCTATATGACTGTTTAAGTAAAGTCAATTTGAAGGTCATCGGGTCTTCTCAGCCTCTTAAGAAGAACCTTCGGGAATCGGCGATGACACACGAAGGTATAGTTGAGTTATCGAGAGCGTAGAATTGCATATGTAGTGGTTGTACCGTGTTGTGCCTCTTTGTGTGCGGATTCAAATATAGAATGCCTGTACACAAACAATACTACTACATATGCAATTCATCTATAATATTGCTGTTCTGCTTTTCATGTGTCACTGTTGATTGATACCCGACGCCTCTATCTAAAACCCGAAGGTTCTTTTTAGAGCTCACGTACTGTAAAAAGAACCGATTTCACTTAGGATCCGCTATTCCAAGAGGAAGTGGCCGAGTTGCTGTAAAAAAATTTAGTGAAATCACTATAGGTGTGCCTATAATAGTTGAAGAGTTCCCTTTTTTATCGTCATTTTTTTGTATGTATGTCACTCGATATCTCCGTGAATCGTGAACCGATTTTCAATTTTATTTTTAATCGAACGGGTATAACCCCTAGATGGTCCCATTGTCACCAAGTCGGGGTCTGATGATGGGATCCTGGAGAAATCGAGGGAACTCTTCAACTATTATAGGCACCTATAGTGATTTCACTATGTTTTACAGCAACTCGGCCACTTCCTCTTGGAATAGCGGATCCTAAATGAAGTCGGTTCTTTTTTTGTTTAAAATTATTAAATAATCACTTTATACTCACCATATGCGAGCTAGAAGCGTCGACGTGGGGCGGCGCGAGATCCACGGAAGCGCATTTGCTGTTGGACTTCTTCTTCCTTAGCCCAAACTTGCGGCGATCTTTCTTCACGTTCGGAGAAGCGCCCTCTAGCGATACCTGCTTTAAAACAACACACTATTATTATCTTTTGTAAGTATACAACTCCCCAAAAAATCTTCTGGTACACAGTTTTATTGCTGACTGTACCTAGTAGCATTGTCATGTAAACTACGGAAGTATACCAAATTTCAGCTCAATCAGACACCGGGAAGTGGTTGAAATTTAACTTACAAGATTTGATGCGTATAAATAAATAAATATACGAGGTCAAGCTAAATAACACTGTGTAAAAATAGAAAACATAACTAAATTAAATCTAAAAGAAAATCTCTCAGATACATAAAGGTGCCCACCACGCTCGCTGCGGCCTATGCACCAGGAATGCCCCATAACGAGGGTCGAGAGTCTTTATATAATTGTGATTCTTTCAATTTCATTTACTAATCAGCGCTTGAAATATTGAATGCGGGTAGATTTCCAATATTTTGTTAATTTATAAGTAAACTACCCTCACAAAATCTTAACAGCGCTAGTTTGTGAGCTACGACTGGTTTGAGAAGTTTTTCTAAACTACCTAGAGGCTGTCCATAAATTACGTCATCGATTTTTGGCGATTTTTGACCCCCCCCCCCCCCTAAAATCATCCAAAGATTATGCTTCGAATGGCCCCGCTTCCTCCTACGTTATGCTACCATCATCCGATGTCCAGACCCCCCCCCCCCTATTTTGAAATGACGTAATTTACGAATAGCCCCCTATCACACTTACACAAAAAAATAACTAAACGAAAATCAACCTTGTTATGTCACGAGTGTCACGACGTGTCTGTGAGAATTACACAGCTGAACATCAATAATAGTAGATTGTTCAACAAGGGACTAAAACAAGCCATAATGACACGAGATGTTTAGCCACCCGAGCGTAGCAATATTTATAAAGGCAAAAATTGAAATTATCAATAAAATTTGTTAGGTGGTTTGTTTTCTTTTTTTTTTATCGAGTTTGTTTAATATTTTCGCACAGTTGTCATTTTGAGGTTATATGCGTGGTCCAAAATTGTCTATGCACAATCACTTAAAAGGGCGGTAATCGTTCATTCATAAACACCGTGAGTGTCTGTTTAGGGGTTTCCAAAGTAAATAAAAAAAAAATGTTTTAGTCCCTAGAGATTAATAAAGAGTTCTAGTCCCGATCTGCAGAGACTAAAGAAAGTAACATTTTAAGAGCATGAGAAGTGAAAAACCCATTTTATGGTATTTGAAACTCGTAAAAACCAGATTGATGAGGTTCCTCCTATCTATCTAAATAATAGCCGACTAGAAACGGTAACGAGCTTCAAATACCTAGGCCATATTGTTACGTCTGATCTAAAAGATAATATGGATATCGAACGGGAACGCAGGGCCCTGTCAATTAGGGCAAACATGATTTCCCGTAAATTCGCGCGATGCACAAGGGAGGTAAAATTAACCTTTCACTTCTCATGCTCTTAAAATGTTACTTTAGTCTCTGCAGATCGGGACTAAAACTCTTTATTAATCTCTAGGGACTAAAACATTTTTTTTAATTTACTTTGGAAACCCCTAAACAGCCACTCACGGTGTTTATGAATGGACGATTACCGCCCTTTTTAGTGATTGTGCATAGACAATTTTGGACCACGCATATAACCTCAAAACGACAACTGTGCGAAAATATTAAACAAACTCGATAAAAAAAAAACATAAACCGCCTAACAAATTTTATTGATAATTTCAATTTTTGCCATTATAAATATTGAGATTTTGTGTAGAATGCCGTTATTTTTTCCTCGCATTCAAAGTGAAAAGTAGAGTGTTTAACGCGAGACTAAACAACCATAATGACCCTCGAACTATATCCACCCTCTGGCTGGGTGGCTAAACATCTCGTGTCATTATGGCTGGTTTTAGCCCCTTGTTGAACAATCTACTATTATTTAAAGCATATTGCACCTCCCTATATACGTGTAGCTTGTGGAGGTTCTTCACGCAGCGGGCCTACGGGGCCCTCCGGGTCCAGTATAACAATGCGTTCCGGGTGCTGGTGGGGCTGCCTCGCTTCTGCAGCGCATCGGGGATGTTTGCAAACGCACAGATGGACTGTTTTTATGCTACCATGCGCAAGCGATGCACATCCCTGGTGCGCCGGGTGCGGGCCAGCCCCAACCCCATCCTGCGTTCGATAGCGGACAAACTTGACTGTCCATACATAAGACACTGCTGCGAAATGCACATTTCCAGCAGTGTATCTTCTTCTTCTTAGCGTTTATCCCGGCTCGGGGTCCGCTTGACAACCTAATCCCATGAATTGGCATAGACACTAGTTTTTACGAAAGCGACTGCCATCAGACCTTCCAACCCAGAGGGGAAACTAGGCCTTTTTTGGGATTAGGTCCGGTTTCCTTACGATGTTTTCCTTCACCGAAAAGCGACTGGTAAATATCAAATGATATTCCGTACATAAGTTCCGAAAAACTCAGTGGTACGAGCCGGGGTTTGAACCCGAGACCTCCAGATTGAAAGTCGGACGTCTTCCCGCAAGGCTACCAGCGCTTTCCGCAAGGCTACCAGCGCTTTCGAGAATAAAATTATATAGAATAATATATATATATATATATAAATTTGCAGTTGGGACTTTATGTGCATTTCCTTCAATATTTACATTTAAAATAATTAAGTGAAATGAAACCACAATTCGTAAATGGATACTTGAAAAACCGGATCTAATTTAAGATACATACTTCTAAAGGCTCAATATTTAGTACAAAATTTCAAGTAAATTTATTTGCGAAACGTAAAAGCGTTATTGATAATTAATAATGGTGAAGTATCACTTTACGAATACGCACCTAGTAAACCATCAAGTTAAAATTAATGGACTGCTATTCTATATGTACCTAATATTGAAAAAATATATGATTATTTACTACAACAATAAAAATAAAATAATGTAACTATTTAGCCATTATGTTCTCTTTTTTAAACCAATTATGGTCATATCCACATTAAGTATATCGTTTGACATTATTTTGACGTAAATTGCATCCGTTGTCCATTCTATGTCGCCAGTATAGTTAATTATGACCATGAACTCGTGGTAGTAATTAGTTCGTTTTGCTTTTCATTTGACGATCTGAAGGGTAGTGTACATTAACTGTCAGAAAATGTCATTTTTGCCCTAAGATGCTGTCACTACCTTTTTTCAAGGCAAGGTGTAGTGATCAGTTCCTTTCACTCATCAAAACTGAATCAGATCTATAGAAAACAAAAATATGGACTAAGAGCTCGCCACGTCAGATGTCTCTCATTATTGTGTCATATCTAGACCCCGGATTCTTGTCGCGATGACGTCACAATAGGGTAATTTGGGGAGTAAATAGAACGGTGGCACAGAATGATACATAAGGAATAAGATAAGATATATAATTATTTCACCAGGAAACATTTTGACAGTTTTTAACCAAATACATTTTAATCAATCAGAATTATAATTGCCCAGTGCATTGATCAATATTATTTTTTGTTATATTATAAATTATAATAGTACTAAAAAACTAAAATTTCTACGTTAAACTAGTTTTTGACGAAAAAAATGAACATCATATGTCAATTTTTTATCTTATCTTATCTAAATAAATCCGTATTAATTACTACCTTTCTATGTACCCCCCAAGTTACCCTATTGTGACGTCATCACGACAAGAATCCGGGGTCTAGTCATATCTGACGTGGCTTGCTCTCCGTCTAGTATATTAGATATAAGTACTAACAGAGTCTTGAATCAGTTTTTTCTAAAGAAATCTTGCCAATCCTTATTGTCGCCCCAAGTTTTAACTTTACTTATTAACTCCATCTGAAATCAACACACAATGTCGGTTTTTATAGGGTTCCCCAAAGGGTAAAAGCGGGACCCTATCATTAAGACTTCGCTGTCCGTCCGTCTATTCGTCTGTCACCATGCTGTATCTCATGACCTGTTCTGTAGTTCTGGACGAACAGCCGGGCTTGTCCCAGCTCTCAAATGAAACTCAAAATATCTCCTTTCATACAAATGTTAGACTCACTGCAATTGGTAAGTCAAGCAGGGAGGGACAGAGGACCTACTCACATCTGTGTCATGATGGTGAGTGTTCTGCAGTTCCAGCATGGCGTCCAGCAAGCGCTGGAGCTGCTGGACGGACAGCTGGGCTTGTCCCAGCTCTCAAATGAAACTCAAAATATCTCCTTTCATACAAATGTTAGACTCACTGCAATTGGTAAGTCAAGCAGGGAGGGACAGAGGAGCTACTCACATCTGTGTCATGGTGATGGATGTTCTGCAGTTCCAGCATGGCGTCCAGCAAGCGCTGGAGCTGCTGGACGGACAGCAGGGCTTGTCCCAGCTCTCAAATGAAACTCAAAATATCTCCTTTCATACAAATGTGAGACTCACTGCAATTGGTAAGTCAAGCAGGGAGGGACAGAGGAGCTACTCACATCTGTGTCATGATGATGGGTGTTCTGCAGTTCCAGCATGGAGTCCAACAAGCGCTGGAGCTGCTGGACGGACAGCTGGGCTTGTCCCAGCTCTCGGGACGCACTTTCCAACGGCCCACCGGATTCTGTCATGAAAATATTCATGTTGATATTGTTGATACACTATTATGTACAGTCAGCAGCAAAAGTAGCTAAGCGATTAGGGTGTTCAAAATGAGCTGGACACGACTTTGTGCTTAAGAGAATAATAGGGTGTAGGTCATTTTGAACACCATACCCGCTTAGCTACTTTTGCTGCTGATTGTACCCAGAACGTTTATTTGATGCTGAAAATTGATTGATATAAAATTTAGGGTATACATTTCATAATTTAACAGATAATTATTTTTATTATCAGTGCTTTCGGGACTAAAGCAGGGACAGGAAAACCCCTTCATTTGGTTAATATTTTCGATAGGGTAACCCAACGATAGGGTTACCCTACCGATATTGTTACCCTATCGTTACGGTAACCGTTTTAATAGGGTAAACCATATTCAATGTGGTTTCCCTATCGAACGTCTTAACGATAGAGTTTACAGTAGTTTGATCGCATTCTAAAAACACTTGATAGGGTATAGTCTCTAAGTTAATTCTTGGTCTGTAAGGGATTAGCGTCTTATCACCTGTTAGGATACTGCAAACTAGAGGTCCCATAAAAAAAGGTTCAGAGCGCTAATAATTGTTAAGGTATTATCAACTCTTTAACTCTAGAGTTTAGACTCAAAATTAATAATTAAATGTAAAGCAACCTGCGCGGGTGGTCAGCACGTGCCAGGGTGGCGCGTGCCGTGACAGGTAAACATTGCCGGTAGTTATACAGTTAATTTTGCATCTACTGGCTGGAGTCATAGAGTTGATAATTCCTTAACAATAATGAGCGTTCTGGACCCTTTTTTTTATGGCGCCCCCAATTTGCAGTTTGCCAACGAACGATAAGACGCTAATCCCTTACATACCAAGAAGAATCTTAGAGAGTATAACCTCTTTGGGGGTTTTCGATTCGGTGGGCGCTTACCTAATGGGTAAGCCAATGATGTGCTTACCGAATTGATAGGGTTTGTAAAAACAACCGTATCAAATACCCGATCATTGGTAACCGGTTCCGGACAAAAGTAGTAGTATATTTCATGCAACTATCATGCAAGTAAGTAACAAGATTCATGCAAAACTCAAAATCAATCAAAAGGGTAAATAAAACACTAAAATGAACAATTAAAATGATACATCACGACACTGTGTAAATTAGCACGATACTCAAGCAAGCACAGTTTAAGCAGATACTATAGATTAGACGACCACAGCCTAAGAACTTTTTGAAGGACATCATGTCGATTGCGCCATCTATGTCAAAGCCACCTAAAGATACCGAATATGTAAGAGAAATGTCACCTGGGCCGTATTTAATAGACATTACAACCCGACAAATGTCAAAAAACGACAAATTTGTCCAATTGTGCTCATATTGCGTTCAATAAACTTTACTGATTTGTCATAGGGTGACAAGTGAACTCGTGTCAATGTAGCTGGTGAACTTTGTTTAATAAAATTCTGACAGTTACAAAATTGTCATTGTCAACTACAATTCAAAAATTGTCATGAATTTCTATAGGAAATGAGCCAATTTACAATTACATATGACAATTACAACGCTTTATTAAACACGATTATGTCCAACTGTAGGTAGTTACAATTAAACAAATTTGTCAAGTGTGACAATGACATATTTGTGGGTAGATTGTGATTTTTAATAAGCAGATTTTTGAATTGTATTTGTGATTTGTAATTGTGGATTGTAATGTTTATTATTTAGGGCCCGGCACTGCTACTCCACCTAGTAACAAATAGGGTACTAGTAGTACACTAGTAGCTACTAGGTGGAGTAGCAGTGCAGGTGACATTTCTCTTACATATTCGGTATCTTTAGGTGGCTTTGACATAGATGGCGCAATCGACATGAGCTTCAAAAAGTTCTTAGGCTGTGGTCGTCTCTATATCTCTATAGTCTCTGGTTAAAGTATACAGGTTGGCCGAAAAATAACTAAATCCCCGTTGGCTGTAAGGTTTTGGAATGCTACAAATCCTCCCTAGATAGTTTTGGAACTTCAGATCGATTAGATTTTTGGACCTTTGTATAGCCATTACCAGACTATTCACAGTCGCCGCTCAATGGCCATACAAAATTCAAAACCGGCCAAGAGCATGTCGGGCCATGCTCAGTGTTGGGTTCCGTAAACTGAGACCATTAATTCAAAAGGTCGTTTCTTACGGGAAATTTGGCGGCGCTTACGTCATTTTTACTTACGTCCTTTCAGTATGGGCTTTTGAATGATAACTCAAAAACGGCTCAACCGATTTATTTCAATATAGTTTTCATTGAAGGTACTCATTAGGCCTCAGTTTCATGATTTTTTTTCGCCCCCCACTTCACGTGTACGGGAGGTACCCTAACAAAATATATTTTTCGCGTTTTTATTCTACCGTTTTGTCGGCTTGGTTAATGCACATATTCAAACCAAATTTCAGGTTTCTAGTGCTAACGGTCACTGAGCTAGACCGCGGACGGACGGACGGACGGACGGACGGACATGGCGAAACTATAAGGGTTCCGTTTTTGCTATTTTGGCTACAGAACCCTAAAAATCAAAGCGATCTGAGAGGTTCCAAAACCATCTAGGGAGGATTGGTTGCGTCCCAAAACCTTACGGCCAACGGGAATTCAGTTCGTTTTTGGTCACTCTGTATTTAAAGGTTACACATAGTTTTCTTTTTTTAAGGTTGTAGCATAGCGTAAGCAAATATTTAATTTGATGATTGTAACCTCATGACAGTCATGACTCGTCGATATCACTGTTCCAGAATTATTAATAAACTTCAAGTTACAGAGTAAAATTACTCTTAGCAGAGAGACTATAGAGATATAGACGAACACAGCCTAAGAACTTCTTGAAGCTCATGTCGATTGCGCCATCTATGTCAAAGCCCCCTAAAGATACCGAATATGTAAGAGAAATGTCACCTGCACTGCGACTCCACCTAGTAGCTACTAGTGTACTACTAGTACGCTATTTGTTACTAGGTGGAGTAGCAGTGCAGGTGACATTTCTCTTACATTTTCGGCATCTTTACGTGGCTTTGACATAGATGGCGCAATCGACATGAGCTTCAAAAAGTTCTTAGGCTGTGTTCGTCTATATCTCTATAGTCTCTGCTCTTAGTAAGTTTTTACTTATTTTACAAGTAAAAATTAGCAAAATTCATCCACAAAACAAAAGTATAATTTTTTATCCCCGAAAGCGTAATTAAATTTGGAGTATTTTTTTTACACTAAAACTGACCTGTTTTTTCTTGATGCCTGAGTAACCCAGTAGCAAAGTATTTTGCCTCCAATTCCCAACAATATCAACGAGTCTAAGGTTGCGTTTCCACCAGAGATGAGCGAGGATGTGTGCGAGGAATGTGTTTGGTAAGGACCAATCCTAGAGCTGCGCTGGGCGAGGATAATCAAATGGAACGATTCCATTGGACACCAAAAACAAACTCCCAACACATCCTTGCTCATCTCTGGCAGAAACGCAGCCTAAGGTTTTTTTTATAACATAGGAGGCAAACGAGCAGACGAATCGCCTGATGGTAAGCAATCACCGCCGCCCATGGACGCCAACACCAGGGGTGTCACAAGCGTTGCCGGCCTTTAAGACTTACCAACAATCCAGCCAGCCAGCCGGCCTCCAGGGGTGCCAGACACGAACCCGGCCTGCGGGCCGCGTATTGGGGCGCCGTTAGGGCTAATCAGCCCTATGGAAAACACACAGTTTGAAGTGATACGGATTGATTATTTAACCATATTCTTTCATGGATATTTATATTACTATTACGTCACTGGGCGGTAAGTGAGATTTGCCGCCCACGGCCGCAGCGACTCTCACTTCACACCCAGGAGAAGACGTGAAATTGAATACGCACCACGGGCGGTATTAAAGGCCTCAGATCGCTTGTTCATGGCCCTTACTTTCGGTTCGGGCCACAAATGCCCGCAATCTGAGCCGTTCTTTATTTTAGCGCCCTAGGTACGTAATGTAGTAATAATACAACAGTGTTGAGCCACTTGCTATAGTTCGTAATTTAGCCATGTAAAGAATGACCGATGTTACCGACTATAGTATCCTCAAACCAAACTGGCGACTGAGGTCACAGCGCTGTCTCCTTCACTTTTGCTGCGGCTGTGCAAGTGTGAAAGAGAAGTTTTATGACCGCAGTCGTCCGTTTGGTTTGAGGATACTATAGCTGTCAACTGTCAGTTATATCGGTCATTTATTACACGGCTAAATTACGAACAATGGCAACTGGCTCTACAATCCGGGTTCGAAACTGTACAGTATACACGCATAATTACATTAATTACATTACTTGTCCTTATATCTTTATCTACACCCATATAAACCCTCCATGATGCGTTCACAAACCGCACTTTATGGCCACCATAAAAAAAAAATTCTTAGAGCTTTAAACCAAGCGGAGTAGCCATTGACAGGCGTTCCCCTCTGCCGAATGAGTATGACCAGTGGTATACTCATTGTATGGACTGACGTTTATTTGACGTGGCTAATTTGACGTTTCGCATACATTTGACGTTGTCCTCCCCCGCAAAAAACGGCAGACTTTTTCCGATAGAAATGAGAGCGCGTCTCGCATCCGGTTGGTTTAATAATCAAAGGTTTTGTTAGATGCTAGAACAAATGTCTTATCTGTAACAATGTTATTATTGCTAAATAATAACATCGAATTCGATAAAATTATGAGTTGGCCATGGCGGTGCAATGGTGGTCAATCTAACGGTTTCCGAACAAGTCATTTAGGGTTTATAATATGTGTGTAAGTAAAGCAGTGTATGCAACTGTACGTAATTAGGCCTTAAAACACTCGTTTGATCTTATTATACCACACTTTTTTTAATCAATCCATAAAACTTCCTTAAGGAGCATAGAGGGAGATAGAGGAGAATTAGCATTTAAAAAAATATGGGTACCTACCTACAAGAATAACTAGCGATAAAACTACATTATGTGACGTTTTCAAGCAAAAGCTACATCATTGTCCATTATACAATAAATAGAGTTTATTTCTAAATGAATTTGTATGGCAGTAACGCCTTATTGACAACCGAAAATTATGTACCTTTTCGATGAAAACGGCACATATGCATGTCTAAATGGGGGAAAACAATGTCATACATTTTTACTCAAAGAGTTGCGTCAAGTAAAAAGCTGATTAATACACAATACCTAAGAGCATTTAACCAACCGGAGCGGCCAGCCGGCCATTGATAGGCGTTCCCCTCTGCCGAAAATATATGACCAGGGGTCATACTCATAGTATGGACTGACGTTTATCTGACGTGGCAAAAAAATTTTTTGACGTTTCGTATACATTTGACGCTCCCCTGCCCCGCAAAAATCGGCAGATTTTTTTTGTATAGAAAATGACAGACATGGCCGGTCCGGTTGGTTAAATAGTCTAAGAATAATACAGTTAAAATAACCGAAAATGGGTAGGTAATATTACATCAGCTTACAGCTATCAAATACATCAGCTTTTTTACTAAACTCGAAGGAACTAAACGTACTAAAGACCTATTTTATTTATTTATGTAAATGCCTGGATAGCATGCCTAGAACTACAGAGAATGAGACAGGTAAAGGTTGAAAGACAGTGATGGCATCCTACTTGAGATTGATACTAATACAAAACTAAACAATAACTAGATCACATAAAAATCTTATGTTTTCTACTACAGTTTTTAACTAAAGATGTTTCGCTACTATTTTTAAATATTACATCGACATACTAGTTATTGTTTTAAAGGACTAGCTAGTATTTTTGGCATTTAACTATTTCAAAATCTTTAAACATATCTAAATACATATCTACTTTTATGTGGACTTTTTTTCCTACTTTTTTCCAGTACAATACCTACTTTTATTTTAAAAGATGCATCAACAAATTTTACTTTTCTTAAAACTGTCGACTGTAGCGGCCTCATTGGGGGATTGTATTTACTAATAAACAAATAAATTTCTGTATAGCCCCTCATGTTAAGTTGTAGTCCTACTGATTACGCTACTTTTGATCTTGGCACATTGCTTCGTTTGCATATTTTTTGCTTCATTACCTAAACGGCAAATGGTAGCCACTTTTTTCCGTTTAGGCGATGAAGCCAAAAGTAATATAAAACTGTATCACATAGATCATAAGTTGCAGAATTAGTAGGACTACAACCAGGCCTATGAAACTTGCCCGCGCGAGCTCGTTAAATACCTACTTGCCGCTCGCCGCCCGATCACCGCCGGCGGCACAAACGAGCTAGCGATCGGGCGGCTGCGCGGCCGCGCGGGAGGTGCGGGGTGCGCGCGGCGAAGGTCGCTCCATTGTATTTTTGCGTAGGTACTTAATGCGGTAGGTATTTACTTTTTCTATGAGAGATTCTGTGCTACAACTTAATATGAGGGATTATACAGAAATTGATTAGTTTATTAAGAAACAGAATCCCCCTAATGACGCCCCACTGGACGGTCGACGCAGTCTTAAAAGTCTGTACAGTAAAAGAAGTCTTGTGGTCTATATATTCTTTTTCCGCATATACTCTATCTACAATGTCTTTACACAGTTTTATTTAGCTCAACCCCGTATATTAGTTTATGTCATTATACGCATCAAATCTTGTAAGTTAAATTTCCACCACTTCCCGGTGTCTGATTGAGCTGAAATTTGGTATACTTCCGTAGTTTACATGACAATGCTACTAGGTACAGTCAGCAATGAAACTGTGTACCAAAAAAATTGCTTGGGTTGCTTGTTTATTGTATTATCAAAAGCAACTAAATAATCAATACTTTCACTTACTGTGCAGTCGCCATCAAATATATCGAAGCGGCCAAGGTTCTCTAACATATCGGAACATACACTTTAACCTCTAGCGATCCACCATAAAAGAAAGATTGGAAGTGAAATGGGGTTGGCCGGTGAAAACTTTTGCAGAGGGCGCTGTTCCAGATTCCATACAATAAGAGAAAGAGATACAAACAATGATAGAAAGAAACAGACGATGAATGGTCCCTAACTTGTATGCAGGCATAAAGCTTTTCTTAGGCGAAAACCTTCCCTATGGCGTTAATCTACATCATTTTAATTTTAGTGTATTCCAAAAACGGATGGATTTCAATTTCGGAGCAATTCGAGACAAAACATTGAGTCATTTTCGCGAAAATAAATAAAAACTACTTCGCGCCATACAAATTTAGCTTTTCTAGGGACCAATTTTGAAGATGTCACTTTGACAGTTGCCAACCTCATTTGAACCAAAAGCGTTAGAAAATAGAATTGAATTTCTTATGTTTCGAAATCGAACGAAACAAAACAAAAGCAACTCTATACCAATTAAAATATAATCGAATTTTCATTGAAGATATTTTGTACTAATATTAGCACTTTGAACCGGAGGTTATAATAGAAGCGTTGTTCCGATATTTGTGACCACTTTGGCAGCTACTATATATCTGATGGCGACTGTATAGTTATTATCTTATTCTACAATATCATCATCAAACTAATTACGTTTTTTACTTAACTAACATTTTGAAATATTACTTTTAATTTCAAGAGAAATATAAAAACTAACCAGAACAATATGAAGGTTCACTAGTACATTTGTACAAGGTCTTCCAATCATCGCTATCATTATTTGCGATGTGCACGCTAGAATCACTCATGGACTCTGCCTTGGCAAGTTTAGATTTCTTTTTATATAACAGTTCAATATTATTCTTCTGCGACCGATTTGAAATAAGAGGAGGGGACATGTTCGTCAATTCTGTCCACGTCAGAGAATTTTTCGAAGTAGAGAATCTTTCTGGAACCTTCGCTCTGATCGGATGTGCTATTCTTATGCTTTGTGGTAAATGATTGTGATGGGACTTCTTTAACATGCATTTCAATGCATTTTTCTTAAAGTATTCTTGCGTTAGTTCTTTAAACCACTCATCTTGACTCTCATTCTCTATTTGTCGTCCGTTAATTTCATCGTCTATAGAAAGAGTTTGAACTGCAATATTAGCTAGAGTTTCGGCAAAAATTATTGCACTAAGCGCTCTGTTCTCAAGCGTTTTTAAACTAGGCAATATAAGGCTCGTATTGACAGCGATTTCAAACGCCTTTTTCTGAACATTACGTCTATCTTTGGTAGATTTAGCAGACTTTGTATGATTCACGTTTGATTTTTGTTTGTTATCTTTTTTGTAAATTTTACCAAGTAGACTAAGCCCAGTAACATCCGCTTCTTCAAACATCATCTTTGATTTTAAGTATAATTTTTTAATATCTCTGTTGAGCCCTGGAATATCTCGGGACATGGCAATCAAGTGTTCCAAAATACGCAAAATCAAATCCTCATTAACACCAGACTTGTCCATGGACGTGTGAGCTGGTAGACTGCTTGACATAAAATCATGTGGTTTCCTTAGCTTCTCTTGTATTTCGGGCACATCTTCTTCGATTGAAGAAATAAAGAAACATTGAGTGTTTTCTTTGCAATGTGGATGAAGCATTTCTTTGGAAACCGTAGTATTACTGGGCGTATTAGGGAAATTATTATGAGTAACATTTAAATTCGCTTTTGAAGTAGCTCCGCTAGAAAGTGTTTGTGCATCTACTTCGTCATTGGGCACTTGAGGATTTATGGTATGCTCATCATTAGTATTCTTAGATTCGTCGCAGGTCTGATAATCTGGATTAATGTTATCTGAAACGGACTTTATTTTGTCTGATGCTCCAGCACAAATATTCCAACTCGAATTTTTCAGTTTTGATTCATTGGAATGAGCTATTTTTTCTTTTAAATTGATTGTCATAAATTTCGATCCTAATGCGCTGGCGCTGTTAGACAGTGAAATGTTTTGAATGTCATATTTTGAAAGGTCTATTACTATTTTATTATCGCTTATGGTTCCAGGTCTACCCTTGGAGTGTAGGTCTTCGCTTTTCATTTCGCTTCTCACTATGTCTGTATTGTCAACTATATTAATATCAGTACCGTCATATTGTTTACCTTCTTCATCAACTTTATTACTAGTGAACAAGTCCGTAATGTTATCAAGTATCTCCTTTATGTTCAATTTAATTATATCAGTAGGATTTTCTATAGTATCATCAACATATGTATCAGTTTTACAAGCGGCTATACTTTTAGAAACTTTCTTTTGTATACATTCGGTTTGAATTTCGCAGATTGGTTCAAGGTTAACGTCTGATTCTTTTAAAATTTCACTAGATATAGTACTTGTGGTACTTTTGCTCCGGTTATCTAGTACGTTTAGATATGAGTTTAGAAAATCTTTTGCAACAGCCTTCGATATCGAAGTTTCACTTAAGATATGTGTAAAATATTTTTGTAACAGAAGAAGCTCTGGAGAATCCGTGGGTTTCTCATTATTATCTTCTATTGTCGTGTTGCTAAATATTGTTGACAATGCATCCAGGTTATTAATTAGAGTTTTTGTTCTTGCGATATCAGTTTCTCTATTATGCTTAATAATTGAGCAACCGTATATTGTGCTGTTTATAAATTTCTCAATTTCTTCCGATCCATATGCACGTTGATAAGAATGATCAACAATGTCAGAAACTGCTATATCCCTAGAAAAATATGTGCTAGACGGTACATCTGTAGCGGCATCTTGTTTAATACTGCCCCTGAATTTACCATCAGTGGTTTTCAAGAAATATTCTAAAAGAGATTTGAATAGCGATTTAATAGGATGAGTTTTGCTCGCATTTAATTTGAGATCATAAAGTTCTTTCACTACTAAGTTGACATAAATGCTAGAATTTCCGATTCCCTCTCCATTTGGATCGCAATCGTGATCAGAGTTATCGAATAGATTAAATACCAGTTTTTCACAAATATTGTCATACTCCGATGCAGTAATAACATCTTGTGTAGACTTGTCAGTTTTCTTATCATAAAACAGATCACAATTTATATGTTTATCTGCGGCACTGTGGATAATATTCCGTTTATATTTACACAGTAGCATTTGCCGTAGCTGTGGTTTTGTTAAGCAAGGTTCTTCCCTCGAATTTCTATATTTGACTAAATTCGTCGATTTCCTACTTGCTTTCATAGCCAAATTTTCTTCATTTTTATTTTTGTGCCGACGTTTACGTGAAACATAGTACAGTGATGTATCTTTATTATCGAGCCATCCGGTTGATTTTTTATTGTCGCCGATACTGAGACGTGTATTTATATTCTCTAATGTATTTACTTGGCGTCGCATTTTATGTCTCTGTTTAGGATCGATTATCTTAGATTTCTTATTATTTATGGCTAATGTTTTATTACTTTTCAATTCATTTGAATCTGTTGGTATATTAGGACCATTGAGCGTATTTAAATCAAGATCTGTACTATGCATTTGGTGTTCATCTACGCTCGTTAAAATTGGTGAAGGTGTTAGACTATCATCCTGTCTCTTTTCAATACAGTGCGAACTGGGACTATTATATCCTGGTACAGTTGAATCGGATGGTATAAGTATATTTTCGTGTATTTTATATAGTGACAAAGCATTGTGTGCCTTTTTGTCAGAGACAGATAACGGTAATTCGCTTAGTCTGGAGCTTTTAGCATAGGTTTGGGATTTGTCGGGGCTTGAAAAGGACTCTTGACTGGTTTGAGATGTATCTATGGGAACAGAGGGAGATATTATTCCTATCTATGTTCAATAAGGCCTAGTTTCCCCTCTGGAGAGGTCAGATGGCTTTAATTTTTGGAAAAACTAGCGTCTATACCATTTCATAGGATTAGGTTGCCGAGTGGACTACAGGCACAAAGGAGCCATGGCAAACGCGAGGAGCATGATTATTCCTATGCTCAGTGCAAATCTGATTTACCTTTAAATTAATTCTAACATATTAAAGAACAAGTATATGACCTTAGTGGCAAGCGCCCAGCGGAGCTATAAGCGTCAAAGGGCAGAGCGGCGCGCACTGGGGCCACTTGCATACATTTGCATGTATTTATTATGAACGCTCGAACGTTTTTTTCGCTTTGTACCCATTGTATGCCATCATTTTTCTTTACACTTTTACGTATTACGAAAATTTCCTAAAATAGACGACTAAATAGGGAAAATATAGGAAATCCTAGTAAATATCAAATAAAGGGAAATACTGTTTATATCCAAATCTTTAAATTTAAAGCATGCTTACTATTAATACCAACCTTAATCTCATAACAAGCTTAAAATACAAAACTCACTCTAAAACTCACATTATATTCGTGAAACATTATAGTTAGAAATACAAGCAGTTTAAGATGTTTTTAGCCGTAATTTTTAATATTATTTTATACGTGTGCAACGCGCTAGCTCTAAAGTCCTTGGAGTGTCAGACGTCCATATGCTATGGACTGTATGCTTGTTCGTCACCCAGATGGTATAAAACTAGTGGTTCTGTGAACCGTAGACTTCGGAGAACATTAATAACGCGACAGCAAACTTCCCCCTTTTCCCCCTCATTTTTCCCTCAATCAAAAAATGGCTCGACAATTTTTGGCAAATAAATCAAGGAACGCACATGCCAAGTTTCATCGGATGGATGAAATCGGATGAAAAATGCGACCTCTAGACCGACACTGACCAACCAACCAATACACACACATCAATCTGTCAAATCGTCGTACCAGTGAAAACGGAGACGTTCGTCGCCTCGCTACGCTCGGCTCCTCAGTCAAAAACGTAGGCCAAGAGCTGAGGGTGTCCCCAGACGTCGGCTATCGGATGAATAAGTCAAACTAATTTTAATTGACATAAAAACGTTAATTTCTTCAACCCATCAACGGAGCGGCAGCTGACGTTCACGAGGCTTCACTTTACAGAGTTTCGCCTTGGACGCTATAGGTTACAGAAGCGAGGGTCATAGATCTACCATCACCGACTTAAAAACAAATGGATTTTCAAGGCTGATAGACTAATTGACTCAAGACCCGGCATAGCCGGGCGACCCCCGGTGCCAGGCTTGAAGTAATTTCACTCTGCAGTAGGACACTAATTGTTGGAAGTGACAGTACTGTGTTCGTCACGATGGCAGACATTAATATGTCTGACTCTCTCTTAGGCCTCACAGCAATCGCTCGTTCCCTGTCTAGCAGTGCGTGTTCCCCTCCCGCGCCCCTCATTTTTGGCAGCTTAGCACGCCTAGCACATGACTGATGCGACAGTATCAGGCGCGCGAGATAGACTACCCGTCTCTTTCTAATTGACAGTCAGAAAAGGACAGATTATCTCGCGCGCGAGATACTGACGTGTCAATCATGTCCCAGGCGTGTAAGTTTCAAAGAAATAACGCACTAAGCAGAATATAGAAATATCTTGTATATGGAAATGGTGGCAAAATTCATACGATCGGGTTGAGTGGAGAAAAAGGGGGGAGGCCTTTGCCCAGCAGTGGGACACTAAATCAGGCTAATAAAAAAATAAAAAAAATGGAAATGCTAAATCATGCTCATATTCCAATATAACGTTTCACGAAAACCTCTCTCGCTCACGAGTAGTACTCACGAGACGAAGTGTCCGTCGGCGGTAGATCTTCGTGCGGGGCGTGGATCTTGGGCACCGACTCCCGCGCACCGAACGTCAGCAAATGTTGGCGGTATAGTCTGGAAATGGGTATTATTTAAGTATAGAGGCGTGTGAAATCAGGATAAAACTCGAAGCAAGTTTATTAACTTCAAAAAAAGGAGGAGGTTCTCAATTCGACTGAAGTTTTATTTTATTTTTCTAGAATTGAAACACACGTGCGCCCAAGGTATACATGCTATGCGACTAATAGGGGATATTACTGCAATGTTCTGCCGCCAGAGTGCAGCACTAGCACATCGGTAAACCATAGAGTTCTTAATTTTTAAGGCCTTAAAATTTTTTTTTACAAGTTTTCATAGATAATTTATAACTAACAAATATGTCATTTGTGCACCAAGGCGGTTTGTTTACAGAGGGCCTAACGTGAAACGAGAGAATATTTTGACATCTGCCTCTCTATCGCTCAAATATGTAAGAGTGACAGAGAACCAGGTAAGGAAATTTTATTTTCGGGTTTCGCGGTAGGCCCTCTATTTGTGCTATACTCTGTCGGTTTAGGTATTTAACTAAATGTAAACAAACCATAAATTAGCTACTTTATCAAGCCAATTCTGGTTGGTAAACTTTTTACGGAAACAAACATTGCGAATTAAAACAATATTGACATATATAATACTATACTATCATAGCTTATATATTAACTATATTGTATATAATAAAGATGATCTGATTATTACATAATCATTTCAATTGCATAATAACTTCAATATGCCACCAAACGCTACACAATAAAGATTCTCAAAAGCCAGGTATCCGCAGCCATTTTATTTTTTAAACGCCATTGACATTTGACAGTTCTCGTGCATTCGGTCGGTGTTTTCGGTTGAGGTTAATTGGTTTTGTTATTGTTCATATTGTTATTTAATTTGTCCTGTTAGTTGTTATTGTTACTGTTTTTATTGTTATTGCTGTGTTAGTTGTGGTTTTTCGACTGAAATGAGCGAACCTGTACCAGGTCCGAGTCGGGCCAGCTCGCTCTTATCTTTTCCATCGCCCAAGAAGAAACGAGTAAAGAGAGGACCTTTGCCTTCTTCGGAAAAACAAATATTAATTAATGTCTTCAAATATGTGGAAGAATCATGGCCCAGAGATAAGTATCCTTATAAGAAGGACATAGTAACAAAGACGAGCGAGATTATGGGTGTATCTATCCCGACTGTTTACAGCGTATTAAAGGAATACAAAACTACGCATCGCGTACAGTCTCCTCCTACGCCGTCTGTTAAACCAAAGAAAATGGACGCATTGGATGACATGGATTTCTCGGGGATCAGAAGAAAAGTGCATCAGTTTTTCTTCAATAACGAAATGCCAACAATTAACAAGGTTTTAGAAAGCATCAATAATGATGATTCTTTGCCGACTTTGTCGAGGGACGTGCTGTATCAAGTTTTAAAAAAACTAGGATTTAGATATGCCAAGCGTAACCGGAAGAGTATGCTTATAGATAAACCGGAGATTGTTGACTGGCGTTTCAATTATCTCACTGACATGGCAAAATTCAGGAAAGATGGGAAAAATATATACTATCTGGATGAAACCTGGGTTAACGAAGGTATGTAAATCACAGTTTATTATGAACAAATAACTAAGAAATATATTTTACTCATTTTAATTCTCCATAGTCCCATTTGATATTCAATATTGTGTAGGAACAATGTGAAAACGCTCCTAGCCTAGTGGGTAGCTGGTTAGTGCACCTGCCTAAAACGCTGATGGACCTGGGCCCGGCGTTTGAATCCCAGTAAGGGTTAATATTTGTTTCTGAGTCCAGGATCTTCTTTTTCTGTGTATTGAAGTATATATAAACATTAAATATTTTGTCTAGTACGGATTAGTTCAATTTGTGTAAGAAAGACCTTTAATGTTTACTTATTATAATATAACATGCTGCTATGTATTAAAAACCCCACCTTTTTCGTGTTTTGCACAAAAACCCTAATAATGTATTTTACAATTTAGCTATATATAGTTTGTACCTAACAATTATATTCTTTGACAGGACACACAAAGTCTTCAATATGGCAAGATACCACTGTGAAATCCAGTAAAGAGGCCCATCGGGAGGGATTATCAACAGGATTGAAGAATCCAAGTGGGAAAGGAAAACGATTAATTTTGGCTCATGTTGGTAAGACAAATTGATTTCGTTTATATAAAAAAAAAAAAAAAATATTATAGGACAATCTTACACAAATCAACCTAGTCCCACGGTAAGCTCAAGAAGGCTTGTGTTGTGGGTAATAGACAACGATATATATAATAGATACACAATCACAAACATAGAAAACACCCATAACTCGAGAACAAATATTTGTGATAAACACATAAATAAATGCCCTTACCGGGATTCGAACCCGGCACCTCCGCTTAGCAGGCAGGGTCACTACCAACTAGGCTAAGAGGCCGTTTATACACTATATAATAAACATACCCATGTGCCATTTTCAATTAAATGGTTTCAATAAACTTTTGGTTGTTGATTAGGGCAATTTTTAATCGCATCCATTTCCCAGTAGCGCCTTATTGACAACCAACAATAAGTTACCTTTTCATATACTGTTTTAACTTTTAGAAATCTTCAATTGTATAATAAGTATAGAAAATGTTCATTAGTTTTACAATGTTTATTAGTGTTACAGAAGGCTAAAATAAAATAAAAATAATCATACCCCAGAGCTTAGTTTAGGACTAGGTCCATGTGTTTAAAATGTGTCAAGAAATTATTTATTCTAATTTATTGTAGGTTCATCTACTGGGTTTGTTGAAGAAGGTGAACTAATATTTCAAGCAGTAAAAGGTGAAGGAGATTATCATTCTGAAATGAATGCCACAAATTTTGAAAAGTGGTTTAAGACGATATTGCCTAAATTGGAAAAGGGCTCTGTATTGGTAATGGACAATGCTTCATACCACTCTAGACGTGCTGAAAAGGTACCTACAACAGAAACAAGGAAAGCTGACATACAAAAGTGGTTAAAGGAAAAGAACATTCCTTTCGGTGAAAAGGAGTTAAAAGGCACGCTGATATTGAAAGTAAGAAAAGTAAGGCACAAATATCAAACATATGTTGTTGATGAGTTGGCAAAGCAACATGGCGTTACAATTTTAAGGCTTCCGCCTTATCATTGTGAATTGAACCCAATCGAAATGATTTGGGCCCAAGTAAAGGGATATGTGGCTCAGAAGAACACCACATTTAAAATGGCAGATATAAAAAAGCTTTTGCCTGAGGCCCTACAAAGTGTCACAAGCGAAAATTGGGCTAAGTGCGAAGAGCATGTTCGAAAGGAAGAAGAGAGAATGATGGTTCTTGATCACATAATTGATGAAACAGAAGAACGATTTATTATAAATGTTGGTGATACGTCTTCTTCATCTTCAGCATCATCAACATCTGAATATAATAGTGACAGTTCAAATTAAATTTATGTACAGATTTAATTATAAATTATAGGTTGTCTTGTAATATGGACCCAGAGACTATACATCTATAACCCGGTTTATAGACATTAAATATGTGTCAACCTCATGCGGCTTTTATAACCTATCTTAGTGTTTGTGAACAGAATGGTAATAAATAAATTTCAATGTCGAACATCTATTTATTCATCTTCTATGTTAAATATCCACACATATAAAATGGGCATTTCTTAAGAGATTTAACGAAGCAGCTGTTGACTTCTGTGCAGTTATCACTACTAACTGCATTATGCCTGCGAATATTCCTTTATAATCCCAGTAAGGGTTGTGTGATGAGCCTGCATATTTGTGCTTGGGCCTTTTCTATGTATTCAAGTATGTACTTATCTACGTATAATTGTATATTGTTGTCTAGTACGACCGCCTACGGTACGAACTATGGCTTATATTTTGATATTTTATTTTATTTACTTATATCTATTGCCTTTTAAAGGCTTAAGTGTAACTTTGCCACTAGTCAAATTTTGATCTAAGAAGATAGTTAAAGTGAAGAAATGTTGAATACCCCTGGATATGTCATATTTGACAGCTAAGATTTGTTTACATTTAGTTAAATACCTAAACCGACAGAGTACTCTGTCGGTTTAGGTATTTAACTAAATGTAAACAAACCATAAATTAGCTACTTTATCAAGCCAATTCTGGTTGGTAAACTTTTTACGGAAACAAACATTGCGAATTAAAACAATATTGACATATATAATACTATACTATCATAGCTTATATATTAACTATATTGTATATAATAAAGATGATCTGATTATTACATAATCATTTCAATTGCATAATAACTTCAATATGCCACCAAACGCTACACAATAAAGATTCTCAAAAGCCAGGTATCCGCAGCCATTTTATTTTTTAAACGCCATTGACATTTGACAGTTCTCGTGCATTCGGTCGGTGTTTTCGGTTGAGGTTAATTGGTTTTGTTATTGTTCATATTGTTATTTAATTTGTCCTGTTAGTTGTTATTGTTACTGTTTTTATTGTTATTGCTGTGTTAGTTGTGGTTTTTCGACTGAAATGAGCGAACCTGTACCAGGTCCGAGTCGGGCCAGCTCGCTCTTATCTTTTCCATCGCCCAAGAAGAAACGAGTAAAGAGAGGACCTTTGCCTTCTTCGGAAAAACAAATATTAATTAATGTCTTCAAATATGTGGAAGAATCATGGCCCAGAGATAAGTATCCTTATAAGAAGGACATAGTAACAAAGACGAGCGAGATTATGGGTGTATCTATCCCGACTGTTTACAGCGTATTAAAGGAATACAAAACTACGCATCGCGTACAGTCTCCTCCTACGCCGTCTGTTAAACCAAAGAAAATGGACGCATTGGATGACATGGATTTCTCGGGGATCAGAAGAAAAGTGCATCAGTTTTTCTTCAATAACGAAATGCCAACAATTAACAAGGTTTTAGAAAGCATCAATAATGATGATTCTTTGCCGACTTTGTCGAGGGACGTGCTGTATCAAGTTTTAAAAAAACTAGGATTTAGATATGCCAAGCGTAACCGGAAGAGTATGCTTATAGATAAACCGGAGATTGTTGACTGGCGTTTCAATTATCTCACTGACATGGCAAAATTCAGGAAAGATGGGAAAAATATATACTATCTGGATGAAACCTGGGTTAACGAAGGTATGTAAATCACAGTTTATTATGAACAAATAACTAAGAAATATATTTTACTCATTTTAATTCTCCATAGTCCCATTTGATATTCAATATTGTGTAGGAACAATGTGAAAACGCTCCTAGCCTAGTGGGTAGCTGGTTAGTGCACCTGCCTAAAACGCTGATGGACCTGGGCCCGGCGTTTGAATCCCAGTAAGGGTTAATATTTGTTTCTGAGTCCAGGATCTTCTTTTTCTGTGTATTGAAGTATATATAAACATTAAATATTTTGTCTAGTACGGATTAGTTCAATTTGTGTAAGAAAGACCTTTAATGTTTACTTATTATAATATAACATGCTGCTATGTATTAAAAACCCCACCTTTTTCGTGTTTTGCACAAAAACCCTAATAATGTATTTTACAATTTAGCTATATATAGTTTGTACCTAACAATTATATTCTTTGACAGGACACACAAAGTCTTCAATATGGCAAGATACCACTGTGAAATCCAGTAAAGAGGCCCATCGGGAGGGATTATCAACAGGATTGAAGAATCCAAGTGGGAAAGGAAAACGATTAATTTTGGCTCATGTTGGTAAGACAAATTGATTTCGTTTATATAAAAAAAAAAAAAAATATTATAGGACAATCTTACACAAATCAACCTAGTCCCACGGTAAGCTCAAGAAGGCTTGTGTTGTGGGTAATAGACAACGATATATATAATAGATACACAATCACAAACATAGAAAACACCCATAACTCGAGAACAAATATTTGTGATAAACACATAAATAAATGCCCTTACCGGGATTCGAACCCGGCACCTCCGCTTAGCAGGCAGGGTCACTACCAACTAGGCTAAGAGGCCGTTTATACACTATATAATAAACATACCCATGTGCCATTTTCAATTAAATGGTTTCAATAAACTTTTGGTTGTTGATTAGGGCAATTTTTAATCGCATCCATTTCCCAGTAGCGCCTTATTGACAACCAACAATAAGTTACCTTTTCATATACTGTTTTAACTTTTAGAAATCTTCAATTGTATAATAAGTATAGAAAATGTTCATTAGTTTTACAATGTTTATTAGTGTTACAGAAGGCTAAAATAAAATAAAAATAATCATACCCCAGAGCTTAGTTTAGGACTAGGTCCATGTGTTTAAAATGTGTCAAGAAATTATTTATTCTAATTTATTGTAGGTTCATCTACTGGGTTTGTTGAAGAAGGTGAACTAATATTTCAAGCAGTAAAAGGTGAAGGAGATTATCATTCTGAAATGAATGCCACAAATTTTGAAAAGTGGTTTAAGACGATATTGCCTAAATTGGAAAAGGGCTCTGTATTGGTAATGGACAATGCTTCATACCACTCTAGACGTGCTGAAAAGGTACCTACAACAGAAACAAGGAAAGCTGACATACAAAAGTGGTTAAAGGAAAAGAACATTCCTTTCGGTGAAAAGGAGTTAAAAGGCACGCTGATATTGAAAGTAAGAAAAGTAAGGCACAAATATCAAACATATGTTGTTGATGAGTTGGCAAAGCAACATGGCGTTACAATTTTAAGGCTTCCGCCTTATCATTGTGAATTGAACCCAATCGAAATGATTTGGGCCCAAGTAAAGGGATATGTGGCTCAGAAGAACACCACATTTAAAATGGCAGATATAAAAAAGCTTTTGCCTGAGGCCCTACAAAGTGTCACAAGCGAAAATTGGGCTAAGTGCGAAGAGCATGTTCGAAAGGAAGAAGAGAGAATGATGGTTCTTGATCACATAATTGATGAAACAGAAGAACGATTTATTATAAATGTTGGTGATACGTCTTCTTCATCTTCAGCATCATCAACATCTGAATATAATAGTGACAGTTCAAATTAAATTTATGTACAGATTTAATTATAAATTATAGGTTGTCTTGTAATATGGACCCAGAGACTATACATCTATAACCCGGTTTATAGACATTAAATATGTGTCAACCTCATGCGGCTTTTATAACCTATCTTAGTGTTTGTGAACAGAATGGTAATAAATAAATTTCAATGTCGAACATCTATTTATTCATCTTCTATGTTAAATATCCACACATATAAAATGGGCATTTCTTAAGAGATTTAACGAAGCAGCTGTTGACTTCTGTGCAGTTATCACTACTAACTGCATTATGCCTGCGAATATTCCTTTATAATCCCAGTAAGGGTTGTGTGATGAGCCTGCATATTTGTGCTTGGGCCTTTTCTATGTATTCAAGTATGTACTTATCTACGTATAATTGTATATTGTTGTCTAGTACGACCACCTACGGTACGAACTATGGCTTATATTTTGATATTTTATTTTATTTACTTATATCTATTGCCTTTTAAAGGCTTAAGTGTAACTTTGCCACTAGTCAAATTTTGATCTAAGAAGATAGTTAAAGTGAAGAAATGTTGAATACCCCTGGATATGTCATATTTGACAGCTAAGATTTGTTTACATTTAGTTAAATACCTAAACCGACAGAGTACTCTGTCGGTTTAGGTATTTAACTAAATGTAAACAAACCATAAATTAGCTACTTTATCAAGCCAATTCTGGTTGGTAAACTTTTTACGGAAACAAACATTGCGAATTAAAACAATATTGACATATATAATACTATACTATCATAGCTTATATATTAACTATATTGTATATAATAAAGATGATCTGATTATTACATAATCATTTCAATTGCATAATAACTTCAATATGCCACCAAACGCTACACAATAAAGATTCTCAAAAGCCAGGTATCCGCAGCCATTTTATTTTTTAAACGCCATTGACATTTGACAGTTCTCGTGCATTCGGTCGGTGTTTTCGGTTGAGGTTAATTGGTTTTGTTATTGTTCATATTGTTATTTAATTTGTCCTGTTAGTTGTTATTGTTACTGTTTTTATTGTTATTGCTGTGTTAGTTGTGGTTTTTCGACTGAAATGAGCGAACCTGTACCAGGTCCGAGTCGGGCCAGCTCGCTCTTATCTTTTCCATCGCCCAAGAAGAAACGAGTAAAGAGAGGACCTTTGCCTTCTTCGGAAAAACAAATATTAATTAATGTCTTCAAATATGTGGAAGAATCATGGCCCAGAGATAAGTATCCTTATAAGAAGGACATAGTAACAAAGACGAGCGAGATTATGGGTGTATCTATCCCGACTGTTTACAGCGTATTAAAGGAATACAAAACTACGCATCGCGTACAGTCTCCTCCTACGCCGTCTGTTAAACCAAAGAAAATGGACGCATTGGATGACATGGATTTCTCGGGGATCAGAAGAAAAGTGCATCAGTTTTTCTTCAATAACGAAATGCCAACAATTAACAAGGTTTTAGAAAGCATCAATAATGATGATTCTTTGCCGACTTTGTCGAGGGACGTGCTGTATCAAGTTTTAAAAAAACTAGGATTTAGATATGCCAAGCGTAACCGGAAGAGTATGCTTATAGATAAACCGGAGATTGTTGACTGGCGTTTCAATTATCTCACTGACATGGCAAAATTCAGGAAAGATGGGAAAAATATATACTATCTGGATGAAACCTGGGTTAACGAAGGTATGTAAATCACAGTTTATTATGAACAAATAACTAAGAAATATATTTTACTCATTTTAATTCTCCATAGTCCCATTTGATATTCAATATTGTGTAGGAACAATGTGAAAACGCTCCTAGCCTAGTGGGTAGCTGGTTAGTGCACCTGCCTAAAACGCTGATGGACCTGGGCCCGGCGTTTGAATCCCAGTAAGGGTTAATATTTGTTTCTGAGTCCAGGATCTTCTTTTTCTGT
Organism: Pammene fasciana; assembly: GCA_911728535.1. NCBI lineage: Eukaryota > Metazoa > Arthropoda > Insecta > Lepidoptera > Tortricidae > Pammene > Pammene fasciana. Next base: position 11,901,166 of record OU452294.1, on the reverse strand, counting down.
GTATTGAAGTATATATAAACATTAAATATTTTGTCTAGTACGGATTAGTTCAATTTGTGTAAGAAAGACCTTTAATGTTTACTTATTATAATATAACATGCTGCTATGTATTAAAAACCCCACCTTTTTCGTGTTTTGCACAAAAACCCTAATAATGTATTTTACAATTTAGCTATATATAGTTTGTACCTAACAATTATATTCTTTGACAGGACACACAAAGTCTTCAATATGGCAAGATACCACTGTGAAATCCAGTAAAGAGGCCCATCGGGAGGGATTATCAACAGGATTGAAGAATCCAAGTGGGAAAGGAAAACGATTAATTTTGGCTCATGTTGGTAAGACAAATTGATTTCGTTTATATAAAAAAAAAAAAAAATATTATAGGACAATCTTACACAAATCAACCTAGTCCCACGGTAAGCTCAAGAAGGCTTGTGTTGTGGGTAATAGACAACGATATATATAATAGATACACAATCACAAACATAGAAAACACCCATAACTCGAGAACAAATATTTGTGATAAACACATAAATAAATGCCCTTACCGGGATTCGAACCCGGCACCTCCGCTTAGCAGGCAGGGTCACTACCAACTAGGCTAAGAGGCCGTTTATACACTATATAATAAACATACCCATGTGCCATTTTCAATTAAATGGTTTCAATAAACTTTTGGTTGTTGATTAGGGCAATTTTTAATCGCATCCATTTCCCAGTAGCGCCTTATTGACAACCAACAATAAGTTACCTTTTCATATACTGTTTTAACTTTTAGAAATCTTCAATTGTATAATAAGTATAGAAAATGTTCATTAGTTTTACAATGTTTATTAGTGTTACAGAAGGCTAAAATAAAATAAAAATAATCATACCCCAGAGCTTAGTTTAGGACTAGGTCCATGTGTTTAAAATGTGTCAAGAAATTATTTATTCTAATTTATTGTAGGTTCATCTACTGGGTTTGTTGAAGAAGGTGAACTAATATTTCAAGCAGTAAAAGGTGAAGGAGATTATCATTCTGAAATGAATGCCACAAATTTTGAAAAGTGGTTTAAGACGATATTGCCTAAATTGGAAAAGGGCTCTGTATTGGTAATGGACAATGCTTCATACCACTCTAGACGTGCTGAAAAGGTACCTACAACAGAAACAAGGAAAGCTGACATACAAAAGTGGTTAAAGGAAAAGAACATTCCTTTCGGTGAAAAGGAGTTAAAAGGCACGCTGATATTGAAAGTAAGAAAAGTAAGGCACAAATATCAAACATATGTTGTTGATGAGTTGGCAAAGCAACATGGCGTTACAATTTTAAGGCTTCCGCCTTATCATTGTGAATTGAACCCAATCGAAATGATTTGGGCCCAAGTAAAGGGATATGTGGCTCAGAAGAACACCACATTTAAAATGGCAGATATAAAAAAGCTTTTGCCTGAGGCCCTACAAAGTGTCACAAGCGAAAATTGGGCTAAGTGCGAAGAGCATGTTCGAAAGGAAGAAGAGAGAATGATGGTTCTTGATCACATAATTGATGAAACAGAAGAACGATTTATTATAAATGTTGGTGATACGTCTTCTTCATCTTCAGCATCATCAACATCTGAATATAATAGTGACAGTTCAAATTAAATTTATGTACAGATTTAATTATAAATTATAGGTTGTCTTGTAATATGGACCCAGAGACTATACATCTATAACCCGGTTTATAGACATTAAATATGTGTCAACCTCATGCGGCTTTTATAACCTATCTTAGTGTTTGTGAACAGAATGGTAATAAATAAATTTCAATGTCGAACATCTATTTATTCATCTTCTATGTTAAATATCCACACATATAAAATGGGCATTTCTTAAGAGATTTAACGAAGCAGCTGTTGACTTCTGTGCAGTTATCACTACTAACTGCATTATGCCTGCGAATATTCCTTTATAATCCCAGTAAGGGTTGTGTGATGAGCCTGCATATTTGTGCTTGGGCCTTTTCTATGTATTCAAGTATGTACTTATCTACGTATAATTGTATATTGTTGTCTAGTACGACCGCCTACGGTACGAACTATGGCTTATATTTTGATATTTTATTTTATTTACTTATATCTATTGCCTTTTAAAGGCTTAAGTGTAACTTTGCCACTAGTCAAATTTTGATCTAAGAAGATAGTTAAAGTGAAGAAATGTTGAATACCCCTGGATATGTCATATTTGACAGCTAAGATTTGTTTACATTTAGTTAAATACCTAAACCGACAGAGTATAGTACCGCCCCCTACGCACAGTTTTGGGTAATATTCCTTATTTTATTTAAAATACGTTTCAAGATGGCTGATACCATACCGTAACTAGTCTACTATAATGTAATCGGTTTCTTTTGGTGCCAAGGCCGTTTTAATATGTGATGGGGCCCTAGGGCACTTATGAATATGGGGCCCTTGGACACTTGGAAATCAGACTCAGGCGCTCAATTAGGGACAATGTTGACTGTAAAAAAAAGGTCGTCTACGATCTTTCGGGGCCCCCCTCAGCGTGGGGGCCCTGGGCACGGGCCCCGTGTGCCCTTATGGTAAAGACGGCATTGTTTGGTGCCCTTCAAAAAATCGGTGGAGTGTAACACACGTTATATTGTACTTAGGGCCTTTTGGAAGTAAGCATAAATAATTAGAGACTGATAAGGGCCAACGATAATAGCGGCTTCTCTGTCCTACCAATTCAAAGTTGAATAAGGCTATCCCATCCCGTTCAATCTTGGTATTATTGCCATGGCAAGTCTATAGTATATGTATATGGGAAAACTATGAAGGCTAGAGGTAACCAGGATCTCATATGAAGAATAGTCGCAAATGTCTGATTTTAGCCGATATGACGAATAGCGACGGCCGAGGGAAGCGAGGTCGTTTAGTGACCCAAGCCTATCAGTATATTAAAATGCTTGAGAAAACCCACTTACCAATGTGTCTTTAAGACGGTTTACCGAGTTCTAAACACATCAAGCGCCGTTATCTTCCCAGAGAGCTATGGCCGAGTAAAGCGAGGTCGTTTAGCAACTCAACGCTAACTATTATGATGGATAAACAGCTTTAGAGTAGTCACTTAACTTACCGACGTGCTTTTAAGACGTTCAGCCATGTTCTAAAAACGTCAGGAGTTTTCGCCCTCAGATGGTATATGAATTCATCAGCGTCAATGTCTATACGGCGCCGGCGAGGTTTAGCCCATATGACGGACAGACCGACGTCTAAGAGCCGCGGCCGAGGGGAGCTAGGTAGTTTAGTGACACAAGGCTATCAGTATATTATAACGAACAAAATGCTTGAGAAAAAACACTTACCAATGCGTCTTTAAGCAAACCAAACGTCTTCATCTTTCCAAAGAGCTATGGCCGAGTAAAGCGAGGTCGTATAGCAACTCAACGCTAGCTATTGTTATGGATAAACTGCTTTAGAATAGTCACTTACCGATGCGCTTTCAAGACGTTGAGCCATGTCCTAAAAACGTCCGGAGTTTTCGCCCTCAGATGGTATATAAATTCATCAGCATCGATGTCTATACGGCGCCGGCGAGGTTTAGCCGATATGACGGACAGACCGACGTCCAGAGAGCCGTGCAGGCGGCCGCGGGCGACGTCGGTCGGGGAACGAGCGTAGACTAGTATGCCCCCGTCTACTACGAAAAATCGCTGGGAAGAAATGATGAATGTTAGCTCTACAGTAAGGTACAACTATAACATTAAAACTAGTCCGCCACAAACATGTTGGCCGATATAACAAGACCCATATGATGATTTTACTAAATGTATCTCTGCGAGAACCCCAAAAAAAATCATAAAGATCAGAAAAACGTTACTAAAGTTATCATCGAATAAACGCTCAAAATCAAAAAGCCATCGAAATGCCGAGACGTCCCAGTAACAAGAAGTTGTTTGTAAGAACTCGCTTCGCTTACGCACCGCTGGTTCGATTATTTGGCAGCAGGGGTGGATTATATGCATTTACAATCTTTATCAGAAGAATTAAAAGATACCTATGAAACATACCTTGTGCCATCCCTTCAGCGGCCATTTTCTTTTCTTATGCAGGAACCCATTGAAGACCTCCGGACGCCTCTCGAAGCGCTGTCCATCTTTTAGACCCTCGAGCACCTCCCACTCGCTGCCACGCCTCCGACTGGAAAAATGTTGAGGATTACATGTGAACTACAATCGAGTGATTTGTATTTGTGAAGCAGCAGCTATTTTTTCCAATAATCTAACACCTAAACCTTTCTACACACCAAATTTCAGCTCACTACGGCTTCTAGAACCTTGTAAATAAATAAATATCATGGGACAATGTTACACAAACCAACCAAGTCCCACAGTAAGCTCAATAAGACTTGTGTTGTGGATACTAGGCGACGATATACATAATACAACAACAGGGGCAATTGACCCCCCCCTCCCCCCCTGACACGCAAGTTTTTGCGAAGGAAGTGCCCCCCCGCTGAATAAAATCCTGGATCCAGGCCTGAGATGTGCTGTTCGAATCGTAGAAATTTACGAATAAAATTACGCTTATGCGTGGCGACCGTGCTCCCTGTAAAAGCTTAATGATGAGGTGTCTGTGTAAACATTTAGATGATCACTCACTTCCTAGTCTTGCCCCGGGGCGGCGGCGGCGGCGGTCGGCGCTCGCCGCTGTCGGCGGACAGCGAGGCCGTCTCGCCGGAGCAGTCGGAGTCGGACGGCGCGCGCCGGAGCGCCGCCGCTCGACCCGCTGCCCCGCGTCTGCGGTCCGCTGGAATTAAATACATATATGAGATTGAGGCTAGTGACTTTTCACTGTTGTTTCACATAGTTAAATTCGCTGTGATGGACAGACAGTGGTCTGGTTACAGAATAAATAAAAAGATATAAATACTTGCAAACGAGTTGACCAATATAACAAGACCCCAAGGAGTTTTATTTTCTCCTTCTAGCTCCGTAACCACTTGATCGATCCTGCTCATATACGAACTTACAAATTTTATGTATCTCTGCTACAGCCCTTACAAATTTCATAAAGATCCGAAAAACGTTACTAAAGTTATCGTCGGACAAACTATCGAAATCAAAAAGCCATCCAAATGCCGAGACGTCCCAGCTTCGCTTACGCTCCGCGAGTTCGATAATTGAATATGCCTTTTATACCCCGCAACCGAGAGGAATCTAATGAAACCTTACGTCGTTGTCAAACGTTGTAGGTTGTAGGGCGTGGCCCAGAAATAGACGCATGCATATAAATGCATATAACATAAAACGTTCTTCCGAAGTCGGGTTAAAAAAGTGCGAACTTCAAATATTACATCTACTACTTAATTATTCACATTATTATTAACTTTTTACTTCCCATGCTCGTAAAGTTTCACTTTATGCTGGGTATAGGCGGACTAAAACTCAATTTTATGCACAAGTGCATAAAAAATTGCCATTGTCAAAATAGCCTTAGAAGAAGTCAATTTTTTATGCACTTGTGCATAAAATTGAGTTTTAGTCCGCCTATACCCAGCATAAAGTGAAACTTCTTATGAAAGAAATTCCTATTCTTTTTATTTCCTCACTTCTTCTTCCTAGCGTTTATCCCGGCTTGGGGTCCGCTTGACAACCTAATCCCATGAATTGGCATAGACACTAGTTTTTACGAAAGCGACTGCCATCAGACCTTCCAACCCAGAGGGGAAACTAGGCCTTTTTGGGATTAGGTCCGGTTTCCTTACGATGTTTTCCTTCACCGAAAAGCGACTGGTAAATATCAAATGATATTCCGTACATAAGTTCCGAAAAACTCAGTGGTACGAGCCGGGGTTTGAACCCGAGACCTCCGGATTGAAAGTCGGACGTCTTACCGCAAGGCTACCAGCGCTTGTTATGGATAAACGCCTACGTACGTATTCTTTTTATTTCCTCACAATCGAAGTAAAAAGTAGAGTGTATAACTCGTCCATAAAACCCATTTTACGCTCGTACTTTATATCCATCCTCGCTCGCAAGCTCGCTCGTATGGATAAACGCCTCGCGTAAAATGGTGCGTTTTATGCACTTGTTGTACAATCTACTATTTAAGTGGCGATTGACTAGATTTTATTGTAAGGGCGGCCACCCATATTTAGTCCTCCGGACGATATCGGCCTGTCAGCTGTTCGGAACTGTCCAATTTTTGGTCTATCTGACAGACCGATATCGTCCGGCGGACTGATAGTGGGTGGCCGCCCTAACACTGACCTTGGGTTAGTAACTTAAGTGTCGAATGGAGGATTCTAGTTAATTAAAAAGGTTTTCCAGATATAATTACTACAATGGGGTTGGCCGGTGAAAACTTTTGCAGAGGGCGCTGTTCCAGATTCCATACAATAAGAGAAAGAGATACAAACAATGATAGAAAGAGACAGACGATGAATCGTCCCTAACTTGTATGCAGGCATAAAGCTTTTCTTAGGCAAAAACCTTCCCTATGGCGTTACGTTAATCTACATCATTTTAATTTTAGTGTATTCCAAAAACGGATGGATTTCAATTTCGGAGCAATTCGAGACAAAACATTGAGTCATTTTCGCGAAAATAAATAAAAACTACTTCGCGCCATACAAATTTAGCTTTTCTAGGGACCAATTTTGAAGATGTCACTTTGACAGTTGCCAACCCCATTATATGGTAATGTGACATAGTATTGCAGATAACTTCAGTATTCTTAGATCATAGAAATAACCTGAACGTAGACTTATAATAATTTATGTATAGCTTGCTCTTGAAATGTTTATGTATATACGCCATACGATTAAATAATCATCATCATCATCATCTCAGCCATAAGACGTCCACTGCTGAACATAGGCCTCCCCTTTGGACCTCCATAAGTATCGGTCGGAAGCGACTTGCATCCAGCGTCTTCCGGCGACCTTTATATTAAGGTCGTCTGTCCGTCTTGTGAGTGGACGTCCTACGCTGCGCTTGCTAGTCCGTGGTCTCCACTCGAGCACTTTTCGACCCCATCGGCCATCTGCTGTGCGTGGAATGTGAGAAGAATTGAGTTCGACAAATGCGTTACAATGTGATGCCTCTATACAGTTGAGTAATTTCAATATCCCGGTGGATTGTGCCGGCGCCCGGCCGACCACGGTCGCGTGGCCGGGCGGGCTCCGACACCTCAGTGATCTATAATATTGTATAAATAGTACATTACAGCAGAGGCTGGGAAAACAGGGATTTCCGGCCAAGTAGGTATATACGGATAGGGATACGAGGCCGGGAATCCGTTTTCACGACGAGGCATGTATAGTGCTTTTCTCAAAATAATGCGTGAAAATAAGACCTAAAACCTAATACTTAAAGCCTATCGCACTCCGTATCTCTCGGTATAATGCGGGGCCGTGTCGCGGCCGGCGCCGCCCGACAGAGACCGGCCGCGCCCGGCCCGCCCGCGCGGTCGAGCGCGTGGCCTGCAAAGTAGTATGAAAATCCTTTTCATAGCAAGTGTCACTACGGCGCCCGAAACGTGATACTTTCGAGTCTATTTTCACGAACGTAACGACAACATTTCAGCGCATGTTTGAGAAAAATCCATTTTAGATTTGTCGACGATGCTAAAATCGCTCCATCGAAAAGTATGCGCTAGTACTGCTAGTAGTTGCGTCTACAAAGTATCAATTCAAGCATTGTAGTGGACGAGTAGAATAACTCGTTTATACATATTGCAATGCCAATGCCATTGTCATTATACTCATTACATGGTATTACTTAAGAGGCTGAGAAGACCCGATGACCTTCAAATTGACTTTACTTAAACAGTCATATAGCTATAACTACTTGTTTTGGAAAAGTTAAAAAAATATATGTTTATATTCATTATATTTAAAAGAACTTGGTTAATTCCAATACACAATTGGACGAAATCGGCTCGATAGAAAATAATTCCAAAGTTACATCTAAAATTAGCTTAAAACAATTGCACGTCTTTAGTTTTGTGGCTTATATGTCTGTAATTAAGGACAACATTCCACCACACTAATACTAAAAACTTCATTGCCTTAAATTTCTCAATTAATGCATAGTTTTTTTTTAATCCATCAATTTGCTAAATTTGCAATGAGCTCCCATACTAATCGTAACGCAGTGTTTCTCTTTCACTCGCGCTGAAAACGATAGGGAGGGAATTTAGCTCTTATCATCCTCTTAATAGTAAACGCAAGTAATCATATAAAACCCATAATATCATACATATATTTCGTCAGTTAGTATTCAAGGGCGATTTCATGACGAACTGCTGGCGTGACTATAATGCTAATTTAGTAGTAAAGGGACCTCTGCGTCGTAAAATACGTAATTATGCCATTATAGTGTACTAGGAACGAATTAAATTAATAAAATTAAAATGCCGACGGTGGGACAGCCGGCGTTTTTGGCTTTACGTAACTCTCAGTCAAGGTGAATCTTCAAAAATTGCGTTACAGACGAGGGAAATTACGCGTTACAGGGGGGGAGTAAAAAATCTTCAAAAATTGCGTTACGTTACTTGAACGCCCCCAGAGTGATACCACTTTTTGACCCGCTATTGGAGTTTTTAGGGTTTTTTTAATTTTTAGGGCTCCATGGCTCAAAAACTTGCACTAAGGGAATATACCGGGAGATGGGCAGCAGCATCCTCCGAAAGCCTAAACAACAATAAACAAAAAAACTGCGCGCGCCAACCCGCCTGCCAAGCGTGGCGCGTATGGCGGTCAGTTTGTACGGATATTTACTTAAACAACAAATCTGACCTAATATTGAACTTTTAGTAAGTACAGTCGAGCAAAAATGTGGTCTACCACCCTACGGTTGAGGTTCGTTTGAACGTCATGAGACAACAAGGTCGTCATGTTTTAAACTCCGTTAGAAATGTCAACCTTAGCGATCGTTAGATCTCGCAGAATTTTTTGTCAAAACTGGTAGACCACTTTCTTGGTCGACTGTACGCCTGACTTGGAACCACTAACCACTTCGATCGTAAATACATTCGTCTGTCTGCTTTTTTATCGCTAGAATAAGCAAGAGCGATAGAGAGGCAGATAGTCTGTAGTACCTATTTTAGGCTGGCTCTACATGATGGGCCATCATAGGGATGCAGCTAGACGTAAGAACGAGATCGAAATATCGTTAGCTCCCTCTAAAGCATAGCTGCGTCCCTATGATGGCCCATCATGTGGAGGAGCCATTACAACTTAAAATAAATTATAGATTTGGGGCAGCGCTCTACCCTAAAAACTACCGTGCTCGAAAAATCATGGAAATAAAGCAAATGCTCCTACCTTAATAAATTTAAACAAATAAAGTACCGACTTCACTCAGGCATTGCTTTTCCAAGAGGAAGTGCCCGAGTTGGTGTAAAAATATTGGAATCACTATAGGTGTGCCAATAATAGTTGAAGAGTTCCCTCGACTTCTCCAGGATCCCATCATCAGATCCAGACCTGGTGACAATGGGACCAACTGTGAAGTCCCTTTCAAACAAAAAAAGACTTTTCCAAATCGGTCCAGCCGTCTTCGAATAAACGGTGAACATAAGCAAACAAAACAAAAATCCCGACGAATTGAGAACCTCCTCCATCAAAATCTTGAAGTCGGTTAAAAATGGCTATGCCCTACCTGGTTTTAACTGCAATTCTAACTGCGGCTCTGGATGCCTGTTTATGCTTCGTTTTCACTGGTACGACGATTTGGCAGATTGATGTGTGTGTATTGGTTGGTTGGTCAGTGTCGGTCTAGAGGTCGCATTTTTCATCCGATTTCGATGAAACTTGGCATGTACGTTCCTTGATTTATTTGCCAAAATTTGTCGAGCCATTTTTTTGATTGGGGAGAAAATGAGGGGAAAAGGGGAGAAGTTTGCTGTCACAGAACCACTAGTTTACTAATACACACATGAAACACAGTATCCCCCTTTGTCAAAAGTAGGTTTATAGAATAATGACAGGAAATTGTTTAGTACTAAAATGTGAACAGTACCTGGCAATCGGCCAGGATACCTAGGAATTCGATACTACAGTCACGGAAACTGAAACTAGGTCATAATGGTTATAATAGTTATTTAAATACAGTTAGAACTATACTCCGTTTTTAGGGTTCGGAGCCCTTAGTATAACTTTTTGAAGCTCAAGTCGATTGCGCCCTCTGTCCGAAAGCCACCTAAAGATACCGAAATTGTAAGAAGAAATGTCACCTACACTGCTACTCCACCTAGTAACAAATACTAGGTGGAGTAGCAGTGCAGGTGACATTTCTTCTTACAATCTCTATGGTTTCTGGTACAATCGTTTCACTAACGTAACGTAACGATTGCGTTTGCGTTAGGTCTTAATTTGTATGGGATTTTTAACCCAGCACACCAAGCGGAACGTATCGATAACTAAACCACCGAGTATCTTAGAAGTATCTCTACTCGGTGGTTTAGTATCGATACGTTCCGCTTGGTGTGTTGTGTAGTGTTAAAAATCCCATACAAATTAAGACCTAACGCAAACGCAATCGTTACGTTATTAGTGAAACGATTATAGTGAGCGTACTGTACCCCAAGGGTATAGAAACGGGAGCCTATTACTAGGACTCCGCTGTCCGTCTGTCATTAGGCTGTATGTCATGAACCGTGATAGTTAGACAGTTGAAATTTTCACACAAGATGTATTTCTGTTGCCGCTATAACTCAAAAATATTTTATTCAAAATAGATTCTTATAGAATACTTTTTGAAGGTCAATCATGCAAATTCTTATAACAACAAATACTAAAAAACAGAATAAAATAAAAATTAAGAGGGCTCCCATACATCAGACATGATTTTTTGCCGTTTTTATAGATGACACGGAACCCTTCGTGCTCGAGTCCGACTCGCACTTGTCGATTCTTTTTTAAGATTAGAAATAGTTATTTGTTATACAAGGGGTGAAAGTTGTATTTTACGTGCGAGTGTTATTTGAAACACGAGCTAGCGAAAGGATTCTATTATTGACCACGAGCGAAGCGAGTGGTTCAAAAATAGAATCCTGAGCGTAGCGAGTGCTTTAATACACGAGACGTAAAATAACTTTCACCCGTGTATAACACAAAACTTTTCACCTCACTACAGCGAGGAAAATAAGAAAAAGGGTGCATTTTGCTCGGTTTCCCGCAATTCCTCAGGTGTTTAATACTTCTTCATCACTCGAATCACTAATTTTTAACAAAACAACCTAGAAAAACATGCGAATATTTAACGTTGATATGATGGATGAATTGAAATGAAAAGTTTTGACGTAAAAGGTTTTATTAAATGTCAGATGCGTTTTGTTCGTACGTAGACTTATTCGGCTGTCAGAACAATTTATCCGTTTTTACAAAAAGAATGAAGATTAATGTTGAATGCTGATATTTATGAATTAAAATAAAGTTGTAAGACTGTATTAAGTGTTTTTACTCGATGCAATTCATTAATTGCGATGTTAAAAATTCTGCACTTTTAACGTTTTACGTTTTGTTAGCTGTCAAATGTCACTTAAGCCACTTGTCACTTATGTCAAAACTCTTTCACCACATGTGGATAAAAAGCGATTTTCACAATAGATATTAAACAAACAAAAAGGGCTTTCCGAGCTAGTGAGGTGAAAAATCATTCGAATCGTGCGATTGTCGTTAGCACGGGCAATTCGAAATACACGGATGTCCCGGTAGCCAGATGACAGTTCCGTTATGTCCGAAGTTGTAAGAACCTCGCTTCACTGCGCACGCTCGTTCGATAATTTACCACGTTTTTAGAACTCGACCCCGAGCAACAGGAAAAGGTGAAGGTAAAGAAGAAGACATACTAACTTCTCGAGATGAGCCAATCACAGCTCAGCGCTCATGTGAATGTGTGCGTGTCGCGTGTAAACACGAGGAAAATCAGCTTATTGTGCTTTATTTCAGCTGAGTGGCATCCTTGATTATTTCATTAATTCATGGGTAGACTGAGGCGGATCGGATCGCAGGGCGAAACGGACCATTTATATCATGCCATGGCGGCCGCTACCGCAGCGTGCGAGATCAATTTCAACGCGGGACGCTGATTGACTGTTCGTGAGTACTTGACTATAATTGCGAACCACTTTTTCGTCGAGTAGTCTATTGGCATTGCTCTATTTCGAATATGCAAGAGCGATACAGACGGAGATAACGAAATTTCAATTTTCAATGTTCGCGGTACCAAAATTTAAACGAGATTTTCTTCAAAAAAATCATTTTTGAGATAAGCTTTTATTGATAACTGTATTTTCTTTGTACAGTCGACGTCAAAAATATGTGTACACTTTTGGACCTTATTACAAAGGCATAAGGTGCAAAAGTGTAAACATATCTTTGACGTCGACTGTTACTACTACTCCGCTGGCTCATCGACCCGCAGTGGGTCTTGGCCTCCGATACGAGTTGGCGCTAGCGCGCACTGTTGAGCGATCTCCTCCCAGTTTTCCGCTTGCAGGGCGTACGCGCCCTCTCTCTTGACTTGGTCTCTCCAGAGCGGTACTTAGGGCGACCGTACACACCCTAATTAATTGCTCACCAAGACAAATGCAACGAGCAAAAACACGACCGGATAATTTTGAATAGTTGAGAAGTTTCTACGGCGACCTTCAAGCTCCATCATCAGATAAGATCCATGTCATAATAATATTGCAATGTCATCCGATTTCCACGCGCACCCAAAATTTCAGCACAATTGGAAAACTAGAAGTGGGTCAAATTTAATTTGCAAGATTCGATAACAGTTAAGAAGGTGAAATTAATAAAAGGTTGTAAAAAAATCCGTTTCGCCCTGCGACCCGATTACCCTCGGTCTACTCTAATAATCATTTAGTGACAATGACAAAGGTCAATTGTTAAAATAATGACAGCACAATAACAATGAGTTATGGCAGTTAGTTAAACGTTAATTACCTGCTTATATTATTATGTCTGAGCCAACGTTATATTCTTCACTTTTTTAAAGGTTAAAAGCAAAAGTCATAAGTTCATATTTTCATAATATCGTAATGATATGCATTTTGTATGACTATATTTTCTTTCGTGTATTTTTCTTTCATTACACTATTAGATTTTTTTCAATAAGTTCCAATAATATAGCTTCAAGCTTCAACACATATCACGTCGTACAAATTGCCGTTTATGAATCACCAGCCATTTTAGTAGCAATGTGACACCTTACATACAACGCTATACATTACAAACTTACGCTTGTCCGCGGCCGGGTCACAGGATTGTTTCACTTGAGCCGACATGTTGCCTCTACAAGAGCCTGTCACCAGCCATTTTAGTAGCAATGTGACACCTTACATACAGCGCTATACATTACAAACTTACGCTTGTCCGCGGCCGGGTCACCGGAGTGTTTCACCTGAGCCGACATGTTGCAATAAGAGCCTGTCACCAGCCATTTTAGTACCAATGTGACACCTTACATACAACGCTATACATTACAAACTTACGCTTGTCCGCGACCGGGTCGCCGGAGTGTTTCATTTGAGCAGACATGTTGACGCTACAACACTCTGTCACCAGCCATTTTAGTACCAATGTGACACCTTACATACAGCGCTATACATTACAAACTTACGCTTGTCCACGGCCGGGTCGCCGGAGTGTTTCACTTGAGCCGACATGTTGCCGCTACATGAGTTTGACACCAGCCATTTTATTTGCGCTGTAAATAAAAAAATACACATTTAACTAAATGCTGGTATTACTGGTACCGTCAAGTGCTACAACTTTGCCTACGCTGCACAACTTTTCCTGGCTTGAAAAACATGTTTTTCTTCACAAAGCAGCTATTTATATCTTATTCTGAGTTATGGATGTTTTCTATGTATTTAAGTATTTATCTATATCTATCTATTATATATATCGTCGCCTAGTACCCACAACACAAGCCTTATTGAGCTTACTGTGGGACTAGGTTGATTTGTGTAAGATTGTCCTAATATTTATTTATTTATTTATTTATTTATTCCCGAAATGGGAGAATGCGGCCATCTCAGACCAGGAAAACCATGTTTTTCAAGCCAGGCAAAGTTGTGCATCGTAGGCAAAGATGTAACAGTGGACGTTAGGACTCGGGTTCAAACCCCGGTTCGTACCACTAAGGTTTACGAAACTGATGTACAGTCGGCGTCAAAAATATGTTTACACTTTTGCACCTTATTACAATGGAGTAAGGTGCAAAAGTGTAAACATATCTTTGACGTCGACTGTACAAATTTAATTTGAGATTTACCACTCGCTTTTCGGTGATAGAAAACATCGTGAGGAAACCGGATCTAATCGCAATAAGACCTAGTTTCTTAGGTTTAAAAGTCAGGTGGCAGTCGCTTTCGAGAAAACTAGTGCCTAAACCATGGTAATAGGTTGTCAAGCGGACCCCAGGCTCAATGGAACCGTGGAAAACGCCGGAACCAACGCTAGGAGGACACACATCAAATTACAACCCATTTTCGAACTCGCGGAGCGTAAGCGAAGTGAGTTCTTATTCTTACAAACAACTCCAGACCGAACTGTCACCTGGCTACTGGTACGTCTCGGCATTTGGATGGCTTTTTGATTTCGATAGTTTGTCCGAGGATAACTTTAGTAACGTTTTTCTGATCTTTATGAAATTTCTTGGGGCTGTAGCAGAGATACATAAAATTTGTAAGTTCGTATATGAGCAGGATCGATCAAGTGGTTATGGAGCTAGATGGAGAAAAAAAACCCTCCTTAGGGTCTTGTTATATTGGTCAACTCGTTTGCAAAGAAAATGCGAGTTCTCAGTTCGAGACGGACTACTAGTTAATATGTTTAAGGGCGGGGATTCTTACAACAGGAAGGGTTGGGCTGGGACCACATATCGGAGGTGAAGGTCAGGCCGAACTACGTCAATAGAACCGAATGTATACTGTTAAGATTTTCACACTATACCTTGTGCAATCTAAGCGGTTTTTGACACCTGTCATCTCAGTACATTTTATAACCTAAAATCCGATTTTAGGTTATAAAATGTATGTATCAAGTTAATGCTGACTTTGAGATGAAATTAAATATTTTCATCACAATTAGATACATGTATGGAGTGCCCCTCCTAAAACAATTTTTTTTTTCAGCAATTTGACAACAAAATGAAATCACTATAGGTGTGCCTATAATAGTTGAAGAGTTCCCTCCATTTCTCCAGGATCCCATCATCAGACCCCGACTTGGGGATAATGGGATCATATAGGGGTTATACCCGTTCGATAAAAAAAATATTTGAAAATCAGTTCACGATTCGCGGAGATATCAAGTAACATACATACAAAAAAATATACTAATGATAATAAAAAATAAAATAAAAAAATTCATTCGAATTGAGAACCTCCTCCTTTTTTGAAGTCGGTTAAAAATTAAGTAAAGGCACACAAAATACACCATTATGTTAAAATTTATTAAGATACATCTTATAGTTTCCGAGTAAAATGGCTGTGACATACGGACGGACAGACAGACGGACATCACGATACTATAAGGGTTCCGTTTTGGCTACGGAACCCTGAAAATGGTAATTTTCTAAAAGGCGATTCACTCAAAAAATCTTTGTTCTCTTGCCGAAAAAACTATTTCTAAATCTCTATTATTTTACAGTGTTTGGTTACCTTTCTTATCATACTGTTTATCAATCATGACATTTAGCAACAGACATAACACAACACTCACACAAACACACAGTTTGTATACTCACTTAAACCTAATATTTTCAATTTCATATTTTTACAATTTAAAAACACATAGCGTATTCACTTTCAAAATATTTTTATTTTATTTTACAAAAGTGTTCTTTAAAAACAATTGTCATACTGAAGTATGAATCATAGTTCGGAAATCTTATCAATATGATTTGATAGAATCCTTATCAAATAAATAAGTACATTCGTATTTATAGCTCACGAACCTACGATAAAATAAAACACGGATGCCGTCTTTTATACAATCATGGCTTTCAAAAACGGTCCTGCACGTCTAGCACATCTAACGTTGTTGCGCGACTCTCCATACTTCAAGCAGAGACTATATAGAGATATAGATCGCCACAGCGTAAGAACTTTTTCAAGCTCAAGTTAATTACGCCCTCTGCCCGAAAGCCGCCTAAAGATACCGAAAATGTAAGAGGAAATGTCACCTGCACTGCTACTCCACTTAGTAACAAATAGCGTACTAGTAGTACTCTATAGTCTCTGCTTCAAGCGCGACAGAAGTAGCTAAGCGGGTAGGGTGTTCAAAATGACCTACACACGCTCTTATTCTCTTAAAAATAAAGTCGTGTCCAGCTCATTTCGAATACCCTACCCGCTTAGCTCTTTTTGCTGCTTACTGTATACCGCCAAACGTCATGCGCGGTAAAACTAAAATAAATGCTGTCATAGGCTGTACAGGTCTATTCACGAGAGTTGGCGCGAGATTTGACAGAATTTCTATGAAAATGGCTGTCACTCAGTAGAAATCTCGCGCCAACTTTCGTGAATATACCTGTACTGTCAGCAGCAAAAGTAACTAAGCGGGTAGGGTGCTCAAAATGAACTGGACACGACTTTATTGTTACGAGAATAAGAGCGTGTGTAGGCAATTTTGAACTACCTACCCGCTTAGCTACTTCTGCTGCTGACTGTATGTATAGTGTATAGTATACCGACTCCGATGCCATATCGTCAGGTGACAACCAAAACTCACTGTGGTTGTTGTTGTTGTTGTTGTTGTTGTTGTTGTTGTTGTTGTTGTTGTTGTTGTTGTTGTTCCTAGGGCACCCCGGAGGTGCATAGGGCCCGCACAAGATCCTTCCACGCCTTTCTGTCCTGAGCAAACTCACTAATTGCAAAAAAATAAATAAACGAAAATCAACCTTGTTTTGTGACTGGTACGGTTCCTTATGGCTATTAACTTGTGGAAGTACTTAGTAAGTTTTGGTTGTCACCAGACGATATGAACAATTGAACACCTAAAATAATGTAGTATTTTTTAGAGTTCAGAGCTAACACGCTATCCATGCTTTTATCATTCACTGTCACGCACTTACATCTAATGATCTAAGGCGGCTTCCTTTTATTTCATTGCCAAACTAAACTGAACCTTTTGTAGTGAGAAATAAAGATGTTAAGAAACTAACTAAGAAAAAATGGTCCAGAAGATATTGAAGTACGAGATTTGACATTTTTTTTGACATTATACTTACACTCGAGAGCAAAAATTTCGGGTCGGTAACATAAACTTTAATATCTTTAAAATTAATATCTTTTGAGATATTCAAGAAAATGCTAGTGACCCGAAACTATTGCTCTCGAGTGTATGATTTGTTTGATTGTAATCAGGTTTTCTAGCGTTGTTCTTCTCATGTTTCAATGAAATCGGTTTAGCCGTTTCTGCGTTGCAGGTTTTTGTCATTAGTCTTAATCAAAACGAGATGCAGTCCCTTAATTTGCTCTAGGCCTCACATTTAGGCTGCGTGTGCACCAGAGATGAGCAGGGAAGGGTTGCGAGTAATGTGTTTTGGAAAACCAATAAAATCACTTCATTTGTTTAAGGCCATTGCACACCGAAGCGCGGGGCGGTAGCGGGACGCCAGCGGCGCGGAGTGCGCGCGCCCGGGTCTGATACACACCGACACCGCCCGCATACCACCGCTGCGCGCACGGATAATGGCCTTTATCCTCGCACAACGCAGCTCTAGGATTGGTTCTTAACAAACACATCCCTCGCAACGCATCCTCGCACATCTCTGGTGGAAACGCAGCCTTAGGTCGAACTACTTAGTCCGCATTAAATATTTGACCGGAATTCAGATGTTCATAGACAAAGAAACAAGTAGGGTTTTATTATTGATAGCAATTTTTTTGTATGCAACCATAGACAATTTTCAGCCGGATATCCGTGTTATTTATTTATTTATTTATTTAACGGGCAAGACTGAAAAAAATCCTCGATTCTAGTCTCATCGCCAATCTATAGTCCTAAAAATTCTGTACAAGAAAAAAAGTAAAAAAAGATGATCTTACTGGTGGTCTTTTTGAGACCATTGCCCTATAAAGGGTTAAACTTTATTGCACAGTAAAAAATATACGATTGCAAAAGGCGGACTTAATGCTGTAGGGCATTCTCTACCAATCAACCTTTAGGCTAAACAGAGAAATCCCGTCCCCATCCGAAAAAATCCGAGAAATCCGTTTTCCTCTCTTTTTCTGTGGTGGGTGAATTCCGCTTAGTGTGTGGAGCGCTTAAGTATATCTGTGGCTGGCATAATTTACTGTTGTTTAGTTTATTGCCTTGCAGATAGCGAAATGATTTAATTAGTGGTTCTGTGAACCGCAGACTTCGGTTAACATAAATAACGCGACAGCAAACTTTCCCCCTTTCCCCCCAATAAAAAAAAATGGCTCGACAGTTTGTGGCAAATAAATCAAGGAACGTACATGCCAAGTTTCATCGAAATCGGATGAAAAATGCGACCTCTAGACCGACACTGACCAACCAACCAACCAATACACACACATCAATCTGCCAAATCGTCGTACCAGTGAAGACGGAGACGTTCGTTGTACATAATGGGCCATCATAGGGACGCAGCTATGCGTTAGAGGGAGCCAACGATATTGCGATCTCGTTCCGTCGTATAGCTGCGTCCCTATGATGGCCCATCATGTAGAGCCAGCCTAAGAATGTGAATCGTATTTATAAGTTTATCGACACCCATATCATAAACCCTCCATGATGCGTTCAAAAACCGCACTTTATGACCACCATAAAAATAGACTATTTTGTTAGAAGCTAGAACAAATGTCTTATCTGTAACAATGTTATTATTGCTAAATAATAACATCGAATTCGATAATATTATGAAAATCCGGCTTCCTACCCGACCGCGTTCTTGCAGCTCTCCATACTTCAGGAGCGACTCGGAAGTATTCTCGCCCGCGACAACGCATGTTATATAGCTGTTTAGTGAAGAAAACCATGTTTTTCAAGCCAGGCAAAGTTGAGCATCGTAGGGAAAGTTGTAGTAGACGGTACTCGATCTTTGGCCTTCGCAAATATTGCCACTTCGTGGTCGCTAGGCAACCTAATCCCATTAATTGGCTTAGGCACCAGTTTTAACCTCTGATAGCTCTGATCTGATTCTTTTTGTAGTCACCATCAAATATATCGGAGCGGCCATGGTACTCAAAAATATCTGAACATGCACCGAAATCTAGAAAAAAGTTTACCGGATTCTTAATATACTTATCATTAGTAAACAGTAGTAAACACTAACATTTTATACGGCACACAAAATCAATGGAGCGCTGATTCAGTATTACATCATAGTGATGTCATTACTCTACTTATGGTAGTTACCGACTTAGTTTTGTAACTTGTAACTGGCTTCCCGTGGCTCAGATATTTGTACAGACGCCATCAAAAATATCAGAGCAGCCAAGGTGGTCACAAATATCTGAACAACGCCTCTATTGTCAAGGCCATAAAGTGCTTGTTCAGATATTTTTGAGTACCCTGGCCGCTCCGATATATTTGATAGCGACTGTACCTATGAAATGAAATAAAATGTAAAAGTTATTGATGACATTTTTATTGACATAGTAGTTGATCTGATTTTTATGAGGCGTCAATCTTGTAACACCTCTTTATTTGCCCTAAAGATTAAACAATAAATAAAAAACATAAAATTAATCTTATTTTCATTTAGAATCTAATTCTCTTTCGAACGAGCAAAGCGAGTTCTTATAAACAACTTCTGGCTACTGGGACGTCTCGGCATTTCGATGGCATTTTGATTTTGAGAATTTATTTGATTATAACTTTAGTAGCGTTTTACTGATCTTTATGAAATTTGTCAGGGTTGTAGCAGGTATACAGAAAATTTGAGAGTTCGTTTACGAACTACATCGATCAAGGGGTGGAGGACTTAGAAGGCGAAAAAAAATCTTCATGAGTTTGTTATATTAGTCAACTCGTTTGCAAGTAAATCGCGAGTTCGAGGCGGTATCTAGTTTAAATGGGGCTACTTTGAAAAATTATAGGTTTTTTCAAACGCTCTAGTGACTAAACGGGAAAAGGGACTGAACTTATTTTCGAATACATATTATTAGACTATATACTCTTGTTTTTGGCACAAGCCGAAACACGATTGCTGAAAGTTGCCTCGATAGGAAAAAAATCCGAAGTTGGGTCCTTTTTTCCTTATTTTTCTTAGCTTACGTAAACTATAAGAGATTAAGCAATATAACTAAGTAAAAAATATGGTATTCTGGTTTATCTAAAAAGTCACAGAAGCAAAATTAGACAAAACTTTATAGATTCGCTTATTTATCGTAGTTTGGTCAAAAAGTTTGATCCTTAAGAGCGCTGCATCTCTTTCTTTCGTGCACGGGAGCCATAAACGTGTCTCTAACAGATGGGCGTGGCTTGTCCAAATCAAGGAATGGCCTTAAAGTTTAGCCTATGTGATTTTTTATGTCTCTTGAATTCGATACGCATTACTATGAGTCAGTATTTAAACCAAAAACTATTCAAGGCTACGTGACGTATGTTTGTAAATGCAGAGATAACAACTATGACCAATTCGTCTATAAGGCTATATGCTATTTTCAAGGCTGGTGGTACAGTCGCCATCAAATATATCGGAGCGGCCAAGGTATAGTCAGCAGCAGAAGTAGCTAAGGGATCATCCATTAATTACATCACACCTCAAGGGGGGGGTCCACAAAATGTGACATATCGTGACAGGGGGAGGGAGGAGTTCCATGTTTGTGACCTCACAATCCTCCCATCCCATACAATTTTCTTACAAAATCTAAGTTTAACAAAAAAAAAACAATTGTTAAAAAACATTGTACTTTGTAGGTACAGTCAGCGTCAAAAGTAACTATGCAAATGAAGGTGTCAAAAGTCCTTATTGCCTTTAAATAAGGACTTTTGACACCTTCATTTGCATAGTTACTTTTGATGCTGACTGTACTATACAAATTTTCTACATACTCGGATTTGTTTGAATACTTTCGTTCCCTATAAATTTGATACAATTTTTCTGGCAATCCTAACAAAAAGTTAGTTTCAAAGTGATGTTGTAATATTTACCTTCCTAAACTAAAAATCTAAATGTGACGTCACACTAAGGGTGGAAGGTGCAGTTAATTGTGACGAAGTGTGACAAGGGGGGAGGGAGGGGTCAAAAAATCATCAAATTGGTGTGACGTAATTAATGGATGATCCCTAAGTGGTGGGTAGGGTGTTCAAAATGACCTACACAAGCTCTTAATCTCTTACGATTTTAAGGTAACATGGTCATTAACATTAACAAACTCACATGGTAAATATCCCATATTAAATAGTTTTTGTAATCATATTCTCTTAGTTGTGTCCAGTTAATTTTGAACGCCCTACCCGCTTAGCTACTTTTGCTGTTGACTGTATTCAAAAATATCTGAACATGCACTTTGTCACCTTGTCAGTAGAGGAATTGTGTCAGATATTTGCGACTGCCTCGGCTGCTTCGATATATTTGATGGTGACTGTACTGGAAATAAGTGATGATTACTATATATTTACGGTAAAAACGACTATGCTCATGTTTCATACAATTTCTCGCATATGCCATTTTATATCAACTTGAGGTCCTGCAGGAAGCTCCCGCTAAATATGCTTTCCCTCTTCATCATCATCTCAGCCATAAGACGTCCACTGCTGAACATAGGCCTCCCCTTAAGGGGGGTTTGCCATACGCGCCACGCTTGACAGGCGGGTTGGCGCGCGCAGTTTTTTTGTTTATTGTTTGTAGGCTTTCAGAAGATGCTGCTGCCCATCTCCCGGTATATTCCCTTAGCAGATTCCTACTGCAACCACGGGACGATATGGTGGGGTACAATTCTAAGGCCGGGCACCCCACGGCTATCCCTCTTAATATGCGTTTTTGGGTGGGTACACTTTTATGTTATAATAACAATTGTTATAATGAAATAGACTTTCAATCTGGAGGTCTCAGGTTCAAACCCTGACTTGTACCACTGAGTTTTTCTGAGCTTATGTACGAAATATCTGATATTTACCAGTTTCTTCTCTGTGAAGGAAACATCATAAGGAAACCGGAGCTAATCCCAATAAGGCCTATTTTCCCCTCTGGTTGGAAGGTCAGATGGCAGTCGCTTTCGTAAAAACTAGTGCCTATGTCAGTTCCTTATTAGATTGCCAAGCGGACCCCAGGCTCAATTGAGCAATGGCAAGACCGGGACAAATTAAACACTGGATTTAACGGCAAAATGTGGTAGTCCCTTTGATGTTGTTATAAACAGTATTGACTGTAGTTTTAAATTGATTTGTTAAAGTTATAGTTTCTTTGATAGTTTTTGATTATAGGTACATACATTATGTATTAATACTCTCAATTGTCATCACTGATATAAATGAGCGCTGGTAGCCTTGCGGCAAAGACGTCCGACTTTCAATCCGGAGGTCTCGGGTTCAAACCCCGGCTCGTACCACTGAGTTTTTCGGAACTTATGTACAGAATATCATTTGATATTTACCAGTCGCTTTTCGGTGAAGGAAAAACATCGTAAGGAAACCGGACCTAATCCCAAAAAGGCCTAGTTTCCCCTCTGGGTTGGAAGGTCAGATGGCAGTCGCTTTCGTAAAAACTGGTGTCTATGCCAATTTATGGGATTAGGTTGTCAAGCGGACCCCAAGCCGGGATAAACGCTAGGAGGAAGAAGAGTCATCACTGATATAAATCACCAGAGTAAACCTATATTTTTCTATTTTTGGAGACCTTGACACATTTAAGGGCTAGTTTCACCTCAAATCATGCTTTAAACTTTCCTACCAGGTTACACCAAGGTCAAATATTAACCCATACTACATAAAAACGTTTATTCATAGTTTAATATCAGTACATAATGTTACTGTATAGTTTTATATAATTAGCATCTATCTAGAATTATAATGATAGCTTTGTACAGTCAGCAGAAGTAGCTAAGCGGGTAGGGTGTTCAAAATGACCTACACACGCTCTTATTCTCTTAACAATAAAGTCGAGTCCAGCTCATTTTGAACACCCTACCCGCTTAGCAACTTATGTTGCTGACTGTACCAATCATCAGTACAAATTAAATACTTGAATTATTTTTAAATCAAAACAGAACCCAAGCATAAACCAATCATAATCCCATTAAGATAAGGTACAAATTTACCTATACTCAATCACTTCCGCCACAGATGTACCTATATCAAAAATAATCTGATGCCAAGTGGAAAAATGTATGGCTTCAAACTGCAATTATTCTAGATAGCATGGAAAATGACTCGCCAACCTTGCGTGCTACGGAACCAGTCACACCACTATATACAAGGCTACAAACTACATATATTTTATCAATTTTAACGTAAACATTATGATATTCGTAAAAAGGGGTGTCGCTCAAAAGATACCGAAAATACGGAACAACGGAGTAAATAGACGCCTCAATTTACAGTGAATCTGTTCTGACTAATGTTTAATAACAGTAATATGCTAAATACTTACGTAAGACGCTTTAAATAACAATCAAATCACAATCATCACAGTTCGAATAGCTTATAAAAGAATGACTAGAAAAACACATTCGCACTTCCAAACGTTATTTCACTTGCAATTTGTATTGTGTGACGCAAAGTTCGCGTGTTTGTTAAACGGTTAATAGTTCATTTTCGTAATAATTGATTTAATTTGGATGGAAACCCGCGAGATAGACACACCATTTTGAAAGATTTGGAAAGATGAGGTAAAGATCGTGAAGGATTTTTCCCGTGTGTCAAACGGCTTGCGTCATTGCGACACTTTGACGTTTAGTTAGGCGCTTTATTGACGTCGCAACTAATCACGTGCGATTTTGAATAGATTACGGTTTTTGATCCATCGATTGATTTCGTATCTTCTACCCATACCTTTGATTATTAAACCAACCGGATGTGAGACGCGCTCTCATTTCTATCGGACTTGTTTACCCTTGCGGAAAATTGCGCTGAGTATAGACCTCTTTAGTGCTAGGGGTCAAAACACACCTAGCGGAATCATGGCGGAATTAAGCCAATTCATAGACAAAATGTCTATGGTAGCGGAAATTTGTCTATGGTAGCTGATTTTTTGTATGGAAGCCATAGACAAATTTCCGCTACCATACACAAAATTAAGCATTTTGTCTATGAATTGACTTAATTCCGCGAGTATTGCCTTAGGGTCACAACACACCTAGCGGAATTCCTCGCGGAATTAGCGGAAGTAGCGGAAATTTGTCTATGGTAGCGGAAATTTGTCTGTGGTAGCAGATTTTTTGTATGGAGCCATAGACAAATCTCCGCTACCATAGACAAATTTCCGCTACTTCCGCTAATTCCGCGAGGAATTCCGCTAGGTCTGTTCTGACCCTTAAACGGCTATTAGACATTGCAACCTGCAGAGCCCAATCTGTCAGGTTGGTAGGTGTAATTATAGGTAGGGCCTGTAGGGAGCTGAAGGAGGAGTAGGGACAGGCAGGGTACACAACAGATTGGGCCCTGCAGGTTGCAATGTCTAATAGCAATAGTCACCGATATTGTATATCGCGATTGTCAAACTTGTTGTTATTATACTAGGTATATGTTCAGATAGTTTTGAGTACCCTGGCCGCTCCGATATATTTAATGGCGACTGGCGACTGAACTTGTAGTAGCATGTCGAAATCATGCAGTATGCTAAGTCCGGTATTCGCCGATCACTGATATCATTGGCTCGCACAACATAAATCCGTATCAAAAGATTCAGATTTTATTTTGCAATTTCCTTAAGATTAGAAATAGTAAGTACCTTTTATGTACACTATCACCAGAGACTATAGAAATATAGACGGCCACAGCCTAAGAACTTTTTGAAGCTCCTGTCAATTGCGCCATTTATGTCAAAGACCCCTAAAGATACCGAAACTGTAAGAGAAATGGCACCTGTACTGCTACTCCACCTCGTAACAAATAGCGTACTAGTAGTACACTAGTAGCTACTAGGTGGAGTAGCAGTTCAGGTGACATTTGTCTTACATTTTCGGTATCTTTAGGGGTCTTTGACATAGATGGCGCAATTGACAGGAGCTTCAAAAAGTTCTTAGGCTGTGGCCGTCTATATTTTTATAGTCCCTGCTATCACATAGAAAAGTAGGGCAATCTTTTCAGCAATATAAAGATAAAGAAATTTTTATTTGGCATATTTATATGTCTTTACTTAACCTAGTTTGCAGTATCAAAAGCCGTGCAAAAGCCTGTAATTTATTTGCTATAAGTTCTATATAGGTAATACCTGGGTAATACATGCCACGCAATTAAGGGCCTGATGAAAAAATACGTTTTATTTTTACGTCTTGCTAATAGCTATTTATATTTGGTAGGCGCTAAATCCTTAAAGGCTTAGGAATAAAATTTCGACGATTTATATTATGGAGGTATGAGGAACTATACCTAATTACATATAATAACTTTCCATATGTCCCTGCATGACACTTGAGGACAAATGGAAACGTCCCCGGCGGACACAGGTGGGTAGTATGAACCAACGGGTTCATAATTGCACACCCAATTTATCAATGAATTCATTCATAAACTGGTTACGCCTTCCTAAATCATGTCGTAACGACAAGGACCCCGTAATACGTTAGACACGTTAAGCAATATCTCCAAACGTGTCTAACGTATTGCAGCGTCCTTGTCGTTAGGAGCCGATTTAGGAAGGTGTTACAGCTACTCGATCTAAGGATATGTATACTTGGCGCAATTTTGACGCAACGATATCAATCAATGTATTGAAAATCGCAAGCGATTAGTTGCGAGGTCAGTAGAGAGGCTAAATAGAAATCACAGTAATTAATAGGTACAGTTTTCCATAATGATGGTCTCGTTTAGAGCCTGATTACACATTGATTATAGTCCAGGAGTTCGATTTTTGAATCTCAGCAGTGCCTTTTTTTGTATGCAGCCGATGACTATTTAGTACGAAATAAGTCACCCGGTGAGATTCAAAAATCGAACTCCAGGCATTTTATTTTCACTTGTATGGGAAAAATGACAAATTTGGAAATAATTCATAACAGCAGAAGTATTTAGTTGTATGGCTTAAAAGTCATGTTAATCATTACCTAGACAGAAAATCCTACAAAAATTTGAACATGAAAAAATCGTCATTTAATTAATTTCTAAATAATGGCCAAAATAAATAAATAAATATTTTATTATTTATTATGGTTCCTTAAGACAGGTTATTTATGGATGACGGAAATACAGACAAAAAAAGAAACGCTTCGTATATATTTTGATGAATATTTACTTCCCGATGGAAAGTTTGTAGGATTTTTAGTTCAGTCATCTTAGAATGACATTTTAAAACTATATAAACAAAAAAATCGCTGTTATAAATTAATGTTTAAAAAAACGTATCTTTACCAGAGTATTAGTGTTTATGCGAGTACAGTTTGTTACTTGTTGTTAGTTGTTTAGATGTGCCACTGCCTATATGTTAAGTGACGAGATTATGGTTGCGTTTCCACCAGAGATGAGCGAGGATATCTTGCGAGAAATGTGTTTCTTAAAACCAATAGAATCAATCATTTGTCATTTAAACGGCCTCCTAGCCTAGTTGGTAGTGAGTTAGTGACCCTGCCTATGAAGCAGGAGGTCCCGGGCTTGAATTCTGGTCAGGGCATTTTATTTGTGTGTTTATCACAGATATTTGTTCCTGAGTTATGGATGTTTTCTATGTATTTATCTATATCTATCTATTATACATATCGTCGCCTACTAATAGTACCTACAACACAAGCCTTATTGAGTTTACTGTGGGACTAGGTTGATTTGTGTAAGATTGTCCTAATATTTATTTATTTATTTATTATTTATTTATATATATTTGTTTATCCTTGCACAGCGCAGCTCTAGGCTAGGATTGGTTCTTAAGAGTCGCCAGGACGCTCGCTTCCCCATACAAACGTAGTTCAGCTCTCATTTTAAAACGACATGCTTTAGAACCATGAAATTTGGCATGGGCATTCTAATAGTACAGATCTGTCGGATATTCGTTTTCGTTGCTAAAAATTGTAATACAAAGAAAATACAGCCAGTTACAGATTTACATACAAAACTTATTTTTGCTATATTTTCTTTGTATTCCAACGAAAACGAATGTCCGACCTAGATCTGTACTACTAGAATGCCCATGCCAAATTTCATGGTTCTAAAGCATGTCGTTTCAAAATGAGAGCTAAACTACGTTTGTATGGGAACGCGAGTTCAGGCGAGCGTCCTGGGGACTCTTAACAAACACATTTCTCGCAACACATTCCTCGCTCATCTCTGGTGGAAATGCAGCCTAACGGCTCTTTTGCAACTTTACATCTAAATGCTGTTTTTCGTGAGACTAGACTCGTCCCACGATAACTCTGCATTAGAATTAGACAAAGAGAATCATACTGTCTTTTTATAATGCTACTACTGTCGCCACTAAGAAAGGGATGGGTATAGCAAGTTACTCTGACTGTTAATGCAGAGATATCGTGGGACGAGTCTAGGTATAAGTCAAGATAATAATCAAAACGACATACCCGACCTTGTTTCGCATTTTGTACAACCATCTTATTAAGATAACTCATTCAAGTACTTACCTACACGTAAAGACATCGGAAGTTTCTCAACAGCAACTTTCAGCGGCGGAGCGTCTATAAAATAACTCGATTCCCACAGGCTTCCCTTATTGTCATTTAATTTTATATTTTATAGCTTATATTTAATTATTTTTAACGGCCTCCATAGCCCAGTTGGTAGTGACCCTGCCTACGAAGCTGGATCGAGGTCCCGGGTTCGAATCCTGGTAAGGGCATTTATTTGTGTGCTAATCTCAAATATTTGTTCCTGAGTTATGGATGTTTTCTATGTATATAAGTATGTATTTATCTATCTAAGCATGTATATCGTCGCAGCACCCATAGTACAAGCTTTGCTTAGTTTGGGGTTGGGGTTAGGTTGATTTGTGTAAGATTGTCCCCAAATATTTTAAAATATTTTATTTTTCTTGTCGGTGTGATGAAAAAATAAGTATTATACTCGGCAGCAAAGTTTGTTCAACCTCTTTGCCTTGAGGCCTTCGTACGCTCAAGATTCCATTTTTTGAACCACTCGCTACGCTTGTGGCTCAATTTTGAGATATTTCGCTGGCTCTTGTCTCAATTAAGACCACGAGAGGTTAATAAACATAAACTTTGCCCCCTAGTATAATAGTTGATAAATATCTAACTAAATGTTAAGTGTCAGTATGTTCAGTATCCATAATTTTCAATCCAGGGGTCTCGGGTACAAATACAAACCCCGGCTCGTACCACTGAGTTTTTCGGAACTTTATGTACTTACTTACGTTACGGAATATCATTTGATATTTACTAGTCGCTCTTCGGTGAAGGAAAACATCGTAAGGAAACTGGATATAATCCCGATAAGGCCTAGTTTTCCCTGGAGTCGGAAGGTCAGATGGCAGTCGCTGTCATAAAAACTAGTGCATACGCCGATTCATGGGATTAGGTTGTCAAGAGGACCCTAGGATACGCTAGGAAGAAGGAAGGTAAGTATGCATATTTTCAGACGTGACTGTAATTCATAATTCATTTATTCATTCCAGACAACATAGGTCTAAAACAATTTTACATATACAATTTAATTAAGACTGTAAAGGCGCGAAACAGACTTAGCGGAATTTGTTATTATCGGGATTTGATATTCGAACTCGCGGAGCGTAAGCGAAGTGAGTTCTTACAAACAACTCCAGACCGAACTGTCACCTGGCTACTGGGACGTCTCGGCATTTGGATGGCTTTTTGATTTCGATAGTTTGTCTGACGATAACTTTAGTAACATTTTTCTGATCTTTATGAATTTCTTGGGGCTGTAGCAGAGATACATAAAATTTGTAAGTTCGTATATGAGCAGGATCGATCAAGTGGTTATGGAGCTAGTCCTTGGGGTCTTGTTATATTGGTCAACTCGTTTGCAAGTAAATCGCGAGTTCTCAGTTCGAGGCGGACTACTAGTATTCTTATAAACAACTTCCGGCTACTGGGACGTCTCGGTTTTTAGATGGCTTTTTGATTTTGGGAGTTTGATCCACGGTAATTTTAGTTACGTTTATTCTGATCTTCATGAAAGATGGGGTTGTAGCAAAGACACATATAATTTGAGCCGGATCGATCAAGGGATCATATGGGTCTTGTTATATTGGTCATGTTGTTTGCAAGGAAATCGCGAGCGAAGTCTCAGTTCGAGGCGGACTACTATGTAGTACACAAAAAAAAATCCGCGGAAATTTGTCTATGGCTTTGAAACTTGTATCATCATCATCATCATCTCAGCCATAAGACGTCCACTGCTGAACATAGGCCTCCCCTTATCATTAAGGGGGGGGTTTGCCGTACGCGCCACGCTTGGCAGGCGGGTTAGCGCACGCAGTTTTTTGTTTATTGTTTGTAGGCTTTCGGAAGATGCTGCTGCCCATCTCCCGGTATATCCCCTTAGCAGACTCCTACTGCAACCACGGGACGATATGGTGGGGGACAATTCTAAGGCCGGGCACCCCACGGCAAAACTTGTATGAACCCAGTTAATAAAATTCAGCTTGAATTGGCTTTATTTCACCTTCCGGCAGATTTTAGTTGTATGATCTTAGAGCATTTAACCAACCGGAGCGGCCATTGACAGGCGTTCCCTCTGCCGAAAATATATGACCAGTGGTCATACTCATTGTATACACTGACGTTTATCTGACGTGGCTATTTTGACGTTTCGGATAAATCTGACGTTCCCCTTCCTCGCAAAAAACGGCTGACTTTTTTTGTATAGAAAATGACAGGTTCGGTTGGTTGACTAGTCTAAGAATAAGAACCAACGGACCGGCCAATATGTCTGCTGTCTGCTTTAAGAAATTAAATTGTTTCGCCTTTCGGCTGATACTTATTATCATACGATAGCTGAATTCCACTCGTTTCTGTAATGCCGTGCGCCTTAAAGGTGCCGCGACCTTCGAAATCGGCCTAAAATCTAACGATATCCCAAAAACGTGCAAAGGCTCGACCTTGTAACAAAGTAATCTCCCACATTTGCCCTTTGACCGTATTTTAAATTAAAGATATCTCATGTCCCACGATTTCGCAACAACATGTTGTAATCCAGTCGCCTTCGTATAAAACTTGTAACTAACCTAGCTCAGTTTGATTCAAACTGGCTGAACGAACGGTCATTGCCTTATTAAAAAAAAGTTTGTTTTTACTTTTTTTTCAGAATGAAGCGGCGGATTCGGTTATTTTTAGATTTTAGAGAATAGTTATGTGACAATGAAAATGAAAGTTTGTGTGTGTATTGTGTTTGTGAGTTTGTGTTTTTGTGTGAAAATGGATCGGAGGGCGGAAGAAGGTTATCCGAAGGGCTTCATGGCTGTTTGTATGTTTCTGTGTCCTTTATCACCATTTTTCATCCGATGATATCAGATATTCATCTGAAGTTTTAGGATTAAAAAAAACTGGCATTCTGATCCCTCTAATAGCATGGAAGCGAAATGCTACTTTGATCTTACCAGCAGGGAAGAAAAAGCAGTTTTCGGAATGGGATTGCCCGGTGGAAAGTATAGGTCACATGGTTTTCAATCCTACAAAAAGTTAAAACTCTTGTAATTTTTTTGGAATTTTCTGTCCTTCAAGTTAAATCCTAGTGACAAATGTACCTAGCTTAATTATTTTGCGCCATCTGGCCAAACCGTTACCAGCCTTCTCCATTGCTGCGAAAACATTCCAGAAGTGTATGTCCTTGCACGATTCGAGGCTTGCATCAACAGGACGCCGCAAATTAAATACAAACGTAACCTCACTTAACCACGTAATAGGAAACCACTTTTTACCTACACTTCCCATGTATTTTGCATTCCTTATGCCTGCTTCATACGTAATACGATAATCCTTGACAAAGCGATTGAAATAAGCAAAATGTTTACGTCGGTTTCAGACCAGGCCTAATATAACCATGAACTACTTCTGTCATCGAATTTTCTATTTGCATCACTCTCTTTCGAAAATGTAAGAGCGATACTGTAAGAGATGGGACATGGGACCAACATTTTGTCTATTTTCGAACGTCGCGGTAGGCCCTCAGGCTTATAACCGCAAACTTCGCGGTAGGCGCCCGAGGGGCCGCGAAGTTCGAAAAACGACAAAACGTTGGCCCCGTCTCTATCGCTCTTGTGTATTCGAAAGAGAGTGATGCTAATAGAGGATTCGATGAACGAAGTGGTTCATGGTTATTAAGCCAGTTTAGGGATAATTTTTCGTACGTCCGGCCGGTGGTATCACCGGCTGGTCTCCTCTACAGGTCGGTTTTCTCAACCGAAAATGATGAAATTTTGACGTTAGGGTCGTTAATAGGCTACTTTCCTATGAAGTCAAATCAGCTTCTCTTTAGGAAACGTCAAAACGATTTGTTTATAGGAAGTTTATACGGGAGACTAATATTGTGACGTCACAATACTATATGATGAATATATCTCCTTTATAAAAGTTTTAACCATTATAAAATCATTTAGAACGCAAACACATGTGTCACCTGGATTTTACCGCGCATTTCTGAAATTTTGATTTTATGAATGCAATGATAAAATTAAGTTTATCTACTGGAGAGTACCCTATTATCTAGATTTTCTTTATGAATCATTTTATTGGAATGTTTTTAAAATGGCAGATTATATTATAATAATAATTACTACGTAACGAGTGGCGGAAGCGAGGGGAGGCCTTTGCCCAGCAATGGGACACAGTACGAAAAAAAAATTACTATAATTAGGAACATATATCGCGCTTAGGATCATCATTGTGCGTTCATTGTGATCATGAAACAACGAAGGGCGTCCGAAGAGCATAATTGGTATCGGAATTATCGGATTGCGAGTGAGAAAAAGTAAGAAAAAAATTTTTTACGTTAAACATTTTTTTTACTTGACATGCCGTATCGGAAAACTCTCTGTACATTTTTTTTTCAGGTTTTCATAATTACATTACAATACCAATTACAACCCGTGAGCTTTAAAAAGAACCTTCAGGAATCGGCGATGACACACGAAGGTAATGTTGCTGTTCTCCTTTTGCATGTGTCACTGTTGATTGATACCCGACGTCTCTTTCTAAAACCCGAAGGTTCTTTTTAGAGCTCACGGACTGTATGCCCTTGAAAGGATCACCAGAATTTTTGTTACACCTTGCATAACCGAATGGAAAACCATTTTTATGTTGTATTGAATAGTTATTGCATGAGTATGCGTTAAGTAGTTATTGTCTCGTCTAAATTGCCAATTGTAATCAATAACAGACAATGTTAGGCAATCGTAGACTACCAAACACGTAACTACAGTCCGTGAGCTCTGAAAAGAACCTTCGGGTTTTAGAAAGAGACCTCGGGTATCAATCAACAGTGACATGAAAAAGCAGAATAGCAAATTACCATCGTGTGTCATCGCCGATTCCCGAAGGTTCTTCTTAAAGCTCACGGACTGTAGGTACCACTTCGCACATTCATCTTAAACGGCTATTAGACATTGCAACCTGCAGGGCCCAATCGGTCAGGTTGGTACGTGTAATTAAAGGTAGGGCCCGTAGGGAGCTGAAGGAAGGAAGGGAGAGGCAGGGTACACAACTAATTGGGCCCTGCAGGTTGTAATGTCTAATAGCAGTTTTAATGTGTGTGAATATAGTACAGGCAATAATAGTAGGTACAGTCACCGGCAATAGTATCTTCCTACACGAAGGCCGCAAAAATATATGACACGCTCTTATTTATAGGGCCATAGGAGCGTGTCACATGTTTTTGCGGCCTTCGTGTAGGAAGATACTTTTGCTGGTGACTGTACTACACGAAGGTCGCAGAAATATGTGACACGCTCTTATGGCCCTACAAATAAGAGCGTGTCGCATATTTTTGCGGCCTTCGTCAAGGAAGATACTATTGCTGATGGCTGTAAATAAGTATTTAAGGCATTTTTATCACAAAAAAATTACAAATTGTTAACTAGGTATTAGGAATGAATGTGGAGGGATGTAGAAATAGAGGAAAACCTAAGAAAAGGTGGATGGATTGTGTGAGAGATGACATGAAAAGAAAGGAGGTGAGTGATGAGATGACGGGTGACAGAGATATGTGGAAAATAAGACATGCTGCGCCGACCCCAAGTAAATGGGACAAGGGCAAGCGAATGATGATGATGATGAACATAAAGTGACCTATCCCTCCAACTTCCGAATCAGGGCTCAAACATATAAAAAAATATTGAACTCACAATTCACAATGAAAATTATTTATTATATTATCAGTTGAGTCCTTTGAAACTTTTTACACTTTTTAAATATTTCTGAAAAAAATGTGTGAATGAGGAACACCCGAGAATATTCTCATGGTACCTACACCATTACTACTGCCAAATACACCTGAAAAAGCTTTAAAAGATAAAAAGATAAAAGATATTTATTCTTCAATTTAGGCACATTACAATGCACTTATGAACGTCAGAGAGAAAAGAAACTACCACTGGTTCTAACCCTACACCTCTGACCCGAGAAGTATTACTTATTACCGGCAAGAAATTCGGCGGGACTTATTTTTTCAAAACAGTACTACTAATACATTAAAGATACTATATTATACAATAATGCGTAGTTCTTCAAGAAGGCATATCAAAACAGCTTGAGAGACAGACATGTACCTGCCTATTGTGTAATTAAAATGAAAAATAAAAATAAAATCCAAATCTGACTGCTTCGCAATACGTTTGATATTCTTTCTTACTTGAACTGTGTCCTCTAAATGTTAGATGATTTTATAGATTCTGGTTTGGGCCATGCATATATGTCTGTCATATACCTAGTCCTCGACCCTGTAATAACCCTTTGACATTAAAGTTTTTTTCAAGTATTTCTTAAGAGCGGGAAATGATAGATTCAAAACATCGACGGGTAACTTGTTATAAATATGAATACCCTGGCCAAAAAATGACTTATATGCTTTGCGGACACGACATCGTCTGATAGCAAGCTTGTTTTTATTTCTAGTGTTATAGCTGTGGATGTCAGAATTCTTCTTGAATGTGTGTATATTCTTTACAACAAAAATAATATTATCATAGATATATTGGGACGCAAGAGTTATAATATTAATTTCTTTAAATAATTCTCTAATTGATGTACCTGCCTTTAAGCGAATGGCTCTTTTCTGTAAAACAAAAATAGTCTGTATGTCAGCTGCTTTGCCCCAAAACAGAATTCCATATGACATTACACTATGAAAATAACTATAATAAACTGAGCGAGCTGTCTCAATATTAGTCAGTTGTCTAATTTTTCTAACGGCATGAGCGGCTGAACTTAGTCTAAGAGCGAGTTTTTTTTTTATGAGGACTCCATTGAACATTTTTGTCCAACGTTGAACCAAGGAACACAGTTTTATCTACTATATCTAAACATTCACCATTTATTACTATATTAGTGTCCATTGGTGCCACGTTTGGCAAAACAAATCGAATACATTTAGTTTTCTTAGCATTAAGTAACAGATTGTTAGTAGTAAACCAGTTTAGTACGCCAGCTAGTGTATTGTTAATTACAGATAAATCATTGGATTGCCGTTCAACTTTGAAAATTAAAGATGTATCATCGGCAAACAAAATCATACCACAAAGGTTTTGTACTACACAAGGTAAATCATTTATATAAACCAAAAGAATGGGCCCAGAATGGAACCCTGTGGCACTCCTAATTTTACTAAAGTCCCTTTAGACTGGGTTTTATTTACAACAACTGTTTGTGTTCTATTGCTAAGGTAAGAAGACATGAGATTCAGGGCATTTTCTGAAAAACCATAGTGTTCTAATTTAAGAATGAGCGTTCTATGATCTACACAATCAAAAGCTTTTGAAAGGTCACAGAATATACCAATTGCATCATAATTCATTCATTCATTTTCATCATCATTGCTTTTTTAATACAGTTGCTCAAAAAAGTGCTTTTCTTGTAGTGGTTTAGCGTGCGGAAAGTTTGATATCGCGCACTAGTGCTTTTTACTTTTCCAGCCAATCACAGCTAATGACAGTGACAGACAGCCAATCACAGCGCCGCACCGCACCGCGCGGAGCGTTCGGATACATGTACTAAAGTAACCTCAAAGTGAATAATTGTCAATTTTATAATTTTTTCGCAACTGTATTAAAAAACGTCGTTCGATACTCGTGCGTAAATGTCATTACTTCACGAGTACCGAGATATCTTGCCACGAGCCGTAGGCGAGAGAGAGGCGAGAGGCGATACTTTCCGCACTAATATCGAAATGTACTACGAGTATTTAAGTGACTG
Source organism: Pammene fasciana (assembly GCA_911728535.1). Classification (NCBI taxonomy): domain Eukaryota; kingdom Metazoa; phylum Arthropoda; class Insecta; order Lepidoptera; family Tortricidae; genus Pammene; species Pammene fasciana. Next base: position 11,865,710 of record OU452294.1, on the reverse strand, counting down.
ACTTTAGTAATCATTCTTTGAAGGCCTAAATAAAAATGTATAGTTTTCCGGTACGATGCGGGTTTAATTAGTACTATTAGTAGTAATATAATGAGCATCCTTATTGCACACGTCATGTCATAAACAGACTTCCACAGCGGCGTCGCTCTAGGTAATCTAGAAACAGCCATGTCACACTAGCAGTTTTGACGAGTCGAATATGCCCCGAGATTACGCAACTAAAACTATAGTTTGTTGACAATCTGTCAAGCTGTTAAATTAAATTACTGCTATACTTCGTGTATACTGCTTAATGATACAGACGTAACGTACAGTCAACGCCAAAATTATGCATTATTTTTTAACCTTATTAAAAAGTAGTAAGGTACATAAATATAGACATGTTTTTGGCGTTGACTGTACCATCAGATATATCGAAGCGGCCGAGGTGGTCACAATTATCTGAACAACGCCTCTATTGTCAAGGCGAAAAGTGCATGTTCAGATATTTTTGAGTACCGAGGCCGCTCCGATATATCTGATGGCGACTGTACACAAGTGACACTGCGTAATACTAGACATTATGTGAATTATTATAATAATTTATATGACGTAAAGCGGTTATTATGATTTCTAGAGCGGTTTATAACATGATGAATTAAATGATAGCAATATAGTACGGGCAATATAGTATGAACATATGTGCCATGCGGCTTATCTTTGTGTCACGTAACGTAGCAGATCTTACGGTCCCCGCCGGTACTATTATGGCCGTCGCTACTCGCTATGGCAGGGGGGTACAACTCAAAGTAAATCTGTCAAAAAATTTGAGTTTGACACGACGTATCCGATACGTTTGCATAAGTGCGAAAGAGAACTTGTCATGCGTTAAGAAGGGACAACATGATTCGTGACGTTACGTGACATTACAGAGGTCTCTCTGTATTATAGGGCAGATGCCCCGGTTTTGGCCACTGTGTCGGTTTTGGCCATTTTCAACTTTATTAAGGCATAGACAAATTTACAAGTCTGTAGTTTATAGTTGATATAAGAGTACATTATGGCAGTACAGATGGCACTGTCATCTTTCATGTTTCAGTTGTCATTCAGTTGTAGGGAGACATGAAAGAAAGTGGCCAAAACTGGCTCCTGGCACAGAGTAAATAATAGTATAACAGAGAGACCTCTGTAATGTCACGTAACGTCACGAATCATGTTGTCCCTTCTTAACGCATGACAAGTTCTTTTTCGCACTTATGCAAACGTATCGGATACGTCGTGTCAAACTCAAATTTTTTGACAGATTTACTTTGAGTTGTACCCCCCTGCTCCTGGGCCCCTTTTTGATATTTCATTCATAACAAAAATAAGATCTAATGTCAGAATATTTACGGCGGAGATTGATATAAAGAAAGTAATATATTTTTAATGAATCCGTACATAAAGAATGTCATAATTCCTTATTGACTCAAAATGACGGACGTCTGAATGGACAAACTCTCCTTAAAGTGGCCAAAACCGGGGCATCTGCCCTACTATTAATTATTTACTCTGTGGCTATGGTCCGTATTGGTAATGTAATGACCTCTACAATCGGCGCTATTTTGACACAAAACTCGCGCGGAATCGAGACATTGCCGACTAAATAGTGCAACGAAATCAATCGATGGATCAAAAACTGCAATGTATTTAAAATCGCAGGCAGGGCCGGCCCGTCCATATAGGCGAACTAGGCGATCGCCTAGGGCGCTCGTGTTAGGGGGGCGCCAAACGGCGGCATCGAAAAAAAATTATAGTAATGGACGTCGTCAAGTAAACCGTTTGTCAATATTTTAAATTTTTGTATAACTGATAAATTGGTTACGTTGTCAACACACTCGGAGAAGTCGTTAGCATTAGCAGTGCAGCGTGTACAAATAAAGGTTGTACGTTGTTTCATAGACTACATTTTCGCAGAATATTGGTTCATAGAAAATGTTTCTCATATTTTCATTTCATAGATTGCTCATTTTTCAGATCTCTTACATTGTAGAATCTGGTTTTGTATATTTTTTATTGTTCAGACAATTACTTTTTCGAATTTCAGTTCATAACGTTTTAAATCAAATATTATTAATCCGTATAGTATTTAGTTTGTATAACACTTGTTTCAAAGCCTGCATGTTCATAGTATGTTGTTTCTCATTTTATCAAACTTAATATTTTCGTTTCATAGAAGACTCAGTAACTCAATACGTATTGTAATATACATTAAATCCTATATGTTTTTGTTCAAAGATAATTTAGGTGCTATCATAATTTTCATGCAGATCATTTTAGAGCCTAATGATAAATATCCATAATAACCCTATTCTTCCTTTTTCTGGGAGCAGTTTCGTTTTTAAAAAATAACCCCAACATACCTATCTCTGGGAGAAGTTTCGTTTTTAGGGTCATCAAAAAAAAAATAACCCTAACCTACCTATCTCTGGGAGAAGTTTCGTTTTTAGGGTCATAAAAAAAATAACCCTAACCTACCTATCTCTGGGAGAAGTTTCGTTTTTAGGGTCATCAAAAAAATAACCCTAACCTACCTATCCCTGGGAGCAGTAACGTTTTTAGGGTCATCAAAAAAAAAATCCTAACCTACCTATCTCTGGGAGCAGTTACGTTTTTAGGGTCATCAAAAAAATAACCCTAACCTACCTATCCCTGGGAGCAGTTACGTTTTTAGGGTCATCAAAAAAAATAACCCTAACCTACCTATCTCTGGGAGAAGTTTCGTTTTTAGGGTCATAAAAAAAAAACCCTAACCTACCTATCTCTGGGAGAAGTTTCGTTTTTAGGGTCATCAAAAAAAAATAACCCTAACCTACCTATCTCTGGGAGAAGTCTCGTTTTTAGGGTCATCAAAAAAATAACCCTAACCTACCTATCCCTGGGAGCAGTAACGTTTTTAGGGTCATCAAAAAAATAACCCTAACCTACCTATCTCTGGGAGAAGTTTCGTTTTTAGGGTCATCAAAAAAATAACCCTAACCTACCTATCTATGGGAGAAGTTTCGTTTTTAGGGTCATCAAAAAAAATAACCCTAACCTACCTATCCCTGGGAGCAGTTACGTTTTTAGGGTCATCAAAAAGGGTATGCGAAAAGTGTTATGTAAATGGAAAATATGACAATAGTTTGTATTCCACCAGATACGACCCCTAAAATAATAATATCGGAAAAGAAAAGAGTGGAACTAAATATTATATAAAACAATAACTATGAAAAAACAATCTATAAAATCTGTGTCTACGAAACAAAAATACATGAAATATGATTCTAGTGTTTGATCACTCTGTAAATTAAAAATGTTTGATAGCAATATACATGGAAATGAAAGTCTGTGAAATATGTTTTTACCAATTGAATAGTCTATGAAACAATAATATTGGAACAGAAAGTACATGAACCAAATAATCTATGAAATAATTTCTGGGAAACGAAATTCTATGAAATTTCTGTCTATGAAAGAGTGTGACACCACAAATAAAATCTTTGGTACATAAGTCCAGTAATTTACATCTGTCCACTTGTTTGGCGCATCGTTGATGTACCCACATATGGCATTGTATCACACTGAACCCAATTAGTAGAACCTTCTGTCATCGACCCGCGCTCACAGTATAAACAGTTAACTATTCCTTGGTTGTCTGGTGAGGGTATGTCTAGAGCTGGACACATATTGTGTATGGAAATGTTTCTCTCGAGTGATACAAGAATATACATCACTGTAAATTATTTCAACGTAAATTTGTTACTTACCTTTAGCGGTTAAGTCATTTTCGAGTTATCCTTCTTTTTTAGGGTTCCGTAGCCAAAATGGCAAAAACGGAACCCTTATAGTTTCGCCATGTCCGTCCGTCCGTCCGTCCGCGGTCTAGCTCAGTGACCGTTAGCACTAGAAAGCTGAAATTTTGTTTGAATATGTGCATTAACCGAGCCGACAAAATGGTAGAATAAAAACTGGAAAAATATATTTTGTTAGGGTACCTCCCGTACACGTGAAGTGGGGGGCGAAATTTTTTTTCGTTGCAACCCAGTTGTGTGGGGTATTGTTGGATAGGTCCTCTAAAAAGAATTAGGATCTTCTAAAACAGTTTTTGAATAAAACTAATATTTTCGTAACTAATAGCTCCGAAAGTTTAAAACAGGGCGCCCCCCCCCCATCTAACTTTTGAACCGTGGGTCCAAAAATTTTGAAAAAAATCATGTCAGTCAGGCCTAATAAGTACCTTCAATGAAAACTATACTGAATGGCCCGACATGCTCTTGGCCGGTTTTTTATATTAGTTGTTTTGATTGTAGGCACGAAGAAAACCCCCATTCTTCGTGGTTCGCAGCCCGACACGCACTTGGTCGGTTTTGGTTTTGCGTTATTTTTGTTACACGTCAATGATCTATAGTTTACGAATAACATTGCTGTGATTTACGGTCGGACGGACGGACATGACAAAACTATAACTATAAGGAAAACCGGCCAAGAGCATGTCGGGCCATGCTCACTGTAGGGTTCCGTAGTTGCCGGCCTGTTAATATAATATAATAAAGCCATTTATTCCATACTTCAGTTTACATTTGAAATGTTGTTATTTTGTTTTTTTTTTTTTTTTTTACTCTTAAATTAGTGTTAGTCTTATTCTATTGAAATATGGACCCCTGTTTGGGTAAAGGCCTCCTCCATTTTCTTCCATGACTCTCTGTCCTGGCCCAACTTAATCCAATCTTTTCCTGCTACATGTAGTATATCATCAGCCCACCGGCTTAGTGGCCGACCGCTATTCCTTTTTCCCTTTGGTCCTTTCCATCGTGTGGCTTCTATGGTCCATCTTCGATCGATATATCGTGAAAGAGAAAAGCGCGCCGGCCTGTTACAACTCATTAATTCAAAAGGTCGTTTTTTAAGGGAAATTTGGCGGCGCTTAAGTCATTTCACTTAAGACCTTTCACTATGAGTAACTCAAAAACGGCTCAACCGATTTAATTCAATATAGTTTTCATTGAAGGTACTTATTAGGCCTCACTTTCATGATTTTTTTCAAAATTTTTGACCCACGGTTCAAAAGTTAGATGGGGGGGGGGGGGACGCCCTGTTTTAAACTTTCGGAGCTATTATTTAGGAAAATATTAGTTTTATCCAAAAACTGTTTTAGAAGATCCTAATTCTTTTTAAAAGACCTATCCAAACGATACCCCACACACACTTGGGTTGGAACGAAAAAAAAATTCGCCCCCCACTTCACGTGTACGGGAGGTACCCTAACAACATATATTTTTCCAGTTTATATTCTACCGTTTTGTCGGCTTCGTTAATGCACATATTCAAACCAAATTTCAGCATTCTATTGCTAACGGTCACTGAGCTAGACCGCGGACGGACGGACGGACGGACGGACATGGCAAAACTATAAGGGTTCCTAGTTGACTACGGAACCCTAAAAATTAAAGAAATTTTCTTTCGTTCTAAGGTATTTCTCCTCCAGGCCCGTTATTTTTTTCCACCCTGACATTCATCAAGAATTTCAGCTGGCTTGTGCTTGTAGTGACGTTTACTGGGCTAAGGAAGGACACGCAGACCGGTCTAGTAAAACTATAAGATTTTTAGTTATTTTGACTACGGAAACCTAAAAAGGCAGATGTCCATTACGAATAAAAACGATTTATTTCCTCTGGACGCAAATAAATGCGGGTGTCATCTTTTAGACCGGACTCTCAGTGGAGTCCCGTTTGCAAAAATTGCGGACCTCATTCTGACTTCTGATATATATTGTATGGATCCCAGACATCCAATTAACAGATGTTGCCAACCAGTTTTGTGGTCCCCTCTCCCCTCCCTGCCCTCACAAATTTTATAAGTAAATTACAAAGATTTTTGGTTTTAATTATGGAATTTCATTAGCATTTCTTTCCTTATGGGTGCCTATATGTGTCATAAATAAAATACGAGCCATTACACCAATAGATAACTTTTATTTTGATGAAATATTACGAATTTTACGAAAAAAAAAAATCTTCACTAAAAATCTTGTGGGCCGCACCTATACTATGGCCCCCGTAGCATGCAAAACTTCCGCGTCGGGGGGAGGGGGGATACCCCTGTTGCCCCCCCCCCCCCCTCTGTATACGCGCCTGACTGACATGGTACAAAAATTGAAGAAGATAACGCGGAGAGCAATGAGGGTAGCGTTGAGGAAGGACGACTCTCAAAGCTGGGATGCATATATGTAGAGAAATTAGGAATAAGTACCTACACAAAACTGAGAGAGAAATCTAGCTGGGAGGGCTGTAAAAAGTTTACGAAGGAAATTTACAGCTATTCGGAGGGGCACGAGTTGTAAAACTGCTGGCAGGGAAACTATCGTGTCAACTGGGTAGGCTGAGAGTGGGGGCTAGTCAGTCAGGGAACCAAAAAAGATACGAGTACTAGGCATCATGCTGAAATCGCACTTTCTAGACTGTGGGAAAGAAGGTATCATTTCCATTCTTGACAGCGCGTCTTTTTGTATGAGTGCATGTCTTTTATCCTGGCAGTTCCGTCTCCATTCTTTGCTTTTATTCTGTACCACTGCTCCGTGGCTCTCCTCCACTCCACCTCAATATGAAGTGATTTCATGCCCAGCATTACCTCCATTGCATGTGTCGGGGTCGTTCTCATTGCCCCCGTTATCATCTATCAGATATGCCAGTGTCAGTACCTTCATTAGGTCTCTTTGGTATTCTTTAACATGGGTTCTGTGCCACCAGACTCGACCACAGGTCGCCCCATATAGTACTGTGGGTAGTATTATAAAAGCAGCCCAATGCATACTGCTTCGTCTTCAAAGCTCTCTCTACCCTATCGACGAGCTCGCAACGTCACAAGCGCGCGCGGCGAGTCTAGAGCAGCGGTAAAGGGCCGGGGGTGGACTGAATGACAAAGGACCATGAGCGCGCGCGGCAACATGGCTTTTTATAATGTCTAGGGTATCAGATAGACGAATCACAAAACATTACGCGGTCCGCTATTTTTGCAAACGAACATCTCATTGGAGCCTGCTCTATTTACCCTTCATTCTTTACTATGGGGTGCAACGCAAATGTGGGTAAAGATAACCTATGGGATGGGCGTGTAAAAAGGGAGTATATTTTTATGTTGCACTAGATGGCAGTCTACAACGAGAAAGGGTGCAAGCGTGAATTGTAAGTTAGCACTTCCACTTAGTAAGTTAAAAAGTTAGCACTTTATATTGGCGTAAAATAACAGTTAGGTACCTACCTATTCATTTGAAAAAAAAAATGCGTGTTATTTTGTCACGAATTCTCTAGAATGGGGCGCCATTTCAGTCTCTTGCCTAGGGCGCCGGGAATGCTCGGGCCGGCCCTGATCGCAGGTGACTAGTCGCTTACGTTTGTAGTACTTTGTAGAGGCCTTAACAGCTCACATTGTAGTTAGGGTAGAACGAGGCACATCGGGCGCAGGGCGAAATGGATCACGAAGTGGGAAAGCAGATGATGAAGAAAATCCAGTAAGTGCTGCGAGGTCCAGATGCATATGTAGGGCTGCCATCCGTCCGGGTATCCCCGGATTTGTCCTAGTTTGGAGGCCGTCCGGGGTGCGTCCGGGGGGGTTTTCAATAAGTGTCCGGGGAAAACCCCGGACACTTTTTATGTGAGGACAGCCCATTGAATTTAATTATTTAGTGCCATTATTGATTTGGACACGTCCGGGAAAAAAGCGATTTACGCTAAATCTCCGGGTTTTTTAAATTATTGTGCGGGATCAGCGAATTTAGAGATGGCAGCCCTATCCAGATGGGACAGTGCAGCTGCCAAAGTTACTTTTTTAGCACCACCCAGAGATCACGTGTAGGGTTGCAGATGCTTCCTACGGACGCAGAGTTACATTGATCTCCTAAGAGTAGTGATAGTCTAGGCTACATTCAACCATTTCTCATGTTTTTTTCCGTTTCCTGTTTTTACTTTTTGTTCAACAACCGCAGGTCCAGGGTCCTCGAAGCCAGCCACCATCCCCCGCAGTCAGCTCCGGTACCTGCTCTTCATCGTTCAGGGTCTTGGGAGGACCCGCAAACGTTACACCTACTGGAATGCCAAGAACATAGCCCAGGACCCCAGGATAGACTTTAGGAGGTCAGTGATATCTTATACAGTGTGTCACAATAATAAAGGGTGGGTAGACTTAGCTCACGAGGTTACCCTCCATGTGGGAGATTGATTCGGCGATCATTGTGCCGATAGTTGTTTGTGCGAACGGTCTCATAGCGAAGAGTCTCGACCAACATCTTGAGAGACTTTCGCTACGGGGTTGTGGTTGGATCAAGGGTCAGATACAGAAGGCGGTAATCCTGGACACGGCGCGCATAGTCCGAAGGTTCCTCTCTCTGCGGCCCTAACCACCGGCAGCCTGGGCCTTGCTCCGTTGCCGGCGGCACCCTAGGTTAGGTTTTTATTGTTTTTGTATATTTTAGATGTATTTTTATATTTTACTTTTGTAAAAATATTATAAAAACCTAGCCTAAGAAGAAAAAGAAATAAAGGATAAATATTTACTGGTGATCCGTTTAAGGAAGGGCATAATTGATATCATATTGCGATGCGACTATGAAAAAGTTGGAGAAAATTTATATGGGTGCCAACATTTTTTTGTATGGGGTACATGAAACTGATAGATTCGTACCATAACATTGTATTTTTTGACTGAGGAGCCGAGCGTAGCGAGGCAACGAACGTCTCCGTTTTCACTGGTACGACAATTTGGCAGATTGATGTGTGTGTATTGGTTGGTTGGTTGGTGAGTGTCGGTCTAGAGGTCGCATTTTTCATCCGATTTCGATGAAACTTGGCATGTACGTTCCTTGATTTATTTGCCAAAAATTGTTGAGACATTTTTTTTAATGGGGGGAAAATGAGGGGGAAAAGGGGGGAAGTTTGCTGATTAGGGAAGTTGACGGGTTTCAATCATATTCGGGTAAAAGGTCAAGCTCACACTTCCTTAGAGGTTGTTGTAAAAAAAACGCTTCGAAGGAGGGGGAATGGGGGGAAAAGGGGGGAAATGCTCCGAAGTCTACAGTTCACAGAACTACTAGTTTTAGTTTATATGTCACTGGATATAGATAGGCACTCTTTCTCTCAGTAAGCTCTTAGGTAATAGTAGTGGGAAAGTAGATGATGAAGAAAATCCAGTAAGTGCTGCGAGGTCCAGATGGGACAGTGCAGCTGCCAAGTTTGTTACTCTGTTAGCACCGCCCAGGGATCACGTGTAGAGTTGTCGAAGGTGCTTCCTATGGAGGAACCACGTTATTAACCGACCCACTTCAAGATAGAAAGAAATGGGTTAATTCATGGGGATTTTTTGCGTAGACTGATTAAAAAAAACATTTTTTTCTTTTGGATTAGGTTAGATTCTGAAGAAATCAAGGGAACTCTTCAAATACAGGCGCATTCATAGTTATTTGTGTATTTTAAGAGTGCACTTGACTTGACTGCTGCGGTTTCCGCATGCGCCGCCGGTGCACGAGCGAGATAGCGCTCTGTGTGTGTATACCGCTGTCTTGCTTGCACACCGTCGCCGGTTGCGGCGCCAGTGTGATAATCGCCTATAAGTTCTAAGGGAACGTACCCAAACTACGTGACCAGTTTAGGGGGTTTGGGTCGTCAAAATACTACTCTAGGTCACGGGGGGGAGGGGGGGAGTCTTAGGTTCTGTCACGTAGTCAATAATTATGCTCAAATATCGCGCTTCTAATTATAGGTTTCCATGCACTTTTGGCGTCACGCGGCCAGTGTCGTAAATAAAAGGCAATAAGTAGGCAAAATTATGTTTTTTTGCTTTCTATGTCCAAAACATCACTCTAAACTATATGTGCGACTTTTACTACGTGACAACTAGGGGGGGGGGAGGTCTTGTAAATTACTACAGATGGTCACCGAGGGGGGGGAGGGGGGGTCAAAAACTGAAAAAAATGGGTCACGTAGTTTGGGTATGTTCCCTAAGTATAAATGAATTTGAGCACCCAGAAGATAATAGCTATTAGGGTTCCATGCAAAGATGTGCCCGCCGGATTTGTCAGACGCGCTATTCTGATGTGTCCGCAGACAAATCCGTGTCAGAGTACAGCTTTGAGGTTGTTAAGCCAGGCAACTACGTCGGGTGTCAAGTCATCCAAATCCTCAGCAGGGCCAGGATATGAGTGAAGGGGGCAGCGCCGAAAGATGTGTTCAGTGGTTTGATCTTCTTCGCCACACTCGCAGAGGGGTGACTCCTTCCATCCCCACTTGTGTTGGAAGTAGTTACAACGGCTATGTCCCGTTCTCCGAGGGAGATGAAACCCTTTTGGTTTTCTCGTCGGGTCTGGGTGATAGGGAGCAGCTTTCCCATCTGTGACAGTAGTCCATTCAGATTTCCATCTATCCGAGACGCTAAAATTACTTAGGCTGGATACGTATCCAATTCGCGCCTACATGGACGGATCTGTCCGTCGGGCATATTCGCTAGACAAATCCGGCGGGCAGATCTGTGCGTGTATCCCTAGCTAATCAGTGAAGTGGAAATTAATAAATGATAAATTTATTAAAATGTGGTAATCTAATTCCAGGAAGACCCTCCTCCTGGCTATCGGCTACCTGGACAGCACGAACTTCCCCATCTCCGCCATGTTCGCCAACGAGTACGAGACCCGAGGCTACAACGTCATCTTACTGGACAACCAGCGGTTCGCCACTGTGCACTATTACTTGTAAGTTTGTCTATGAATCCTACATACAGCGAGTAACGAATTTTCTGTCTGTGCATCTCGTTTACACTAATAGGTATGTTACAAGCAAGATGCACAGATAGAACACTCCATACTCGTTCTCGAAAACGTCAATATCATAACTCATGGCAGAGACTATAGAGATATAGACCGCCACAGCCTAAGAACTTTTTGAAGCTCAAGTCAATTGTGCCATCTATGTCAAAGACCCCTAAAGATACCGAAAATGTAACAGAAATGTCACCTGCACTGCTACTCCACCTAGTAGCTACTAGTGTACTACTAGTACGCTATTCGTTACTAGGTGGAGTAGCATGAAGGTGACATTTCTCTTACATTTTCGGTATCTTTGGGGGTCTTTGACATAGACAAATTTACGCCTATTGCGGGGACTTTATTTAATTTGGCAGGATATGCGTTATTGTATCCCAGACAGATCTCTCTTCAGATCGCACTTTTTAACCGACTTCAAAAAAGGAGGAGGTTCTCAATTCAACAGAATTTTTTTTTAACAGTTTTTTTTATTACCAGTACCTAGTCCGCCCCGAACTGAGAACTCGCGATTTACTTGCAAACGAGTTGACCAATATAACAAGACCCTTCGCGAGGATTTTTTTCTCCTTCTAGCTCCATAACCACTTGATCGATCCTGCTCATATACGAACTTACAAATTTTATGTATCTCTGCTACAGCCCCAAGAAAGTTCATAAAGATCAGAAAAACGTCACTAAAGTTATCGTCGGACAAACTATCGAAATCAAAAAGCCATCCAAATGCCGAGACGTCCCAGTAGCCAGGTGACAGTTCGGTCTGGAGTTGTTTGTAAGAACTCACTTCGCTTACGCTCCGCGAGTTCGATTGTTTTTTTGTATGAATGTTACTCGATATCTCCGTGAATCATGAACCGATTTTCAATTTTTTTTATCGAACGGGTATAACCCCTAGATGGTCCCATTGTCACCAAGTCGGGGTCTGATGATGGGATCCTGGAGAAATCGACAAACTCTTCAACTATTATAGGCACACCTATAGTGATTTCACTATGTTTTACAGCAACTCGGCCACTTCCTCTTGGAATAGCGGATCCTAAGTGAAGTCGGTTCTTTTTTTGTTTAAAATTATTTCATATACGATTTGCATCGTACTCTATTTTCTCCTGGGGTTCGATTTTGGCCGAACTCACTATACTTACTTGCATAGGATTCCTTAGCATCCTCGTTCTGGTAAATTCTTCCCTACATTCAGCCATGTTAAGGACGATGCACGGTATTGCGGACCGTTTCCGACACGACATTCCCGACACTTATTTTGTAAAGAAAGCGTCACGTGATCCTCTGAGGTCACGTGATGTTCTGTATACAAAGCGGAGTGTCGGAAGCGTTGTGTCGGCGACGGTCTGGAACACCGTGCATCATCCTTTATGCGGCCCGGCCCCTATTTCAGAACTTATCGATTTCGCTGACTGATAATCAATGCACTTTCCACTTTCACAAAAAAAGCGTTTCTATATTGGTAATTAAGTACCGATTCTTTTGCAAATCATGGAATCTCTAATAATATTAAGATGCCGGTTGCGGGTATGAAATACTATAGGTAACTTTTTTTGTGCCTTATGTATGGCCCTTTGAGTGACCTTATTTTCATTTGTGACCCGTCCAACCTGTAGTTTAACTTTTCTTAACCTTCACCATAGCTTTTCGCCCCACTTTTGTCCCAACCAGTTCATGATTGCGATTACCAATGCGTTGCAACTAAGATCTACTTAAATTAAACCTAATCAACATAGCCGGTTTATTAGTAATCTTTGTCGTTACACAGTATTAGGATTAAGACACTCTAGAAGCGAGTCAAGCGGCAAGAAAATCTTATTAATACTGGGTCAAACAGATTTAGGAAAACGGGCGACTTTTCTGTAAACTAAAGTTAAAGATTTGGGTACATTATATTTTACAATATAACTACTAAAGCCAATACAGATTTAAAGAAGAAGATTTGCAGCTGATGGTTTAACAAGAAAATTAGGCTTTGAAGTCCATTAATTTTATAACGTTCACATAAAAGACGCATAACCTTAACTCATACTAAAAAATCTGTATGATCCACTACTGGCAGCATTGCGGTCGTTTATGCCGCTCCCTCATTGTCTTATACAGTCATGGAAAACGTCATCCTTCCTGACACTGCTTATATAGTCTACTAGCCTTTGTCCGTGACTTCGTCTGCGTGGAATTAACATTCGCATGGAATTAATAAGACGCCTAAGTAAAATCCAAGAGCAAATATTTACCGCATATGCTATTTCAAGTCAACAGTGAGCAATAGGTATCCCCTTTTCACTCCCTTAAGGGATGATTTCTAGGATAAAAACTATTCTATGTCCTTCCCGGGAAGTGAAACTATCTTCACACCAAATTTCATCTAAATCGATTCAGCGGTTTAAGCGTGAGGTAACAAAGAGACAGACCAACACACTCTCGCATTTATAATATTAGTATGGATAACAGCCTCGAAGGATAATGATGTCATTACCTATACAATTTGTTTTCTTTCACCTTCCAGAGCTAGTCGTCTCATGAGACCAGTCGGAAAACACGTCGCTGAAGTCCTAGTCCAACTTACCAACTCAGGCTTAGATCCATCTAATCTAGAGCTACTAGGCTTCAGTCTAGGAGGCCAGACTGTCAGCTACATTGCAAGGAACTACCAGCTAGCAACAGGAAGAAATATTTCCAAGATTACTGCCCTGGAACCTTCAGGACCTTGCTTCAGAGACTTAAATTCCGATGATCGTTTAGACGCTTCTAATGCAGATTTCGTAGAAGTAATCCATACGAATATAGATGGTTATGGAATGGCAAGTAGAATGGGGCATGTAGACTTTTATGTCAATGGTGGAGAGTACCAGCCTTCGGAGATTACTATGTTCCCTTGTGCGACGACCTGCAGCCATTTTAGAGTGCTTGGTCTCTGGCTATCTGCTTTGAAGCATCCAGGGAAGTTCCTAGGATTAAAATGTGATAGTATCCAGCAAGCAAGAGACTCGAATTGCTATGACAGATTGCCTTTAGAGTCTAATGTGATGGGTCTTAATGTAGATAGGACGAAACATGGGATATTCTATGTGTCTACGAGTAAAGGATACCCCTTTTATTTGGGTAAGAATGGGTTGCTGGCGGAATATGCGGCTTGGAGGAGGCTTAGTGATATCAATTTGGGAAACCAGACTGAGATTTTTACTTAGAACAGTGGTTGACCTTTTAGTGATGAGTGACCCATCGAGAAACTTCGTTTTTCGGCAGGGACCATATTTGATTGACAAATTGACAATAAATTATGTTGGTTGGTTATGGTGGGAATGTATTTATTAAACGTGCATGTAAACTATTTAATGACAACCTTAAACTTCATGATATAGACATTTTTAACTGTACACTAACACAACTTAAGAATGCATTTAAAACTAGAATCGAACTAGCAATTATATAATTTTGTGTAACTTAACGTTAATGATACCTTTTTAACAAAAATATCAAATGTAACTATAATATTGTTTCTCGTAAAATTAAAAATAAGTTTCTATTTGTAATAGCCACCCATTCTCTGTTTTATTTGTATGAAACTATAGGTCTATTTTTTTTTCTTTAAATTATGATCATAAACTATGTATGACTGTTTGTTTCTAAAAAAAAAAAAACTGACAAAAGGTTATCCTGGTCATATGTTCGAAGACCGATTCTACTTAGTGTTTTCACGTGATTAGTAAACCACAAACCACCATAATTTGCTATAAGAAAACCTGGTTTTGTAAAAGATTTTTCATGAGAAATCTCTTAGAGATAAGAGAATGTCCATGGAAAGGGGATTTGTACGTATTCGTTCAAGAGAAAAAAGAATTAGGATAATGTTAAATGTGTGTAATATAATAATTACATTTTATTATTCAATTAGGTGTAGGTTTAAGAAACTGCCGAAAGTAAAGACAGTTAGATAATAAACTCTTAACGTGTATACCAGGTGTCGTGAAATCATGTGCAATTTTATGGGTGTATTAGTGTCGAAGTAATACCACAAGTGGTCACAATTGCTATGGGTTGAGCTCATCATGGTCGCAGCTCGTTGGGATTAATTATTTGTCTTTTGTTCATTTTCGTGGTTCAGTGTGTAATATAGATAGCTTATTGTGCGGTGATCTAACGAACAAGTGTGCGGATAATGGAGAATTAGTCTTAAAAGGCGTGTAACCATTGATTGGTTCAGAACAACCTGTAGCCTCCTCGAGCCTTTTGTAGGGAGTAGCTATCACTCTACAAATAGCAACTAACAAGGCTTATGCCACTTCTACCGAACAACGTTGCCTAAAACTTATTTGATTAAACAAAATACTTATCGATTGAAGACATTGTACCATGCATTGTACCTAAAGATTGAATCTTACAAGCTCTTATTTCCCGCCTTTTTATACTTGACATTGGCTACAGGCAATACCGCCTAAAGTCCATAAGAAGAAAAAAAAACTGGTCACAATTAAATATGTGAGTAAATGTCATGTCATGTGTAATAATTATGTAAAATTGGCAAAATATGAAACCTGGTTTCTGTATGAAAGGAACGATTAGTTAATGTAATTTTGTTAATGTTCAAAGTGATTATGAAAGTTCAAATAAATACTTAATGTAAACTTTGAAGTTTTTATTATAAGTCTGGCAACTCTGGCAAACCAAATTAGTCACTAGTTCAGTTAGTAGCAAAAAAAAACATTATTTTTTGAAGTAGTACTTACCTACTAGCGTAAGAAGAAGACGGTATGATTCTCTCTGGCTATAATCTAGGTAAGAACTTTCCTGGCCAAGTTATATTAAGCTTATAACCTTTTATCTACACCCATATCATAAACCCTCCATGATGCGTTCAAAAACTGCACGTTATGACCACCATAAAAATAGACTGTTTCGTTAGGAGTTAGAACAAATGTCTTATCTGTAACGATGTTATTATTATCGAATAATAATCAAAAATTCGATTTCATTATGAAAATCCGGCCTGCTACCCGATCGCCGGCACACGCCCCTCCGATCGCCGGCACAATCGAGTTGGCCATGGCAATGGCGGTGCAATCCATGCAATGGCACTAATGGCAGTCATTCAATCATCATTTCGGGTTTATAATATGTGTGTAGATAAAGCAGTGTATGCAACTGTACGTAATTAGGCCTTAAAACACTCGTGTGATCTTATTATGAAACTCACTTCGTTCGTTTCATAAAGCCACACTCGTATTTTAAGGACCCCTATTACGTAACAGTTACATAAACTACTATTATGGTCTTGTTGTAAGTCGCAATGAACCAACTGTTATAATAAATATATAAGTAACTTGAAACGTAAAGGGTGGCTTGCAACACGTACGCTGAACGGACTCATCAACGTTAAATATGGCGACGTAGCTGTCATCCCATAAAAAAACTGTCAAACTTTTCATACAAGATTTTTTTGATGATAACGTTGCCGTTTTGGTGCAACCGGTCATTATCGGAATCACGATTCACTAATTACCAGATCTAGTGAATTATCGTCTATTATCTCGGAAAGCGATTTGATCTTGATTCAACCAATATCCTGTTTAGTAACATTCCTGTTGCACTGGTTCTAATATTACACGCAAGTATAAACCTTGTCGAACGAGCGGGAGCGTAAGCGAAGCGAGTTCTTACAAACAACTTCTGGGTACTGGGACGTCTCGGCATTTCGATGGCTTTATGAATTTGAGAGTTTGTTAGACGATAACTTTAGTAACGTTTTTAAGAAATTTGCTGGGATTGTAGCAGAGATGCATAAATGAGAGTTCGTTTATGAGCTGGATCGATCAAGGGGTTGTGGACTTTGAAGGCGAAAAAAAAATCATCATATGGGTTTTTTATATTGGTCATCTCGTTTGCAAGTAAATCGCGAGTTCTCAGTTCGAGGCGGACTACTAGTTACAAAGCAATAAGCATTGTAATTGCATATCGTCAGGTGACAACCTGCAAAAAAAAACAACCTTGTTTTGTTTCATTATGGCTTGAGCTTGTGCTAGTAGTGAGTTAGGGATGGATTGCCACCCGACGAATTTTCTCCGAATGCCTCGAGTCTGTCCGGAAAGAATAGTGTCGTAGAATGTATGAGCTTCCATATAAATCACGACACTTTCTTTCCGAACAAACTATAAGACCTTTAGTTCGATTTGGGTTATTAACTTATTATTGAAACGGCACCTGAGTGGCCAGGACGCTCGCGTTCCCATACAAACGTAGTTCAGCTCTCATTTTAAAACGACATGCTTTAGAAAGAAAGAAAGAAAGAAAGAAAGAAAGAAACATTTATTCATGACAAACATATACAAAGGAAACAAACAGAAAAATACACACACTTTGTCACGAAATGGTGGCTTTAGAACCACGAAATTTGGCATGGGCATTCAAGTAGTACAGATCTAGGTCGGGAATTCGTTTTTTGTTGCTAAATATTGTAATAGGTACAAAGAAAATACAGCCAGTTACAGATTTACATACAAAACTTATTTTTGCTATATTTTCTTTGTATTACAATTTTTAGCAACTAAAACGAATTTCCGACCTAGATCTGTACTACTAAAATGACCATGCCAAATTTCGTTGTTCTAAAGCATGTCGTCTTAACATGAGAGCTGAACTACGTTTGTATGGGGACGCGAGTTCACGCGAGCGTCCTGGCGACTGTTAATTTTTGATGTTTTGTTTTGTGTCATTCTCCAAACTAGAAAACATGATTTGCACGTAAAACCGGATTGGGAAACCGAATTCACCGAACTAGAAAAAAAATGTATGGAAATGAGGTTTAATTGAGTGGTTAATAAACTTACAATGTAAACTGCATGCAGATTGCAGAATGATTAAGTAATTTCTGGGAAAACGATTATCTTCATTCAATCAACATCCTGCCGTTAGGTAACGTAATATCGGCTATTGCATTACTGGTTTTGGTTTCAAGGGCAGTTGTTAATAGTACATTACGCACCTAGGGCGGTAAAATAAAGAACGGCTCAGATCGCGGATATTTGTGGCCGTCTCCTGGGTGTGAAGTGAGATTTGCCGCTGCGCCCGTGGGCGTAAAATCTCACTTACCGCCCAGAGTGACGTAAAATATTTTTCAACACACTTGCTTGTAACGAGGTACTTATTCCACCGCTTTTAGGCTCATAATCCTAGATATTAAACACGCGTGCTTTTCACGATAATTATATAACTAGTGCTATAATGTAATAAATCCCATCAAGTGACGTTGGTATTCTAGTACCAAGTCTTATGTGCGCAGACAGAGGCGATTAAATTTAGACGGGTATTATTTTTATTTTTTCTAAACTGATTAGGAGTTTGCATGGCAAAAAAGTAAAAATAGTACACATTTACGAGAAAATACACATTATAAAATCCTAATTGTGAAAAATAATCATTTCTAGTAATTATTTTACTCATAAATCTCATAATACACAATAGATTATGTTTTAAACACAAATTATGTTTTAGTATTGGCTGTTTGTCATAAACCTTTGCCTCAAGGTGCGCGTGAATGCAAAAAAATGGGCGCCATATTAAAAGTTTACTTGAAGTTACAGTTTATTTGTTAGATTTTTCTAGTTGTGTTTTATTATTATTAATTTAAACAATTTATACTTTAAATGAGTAAAAAACCAACTTTAGTGTTCATTTAACCTCCGGGTCCGGATATGTTTTCAAAATGTCATTCCTACAGACTAGTAAAATGTTGTCATAAAAATCGAGTGAGAAATACGTGTAAGGAAACATTCTAACTTATTTGACAATAAAATGTGAAGTGTTGGATTTTATGAAATGCTTCGAAAAAGAGTTCCAAAGAAATAGATCCAGTCAATAACATCAAAAAACAGGTTAGTTAATTTAATTAACAAAGTCAGTAGGTACCGCTATCATGTAAGCATTCTGAAAATCAATGTATTTATCAAAAGTTACTACTTACAGTTTTCTGTTTTTTCCTCGCAAGTGTGTTGAAAAACGTCGTATGAAACGCGTGTGCTTGATCATTACATAGCTCGGCTTCCTTGTGCACACTCACTTCGTTCGTGCGCACAATAGCGCCTCATATGTAATGATCAATTGGACGTAGTTACGCGAAAACGTTCCAACCCACAAGTCACTCGAAAATGAGTTACCATAACCAGGGTACTATTTTTGACATATTACATCATGTGCACACAAAGATGCTAGTATTTTTAGGTTAGTTTCATCAATAAAGTTTGACCCAAATGTTCCAACCACAGATAAGGCAACCACTAGATACGCCTTATAAGGTGACTTGCGCTCACCACTCGTCGGAATCAGTGCACTGATAAATTGCGCGGCCGTCGCCGAGCCGTTCAGTTGCGTCCAAGTTTTAGACCTGCGCGTAGCGTGCGTTTAATGCGAGAAAGAAATTGAATACGTTGGGAAAATTGTTGAAATCATGGGATATTGTTATGTGAGGTGGTGTGGAAACAATTCCAGAACTTCGAGTTATAAAAAAAATGGAATAACATTCCACAAGAAAGTCGAAATCATCGTTTGATTGATAATTTGCTTCTGGCCAGCGGAGTTCATTGAATTCTGGTCGGTGAGAAGTAGTTAGTTTGTGTGTCCCTTTTCTTCAAATTTAACATAGATTGTGCTATTCCTTTCTGGCGGAGCACGTGTTCAGCTAGTGATGCGCGTTTGATAACTTCAATAAGTACCGGATTTGCCGATACTACGTGCTTTCGTTGGTACCGAATTTAAAATATATATTAGAAAACACAGATTTCGCGCTACATTACCTTTTTAATTTTGATTAGTTAAACTGTAGAATATGTAGTATCTGTAGTTTTTATGTAGTTGTCTGTTTTTTTTATTATAGAAGTAGACAAGTAATGAGTAGTTATGTTGTAGTATCATTACTAGTACCTAGCAGTGGCGGCGCGTCCATAGAACTCAATTCCCGACGGCTTGCCTAATTTTCAGGCACCTGAGGAATTTTCCTACAGCTCACGAAGACATTTTAAGCCAAATTAAGCTCCGGCTTGCCTAAGATTTTTTTATGATCCGCCGCCACTGGTACCTATTGATAAATCATAATAATTTATTGTATGTAGGTAGATACATATTTCATAAGGTTACTGATTTAGTAAACCATAAGTAAATTACGGTACAGTACGTTTCGGTACCGGTTACAATACATGTAAATTGTAATGAACATTTCCCATCACTACGCATCCTCCGGACAGCGTGCCGTCCTTGAAGCGACCAATCGCAGCGCCGATATTACCCACCCGCCCCGCACGCCTCCCGCATGTTTTAGTGACTTCGGTCGCGAACAAACTTAGCAAGATTATCACTCTATGGGAGGTTCTCTGTGGTTCCAACCCACCATTATGCCAAGGACGTGTACTCAAAATAAAGTAAAAACATTACATGCATACTGAAACATATTGTTAAAAACTCTTAATAGAATAACATATCGTTATAATGTTCCACTTGTCTTGGAACATTATACTAAATTCATAAAACGCACATTTAATTGTTTCTTAAATGATCCATGTGGGTTGGAACGTTATTGCAAAATCTTTATACATTTTTTATTTCTGGAAAAATGTTCCATGTAATTTGAAACCTTTTAGATTAATCCATACTGTTTTTTTAAGCTGCGAAGACTGTTCTAAATAAATTGGAACGTTTTATTATAATATATTATTTTCTCATTTTTTGCTATAAACGATCCACATACTATATTTGATCCATTTTTTCTATTAAATATGTTCGAGAAAAAAAAAATTTTTCACCAAAATAAATAACTATGGTATTTTTAAGTTTATGTATTTAGTCAAAACAATCAATGGACTATTGGAGTGATCTCGGTCAAAAATATAAACAAGTAAAATGTACTCTAATTTCATTGCTTTAAGGTTAATTTCCGCTCGACTTAGGTGAAGGAGGAAAACGAGCCGAGAGGGAGCTTAAGGGGAGGCCTCTGTCCCTTTCTTAAAGTTGCCATTCAGAAAAAAAAATGATTTCCATGGTAGTTAAGTATTTAGCATGACATTTATAAAAAGTTGTAGTTTTTAAATTTGTTTTATATTATATAAGTTACGTATGCTTATCATACTTTACATTTTTTACTATGTTAAGAAACGAGCGTGGAAACCATTTTCACGGACAATAATTTATAAAATACACAATGTAAATATAGTAAACGACACATTTGAATGAAAACTTGCTGCATCAAATATTGCTCCAGCTAATCATATACTAGTTGCGGCATTTCATTCCACAAGTATATAAGTAAAAATATCATTAAAGATCTGAAATATAGGGTGTCCAAGTTCGTGTGACTAATGAGACAAGTTTTAGATGTGAGCTTTGTTTTTAATATAATAAGAACTCACTTTTTCTTTGAATTAACTTCCCCTATAATTATAGTCGAGGAAATACGATATGCACCGATTCGCTATTGAACTTGTTTGGCAGATTTATGATACAAATGCAAAATCATTTATACAATGTTTTTACATATTATACAATGTTTATAGGACACATTATGAGAACAACGAAACCCGTCTAGTTAGATTACCGCTAAGTGTATGTAAGAATTGTAGCCCTCTTAACAAAAATGTTATTTTACCGCAGATTCCTAACTGCTAAGTTATTTTGGAGATAATTAACAGCAGGTTGATTGTCTAGGTACCGTCAGGTTCAAAAATGCATGGGCAATTTATGAATGAATTCATTGATAAATTGGCCATGCAATTATGAACCCGGTGGTACATACAAGGAAACTAGTGTCTAGCATTTATGTATTAGTATGCATAATTGTGCATTATTAGAACGTGGATTTCCTAACTTTAAAATTCACGTGGTCACCCTAATAGAAAGAGACAAAGGTCTCCCCGTGTGCTACCTCACTCGGCTCGTTTTTTCAAGGCCCGTGACCAGTCTTTCTTATATGTCAAGTCTGTGTTTACAATAAAGTTGGCAACATTATTACTCTTTTCTCCCGTAAAATGACAGCACCAACGAAACGCACATGTGAAACGAACACAGACCTATATAGAGGGGACCTGACATATGAATATCAATATATTCGTCTCGTTTTAACTCAGCACTATATTCATAAGCAAAAGGGATGACCAGTATATACGTAAAAACCTAATGAGGCCGAAAAATCAGCCATATTGTGAGCTGATGACGTCATCTTCTGTCATTTGAGTGGTAATTTTAGTTCTCTATTTATCGAAATTGATATCGATCTATTATTAACGCCTACTACTATTTTCTATGCTACCCAGCTTGAAATCCACACGAATTATCTTATCTTAATAATAATTATTTACTGATAAGTACCTATTTAAAAAAACTGGCTATTTCTGGGGGGTCTCTGTCGATGTTGTCAAATCCCTACTTGAAATAGTAACCCCTGCCTTGGCAATTGTATTTAACAAAAGTTTTGACTGCGGTGAGGCCTTGGTCACTATCGATATCGATTTATCGACAAAACCTTACACAGTGAAATCTTCTTGGAAGCACTATGAACCGCCATGTTGTGACTTGTGAGCTGTAGCGACCTCACATTTTTCGTTGATATGCCATTTCCATATTATTCCTTTTTCATTGGAAACGCCGCCGCGGACCTACCTGGCATCGTAGTGTGAAAACAAATTTTAACATATTACATTTATTTTAGATATATTTATAAAATAATACACTTAAATTCGTTTTGGAACGTTTATGCATAATTACTATTTAACAAAGTTCATACAAAATTGAATTTAGCAAAAACGTTTCAAACTCGTTTTACCTATTTATATGCCCCTTGTATTATGTATTTACAAAAAATATGCATATCATTCAATAACCAGTTTGGCATTCCACAGTAAAACCAATAGTATTTGCCTGAAATAATTACAGGGAAAAAGTGTACCGCTAAAACACAAAATTGCGTTTATCTCAAAATGGGGTCGCTGTGGGTTGGAACGTTTTCGCGTAACTACGTCCAATTTAGCACACTTGTATCATAATGTACTAAAAACCGCAAGTTTTGTTACAAGTAGGGGTCCCAGTTCTTATTATCTTTGCAAAATATCCCGAAAATCCCGGGAATGAGACCCTATTCCAAAGAAATAAGCAAGTATGTTTAAGGCCCAAGATGAAGTATCGGCTCAAAATTATTCGACTTTTATTGCCAAAAACCTTTCGAATAGGCGATAAAAAATGAGGGAAAGGCAAAATTCCATACCATCAAACTGTCATAGACATAGATATGAAATGTGTAAAGCTAACATACAGGATGATTCAGTAGACGTGAGCAGGATTAACACTACGGATTGAGTCAATAACAAGCTATTGTTTTTTTTTTATTATTTATCAAACTATAATTACACAATGTATTTAAAACATAAATTTTCGCCAAACTGCGTAACAGTTTGTTGGCGAACAGCAACACTCAATACACTTCCTTATCTACTGTGTAACAATCACAAAAGAAACTTATCTATTATTATCTACTTCTATAACTACAAGTATGTAATACAAAACACGGATTTATGCTCATAAGGAGACAAAACCACAGAAACATGCATTTAAAACGTGCAGCAAGGTGTGTGTATACATACTAAATCGATACTAACTGAAATCATAATCTTAAGGTAAGGACATTTAGGTCGAAGTTTGAACGTAATTTACCTACTTTTTATTGCTATAAAAACAAAGTACACTGAGAGAAAAAACAACCAGAATTCACGTTCGTTCAACCAAACTCTCATTTTAAAATAGCGCCTACAAGCTCTTTGGTTAAAACTACAAGTTCGATTTTGTTAAGTTTAATTAGTTCATTCTACAAGTTACTTGTCATTTTAGTTTAAGTGTTATTTAAATCAACAACTCGATTATATAAAATCAATATGGCACATATTGTTTTAAACATATATTTGGCTGATTCAATCCTAATCTTTTAACAAGTTTAACCTTGTTGTTCGTACAAATTCGACTTGAATTATCAATATTGGTGATCGATTCCGTTTACTAAAATACTTTAGTTTCAAACTGATAAACACGCAACAAGTCGAATTTGTTAGACTCACAAAGCAAATTTCTCTCAGTGTAGTAACTACAATAACGGTGTTAATAACATTTTTATTTAAGTATAGTATTTTGTAACATAAACGTTTTAATCTTATTTTTAAAAGACAATAGGCTAGTACCACCAATAATAGGCTGGTTTGATACCAGTATTAGTGTAATTACCGCTATTTTTTGGTTTTGTAGGGTGACCATGATTACAGAGAACAATATTTCTACGTAACGTAACTAAGAATAAAATCCGTCATTGTTTCACTTAAACACAATGGCGGCCGATTCATTATCATTTATCATATAGTAGTAGTATGTAGTAGTAGTAAGTATGTAGGGTTGTTCCTGCTCACGTCTCCTGAATCACCCTGTTTATCAGAATCAGTTTTTTCATAACATTTAATAAAGAAAATAAGTCAGTGCTTGAACAATTCATTTAAATTAATTGTTTCTAGTTCCGCATGAATTGACACATGTAAAATCATACAAAAATTAATAATCATAAGGCTTCAAAGTACTAATTAAAACTCTTCGTTGGCTCCGCTCAAGTAAATCTAGATAATACTGCTTCTCAACTTTGCTCTTCAAATCATCGAACAGTCTCGTCTCCTCTACTGGTCCTGGCGTCGCATATTCCCAATCCGTCTTGAAATTATTGTACACCCTCTCCGTTACTCTTTGGGGAAGGGGTTTCGGATGTAGAAGGAGCTCTTCAGCTGCCTTCATCCTCAGACTGTCCCATAGCAGTTGTTGTTGTCTACTATCTTTAGAATTAGATGGATCTACTAAGTCCAATTGTTTGCGTATCTTTTCGCTTGCGATTAATTTACTAACTGCTTCTAAGACTACATCTCCTTTTTTGTCGTTTTCGTGTATTACTCTGTAAATTATATCCTCTTTTAGTTTTGTAGACCGCACTGATCTTGACTTGTTAGTTTTTGTATTTAGATTTGATATGGTTTTTAGATCTGCTAGTGTTTCTGGCTTAGCTGTATTTTGAAAAGAAATTGAACGTTTTTCGATACGATTACTGTTAGGTTCAATAAGGTTGCGATTTTCCATGACCCTATAGAATATATCAGAAGCAGATATAGAGTCTAGATTTTGATTATTAATATTGCTTAGTTTAATTTTATTATCATTATATGGACGTCTCTGGACCATGCCCTCTTTAATTATTTCTTTGAGAGCTTTCAATACTTCGCTCCTATATATCCTCTTACTTTTAAAGCTTGGTGTTGTTTCTTTAGCTTTAAAGGATTGGCAACGCGCATTTGACGACTGATGTTCACTTTTGTTTAGCTCCAAGTTATTCATGGTAAATTCGCTAGACAAACATTTGTCTACGATTTTATAGCGGCAAAGTATTTTGGTTAATTCAGATGGGGAAAATGAAGTCGCTTCTGATACTGAGTGTGTAGATATTGATATCTGAAACCAAGGTTATACGTTAATAGGTAATAATAGGTAAACAAAATCATCTACTAAACTATTTTATTTTATTACACAACCTTCTTTTGGCCTTCGCGTTACTTTTTAACCGACTTCAAAAAAGGAGGAGGTTCTCAATTCGACTGAATTTTTTTTTTATCATTATTATGTTTTTTTTTGTATGTATGTTACTCCATATCTCCGTGAATCGTGAACCGATTTTCAAATTTTTTTTTAATCGAACAGGTATAACCCCTAGATAGTCCCGTTGTCACCAAGTCAGGGTCTGATGATGGGATCCTGGAGAAATCGAGGGAACTCTTCAACTATTATAGGCACACCTATAGTGATTTCACTATTTTTTACAGCAACTCGGCCACTTCCTCTTGGAATAGCGGATCCTAAGTGAAATCGGTTCTTTTTTTGTTTTAAATTATTCAAGTGTCATGAGCGCTACTGGTCGTTAATGTCCGGGGAACTAACTTTTAAAATATTAAATGTTATAATCGAGAAGGCTGGTAATAACTTATAGAGGTGCTCTTCCAGATTTCATATTTCATAGAAAGAGGCAAAAGTGAATGAATGGTCCTTTAACAATGATTATGTACATGTTCTTAGGCCAAATTATTTCCTGTAGCTTTATGAATGAATGAATGCATTTACTTCAAGTAACTTTGACTCATACACATTGTTATAGTATATTCTACAGCATTTAAATTTTAGAGTATTTCGGAAACCTGCTTTGCGTGCAACATTCGCTGGCCATTCAACGTGGTATAGTCGCCATCAAAGATATCGGAGCGGCCACGGTACTACAAAATATCTCAACATGCACTTTATTGCCTTGTCAATATAGGCGTTGTTCAGATATTTGTGACCACCTTGGCCGCTCCGATATAATTTGTTTTACGTCGACTTACAAGGACAGTGTATGGATTAAGTTGCAAAATCTATGGAATACGTACCAAAATCCACACAACGAAGACCACCATATTTTTATCTAATCACAAAACTTCTTTCTCCAAAATCACGAATTTTGCTTGAATCAAATCTTGTTTCAATACAATATTAATTTCAAAGTATGTGGTATTTATTTTAAAAAATAAATACCTAGCTACTTAGTATCTTTAGAATAGATTGTTAGTAATCTAAAAAAATACTTGAAGTCACCCCGTGGGCCGTATTCTAACTTTTAAACACGCACAGACACGACCCAACTTCAATGCAAATCCAATGCAATAACAACACAACACAGCTAAGGCCTACACGTCTGAACACGTCTGAATCAGAAATGACGGAATTTGCTTGAAAATTATTCCTATGCAACTACAACACAACTTCAATGTTGGTTGATTATTGGTTGAGTATTGGAGTTATGTTTAAGACAGATCGAGTTGTTAATGTATTGTTCATACATTTTAAAATGTAATAAAACATTTATTTACATAACTAAATATACAGAGGTACTACAGTACAGATACTAAACTAAATTAATAACTAGCTCAAATCTAAACTAGGCCCTTGCGGCATTGTACCAAGGATGCTGGCGGCATTTCCTCGTTGTATTTTAAAATTAGAATACGTCTCCCGAACTTCGAGACTTCGACACTTCTTATCTTTTTTTATGTTGATATACAAAATATAAAAAAAACTTGAATTAGAACATTTCAATAACTATTCCAAATAAAAGTTTGATTCAAATACTAGTAAAGCTTTTTTAACCAGTAATGTGTTTAGCTTCGTCTCTCGAACTAAATAAAAAATATCAATTCTATATGTTTCAGTAGTTTAGCCAACTGACTTCAATAATACTAAACACGGAATTAAATAAAATGGAATTTATCAACGCTTTTATACTAAATCATAAACCTATTACTATACGCATATTGTTATACGATTGCTATTGTTTTGTTTACATATTTAGATAATAATGTATTGAAAATAACAATACGGAACATTCCGTTCGGCGCATATCATAAATATTGTTTTTAAGAAAACGGAAAATAAAACCGGCCAAGTGCGAGTCGGACTCGCGCATGAAGGGTTCCGTACCATATTTTTATTTTTTATTTTTTTTTATTTTTTTATTTATTTTATTTGGGGCATCCAAGATAGAGAAAGCCAACTATTTATAAAAAGTATAAAAACCAGCCGGAGTAGCTACTATCGAATAAATTATTATCGCATGGTCGTATCTGCCTAAGTGCGTAGTTTTTTGGAGATAACTCAAAACACTTAAACCGATAATGTTCAAAATAATTTTCGTTGAAAGAATATTTAAAGGTGTAATCTTGATTTTTTTCATAATTTTTGGACTTACGGTTCAAAAGTTACAGGGGATTTTTATGACTTTGAGAAACCTCAATGTAATTTTTAGAGACCTATCGATAGATGTGCATTATGTTGATATTTGGCAGAAAAATTTTTTTGACTATTAGTTACATGTATGGAGTGCCCCCACTAAAAATTTTTAGCAATTTCTCTACAAAACTGAGTAGCGGCACACACAATACACTTTATGTAAAAAATTGATAATGATACGTCTTATAGTTTCCGAGTAAATTGGCTGTGACATACGGACGGACAGACAGACAGACAGACATGACGAATCTATAAGGTTCCGTTTTTTGCCATTTGGCTACGGAACCCTAAAAATGAGTGTTAGCAAAGTACCAATTTCGCTGCATCCATATGTTTTTGTACTTACTGCATTATCAGCAAGTTCAAGAACCTACATAGTCCTAGCGGTACACGCCGAAATTCAGTATAATGCTGCAAATGGTGTTAAAAGCATAAAAATCGGACCGATTGATCTTTAGGCCAAATGAATCGATTCGGCCCGTAGCAGTAAAAAAAAAAAAAACAGAGTGCAGTTATGACGTCATCTTTTTTTTGTATGGAAAAAAATTTTTTTTTGTTCTGAAACCTATCGTGTGTGGTATTAAATGAAAGGGCTTTCCGAGCTAATTCCAAAAATATATCACATCATTACATTTCAGTCACATGTTTGAAATAAACATAAAAAACATTTTCAAAACATACCAAGTTTGGGCTCCTCCAGATACGACACCAAGGAATATTTTTTTGTAAAATATATCTCAAGTGATACCTAATATCCTCATATCTAACCCCAAGAATGCAATTTTGAAAATAATTACTTTTAGTATTTTTTTCTGATTTTTAATGTTTACAAAGTGTGTCGTATTACTCAATACGAGTACGAGTACCGTAATATCCTCCAACTTTGCCCCCAGGCGAAACTTTGCCCAACATTTTGAACAAATTCATTAATTTACGTAATTTTATAGTATTCTGGTGCGGGCAAGTGTTGATGTGAATCTCACAAAATGGGAAAGCATGGTGAGTAAAACCCATACTTATACTTATACCTGTATATAATAAGGCAATGGGGAAAGCCAGTGAAACCTTATTGTAGAGGGTGCTCTTTTAGATTCCATACAATGAGGAAAAGAAACAAAAGATGAATGGTCCTTAACAATGTACGGGAACTATGTACAGTTAAAAGGCTTTTCTTATGCAATTGTTTCCCTATAGCTTTTTGCTTCAGCATTTTCATTTTAGAGTATTGTGACAGTTGCCATTACTCTAGATTGTTTATATCGTAATTCGATTTCAAAAGGATAATGAATGAAGAAGTCTTGATGTGGGCAATGTTACGTTGTAATGTAACAACTAGTGATGGCCAACTTTGCCCAAGACAAAAAAAAATCTTAGGGCTATCAGCTTTTTGTATTAACCACTCGGCACGAAAAAAGGTGATTATTGTTTTTGAAATATATATATGACGTTTTGGAACTGTTTCTTTATTTTTTTAATGTAATTGTTAATGTGAAACCATAGTATTCAATATATACATAATTTTCTTTGATCTGCCGATTTATTTGTAAACATTACTAAGATAGGTTCGTTATGATTTGTTTCTATTATAAATAATGAAATATAACTCAGTTAATTATGTTTTGTTTAATATACATACTAATACCTGAAAAATAAATGCATGACTAAATTAAAAAAATTAAGTCAAATGAGACAACCCTTGTACTTTGGAATGCTTGTATGCACCTTGTACCGTAAAGATCAAAAACGCGTACCTATCATTGCCCACCTAATTTCTACAAAAGTTTACGTACTTATCGCTGAACTATTTAATGGGAATGATAGGATTACCCTAGAGACTTGTTGTAATTCTTGTTTCAATACTATAATCGCATTATTTAAGCGCAAATCGACTTGAGCAATGTTGGGTAAAACTCGATATAACTTTACTCACCCTCAAGTTCGCAAAAAATGGGATAAACTTAATTCGCTTTAAGTAAGAAAAATCCTGATATGTGCAACCCGGGTTCCTCGAGCTCACCTGTCACGTTATATCAAAAGAACGTGTAAACAGAGTTTCATTATTCCGAGAATTATTAGATCCCACATTCGTAATAATGAAAAATTAAAAAAAATACTTAGTGAAATTATTTTCAAAATTCCTTTCTTGGGGTTTGAAATGAAGATATCAGGTATCATTTAAGGTATATTTTACAAAAAAATATTCAACCGTATCGTATTTGTAGGAGCCCAAACTTGGTATGTTTTGAAAATTATTTTTATTTTCATTTGAAACAAGTGACATAAATATAATGATATGATATATTTTTAGAATTGGCTCAAAAAGCCCTTTCATTTGATACCACACACGATAGGTTTCAGAACAAATTTTTTTTTTCCATACAAAAAAAGATGACGTCATAACTGCACTCTGTGTTTTTTTTTTTTACTGCTTCGGGCCAAATCAATTGATTTGGCCTAAAGATCAATCGTTCCAATTTTCATGCTTTTAACACCATTTGCAGCATGTTTAAGGCGTACCGCTAGGACTAACAAATATTTAAGAAACAACCGATTTCTAGATTCTAAATTTAAAAACTCGTATTAATAATGATGCGCGGTGTTCCGTACCGTGTCCTACACTACACGACACTTCCGACACTTCATTTTGTATAGAAAGCGTCACTTGATCCTCGGGGGTGTTCTGAAAAATGAAGTATCAGAAGTGTCGTGTCGTACCCGGGACGGAACACCGTGTATCATCTTATACTATCTATCTATTTTAACCCGTCACTGAGTAAATAGAAAAATATTTGTATTTACACATCATAGATTTTAATTAATTAAAATTGCAATTTTTTCTGGTCTTTCTCCTCTAAATCACTTAAATTCTGTAATGAATATGCCTTACAATTAAATGTAGATCGTAAACATTATCAATGCTCATTAGACGCTGCATTACACGAATAAATACAATAAAATCTAATCAAAGCAACCGTCACCGTCACCGTCATGTGACACCACCAGCCAGCAGTTCTGCTGCAAGGACGCAGAGGCGCTGGTCATACAAGAGAGGGAGGGACGAGTAGGCTTGCCGAGATAGCTCAAACAAACGTACTAGTACGGTTCAGGCCGTCGGTCAGAGGCGTAGAGTTCGGCGGGTTAACGACCTCTGTCCGGACGAACCCAATCCGAGATAGGGCGTGTATCCGGGCTTCCTCGTGTGCTCTTCCCATCTTCTGCCGCCCTGGTATGCTCAGCTGGCCCTCCTGCCCGAGAAACCGGTGGGCCAATAAATACAGGATACGACTGTCAGTTTTGTGCAGTCAGGGACATTAGGAATGACAGGAGGTAGAACCAGACCGAATACTTGCATTGTGCCCAGCTTGAGGAGGATAGATAAATACTGTGTGTAAATATATACAATAAAATCTAATCAAAGCAAATCAATAAAAACAAGATAAAAGGTAATTAATAACATCAGAAATTTCTAAAATTAGGTAATATTAATTAGTGGTTTGCATGTTTACCAACATTGAGTTGTAAATAAAACACAATTAATTTCAGATCTAGGTCGGACATTCATTTTCGTTGCTAAAAATTGTAATACAAAGAAAATATATAGCAAAAATAAGTTTTGTATGTAAATCTGTAACTGGCTGTATTTTCTTTGTATTACAATTTTTAGCAACGGAAATGAATGTCCGACCTAGATCTGTACTATTAGAATGCCCATGCCAAATTTCGAGGTTCTAAAGCAGTCGTTTTAAAATGAGAGCTGAACTACGTTTGTATGGGGACGCGAGCGTCCTGGCGACTCTTAAGGGTTACACAAAATTACGTACCTATATGAAGGGCATTAAAACACTCGTGTGATTTAGTATTATTGTAAAATTGCTCTCGTATTTTAATGCCTAATTATGTGCTTAGATTATACAGGTTGGAAAAAATTTATGGGCCCTGGAGGCAAACTACCTTAAACAGTTGAGCATTCACTGATCGGAAAAAAAATTAAGGGGACATAACTGCATTTACAAATTTTCGGGGATGTACAGTTCACTAAAAACCTTACTTATTTTGTCATTTTTGCAAGAAACTAATTTTTAAGACAATTAATGCCAATCGATCCAATTTCCAAAAAGTATAAAAACTTCTTAATAGCACCCAAGTTTATGGCACGAGAGAAACATTAAATGATGAAAAAAAAAAACATAATATTAGTATGGAAAAATGGGGAAAAAAATAAGTAAAGTAAAGTAAGTAAGTAAAAACGTCATAAAATAATAATCTGTGAAGTTTTAATTTTTAGGAAAAATAAAAGTACCTATGTGTTCTTTCAGTGAACTGAGCTATCTAAACGTTTTAAGGTAGTTCCCTTCCAAGTGGGGTTGCCGTACGTCAGGATATATCCGGACATGTCCGGATTTTTGATCTTTTGTCCGGATTGCGGCCAGATTTGTTAAGAGTCCATATTTTTAGAAATTCCCTCTTTAAAATAAAAAAAATATGTGTCGGAGCGAGATAGCAGCGGCCAGTTGCGCAGCTACGCTATCTATACATGTCATAACTGATAGAATCATGATGTCTTGTTGTAATAAGTTACCTTTTATCAAGTTTATGTAGCTCGGGAGTAGTCTCAGTTTGTTCCGTGTAGGTAGTTACTAAAAGTCACGTTTAGACTTACCCACCTTTCAAGTTATAGGTGCGCTGGTAGTTGTTGAAGGTCACGTTTAGACTTACCCACCTTTCAAGTTATAGGTGCGCTGGTAGTTGTTGAAGGTCACGTTTAGACTTACCCACCTTTCAAGTTATAAGTGCGCTGGTAGCTGTTGAAGGTCACGTTTAGACTTACCCACCTTTCAAGTTATAAGTGCGCTGGTAGTTGTTGAAGGTCACGTTTAGACTTACCCACCTTTCAAGTTATAAGTGCGCTGGTAGTTGTTGAAGGTCACGTTTAGACTTACCCACCTTTGAGGGTAACTATAATAAAAACCAGTAAGCGCAGTTGCTGACCATTCATTATCGGTGTGACTCTGACTAGCGGACAGTCAACATCTCAGCATTCATTATCACTTTGACTGTCAAGCAGACAGTATCTTAGTATCAAGATAATATAGATATGGATTGATAATGTCCATACCAACTAGCGTTCTCGTATTTCAGGCTAACCCACACACTAAGTCCCATTGCCATATGTTTTGTTAGGGGATTAACGCTGACAGAATAACTCGACCCCAGACTCGACAGATGGCGCTATGGCACTTAATATGGAAAACAGTCGTATAACCTGAAGTTTGGAGGAACCCGATTTAGTATAGACAATTAGACATCGCCAATCGATATCTTTATTATCCTTGGTAGTGATTTATATTCGATCAGTTGCAAAGCAGTATTCATTACCGGTTTGACTGTCGAGCAGTCAGTATCGCCTTGGTTGTGACTAGTTGCCAGGCTGGTCGTATAGTAACGAGTGGTATTTTGTGTAAGAGCAGGCTGGTAACTCTCCTCGTTTTCCGGGAGATTTATTAGAACAGTTTGTAAGTATGGTCTATTACTATTTACTGACTCCAGGTATTATTGTTGATCAGAAAAGAAAGTCACTATGAAATTACAATAAAGTTTATTAAATGTCGAAGGTTAACTTAATACACAAGGTTATTTTGACTCTAAAGAAACCTATCAAAGGTTGGGAGTGAACCGGGCAAGTCGCGTGGCGGGGGACAACTGTCGGGGCCCGCGCCTCGCGGCATGCACGTGGAATGCGATGTCAGCATTCTTATAACTATACACATGTGTCCCTACAAGTTAATGCATTCCATAGTCGAAGTGCTTAAGATCTTTTGTGATAATAAAATATTGTGTGTTTGTGTTATAGTGTAATCTACCTTACCTAAAAACATGGTGCTATACATAATAGTTTCAAAACATTATTTATTTTTTATTTAAAATACGTAAATTTACCATATCAACTGTGTTAATAATCTTCTTTTCAAAACCCGTTATACAATAAGGTAATATGACTGAAAAAATTTAGAGCAGTTGACATTTTTATCAGATAAGTACAAATACCCTGATCTGCCCCAGTAAGGGCCCCAGGAGTTCTTAAGTATCCAGTATTCAGCTCCGTTGCGCACGTCCCAGTCCCACCCAACCACAACCATGCCGTGTCCTGTTTTATTTTTTGGATCATCCGTTCTGTAACCAAATAAATATATTATCTACACACATATATGATAAACCCTCTATAATGCGTTCAAAATATAATAAACAGTTTTTTTAGCATATTTCTTATCTGTGAAAATGTAGGTATAGACTGGCTATGCTAGTGTGGCCCTGACATTTGTTTGCTTGTATTTTTTGAATGTTAAATGTGTCAGCTGTCTGTTATCAACCAAGAGTACCTAATTTCAACGAAGTGACAGCTACGGCCTTGGAACGTATCGGATCTGTTTTCGGGGTTGTCAAAATTGCGTTTTTTATCGCGATAGAAATATAGTTTAACTTTGCTTTGTTAATGTTTTAAGGGCAAAATAAGTATAGGTTTTTCGTAGTAAAAACTAAATGTACGTAACCGTGTTTTCATAAAAAACCTGGCATACAATCAGACGGTGTTTTGTCTATTATCTAAAATGAATTTTAAATTTTTTTGCCAATGGTCGTCTCAAACATAATATATTCAACTAACTTCTATTCAAATGTAATAATAATAATTATTAAATTTGAATAGAAGTAATTTGGAAATGAACGGTACGTCCAACTGGAAAATCCGGAAACGCCTTCCAAGACAAACCTTTATTTCATATTTTACTTGTTAAAATTTAATATTTTCTTCAATGGCCGTTTAGATAAATAATAGTTGATTAAAAAAAACTAAGTATTTTCGCCATAGCCTTGTAGAAAATAAAGCATTTAGTGAAATTCACGTGTTTTGGGAATAAGGCCTCTTAAGTTACTTGCTCATCCGGTCTCCCGGCGACCGTAAGGGCTGGCTTTCCTCGCCCAGCGAATCAGTATCACTATCGCCATCCAGCGAGGCAACGGAACCAGCCTTAATTTACTTATATTATTTATATTAATTTACTAGACTAAATAACACAGATAACTGAGGAAGTTGACATCTTACACATTCAAGTCATAGAAGATTCCGCTATGGTAGAAGAGCATATCTTCAGTATACATGGCAACTGCAACTGGGCCGAAGTAGTACAAAGCCACCTTCATAACATCAGAGTTGTTGGACGGGACCCACCCGTAATATTTGATGGTGTGGGTCTTCGTAATGTACTCTGCATGACAGGTGCCGTTCTGCAAATGATAGCGAGGAATATAAGCGATTTCTCGTCGTTCTCGTGTTCAATCGGGAAATATAACTTAGAACAAACATAGAATAGGTAATAGGTACAAGTACTATCCTATGTCGTTTCCCGGAACTCAAATTATCTCCATACTAATTTTCATCTAAATCGGTTCAGCGGTTGAAAATTCTCCATACGAAATTTCAACCCCCTTTTCACCCCCTCCAGGGTTGATTTTAGAGATGAAAACTATCCTATGTCCTTTCCCGGGACTCAAACTATCTCTATACGAAATTTCATCATAATCCCTTCAGCCGTTCTCACGTGATGCGCGGTCAAATAAACAGACAAACAGATAAACAGACAAACAGACAAACAGACAAAAATTCTAAAAACTGTTGGAACGTGTTCTGTTATCGATTCTAAGTATCCCCAGCCAACTTTTTTTCGAATATCTTCCATGTACAGTCGAGGTCATAAATATGTTTACACTTTTTTACCTAGTCGAATGCGTTTGCATACTAATTGTTAGCGACCGCATTCGAGTAGGTAAAAAAGTGTAAACATATTTATGACCTCGACTGTACAGACTTTCGACCCTCTTCAGCTTTATTATATATATAGATAGAAGAAGATAGATTTTACACGGTAAGCTGTCACGACGGTGGTATTTGTGGTGTTTTCTAAAAACTGTTCTTAAACTGTTCAATTTATTCTTCAGACGACTCAATTTCCAACATATTTATATAATTACGTACTAATACGTATATATATCTTAATTTTAATAAATAAAAATCTTATTCTTTTCACCTCTCCAAGAAAAAATCGCGAAATAGGCATTAAATTAGGGTGAATTACTATTAAATGAAATTTATTTTTGTATTAAACAGGACGTCTGCTAACGATACCATAATATTTATAAATAAAGGAAAAGTAGAAAAATCCACTGCCTTAGGCGAGACTCGAACTCGCGAGGAAACATGCCCATCGCTCTGAACAACTGAGCTACTGAGACTTACCTGATGGCTGCGAATTTCTCCACCATATCCTTTATTTATATATGCGTCTTAGGGTGACGCCTAGCGACATCTGCCGAAGAAGTCTTACACCTCTTAACTGGCCATCGGAGTCCCAAGTTGCATTGCGAATTCACCGATAATACTTTTTTTTTGTTTGCTAACGATATACCACAATGTTTAGAACATCAGTAAGTTTAGAAAAGGTCAGCAATAAGAAGGAAAACACTAGGAATATTGATTACAAGTTGATACCTGAGCTATATATGGGTAGTATTCTTCCGTAGGTATGCCGTTGTCTCTAATGTATTGGAACGCCTGCTGCACACTGTGTCCACGACAGCCGCCACCGCCATCTCTGAGGACAAAGCCGAGACATTTGTAGCGGAGAACTATAGAGTAGCAAATGATACTAGACTTTTCTTAAACATTAGAACTTATAAAATAGAAGAAATATTCGCCAACCTGCCTTTTGAATATTCATTTACACACAACGTATACAAGATAGATAGATATGTAGACTCGTTATTTGCTTGCCATAATATACACACAATTATAGGTACAACATAAATTACATCCTTAAAAAGAAAGAAGATAGGAAAATACTTCAACATACAAAACATAACAAAAAGAGAACCGACTTCACTTAGTATCCGCTATTCCAAGGCCGAGTTGCTGTAAAAAATAGTGAAATCACTATAAACGGAAAAAAAGGTTCCGGGATATTCTAATCTAAGACATTATTATTAATACTATCGAAGTACAGCAAATCCGAAAATATCTCGGACAGTCCTGAAATTTGGTATGTATATTAATTAGAGGTCCCGTTTTCATGTCCAGGTCATTTGATGTTCCAGGACCTCGAGGAATCGCCAGCACCTTGGAAAATGTCGTCCATTCCGAAGAATTTCGCCTTAAACTCTTAAACCTCGTATTCTTTGGAAATATGATCTAGGGCAACATTAAAGCTACATGTGTTTGCGATTAAATTGCATTTTCTCAGAGAAAATCCTCGTACAAGTGATATGTTTCACCAGTACCTTCCCATGGCATATTCCATTGTTATGGAGCTTTCAAAATTACGAATTTAACCTTAGTTTATAGAATCGTATTTGAGCTATACAAACATCAACATTTTACCCGACTGCGCCTTAAACAAAAAGTAGGATAATGGTTTAAAAATGTAAAATTAAACACACCCTGTAGCCTAGGAAACTAAGCGGAGTTTCACAAGTGTGATATCATTAGATTCCTTTTAATTTGCACAATAATTAGCTTATCCTTTCTTCATTACAAAAAATAAATAAATGGCGGCCGTGAGAGGGCACCCAATATGAAATCTTTTTTTTGTCTGGTGCCTAAACTATTGAGCGGATTTCGATGAAAGATACGTCAGTGAGTTGGTATTTAACACTCCAGAGCCACAAAATACATATTACTATAATTGATGAGCCAATAACCGCTAAGGCTAACTAAAGTGTCGGAAAAACCAGATTATAGGTCTTACGTGGTTGTTAACCAGCAGTGACAGAAACGAAATTTGACACCTAGAATTTCCCAGATCTCTGTTACTGTGTCTGAAAATTTGAGCTTTCAGGACCCCGGCCGCCATTTTGGAAAGTGTATCTTTTATTAGATTTTTTAATTTTTTTCTTTAACAGTTGATTTAATGTAAACATCAAGCAGGGCAAAATAATCTATACATATAATAAAGCTGAAGAGAGTCGAAAGTCTGTACATGGAAGATATTCGAAAAAAAGTTGGCTGGGGATACTTAGAATTGATAACAGAACACGTTCCAACAGTTTTTAGAATTTTTGTCTGTTTGTCTGTTTATCTGTTTGTCTGTTTATTTGACCGCGCATCACGTGAAAACGGCTGAAAGGATTTTGATGCCATTTGGTACAGACATCGTTTAAGTCCCGGGAAAGGACATAGGATAGTTTTCATTCCGAAAATCAACCCAAGAGGGGGTGAAAAGGGGGTTGAAAGTTTATATGGAAAATGTTTAACCGCTGAACCGATTTATAGCCCTCCAAACGAAGGAAAACTTAGGGGAAATAATTCGTGTATAGCTGAATTTTGGTATAGTTGTAGAC
Organism: Pammene fasciana; assembly: GCA_911728535.1. Lineage (NCBI taxonomy): Eukaryota > Metazoa > Arthropoda > Insecta > Lepidoptera > Tortricidae > Pammene > Pammene fasciana. The sequence goes on along the minus strand of OU452294.1, from coordinate 11,827,654 downwards.
AAAGGTGTCTTACACAACATACCAAAAGTACCCATGGATGGGGGTGCCGCTAACGGGGAGAGGGGGGTGTAAAGGTCCCCTTTTTTGGCTTTTCGTAAATAACTCAGTAACGGTGGCTCATACGAAAAAATGTTCTTCTACTTAATTAATCCACAAATAATTTTCTACCAAAAAGGTTCTTTACACTTTTTTGCTGGGATCAATGTATAATGAGATTTCGAGGAAATACGATAATCACTTTTTGAAATTTTCGGAGCTATTCTTTACGAAACTATTAGTTTTGTCTAAAAGTTGTTTTTTATACTCGGCGACTGTAATACTCGAATTGAGATTGTGGTGGCGGAACTACTAGCGCATACTTTTTGATAGAGCTTCTATGGTCGCATATTGTAGCATCCATAACAATGACAGAAAGGATTTCCATACAATATTGTGAAACTGTTGTCGGGCCCCGCATTGCGTGTCGCCGCCGGCACAATCCACCGGGAGATCGAACGTTACGAGATTACATAGAAGCAGTAGGTTGTGCACGGCTTTCGTCGAACTCAATTCTTATCGGCTTGCTTAAGCACTCGTATAAAAACTATTGTGTGCAACGGTACATAATAAGGGTTCTTAAAATTCTCGGGTCTGTTTTTACAAAATTCGGCTTCGCCTCATTTTGTAACTTCGACCCTCGAATCTTAAGAACCCTCATTATGTAACTGTTGCACAAAATACTATTAGAAAACCCATATTCATATTAAAAGACCTATTCAACGACACCCATAACACTAGGGGTGGAGTAAAAAAAAGAATTTACCTCCCACTTCATGTGTTCGGGAGGTACCCCAAAAAATTATATTTTTTAGATTTTGTTTTAAAACTTTGTTTGCGTGTTCAAAACACATACTCATACGAAGTTTAACTATTCAAGTACTAACCATCTCTGAGCAGGTTGAAGAGGGTGTTTTTTTACTTTTTATTTTTTATGCCACGACGGTGGCAAACAAGCATACAACCCGTCTGATGTAAGCAGTTCCCATAGCCTATGGACGTCTGCAATCAACTTCCTAACCTTATAGTTTCGCTGTCCGTTTGTCCCAGTCTGTCCGTTCACGGCTTTGCGCAGTGATGGTTAGTACTAGAATAGTTAAACTTCGTATGAGTATGTGTTTTGAACACGCAGACAAAGTTTTAAAACAAAATCTGAAAAAATATTATTTTTTAGGGTAACTCCCGAACACATGAGGTGGGAGGTAAATTATGTTTTTTAATTCACCCCTAATGTATGGGGTGTCGTTGGATAGGCGTTTTAATATAAATATGGGTTTTCTAAAACAATTTTTAGACAAAACTAATAGTTTCGTAAATAAAAGCTCCAAAAGTTTCTAAAAGTGATTATCGTATTTCCTCGAAATCTCATTATACATTGATCTCAGCAAAAAAGTGCAAAGAACCTTTTTTGTACAAAATCATTTGTGGATTAATTAAGTAGAAGAACATTTTTTCGTATGAGCCACCACTACTGAGTTATTTACGAAAAGCCGAAAAAGGGGACCTTTACACCCCCCTCTCCCCGTTAGCGGCACCCCTATCCATGGGTACTTTTAGTATGTTGTGTAAGACACTTTTATCTACAACTTTACCAAAATTCAGCTATACACGAATTATTTCTCCTATCGAGCAGTTAGTGGGCTTCCTTCGGTGAGCTATTAGATGAAAATTTGTATGGAGATAATTTGAGTCCCAAGAAACGACACAGGATAAATTGTATCCCGAAAATCGACCCTAGAGGGGATGAAAAGGGGGTTGGAAGTTTGTATGGGAAATCAATAACCGCTGAACGCTGGAAATAGTTTGAGCTCTAGGGAAGAATATACAATAATTGATATCCAGAAGTCATTCCTTAAGCGGGGATTACTAATTCCACGCAGACGAAGTCGCGGGCAAAAGCTAGTAGCTTATAAATTCCCCACAAAAAAGTCTATAACACCACATCACGAAAATAAAGCCTTCTATTAATAAAGTTGATCCGAATTTTACTTTTTTTTGGTACCTAAGTCACTTAGCAATTTGAAAATAAAAATGCACTAATGTGTTAATAATGAACACGCCAGTTCCATAAAATATACATTCACTTTGATTAATGGGCTCAAAAAATATTTTTGCTCCTTACTTTAGAATAAGTCTTTATAGAAGAAGGCTTTATTTTCGTGATGTGGTGTTATAGACCTTTTTGTGGATAATTTAATAAGCTAATATTTTGCCATACTTGATGTTTACATGGTGACCGAGAGATTTTTGGATTTGCTGTACTTCGATCGTATTATACAGGGTGTCCTAGAAATCGACGTCAAGCCGTGAATGGATTATAGACCAAGTTATAACAGTTATCAGAAAAATACAAAAAAAATCTATCACATGTTCTTCAAAAATTATGGTCACTTTAAAAATTTACTAGAAGTTAAGAGACCAGGGCGTGAATATTCTAGTAAATTTTTAAAGTGAGCATAATTTTTAAAAAACATGTGATAGATTTTGTTTTGTATTTTTCTGATAACCGTTATAACTTGGTCTATCATCCATTCACGGCTTGACGTCGATTTCTGGGACACCCTGTATATTATGTTGAAAATATTTCTTCGTGACAAGTATTTATTTCCTTTACCAAAAATAAACTATAGTTTTAAATATAACGAAGCGAATGATATTCTTACAGATTTTCTAGTTTTCTTTTACCTAAGATAATAATTGTTTGATTAAAGTACAATCTCTCTTATTTACTCAATATACTCTTGAGACAATACATTTTTGTTTTTCTAATTTAAGACAACCTGGTTTTATTAAGCGAAGAATCATATTTTTGGTAAAGGAAATAAATACTTGTCGTGTACACGGAAAAAAAAGCTTCCGAGATATTCTCAATCCAAGACATTATATTATCTTGAAAAATATTTCCTCGTGACAAGTATTTATTTCCTTTGATTAAAAATATGATTCTTCGCTCAAAAGATCACGTTTTCTTAAAATAGAAATACAAAAATATATTGTTTCAAGAGTATTTACTTGACATAACTTGATATGGAGAAATTGATTCAAGTAGTTCAAATCGTTTCGGGGCAACTTAATATCGTTTTCATAACAAAAATGCATTTTATTTCAATCAAAATAAGTTTCTCTGGTTAAACACAAATGTGTTCTTCACATAAATCAATTCTTCTTTGTAAGGAAGATTTTTCTTTTCCTTTTTAAGAAATTTTAAATTATTAGCAAGTAATTTTAATCTTTATACACAATCATTGAAATCTTATCTCAAGTAAATATTTTCTTACGCTAGTTTTAGTTACGCTGCGCGCCAATAGATGTCTCTGCGTGTAGGTTACAACACGGTAACGTTTGTTCAACGTAACTTCACGACCCTAGGCGTCATGCAGAGGATTATTTGAAATTCGCAGTAGCGATTACAGATCTAGGTAATACAATTACATATAAGTTATGAGTATGAGATGTTCATAATTTATTATAATTGTATTATCTCTTTTTAATTAAACTTCTTTTCTTGGGTTTAGCCCTAACAAAACGAAGTTTCTGGTATAAGCTTTTTAACAATGTCAATAGTTCACACGAAGTTGACGAGAACTCTTAAATCAAAAGAATCGTATTGTTAAGGTGATAATTTGCATTCTCTTGGATAAAAAGAATCGTATTCTTAAACGAATGTGACGTGATTCTCACTTAAAACAAATATTTAATTGATTTAAAGACATGATTCTCTTAAATTGAATACAATTGTTTTTGGTCTCATACCGTATTCATTTACCGACACTATTTTAAAGTTTCAGTTTAACATAAATTTCTCAATATGACGAAATAGGATTTTTAAATCTAAATATATAAAAGAAGAAACTGACTGACTGCTGACTGACTGACATATCAACGCACAGCCTAAACCGCTGGGTCTAGAGTTTCCAAATTTGGCACGTAGGTCCCTTATAAGGTCTAGGGGTGTACTAAGAAAGGATTTTTCAAAATTCACCCCGTAAGGGAGTGAAATGGGGGTCCAAAGTTTGAATGGGGAAACAAGATTAGTTAGACTATTTTATTTGAAACTTCACCAGAGTATTTCTAACAATAAATGAGTAAACACGTGTTTCAGCTTTTTTGAAAATTCAACTTCTTAAAGGAGGAAATGGGGATGAAAAAGTCTGAAAATCAATATGGGTATCGTTTCTATGGTTTATCGGGTCGCTGATTACGAAAACAACAACCATTTTATTATACAACGTGGCAGGTGTAAAATATCATCCCCCAGGGGGTGAAATGGGGGTCCAAAGTTTGTATAGGGAAACAAGATTAGTTAGACTGTTTTATTTGAAACTTCACCGGAGTATTTCTAACAATAAATGAGTAAACACGTGTTTCAGCGTTTTTGAAAATTCAACTAATTAAAGGGGGAAATGGGGGTGAAAAAGTCTGAAAATCAATATGGGTATCGTTTCTATGGTTTATCGGGTCGCTGATTACGAAAACAACAACCATTTTATTATACAACGTGGCAGGTGTAAAATATCATCCCCCAGGGGGTGAAATGGGGGTCCAAAGTTTGTATAGGGAAACAAGATTAGTTAGACTGTTTTATTTGAAACTTCACAGGAGTATTCCTAATAATAAATGAGTAAACACGTGTTTCAGGTTTTTTGAAAATTCAACCCCATAATGGGGGAAATGGGAGTGACAAAGTCTGAAAATCAACATGGGTATCTTTTCTATGGTTTATCGGGTCGCTGATTACGAAAACACCAATGATTTTTTGATACAACGTGGCGGGTGTGAAATATCATCCCCCTGTTCGGGTGCGATAGGGTTGAAATGACTAAATATCAATATGGGAGTCGATTTATGGTATTTTGGGACGTTAATTAAGTACGAAAATGGCATCAATTTCGAAATTTTGGTAAAGAAATAATTTTAATTCTGGGAAAGGAGATAGGGTAGTTTCTATACCGAAAATCAGCCCTTAAGGGGGTGAAAAGGGGATTGGAAGGTTGTATAGAGAATTTTTAACCGTTGAACCGATTTAAATGAAACATGATATAATAGATAGTTTGAACCCCGGGAAACGACTAAGGGTTATTTTCATTGAAAAAATTAACCTGTAAAGGGGTCAAAGGAGGGTTGGTAGTTTGTATAGGATTTTTTCACAGCTGAACCGATTTAGATGAAACTTGGTATACAGATAGTTTGAGGCCCGGGGAGGAACAAAAAATTTTAAGTTTTTTTCGCGAAAACTACCCTTAAAGGTAAAAAAGTTAAGGGTGAAACGGGGGTTGCAGGTTTGTATAGGGAATTTTAAACCGTCGAACCGATTTAGACGAAAATTGGGATATAGTAAGTGTGAATCCCTGCAAATGACTAAGGGTTGTTTTCATTCCGAAAATCATCCCTTGAAGGAGTGAAAAAGGGGTTGGGATTTTGATTAGGAAATTTTTAACATCTTGACCGATTTAGATGAAACTTAATGCTTATTAGCATACAGATAGTTTGGAGAGTTAGTTGTTAGAAGGAACATAAAATAGTTTTTATCTCGAAAATCAGCCCTAAAGGTTAAGTGTGAAACGGGGGTTGCAAGATTGCATGGGGAATTTTTAAACGTGAACGATTTAGATAAACCTTTGTATAGATATAGTTTGAGTTCTGGGGATGGATACATAGTAGTTATCCCAGAAGTCATTCCCTAAGAGGGTAAAAAGGGGGGTCAATTACTAATTCTACGCAAAGGAAGTCGCGGGGAAAAACTTTTATTCAAGAGTAGAAATCTGCATTAATCATAATGTACGCGGGCGAAGCCGCGGGCAACTGCTAGTGAGCAAATATACTGTTTTACACCAAGAGTGTAAAATATCTTTACTTGATAGAAACACTTCGACTTAAAATAAGAGTAGATTGTTCTTCAAAGAAACAAGTGTTGTCTTAGTTAAAAAAAAAACTAGAAAATCTGTATTTAAGAATCTTATTCGCTTCGTTATATTTAAAACTTTATTGCTTTGCATGGAAGAAATTTGCTTTATATTAAGAAGTCTTTTTTTCCGTGTAGGTGTGCCTATAATAGTTGAAGAGCTCCCTCGATTTCTCCAGGATCCCATCATCAGATGGGATGGGTACAGGACCTGGTGACAATGGGACCAACTGTGAAGTATACTTACTCTCAAACAAAAAAAGAATTTTCCAAATCGGTTCAGCCGTCTTCGAATAATCGGTTACCATACATAAAAAAAAATTGGCAGTTACAGGGACTGCCGATAGAACTGAAAACTTAGAACATTTAGGTAAAATTTGAAATTTTATAATGTTTGAATTAAAACTAGTAGTTCGCCCCGAACTGTGAACTCGCGAATCTTGTGTTTTGCCACTTTGTCACTTTTGCCATAAATTTGCAATAGTAGAATTACTACAAATACCAAAAATAGGTATCGGGTATTTTTTTCTCAACTAACCATCATGGGGAAACTAAACATCGCTTCAGATTTGTCAGTTTTTGTCTCATCTACTTTTAAATCCACCTCTCACATGCCTCTCACTCTGTTGCTTTGACATGTCGTTCTCATCTGTGGACCACCTATATAGGTTTCGGTCACCGTCATTATGCGTCTATGGTAACTCTCTCTAACTAAGGGTCAAAACACACCTAGCGGAATCACAGCGGAATTAAGCCAATTCATAGACAAAATGCTTAATTTTGACTATGGTAGCGGAAATTTGTCTATGGTAGCGGAAAGTTTTCTATGGCTTCCATACAAAAAATCCGCTACCATAGACAAATTTCCGCTACCATAGACAAATTTAAGCATTTTGTCTATGAATTGGCTTAATTCCGCGAGGAATTCCGCTAGGTCTGTTTTGACTCTAATGTGTTAATGTCAGTATGCTGATGGCCCTAGCAGCCAAAGCTCTAATAAATTTAAAAAAAGTCCACCACAGTTAAGTACTGCTAAGTTGATTCTGTCCTATTATATTCTCTTTGATTCTGTCAAGCGACGTTGCCTGAGACAGAAGCTCGATTCACTTAGTGCCTGCATTACATTTATTTATAATTATTTTTCATGTCGTTATAAAAATATGTGGACTTCTTTCTTACACGCAATCAACCAATGCTTGTTCGCTAAGCACGACTTCTTTGCCATATTTGCGCTTTAGAGCGCCCTCGACCGCCCCCAACGCAGTGAACGCCCAGCACGATCCGCAATCCTTCTGATCTAGGATAACATTTAGATTCTATTAAATTTTGATCTCAATATTTAATAGAATATTATTATAACACAATAAACCAACGTAATAAGGTCAGTGCACAAGGTGCACAGGTGCAGTGGGACAAGTGCGCCTACGGGGCAAGCGCATCTACCAAATCTAAATATCCAAAAATACAGTTGTTATACCCTTAAAAAATATTTCAACCTTTAGCTCATATCACACTTAGATAATTACATGAATTTACATTATAAAATTGCACACACACCCATAAACCCATTTTTTCTACTCGTCGACTTTAATCTGTGTATGCCGCAAGGGCCTAGTTTAGATTTGAGCTAGTTATTAATTTAGTTTAGTATTTGTACTGTAGTACCTCTGTATATTTAGTTATGTAAATAAACGTTTATCATCTGTGTATTAGGATTTTATAGACCAGACTTAAACCTTACACATTTAAATGTTGGATAGTCTATGGCACTTCCGGGATCATTAAATAGATTTATTAAACAACCCGCCCCTAAACTAAAATAATTTTGAAAAGAGAATGTCATTCACATCTCGGTAAAATGTGTAGACTTTGTCCGGAAAGAAAAGTGTCATGGTTTATATGGGAGCTCATACATTGTACGACACTTTTCTTTTCGGACAGACTCAACTTTATAATTTCCGAATGTACTTAATCTGTCAAATTTTCTTCTACTTAAACTTGCTTCTACGTTGTGATTGAATTATAAAAAGACCAATCACAACTACACCGACATCTTGGAAGTAAGTTCAGACACAGTTTATTCTATCCATCTCTTTCTACTACGCACACAATCATATGTACCTATATCTTTTTTCGGTGGTGTCTGTACCACCGAATAGGCCCAGATACAATTACTTCCGGTTTGAAAAATAGTGTTTGACGTTTGATTGGGAAAAATTTAGAGAGAATGAAAGAAAATCAATTCTTACTTAATACTCGTAGAAAAAGTATTGTATACAATAGTGACATAATTAAGCTTTTCAATCTCGTACCTTAATTAGGCCACTCAGCAAGCTTCGTGGCCTAAACGCGGTACTCGACTATAAAGCTCTTGATTATGTCACTATTGTATGAAATACTATTATTTTTTGCCAAGTAACTATAGTTGTGTTGTTGTAAGATTGCGTTTGTTGTATAACATCTGTAGTTTTCGATATTTCGTAAGGTAGGTGGACTTTTCTTGACTGACCTTATTTAAAAAGCTAATAAAAATGACACCCAACGCAGAAACGACTGAAACGTTTTAAAATAGTATTTTATACAATCGTGACATAATAAAGAGCTTTACAGTCGAGTACCGTGTTTAGGCCACGAAGCTTGCTGAGTGGCCTAAGTGAGGTACGAGATTGAAAAGCTCAATTATGTCACTATTGTATACAATACTTTTTCTACGAGCACTCAAATTAGGCAAGTCGGTTAGAATAGAGTTCAATAAATGCGTAACAATCTGCTGCCTCTATATTGTGTCGAGCGCCGCCCGGCCACGCTGTCGCGGTCGGGCGGCGCTCGACACCTGAGAGAACTATAATATTGTAAAGTAGTAATTATTTAAGATGTCGGAATATTACTAGGGATTTCTACCTACAATTTCGACACCTTAAATAAAACGTAATATATGAAAATCCATTTTAGTTTTGTCGACAAAACTGCAGCAAGCCCATACCCATAATACCCATAAATAATACTTACTTTTTTGTTCTGTACCTTAAAAAAAATAGAACCCTTAGGTATACATATGATCACTTAGTTGTCCGTCTGTCTGTCTTTCAAGATCTTTTTTCACAAGCGTGGAGTCCGAGTAGAATTTTGCACGTACTTTTAACAGGAGTTATATATCCTTGCTTCCTCATGTCGAAAGATTTTGGCAAGCCTTCAGCCAGTTGCTTGATTTTTTTGTCAGAGCAAGGAAACGAGTTTGCTACCTCGACCATGGATACACCAGCATTAGGTTGGTTGTATGAGAAACTGTTGACCTCCTCGGGTGTGTTGTCCGCGAAATGGTTCAGTTTCATTTTGTAGCCAACGTTCTGCTGGTTGTGATGCTCTATCATTCTGTTAATACAATCATTATTGGTTATATTATGTTGTATGTATTTTTTTTATATTTTATTAATATAACTAGACTAACCCGTGATGGACACGATAAGGACATTTAATATTGATTGGTCACAATGAGTGAGGTTGCCAAAGAGCTCAAAGAGGACCCAGTGTGTTGACGACGAGGGACCCTCTTGTTCCTTTAGCCGTCAACACAGTGAATCCACTTTTTTGTAAAGGGTCGGCAACGCGCATGTGACACCTCTGGAGTTGCAGGCGTCCATAGGCTACGATAGCTGCTTACCATCAGGCGGGCCGTATGCCTGTTTGCCACCGTCGTAGCACTAATGTTAACTGAATTATATAAAATGAATAGATTAAGTATAAACAGACTCCTTAACCTTTACCTCTAACTAACATACGTCAAATGTAAAATAAAATATAAAAATGCCAGTCCACAAATTTTATATCAAATAATAAATCATTTAAGGTATTTAAATAAAAGATATTCATAAAAAAACATATCACATTTTTGAGTCCATTCAACACAATAAAAAACCAAAACATATTTTGGGTATTAATGTTCCAGTGACTTTTTTTCTTTAATTATACAATGATTAAGAAATAAGCATTAGAGCCATTTACTGCAGTAGTTAATCATCAAACTAAAATAGTAATATCAACAGTTACTCGGTAAAAAAACATAAATTACATCACTAATATTTCGTGTTTTTTGTGCACTATTGAGAGGAAATTGTCAGAACATACTACAAGTGATATTGGGAGGTTAATGGGCCCAAAGTTGCAGAGTCGGCACGTGGTAATTAGAAAAATGAAACCGTTCAAACTGTTACTGAAAAGGATTTTCTATTGTTTAGCTTGTCACCAATAGACGTGAAATTATACGTTAAGAGTCCGGTAAACTTTTTTCGATTTCGATCAACTTTTTGATACTATTTTGCAGTGACTAACATAACTTCTATTAGTTTGTATATAGGTACATATTATGAAAGATCGTATGTATGTATGTATATAAACACTTTATTGTACATAAAAAAGTTACAATAAAACATGATAAAAGAGAAAACAAAGTACAAAAGCGAACTTATCCCTGAAGGGATCTCTTCCAGTTAACCTTTGAGCCAATGAGAGAAAACTATAAGATAGACAAACAAGTACTATGTATTTAGTGTACGGAAATAAATATCTAAACAAATTATCCACTTAACTTAAGCGCGATCGTTTCTTTTTTAATGGAATAAATCGAACTATTTTTTTATGTTTTATTTATAAATAATTCACCCGTTTCGCGATTTTTGCTTGGAGATATGAAAAGAGCAGGGTTTTTATTGGTTAAAATTATGTTCTACTAGTACGTAAAATACATAAAAATACGTTGGAAAATGAGTGGCCCGACGAATAAATAAAACAGTTTTTTTCGTTTCTCATATATATTTTTTAAGGGAAAGTATGTTTTGCTACAGCAATTTTATGAAAAAAGTTTAGGTGATATTTCTGGGAAGAAATGAAAGTATTTTACAAAAATAAAAAAACAGAAATACACTTCACTTTATGCTTTACTCAAATAATACAAAACATATTAGGGGCCATGAAAAATAATAATTAAAAATCCAGCGACTTGAAATTGCACGAATCAACGTCCTCACTAAACAAGCTATGCCTATGTAAGAATTGAGTTTTAGGGTATTAAATATTAATAAATATATATATACATATATATACCTGCCAATAAATCATCATATCGAGTAGTTTATATATATATATATATATATAGACCAAAAGTACTTTTTCGGGGTGCGCCAAAGTTCACATAAAATTTGTACTTAGATTATTGGAAGTCCGAAATTGTTGTTCATAATTTTTTTAATCATAATGATCATTTCTTATAAGTATTTTTTGTTCATACCTATCGTTACTCCGAATTATTTAAGTTTATAATGTAAATCAATATAAATATCTATTATACTAATATTACTTTCCAGAGTCACCGTTAGGTACGACGACGAGCGAAGCGAGGAGGAGTGTTAGGTATCTTGCGATCACAACACAACACAATTTCGGTTAGGTTAGGTTAGTGTGTCATCCTGCCCGAAGGGCATAACTACCCAGAATAGAAGCCCCCGCGAAGCGGGGGCTTCGTCGACCCTGTCACAGAAATGACTACTATCAACAAAAAACGTAGGAAATTATATTATGTCTCAAAAAATTCGGACAGCAAAAAATTATTAACACTGTCGTTATATGAAAAAATATTATAACCATAAAAATTATGACAATTTTTTTTATGACGAATGATAATTCTGATCACAAAACGGTATTACTGAAAAAATTATGCTAAGTAATTTTATGTGAGCCAATATGGACCCACTTTTTCGCTATAACAACAAATATCTTATCAATTACGATTCATGTGAGTGATTTCATTATTAGCGATTTTCGTTTTAAAATCGTTACCGGACTCTTAACATAAAAAAAAACCTGCATGAGGAACTGCGTTAAAGACTGAAAATTTTCAGATTTAATGTTTTTCAGGGGTCCAATTGGATAATACAATACAATACAATACAAATACTCTTTATTGAACACCTCAAAAACAAAACCAGTACAGGAGAAAAAATAAAAAATTAAATTAGAGGTAAACAACAGGCGGTCTTATCGCTAAAAAGCGATTTGATAATAAGCTTTGGTTAAATTTATTTGGGTTATTGGATCACCATACAAGGTGTAACAAAATACTGGTGATCCTTTTAAGGGCATAATTGGTATCGTATTCTTATTGTGAAAAAGTAAGAAAAAAAATTTTTTTCTCGCGAAAGTTTTTGGTTTTGTATGGAGGGTTGTAAGGGTGGGACGACTCGCCCCATACAAAAAATTTTTTTTTTCGCGTCCAAAAAATTTTTCTCCTACTTTTTCCCACTCGCAATACGATACCAATTATGCCCTTAAACGGATCGCCAGTATTTTTGTTACACCCTGTATTAAACAATCTACCTACCAAATAGTAGTTAAGTACTTACTTCAAATTTTTTCTAAATATTTCCTTTCGCATCTCATATTCGCTCTCGCTGGTATATTGTTTAGCATAATCTTTTATGTATCTGAAAATAAATACATGTAGTTATTTTACTACATTTAAAAACATCAAATACATGTCAAAAGGTCAGACATGTTTTTGGCTTCGATTGATTTTAAATCAGCAAAATTTGATTATTCGTAATTATTTCTGTGTCACTCTTTTACCTACTTATATTTAAAAAATGTGTTTGGAATGAATTGAAATAACTTTATTTTCAGGCAACCCATAAGTAAATATCTTAAAAATAACATGACTGAGGATATTCTTTAAAAGGTCAGTGTTAAAATCGCCCATGACTATTTGATGTTCGTAATCGGCGCTGAGAGGCGAGAGATCAGTTCTAAGATCCATGAAGTAGTCAACATTAGGTAGACTACACTGAGTGCAGTCATTGTAAAATATGGACATATTATATATAAAATATAAAAACGGCAATCGACTAAATTACCTTCAATGTAACTCACCAGTCGACCAATTTACACAAACAAGAGATAAAAAAATACACCTTTTATACAAAAATTCAGTTAACAATAAAACTATACAAAAAAAGAGATTGCTAGAAAGTTGTCAGGTAAACATTATACAATAAGCAATAACGAAACGCACGCAAAATTTACTACCTATACCTTGTGCAATCTAAGAAGCGGTTTTTGACACCTGTCATCTCAGTACATTTTATAGCCTAAAATCGATTTTAGGTTATACTCGTAAAATGTACTGAGATGACAGGTGTCAAAAACCGCTTCTTAGATTGCACAAGGTATAGTAGGTACCGTAAAATGGGGCGAGTAGGGTTCGCGGGGAGAGTTGGGTTATGAATGGATGGAATGAGGAGAGAAGGGATGAAAGGGGGGTGAGATAGGATTTTAAGGCAACTGCTACAAAAATTATGTATTCCTAAAACCATAAACCATATTCCAATTTAAAATGGAGCTATAGTAATACTAAAAAAAATCGATCTAACAATCTTCCAAAATCACCTTTGTATGAAATCCCAGCTCACCCCAATTACGAGAGACTACGGGGTAAGCTGAGATTTTCTTGTTTATTGTCAAAGTTATGAAATAGAACTACCCAAAATAAAATAAAAACTAAAATGCACACGTCCGGAACATTTACTATACAGGGTGGCTCATTCAAATCGGTCAGTATGGGAATGTCTGAAACCGTAAGACATACGAAGATTTGTTCTTAGGAACCATGTCACCGATTTTGATAAAAAGAGAAACTGCATTCATACATTTGAAAAAAAAACTGTACCCAGCTCGGGAATCGAACCCGGTTGTTTTGAAAAAATAAAGTTACACTTTTTCTATTTAAATATCGATTGTGTAGGTCTTAAGCTAAGTCTCTAAGAATATGTAAATGTCTCTAAGAAACATTGACATACTTTAATTTATCATAGTATCAACAAAACTTCCTTAAAAATTTAATGCAATGCTAATGCCACATGATAAGGTGTGTGTAACAAGTAGAGAGGTACACACAAATGACACAAACAGCCATAGAGACAATTTTACATGCCTGAACTTGTTGAATATTGTAACGGTGGTCACTTCGAACACCTACTATGATATATATCTATGATATATGGGTATACTATAATATTATGTACCCATTTTGACCCCACTCACCCCATTTTACGGTAATTTTGAGGTGGAATCACATGTGTCAGCGTCGAATCGCATTTTGCCAATTGATTATGGCCGTTTATTTAGTATGAGATGCGTACGCATGTGGCTAGCTGGGGGCCGATTTTTGACTTTCGAGCGCTCGAGTTCGAGAAAATTAAACTCGAAAATAATCCCACACTAAAGTTTGATTAACTTTTGAATAAGCATTTCTATTGCTGTTAATTTTAAAACAACATTTCAACGTTTTAGACAGAGTTTTCAATGTCAGATTCGAGTGCTCGAAGGTGAAAAATCTTTTTTCTTTATTTATTTATGTTTCGGGCTAGATACATGAGACTCACCTTTGAAAAATATTGTTGAGGTCCTCCTCATTGAGCTGCGTATTGGGGTTCAAACGCGGCCCTGCGAACATTATAATATTAAAGGGGTAATTTTCACCAACTAAGCATTTTTGTCTGATTGCCATGGAATTTTGAAATGCTGATTTTATACTGCAAAATATATGGTGTTCATTTAATCGCGATCATAGACTTAAATATATAGTAGACGGCCATAGCCTAAGAACTTTTTGAGGCTCCAAGTATTTAGCGCCATCTAGTTCAGAGCCACCTAAACAGAGCATGAGATAAAATCAGCGCCACCTAGTAACGACTAGTGTACTAGTAGTAATGTCCGCAACACTTAATTAAATCTACCGGAATGTCAATATTTCTTAACCTATCATTACATAGTTTTAGCTCACCGAAGGAAGCCCACTAACTGCTCGATAGGAGAAATAATTCGTGTATAGCTGAATTTTGGTGAAGTTGTAGATAAAGGTGTCTTACACAATATACTAAAAGTACTCATGGATAGGGGTGCCGCTAACGGGGAGAGGGGTGTGTAAAGGTCCCCTTTTTTGGCTTTTCGTAAATAACTCAGTAGCGATGGCTCATACGAAAAAATGTTCTTCTACTTAATTAATCCACAAATGATTTTGTACAAAAAAGGTTCTTTACACTTTTTTGCTGAGATCAATGTATGATGAGATTTCGAGGAAATACGATAATCACTTTTAGAAACTTTCGGAGCTTTTATTTACGAAACTATTAGCTTTGTCTAAAAATTGTTTTAGAAAACCCATATTTATATTAAAAGACCTATCCAACGACACCCCACACATTAGGGGTGAATTAAAAAACATAATTTACCCCCCACTTCACGTGTTCGGGAGTTACCCTAAAAAATAATATTTTTTCAGATTTTGTTTTAAAAATTTGTCTGCGTGTTCAAAACACATACTCATACGAAGTTTAACTATTCTAGTACTAACCATCACTGCGCAAAGCCGTGAACGGACAGACTGGGACAAACGGACAGCGAAACTATAAGGTTAGGAAGTTGATTGCAGGCGTCCATAGGCTATGGGAACTGCTTACCATCAGATGGGTCGTATGCTTGTTTGCCACCGTCGTGGCATAAAAAATAAAAAGTAAAAAAATACCCTCTTCAACCTGCTCAGTGATGGTTAGTACTTGAATAGTTAAACTTCGTATGAGTATGTGTTTTGAACACGCAGACAAAGTTTTAAAACAAAACCTGAAAAATATTATTTTTTGGGGTACCTCCCAAACACATGAAGTGGGAGGTAAATTCTTTTTTTTACTCCACCCCTAGTGTTTGGGGTGTCGTTGGATAGGTCTTTTAATATAAATATGGGTTTTCTAAAACAACTTTTAGACAAAACTAATAGTTTCGTAAAGAATAGCTCCGAAAGTTTCAAAAAGTGATAATCGTATTTCCTCGAAATCTCATTATACATTGATCCCAGCAAAAAAGTGTAAAGAACCTTTTTTGTAGAAAATTATTAGTGGATTAATTAAATAAAAGAACATTTTTTCGTATGAGCCACCGCTACTGAGTTATTTACGAAAAGCCAAAAAAGGGGACCTTTACACCCCCCTCTCCCCGTTAGCGGCACCCCTATCCATGGGTACTTTTGGTATGTTGTGTATGACACCTTTGTCTCCAACTATACCAAAATTCAGCTATACACGAATTATTTCCCCTAAGTTTTCCTTCGTTTGGAGGGCTATTTATTGTATTGTTTAGCCATTCTAGTTTCCAGTGATTAAATAATATTAAATATATAATATCTATATGTACTAGATTGTTATAGTAGATTGTTTGACAAGGGTCTAAAGTAAGCTGTATTACCACGAGGTGGTTATTTTCCCGAACGAAGTGAGGGAAAATTGTTCGAGTGGTAATATGGTTTTTAGACCCAAGTCATACATACTGTTTTTCACTTCGATTGCGAGAAAATAATGAAATAAAATAAAATTAAATAACGATTATTTACGCACAATAACTAATCTAAGGTGAAAATTGTGGTGAAGGTGGTGAGCCAGGCTCGCGAGGATGGGCTGCGCGCAGTGCAGACTTTACGAAATTAGGCTTTAAGCACATAACAATAAGAACTATGAGAAGCGAAATTATGTATACATATTAGCCCTAGGGGTTAAATGTACTACTTTAGTAGCCTACGTAAGCCTAATACGACAAACTTTTTGAGCATGAGAAGTGAAAATGGATATCCTCATACCTGAGTAACAGATTGCAATGCGTCGAAATAACTAAAATTGATAAAAATAGGGAAAAAAAGAAATACTATTCCGACTACAAACTGAGTAAATACGGCGTACCACAGGGCAGTATATTGGGCCCTATACTTTTTCTACTATACATAAATGACATTACGGAAGCTACCCACCATCAGTGCATCTTATTTGCCGACGACATATCTATAATTGTGACATCCAAAAATAAAATAAGTAATAGTAATAGTATTACAGTAAATGAACATGAAACTGACATTAATTGTACAATCGAAAATATTATTAAATGGCTTCACATGAATAATTTAGATATCAATTTAAATAAATCAAAATATATCCAATTTAATCAAAATGACTTGGATCTGAATGTGACTCGAATACATAAAGCTACCCAAACCACATTTTTAGGCATAATAATAGACGAAGACTTAGACTGGAACGATCATATTCATACTGTGTGTGGTAAAGTAAATAGATTTGTATATGCAGTTAAACGTGTGAGTAAGGTTACATCTGTTGCCACCGCCATTTCAACATATCGTGCATACATATATGTGGAATCCACACTAAGATATGGTTTGCTAGCCTGGGGAAATGGTACTGCTAAGAAAAGGCTATTTTATTTATCGCCCAAAAAGGCTGCATACGAGCAATCTGCGGTCGACCACGTTGGGATAGGTGCAAACCTTTATTTAGCAAACTTGGCTTACTACCGTTACCGGCACTCTATATGTATGAGATATGTATGTTTATAAGGAAACATTGGCACATGTTCAAAAAGGCAAGTGATATCAGCGAACATCCTCGTAGATACCCCAATAGGCTCATTTTAGATGCCATACCAAAATCTGGTCTTCATAGTAATAGTTGCCTAAGCATGACTGTTAAACTCTTCAACAAAATGCCTGAGGATTTTAAAACACTAAATGTTAAAGCACTAAAACCGAAACTGTATAAATGGCTAACTACAAATAATTTTTACAGGATAGATGAAATATTAACCTTAGAATAGTTTTTCAATATTTTATTTTCTCATTAGTGTCGATTCGAAGCCTGTATGTAGGTACTGGTCTTTTTGTAGGTTTTTGTGTAGCGCAATCTGATGTACATATAGTTATTAAGTGCACAATAGTAAGTAAGGACTACCTAGGTTTAAGTCAAAATGTTTGCATGCTACTCTGTAGTTAATCATGTGATACTCGTACTAACCAAAATGTAAGAACCATTGTACCATGTTTAATGCAAATAAACATCATTCATTCATTCATTCATTCATTCATTCAAAAAAAAATCTTATTTTCATCCGACTTCAAGATTTCGAAGGAGGAGGTTCTCAATTCGTCGGAATCCTTGTTTTTTTATTTATTTTTTTATGTATTTTCACCGATTATTAGAAGACGGCTGGACCGATTTGGAAATTTTTTTTTTGTTTGAAAGGGTATAATTCACAGTTGGTAACATTGTCACCAGGTTCGGACCTGATGATGGGATCCTGGAGAAATTGAGGGAACTCTTTAACTATTATAGACACACTTATAGTGATTTCAGTATTTTTTACAGCAACTTGGCCATTTTCATTTGAAAAAGCGGATCCTATGTGATCGGAGTCGGTTCTTTTTTTAGGGTTCCGTAGCCAAATGGCAGATTCTTCATGTCTGTCTGTCTGTCCGTCCGTATGTCACAGCCATTTTACTCGGACACTATAAGACGTATCATTACCAAATTTTAACATAAAGTGTATTGTGTGTGCCGCTACTTAGTTTTGTAGTGAAATTGCAAAAAAAAATATTTAGGGGGGGGGGGCACTCCATACATGTAACTAATTGTCAAAAAAATTTTTTTGCCAATTATCAACATGATGCACATCAATCGATAGGTCTCTAAAAATAACATTGAGGTTTTTTGAACATTTTTTGATTAAGTGGATATTTTCAGAAATAATCGCTCCGAAAGTCTAAAAAATTGTGTCCCCACCCCCCTGTAACTTTTGGACCGTAAGTCCAAAAAATATGAAAAAATCTAAAAGACACACCTTTAAATATTTTTTCAACGAAAATTATTTTGAACATTATCGGTTTAGGCATTTTTGAGTTATCTCCAAAAAACTACGTACTTAGGCGATAATAATTTATTCGATTCGTAGCTACGGCTGGTTTTTATAAATAATGGTACGGAACCCTTCATGCGCGAGTCCGACTCGCACTTGGCCGGTTTTTTTGTTTAAAATTATTATAATATAAATCGACTTACCCGAGTTATCCGTTGGTTCTACAGCTAAGCTGCACTTCATGCAAAATAATAGAACCAATAATAAGTGAATCGCCATTTTGTAAATGCTCGATAATAGTCGAAAAATAACGCGCCAGTAGTCCCTTTTTATACGTACGATTCATTAAGGTCATAAATATAATTAGCCAATACCTACTCAACGATTCTATACTAATTAACAAGCAAGCGAGATTTTGATAAAAACTATAATTATATTTTTCTACTTTAATTACTAATTATTTTTTTAAGCTGGCCAAGTGCGAGTCTGTTGTGTCTGTGTTTAAGGGCAAATAACAATGTTTTTTACAAAATTATTTTATTTAAGATCGAAAGACGCACAAGTAAAGGAATAAGTTCGAAAATTTTGTTGTTCCATCACCAAAAATAAATATTTTTTGCGTGTAGTTACACTAGCTACCTACAAACTTATTTGGGCGGATCAAAAGCACGGTATACCTACACTCGACTGAAAAGCTCTTGATTATGTCACGATTCTATAAAATACTATTATGCAAGTGTTCTTGAAGAAAATGAATCGTCTTGATTAAATAGTAGTAGATGCCAGGTACCTGAAAAAAAACCGGCCAAGTGCGAGTTGGACTCGCGCACGAAGGGTTCCGTACCATCAGAGGCGTATTTACCCTATGGCCAAGAGGGCCATGGCCCAGGGTGGCAGGGCGCGAGCCGCCCCGTATGCTTGGTTCTGGGCCCCTTTTTCGATGCTGAACTTCAGTTAGGTACCCTACCGGCCCATAAGGCCTAAGAAAGAGAAACAATTTCGAAACGCCACGATCTGGTTTTGTAAATAGTAAACATGAAGGCCGTTTTTTTGTACTTATGCCGCCTTTCCATATCTGCCATTACCATCTACCTATCACATAAAGTAAACTGCATTTTTTCTAAAAGGGAGGACGATATAACCATGCCAGTAGCACGACCATGAAACAGATCATAAATGTTGCGAATCTTTCCTTAGACGTTAACCAATAAACGGGCTTCGAATCGTTTTCCTCACGTTCTCGCGTTTTCCTTCAGTTTCGACAGCAATAAACACAAAAGCTCTATGGCAGCACAGATAGTTTTCGATAGGTTTTATTAAAACGGTACCATGAGACACAAATTTGACTCACGTCACCGAAAATTACTGTATCGACTGTAGAAAACTCTTTCACTACCAAATTCTAGGGTGAGATGTCAATGAGATGTCAAAACATGGTGAAAACGGTGAAAAACATTCGTATTTATTGACATATATACATGTATATTGTTATACATGTATATATATATGTATATTGTTAGTTGACGAAATAATATCGACAAAGCCTTATTTTAAGTAAAAATTGTTAAGAAGACTGCACAGTTGAATAACTGGAACTAGAAAAAGAAACGGTAAAATTCAAGCCGATATGAGAAACTGACACTTCCACATCAATACCTACTTCAGTAAGAATAATTTTAGAAAATAAATCTAGACACAAGAAAGAGACTGCGGAATATATGTAAGATTAATTCATTAACCGACAATTAAATTGATTTCAACCGACATCAAAATACCAACCTATCTCTAACCTCAAAATGAATATTAGGTAAGTTGTTCAAATTTTATGTCCTATAAACACATTTAATTTTCAATCATAATAGCTTCTAACTGTGAAAAATAACCAATAATATTGAAATATCTTTTACAGGTTCTTGTGCCAGTTGTGCATCATTCATCAATTCATCATCATCTCATCCTTGCCGATACGGCTACGCTACGGCGACTGCTGCTGGTATCTTGGGCTCCTCAGATGTGCTCGAACGTGACTCACAATCCGGGGTGATCCGCGGTCTTCGAATTATTGCATCAAAACCCAATACAATAATTTGACTTCATTAATTTCCAGATTTATACAGGGCACTTTGAAATTATAATGTACATAGTTATATTAAAGATTTATTTATTGCCAAATAGCCTTTTATAGTAACATTTTCACAAACTAGAATCTTATAATAGAATAGATAAATAGAAATAAAGTAGCAGTATGCAGCAGGTATGTGCATACCGCCCGCGTCGTGTTATGAAGACCGGCGGCCAGCAGCTGTCTTCTGTCAGCTGAGTTCCTCTGGTCGTGAGGCCGTGGGGCTCCGGGCCTCTTGATTCACGGATCAAATGCCTCGACGCCAACAATAGTTAGACGAACGACAGCTATATTTCATAGTCTTGTAGTGCTTTCGAACATCGGCCGCCGCTCCGGCTTGTTTGCTGGTAAATAAATGAAAACCTTCGCCGTCGTAGCGCACAGCTTATTTTTTAGGGTGTCAGCAAAATCCTGAAAGCCCGGCAGATATGTTCTTGTGATCATACAATAAACCTTAAGAATAAGGAAAATACCTATGATCACATCACTGAAAGTCGAACTGTCATTGACAAAATAACCAAATAAATTAAGAATCACCTAACACTTTACATATGGACGTAGTTCTACGACGTTTTAAACTAGTAGTGTTTCGTTTTGTTTTGGTTTTCGTTACCTATATCCTACGACGAAATAAATATATGGACGGATGGACGGAGTGCTAAAAATACAGGTAAAGTAAGACTAAATATGCCATTTTGGCGGCAAAATATGTAGGTACCTACATCAATGAAGCTTTGCTTTATAACTTTCTGCGGATCTGCGGGGTCCTATCAAAATGTATGCATCCTACCCCTATCTGGGGGGTATGGTAGACATCATTTTAGCAGGTCCAACAGCGCTTGCGCATGCCCTTTGCTGATCTGTGGTCTATTCAGTGCGTTACAGCCGGCTGATGATTTTTTTATTTGTAATAGCATATAAACTACATATAAAAACGAATTTCAATCAGGACGCGATATTCATTTTTTGAAGTAAGTTAGTAAGCATATATTATGAAACCTACAAATAGTGGGTAAATTTTTCAGAGCTGATATGATTTCTATTCTTGTTATTGTTCACTGCTCATTGATTTTTTTCTAGA
The DNA here is from genome assembly GCA_911728535.1 of Pammene fasciana. Classification (NCBI taxonomy): domain Eukaryota; kingdom Metazoa; phylum Arthropoda; class Insecta; order Lepidoptera; family Tortricidae; genus Pammene; species Pammene fasciana. The sequence goes on along the minus strand of OU452294.1, from coordinate 11,805,781 downwards.
GTTTAGTCCTTCAGAAAGAAGGTTCTACTGACTGACCTGAAGCAAGTAATGTCAAAAATACCAATAATGTAAAATTTACTCTGTTAATATTGATTTAAGGATCACTTTAGCTCGACGACGTTAAAGTAGAAAAACCGGCCAAGAGCATATCGGGCCATGCTCAGTGTAAGGTTCCGTAAACTGAGACCATTAATTCAAAAGGACGTTTCTTACGGGAAATTTGGCGGCGCTTACGTCATTTTTACTTACGTCCTTTCACTATGGGTTTTTGAGTGATAACACTGATAACTCAAAAACGGCTCAACCAATTGAATTCAATATAGTTTTCATTGAAGGTACTCATTACGCCTCAGTTGCATGTTTTTTTTCTAAATTTTAGGACTCACGATTCAAAAGTTAGATGGGGGGGGGGGGACGCCCTGTTTTAAACTTTCGGAGCTATTATTTCCGAAAGTATTAGTTTTATCCAAAAACTGTGCTAGAAGACCCAATTTTTTTTTAAATGACCTATTCAACGATACGCCAAACAACTTGGTTGGATAGAAAAAAAAAATCCCCCACTTCACGTGTACGGGAGGTACCCTAACAAAATATATTTTTCGCGTTTTTATTCTACCGTTTTGTCGGCTTGGTTAATGCACATATTCAAACCAAATTTCAGCTTTCTAACGGTCACTGAGCTAGACCGCGGACGCGGCGGACGGCCGGACAGACATGGCGAAACTATAAGGGTTCCGTTTTTGCCATTTTGGCTACGGAACCCTAAAAAGGAGCCGGAGTGAGATCATGAAGTTATTATTTTAAACTTGAGTATATTCTTTGGCCACAATGTGAGGAAAGAGAACGTATTAGAGGGTGCGTCTCGTTTTGACCATTGACTAAGGAGGTAATGACCTGTCACATTTGACACATATTGACATTTTGATGGTCTGTAGAAAAATAATTTATTACTGAACACTTTGACTATTAAAACAACCGGACCGGCCATGTCTGTCATTTTCTATACAAAAAAAGTCTGCCGATTTTTGCGTGGGAGGGGAACGTCAAATGTATGCAAAACGTGAAAATAGCCACGTCAGATAAACGTCAGTCCATACAATGAGTATGACCACTGGTCATACATTTTCGGCAGAGGGGAACGCCTGTCAATGGCTACTCCGGTTGGTTTAAAGCTCTAAGGCTGGTTGTTATTTCATGGGATTTTTTTCCTTCTTAACCTGTATCGAGCGAAACGGAACCATAAAATGCTTTAAAATAATTAAAAACGTACCTACCTACGTGTATGTGACACGCTCCTATTGGCTCTACAAATACTTTTATTTCGCGTGTCACATATTTTTGCAGCCTTCGTGTAGAAAGATACTATTGATGCTGACTGTACCTATTTTGCATTTTTAGACTAAACAACCAACCGGACCTGCCATGTCTGTCTTTTTCTATACAAAAAATCTGCCGAACTTTCGGCAGAGGGGAACGCCTGTCAATGGCCGCTCCGGTTGGTTAAATGCTCTAAGCGTGTATTCATTTAGGAAGTAGCCTTTTTGGTATACACAATCTGTTTCGTTTTGCATGAAGGGTGTGAAGTCGTTACGTCACGTCAAAAATCTATACAAACGAGACACGCGAGACACAATCGAGCTTCCGTTAGCGAATTGCGTAAAGGATAATTTAAGTCATGGTGCGGCTGTAACTTTTAGTTCTATAAGTGACCGCTAGAGGCTCTGTACAAATTCTCCATACAAATAATTTACAAAGTCGCTCAGGTGTGTCGACTTGGGTTAAATTGGCAAACTGATGGTAGTGATACTGGTTATTTAACTAAGCACCCGTTTTCACTCAGTAAACTTAATCAAGTCAGTAAAAGCTGATCGTTGAGAATCCGCGATCCGGGTTTATAATCTTTCCTGATCTTAGCCTAGGGTCCGATCTAGTATATTTTCTCATCCACTTCGCACCGATTTCGGCATCCTATTTAAAAAGCTCATTGGCTCACATTAACAGATGTTGGGCGGGGCTCCTGAATGCCGTTTTGTGACGGCGTCATATCCCTTGTCTTTTTTTCTGGAACCTCGTACCTATGTTAGAATTGCATGTTTTTGACTTTTATGGAAGCGACTGCGGTCTTAATTCTCAACACAAAAGGGAAGGGGCCCTTACCAGCAGTGCCTCGTCCGTTATACAGCAAGTGCACAGACTTGCAGGCAAGGTTGGTACTGCCCAAAAATGGTGAAAGGATGACGAAAACTCCAAGACTCTATATATTTGTTTTGCCTACTTTTGTGCCAACTCAATGCATCATCTGTAAAAATTTCAGCTGTCTAACTATCACGGTTCATGAGATACAGCCTGGTGACAGACGGACAGACAGACAGACAGACAGACTGTTAGACGGACGGACGTACAGCGGAGTCTTAGTAGGTAATAGGGTCCCGTTTATACTTTTTGAGCACGGAACCCTAAAAAGACCTTAAATGGAAATTATTTTACCACCATAAATTTAAACCATACCAAAGGCGAATTAACGCTAATCAACTTTTTGGAAACAAAGTTAATTTAATTTAATTAACTCTTTTATCTAATCGACTCTAGATACGCACATAGACGATAGGCACAATTATTTTAAATTCATATACGTACTTAATGATTAATTACTGTGTTGCCATTATAGAGCTGTCACGGGTTCTCAATCATTTTTGTAAACAAAAACATAATAAGTGCTTTTTTACATATACTTAAATTTGACGTTATCAAGTCAACGGTGCGAGGTCGGTTATCAAAAAGGAGTTACTGCCATAGATAGAAAATTATTTAGCAATCTATTAACAACAAACAATGATGTACCTTTGACTTGAAAACGTCATGTTGGTCGTTCAGAACCCTTCGCCTTAGGCTTAGCACGCACTGCGGTTTTTAAAAAGCGGTTCCGCAACCGCAGAAAATGTAACATATGGCAGAAATAAATCGCAAGTGCGTGCGCTTATAAAGAATAAGTTACATTTTTTGCGGTTGCGGAACCGCTTTTTAAAAACCGCAGTGCGTGCTAAGCCTTAGTGTAATCGATTCACTAACGTAACGAAACAAGTCCATTTGCGTTAGGTATTAATTTGTGACGTTTGAATCTGAAAAGGTACAACTTTAGGGATATGGAGTTATTGATAGTTCCTAAGACTAGATAAAATTATCTATCTAAAGAAAAAGAACCAGATCTATAAGTACAACCACTATTTTTTTATATTTTTTTGAATCTGAAACTGTCGAAATGTACAAGTTGAGAAAATCGCATTTGAAGTTTATGGTCGTGAAAAAAATACTTCTACTGCGAAGTTACGGAGTGATTGATATCAAACTAATCTGATAACATTCAGGATTCATAATACGTGCCTCATGTCTGTGTAGCATTTATAGTTTGAAAGATTTCGAGGGTAGAACATGCAAAAGAGAGAACAAAGGATTTTCAAAGTTATTGATGAATTATAAAAAAATATAACTTAGGTAGTTACTTTTTGCCGCGTAAGAATTAAAAAGCTTCGTCTGTATACATAAAACTTATAAACGTAACTTGATCGGGTTTTTTTTAAAAATACGCGTGTTTAATATATAAGGTCACGAGCCTAAAAGTAATGTAGGTACTTAATAAGAATGTTGTTACGAGCAAGTGTGTTGAAAAGTATTTGAGAACCACTGGATAGCAGAGTTTGATAATCAGCATAGTAACGACTAATGTAAAATAACGAATGAAATGGCCTTGATATTCGGTAGGTAGGTACTACGAGTATAAAAGGGGTGGTAATGCTTGTCATTACCATTACCTATGTCACAAATTTACAATATGGCGATGCGCGTGTTCGTTATATTACTTTACATAGGAGTATATTCGAGTGAAGCAAGTTTTCCTCCGGGTAAGTGATTTGAACTCATTTTAAAACTTATCTGAACGTTGGTTCTTTTATTAACAAGATAATTTGATTTTAATGTTTTATAATAAATAAAAATAATAACACTACACGGAAAAAAAGCTTCCGGGATATTCTCAATCTAAGACATTATTATTTTCTTGGAAATATTTCCTCGTGGACAAGTATTTATTTCCTTTACCAAAAATATGATTCTTCGCTTAATAAAACCACGTTTTCTTAAAATAGAAATACAAAAATTTATTGTTTCAAGAGTATATTGAGTAAATAAGAGAAATTGTACTTTAATCAAACAAGTATTATCTTAGGTAAAAGAAAACTAGAAAATCTGTAAGAATATATTCGCTTCGTTATATTTAAAACTTTAATTTATTTTCGTTAAAGGAAAAGAATGCTTGTCACGAGGAAATATTTTTAACATAATATAATAATGTCTTAGATTGAGAATATCCCGGAAGCTTTTTTTTCGTGTACCTAAACACTCAGAATCAATTAATATTTTTTTTAACCTTATTTTTCGATATATTATGTACTAGCTTTTCGCCTGCGTCTTTGTCCGCGTATAATAAGGTTCCTTATACAGTCTCAGTCCCCATTATATTTTCTTAAAATGGGATTTTGTTATGAGAAGCTACTAGTGTACTACTAGTACGCTATTTGTTACTAGGTGGAGTAGCAGTGCGGGTGACATTTCCTCTTACATTTTGGGTATCTTTAGGGGGCTTTCGGACAGAGGGCGCATTTGACTTTAGCTTCAAATAAATCTTAGGCTGTGCTGCTCTACTATATAATTTACTCTATGGTAGTATATTTAACCTAATATAACCTGGGGCTAATATGTATACATATTTTCACTTCTCACAGTTCTTATTGTTATGTCCTTAAAGTCTAATTTCGTAAAGTCTGCACGGCGCCCAGCCCATCCCTACGAGGCGGGGCCCGCGGCTCCGCGCCGAACTGAATTGAAAAAAAATATAATAAATAATTTTAAACAAAAAAAAAGAACTGGCTTCACTTAGGAACCGCTATTCCAAGAGGAAGTGGCCGAGTTGCTGTAAAAAACAGTGAAATCACTATAGGTGTGCCTATAATAGTTGAAGAGTTCCCTCGATTTCTCCAGGATCCCATCATCAGACCCCGACTTGGTGACAATGGGACCATCTCGGGGTTATACCCGTTCGATTAAAAAAAAATTTGAAAGTCGGTTCACGATTCACGGAGATATCGAGTAACATACATACAAAAAAAAATATGATAAAAAAAATCTGTCGAATTGAGAACCTTCTCCTTTTTTGAAGTCGGTTAAAAAGACCGTCAAGTTAAACCATAATTCACCTTAGATTAGTTTATGTGGTAATAATGCTTACTTTAGAGTTTAGACTCTTGTCGAACAATCTACATTTTTTTTATATTTATTCATTTATTTATTATAAAATTTATTTACACGACAAAAATAAACGAATATTATTTACAAAATATACATTTTACAAAAATGTACGCGAACATCTCGCTCCCAGCCGCTCCCGGCACGAAGGTGCCCATAACACTTGCGGCAATTTCTACAATTTCTCTGTAAATTGTAATGATATAAGTGTTACCTTGGTTGCCTTACAGGCCCTGATTATCCGCCGCCTAATGAGAGAGACTTGGACGATTTCTTCCTCAGGTTAGTATATAATATAAGATAAGATAACGTGTATTGCAAACCATGGTAACTATGCTGTAGGCAACTCTTCCCTTTATCGAGTAGCAGAATTCAGCTCAGGTAGGATAATGCATGATGAAAAGTTATTGTAGTTCTTGATAGCCTGAGCTAAACTTGGAGCATTTTGTACAGTCAGCAAAAATATCATTATAAAATCTAACTCATCAAGTAGTAAATTAATATTTTGTCTTTTAAAACAGTTTTTGGATAAAACTAATACTTTCGGAAATAACAGCTCCAAAAGTTTAAAACAGGGCGTCCCCCCCATCTAACTTTTGAATCGTGGGTCCTAAAATTTTGAAAAAAATCATGTAACTGAGGCCTAATGAGTACCTTCAATGAAAACTATATTGAAATAAATCGGTTGAGCCGTTTTTGAATGATAACTCAAAAACGGCTCAACCGTTAAATTTCCCGTAAGAAACGACCTTGTGAATTAATGGACTCAGTTTACGGAACCCTACACTGCGCATGGCCCGACATGCTCTTGGCCGGTTTTAATTAAGAATATTTAGTATTTTTGGTTTACACAAACACTTATTTAAATCGAATGGGCTATGTGCCTACTTTCTAGTTAATAAACTGGTTTATGTAAAAAAATAGGGTCATATTTTGCTGACTGTACAAAATGCACTACCTGTTAGCGCCTCCTTCGGCGCTACCTTCGTGTGCTTGCTGGCCGCCGATCCTTTTGAATTATATATGACAATTTCTAATTTTCTCTCTCTTGACAGACATGTCGAAAATAATCTTTTTGTTAAACTAGAAGAAATCTTGTTAATTTTGTATGAATTTAATAATGCAAAGTAATGCTATAATAAAACGTTTATCTGAGGTGAAAACTCATTTATTTCAATAATTTAAAATCGTATGTACGAGCTCCATACTGGCTCGAACATATTTGGTGACCCCGACGTGATGTGAATACGTAAATTTGTTATGAAGATTGCGTGAAGATTCCGCGGAGAGTATCCCATTATCATCCCATTAAATGATTACCTGTGTAAGTCGGTGAGAGCACGGATGCTGTAACTGGAACCTACCCATCAACTATCTAAACAATTTATCGTAAGTAATTTAGTGGGATCTACGAAGCGCGGGATTATTACTGTAAGTACCTTTGTAGTAAATTATAACTCATAATTTAGCTACCAGTTTTATCTCGCAACTCGCACCAAATGGAGGAACTTAGACGGCAAAGAGGAACCATCCGGAGGTCATTAACTCTCTTTAAAAAGTTCCTCACGCCGTTGTTGGATGATAAAAATCCAACTCAAGTATTAATAAATGAATGTGCCTTTAGACTTTCCAAAATACAGGAAGCTTTTAATCTATTTGACGATATACAAACCAAAATTGAATTGCAGGATGATTCTCGCAGTGAGCTGGATGGGCGAGAGGACACAGAAAATGAGTTTTACAGTTCAATGGCCCAAGCCCAAGAAATAATTGCCGCTTTTAACGAAAAGAACCATCAAAGGGACGAATTGTCTAGCCAGAGCAGCCGTCAGCGCACAGGAATAAAAAATGTGAAGCTCCCGCAGTTACGACTTCCTCCCTTTGATGGAAAGACAGATAAGTGGTTAGAATTTAGGGACCTATATCTGTCATTAATACATAATAACGAGAGCATTGACGACATATGTAAGTTTCACTATCTCAAGTCTTACCTGCAGGGCGATGCAAGCTTAGTCATAAATTCTGTGTCCGTCTCAGCTGAAAATTATCCTATCGCTTGGTCGCTTCTACGCGAGCGGTACGATAATAAGCGTTTATTGATAAATCAACATTTAAAAGGTTTGTTTACATTGGAGACTTTGTCGAAGGAAAGCGATAAGGGTCTACGTCAATTAATTGACAATTTGTCAAAACACTTGCAAGCGCTCAAGTCTCTTGGTGAAGAGACTGATAAGTGGGACACCTTGGTTATATATATGGCCTCGTCAAAGCTAGACGCCGTTACAGCTGTCAAATGGGAAGAGTATCGCAGTGACGTAACTTCTCCGTCATTACAGGATTTTTATATCTTTCTCCGCAACAGAGCTGACGTTTTAGAAACGGTATCTAGTTCAAGGAATGACAAACGGCAAATTCAGGTAGATTTTAATAAAAATGACAAGCGTCAAAATGTTCCTCGATCTAAATCGTTTGTTGCGTCGGAGCTGTCACCCAAATCCTCGGCTAGTGTGGTGTCAAATCAATGCGCTTCTTGTAAGCAAGATCATAGGCTAATTGACTGTCCCAAATTTAATTCTCTGTCTGTTGATGAGCGCCACCTGCAGGTGAGCCAGTGGAAGCTGTGCAAAAATTGTTTCCGCTTTGGCCACACAGCATACCACTGCCGCACCAATGCAGAGTGTAGGATTTGCAAGAAGAAACACAGCACATTATTGCATAAAGATGTCACTAATCAGCAAAAAAGTGAAGAGGAAGTAGCTGCTGGATCAAAAAATAGCATTTCGTGTCCTCAAATGTCAGCAGCTTCTTCGCCTTCAAGCGTAACTCATGGCGCTGATTCGACGGTTGTGTCTAATAGTACTGTCACGATGACAGCTACAGACCGCGGATATGTGATGCTTGCTACAGCTCTAGTTGAGGTAAAAATTAACGGAAAGAAGTTTATTTTACGCGCGATGCTGGACGATGGCAGTCAGTCCTCATACCTAACTGAAAAGGCTAAGCAAAAGATAGGTTGCAGTGCAGTTAGGGTAAATCACTCAATTTCGTGTCTCAACAAAATGCCTTTGAATATAAATGCATACTATGACCTTGACTTTCAGTCTCTCTACACCTCTTATACAGGTTCCGTGAGGTGCTATGTTATATCTGAAATTACAGATGAGCTGCCTGGAGTTAAGATAGACAAAAAACAATTAACGATTCCAAACAATTTATTCCTAGCCGATCCCGAGTTTGATTCTCCGGCTGAAGTGGATCTCTTGCTCGGTTCAGACATTTACTGGGACTTAATTGGGTTCAAGAAAATAAAGGTAGGGGCTAAAGGGCCATATTTAGTGGAAACCGAGCTAGGATGGATAGTGGCTGGCCCTACGGGGGGGAGGCCCAGGGACTCTTCGAGCTCTCAAATAAGCCGCTGTAACTTTTCACAAGACATTAAAGAACAATTGTCAAAATTCTGGGAGCTTGAAGAGTTGCCTAGTACAAAAGCTGTAGTTTCATCTGAGGAGGCTTACTGTGAAAAACTTTTTAATGATACGACGCACCGTGACACTGATGGGAGGTATATAGTAAGCATCCCTTTCCGAGAATCACCTGCTACCCTTGGTGATTCATTCAAAATGGCGGAAAAGAGGCTTAAGGGTATTGAAAGAAAAATGGCCAAGGATCCAAAACTCAAAAAAGGTTATTGCGATTTTATTAAGGAATATGAGGACCTTGGACATTTGGCTGAAGTTCCAGAAGTTGAAGTAGGTAGTCAGTTTCTTCCACATCATGCTGTGCTTAGAGAACAGAGTGAAACTACTAAGCTGCGCGTTGTTTTTGACGCATCAGCAAAAACTACGTCAGGAAAGTCAATAAATGACATACAGTATGTCGGACCTGTAGTGCAGGATGACTTGTTGTCTATTTTATTAAGATTCAGGCAACATAAATACATAGTTACAGCGGATATAGAAAAAATGTATAGGCAGATTCTAGTAGAGCCCAGCCAACGTAAATATCAGCAGATTCTTTGGAAGGATCCAGAGTTCAAAAATATGCGTATACTACAATTAAACACAATTACATATGGGACTGCATCAGCCCCCTTTTTAAGCACGCGATGTTTACTGCAGCTAGCTAAGGATTGCGACAGCCCAACTATCGCCCAAATAATACAGCATGATTTCTATATGGACGACCTTTTAACTGGTGCGCAGACTGAAACTGAATTAGGTAATATATGCGAACATGTCACTGATATATTAAATGGAGCTTGCTTACCTCTGCGCAAGTTTCATACGAACGCTCCTGCGGTTGTAAAAAACAGCCTTAGTGCTATGATACCTAAGGATCTTGATGTAACTGGTCAGTCGAGTGTCTTAGGCCTTAAATGGAAACCAGATCCCGATTGTTTACAATTTTCAGTAGATATTGAATCTAAACCACCAGTTACAAAGCGTTCTATCTTATCAAATTCAGCAAAAATATTCGATCCACTCGGTTTGCTCAGCGCGGTGACAATATCGCCTAAAATTATTCTGCAAAGGTTGTGGCAATCAAAACTGGATTGGGACGACCCAGTTCCAGCTGAATTGTGTAAAAAATGGACCAACTTTGTAGATATGCTTAAATATTTAACAAACATTGAGATACCGAGATATGTTTTGTGTAGTAATTCAGTTAAAATTACATTGCACTCATTCTCGGATGCATCTCAAGATGCTTACGCTGCATGCATTTATTTATCTTCAAAGGACTATGAAGGTAAAACACACGTCTACTGTGCGCAAAATCAAAGGTTGCGCCTTTGAAGCCAGTATCTATCCCACGTTTGGAGCTTTTAGGCGCGTTATTGTCGGTACGGCTGACTGTTAAGGTTAAAAAATCACTTCGCTGTAGTATTGAGAAAGTTTTTCATTGGACCGACTCAGCTATCGTTCTAAATTGGCTTGAGGCTGAACCTCGGTCCTTGAAAACGTTCGTAACAAATCGTGTAGGCGAGATTCAGGAGTTGTCTCCACACAGTTCATGGAGACATGTTCCAGGAGAGATGAACCCTGCCGATTTGGCATCTAGGGGAGTTAACCCACAATATTTATGCACTGCTGAAATTTGGTGGCAGGGTCCCTCATTTCTGAACGAACATATGTCAAGCTGGCCACAACTGAATCAATCAATCAATAATACTAGTTGTATACCCGAAATGAAGACATTTACTCAAGTAGATAATATAGTAGATCAAAACGGCAGCTTTGTAGAATTCGAAAGGTATTCGAAGCTGTCGACTTTGCAAAGAGCCTTTGCATATGTGCAAAGATTTATCTATAATTTACGAAATCCTGCTTCTAAACGATGTGGCTATTTGACTACGGAGGAATTGAAAACTTCCTTAAAATATTTGACTAAGCAATCTCAACTAGAGTCATTTGCTGATGATCTTAGCACATTGCAAAAGGGCAAACCTTTACCTTTAAAGTCGCGCATACTCAAACTTACACCTTTTATAGATGAGGACGGACTGCTACGTGTCGGTGGCCGAATTCAGAATTCTTCTGTTATTTACACACAAAAGCATCCAGCATTATTAGACGCTAAACACGCATTTACAAAATTGCTTTTTCATTGTGAGCATGTTAAAACTTTACACGGACCTTCTCAGCTAATGATAAATAATTTACGTAATCAATTTTGGCCAATATGCGGCAGAAATTTAGCTCGAAGTACGGTTAATAAGTGTAAAAAATGCTGGATTATGAAAGCAAAAACTATAAATCCTATAATGGGAAATTTACCTGAACCTAGAGTCACGCCAAATCTACCCTTTAAGGTTTGCGGGGTTGATTTTGCAGGTTCTTTTTTGATAACAGATCGTAAAAGACGAGGCTGTAAGATAACCAAGGCCTACTTAGCTCTTTTCGTTTGCTTTTCGACAAAGGCTCTACACTTAGAACTGGTAAGTAGTCTTACCACTGATGCATTCATTCAGTGTCTTCGACGGTTTATCTCCCGTCGCGGCTGCCCATGCCAGATTCATTGCGACAACGGCACAAATTTTGTGGGTGCGAGTAACGACTTAGCCTCCTTTCTAAAATCCAGTAATGATCCTGTAGCTTCGTGGGGGGCTAATGAGGGTATAAAATTCGTGTTCTCGCCGGCTTATTCTCCACATTTTGGAGGGATATGGGAAGCCGGAGTTAAGTCTGCCAAATATCACCTGGCACGGGTGCTCGGGAACACCCACATGACATACGAAGAACTTTCAACATTATTTACGCAAATTGAAGCCATTTTGAACTCCCGACCATTGACATACCTGTCAACCGATCCCAACGATCTGGAACCATTGACTCCAGGACACTTCTTGATTGGTCATTCATTGATTTCTCTACCTTCCCCGAATTTGTTGGACATCAACCTAAATCGGTTAAGCAGATACGAACATATCGAGCAAATGCGACAGCAGTTTTGGAACCGTTGGCATAAGGAATTCCTTGCTGAATTGCAAGAACGGAGTAAGTGGAAGGTTGATCATCCAGGAATTCAAATCAATGACGTTGTCGTCATTAAAGAATCTAAAGTCCCTCCTATGAAATGGAGGTTAGGGCGCATTGTAAAATTATACCCCGGACTGGATAATATATCAAGAGTGGCTGAGATTACCACTACACGTGGTACAATGAGAAGAGCAGTGCACCGGCTGTGTGTACTGCCTGGACCTGAGGATCTTCGCACCAATGAATCTCGAGACCCTACTACCTCGGCGCTACCTTCGTGTGCTTGCTGGCCGCCGATCCTTTTGAATTATATATGACAATTTCTAATTTTCTCTCTCTTGACAGACATGTCGAAAATAATCTTTTTGTTAAACTAGAAGAAATCTTGTTAATTTTGTATGAATTTAATAATGCGAAGTAATGCTATAATAAAACGTTTATCTGAGGTGAAAACTCATTTATTTCAATAATTTAAAATCGTATGTACGAGCTCCATACTGGCTCGAACACTACCTTTGCAATAACTTTGGCTCAGGCTACCAGGTAAAATACATAAAATTTTACCGTACATTGCCCTACATAAGCCGGATTCTGCTCCTCGATGTAGTAAGGTTGCCTGCGGGCCTAATCTATTTAATTACACTCCTTTCTTTTCAGATACATCAAAGAGTATGCCAAAAACTATTCGAGCAAGAGTGAGCATGAAATGAGAAAAGCAGTTTTCTACGAAAATTGGAAGTAAGCTTACAATTTAGTCTATGCTAGATATTAGGTACATACTAGTAATCCGCCTCGAACTGAGAACTCGCAATTTACTTGCAAACGAGTTGACGCATGTGAAAAAATTTGTCGCTTTCTAAGATTCTAACAACCCCTTGATCGATGCAGCTCATAAACGAACTCTCAAATTTTATGTAGGTAACTATCAGGCGCGGTCGCAGCCTGAAATTTTGGGGGGGTCACTAAAGCAAAAAAAAATTTTCTATTTTTGAGTGGGTCTTTTTTCAATTCGACACGTATGATTTTGGGGGGGGGGGGGGGGTCATGTCCCCTGTGACCCCCCCTGGGACCGCGCCTGGTAACTATGCTACAACCCCAACAAATTTCATATCGTCGAACAAACTCTCAACAAAATCAAAAAGCCATCGAAATGCGGAGACGTCCCAGTAGCCAGAAGTCGTTTGTAAGAAATCGCTTCGCTTAGACATAAATCTAAGAAAACATTTGCCGCACACCTCGTTCGTGCAAACAGTTCAGTTCAATTTGTAATTTATATAACCTGTACCGATTCGGCTCGCACGGCCAATCAGATCAGAGCCCGGCACCATTTCGCGGGGCGTCCTGATTGGTCGTGCGATCCGGTATTAACAAGATGGCGACACATCTACTATTTTCCGGACATCAACGGTTTTTCTCTCATTCATCTCCGCCAACGCTTTACCAGACTACTTTTGACTCCAAAAAACTAATTTTTGAAAATCCTTAGTTACGTTTTACTTCTTACTGGCAGCAGAGTGCTCTTTGCTTCTTGGAGGAGTTGGAGGCCCAACTGATAGCTGCCCCCGTATATTTAAATTAAAGGTGTAACTGGAACAAGATTTTTGTTTCCAGTTTCTTGCCGGTCATAATTCTTCGGTCAGAGGTCCCTAAGAACCGTTGTAGTTTTTTCTTTTACTAGTTTACTTGACGTGTAAAGGCAACATGTGGCCTACTTACTGAATATTTGATTTTGATGCCTTTGCAGAATGATAGAGCAGCACAACCGTCAGGACCTCAGTTACAAGATGAAGCTCAACAAGTTTGCAGACCTTACCTCAGAGGAAGTGGGTGATGTCTCGGGCGCCCTGCCTGTAGAACGTGTTCGCAATGGTCATTTAGATGAAGATCCCTTTCCCTACGACTATGTAGAAATTAAGGAACTAGCTGCAGACCTGCCTAGGAATTTCAACATGAGAAAGGAAGGATATATATTAGATGTGAAGGGTCAGTAACCAATCATAATACTCGTAATTAAGTAGATCGCCCCCTGATGACAGGGCTTCGTTAGTGATTTTCTAGAATGGCTCTCTACCTCTGTTTATTTTATCTTTTTTATCGCCACATCCAGCAAATCAAACAACAAAGGCACGGCCGTACCATCCTTTTCCCGAAGCCATTCAGGCCGTTTTTGACCCCCTCTGTCAGTCTGTCATATGTACACATCGATAGGCCGACTCGTGTTTATACGTATGTTTAGCCGTGCGATGGCCTGCTAGTTTAAATACAGCACATTATAGAGCGTTGCCCTGTGCTCTCTTTCTCGGGATGACTTGCCTCGGGACACTGAATGTGGATTTTTAACTATAACTAGTAGTCCGCCTCGAACTGAGAACTCGCGATTTACTTGGAACCAAGCGGACCAATATTATAAGACCCATGTGATGATTTTTTCGTGTATTCTAGCTTCATAACCCCTTGATCGATCCTGCTCATGGGTATACGAACTCTCAAACTGTATGTATCTCTGCAACAACCTCAACAAATTTCATAAAATTCAAGAAAAAAGCTACTCAAGTTATCGTCGAACAAACTCACATAATCAAAAAGCCATCGAAATGCCGAAACGTCCCAGTACCCAGAAGTTGTTTGTAAGAACTCGCTTCGCTTACGCTCCCGCTAGTTCGATTACTTAGATTCGCCATAACTGCCATAAGACTAATTTAATAATCTGCTATCTTGTATAGGTGAGCGTAATGAGAGTTATCATTATGCGGTGGTAGGCGCGATAGAAAGTACGATTATGCGCAAAACCGGCGAACGGGACCTCGCCCTCAGCAAACAAGCACTTGTCGACTGCGTGTAAGTATATTTTTTATTTATATATTCACATTAAAACTTAGATACTAGTAGTCCGCCACGAACTGAGAACTCGCGATTCACTTGCAAAAGATTTGACCAATATAACAAGACCCTAAGGAGGATTTTTTTTCTCCTTCTAGCTCCATAACCACTTGATCGATCCTGCCCATATACGAACTCTCAAATTTTATGTACCTCTGCTACAACCCCAACAAATTTCATACAGATCAGAAAAACGTTACTAAAGTTATCGTCGGACAAACTATGTAAATCAAAAAGCCATCCAAATGCCGAGACGTCCCAGTACAGGTGACAGTTGGGTCGGAGTTGTTTGTAAGAACTCACTTCGCTTACGCTCCGCGAGTTTGATTATAAATTGATAATACAAGGTATAACAAAAATACTGGTGATCCTTTTAAGGGCATAATTGGTATCGTATTCTTATTGTGAAAAACTAAGAAAAAATAATTGTCTCGCGAAAAAAATTTTTGGTTTTGTATGGAGGGTTGGCCAGCTGGGACGACTCGCCCCATACAAAACATTTTTTTTTTCGCATCCAAAAAAATTTTTTTTTACTTTTTCCTACTCGCAATACGATACCAATTATGCCCTTAAACGGATCACCAGTATTTTTGTTACACCCTGTATAATTCATATTCTCTCCAAACTGTTACGTTTGATGGCGAGATTTGCATTAATCGGCACGGTGCATGTAACACGGTCAATATGCATAGGTATCCTGTATACCTGATTGAATCCTAAGTCGTGAGCAGAAATTATTGTTTCTAGCGCAGTATTTCGAGGCTAATTCATCGCATTAACTGTAGAAGAAATCAATTAAACTTTATTGATAAATATTTTAAATAGTACAAACACCAACCTTACCTTACCTTAAACACTCCCTATTCGAAGACTTTTTCGGTGCCAGGTGTTCCAGATGAATAAACGACCTTCCTCTCGCATGTACAGTCGCCATCAAATATATCGGAGCAGCCACGGTACTCAAAAATATCTGAACATGCACTTTATCGCCTTGACAATAGAGGCGTTGTTCAGATATTTGTGACCACCTTGGCCGCCACCGGAAACAGTCTTCTCGACGAATTAGTAGTAGTAGTAGCAGTAAAACACTTTTTCACCTCAGCAGTTCGAACAAGCCTTCTTGTTGCGACTTTCGTCAGGCTTATGATGGTAGTAGTTGTCCGCCGATAACTTGATAAAAAACTGACAACTTGACACATTCACACAGCAAAACATGACAATGTGTCAAGTTGTCAGCTTTTTATCAAGTTATCGGCGGACAACTACTGCCATCATAAGCCTGCAGGGAGTGAAATTTTGTTTCTAGAAGCTTTTCGTCATAATGATGATGCCTTTCATTCAGGAATGTAAATAAATGTGTTTTTTAAACTTTAATATGTTCTCACAACTGAGGTGAAAAGTTGTATGTGTCACACGAGAGGAAAGTTTTTTTACATCTCGTGTTCTTGAGATCCCTCGCTACGCTCAAGATTCAAACTTAGAATTCAATTATAGAATCTTTCGCTTACTCGGGACTCAAAATCAACACTCGCAAGAAAAACCAACTTCCCTCTCTTGTTGCACAAATAACTATTTTCTACTCGTCGACTGTAATCTGTGTATTAGGACTTTATAGACCAGACTTAAACCTTACACATTTAAATGTTGGATAGTCTATGGCACTTCCGGGATCATTAAATAGATTTATTAAACAACCCGCCACTAAACTAAAATAATTTTGAAACGAGAATTTCATTCACAACTCGGTAAAATGTGTAGAGTTTGTCCGGAAAGAAAAGTGTCATGGTTTATATTTATATGGGAGCTCATGCATTATACGACACTTTTCTTTTCAGACAGACTCAACTTTATAATTTCCGAACGTACTTAATCTGTCAAATTTTCTTCTACTTAAACTAGCTTCTACGTTGTGGTTGGATTATAAAAAGACCAATCACAACTACAACGACATCTTGGACTCAGTTTATTCTAGCAGTCTCTTTCTACTACCGACACAATTATATGTCTATTCAGTGGTGTCTGTAGCACCGAATGCCCAGATACAATTACTTCCGGTTTGAAAAATAGTGTTTGACGTTTGATTGGGAAAAATTTAGAAATAATTAAAGGAAAACAATTCTTACTTAATACTCGTAGAAAAAGTATTGTATACAATAGTGACATAATTAGGCTTTTCAATCTCGTACCTTAATTAGGCCACTCAGCAAGCTTCGTGGCCTAAACGCGGTACTCGACTGTAAAGCTCTTGATTATGTCACTATTCACTGATTTAGACTTTCACGGTTTTTTCTCATAATTATTTGTAATAAACGGGACTTAACCGCGTATATAATTTATCGCGCTCGCGCTTTTTTTTCCGCGTTTTGTTTTTCGTTTTTTTTTTAATTATATACGCGGTTAAGTCCCGTTTATTACAAATAATTATGTCACTATTGTATAAAATACTATAATTGCACAAGTATTTTTTTAAGTAGCGCGAGCATTTAAATTAGTATTCCTCTTTTTATTTAGAGAAGGAGGAGTGGTGATTATGTCGTTTCTTTTTCAATTAATCAAGGACAACGGAGGTCTACCCACGGAAGAAGAATATACCAATCAAGTAGAGGTAGGTGTGAAGTTATATGAAAGTGAAGTTATGAATTGTATGAACGTATCTAAATGAACCTCAAATTAACACAGATAATTTTTCATAGAGATTATGCTCGTGCTCGGTCCAAAAATAAAACCCTTTCATTATGGTAGTAGAAGAGCCCATGACACTGAACGTAGTCCGATAAGTCTTCCGGATGATATATATATAATTAGTAGCGTTTTTAATAGGGGAACACGAAATGCCTATGCTGCAATGCAAGAAAATGGGCGGCATAATAAAAAAATTTTTTTGAAAAATTAAAAAAAATCGGTATCTAGTACGATAACTCTCCCAGGTTTCCTTTGTTTCTCGAAGCAGAGGAGAGTTAGGGCTATACGATAATGCGGTGCTGCAAGCCCCCGTGACAGGCCTTGTCAGTTGCTGCAGCATCATAAGATGTACGCAAAAACTTTGCGCCTACTTATTGATATTAGCAACGTGACAAAGAGCGCACATCACCGCATTTTGCAAAAGGCGTATAACTTCATCACGTTGCTATGACCAATAAGTAGGCGCAAAGTATTTGCGTACATCTACAATCTTATGATGCTGCAGCAACTGACAAGGCCTGTCATGGGGGCTTGCAGCACCGCATTATCGTATAGCCCTAACTCTCCTCTGCTTCGAGAAACAAAGGAAACCTGGGAGACTTATCGTACTAGATACCGATTTTTATTAATTTTTCAATTTTTTTTTATTATGCCGCCCATTTTTTTGCATTGCAGCATAGGCATTTCGTGTTCCCCTATTAAAAACGCGACTAATTAAACAGGGTGGAAAGATAAGTCGGGCCCTGGAGGGAAACTACCTTAAAACGTTGAGATAGACTGAAAGGAAACATTCCTTTATTTTTCCTAAAAGGTAAAACTGCATTCACAGATTTTTTTCTAATTTTCCCTTTTTTCGATACTAAAATTGTATGATTTTTCTTTTTTCATTATTTATGGCTTCTCTTGTGCCGTAAATTTGGTTGGTATTAAGAAGTTTGTATTCTTGTTGGAAATAGGATCGTTTGTCACGAATTGTCATAAAAATTGTTTTTGACAAAAATTACAAAATGAGTAGTTTTTTTGTGAATTGTGTCTCTAATCTTGTCAGATATGTCTCTTTTTAAAAATAAAAGAAAGTTTCCTTTCAGTTAATTGAGCTATCTCAACGTTTTAAGGTAGTTTCCCTCCAGGGCCCGACTTATCTTTCCATCCTGTATATATATATCATCCGGGAGACTTATCGAACTAGGTTCAGTGTCATGGGCTCTTCTACTATGGTAAGTACCTAAATATTCCAAGATTCCTACGTGAAATAACAGATAGTAGAAGAGCCCACGACACAACGCAAATATTTAACACTATTAATTTTGAAACCTAATGTAACTTGTAATAAAAATATTTTCAAACCCAAACGTAAAAAGTTGCTATTAAGAGTCGCCAGGACGCTCGCGTGGACTCGCGTCCCCATACAAACGTAGTTCAGCTCTCATTTTAAAATGACATGCTTTAGAACCACAAAATTTGGCATGGGCATTCTAGCAGTACAGGTCTATGTCGGTAATTCGTATTCGTTGCTAAAAAATGTAATACAAAGAAAATATAGCAAAAATAAGTTTTGTATGTAAATCTGTATCTGGCTGTATTTTCTTTGTATTACAATTTTTAGCAACCAAAACGAATTACCGACATAGATCTGTACTACTAGAATGCCCATGCCAAATTTCCTGGTTCTAAAGCATGTCGTTTTAAAAAGAGAGCTAAACTACGTTTGTATGGGAATGCGAGCGTCCTGGCGACTCTTAAACACTTCAACTCAAGATTAAATAAATATAAAATATATAAGTTAAATAAATACAAAAATACCCGTCTTGGGTCAGCTGCGCCTGCATACTAAAGCCTGGCTAGGAACCATATGACCATGCGCCATGTTGCGGAATTTCATTGGAACTAATTTCTTACACTGGCAATAATTTTAATGATAGGTTGTCACAGTTGTCAGTGTCATTGTGGCTGAATAATAGTAAAGTGTTGAATATGAAATAATAAATCACAAGAAATGACCAAAACTATTCGTAGTCAAGTGCAAAACATTGTGAATATTGTATGTAGTAAACTGCTTGAAATAAAACGCTCGGGAAATGAAACCATTTCGCTACGAATCAATTACAAATTAACATCAGAGCTGACATGTAATGGTGGCTCTACATGATGGGCCATCATAGGGACGCAGCTATACGACGGAACGAGATCGCAATATCGTTAGCTCCCTCTAACGCATAGCTGCGTCCCTATGATGGCCCATCATGTAGAGGAGCCGTAAACAAATCAAGATGACATTATACCATAGAGATTAATATGCTTTTTGACTATACTGAACTGTTGCCATATAAATGAGAATAATAGCGCCCTCTTGACAATGGTCATATATATTCCTGGTCAGGCTTTAACTGATTCGGTGCGTGTTCCATTTTCGAAAACTTTAGGTCGTAAAACTTTATCGGTCAGGAAGTACCGCAGGTGGCTGCTCATTTCACAGTTTTGCGAGACAGAAATTTTCTGGAGAAACGCACAATTGACGACTACTAACCATCTAAGCTAAGTGGTGAGGGTGGAAATATTGTCGCCGATATTAGTCTCCGATAATTGTCACTCTGATAGCAAAATGTTCCTTCTTTCTTGACATGGGTCCCTTTAATTGGCTTGGATGATGGCGGGCTTCTGTAGAAAGTAGGACATTTTTAAAAACTTGAACTTAAATATTTATTACAGAAAGAGACCTGTCGTTTGAAGTCCATGAAGAGGAAGCACAATATCAAGGGCTACGTGCGAATACCTAAAAACAACATCGACGCCATGAAGGTGACGCTCTATCATCATGGGCCCCTCGCAGTGGTGGTAAATTACAGTGAGGGTATGCTACGTTTTGGCTCCGGGGTTTTCTACGACCGCAAATGGTGAGATATTCTTTTCTATTTTCAAATGATAGCCTCTAAATAGGGCTTCTGTCAGACTCCGATATAATCCGTTTAAAGTTGTTGTGTTATGAATAACTATCGCGGCAACCGTAGACAATATTATGTATGTTCACCGATTATTCGAAGACGGCTGAAGCAATCTGGAAATAGTACATTTCGATATTAGTGCGGAAAGTATGTCATTACTTGAATGACATTACAAGAATGACATTTACGCACGAGTATCGAACAACGTTTTTTAATACAGTTGCGAAAAAATGATAAAATTGTCAATTATTCACTTTGAGGTTACTTTAGTACATGTATCCAAACGCTCCGCGCGGTGCGGTGCGGCGTTGTGATTGGCTGTCTGTCACTGTCATTAGCTGTGATTGGCTGGAAAAGTAAAAAGCACTAGTGCGCGATATCAAACTTTCCGCACGCTAAACCACTACAAAAAAAGCTCTTTTTTGAGCAACTGTATTAAAAATTCTCTTTTAACACAGTTGCTCAAAAAAGTGCTTTTCTGTTAGTGGTTTAGCGTGCGGAAAGTTCTATTTCTCGCACTAGTGCTTTTTACTTTTCCAGGCTATCCATTCCAACACGAGTTGTTGGTTTCCAACGAAATCTGAAAGCTCTGTTTTGGTACCTGGATGTCAAACAAATAATTGCAGATTTTAGACACAGTAAACATCTTATGAATTACTTACCTAATTGTACTTTGTATAAAATCAGGTTAAATAATGTGTTTTCCGCAAAGTTTTAAACAAAAATATTGTTACAAATTTTATCTCTTAGTGTAATTAGGACTCATAACCCATGCCCGTCCTCCGTTGTCCGGTATGCCAGCTGCCAGCGGTCCGGTGTCCAACAAAACTAATGTTTCAAAAATTTGCTTTGCGGTATTTGTAATTTTTTTACATCAGTTCAATTAAAAATAAAGATGTAAAAAAAGTGAAATATGCTGGTTTTGTATTACTTCATTTAGAAATATAATGAATATAGAAATATAATGAAACTAGTTTAAATAAAAAATAAATGAATATACAATACTATTTATAATTTGAATATGATTTTTATCAAACGTAGGTTTTCTAAGAGCCTTAGGCTAATTCGGACCGTTCAAACCGCGTTTTTTTATTTTATTTATAAATGTTTAATCTTATGTTATTTCCAGTGATTTTAATTGAAATAAACACTGTTTTTTGCTTAGTTTTGAACTTAAAATAATATTTTAATAGTGGAGAGCGCTATTTTATGATATTTAACCTTAAAAAGTAATGCCAATTCTTTGACCCGTGATTTGGCTGATCGATCGAAGGAAATGTTTTCTAACTATACAGGATGGATTTTCTTTTTGGGTCAGTGAGGGCAGCTACCAAATCCCGTGCTGCTACGTGAAAATGGTCTTAGAAGACCTTCCCTCTATTTTAAATTAATGAAGGATGGCATTTACAGATTTTGGATAAAACATACACGATGCGAGAAAAAGGTCATTTTCGCCAAACTTTTTTTTGATGCCATTTGATCCCATTCCTATCCAGGATCAAAAGCTTGTATGGGACCAAAAAAAAATTTCCGGCTAGAAAAGCCACATTGCTGATCCAACATTTTATGGGATTTTTTTTTCAAAAGTCTATCGCGTACCACATGAAGGGGGGAATAGAGGCGGTTCTAAAAATATACCACATCATGATATTTCAGCCGTTTTTTTTAATTAAATCAAAAATAATATTCAAAACATACCAAGTTTGGGCTCCTCCAGAATCCAGATACGACATGGCTGGTTTTTTTTTGGTACAACATATCACAAATGATACTTGATATCCTCATTATCTAACCCCAAGAAAGCAATTTTGAAAATTATTTCATTAAGTTTTTTTTTTCAATATTACCAAGTAACGCAGTAGGTACAAAATGTACTGGGGGATGATTTTTGAGATTCGAGTACTCGAAAGTGACATTTACAACTCAGAATAAAACGACGATATTGTGTTTTAAAAATAACAGCGATGAGAATTTAAAGTCATGATTATTTAAAGAATTAATTTCATGCGAAATAATTGGCGGTAAGCTTTTGTGTGCGATTATTTTCGAGCTTAAACTTTTTGAATTCGGGCGCTCGAAAGTCAAGAATCGGTCCCCAGGAGTAGAACTCTAGTAGAACTCTACTTCAATACATCTTGTGCTGCGTTATTTTGTAATATTGAAAAATAAAAAATAAATACCTAATGAAATATGAGGATATCAAGTATGTGTGTGCCAAACGGCACGGCCTTACAAGTAAGTAGGTGGCTATTGTATAAAATGAGCTGTTCTGTATTTTTTCTGCTTAGTATCGCTTTTATTTATTTAGTTTTATCGCTAAGTAGATATATTGAATAAGAAACTTGGTGACCTTCAGTGACTGTAGGTGTAGTATTAAAGTGACCTCAAATTTACTCATAATACTTATGTTTTCGAAATTTTTTCGCAACTGTATTAAAAAACGTCGTTCCATACACGGACGGAGTGTCATTCTTCACTCGTCCCGAGAGGGAGACACACACAATTTTTTAGACTTTTGGAGTAATTATTTCTGAATATATCCACTTAATCGAAAAATGTTTAAACAAACCTCAATGTTATTTTTAAAGACCTATCGATTGATATGCATCATATTGATATTTGGTAAAAAAATATTTTTTGACAATTACTTGCATGTATGGAGTGCCCCCCCTAAAAATATTAAAAAAATTTTTACTACATATCTAAGTAGGGCGGCACACGCAATAAACTTTATGTAAAAATTTGATAATGATACGTCTTATAGTTTCCGAGTAAAATGGCTGTGACATACGGACGGACAGACAGACAGACATGACGAATCTATAAGGGTTCCGTTTTTTGCCATTTGGCTACGGAACCCTAAAAATGGCTGAACCGATTTTTAATGATGTTTGATTTTTTGGATTTATCTCTTGCTTCAATATCAGAATAACTAATAATCATAATGTTGTACCTTAGATGATTGGCCAAAATGCGCCTTAGCATTTACAAAAATTGCATATACACGGGAAAATTCGACCGGTCCTTCCGTGACCAGGTGGCCAAGTGGTTAAGGCGTCTGCCGTGAATGCAGCGCTGGTTCGATCCCAGCCTTGGACACCGGAGGTCGAGGTCAGTAGGCCAGCTAGTATAGTTTAAGTTTTTTGTATAAATTTATTTTATATTTTATTTATTATGTTGCAGTTCTTGTAGTAAAAGATACATTGTGTTGCTACTGGTTGGCTATGGAGTCCTCGATGGAACTAACTACTGGATAATGAGAGGCCCGGGAGAGAATTGGGGTGAGAGGGGCTACTTTCTCATCAACGCCGACAAAGATACCTGTGAAGTAGCCCTATATGCATACTACCCCATAGTGTAAAATGTCAATAATTAAATTTTGAATAAATCACGGGTTACTCACGTATTTTAAGTCGAATATTGCTCGACATGTTTCGCTCCATAACGAGGAGCTTATTCATGAGCCATTCGCATTCCTCGTTATGGAGCGAAACATGTCGAGCAATATTCGACTTAAAATACGTGAGTAACCCGTGATTTATTTAATATGTCTGATTCTCACGGAAGTCACACTCTTTGTACAATTTTTTTTCATGTATGGTATCGATAAATTCGTTTTGTTCTGAGGATTAATGAATCCAAAATTCACAAATTGAAAAAAAAATTCAACAAAAATCAACCATGTTTTGTCACTAGTACAGTCGACCAAGAAAGCTTGACAAAAGTTTCTGCGAGATCTAACGATCGCTAAGGTTGACTTTTCTAACGGAGCAGTAGCAACATAATACATGCACGACCTTGTTGTCTCATGACATGACGTTCAAACGAACCTCAACCGTAGGGTGGTAAACCACATTTTTGGTCGACTGTACCGTTCATTATGGCTATAAACTTGTGGTAGGTAATACGTAGTTTTGGTTGTCACCCGACGAAATGTCAACTTTATTAGGATATATTGAACTTATTGAATCCTATCAACTCAATTTTATTGCCTAATGTGAAATGTAGACGGAGAGCTGGCCACGTCAGATATGACACAATAATGAGAGCAACGAAACCCCTCTAGTTAGTTTGCTATACTATGCTTATTTCTAGATCCGGATATCTGGCATCTGTAAAGTGGTGGAGGTCAAAGAATGCAAATAACTTGAAGAAAACAAATTCTAGAGTTCTGAGTTTGATCCAATATTATGAAAAATTATGTGATTAATTAGATTATATAATATCCAAAAGTTTCGGTTGGGGGAAGTAGTTCCAAATGAGGTATAATGTAATTTTTGGTTACTCGCCTACTGTTTTTGTTTCCACAAAAATACACAATGTTTTTTGTTCTAACGTTAAAATATAGGCCCTGTTCTCTATAAATGATACAACTTCAGCAGTTTTTATCTATTTCGGTATTACTTTTTTCCAACTTAAAAACTTAGTTGGTCTGTCACTCTGATCTCCACCCATTAAAAGCTGACAGATGCCCGGATCTAGCAATAAGGATGGTTATGCAATCTAACTGGAATGGTTACAATACTCTCATTATCGTGTCACATCTGACGTGGCCAGCTCTTAGACCAATGTGTCATCAACCAATTGAAGATGTACTTGAGTTGGATGCAGTTGTCAATGTGTAAAGAGTGGTGGGGGATGGGCCATAGAATGCTTTGCAATGCGCCACTGTAGGCCAACATCACGTAGTTCACACAATGGTGCATATACATATACATGCATATAAAATAAATACACAACAGCCAGCTGTCAAACTGATAGCATATTTATACAGAGTGTTTCCTGTAATACGAGCAATAAATTAAAACATAGATTCTACTCCTCAAACAACAACACTTTTGTTCAACAACTTTTAAAAAAGATGTATTTTGTAGATTCCCTTTTTTCATACAAACTAAATAGTATTTTCAATGTACGTTAAAATCCGTCTATTTGACATTGCTTGTCACCCTACAGACATAATCAATGTCGGAATACATTGCGTGTTCGGAAAAACTTTAAAGTGTCCTAAAAATCAAACCAAAAGTTATTTTTAAAAGTCGCTGAACAAACGTTGTCTGGTTTGAGGAGTAGAATCTACGTTTTAATTTATTGCTCCTATTACAGAAAACACTCTGTATATGTAGAATCTGGGATCCCGGGATTATTATGTATGTAAACCTCGGGACTCCGGGAAGACCTTTTGTTTGTTATTACGAAGGCAAAATGTCTTTTTTAAAAGTGAAACTTTTATTCCATCGCCTCAAATTTTAAAGCCTCTTCTGCATGTCGCGTTACACGCTGTAACGTAGATTCTCGTTTATAGTAAGGTGAGGCTTATTTCATAGGCAATAAGGTTCATGTCATGTCGCGCACTGCTGCACGTCGCGTTGCCGACTGAAGTTTAAATTTAATAATTATCGTAGTTTTCCTTTCAAATGTCGTTCCACTACTTACTTAATAAATATCTTGCACTTCACTATTTTATTCATTTATCCAACTTGGCACTTTTGGGCGTCAACGAGGTAATTCATATAATAAAATATATACTTAAGCACAAACTTCGTACAGGGGCCGATCGCATTATCGCATAACAACTTGTATTTAATAATATAAGCGGAAGCCTCTTTCCAATCCCATTCATTGGAAAGAGATTTCCACTAATAATATTAGAAGTTGTTATGCAATCGGCCCCAGCTTGTAACTTGTAATACAAGCGGATGTCACGCTTTTATTACAAGTTACAAGCTTTTAAGAAATGGGCGGAAGGAAAAGCGCCGTTATTTATATGAGAGCTCATACATTCTACGGCACTTTTCCTTCCGGACAGACTATATCTAAAATAAAATGAAGTAACTACGCGTGGAATGTATTTATTGTCTAAATTATAAAATATTTAAATTATCAATAAAAAAATAAAAAATATTAAAATTAATAAAACATAATATCTTCTACGGTTGCCGCGATAGTTATTCATGAAATAAAACAACTTTGAACGGATTATATCGCGTAAAGTGTAACGCTGTAAAGTGTTCGAAACGTCGGGATGTAATTTAAAATTCAGTATACGCGATATAATCCGTTCAAAGTTGTTTTATTTCATTAATAAAACATGTCACACTTAATAATAAAATTACAATTTAAGTACACCAAAACATAGTCAAAACAAAATTAAAAATTAACCTATATTAACTATCTTCCTCCTCCTAAGTAGGGAATGCAAACCGGTTATTTTTTGTATGAAAATAACCGGTTATTAACCGAAAAACCGGTTTGCATTCCCTACTCCTAAGCGTTTGTCTCGGTTTGAGGCCCGCTATTTTAACTATCTAATTTATGCTTTATATGTGTATAAACGCAACTAAAGAAAGTTTATTTAGATAGGATATGGATACACAATCCCTATCGAAACTCTTTTCGAGTCAGTTTGGATAGAAAGAAGCATCAGTAGCCCTCTACCGGCAGTGGCGTAGCTAGGTAACCAAGGGTTACCTAGCAAAATAAAAAAAAACTGGGACCCCTACTATACATACACACACAGCTGTTTATATTCAATAAGAGGTTTGCTAATCAAGGTTTGAGGGCCCCCAAGCTTGGGGGCCACGAGGCAGTGCAAGGTTGGTGTTGTTACACAATATGTAGGGTATACGGGACATATAGTAGGGTAGGATATGTTGAACAATAGAGTAAACGGGTTTGGACAGGGCAGTTGTTGTCCGTTGCCGAGATGACTTTCATAGCCGGTTACTCAGCCTGGCTATTGGCTTTAGGATAGGGTAAGATCGAGTAATATACCTAATAGGTTAAACGGGTCAGGATAAAACCGATGAGTACGCAGCCAGCCTAACTCCAGACGGGTGCACCTCATTTTAGGATAGGGTAGGATAGGGTTACACAACAGGGTACACAGGTTCAGATATACCGGAGCAATTATCGTACGCCACCGAAATGTGCATTTAGCTGGCCTGAACCCAGGCGGGTTTATCTGACTATATAGAGTAGGTTATGCTTACACAATAGACAAGATGCAGTGTTTTCATTTATGCTTCCATTTGAAAGAATCGCACGTAGAATAGACTACGAGTGTGTTAAAAAATGAAAATACTATAATTTATAGTCAAAAAATGCTGTTACAAACTGACAATTTAAATTTTCGCGCCTAAACGGATCTACAGTTCCTGTGACATCACTCATGTATGTGTCATTCGCCATATTTGTTCGTCCTTGTTTCGTCCCTGTCAAACTTGCCAACAGTGTGAAAAGTGTCATATTTTGTTTTTTTTGACCCGGATGCTAGCCCTTTAAGCCAAATCCCATAGAACAAAACTAGCGACAGTTGCCAACGCCATTAGCCGTCATACAGGTGTGACGTCACCAGACGCTGATTGGTGGATTAAAACACGTTCCGTTTCACGTGACTTCAAATCGTAATTATGGTTGAAAATTGTATAAACTAAAGTAAAAACGTTACAATACCTATTATTTTATGTTTTTTCAACGTTTTGATCACAAAATAATGGTAAATATTATAGCTGCATCTTCCCTATAGAAACAACAGGTGTAGACTAGAGACGGGCAGTGTCTGAAATAGAGTAACTACATAATAATAAGGGTATACGGATACGGGACTAGAGGATAGCCTTACATAGAGTTACACAATAGGATAAACAAGCAGCTCTGGATAAAACAAAGCAGTTGTTGTCACTAGCCGAGATGAGTAGGTACCCGGCCTGAGCCCAGATGGGTCCATATGACTACAGAATAGCGTAGGATAAGGTTACACAATTGGATAAACGGGTCTGGATAAAACAAAGCAGTTGTTGTCACTAGCCGAGATGAGTATGTACCCGGCCTGAGCCCAGATGGGTCCATATGACATAGTATAGCGTAGGATAGGGTTACACAATAGGATAAACGGGTCTGGTTAAAACATGGCAGTTGTTGTCACTAGCCGAGATGAGTAGGTACCCGGCCTGAGCCCAGATGGGTCCATATGACTACAGAATAGCGTAGGATAAGGTTACACAATTGGATAAACGGGTCTGGATAAAACAAAGCAGTTGTTATCACTAGCCGAGATGAGTATGTACCCGGCCTGAGCCCAGATGGGTCCATATGACATAGTATAGCGTAGGATAGGGTTACACACTAGGATAAACGGGTCTGGTTAAAACATGGCAGTTGTTGTCACTAGCCGAGATGAGTATGTACCCGGCCTGGCCCCGATGGGTCCATATGACTATAGGATAGGGTAGGATAGGGTTACACAATTGGATAAACGGGTCTGGATAAAACAAAGCAGTTGTTGTCACTAGCCGAGATGAGTATGTACCCGGCCTGAGCCCAGATGGGTCCATATGACATAGTATAGCGTAGGATAGGGTTACACAATAGGATAAACGGGTCTGGTTAAAACATGGCAGTTGTTGTCACTAGCCGAGATGAGTATGTACCCGACCTGAGCCCAGATGGGTCCATATGACTATAGGATAGGGTAGAATAGGGTTACACAATTGGATAAACGGGTCTGGTTAAAACAAAGCAGTTGTTGTCACTAGCCGAGATGAGTATGTACCCGGCCTGGCCCCGATGGGTCCATATGACTATAGGATAGGGTAGGATGGGGTTACACAATTGGATAAACGGGTCTGGTTAAAACAAAGCAGTTGTTGTCACTAGCCGAGATGAGTATGTACCCGGCCTGGCCCCACGCGGCGCCATGAGAGTTCTTCACGATCCAGTAGTCGGCACCGTCCCGGACGCCGTAACCGACTACAACTACACCATGGTTTGTGTGATTGTCGTTACTGGAAGGAAAGTTGTCGAGGTTTAGTAATGCCCCACTCAAGTATGAAAATAAGGAGATTGTTATTTTTGACCGTGAACATTTACATTTATGACTACATTTGAAAATTAAGTAAAATAGTACATTACGCACCCAGGGCGGTAAAATAAAGAACGGCTCAGATCGCGGGAATTTGTGGCCCGAACTGAATTTGAGGCTCATAATCATAAACAAGCGATTTGAGATCTTTATTACATTATTACCGTGCGTGCCGTACACAAGTTTACGTCTTCTCCGGGGTGTGAAGTGAGATTTGCCGCTGCGTGTGCGGTAAGTTTCAATTACCGCCCGGAGTGACGTAAAGATTCTGTATAGTATTTATAATGTGAAATGTCATTGAGCTTCCTATGTGGTGGAACGTACGTAACGTGTTTGTCACCATCGTATTATAAAAAAACCTAGGGAGTAACATATTACTATAACTCCCGCTACACCCGGCATTCTTTTTAAGCGAGTGTGATGAAAAATGTGTTAAACGTACCACTGAGGGTCATAGAAAATCCCGCTGGAGTAGTATCGCATCTTCTTATTGAAGTTTATGGAGACGGCTACTGGCCCATATTTGTGGAGCGCCACCTTCAGGGCCTGAGGGTTGAGGGCAGTTGGCTTCGCGAAGCCCTTAATGGTGTACATGGTCGTCATGTTTTTCGTGTGGCATAGGCCGTCCTGGAACGCAAAAAAATTACTATTAAGAGGCTGAGAAGAACCGATGACCTTCAAAGTGACTTTACTTAAACAGTCATATAGCTATAACTACTTGTTTTGGAAAAGTAAAAAAAAAATATGTTAATATTCATTATATTTAAAACAACTTGGTTAATTCCAATACACAATTGGACGAAATCGGCTCGATAGAAAATAATTCCAAAGTTACATCTAAAATTAGCTTAAAACAATTGCACGTCTTTAGTTTCTTGGCTTATATGTCTGTAATTAAGGACAACATTCCACCACATTAATACTAAAAACTTCGTTGCCTTTAATTTCTCAATTAATGCATAGTTTTTTTTTTATCCATCAATTTGCAAAATTTGCAATGAGCTCCCATACTAATCGTAACGCAGTGTTTCTCTTTCACTCGCGCTGAAAACGATAGGGAGGGAATTTAGCTCTTATCATCCTCTTAAGCCAGCCACCGACTATCAGCCCACCTGCAGTCTGCCTGACGATCTCGGCCTGTCAGTTAGAGCAATAATTTGCCGGTAAGAACAACTGACAGGCCGATATCAGACAGACAGACAGGCGGACTGCAGGCTGATAGTCGGTGGCCGCCTTTAGGCGTTTCTACCAGAAATGAGCGAATCCTGTGGAGCGCGAGAACTACAACTTTGCCTACGATGCACAACTTTGCCTGGCTAGAAAAACATGGTTTTCTTTACCAAACAGCTATTTTTATCTTATTCTTGAGATGACCGCCTTTTTCCAACTCAGGATTAAGATATGAATAGCTGTTTGTTGACGGAAGCCATTTTTTTCAAGTCAGGCTAAGATGAAGAAGTGATTCTATCGTAAATTATTCATTACAGAGATGCAAGTAACAGTCGAACAGATTACAATTAAGTACGAAAGTATCATCATTTGTGAATGAGTTTAGTGCAAGGTACCTTTGTCGATTTACAAGGACAAATTTTTCTTTCACTAATACTGACAAGAATAAACCGGGGAGCGTACTCAGATAACGGTAAAGTTTACTGAATAATCAGTTAAGTCCTCTAACTTAACCGTTATTACCTACACTGACAAAAATAAATCGGGGAGCGTACTGAGATACTGAATCAGTAAACTTACCCGTTATCTCAGTACGTACGCTCTCCGATAAAAAAATTCAGTGTAGGTAAGTAAGTAAGTAAGTAAGTAAATATTCTTTATTGCACCAAAATACAAGAATAATAAAAATTGTTTTACAATAAACTTAAAAATTAGGTAACAACAGGCGGTCTTATCGCTAAAAAGCGATCTCTTCCAGACAACCTTTGGGTAGCAGGAAATAAAGAAATTAATTTAAGATAACAGGTAGGTAGGCTGTGCATATTGCGTAGTTTTAGAAAGTACTAGGAACTCCATATCAACAAAGTGGTCCCATTGTCCGTACCGACACATTTGCTTGCCCTTGTCCTATTTACTTGGGGTCGGCACAGCATATATTATTCTTCTATAGATCTCTGTCGTTCGTCATCTCGTAGTACGTGAGTGTAGACCTGAGTGGACGCTCGAAGCGGAGCGTCCGGCGGAGCGTGCAGCGTGGCGGGCGAGCGTGCAGCGTGGCGGGCGAGCGTGCATTCGCTTTGTGCAGCGTCGACTCAGGACACCAGAATGAGTTTCATTTGTTTAACATGCACGCCGCTCGCCCCGCCCCGCTGTACGTCCAACTCGAGCGTCCACTCACACTGGGCAACATTTGTTTTTCGGTCTATGTACCCACCTGCTCTAGGTACGAGCCGTATTCGTTCTCGATAGGGATGCCATGCTTAAGGATGTAGCGGAAAGCGAATTCCATCAACCCGCCGTCACAGCCCATGCAACCCAACCTGAGCAAAAATAACATCATTATTTAAGTGAGTGTGCGTTCGGACGAAGAACCTATAGGTATTAGGTCTTTAGCTGAAGGCCTGGACCGTACTAGTTCGTATATTTGAGCGATCTCGCCGAGTCTATTCAGAATCTCTCCACTCTTGGCTTCCACATAAAGTTAGCTAGTAGTAGTAGATATATACATGGATGTGCACCACCGGTACCATCCTGTTTGAAGGCTAACCACACCACACCTTCACCGAAGACCTGTTCTTAAGGGCATGTAACTTTGAAACCAGCAGAAGTCCATTTCACGAAGATTTCAAAAAGTGACATCCGCTATTATATAGGTACCTACAAGTTACACAATGATGAACATTATGAGCTCACCCCAATGCACAAACGACTAGATATTGTTCACTCAGACCGACGATCCAGCCCTCAAACTTACCCCCAAGCACAATCGAATAGAGATTGTTCACTCAGATAGACGATTTGGCTTCCAGACTTACCCCCAAGCACAATCGATCAGAGATTGCTCACTGAGATCGATGATCTGGCCGCCATTGCTGCGCGCGATAGCTCCTTCCACAGCTGCCGTTGATGAAAAAGCCCAGCACGAGCCGCAATGTGCTTGATCTGCGCAAAAAAAATCTTTAATGAACCTCCACCTTGCAGAAAACTACAGCCATATACCACTCGTATCTACCCATAGTGTTGTGTTCCTGCTGGTAAGTACAGTCGCCAGAGACCTCAGATGATGCAGTCAACACAGTGGATTTCCTTTTTATTAAAAGGTCGGCGCAGGTAATGCGCATATGAGACCTCTGGATTT
This sequence comes from Pammene fasciana, assembly GCA_911728535.1. Taxonomy (NCBI): domain Eukaryota; kingdom Metazoa; phylum Arthropoda; class Insecta; order Lepidoptera; family Tortricidae; genus Pammene; species Pammene fasciana. The sequence goes on along the minus strand of OU452294.1, from coordinate 11,773,330 downwards.
GCAGGCATCCATAGGCTACAGTAGCTGCTTAGCATCAGGCGGGCTAAAAGCACGCAATATGTTGACGACTTTTCCTTGTAAAATGCAGGAACTATTTACGTTCACCCGAAATGCTAATAGCGGAGAGTAGGCCGTTGGCAACCTTACCTCATCGAGTGTTTGTTCACCCGAAATGCTAATACTGCTAATAGACGGATAATAGGCCGCATCGAGTTAGCTACTCGATGGTTCACCTACGGCCTACTCTGAGTCTATAACAGTATTATGAACGCTCGGCACTGCACGATTTGTAGGCACAGTTAAAATCTAAAAGTTAACCTTAATGGATTTAAAACGTCTTCAGGTAAAACAGTTTATTACAATAGAAGTATAATATTTTAAACGAACTTTTAACAGGAGAAATAATTCCCTCCATCCTCAGATCGAAGTTCTCCGGCAGTTCCTCAGCAAGCCTTTTCACTTCCTCATCAGAATGGGGGAAGGGGTGAGTGGCCTCCAAGAGTGGGGGGTTAGGTAAGAGGCCCGTGAACATTTCCATCTCATCAGAGCCGTAGTCCGCGAATTGGTTCAGCGCCATTTTGTAGCCGAGATTTTGACGGTTGTGGTGCTCTATCATTCTGGAACATCATACAATACATAATCATACTGATACTCATATCATTATGGATACCTATAGTCAATACACCTGTCAGTGATTTAACTGGTAGATACACGGAAAAAAAAGCTTCCGGGTTATTCTCAATCCAAGATATTATATTATCTTGAAAATATTTCCTCGTGACAAGTATTTATTTCCTTTGATTAAAAATATGATTCTTCGCTCAAAAGATCACGTTTTCTTAAAATAGAAATACAAAAATATATTGTTTCAAGAGTATTTACTTGACATAACTTGATATGGAGAAATTGATTCAAGTAGTTCAAATCGTTTCGGGGCAACTTAATATCGTTTTCATAACAAAAATGCATTTTATTTCAATCAAAATAAGTTTCTCTGGTTAAACACAAATGTGTTCTTCACATAAATCAATTCTTCTTTGTAAGGAAGATTTTTCTTTTCTTTTTTTATGAAATTTTAAATTATTAGCACAAAGTAATTTTATTCTTTATACAAAATCATTGAAATCTTATCTCAAGTAAATATTTTCTTACGCTAGTTTTAGTTACGCTGCGCGCCAATAGATGTCTCTGCGTGTAGGTTACAACACGGTAACGTTTGTTCAACGTAACTTCATGACCCTAGGCGTCATGCAGAGGATTATTTGAAATTCGCAGTAGCGATTACAGATCTAGGTAATACAATTACATATCGTCGCTGCGCGTGCAAAAGTCGCTATGTGAATTTTGACGATTTTTGGTTTTTAATGCCATTATGATCCTTATTTCAATACACATATGCTCCGAAAATCCTGTCAGGCTAATTTCAGTATTTCAGGATTTGACAAATCTAGCTATGTGATGTCCATACATTGAATGCGCCTACTATAATCGCTAAGTGAAATAAATCACATAGCGATTTTCGGTCGCCATAAAAACCATTTTTAGAATGCGCCTGATATGTGATTCTTGACACATAGCGATATTTTTCGCATAAATTAACCAGAAATGTTCACCCGCTATGAAGCATTTTGCACATAGCGATATTTTTGTACTAGTTTGGATCGCTATTATGTTCGTAGACGCGATGCGAGACGTTGCTTTACGGTACATAGCGAGATTTTTCTATAGTACCTATATTCAGTCTACCGCATGTTACACTTGTATCTGCTTGTATCTACCTTCAAGTAAAATAAACATGTTTTCTAGTAAACCATGAATGCCATCACTGGCAGTTCCATTGAATTATTTTGGTAAATAAAAGGGTACTTTGACAATATAGTTGCTGTGGGTCTACGTTTAAAAGTGTTTGTTACTCGTAGCAGTTTAAGGTATAAGTGAATGGTAAATCACATTTTTTTTAATTTTATTAAGATTAAAATGTAATTTTCTTGAATTAATTTATCCAAACCATACAATAAATAGTTGTTCTTCTTCTTTCCATGTGACGGGATGAAAACTTTAAACCTAATTATTTTTTACCAATTATGGTTAAATGGTTTGCCACCTCTTATCTCCGGGAAGTAGCTTTCATGAAGTCTTCTATATAGTACACATACTTGGATACATTGCATACATTGGATACATTGCATCACTATGTTGCGTTGTTTGAAGGTCGTCATTTTGCATCTCTGTGTTCCGGGCTGATTCCCTATTTAAGAAGATTGCCTTTTGATCGGCCAACTCTCAACCTTAGTCTGTTTAGAGACTTCAACGCCACCGTTGGATGTTGAGAATCCCGCCGTTTCTTTTCGCGTTCTACAGTTGTGTCAAGTCCTTATGTATGTGAGGAGGAGCTACTCCGCTCATTTGGTAATGATGATCGCATTTGGTAAGTTTAATGCATCCGGTGATTAGTCTACAGGCTTCGTTGAGAGCAGTATCTATCTGATTCACGTGTGCAGAATTCTTTTTCACTGGGCATGCATACTCTGCAACCGAGAAACTAGACGCAAGTGCGGGAATGCTGAGGGTATGTAGAGGTAAAACCCATGTGGTGTCAGTGATCCGAAAAATGATGTTATTTGTTGCCGCCACTTTCTGTTTTGTATCAAAGCAGTATGATATTATAGTCAAGGATCTGTCTAGCGTTATGCCCTTGATATTTGGGAGCGAAGGTGATAATCCAGTCGGCAACCCTCCCAAACAATGCATAATTATTTATTGCATGTTTTTAAAGTGGGGCATACTACTCAGACAATCAATCGACCTCCCAAACAATGTTTAACTGTCTCGTGCCTGTATATTTTTGAGTTGAAAAGTATATACCTATGCCTAAGCTGGGTTTGGTCTGAGTTGATATCTCCTGGTAGTACGTAGAACGTCTCTGCCTCCTCGAAAGAGTAGGAAGGGTTCTCTGCCTTTTCGCCGAAAATTATATTGCCAAATTTCAGTTGCCAACCAACTTTTCGCTGAAGTTTCATTTGGCCGAATTTCATTTCCCAACTTTACATAATCCAACTAACCTAACCTAACCTAGTAAGTAACTTCTGCGAAAAGTTGGTTGACAAGTGAAATTCGGTAATTCAACTTTCGGCGAAAAGGCAGGATACCAGAAAGGTTTGACGTTAGCCTTTATGGCTTGACCGTTTCTAGAATTATTGAATAATGCTGTTCAAATAATAATTCAATAGGGCGATTCAAGTAGGTACGAAACATATATATTACGGCAAAAAATCCTTTCGTACGTGTACACTAAAAGTCTTTCGGATTTAATTATTATTTGCCAGGCCAGAACGTATTGAAAACGTGTCTGGAAGGAGATGTTTCTATTTGATAAAAAATACCTTTTAGCTACGAATTCGTTCTAATTATCGAAAGAGATAGGTAATGAAAGTAACAAGAAAATCCGAAGATTGATCGTACTTACTGATTTTTCATTATAACTATTTGTCTAACCATAACTTTCTGGTTTTTTTAAATACCTAATATCATTTCATAAAATAACTATGTGACAATAACGCATACAAATTGAATACGCTCCTAAATAATTTAATATAGCTATGTGATGGCAAGACACATAGAGATTATTACGACTCAAACAAAAATCGCTATGTGCCAGATTTATCAACATGTATTTATTTTGAGTTATTTAAACACGATTATTTTTCCAGAACAAACGTAAAGTATGTAAAAGAGTGCTTATTTTTACCAAAAAAAGATTCATGTACTTATGTGAAAGCAGTATCGAAAAAAATAGTTTTTTGTGTCTCCTGTAAAGTAGGTTAAAAACACATGGCGACTTTTGCACGCGCAGCGACGATATAAGTTATGAGTATGAGATGTTCATAATTTATTATTGTATTATCTCTTTTTAATTAAACTTCGTTTCTTGGGTTTAGCCCTAACAAAACGAAGTTTCTGGTATAAGCTTTTTAACAATGTCAATAGTTCACACGAAGTTGACGAGAACTCTTAAATCAAAAGAATCGTATTGTTAAGGTGATAATTTGCATTCTCTTGGATAAAAAGAATCGTATTCTTAAACGAATGTGACGTGATTCTCACTTAAAACAAATATTTAATTGATTTAAAGACATGATGATCTTAAATTGAATACAATTGTTTTTGGTCTCAGACCGTATTCATTTACCGACACTATTTTAAAGTTTCAGTTTAACATAAATTCTCAATATGACGAAATAGGATTTTTAAATGAGCAAATATACTGTTTTACACCAAGAGTGTAAAATATCTTTACTTGATAGAAACACTTCGACTTAAAATAAGAGTAGATTGTTCTACAAAGAAACAAGTGTTGTCTTAGTTAAAAGAAAACTAGAAAATCTGTATTTGAGAATCTTATTCGCTTCGTTATATTTAAAACTTTATTGCTTTGCATGGAAGAAATTTGCTTTATATTAAGAAGTCTTTTTTTTCCGTGTATAATGCTGGAGTAGAAATATTTATGTACCGTAAAATGCGTACCAAGTAAGTATCAAGAAACTGACACGCGTTGTACTTGAGGGTACTTGAGGGTGGTGAGATTAGACTCAGAATTTACCATCAGTAAACAGAATGTCTTGTAATGAAAGGGTATAAGAACATCAGAGTGGAAAGAGAAGATCTATTAATCGGAGCAACCACCTACAAAGATGTGGATCTTTTTCCTTCTGTGCAGAGGTGCACAGGGTATCCTGCCTTTTATTCGAAAATTGTATATCCAAATTTCACTTGCCAACCAAACTTTTTAACCAAAACCCGAATAACTTTTACCAAATAATTATTTCGTAACCATTCATTACAAAAAAATACCTACTAGGTTGAGTTAGGTTAGGTTGGATTATGTGAAGTTGGGAAATGAAAATGAAATTCGGCCAAATGAAACTTCTGCGAAAAGTTGGTTGGCAAGTGAAATTCGGCAAAACAATTTTCGGTGAAAAGGCAGAGAACCGTTATTTGGTTTATTATACTTACTCCCAATTTTCATGAAAAATGGCTTTTCGCAGTTCATGTTCGCTCTCAGTGTCGTATTTTTTGCTGTGATGTTTCTTGTAACTGAAATAGAACATAAAATTTTAGTATATTACAGTGGCGGAGCGTCTATGGAACTCGATTTCTAACGGCTTGCCAAATTTCCAGTCAGTTGAGGTTTTTTTACTACGGCTCATAGAGAAAATGAAAACCAATGTAGCCCCCGCCTTCCCTAAGAATATGTTTGACATGCTATCGTCACGTTTTTACAACAATTAATTTTTTAAGAGATACCACTTTTGATAGATTTGGTAGGTATCTAAATTATCTAATATATATTCCGGGGAATGCCGCAGACGAATGCGCAAGCCATCCTGCGACGTTCCCCCTAACGGTACAGCGGACGACGCCGGTGTGTTTTTAGTGTGTAGGCCTCTCCCCTCCCTCCGGCTAAGGGAGTTGTGGGAGGAGGAGGGTCCCACATACCCCCCACTATGGGCCCTCCCCAGGCCCCGGGGGGATGCGTAAAGCATTTTCACACCGACATATAAGCAGCAGTGGCGGTGGGCAAGCCGGTGCTGAATTTGGCTTATAATTTTTTCATGAGATGTAGGAAAACTGCTCAGGCGCCTGAAACTTAGGCAAGCCGACGGGAATCGTTAAATGTAGTTATGGAAGGTTTGCAGGTTTGGTTAATATTATTGCCGATAATTCGAATTGTCTATGTCGTCACACTCGTCACTAGGTACTTGTAAGAGTTTTTTTTTTTTAATTTAAAGCTATTGTACTGCAGAAAACTTACCTTCGAAAAGCAACATCCACATCGGTCTCTTTTGCGGGGTTAAGGTGTTTAATATCTCTGTGGAAATCTTCACCTAATGCCCCCATGTAATCACAATCATCTGTAAAAAATGCCAAATAAGTGTTGTAAAAATCAGGCCAAATGCTGTTATTCAGAAACACAAATTATTACAAAAACTATTTAAAACGGGGTATTTACCGTAAAAAGCGAACTCGAAAGAAGAAGAAAATAACACTATTAACACTCGTTGTAACTTCAGTTACTCCGTGATAATGGCGCATGCAACTGTGCCGAAACATCGGAAACTCACCAACACATATACACATGGTAAATACCCCGTTTTAAATAGTTTTTGTAATAAAATGACCATGTTAGCCTAAAATCGTACACTAATTATTGTAAAACCAATTTGATAACATGATCAAATAGTCGCACCACGCGTGTCAAACAAATATATAAACATCATGTTATAAAGAAAGAAAGGAAAAATTTACTGCCCCGGCCGAGACTCCTCGCGATACAGACTACAGTATAGGTACTAAATCAATTCTAAGCAATCTAAATAGTGCGCATCGCACAATCTAGTCTTCTCCGAGCGCGGTATCTTCCTCCTCGAGCGCAGTTATCTTCCTCCCCAAGCGCGGTTATCTTCCTCTCCGAGCGCGCTTATCTTCCTTCCCGAGCGCGGGCACAATCCCGTTGGTTGGCCATGGCGGTGCAATTGCGGTCTTTCTAATGGTTCTTAAACACGTCATTGAGGAGTTATAATATGTGTGTAGATAAAGCAGTGTATGTAACTGTACATCATGCATTATGTAGCAGTTACATAAACTACTATTATATTACTATTTAAATCACATTCTACAAACGTACCCGTGTCCCCCTCATCCAAATCCTTATCATCAAGAGTGGGCTCAAAATGGTAGTAGTTGGTGATTGTGTGTGCGGTCATCGCGCCGTTTTTGATCAAGTAGTTCTTGGCTTCGAATCTGAGAAAACAACGGTCAGTCATGTCGTTTGGATTAATAATTTAATTACATGGAGCTGATCTGATGATGGAGTTGGAAGGTGGCCAACCCCTCAGCTCCTCAACATTATCCCGTCGTGTTTGGGCTTGCTGCATTCGTCTCAGGTGCGGTCCGAAGGGCTGGGGGGGGGGGGGGGGTGTACACGACCCCCTCAAAAATTCATTTCTATTTTTTTATTAGTGACTCCCCCCCCCCCGAAAATTATGCTGCGACCGCGCCTGATTCATCTTGATGACCAAGTCCTCCGGCCAGATTCGAATTGGCGTCTTCAGCTATCGCGGCTGACGCGCTGACCACTACACCACCCAGTCACTTAAAAATTTCATATCATAAAATATTCAACAAAATAATTTGATTTGCTTTAAGATTGAAAAAAAACTTGTTTTTATGTTCAAAGATAAGTTACTAGTCTTAAGACCACCTTCCTTATACTGTGGGTCAAAGGCAAAATCTACTATCTGCTAATAAACTTAAATCTAAAAAGTTTGTTCTGGTTTTAGGATCAATGAAAAAACTAACTTTCTGCTAACAAAATTAACTCCAAATAGTTAGTTCTGACTTTAACCCGGCGATATAAAGTTCGTCATCTTTTATAATAATTATAATTGCATATATTACCTATACCTGTGACAATGTATTATTAATACAAATAAAGAATTCATTAATATGGAAGGCAGTGAGAAACTGGTCATCACTGGTAAAGTCGAAGGTGAACGACCAAGATACAAGAGCCCAATTCTGCAATGGTCTGACCAAATTCGCTCAGCTCTCAACATTACAGTACACGATGCTCTTCACTGGGCAACAGATAGAGGAAGATGGCGCCAGATCATCAGGGAGAAGCTGTTGAATGACCACGACCCTCAGTGATGAGGGTGCGATGCAAGGAGGAGGATGGAAGGAGTATTACCTGACTGGTATATCATAGTCGTCACTCTGGTACGTGTAGAGAGCTCTCTCCTGCCATCTCTTTTCTTCGTAAACTCTTCCATATTTCCACACCTTCACAGTTCTGCCTTCTAACTCTTGTTTGCCTAAACCAAATGAGACATTTTAAATGAATCTAGGGCGTGGCGTGGACTCTTTATTAATATAACAGTATCTTTTAATGCTCATGGGTAGATATTCGAACGGGTAAGTAATATAAGACATAAGAACTTATTGTATACAGTGTGTGTCTTTCATAACGACATTGGTTTTAAATAACGATAGTTTAAATTGCTGTTAACAGTTTTATCAAAAGAATATAACGATTACCTTTTATAATTAAGAGTAATTAATTTAAAAAAAATCTCGAGCAGCAATGCTTCGCTAAGTATTTCGCGATAGCAGGGCGGTTAAGTCCTTTTCATACGAACAAGGTCACTTGTCATGATTTTGACGGTCTTGTCAGGATGTCACTAAGAGCGAAATTTCAATGAAATCACATGTCAATTGGTAAGTTTAATTTATTACGAATACATTGCGTGCCTAATTAAATTGTATGAAATTTTATTTTTTAATTTTTTAACTAAATTATGCTAATTTCAGTTCATTAGGAGTTATACTTTCAGCCGTTTCCAGCTCATTTTGAACAACCTACCCGCTTAGCTACTTTTGCTGCTGACTGTATGTAAGTACTTGCCTTTAAGCTCAAAATATTCGACTTTAGGAAGAGCGGCTTCGATATCTTTCTGGTCCTTGACACGGTGCTGGATGCACTTGATCTGGTTCTGGTAGTCCTCCGTTGATTCCGGGAACAGCTGTATTAGTAAACACTAGTTTAGAGTTCGGTAATAGTACATTACGCACCTAGGGCGGTAAAATAAAGAACGGCTCAGATCGCGGGTATTTGTGGTAACCGAAGGTAAGGGCCATAAACAAGCGATCTGAGGCCTTTATTGCCGCCCGTGGTGCGTACACGATTTTACGTCTTTACTTGGGTGTCAGGTAGGTGAGATTTGCCGCTGCGCCCGTGGGCGGCTTTTACTTACCGCCCAGAGTGACGTAAACTTGTTTTATCTACACCCATATCATAAACCCTCCATGATGCGTTCAAAAACCGCACGTTATAACCACCATAAAAATAGATTGTTTCGTTAGTAGTTAGAACAAATGTCTTATCTGAAACGATGTTATTATTATCAAATAATAAGCAAAAATTCGATATCATTATGAAAATCCGGGTGGGCCCCGCCCGGGCGCCCGCCGGCACGCGCCCCTCCGACCGCCGGCACAATCGAGTTGGCCATGGCGACGGCGCTGCAATCCGTGCAATGGCAGTCATTCAATCATCATTTCGGGTTTATAATATGTTAGATAAAGCAGTGTATGCAACTGTACATAAACTACTATTATATATTTCGATAAAAGTAAATATACGCACACTGTATACGCAGGCATATTCGTTCTCGGTCTTCCATTGGTAGTACTTCTTAACCAAGCCGTTGTAGAAATCAATACGGGATTTATTGACGGCAGCACTGGACCTGATGAACAAACAGACAAATAAACAACGTGCATGTGAAAGCCCCTGGAGTTGCAAGTGTCCATAGGCTACGGTAACCGCTTATCGTCAGGGCCGTATGCTTGTCGACACCGTTTTGCCCGCGGCTTATATTAGTCACCCGTAATCTTTGCCAACTTTTGCCGTAAGACAATCAAAATTGGTAGTCACAAAGGACCGATAAAGCACTTCGATAGTATTAGTTCAGTGTAAGGGAGCCTTGGCAGGCGGCAATGATACGAGTATGGAGTTCAAGTTATACAAGACACTTACTCGCGATAGAATCTATAGGTTTTGTGAATATAGCGTCTGTCATGCCGTAGTTCCGACTCCATTTTGTTTGTGTTTGTTTGTTTTATTTTCCTAGTCTAAGGACATGTGTATATTATTATGAAGTCGATTGAAAGTATTTACCAAATCTCCATGGTCTCCAAGATGCCTCCATCTAGGTTTATCATCTCCGCCTTTATGTGGTACTCCGGCGGCCATACTGGACCTTCCGACTCATCTGTGAAAAAAATACTTATAATACCCTTAAAATAATTATTAGATTGGCTGGTAGAGAATGCCTTATGGCATTAAGTCCGCCTTTTGTACGTTAAGTTTTCTTATCTGCAATAAAGATTAAATTAAATAAATACCAAAAACATGTGATAAGATAATAATGATTTTTTTATTTGTTAAAATACTAGTGGTTTTATAAGTCATAAGATGTCAAGAGCACATCTATAGTAGATTGTTCAACAAGGGACTAAAACAAGCCATAATGACACGAGATGTTTAGCCACCCGAGCGTAGCGAGGCCCTTTAGTCTCGCGTTAAACACTCGAATCTACTTTTCACTTTGAATGCGAGGAAAAAATAACGACATTCTACACAAAATCTCAATATTTATAATGGCAAAAATTTAAATTATCAATAAAATTTGTTAGGCGGTTTATGTTTTTTTTTTTATCGAGTTTGTTTAATATTTTCGCAGTTGTCATTTTAAGGTTATATGCGTGGTCCAAAATTGTCTATGCACAATCACTAAAAAGGGCGGTAATCGTCCATTCATAAACACCGTGAGTGGCTGTTTAGGGGTTCCCAAAGTAAATTAAAAAAAAATATTTTAGTCCCCCTAGAGATTAATAAAGAGTTTTAGTCCCGATCTGCAGAGACTAAAGTAACATTTTAAGAGCATGAGAAGTGAAAAAACTAATACATGTTGGCTCCGCCGTTTTAGTAAACCTATACTATAATAAAATAAATAAGTATAATTATATTTATTAAAAGATAAAAGATAAAGATAAAAGATATTTATTCTTCAATTTAGGCACATTACAATGCACTTATGAACGTCAGAGAGAAAAGAAACTACCACCGGTTCTAACCCTACACCTCTGACCCGAGAAGTATTACTTATTACCGGCAAGAAACTCGGCGGGACTTATTTTTTCAAAACAGTACTACAAATACATTAAAGATACTATATACAATAATGCGTAGTTCTTCAAGAAGGCATATCAAAACAGCTTGAGAGACAGACATGTACCTGCCTATTGTGTAATTAAAATGAAAAATAAAAATAAAATCCAAATCTGACTGCTTCGCAATACGTTTGATATTCTTTCTTACTTGAACTGTGTCCTCTAAATGTTAGATGATTTTATAGATTCTGGTTTGGGCCATGCATATATGTCTGTCATATAGTCCTCGACCCTGTAATAACCCTTTGACATTAAAGTTTTTTTCAAGTATTTCTTAAGAGCGGGCTATTTTTCAAGTATTTATTTTATTATTTACCCATACTATACATAATTATATTAATTATATTATTCAGGTAGCTCGTCTCTGGAACGGACTTCCCACTGAAATAAGGAAAACTCCGTCGAGCCATGGTTCCAAAAGGACTCAAGCTGTCTGAAACATTATTATTATTATTTATTTATTTATTTATTATACCAACAACAAAATTATATTATAATCGGAGACCCTGCAAAACTGTCTCAATAGTTTGACTGCAGGAAGGAGTTAAAATTAAACAGACTAATTTTTATACTTAGTTCTATTCACTTATATTTACTATGGCAGTGTGTTTAATAAATAAAACTTTAGTTTTCTCTTAAAACTACTTAGGTTTCGTTCTAGGCGGATGTCCTCAGGTAAGCTATTGAGTATGTATGGCAATCGGTTTCTTAAGGTTCTATCTCCGAAATAATTATTAATCCTAGGCACTTCAAATTTACCTGTAGATTTAAATGTAGTGCGTAGTGACTAAACTAAACACAAGTGCACGAAAAAAAAAGCTTCCGGGATATTCGCAATCTAAGACATTATTTTATTATGTTGAAAATATTTCCTCGTGACAAGTATTTATTTCCTTTAACGAAAATAAAATAATGTTTTAAATATAACGAAGCGAATATATTCTTACAGGTTTTCTAGTTTTCTTTTACCTAAGATAATACTTGTTTGATTAAAGTACAATCTCTCTTATTACTCAATATACTCTTGAAACAATACATTTTTGTATTTCTATTTTAAGAAGACGTGGTTTTATTAAGTGAAGAATCATATTTTTGGTAAAGGAAATAAATACTTGTCACGAGAAAATATTTCCAAGATAATAATGTCTTGGATTGAGAATATCCCGGAAGCTTTTTTTCCGTGTGAGTATAGCGATTTGTAGTTTATACACTATTAGTTTTATATTGAATCTTACCCATCAAACTATATCCAACGATATAATTAACACAAATCAATAAAAATAAAATACTAAGAGAAGCCATGTTAGCAATATAAAACAGTAAAAAATAATGCCACGTTCTTTTATAGCAGAGTTTATCAAATATTGCATGTGAATTATGCTAATTATATAACACGATAACGACAATTATTTGCAATGTATATTTAGGTCTTAACCGACATCTAGGGCTGCCATCTCTAAATTCGCCGAACCCGGACAATAATTAAAAAAACCCGGATATTTGGCGTAAATCGCCTTTATTTCCCCGCACGTGTCCAAATCAATAATGGCACTAAATAATTAAATCCAATGGGTTGTTTCCTCACATAAACAGTACACTTGTCTTATTGAAAACCTCCCCCGGACGCACCCCGGACGGCCTCCAAACTAGGACAAATCCGGGGAAACCCGGACGGATGGCAGCCCTACCGACATCTGAAAAATATACCTACATACAAGGAGTAATAAATATGCTGGTGATCCTTTTAAAAGGGCATAGGTAATGGTAAGAATTGAGTTAGACGAAAGACCTGCTGACTTTATACAATTTAGTAACTTCAATCTCCCGGCAGTCCCGGCGGATTGTGCCGGTCCCCCCCCCCCCGGCGACGGCTACAATATTGTATGAAAATCCTTTGTACCATCGTTGGCGATGCTACAATATGCGATCATAAAAGCTCTATCGAAAAATATGTGCTAATAGTTCCGTCTACACGGTCTCAATTCAAGCATTGCAGTCGACGAGTGTAAAAAAGTTACTTTTTCATTATAACATATATTTTTAAAATCTCTCTCAACTGCTCAAAGGTTAACTGGAAGAAATCCCTTATAGGGATAAGTTCGCCTTTGTACATATTTGCTGTGTTATATATTTCTGTTGTGTTTTCCTGTACAATAAAGTGTTTTACTACTACTACTACTATTTTTCTGAGGTAATTTGTTTGAATAATACTCTGTGAGTATTCTTTAAGTACGTTACATTTTGAGTGATAATCCCAGAGAAAAATGTGATAATGTCTTCGAGAAGTGGTTGATCACATGATAAGGCAAGTAGGGATGAATTCTGTATAATTTATAATTTTGTAGGGAGATTTTACATTTCATTTCTAGTTACTTTGTTGATAAACATAATTTTAATATTTTGTGAAGGTTTTTGAATATTTAATTCACTTCACTGCATTGAGTTATAAAATCATTGCTTCACTGTAAAAAAAACATTGTTAATCAATATGATTAATATGTATTTTGTAACTTTCATAGATAAGCAACAGTCTAATATTTTTGTTAATTATATACATTAATTGGTTTAATGATTTGCGATAATTTTAGTGAACTAAATTGTTTTAATTTTTTTAATCGTATTAATTTGAGAATGTAAATAAATTATTATAATTAATATAGGTACAGGAAAGTTAAGGAGAAGTTATGATTCTAAAAGAATAAGATAAAATTAAATTTATTATGTTTTCAACCGACTTCAAGATTTCGATGCAGGAGGTTCTCAATTCGTCGGGATCTTTGCTTGCTTTTTTTGCTATTTTTTTATGTATTTTCGCCGATTATTTGAAGACGGCTGGGGGGTGATTTTTGAGATTCGAGCGCTCGAATACGACATTTAAAACTCCGTGTAAAACGATGAAATGGTGTTTTAAATATAACAGCGGTAGGAAATTAAAATCATGATTGTTTAAACTATTAATTTAATAATAGAGACAAATTTTTGTGTGTGATTATTTTGGAGCTAAATTTTCTTGAATTCAGGCCCTCGAATCTCAAAAATTGCCCCCCTGGACCGACTTGGAAAATTATTTTTTTATTTGATAGAGTAAAAGAGTATAACGCGCGTGTATGTATCTCTGGAGTAGCAGGCATCTAAAGGCTACGCTACGGTAGCTGCTTCTTATCTAATAGTCTTTATTGCTGGTACTAAACATATCACAACTTTTATTAAATTACAATTTCATCGCGTATCACACATCGGTTTCCCGGTCTAGTCATCAGCGTATCTCGTGACACATAGGCCTCTTCCAGCTTCTTCCATTCTTCTCTGTTCATTGCTTTTTTGGGCCTTTCTGCTCCTCCGGTTTTTTAAATATCGTCTCCCCATCTTTTATATTGGCCACCTTGTTTCCTTTTTCCATCTGATGGGAGCCACTCAGTTATAATTTTTGTCCATTTTGTCCTGCTATCTCTTGTCATATGTCCTGTCCATCGCCATTTTAGCTGTCTTATTTTTATGATTATATCTTCTACTCTTGTTTTAGCTCTTATTTCTTCTGCTCGTTTGCGGTCTTTTAGACTGGCGCCTATCATACTTCTTTCGATTCCTCTCTGGCAGCTGCTTACTGTCAGGTGGACCATACGCTTGTTTGCCACCATCATGGTATAACAAAAATAAATATGTAGGCTGTTGAGGCGGTGGCGCGCCAGCTCTAACGCCATCGCCATCCTGTTCACGTTGGCCGATCGGTGGGACTCACCGTGGCTGAAGCTACCAGTGGGTGCAGCTACATGACCCAGTATGTCGAAATTCGTTTGAATATTATGTTTGTACTCTCTGTTTGTACTACCTTAGATTTTAAGTATTATCATGTTACTAACACATGGATTTTTGTTCGAAATAAATGATTATTGATTGATTGATTGATATACATATGTATAGACGCTCTTGGCCTTAACAGTTAGATTAGAATTTGTACACAAATGGGAACTAATTAATATAATATTATACTTACAGGGGTTCATATAAAGTTATTCATTTAGTTTTACCCAAAATGGCGACCACAACGGCCGTTTTGTGTTTAGTGTATTTGTTTAATTTATCTTCTGGCTACGTTTTGTTGGGTAATTAATTATAGCTTTTTTATTTCAATACACTATGTACTAAGCATCTTTTATTAATGGACCAACCCATAGGAAATTTCAAAATATGACCAGTGAAATGTATGAAACAGCCAAATTTTTTTTTGTGATTTCGGGTTGGACCCATAATAAAAGATGCTCAATTGCTCAGTATGACCTATAAACATTAACGGGTTTGAGTAAATGTTTTTCGTTCAGATACATACCCGTTTATTCATAAACGTATTGCAAACCTCATTTAACTAAATCATCTTTTGTCCTTATCTGTCACATTGACAGTTGTGTTTGTTAGAAACAGACAAAATACATTTTAACTAAATGAGGTTTGTAACACGTTTATGAATAAGCGGGATAGTGTATAGCAACAATTTAAACTTTTATTCCTGTTCATTTTTAGGGTTCCATACACAAAGGGTTTTTACTAGGGACCCCATTACTAAGACCAGAAGTTCGATTTTTGAATCTCACCGGTGACTTTTTTTGTATGCAGCCGATGACTATTTAGTACGAAATAAGTCACCCGATGAGATTCAAAAATCGAACTCCAGGCTGTATATCTCATGAACCGTGATAGCTCTCTAGTCAGAGTTAGGAGATTGAAGTTACGCAGCAGGTCTTACCTTACGTCAAACTCAATTCTTACCGGCTTGCCTATATTGAGCACTCGTAGAAAAAGTATTGTATACAATAATGACATAATCAAGCATTTCAATTGTGTACCTTACTTAGGCCACTCAGCAAGCTTCGTGGCCTAAACAGTAAACACGGTACTCAACTGAAAAGCTCTCAATTATGTCACGATTTTATAAAATACAATTTTACCACCCCGTGTTAACACGAACTTTTCGGAATTCTCTTTGATTTGAGTTATGAAGATTCCGCTCTAAATTATATTAAAAAGTTACAGTTTCTAAACCTTTTTTTTAAGACGATGACGAGGATTTGAGTGAAATATTGTCTCTGCCCGCCGAGTATAACCTCAAAGCCGAAAGAATCGACCTCCTTACCGACATCAAGTTACCTATGGAGCTATGGTACAATACACCGTGTTTTTTTATTATTAACCCATGGCCGCCAAAGTCGTGATATCACGCGCACGGAACGTCGTGCCGTCAGCGCCAGGACGTGATATCACGTATATAATAACCGGATTGCCTTGCGCGCTCGCGCTGGGGGCACGATTTTTCCGTCCGATGCTTGGACGTTTCACAGTTTTATTTAGCTGACCCCATATATTTGTTTGTGTCATTATACGCATCAAATCTTGTAAGTTAAATTTCAACCACTTCCCGGTGTCTGATTGAGCTGAAATTCGGTATACTTCCGTAGTTTACATGACTATGCTACTAGGTATAGTCAGCAATAAAAGTATGTACCAAAAAAAGTATTATCGTATATAACGAGCTCTACCATATGACACGACATTATTTGCATATCTTGTTGAAGTGAAACTTCTTGTGCGACTTGCAACGGGGTTAGACAATTTTATTTTATATACAGGGTGTCCCAGAAATCGACGTCAAGCCGTGAATGGATGATAGACCAAGTTATAACAGTTATCAGAAAAATACAAAAAAAAATCTATCACATGTTCTTCAAAATTTTTGACCATAATTTTTTCTGATAACTGTTATAACTTGGTCTATCATCCATTCACGGCTTGACGTCGATTTCTGGGACACCCTGTATATTCTAATTTCTACCCGTTCCTATTTTCATTTAAACATTCTTCCGCGTTTCTTTCCAGTTCCACTTCTTCCGCGCGGAGGGACTCCACGCACAATCACAATTTTTTTCTGTTTTTGTTCACAATCACCTCCCCTCAAAAAAGACTAATTCGAAATGCTTATATTGACTACATAATCTACAAATATAGTATTCTTGCAGGTATAGTACGGAGTACAATAGGTCCCGCGTCGACGTGTATGGTGGTATGGTAAAGCGGTATTACTACTGGGGGGAGGGGGGTGCAAATGGCAAGGACGGAATTATTTACATGGTAAGTCTGCTCAATTTTCATCCCCTCCAGTTCGTCAATATTTAGGGTTCAGTAGGAACACTTACAGTTTCGCCACATCTGTCTGTCCGTCTGTCCGCAGCCTAACTCAGTGACCGTTAGCAGTTAATAAAACGCTGTATTGTAATAGACCGGTGACTACGGAACCCTACAATAAGCATGGCCCGACGTGCGTTTTAATTTATTGCTCCTATTACAGAGACACACTATGTATGAGACTGCGAATGTCATGTCGCTAAGTGTGGTACGTCCATTAATTTAGTATTCTAATAGATGATCTATCTAGAATCAAATTTTATGCGCCATGTTTGGCGGTTGACAGCTATAACATCAAAGAGTTGTTGAATTCGTTTTCGTCGCTAAAAATTGTTACACAAAGAAAATACAGCCAGCTACAGATTTACATACAAAACTTATATTTTGCTATATTTTCTTTGTATTACAATTTTCAGCAACGAAAACGAATTTCAGGCCTAGACCTGTACTACTAGAATGCCCATGCTAAATTTCGTGGTTCTAAAGCATGTTGTTTTAAAATGAGAGCTGAACAACGTTTGTATGGGGACGCGAGTTCACGCGAGCGTCCTGGCGACTCTTAAGTCTATAACTTTGTTTATTGTAAAGTAATTATCAAACTAAAATTAAACTTAAAAATTATACTATAGAACTATTTGAAGCTCAAGCCAATCGCGCCATCTGCGTGAAAGCACCCTAAAGATACCCATATTAAGTTATATTCCAACCAAAAAGAGTAGAAATTAAAAAGTGGCAACATCGTAGTGTCGTCCCTTTCAAATCAATCTAAAAATGAACTCTTATTGGTCGGAATATATATGTGTTATTTTTGTGATATATTTGTAAATAAAAAAAGTTATGTAATCTAATATTGTTAACAAGGCACACCCCAAATGGACAGAGAAGGAAGGCCATACGGTCTTCTGTGCCGAGCGGAATATGGACGAGGAGGAACCTTTGGACGCATTTCCAGCTGAGGAGGAGTATGTTAATGAAGGTAAGATCATATAGTAACTTATACACCGTGGGCAGATTAAACACGACAGGTTTTAACCACGTATTCCCGAGGCCAAAAGAAGCAAAAAACGTCATACGACTTTTGGCCAAATTGCCAAAAAAAAAATTTATTTTTTCGTTTTTTTGGAATTTTCATATTGTTTTAAACATAAGAAGTACCTAAATTTTATTACTAAAAATATCACTTACAATTATTTTTTTCCTAATAATTAGTTACTTACTGAAAAGTTTTTTGTTACATTGACATCTGTCAATAAAGATCTCCTCATCAGACTAGTCTCCATAGTGGTGATATCGTCATCAAACAGGCATTTTTCGCTCAGATACAATAGTGTTTGAATTTTTTTTTAATTGGCATTTACTCTGGAACTAAGGCGAAATCGACCTAGAGTTATACAATGTTTTTGCCTTCTTTTGGCTTCGGGAATCCATGGTTAGAATCCGTCGGGTTTAATCTGCCCACGGTGTATAGTAGAGCAGCACAGCCTAAGAACTATTTGAAGTAGCTCAGTTGGCAGAGCGATGGGCATGTTTCCCAGAGTCGCGAGTTCTACTTTCACCTGAGGCAGTGGATTTTTCTACTTTTCCTTTATTTCTAAACATTGTTGTATCGTTAGCAGACGTTCTGCTTAATACAAAAATAAAATAAACTATTTGAAGCTCAAGCCAATCGCGCCATCTGCGTGAAAGCCCCCTAAAGATACCCAAAATGTAAGAGGAAATGTCACCTGCTCTGCTACTCCACCTAGTAACGAATATCGTACATACTAGTACACTAGTAGCTACTAGGTGGAGTAGCAGTACAGGTTACATTTCCTTTTACATTTTGGGTATCTTTAGGTGGCTTTCACATAGATGGCGCGATTGACTTGAGCTTCAAATAGTTCTTAGGCTGTGCTGCTCTACTATATAAGTTACTCTATGGTAAGATGTATGTTTGACTTGGCGAGTGCACTTAGGAGGTCTAGAGAGGGAGGGGTCTAATTACATTTGAATAAATAACAAATGATTACCGTAAAATGGGGTGAGTAGGGACGAAACTGACATTCAAAGTCATTTCAAACCTCGATAACATTTTATTTTTACACGTGCAAACTGAATGGTGTACATAATAAGTGTTCCGGACGTTTGTACGGGTAGTTCCATTTCATAACTTTGACGATAAATAGGAAATCCCACCTCAGCACGCAAGTAGTCCCTTGTAATTGGGGTGATATGGAATTGCATACAAAGGTGTTTTTGGAAGATAGTTGGATCGATTTAGTTTTTTATTATGAGTATATAGCTCCATTTTTAATTGGAATACCTACATTATTTTTGTAGCAGTAGCCTTAAAATCTCATTTCACCCCCCTTTCATCCCTTCTCTCCCCATTCATAACCCAACTCTCCCCGCGAACCCTACTGGGGTGAGTAGGGTTTTATTTTACGGTGCGCTTTATTATTTTTTAATCAACAGAAACTCATTAAATGTCGATTGTACATATTTTATAGGCCAATTAGGGACCTAATCTAATCTTTTCTTAATTAACTCATTTTAGTTACGAAAATTGGCCATATAAATTTTAAATCAAACATTACAGAAAATATTAGATTGGGGTCCAAAAATACAACTTCGGCAATTATATACCTTGCCTAAGCTTACCCTGGTACCTCCTTTTTTCAATCTAAATGTTTTACCGGTCTGTCATTCTGACCTCCACAGATGAATAACTGCCAGATGCCCGGATCTCTTAACAAGGATGGAAACTAACTAGAGGGGTTCCGTCGCTTTCTTTATCGTGTCACCTACCGGGGCCAGTTCTTGATCTTAAGGGGCCGAGACTAAAATATAAATGTGTGTCAATGCAGTAACGAGTGCGAGTGAGATACCGTCCCCTACTTTGATGCCCTCTTTCGGATCATTTTCTCTAGTCAAAATAGTCAAATCACCGTTCTTGATCAGTGTGATAAGGCGCAATTAAGTTTGGTAAAATAAGTATATGAACTGTCCGCCTTAACTATAGGATGTGTACAGTCGGCCAAAAATGTGGTCTGCCACCCTACGGTTGAGGTTCGTTTGAACGTCATGCACGACCTTGTTGTGCATGTTTTAAGAGTCCGGTAAACTTTTTTTTCGATTTCGTTCAACTTTTTGATGCTATTTTGCAGTAACTAACATAACCTCTATAATTGTGTATACATATTATGAAAAATTGTTTCTTTTTGGATGGAATAAATACAACGATTTTTTAATTTTATGCTTAATTTATAAATAATTCACCCTAATCTAACACCATTTTCGCGATTTTTGCTTGAAGAGGTGAAAAGAATAAGGTTTTTATTGATTAAAATTAAGTTATACAAGTACGCAAAATATATAAATACATTGGAAAATGAGTCGCCTGAGGAATAAATGTAACAGTTTTTTTCATTTTCATATATATTTTTTAAGGGAGAGTATGTTTTGCTAGAGCAATTTTGCTAAAAATTGCCGAAGTTTAGGTGTAATTTTTGGGAAGATATTAAAGTATTTTACAAATATAAAAATACGGAAACAAATTTCACTTCATGCTTTATTCAGATAGTACAAAACATATTAGGATCCATAACAAATAATAATTAAAAATCGTACGACAAAATTGCACGAATCAACGTCCTCACTAAACAAGATCTGTAAGAATTGAGTTTTAAGGTATTAAATATTAATATATGTCGACCTAAAGTACTTTTTTGCAATAACAAGACTTCAAGCTATCTTACAAAATGCAATTCATATGCATAATGTCATTATTAGCGATTTTCGTTTTCAAATCGTTACCGGACTCTTAAACTCCCTTAGAAAAGTCAACCTTAGCGATCGTTAGATCTCGCAGAAACTTTTGTCAAAACTGGTAGACCACTTTTTTGGCCCACTGTACTTGACTTTGACTAGAAAATGAAGACTTATTTAGTAGAAAAAAAAACCGGCCAAGTGCGAGTCGGACTCGCGCACCGAGGGTTCCGTAAAAACCTATAACAATTGCTATTTCTTATGATTGCGTGGACATGAAAGTTTCGTTTTGCTACAGCAGAAAGATACTATAGAGCTGAGTATATGATATGAATTTCAATTTAATACCTCTACGCGTTTACGAGGAAACAGGTAGTAAGTTTAAAATTAAAAAAAATATTTTATGTACGATTTTATTAAAAATGTCTTCTTTTCGTAATTTTTCCTTTGTCTGTGCTATTTGAAGTTTCTTCGTGCCAAGTTTCAAGTTTCTGAGTTTACGGGAAGTACCCCGTAGGTTTTGCGAGTGTAAAAACTATAAAATTTGCAGCATAAACGACTGTATCTTTTGATTGCGTTGGATTTTAAGTTTGATTTTTTCACAGCTTTAAGGGACAATAGACCTGAGTATTTGATATAAATTTCAGCTTGATACCTTCACGCGTTCCTGAGAAAAATGGTCTTGACAGACAGACAGACGGACAACAAAGTGATCCTATAAGGGTTCCGTTTTTTCCTTTTGAGGTATGGACCCCTAATAACGGTGGATTTCGCCTTAAGACGGTAAGAGGCAAAATGGCGAGT
Source organism: Pammene fasciana (assembly GCA_911728535.1). Classification (NCBI taxonomy): domain Eukaryota; kingdom Metazoa; phylum Arthropoda; class Insecta; order Lepidoptera; family Tortricidae; genus Pammene; species Pammene fasciana. Next base: position 11,751,811 of record OU452294.1, on the reverse strand, counting down.
TTTGAAACGTTTTTCCCAAAAATCGCATAATCACTCTAATAAAAAAAAGTATGTCCGCTACTCTATTCGGGCCTTAATAATAACTCATTTTTAGGAAAAACTTATCACGAGGGTCGGGAGGTGGACGTTTGGAAGTTCACGGAGGACGAGGAGGAAGAGGACGTCAGGAGGGAACTCGTTCTTTACACCTACAGAACGAAGAGAGGGGAGGATATCCCAGTCCAGTATGTAGTATAAATATTTTTCTGTATCCTTTATAGCCAGCTTAAACTAGGAAAGCAACCGAGACTCCACCATTTGTCTCAAAGAATGCTTGCAGAGACCGTGGAGACCGTAGGAACGTGGAGAGTAATAGGGTGGTCCAAATAAAAGTTTTTGGATATTTTTCTCCCCACTTTAAATATTTTATCTACACCCATATCATAAACCCTCCATGATGCGTTCAAAAACCGCACGTTATAACCACCATTAAAATAGATTGTTTCGTTAGAAGTTAGAACAAATGTCTTATCTGTAACGATGTTATTAATAAGTAAAAATTCGATATCATTATGAAAATCCGGGATGCTCCGACCCGCCGGCACGCGCCCCGCCGACCGCCGGCACAATCGAGTTGGCCATGGCGATGGCGTGCAATCCGTGCAATGGCAGTCATTCAATCATCATTTCGGGATTATAATATGTGTGTAGATAAAGCAGTGTGTATGCAACTGTACGTAATTAGGCCTTAAAACACTCGTGTGATCTTATTATGAAACTCACTTCGTTCATTTCATAAAACCACACTCGTGTTTTAAGGACCCCTATTACGTAACAGTTACATTTTAAACTACTAATATTTTTTTACTAACTCGTTCAAATACTTTATCTATCTAACTAATATTATCGTTAAACTAATGGTGCCGCTGTGGCCAGGGTAACCTAGTGGTTAGGGCGTCTGCCGTGTATACAGAAGACGCTGGTTCGATCCCAGCCCGTCCCGGAGGCCTTTTTAATTTTTTTCATTGTTTATGATATAATTGGCGAAATCAAAGCCACACGACTCCGCTGGCTTGGACACCTGGAGAGGATGGGAGAGGATCGAACTGTGAGAAGGGCGTAAGTGAGGCACCCGGGTGGAAAGCGTCCGTTGGGACGCCCCAGATACCGCTGGAGAGACGAAGCCCTGAAAGATATCCGTCCTTGGAATACCGGACTGGTGTGAAGTGGCGCAGAACAGGGCAGAGTGGCGTTCTCTTGTGTGAGAGGCCAAGATTCGTTTTGGGTCACTGAGCCAGTGAAGTAGTAGTAGTAGTACCTAGTTTATGACATCTATATAATTTTATAAAGTTTTAAATCTTATGATAAAATTACCTGTAATAGCGCTGTTAGTAAAAAAATAGTTAAAATTTTTATTAAGGAACACGTTTTTTTATAATGTTTTGAATAAAAATAATTGGTAGGTTTATATGAATATGTTAAAATATGTATGGAAACACATTTTCCAGAATTGAAGAAAAAAAGATGAATATGATGTTGGGTTCAATAGAAAAACACGTAATTTTCAATTACGATCACTTCAACCCTCTGTTTTGTGAGGAAGACCTTGACGCCGAGAAAGGTTTGTTCAACAATATTGATTCTTAAATATCAGATTTAGGCATTTTAAGGAGCACGTCAGTATTTTTATAATATCTAGACAGATGTGCCCGGCGGACAGATCCGTCCGCATATAAATCCGTGTCCAATTCGCGCCATACATGGACGGATCTATTCGCCGGGCATATCTGCTAGACAAATCCGGCGGGCAGATCTGGAGGGTGATTTTTGAGATTCGAGCACTCGAAAGTGACATTTAAAAGTCTAAATAAAACGATGAAATTATGTTTTAAAAACAACACTTATGGAAATTTTAAATCATGATTATTTAAACTATTAATTCCATGCAAAAAAATTGGCGACAAACTTTTGTGTGCGATTATTTTCGAGCTTAATTTTTTTAAATTCGAGCGTTCGGCTGCCAAAAATCGCCCCCCTGTGCGTATATACCTAGATGTAGATGTAGTGTAGGGACGCCCGGCCGGAATCAGGCGGGCTGTCGATCGCTGATCGCGTTCATTCAGCCCAGCGTATATACCTATCTAATACATACTATCATCAGCTGATGTTATTATTATGTAGATAGTAATTTTTCTCAAGATATCAGTTTTGTATGAGTCAATGCATCGATAAATTTCTCCTTTTTTTTAGAGGAGTCTTGTGAATGGACAACCGACGAATTTAGCGGGAACATGAAAATTTTACATCCCGCCTTCCATACTGACCTCGATTTAGCTTTCAACAGGTAAGCTTACACGGAAAAAAAGATATCTTCAGCCAAGAATATCAAAGCGAAAATATTATTGTTTAAACATAAGTAAATATTTACTTGGACTAATTTTATATCTTTAGCCCAAGATATATTTTACTTCGATAAAGACACTTGAATAAAGATCACTTTCTAGGCAAATTGTTTTCGTTATATACAAAACAATATTGTTTTGACGAAGAGGATTTGTCTTCGATGAAGATAGTTTTTTTCCACCAATTCGCCAACCGAAAATTGTCGCTAGTTATACTACTTAAGGGGATGACAACAGCTAAATTCTAGAGATGCACCGAATATCCGGTTACTATCCGGTATCCGGCCTATCCGGCCCTTATTTTAGTATCCGGCCGGATACCGGATATCTTCGTACTATCCGGCCGGATACCGGATGTAGTCAGAGTCGCCCACTAGTCATACATATTTTTTTTTTTTACACAAAAATACTCGAGCGCGTGTGTACTTTTGCAAGAAGCTACTCCTTACTGACATAATAAAATTCGTTTTGTTGCCTAGAATTCCTAGGAATGTATCCGCGCGAACGTTCACTACGACACAGGTCGAAACCTGCACGACGCGCACCTGCTAAACTCAAATTGTAGGTATAGTACCGCCGGCCGAATATTCGGCGGCCGGATACCGAATATTCGGCGGAGGGTCAGGCCGAATATCCGGTATCCGGTATCCGGCCAAACCACTATCCGTTGCATCTCTACTAAATTCCATCCCTATCTTTTTCAGCGCGAGTGAAAGGAAAACACTGTGTTACGATTAGTATGTGAGCTCATTGCAAATTTTGCAAACCATTGAATTAAAAAAAACTATGAATTGAGAAAAAAAAAATTAAGTCGTTAGCATTATAGTAGGGTTTTGTCTCAGTACAAATGCGAAAAAAATTGTGCGCATCGAGAAAAAGTTGTGAATTTTTGACCATAGATAGAGTGAGCAAAGATGAATATTTTTTAGTATTGGAGGTCTGTAAAATTTTTGGACCTTCACGTCAAAATCAGGGGTCCCGTGCAATATATTATTACTCTCTGGTTAAGACTGCTAGGGGTTGTTTGGTATCGTTTCCGTGTAAAATAGACATGCAGAATTCATTTCTGATATTAAAAAAGTAAAAATCCGTATTAAAAAAAAAGAACTGGGGAGAGGAAAAACACGAAAAAATATTTTATTTATTATAACGTTATATAAGAAAAATATCATAAGGAAGCATATTTAATGCAGTTTCTAAATATATACAGTTTAAAAGCTTTTACCATACACAAACTACACGAAAAAAAATCATTCACGTCATGGTATATATGTTTTCTTATTTTCTCCATAGTAAGTATCGAAAATCAATGTGAAACGTGAGCATCCGTCGCATATTGACCTTCAAATGTATGTATTGCTTATTATTTGACAATCTTGCTCAGAGTAGGTACCTTCTACAAAATGCAGAAACTAAAAAAAAAGTAAAAACACTTGCTCGCAATTAATACTTAATTTAGTAAGGAAATATGTGTTTTTAATTCTTTTTTTTCATTTCGTAGAAGGTATTCTGAGCAAAATTGATTAATAATACGCAATACATACATTTTAAGGTCAATACGCTATGGATGTTCACGTTTCACATTGATTTTCGATACTTACTATGGAGAAAACATATACACCATGAAGCGAATGATTATTTTTCGCGTAGTTTTTGTATGGTAAATGCTTTAAAATTTTATATATTTACAAACTGCATTAAATATGCTTCCTTGTGATATTTTTTTTATTGAAATTTAAATGATATTTATTAGTTATATAACGTTCTAAAAAATAATCTTTTTTTGAGTGATTTTCCTCTCCGCGAAACTTTTTTTTTATTACGGATTTTTTCTTTTTTAATGTCAAAAATGAATTCTGCATGTCTGTTTTATACGGAAATGACACCACACAACCCCTAGCAGCTTTAACCAGAAAGTAATAACTTATTGCACGGGGCCCCTGATTTTGACGTGAAGGTCCAAAAAAATTTCGGACCTCCAATACTAAAAAATATTTATCGTGGGCCATTCTATCCGTGGTCAAAAAATCACAACTTTTTCTCGATGCGCACAATTTTTACAAATTCGAGCTCAGCTATTAGTGTGGTGGAATTTTGTCCTTAATTATAGACATATAAGCCAAGAAAATAAAGAAATACAACTGTTTAAAGCTAATTTTAAGACGTAACTTTGGAATTATTTTCTATCGAGCCAATTTCGTCCCATAGTGTATCGGAATTAACAAAGTTCTTCCAAATATAACGAATATTATTATTTTTTTTTACTTTCCCGGAACAAGTACCTAGTTATAGCTAAAAACTGTTTAAGTAAAGTCAATTTGAAGGTCATCGGGTGTTGGCCTCTTAAGTAAGTACATGTATTTAACAAGTACAGCCTTGGCCAGAAGTGTTGAGCACTAATGCGATTTTAATACAAAACTGGAAAGTTTAGTCCATCGTTTCCATCTTTGTTTAAGTTATTTTGTCAATTAATTTAGACTAATATAAGCATGTTCTGTTGATGTTAGTAGTAACTGTATAGAATATTTGCAGTATGTCGCACCGACTTAAATTTACATTTTTGGTACCTTCTGTTTTCATATTTTTTAAGTACCTTGAAAGTGTTATTATGTGAAGTTTTCTATATTTATAAATAAAATATAACATTTACCGTTACCGTACATTGTTAGGATAGGGAAATAATGCTTAAAATCAAAATTGTAAACAAAAAACACCTATGCTCAACACTTCTGGCCAAGGCTGTAGGTAGTGATCTCACATAGATATCCACGTAGCACAGTTTGGTATGCCGAATAGGGTTTTATTATTCGTTTGTGACTTGCTCTTAATTTTTTTTTTTTATATCATTTTTTTATATAGAAATAAACAGTCATACATTCTTTATGATCAAAATTTAAAGACAAACAGTATATTTTTTTAAAGCAATTGATATTTTACAGTTTCAAAAAGCATCACAACAAAGACTATCGAAGCAAGATAGAGCACGACAAGAGAAGGGAAATCTTCCATAAGAATTGGCAGTAAGTACGATACAATGATACCTTCTAAGGGCCCACCAACTACCAGTCCGCCTGACGATATCGGCCTGTTAGAACAAAAACTTGACAGCTCCGAACAACTGACAGGCCAATATCGTCAGGCCGACTGATAGTGGATGGGCCCCATAAGAAGCTAGAGGTCTGTGTAGCGTCGCCTAGTACCGAAAGTACAAGCATTGCTTGGTTTGAAACTAGTATGAGAGTTGACTTTGTATGGAATGGACCCCTAGCAATGCTATAAACGTGAAATAGTTAAACAAAAGAACACCAAAGTCATATAGTATACAATTAGTATACAATCAGCATGCAAAAGTGGCCCAGAAAAAACGATCTTAACAAGACCTTTTCTGGCGAAGAGAGCCGAGCGAAACCTAACTGTAAGCCTATGAACAGTCGAGCAAAAATGTGGTCTACCACCCTACGGTTGAGGTTCGTTTGAACGTCATGAGACAACAAGGTGCATGTTTTAAACTCCGTTAGAAAAGTCCTTAGCGATCGTTAGATCAAAACGAGTGTCAAAACTGGTAGACCACTTTCTTAGCCCAATGTACGTATACTATTTACAACTTTGCAGATTTGTCGTGAACCACAACCTTCAGAACCTCGGCTTCAAGCTGGCCTTGAACCACCTCTCCGACCTCACACCAGCAGAACGAGCTCACATGAACGGAGGCAGACGGTCCGCCGAACCCTTTGGGACCCTGGCCTTCCCCCACACTGAGCTTGAAGTTGAGGAGATCGTTACTCAGATACCGGCGGAATATGATATGAGATTGGAAGCCATCATATCGCCTATAAAAAGTACGTATTTCAATACGGTTTCGTATGATGGTGGCTATAGTACCTTTTGGATTCTATGGAACAACTCGCTACTGGGACGTCTCGGCATTTCGACGGCTTTTTGATTTTAAGGCTTTGTTCGACGATAACTTTAATAAAGTTTTTCTGATCTTTATGAAAATTGTTGGGATTGTAGCAGAGATACATACAACTTGAGAGTTCGTATATGAGAAAGATCTATCAACGGGAGCTAGAAGGCTTAAAAATCGTTGAAAGGGTCTAGTTTGAGGCGGATTACTAGTATTAAATATCATTGGCCCCACACCGCGGTGGCCTATTAACTAGATTTTTATTGAAAAGAAATATACAACTTAAAGTTTAGACCGAAAGGTATAGCTGGTTGAGTGGACTATCTTGTCCAATATTCCCTTTGTTTCTGAATAGATAAGCATTTAAATACTATTCAAACATCTTAATAAATACAAACAAAATGTTTACTTTACAGATCAAGATAATTGCGGGTCCTGTTGGACCTTCGCGACGACGGCGGCGGTAGAGGGAGCCCTGGCGAGACTGGACGGACGACTGCTAGACCTCAGCGAGCAGTCGCTCATCGACTGCAGTTGGGAGTAAGTTGGTTAATGTTTGATACAGACCAGGACGTTTGCGGGGCCTGTTGGATCTTCAGGATGATGGTGGCAGCAGGAGTCCTGGCGAAGCTGGATGGATGATTGCTAGCCCTCAGTGAGCAGTCGCTGATCGACTGTAGTTGGCAGTAAGTTGATTAACGTTTGATACAGACCAGGATTTGCGGGTATTGTTGGACCTTCGGGATGACAGCGGCAGCAGAGGGAGCCCTGGCGAGGCTGGACGGATGACTGCTAGACCTCAGCGAGCAATCGCTCATTGATTGCAGTTGGGAGTAAGTTGTCACCCGTTTTCCCTTTATACAGACTCGGGATAGCAATGAAGAACAGGCAAAAAGGCAAAGTAAATAAGAACGTACACGGCATAGCATTAAGACGACCATTAGTAGTTATTTTTATTGTGATCCCTAATAGATGTGTTCTGCCTATTTCGGCATTCTGGACAAATCCAAAAATAAATATCTAAAATAATCCATCCATGCTCACAACATTTCATGAAAATCAATGCGAAATGCGGCTCGTAGAGGATAGCAGTTGGACACATTAATTTATACCTTTTTTCGGGGGGAAAATCATTTAGGGACGTGCCACGGGGACAACGCGGAAGTTATGTCAGAGTCACACCGTATAAAAATCCCCCGAGGGTCCACTTCAACGCCTTTTGGACGGCGTTCCGTAGAAGATCCCAGGATCTTCTACGGAACGCGCTAGTGTCGCCCTGACGTTACGCCTTTACGGGTTCCAGTCTGTTTGAGGATTACAGACCCCTATTGTGACTCTTGTCTACCCCAAGATTCCCTTTTAGTCGCCTCGTACGACAGGCTGGGAATACCGTAAGGGCGCAAACTTATCGTTGCGGTCTCCTTTGGTTGGGATACTTGGGATTCGTACGTTCCCGTTCGCACTCTGCTGTTTCCTGTTGGACAATGACAGCTTCGCAAAAGGTAACAGCTGCATCCCAAGCGGAGGTTTTGCCCAAAATAATGTATGCCTAAAAGTGCTTTTCACGTTTCGCTCGCCTAAGTATGTTGTCATGAGACTGTAGATTTTTTCATTTCGATAAATATACCTTTGTTTGTACTAGGAACGATAATGAAGGATGCAACGGTGGCTGGCCCAAGCAAGCTCTCAAGCACATCATGAAGCATGGATTACCTCTTGAGGAGGACTATGGCGGGTATTTAGGAGAGGTCTGTAAATCCACGAATCTAATATATTTTTTTGGCAAATAAAATTGAACCGTATTACCGAACATTACGGGTGATCATGGCAGACTAAGAAATGGTCCGAAAGAGTGTATCAAAGTTGTTGTTGTTGTTGTCCTAAGGCACCCCAGAGGTGCAGAGGGCCTTCACTAACTCGCGCCACGCCTTCCTATCCTCAGCGACCCTTCTAGTCTCCTTCCAGCTCAGTCCCGCCGCCCGCAATTCACTCTCGACTGACCGACGCCATGTGTGAACTGGGCGTCCAGAACCGCGCTTCTTCTTTGGCGGTTTCCAACCGAAAGCGATGCTTGCCATATTCGCTTCTCCTCTTCGTATATCTAAGTAGGTGATAGTAAACCGCTCGCACTCATTGCGACGTTCAGTTCTCCACCACACGTTCGCAAACAGGCAGTAAGGACAAGGAATGTAAATATGTCGTTGTTCAGAAACGTTTAAAAAACCTTACTTTTTAATCCTTATTCTTAAGAACAAAATATGTATTCAAAATCAAATTCATTTCATTAACTTTTCATAATTTCATAATTCAGTGTAATTTAATTGTATAAAATCATTTATAATTATTATTGATCAACATGTATATTTTTTAAATAAAATATTCAATGTCACGCACTATTTAAGCAACAGTCAAATCTGTCCGTCCATTTCTAGTTTTCAATGGCAATACTTTGCTCTCAAAATTTGACACATTTGTATAGATTTCAAAAACTCACCCGTTCACTGATTTCCTAACGACTTGTGCACATCACTTTCTTTGTATTTCTCTTGATTTGGATAGTAAACCAGCTTAAAACCTACAGTTCACTGTTATTTACCATCTTTACAACACCTGAGACCGAGCGAAGATTCTTCAGTCGTACTCACCGTGCCCTTTGATTTTTAGTATGGCTACTGTCACCTCGAGAACGCCACTGAAGTGTTCAAGATCCGCGGCTTCACTATGGTGACGCCACTGAGCGTCAGCGCCATGAAGGTGGCCCTTTTTAAGTACGGGCCAGTCATCGTCACCATTCAGGCCAATGACGCTTTTAATTTCTACAAGAGCGGCGTATTCTATGACCACACCTGGTAAGTTTACTGAGCGTGGGCGCCATGAAAGTGGACCTTTACAAGTACGAGCCTGTCATCGTCACCATGCAGGCCAACGACGCTTTTAATTTCTACAAGAGCGGCGTATTCTATGACCACACCTGGTAAGTTTACTGAGCGTGGGCGCCATGAAAGTGGACTTTTACAAGTACGGGTATGTTGTCGTCACTATTCAGGCCAACGACGCTTTTACTTTCTACAAGAGCGGCGTCTTCTATGATCACACCTGGTAAGTTTACTGAGCGTAGGCGCCATGGATGTGGCCCTGTAGAAATTCGGGCCTCTGATCGTCACCATTCAGGCCAACGATGCCTTTAGGTTCTACAAGAGCAATTTTATGACTTCATCTGGTAATTTTACTGGGCGTGGGCGCCATGAAAGTGGATCTGTACAAATAAAGACCTGTCATAGTAACTTGCAGGCCAACGGCACCTTTGTGTTCTACAAGAGCAGCTTTATGATCTCACCGTGTAAGATTTTTTTTTATACCACGACGGCAGCAAACAAGCATACGGCCCGCCTGATGGTAAGCAGTTACCGTAGCCTATGGACGCCTGCAACTCCAGAGAATTCACATGCGCGTTGCCTACCCTTTAAGAACCTATACACTCCTTTTTTGAAGAACCTCATACTGTAGCCCTCTGGGAGAACCTCGGCAGGGAGTTCATTCCACAGACGGAGCGTTCGCGGGAGGAAATTCCTCTTAAACCGTGCAGTGCGCGACCCTTTCGGTTCCAGGGTGTGAGGATGAACACCCTGCCGACGGCGAGCGGTGCGATGATAAAAAGTGGCCGTGGGCATCATATCAAACAGTTCTTCATAGCACAACCCATTGTACAAGCGATCGATCGATCGATCGATCGAATAAAAAAAGAGTCCAATTATAGTTTTGTTGAATGCCCTTTTGATATGCTTAAAACGTAGCCTTTTTTTCCAGTGTGGAGGACGAAATCAACCACGCGGTCACTATCGTCGGCTACGGAACCCGCGACGGCACCGACTACTGGATCGTGAAGAACTCGTACGGCCAGCAGTGGGGAGAGGACGGCTATATGTTGCTGTCCTCCTCCAACAACAACTGTTTCGTGCTCAACGAGCCGTATTATCCCGTAGTGTAGATATGAAAACTGTAGTGTAGATTTAGTGTAAAGTGCAATGAAAATGGGTGATCTTGCACGGAAATTCTGTATAAGTTTTTTTTTGTATCTGTAGATAAAATATTGTGACTAACATAGAATATATAATTTCCACGTGCACGATGGAGTTTGTTTTAATACCCTTAGGGCGGCCACCGACTATCAGTCCGTTTGCAGTCGGCCTGACGATATCGGCCTGTCAGTTGTTCGGAGCCGGCTAATTTTTGTTCCAACTGACAGGCCGAGATCGTCAGGCAGACTGCAAGCGGACTGATAGTCGGAGGCCGGCTTTAAATTAATTAGCCATATTGTACGGCAACTACGGCATGTTTACACTTTTGTACCTTATTACAAGAGAATAAAGACGGGGAATGGGGGGAAGGGGGGAAGGGGGGAAGGGAAAGTGTAAACATATCTTTGACGTCGACTGTACTTGGTTATACTGAATAACTTTTACTATAGGAACAACTCGAAAATCACGAAAAATTTATGCTAATTCATATTTTTCGGTCGATCAGATGTCGACGGGCGACGTTTTCTATTCTATGGGGACGCCAACATTTTTTTGGGTTAGAGATAGAAAATGTTGTTCAGTATTGCCTACATAATAATCATCTCGCGCAATATGGCTAATGGGTTGAAAAAAATCCGTCCCCGCAAGGGGAACGCACAAGTAGATTTCGCATCTTGTCCTTGTGGATGAATGAATCCGGCGCTGCCTGGTACCGCATGGGATACCAATTTTTTTTTTAATTTTTTTTAGTACGACCTATGTGAAGGAGGCCAGGGAGGCCTGGTGTGAGTCGTGCCCGGGTGCGGACATACCAGTTACACGTCAAATGCAGCGGGCCTGGGACTCCCCCCGCCTAATGGCTGTCCATACTTCGCTTCTCGAAAGTAGTCCGAATGATTCGGAACGTGCCCGCATTCTTGCGGTGTCAGTCCCTGAATCTGGCCACTGGCTTCATGCACTGCCATCGAGGCAGATTGGTACTGTACTGGACTCAAGTACTTTGCGTATAGCGGTATGCTTAAGGCTTGGGTCCAGTATGTGTGTACCTCACACGTGCGCTTGCGGGAAAGGTGTGGACCAGCTGGGTCGGCATGGCCTTTCATGTACAAGAAGCGCCGGCCGCATGTATCGCCACGGCACCATCAATGACTTGGTCCGCCGCTCGCTTGCCACCGTCTCTGTGCCCGCAATTCTGGAACCCGCTGGTATAGCAAGAGACGATGGCAGGCGGCCCGACGGAGCCACACTGGTGCCGTGGAAATTGGGTAGAGCTCTGGTGTGGGACGCTACGTGCGTTAACACATTTGCGCAGTCCCACATCCAGGCGACCCGTACAAAGGCCGGTGCTGCGGCGGACCAGGCTCAGATTCTCAAGCGCCGCAAATACTCGTTCTTGCTCAAGGACTACGAGTTTGCGGCGCTCGCCGTAGAGACTCTGGGTCCCTGGTCGGCCGACATGAAGGCGTTCATGAGGGCCCTGTCGGCGCGGTTGGTCGACACTACGGGTGACCAAAAGGCTGGCGCTTACCTCTCCCAACGTATCGCTCTAGCGGTACAGAGAGGTAACGCCGCCAGCGTTATAGGGTCAATGCCGCAGGCCGATCTTCTAGACGGGGTGTTCTTTTTATAGGTAAGTAATTTTTTTTTTTTTTTTTTTATATATTTTTAATTAGGTTTTAGTTGTTATTTAGTTTTAATTTATTTTAATTTAGTTTATTTTTGTAATTTATTGGTTATAAATGAATAAATTAGAATAATATAATAAATCAGAACCTATGTGATATTAACATGAATTTAACAATAAAAGTCGGGCACAAGAATTTTGACCTGAAACAAGGCCAAAGTCCGCACTTTCAGATTGTTTTTTCGAAAACTCTGCTATTTCCGACACACATAGTTTTAAAAATGACCTTTCGACAAAAAATATTGCTGACATAAAATTATTCACCGTTTAGGAGTTATGAATTTTCTCCAGAAAAATTCAGGTTTTTTTAAAAATTTCGACTAAAAGTAACGATATTTTCTTAAAGATATGATTTAGGGAGTTAAAGATATTCAGGTCCCACGCCATATAAAAGAAAAACGGATGGTATATTTTCCATAGGAAAAAAGTTATTTCCAAAAAACTGATTTTATAAAAAGTGAGGCCCTAGCCGTCCCTTTGGCCCTATTCCGCCCGTTCACGAACTTGTCCTAGGTATCAACCAGGGCGATTTTTGTACCAAGTTTGAAAGCAATCGGAGCAAAGATGCGACCGCTATCGTGATGACAAAATCGGGCTGCGGATATCGCGAAATATATATAAACTTTTGAACCAGTGGTCATTTTGGAATCTGGGGGCATAACTAGACCATCTGTAAAGATTTTTTTTCGAAATTCGATTGTGTCGAAGAAATGAATAGGTAGACTCGATTTTCGAAATCTACCTAAAAACAACACTGGTTTATGGTACTTAGTACAGAATATTCTCGTTGATTATCTAGCTGAAAATAGCTTAATTTTGGGAACCTAGTTAGTGCGATGCCAGGTGGAGGATTAAAAACCCAGTTTAAATCGTTTTTACTTACTTATAGTATTTTGTGCAACAGTTACATAATAAGGGTTCTTAAGATTCGAGGGTCGAAGTTACAAAATGATGCAAAGCAGAATTTTGTAAAAACAGACCCGAGAATTTTAAGACCTAATTATGTCAGTCAAGGAATTTGATTCGCGTACCGTCTTAAGTCTAAATTACTGATGACAATTAATAGTACTAAGGGCTATGTTTCTTCGCTTGCTTAAAGATATATAAGCCTTATGATATTCTGACATTTCAAGCAATAAGTAAATCAACGAAACGGTACGCGAATCAAATTCCTTGACTGTACCGTTGCACAATAGTACATTACACAACTAGGGTGGTAAAACAAAGAAAGGCCGCGATCGCAGAAGTTTGCGGCCCGAGCTGCAAGCGAGGGACGTAAATATGCGATCGAGGGCTTTCTTTATTACCTCCCGTGTTGTGTACATCATTTTATGTCTACACTTGGCCAGAAAGCGTCTTATTCCGTACTCGCAGCGTGCGGAAAAAGACGCTTTATGGCCAGGTGTGGCATAAAATCGTTTTTCTACGAGTGCTTTAAATAGGCAAACCGGTAAGGATTGAGTTCAATGAGTGACCTGCTGCCTCTATCTATACAATTGAGTATCTTCAATCTCCCGGCGGATTGTGCCGGCGCCCCCCTTGTCTACAGCGGCGGGTGGCGGCGGCGCGGGGCCCGCCCCTGCAAAAGTGTCATTATATCCCTAAAGAATATCTTTCTGAATCATCTTATGACAAAGTTTATAAAGTATATGCTTTGAATATACCTGTCAGTCATTTTATTGGCAAATTAGAATGCAGGAGTAGAAAAAATGTTTGATTTACTTCACCGTAAAAATAACTGTTGATAAACTTTCCATCATTAACCTTTTGAACGCTTTCTCCTTTTGAACGGAATATGGCATACACGCCAACATCTCAACTAGTGAGAAACTAATTTAAACCTTATCTGTCAACAGTAAAATTGCTTTGACAGCGTCTGCCATAGCCACTTTAGTGGTTGTTGGCGTGGTAGGCACGACAGTTCTCGACCACTTTAATGGCTCTTGGCGTTCAAAAGGTTAATTAATACGTATTTTGTAACTTTCATAAATATGCAACAGTCTGATTTTTTTTATTAGCCTATAGTAGTGTCCCACAGCTGGGCAAAGGCCTCTCCCGCGGTTTTCCATAAATCTCGGTCCCCCGCTTTTTCCGGGTGCTGAGGAAAGCGTCCAAATCGTTCCGCTCCTGTTTGGGCCTGCCCCGTCCACGCCTCTTTTGCGGCATCCACTTGGTGGCTACACATGCCCACCTATAGTCCAGGCATTTTATTTTCAATTGAAATAATTCATAACAGCAGAAGTATTTAGTTGCATGGCTTAAAAGTCATGTTAATAATTGCCTAGACAGAAAATCCTACAAAAATTTGAACATGAAAAAATCGTCATTTAATTAATTTCTAAATAATCGCCTAAATAACTAAATAAATATTTTATTATCTATTATGGTTCCTTAAGACAGGTTATTTATGGATGACGGAAATACAGACAAAAAAAAAGAAACGATTCGTATATATTTTGATGAATATTTACTTCCCGATGGAAAGTTTGTAGGATTTTTCGTTTAGTCATCTTAGAATGACATTTTAAAACTATATAAACAAAAAAATCGCTGTTATAAATTAATGTTTAAAAAAAACGTATCTTTACCAGAGATGCGGCAGACGTGACCGGCCCAGTCCCACTTAAGTCTGGCGGTCTTCTTGCCAACGTCAGTAGTATATTATTGGGAAGTACAGACCAATGAAGGCGTTGTCTTGCCTTCGGCTTCGCCAATCGCCTCCGCCTTTGGCTACGGCTCCGCCTTCAGTGGTCTGTCCTACCCAATAATAACTAAAGAATTCTAAAACAAGGATTGAGGCGTCCAATCATTTGATCATTAATCTTCAACGCAAACGAGAGCGATTAGGTATCAATTACGTTCATTTCGTTCTAGCTGTGTCCCTATGTTATAAGGTTCCGATCCAAACTGAGCTTGAAAACCTTCAACGCAAACGATAGCTGTTGATTAGCTTAGCAATATGAGCATTATGATTCACATATTTCTGTTCTACATTACGAGTAAGTTTAATAGAATTGAAATTTTAAATTCTTATTAATACAGTGAAGGAATTCGATGCCTGTGCTTCTTAGATTAAACAACAAAAACTTAAACACTACTTACAATCTGAGGTGGCCAGGTCTCAACATTGCAAGTAAGGGCGTACCCACATAGCGTCCAAAGTTATGGACTGGTTTGCTATGGTGTTTAACACAACATGACTGTTTAGCTCGTCAGCGACCCAGACATGAACGGTCCTACAGAGGCGACTCTACCCTCCGAAAGAACGCGTTTTACGTGTGATGAGTATTGGAGCCCCCTCCGGGTATGGGGTAACCACACCTATCGACCGCATAGGTGCAGAAACCTCTCTATGCATCAACATGAACAAACGTTCCAATGACTGGCCAGATCATTGGTGCGATTTATAGTTCAGACAGTCCGGTCGTCAACTGTCTGAAAGCTATACCAACGTTATTTGTATTTAAGCAAACTATTGAAAAAACATTACAAGTGCGATGTAGGTCCTGTTACCTGATTGGTTCTTAAGACACGATATTCAGTTACCCATACGATATATTTCGTTATCCTTGTCGTAGCGCACTTGGTTCTGTGGTATAAATAATATGAAGTTGTGAAGTCGGTGCCCGGTTCAAACCTTCATCACGAAATCTTTTTGTATTTTTTTTTGTTTGTTTATATATAGTTTTATTGTTGGGTGACCTTTTTACTTTTAAATTTTACTTTCATTGATTTATTTTACAGTTTTACCAATTTGAAATAAATATTTCATTCTTTTAAATAAATCTTTAAATACCTCAAATGGTATTAATTAATTAAATACTGATAATTAATGCTCAAATGCTGCTTATTCAAGAAATATAAATGCTTAGAAAAACACAAAAGTTGTACCTTGCCCGAGATTCGAACCGTCAACCTCAAGCTTGCTAAACAAGTAGCATAACCGCTTAGCTACATAGTGAGTATTTCGTCATCTCTATCGTAACTCTCTTGGTCTTGTGGTATATAGAATACGTAATGACGCATTAGGTGCCCGGTTCGAACCCTGCATCACGAAATCATTTTGTTTTTTTTTGTTTTTTTTTTGTTATATATATATATATATTATTGTGTGTGACCTTTCGCTTTTATATTTTACTTTCATTGATTTATTTTACAGTTTTTACTAACCTTGTTTATCATTATTATTGATTGTTGTCATTGTCACAAATTTTAACGTATAGCAATATTGTTGATTTTGTTTGGCTAATTAGTCTAATTACCACACAGTATACGTAGATTTTAATTATATTTTATTCTGAACTTTGTCAATATAATTCGATAAGATCGTACACAATGTAATTAGTTCCGCCAGCCGTTCACAGATGGAACTTTTTAGCATCATGTTTTCCATCTAGCGGAAGTTTATTATAACTGTAACGGTTTTAAATAACTAGTTATGTCGTGAACTGTCCTAAAGCTACATCAGTTATTTGTATTTAAGCAAACTATTGAAAAAACATTAAAAGTGTAGACAAGTAACTTATACTGGTTTTCACTACATCTAGCGACAACAATTTACAACTGTAAGACAAATAAATATCTTATGATCGTACACAATGTATTTAGTTCCGCCAGCCGTTCACAGATGGAACTTTTAGCATTATGTTCTCCATCTAGCGGAAGTTTATTATAACTTTAACGGATTTAATTAACTAGTTAAGTTTCTAACAGTCATGTGATCGGATCATGTAGTTTAGCACATTGTGGATAGATGGCATATATTCACATAATCATAATGATGACATATATTGGCATATATTATAATAGAGTTCGTGATTCCGAGTATAAATAACTCTCTAATTAGTTAAATTAAAAATAGCTACCGAACTCTCCATTATGAAATGAAATGAAAAAATGTTTATTGCCACGACGAAAAAATGTTATAAACCTTTTACATAATTTTTTAAAATCTAGTCTTACTTACTAATAAGAACAAAATACAAAAAATATATGAGCGTTTGAAAAAACCTATAATTTTTCAAAGTAGCCCTTAATATAGGAATTATATAAATTTGCTGTAAAACTTATAATACAGATGGAATAGGTGTTCATTATTTATAAATATGATAACTTTGTTATTCTTGATTAGGATCAATTGACAACTTATGTAATTATTATATGGAATTATTTTTTGTATTTTCTTTCATAGGCTTTAAATCTGATAAATATTATTTAAACGAAACCGCGTGCAAAGTTAGTTTCGTAGGTAACGTAACGGAATCTGATGACTAGTTAATATCGGTGTCGTATTAAACAATTCAAACATTTTACTGATTTCGTAACATTAAAGCGGATGTTTAATTAGTTGGATATATGATACTTGTCTTTATTTAATATCATCATAATTACAGGGTTGTCTAACTTACTTAAGTCCAAATATAAATTATCATTAAAAAAATATGTTTATCATACTCAAGTATATTTTAAATTAGCTGTGTATTTCGAATAATAATTTTGAGGAATTTAGTTTTACCTATAATTCTGTTTAGTTTTCATAGCTTACTCTTCGTAACTACTTAGTATTTAAGTTATAAAATTGACTAAGACACTCCTGCATGGAAGGTAGCCTGTGTCCAGCAGCGGGATGTATATAGGCTCTTGACGTGATACATTTAAATATCTAACATGCATGAACTATAATGTATGAAACCATAAATAATATGGAATGTGACAAGTTGACAACCCTGGTCGATTTGGCAAAATCATCAATAAATGTTAATAAAACCGGATATTCTCGAATAGCAAATTCTTTTTGATTAAACTGTTCCTGTGTTCGTACCACGTAAAAATGTAAGTAAGTATTATTATCTATTTTATTTTATTTTAAATTTATTATAAAACACTACTATGTCAATAGTTGCTAACAATGTTTTTATTTTAAATTACTAGGTCTGACTCAGAAATTGAAAGCATCTTCGCTGAAAGCAGCTCTACCCAGGGTATGAAAACCAAGGCTATCCCGAAGAAAAGGAAACCTGAAACATCGAGGTATGATTTCATTATTAATAGGATACTAATGATTTTTTAGCATTGTTTATTTAGTCTTTCTTTATTTTCTGTGAAAATTAAATAATTATTTTACGTCTAATTAGTTAAAAAATGTTTTCAGATCCGACACCGATTACGAATTAGAAGACATTCCAACGAAGCCTAAAACGAAAAAAGCCTCTGCCGCGAAGCAGAAATCGAACAGGTATACACATACATTTGTTTACTACTGGTTCAGTTATTTTTAACAGGAATTATTTATTCAATTTTATTTTTATTTTTTACACCACGATCACATTTTTTATTGTATTACTTTTTTCCAGGAATGCTGTGGGAGTATCTAAGAAAAAAGGATCAAGGGACCACGACCTTGATCCGTCCGAGCTTTTCTCCGAGGATGAAAATTTGGCAACAACCCGTTCACTGTTGGAGTCCTACATTCTTCATCGAGTGGCCAAAGGATTAACAAAACGCACCGCCAGTCTCGACGGTGAGTTTTTTTTGGAGCTAAGGGTGTACAAAACCGAAGACATTCGCAATGAGTCGGCTGAATTAAGATGGAAAAAGGCCATTTTAAATGTAAAAACTCCCCTAGATGTAGGTTCATCGCAGTGGTTAGCTTTACAGAAGTTAACCAAAAGTTTAAAAGAACAATTTTCAGATTCTGAAGTTAAATATTATAATACTACTAAGTAAGGAATGTTAAGTAAGCCTCGCGGACAATGAACACTGTCTGATCGTATATAAATCTATAGAGACTTTCTATTGAAAAGTAACTCGTTTTTATTGTCCGTGAGCTAATTTCATTGTTACTTTTCACATGTTTTTAGTTACATTCTAATTTCATTTAATTTGCTATTTCATACTTAAAATAAATTCAACAAGACATGCCTTTTTGTACTACTTGCTCTCAAAAAGTTGAGAAAAATAAATGGATAGGTCATCAGAGAAGTACAAAACATAAAAATAACTCATTGGCTCCAATAGTTGATGGAGTAGTTGAAATTTCGTCTGCATTTAAGGGTCGCATCACAACGTTTAGGCTATACGGTTCTGACGATGATCAATCTGCATTGCCTGAAGAGTTTTTATATGCATTAATACCTAAATTAGAAAGTATTATTAAAACTGGTCTTCAAAAACACGTTTGCTTAAAGATTAATTTTGAATATTTTTGCAACTTTCTTTTGTTCAAAAACGATAAAGAGGAAACAAAATCTTTTTTCACAAAAAACTATACAGTACATCAAAATTATATAAGTAGTAACTTATATCGTGAAGTAATTGATGATTTAAAGAAAAAGGTTGAGGAATTCCAGGAACGAGACAGTGGATGGACTTTCTTATCTAATTCTTATTTAGAGATCAATATCAACAAATACCAACCATTGAAAGGCTCCTCTTACATAGAATTGCCTAAGTGTATTAGTCACAAAAAAGCTTGCATTAATATTCAGAATAAGGATGATTATTGTTTTCTATGGAGTATTGTTGCCGCCCTTTATCCTGCCAAAAGTCATAAAAACCGACCATCCTCATATCCACACTTTAAGGATGTATTAAATACAAAGGGCTTAAGTTTTCCTATATCTTTCAAAGACATTAACACTTTTGAAAAAAATAATGTGGATTTGTGCATCAATGTATACTCCTTAGGAAAGGATAGTACAATAGTAGGACCCTTGTATAGATCTGATTATTGTAGAAAGAAAAAAATTAACTTACTTTTACTTGAAAGTAATAATACATCGCACTACGTTTTAATTACCAACTTATCAAGACTTGTTCGTTCTCAAATTACAAAACATCATGGCAAGCTTTACTTTTGCGAAGACTGTCTTATTTTTTTTTCTTCTGAACCCACATTTGAGACTCATGTTTGTAGTGGCGTTGCTACTGTACTTCCAGAACCGGGCACATTTCTTCAATTTAAAAATTTTGAACGACAACAGGATGTTAATTTCAGTATTTATTGTGATTTCGAAACGATTCTCAAACCTTTAGAAACTCATGATCAGTCATCAACTACTAGTTTCACCTCAACTAAACAAATACATGTACCAGCTGCTTTTGCTTATTACATTGTTTGTTCTTACGATAAAAGTCTGAATCGTTTTGTTCAATATCGCGGGTCTGACTGTCCTTCTAAGTTTTTGGATTATTTGTATAAACATGTTGCAGAAATATATGAAGTTTTAAAAAAAGAAACTCCCATGATTTATACTACAGAAAATGCTTTGGCATATAAGAATGCTACGGTTTGTCATATTTGTCAAAATGCGTTGCTTTTCGATAAGGTGAGAGATCATTGTCATCTGACTGGTTTGTACAGAGGAGCAGCTCACCAATATTGTAACTTACGTTATAGTGTACCGAAATTTATTCCTGTTTTTTTTCATAATTTATCAGGGTACGATGCTCACTGTTTTATCAAAGAATTAGGTAAATGTTCAGGTTCTATACAAATAATTCCAAAAAACAAAGAAAACTATATATCTTTCACGAAATTTTTAATGATGTCTGATGGTCAATTTGCACGAATAAGATTTGTGGATTCATTCAAGTTTTTAGATACTAGTCTTGAAAAATTAGCCAATGGGTTAGATAAGACAGATTTTCTTCATTTAAACACTTTTTTTTCAAAAGAAACACAATTTAATTTGTTAACTCGCAAAGGAGTGTACCCTTATGACTATATGTCTAGCTGGGATAAATTCACCGAGACAAAGTTACCTTCAAAAGATTTATTTTATAACTCCTTGACAGGTGAAGAGATTAGTGATTTGGATTACCACCATGCCCAAACTGTATGGAATACATTCAGTATCAAAAATCTTGGGGAATATACAGACCTCTACCTTAAAACAGACGTTTTGCTATTAACAGACATCTTTGAAAATTTTCGTAAAAATTGTAAAATTAATTATGATTTAGATCCTGCATTTTACTTAACCGCTCCTAGCCTATCATTTGACGCGATGCTGTTAAAAACAGGTGTAAAATTGGAGTTACTATCAGATTTAGAAATGATACGTTTTATTCAAAAGGGTATTCGAGGAGGCATTTGCATGTGTTCCACTAGACACGCACTTGCAAATAACAAGTATATTAAAACTTATGATAAGACAAAACCTGACTCGTTTCTCATATATATTGATTGCAACAACTTGTATGGCCATGCCATGTCCAAACCATTGCCTTTATCAGATTTTCGCTTTCTAGATAACTCTGAAATTGTTCAGTTAGATATTATGTCAGTTGCAGATGATTCCGAATTCGGATATATACTCGAGGTTGATTTGATGTACAAAACGTGTTTACATCGTATTCATAATGATTTTCCTTTTTGTGCAGAAAACTTTGTTCCTCCAGGAGGAACAACCAATAAGTTAATACCAAATTTGTACAATAAATATAAATATGTTATTCATTACGTGCATTTAAAAACATGTGTGAACAACGGCTTAGTTATTGAAAAAATACACCGTGTTCTTACCTTTAGACAAAGTCCATTTTTAAAGACATACATCGATTTGAATACAGAGCTAAGAAAAAAGGCGAAGACTCGTTTTCAGCAGGATCTTTTTAAGTTGATGAACAACGCGGTTTTTGGTAAAACTCTCGAAAACAGTGAGCAACGTGTAGATGTTAGATTAGTAAATCGATGGAGCGATAAAAACAACATAACAAAAAAGTGTTTATCTGCTAGTCAATTAATAGCACGACCTAATTTTCATAGCGCTTCAATATTTTCGGAGGATTTAGTGGCAGTGCAAATGAAACCAGAAAAAGTTGTTTTAGATAAGCCTATCTACGTAGGATTTTCTGTACTAGAACTTTCTAAAGCCCACATGTATAATTTTCACTACTCTGTAATAAAACCTCACTATGGTAAAAAGGTAACTCTTTGTTACACCGATACCGACAGCTTTCTTTACAAAATTGAAACTAACGACTTTTACAAGGACCTAAAAAAACACTTTTTAAGTTATTTCGATACGAGTAATTATAGTCCTACCAATATTTTTCAAATCCCCTTACAAAATAAAAAAATTCCTGGTTTATTTAAAGACGAATTAGATGGGGTACTTATAACGGAGTTCATAGGCCTTAGGTCGAAGTTGTACACCATCCGAAGTGAAGATAAAAAAATAATTAAAAAAGCCAAAGGTATAAAAGAACATGCCGTTCGAAAATTAAAGCTTCAAAATTATAAAGATGTTTTGTATAAAAATACCATAGTCCGTAAAAAGAATATTTTATTCAGATCTATTAAGCATCAGATTTATACTCAAGTTGTTAATAAAATTGCTTTATCGAATAAAGATGATAAACGAATTACATTATCAGACAAAGTTTCAACTGTTGCATGGGGTAATGATTATTTTTTGTAACGATCTTTATGAATTATATCTGAATGGATATCGATTGATTGTATTAATAATAATATTATTATTGTTAGAATTATAAAGTTATTTTTTAAATTGTATTTTAATGACTTGCAATATTGTATTTCAGGAAATTTCGCTCTCAGGGACACTCAATTAGCTTCATTGTCAAATAAAAGGTAAATAGACATAGTTTTGTGAC
Source organism: Pammene fasciana (assembly GCA_911728535.1). Taxonomy (NCBI): domain Eukaryota; kingdom Metazoa; phylum Arthropoda; class Insecta; order Lepidoptera; family Tortricidae; genus Pammene; species Pammene fasciana. The sequence goes on along the minus strand of OU452294.1, from coordinate 11,729,200 downwards.
AACAATTAACTTAAATATTAAAAACTAAATTTGGGTTCGACCCTACGTATTGCAATATAAATACGTGAATAAAGTAGATTTACATAAAGATTTCCTTCTTAGTTGATGTCAAAAACTAATATCTATTTACTTACCTTTTTATTGACAATGAAGCTAATTGCTTGTCTCTGTAAATGAAATTTTCCGTGTGTGTAAAGTAAAAATGCTTATTTATGTCAAACAAAGTCGAATTCGAAACGTAAAGTATAATCCGTGATTGACTATTTTTATTTACTTTGTTATACACCTACTTTACGACTCGAATACGACCGTTAATGTTACACCTGCATTATTTTATTTGTGTAGTATAAACTTACGTTCTTAGTGGTTTCAGTTTTGTAACTATATTTTAATTAAATAAACTTGTGAAAAGAAAATATTTTTGTTTTTTTGTTTTTTTTCCTTACCACCTGCCCATCAAAGTCTAAAGAGCTATTTCATAAGCAAATACACTCAAGAGTAAAGTGTCAGGTCACTAGCATTTTCCTGAATATGTCAAAAGATATTCATTTTAAAGATATTCAAGTAAATGTTACTGAACTTTGCTCTTGAGTGTAATTTTAAAAACGAAATGTTTAGTATTGAAATAGCGCTATTCGACATGTTTAATATAAAGGTTAGCGACATGCAATATGTCCATGTACACAAAAATGCATATGCTAGCGCTTTTTAATTGCGGCATTATATTATGTTATTCATTTACCTACTTTAAACAGTTTACGTGTTGAATTGGATAGTGACAACTATGATAAGTATCTAAAAGAGATAACATGTTTTTTCGACTTCTAACCTTTTATCCCTGGTGTAAGTATGCTCGAAATATTTAACAGACCATGCTAATTATTTTATGTCAACGAAACTAGTTTCAACTTGTAAAATAATTGCACAATAAAATGTGTCACGTGGATAGGTATATATTGTTACTGATTTCTATAGTAGGCGTCATCAAATATAAATAATGCAAGCTAATGCTATTTCATAACATTTATAAGCGCATTGTAATTTTTAATTGCTTACACTTGAATAACATCAATCACCAATTCACCAGCACCACTACATTATCTACTTGAGATCAAAGACCTGGTAAGTTTTTTCTCTTTTTAATGAAATGTTTATTAAATTTATTAGTAACCTTTGCGGATAAAATCTTAAAATACAAATTAGGAACAAGGATTAAACATGTGTTTATTTATAATCATACCTTTTTTAAATTATATTTATCGTAATGTTTTTTTTCTTGTTGTGTTATAGATTTTCTAAAATGGGAGACAGCGAAGATATACAGATTGATTTGTCGCAATACGCTCAAGATCCGTATCAACTACCAATCGAATTTGATGATAGTGATTTATATAAAAAAGTAAGGAATACTATCTGCAATCCAAAACCCAAGAAACGTACAACAAAAGTGAATAATAAAATAATTAAACGGAACATCGGTCATCCTCCATGTTTTGTCATAAACAACGAAGCTGGCAAAGGTAGTAAGCTGATAAGAATTCAAATAATAAACATCAAAGATGGTGCTCTAAATCAAAACGGCGAAGGTGATGAAAATGTATTGCTGAGTGCTCAGTATGTTGCAAATGAGGGATACGACGAGATTATTGAGTGTACTGAAGGTGTTGTCAATAAGATATCAAAAAAGTTGACTGGTTACAGTCTTAGTTTATAGAATTGTTAATAAGAAGTTTAGTAGTGCAATTTTATATTTTTTGTGCAATTACGGTCTAATAAATTTTATAAAAGGAATGTGGTGTTTATTAATTTTCTACAATTAAAGATAATTAAATTGTATCCTGTTTTTAAATAAAATATAGTTGAAAAACATTAAAATTCTTTTAAGTTTATTCAATTACATTTTACAGAGAGTGTCATGCACGACAACGCACCCTCCCCTGGATTTTAATAATCAATAAGTAGTACATAAATGGGGGTGGTGTGTCTTCGTGGATGTCATGAATACATAAGGACTATGATGGAGAATAAAAAAATAAAAAACAACTGTTTGAGTAGTAGATACACATTTTATTCATTTACTTACAAAAAAAACATAAAATATTGTCTGAATACCATTTCTTGATACATAACACATTTTTTAAAGCACAATTTTTTTTGTGGTGCGCACAGTTATACACATCACTTTTAATACAATATTTTTCATACAGATGTCTAAAACTATATTGTTGGTTTTCATCTAAATCTAAAACAGTAGAACCAGGGGACAAATGCTTAACCCATTGAACCTTTTCTGATCCCTTTACGAAAATCGTTTTGTCTTTTAAATAGTTTCCAATGATTCTTCTAAATTCACGAGGATCTATGAACCCCTCACCCCACAAGATCCCCCCAATTTTTTTCTAACCACGTAACCTGTCTTTTTTCGTTTGGTGATAGACGAGAAAACGGGTATGGTGGCTTTACCAAAAAAACTTGTGTATATTCATTTGTGGCGAGCGCAAATTCCTTTATTATGAATTCACAATTACTCCATTTAAAACCCTGAAGATCAACGAATATGTAGTCCTGCATTATGATTATTTATGATATCTTTTTCGTTATGTTACTTAAAGGCTTGTATTCGACAATACTATCATTCAAAATCAGACAATAAGCAGAGGTCTGCGAGGGTATAGTTGATTCACACTCGAACTCAACTCGCACATCAACTGAACCGGTTTTTAAGGTTTCGTTTTGACGAGAACAGTCAATAACAAATAAAGGAGCAATATTTTTAAAATCTTGCGGGCTTAGCAAAGGTGCCTGAGCACGGTTATAATAAGACTGTTGAAATTTAGCATACTGTTCGTATAATATAGGAAACTTTTCACTAGAAAAACTGACATCAAAACTTTCATAAGGAAAGTAGCTCGAGTTTAAAAAAACTTTAACATCTCTCAAGTTACAGTGATCAAAGTGTGTTATATCTTTATCAGCAACATTTTTTCGTGCTGTTTTCAATCCTATTATAATGTAACGCGGTTTCTCAATTTGAGATGAAGTTTTGATAGCCCAAGAATGTTTGGACGTTTCTGGCAAGAGAGGATATTCATACAAATCCCAGTTTCTAAATGCTATTTGAATTGCACGATCTCTTTCCAAACATTTGAGTAAGCCCAATCTTTCTCGATCAGACACCTTAATATGTGGCATACGCCATACTATTTTTGCGATGGTTATATTGTCTATATATTCATTCGCATTTAATTTAACGCTATTTAAGTTAGTATTAGATCTTAAAAGAATAAGTTCATGCTTGCAATTAATAACTATTTTGTTGTAATCCTCAGCAAATCCAAGAATTTTGTTTAAAGGTATAGACACAGAAAATGAACCATGCGAAATTTTTGTACCGTTGATATCCCAACCCCATAACTTGGACATCGATGCTTCAAGTTCATTCATGGATACAAGAGATTTCATAGTAGTTGTAACCCCGACATTTTTAATTCTGTCGATTTCGATTCCATTGAGTTCGTATCGAATATCTTGAAATAGATGGAGTATTGGATTATTCGTGAAAAGAACAGACTTCACCTGTTGTTTCGTTTCTCTATTGAATGCAGTTATAGTACCTTCTATGTATAAAGTACTTGCTGATGGTAGTACGTAAAGATCTTGCTGATTAATAGGTATGCGTATTTCATCATTGAAATTAAAACTTGTTACGTACGGCTTATACGAATGATATTCAAAGCTCTCTATTGAGTTGTCTAAGGTGAAAGATTCTGTTAAATTTAATATACTCATTTTATTAGTCCTATGCTTTGGAGGAATTGTTTGTTTTGTTTTTTGAGTTGTACTTTAGGTCTTCTTTTCTTGATTGCTTGTTGAGTACTAGCACTGATTTTAATTGGGAGTGAAGTTTTATTAAAGTCTATCATTTTTTTCTAAGGTGTAAATATATCTGAATCTCTTCACCACGTAAATTTACCAAATTATTGTTAACGTCTAATATTCTTACTGTAATTGAACTTAAACTGTTTTGAGTAACAGGAAAATAAATTACGTTTTTCGGTGTTTCTATAAGTCGATAACCTGGTGGTACATTAGGCACAAACTCGTGGATAATATGACTAGGTTTTCCATTAACAAATGAACCGCTCACTATGTCACATTCGATGCGGACTATGGTTGTAGATAGAATGGAAACAGGATAAGGAGATTCTGTTAATATATTAGCTTTAATAGCGTCGGATCCAAAACCAAGTAATCTACCAATAGATCTCTCTTTATCGAAATAAATATTTTGCGAACATAAAATAGATGTTTTTAAGGTATTATTATTACATGTTAGTGAAAACGAACATCCTTGAAGATGTTCTTTAAGATAATCACCAATATCTTGAAGCTCATATGATCCTTCGGGAATTTCAATTGCTTTGTTTTTTCCGTAATAGAATTTATTGTTTCGGTAGTCTATATTAGGTATTGAATTAAATGTTGATATATACAACAGACCACACTCATATTCTCCATCCAATTGAAGAGCTGGTGAATGGTTTGTAATAAGAGTTGAAGAGGATCCAGTTATAGACAAAGTGAAAGACATTGTAAGAATGATAAGCTGTTTATTAAACTTAAGTATTTAAACGATTATACCAATATTGTTTTAAGTATTTAAGACATAAATGACCACAATTTACTGTGTTAAATTTTTGGTACGTGTAATAGTTCTTCAAATACTTCTTTAATTCCAGAGGAGGGGGAAGGTCGCCATAACTATTAAAATATTCACAATAGCTGTTATCTTTTACATAGGCTACCCAGTGAGTTCCATTGTTCTTAGAACTGTCCAAGTTAACAATTCCACATTCTAATCTTTTAGGATGCTTTGGTGAACTATCTCTCATATAAACTCCCCGAAAATGTGGAATGTCCGATGAGTGATTTAGAATATCAATATTTGAAAGAGCACGTCTGGGTAACCTCTTATTTAGTTTTTTGATGTTTTTATGCATAATCCTTTACCATTTTTATATGGTTTAATATGTGATCCTTTGCCTAATGCAATAGATTCCATCATTTTGTTATGTCGCTCAGATTCAGCTAAGTTCTTTTTTGCAGCTTTGTAATCACCTACAGCTTTAGCAATTCCAGCAGCTCCTCCTGCTAATGACCCTAACGCCGAAAGTCCAGCAAAAATAGGTATCAGAGGTAAGAAACCTCCTGTTTTCGGGATCGGTATTACGCGAGGTAACCGTACCTTAGTGTTGTTGGCAAAAACTTTTTTTGCGACAAGGAGTGCACGATCCGTTATATTATGACCTTTTATTTTAGGGCTCCTTTTTAATTCGGTGCGTATCTTGGACACCAAACGTTTGAATGATTTAATACCTGCACCAGCTTTTATTTTAGATTTCATTACTTTACTCACTATCCATGAGCCTATCTTTTCTCCTATGCCTGCATGTTTCGACTTGGTTCTTTGTTTTGCCATTTTGTAAAGTTCTAAATCAGCACGATGTCTATCAGCTAAATCAGGATATTTATCATAAGCTATATCGTGTTTCATACACGCGTCATCTAGCGCATTAATTCCTTTGTCACCTCTTTGCAACCTTTTATGCAATTTTGTGCCTGGTCCGCAATAATTATAACCAGGTAAGTGTAATTCAAATGGTAAATTATTAATAGCACTATTTAATAGTCCACTACCTTTCATATCAGGTATGATAATGACAAATTTCGTTCGATGAAAGTCAATTTATTAAATACATTAAACAATGGCTTTTATATCAATCCAACTATTTTCACTATTACTTAACCCTAACCACTTAACAAACAGCTTACTGCCCTTTTTTTTAATCACCTTTTCTATTAAATAAATATCAGGATACTTAGTTTTTTGAAGTTCTTCTCCATAAAAGGTACCCAGTATTATGTTTTTCCGTTGGTCTTCAATATGGTATGTTACAGGTCGAGTGTGATTCACATGTTTAATTGTAAAAAGTTCAGTAGACCAATTAGGTGTGTAACCCTTAGAAAAGTTACTTTTATATTTGCTTATACGCACACGGTCACCGATATTAAATGTATTCACCTTACTATTATTTACTTTAGATTGAGAGTTTTTAATGTTCTTTTTTACCTCTTTTTCACTATTTGAATCCACATCAATGGGTTTAAATTTTGTTGTACGATGTACAGTGTGATTATATGCTTTCACTATATCGTCTAATGGTTTACCAACCCATTTATAGTTACCAATGAAACTAAAATATTTATAGAGTTTGATCTTAAGTGTTTTTATCAGTCTTTCAACAATAGATGCCTTTTTAATTGAATATGTTGAATAATGATGTATTTTCATGAATTTTAAATAGCTATCAAATTCATTATTGTAGAATTCTTTTCCTAAGTCCGTCTGTAAGTTTCTAGGTCTGCGTTTAGTTGATTTCATAATTAGTTCGAATGCACTTTTTACTGACGTTTTAGTTTTAGACTTAATAGGTATACACCACGCATACTTCGAAAATGTATCAATAACAGTTAATATATATTTATTTCCTTTGTTGATCGTGTGAAGTTTCTGTAAATCGATCAAATCAGCTTGCCATAAATCATCAATTCCTTTTAATACAACAGGTCTTCGCTTAAAGTTTTTTCTTGCCGATCGATGGATCTCGTTCACTATTTGTTGCTTTTCCATTTTTTATATTTTTAAGGTTATCATCTATCTCCTTCTTTGTATAAAAGTTTATTTTTAACTGAGACGAAAGTTGATGAATTTGATTATTTATAGTACTAAACAAAGAATCTATATAATTCTTATCGTACATGTTTTGAATATATTGATCAACGTACTGCTTGTTGACTGCATCATCGGGTAACGAAGGTTCAGCAACACCCTTTAATTGCAAACTTCCTTCAAAACATGCTCCATTTGTTCGAAGCAAAGCCTTGTAGTTGAGATCAGAAACCTCGTTAGCACGCAAGCGCTTATGAACATGGTGACCGAATTTGTCAATATTCATTTTGTATTGTTGTGACTTGTGAGTCAAACTACAACTGATAAAAATTAGGTTTATTTTACTTTATATATCATTTACTAATCCTGCTTCACGTAGTTCTTCAATAATAGATATGATTTCGTTATCTAATCCTGTATTGCCAGCATCACGCGATGCTATAAGCAGTTTCAATCTTTCTACTAATTCATTGGGGTCATCCCAATACACATAAGAGATGTCTCTTTTGACTTTTTTCATTACCGGTAAACCATCACCGGTTACATGTACTTCTTCGCTTACTGAACGTTGTTTAGTTAATTTGAAAAGCGGCTTTATGATGTTTAAATATTTCATACCCTTGTTGCTTTTTATAGGTTTATTTGGACCAAAGTCACGTCTGTGTGCATTGGTTTTTAATAATAATGTTTTATATAATCGCTTATCGTCTTCAGTTACCCTTCGTAAATCAGGTATTTTTTTAAACAATAAATCGTTTAATCCTTGCGTTAAACAAAACCTTTCTCCACCTATTTTGAGCTCTTTATCATTCACAAAAATTGGGTAAGATCCTAGCATTAGCTTACCACGCTCCATTCGTATACCAAAAGGAATGTTCATGTGTAAATATTGTTTTTGCCACGTAGGATCTTCACGAGGTGAAGCATACGAATGCGACGTTTGAAATGAAGCATTGTTTATTGATTCAGAATCATTTTGGTTAGTACTTTCATGTGATACAGAATCATCTTGATTAGAATTATTGTCACTTAATTCATATTCGCTATTATCTAAATCAGATTCCGATGATTTTCTCATTAGGGTTTTATTAGCTAAGCTTTCTTTCTTTCCATCTTCAGAAGGACTATATTTTAATCGTTTTACTGACTTATCCCATTTGAATCCATTGTTATCAAAATCAGTGTCACTAATACTTAGGTTGTTATCATCTTTTTTTATCATTTCATTAAGGGGATCTGTGACTGGTTTTAACATTGTTTCCAACATCATGTTATTGCTGGATTTAATATCGCGAAGAACCTTAACTTTTTTTCTTACTGCCTCAGCAGATCGAAGTACTTTTTCTTTAAATATTTTCTCCTCGTTCATTTTATTATTCATGTCCGATCTTGATGATTTCATATTAAGGAATAAGTTCTACGTGGTGACACAATTCTTTATGTATACGGTTAATCTGGCATGATAAATGTATCGAAGCCTTTTCTATAACATCCTGAATTTCTATTACAATCTTTATTTATAACTAAGTAATTAAAAGGTTCGTTCCATACTTGTCCGCACATTTCACGAAACTGAGACCATGACATATCACTTCCTACATGTTCATCATAAACATGTCGTAAATTAACATCATCTTGTTTAAAAAGAACGATTAAATTAGCATTGTCTCTTATCAATTGTTTAGGTATTTTACTATACGTTTGATTCAGATAGAAGCTATCTATGTTTTTATGTCTTCCCATGGCAAAATAATCTCGTATATTATTTTGATTCTCACATGCAACATCATCAAATATCATGATTGAATTAATATCAGCCGTATGAGGACTTAGTACTTCATCATTTTCACTATATTTTTGAAATGACACTGAGGGAACCAGATTTAAAACTTGTTCTAAATATTGATACATAGGTTGAAACAAGGTTTTAGAATATATATAAACATTTTGGAAGCGTAGACCTTGTTCATGTAGCAGTAGACCTACAATCAAATTAGTTTTTCCACAGTTAGACGGACCACATATTATACAGCGAATAGTATCAGGTAAAAGTAAACCATGGCGGTAACAGCGTTTATTGTGCGAAGAGCAAACAACATCCAACTGCAATTTTTGAGGTTGTTTTACGAGTTTCATGTTACCAGTAAGCACGTGCAACAAACTTGAAACTAAATATGTGAATAGGATATTTTTATGAGCTTGAGAGTATATATTAAATACTCTAAATGGTAGCTTACCGATTTATTTACAAACAATACAAAGATAGAACGAAATGAACGTAATTGATACCTAATCGCTCTCGTTTGCGTTGAAGGTTTTCACAGCTCAGTTTGGATCGGAACCTTGTAACATAGGTACACAGCTAGAACGAAATGAACGTAATTGATACCTAATCGCTCTCGTTTGCGTTGAAGATTAATGATCCAATGATTGGACGTCTCAATCCTTGTTTTAGAATTATTTAGTTATTATTGGGTAGGACAGACCACTGAAGGCGGAGCCGTAGCCAAAGGCGGAGGCGATTGGCGAAGCCGAAGGCAAGGCAACGCCGAAAGTGGTCTGGACTTCCCAATAATATACTACTAACGTCAGCTATGCGTGTTTTGGAACGCAGCGTAGTGTTCCGGATACGATCCATCCTGCTGACACCTACTATAAATAAGAAATAGAAATAAAAAATTTATTTGCTAGAAATGTGGTACAGAGATAAGGTGTAAACATACAATTTTATGAGTTCAGCACATTTCGCCAGTAAAATAGGCATGCAATTTTTTTTTTTTTACATTACATTGTACATTATTTACAAACTATTTACATATTATCATATCTACGTCATTGTATAACAGTAATAATAATTAAATAAAACACAGGTAGTGACTAAATTTAAAGATGTCAGAATGTATAAAAATATTAAGTACCTAAATGTCAAAATGAGTTCTTAAGTTTCTGTTTTGTCAAAAAATTCCCGAACTGAATAAAAAACTTTTCCCAATAACCACTTATGCAATTTTGGTACAAACTTCTCATAAGTTAGTTCTCTAATTTCATTCGGTAAGTTGTTGCTATAGTATGCTGTACTCCATTGCTCGCTGGCATACCTTCAATTTGGAGTTCTGACTCTCGGTGAGCGACCATGTTTGAGCACCGTAGGTTAGGACAGGCAGAATACACATGTCAACGAGTTTGCCCTTCAGTGACATTGGAAGGTCGCCCTTCATTAGCTCCTTCATGGACCAGTAGCTGATATTTTTTTTAAATTATATACCTACATTAACTGGTTTAATTAATTGTTGATAACCTTAGTAAACTAAATTAAATCAATTTAATCATGTAATCGCATTAATTTGAGAATTTAAATGAATTATTACAGTTAATATGATCACAACAAATTTAAGGAGAAATTATTCTTCTAAAAGAATAAAAATTAAATTAAATTTATTGAGCAACAAATTATTTATTTATTTATTCAAATGAGTTACACAGCATTACAGTAAAAACCAAGGCACTGCGAACTAAAAAATAAAACATACAAAATAACTTAATACTAGTTCGATATAGGCGATGTAACTTCGTGGCTCTGTTGCGTCGTCTGATCTGTTGCAGGATTCAACAAATGTATGGTTGTGGAACGTTTTTTTAAATATTTTTATCTACACCCATATCATAAAATAAACCCTCCATGATGCGTTCAAAAACCGCACGTTATAACCACCATAAAAATAGATTGTTTCGTTAGTAGTTAGAACAAATGTCTTATCTGTAACGATGTTATTATTATCAAATAGTAAGCAAAAATTCGATATCATTATGAAAATCCGGGATGCTCCGACCCGCCGGCACGCGCCTCCCGACCGCCGGCACAATCGAGTTGGCCATGGCGATAGCGATAGCGGTGCAGTCCGTGCAATGGCAGTCATTCAATCATCATTTCGGGTTTATAATATGTATGTAGATAAAGCAGTGTATGCAACTGTACGTAATTAGGCCTTAAAACACACGTGTGATCTTATTATGAAACTCACTTCGTTCGTTTCATAAAACCACACTCGTGTTTTAAGGACCCCTATTACGTAACAGTTACATAAACTACTATAATAAGTTAATTTACGAATTACGAAATTAATTACGAAGTTAATTACGAATAAATAAATGATTGATTGATTGATTAATAAATAAAGGGAAGTTGAATGACTTTGACAGCGTTAAATCTATGCTACGGTAGCTGCTAAAGCTGCTTATTATCAGGCGGACCATACGCTCGTTTGCCTCAATGGTGTTATAACAATAATAATGATGTAGGTATATACATATAGATGCTCTTGGCCTTAACAGTTAGATTAGAATTTGTACACAAATGGGATATAATATAATATCTATACATATAGGGGTTAACATAAAGTTATTCATTTTAAGTCAAAATGTCGACCACAGCGGCCGTTTTGTATTTAATGTATATCTTTAATTTGTCGTTTGGTTACGTTTTGTTGGGTAAGATAAGTATTATGTAGCTTTTTTAACCGACTTCAAAAAAGGAGGAGGTTCTCAAGTCGATTGATTTTTTATTATCATTATTTTTTTGTATGTATGTTACGTGAAACGATTTTCAATTTTTTTTTAATCGAACGGGTCCCGTTGGCACCAAGTCGTGGTCTGATGATGGGATCCTGGAGAAATCGAGGGAACTCTTCAACTATTATAGGCACACCTATAGTGGTTTCACTATTTTTTACAGCAACTCGGCCACTTCCTCTTGGAAAAGCGGATCCTAAGTGAAGTCGGTTCTTTTTTGTTTAAAATTATTATTTCAATACAGCATTCCAGCATGGCAATGCCACTAGCCTTCTGGGCACCCTACCGTGTGGTGCTGAGCTAACTCAAATTTTTAGGGTTCCGTAGCCAAAGTCGCAAAAACGGAATCCTTACCTATAGTTTCGTCATCCGTATGTCACAGCCATTTTACTCGGAAACTATAAGACGTATCTTTATGAAATTTTAATATTAGGTGTATTTTGTTTGCCGCTGCTTAGTTTTGTAGTGAAATTGCAAAAAAAATATTTTTAGGGAGGCCACTCCATACATTTAAGTAATTGTCAAAAAAATATTTTATGCTAAATATCAAGATGATGTACATCAATCGATAGGTCTTCAAAAATAACACTGAGACTTTATTGGACATTTTTTGAGTAAGTGGATCGTTTCAGAAATAACTGCTCCGAAAGTCTAAAAAATTGTGTCCCCTGCCCTAAGGTAACTGCTGAACCATTTATAAAAAAATCTTTGAACATTATTTTCACAAAAAATAATTTCAACATTATCGGTTAAGGCTTTTTTAAGTTATCTCTAAAATGCTACGTAAATATACTAGCGAAAATATTGCTGCTAGTATAATCCGACCAAAAAGTGGCAACATCGTAGTGTCGTCCCGTTTTCTTAGATTGATTTGAAAGGGACGACACTACGATGTTGCCTTTTTTTAATTTCTACCCTTTTTGGTCGGAATATAGCTACGGAACCCTCCATTATCTATGCGTGGTCCGACACGCACTTGGCGGTTTTTTTATTATATTTGTAAATATGTGTATGTATACAGTTAGTTAGATATTTTTAATTTTAATTTAAGTAGTTCATATATTTTTATACAGCAACAATTTAAGATTTTATATTCCGCATACCTTGCAACATTAAAATCCTGCAATTTTTACATAGTATGTAGTAATTATTATGTTGTTTTCGTATATTTATATATCTATCAATAAATTATATAAGTGTACCTTAAATTTAAGATTTTATACCTTCAGTTAAAATGAATTAAAAATTCGCTATCTACTCGAAAGCCACTTAAGAGGATGATAAGAGCTAAATTCCCTCCCTGTCTTTTTCAGCGCGAGTGAAAGAGAAACACTGCGTTACGATTAGTATGGGAGCTCATTGCAAATTTTGCAAAATGATGAATTAAAAAAAACCTATGCATTAATTGAGAAATATAAGGCAACAAAGTTTTTAGTATTAGTGTGGTGGAATTTTGTCCTTAATTACAGACATATAAGCCAAGAAACTAAAAACGTGCAATTGTTTAAAGCTAATTTTAAGATGTAACTTTGGAATTATTTTCCATCGAGCCGATTTCGTCCAATCGTGTATTGGAATTAACGAAGTTCTTTTAAATATAATGAATATTAACATATATATTTTTTAACTTTTCCAAAACAAGTAGTTATAGCTATATGACTGTTTAAGTAAAGTCAATTTGAAGGTTATCGGGTGTTGTCAGCCTCTTGAAGGTGACTCGCAAGCAGGCAAAGGGTCTCGAAAGGGGAAGGGAAGATATCTAGGGACGAGTAACGTATAGTCTTTAAGATTATTCTTGGTCTGTAAGGGATTAGCGTCTTATCGCTCGTTGGCAAACTGCAAATTGGTGGCGCCATAAAAAAAGGGTGCAGAACGCTCATTATTGTTAAGGAATTATCAACTCTACGACTCCAGCCAGTAGATGCAAAATTAACTGTATAACTACCGGCAACTTTACCTGCCACGGCACGCGCCACTCTGGCACGTGCTGGCCCCCCGCGCAGGATGCTTTACATTTAATTATTAATTTTGAGTCTAAAATCTAAAGTTAAAGAGTTGATAATACCTTAACAATCATTAGCGCTCTGAACCTTTTTTTATGGCACCTCCAGTTTGCAGTTTCCCAACGGGCGATAAGACGCTAATCCCTTACAGACCAAGAATAATCTTAGAGACTATACCGTAATAAAGCTAGCTTATTTCCTACTTACGAGCTACCTATAGGTGGCTTTGGAGTAGATGGCGCTTTCAGGCATGAGGTTCAAAAAGTTCTTAGACTGTACTGCTCTAATACTCTAAGTTACTCTATGCTTGAAGTATTCGGTATTTTCGTTGTATTTGTAGGTTCTCTGCCTTTTCGTCGAAAATCATATTGCCAAATTTCACTTGCCAACCAACTTTTCGCAGAAGTTTCATTTGGCCGAATTTCATTTCCCAACTTTACATAATCCAACCTAACCTAACCCAACCTAGTAGGCAATTTTCATTTCCCAACTATGGGGTTGGGAAATTAAATGGTTGCGAAATAATTATTTGGTAAAAGTTATTCGGCCAAATGAAACTTCTGCGAATAGTTGGTCGGCAAGTGAAATTCGGCAATACAATTTTCGGAAAAAAGGCAGGCTACCGTATTGGTTTTATGCAGGGTCTGTTTAGGTTCTTCTAAACTTGTGTTTATTTTGTAGACGATGACGAAAATTTGAGTGAAATATTGTCTCTGCCCTCCGAGTACAACCTCAAAGGCGAAAGAATTAATCTCCTTACCGACATGAAGCTACCCTTCGAGTTATGGTAAGATTATACAGGGGGGCGATTTTTGAGATGCGGGCGCTCGAATCTGACAATTTAAACTCTGAATAAAACGAAGAAATGATGTTTTCAAAACAAGTTCAAGTTTTTTTGTGTGAGATTAATTCGAGCTTAAATTATTTGAATGTCGAAAGTCAAAAATCGGCCCCCTGGTGTTTCCTGTAATAAGAGCAATAAATTTAAAGGTAAATTCTACTCCTTAAACAATAATACTTTTGCTTAACAACTTAAAAAAAAACCGGCCAAGTGCGAGTCGGACTCGCGCACCGAGGGTTTCCGTAAAAACCTATAACAATTGCTATTTCTTATGATTGCGTGGACATGAAAGTTTCGATTTGCTACAGCAGAAAGAATAATAATAAAGCTGAGTATATGCTATGAATTTCAGTTTAATACCTCTACGCTACGCGTTTACGAGGAAACAGGTAGTGAGTTTAAAATTAAAAAAAATATTTTATGTACGATTTTACTAAAAATGTCTACTTTTCGTAATTTTTCCTTTGTCTGTGCTATATAAAGTTTCTTCGTGCCAAGTTTCAAGTTTCTGAGTTTACGGGAAGTACCCTTTAGGTTTTGAGTTTCTTGCGAGTACTCATCTCCAAAATATGCAACTTAAATTGCTATTTCTTTTGATTGCGTTGACATGAAAGTTTGTTTTTGCCACCGCTGAAAGATATAATAGACCTGAGTATTTGATATGAATTTCAATTTAATACCTTTACGCGTTTACGAGGAAGAAGGTAGTAAGTTTAAAATTGAAAAAAATATTTTTTGTATGATCCTACTAAAAATGTCTACTTTTATAATTTTTCCTTTGTCTGTGCTATATGACGTTGATTCGTGCCAAGTTTCCAGATTCTGAGCTAACGGGAAGTACCCTTTAGGTTTTGAGTTTCTCGCGAGTACTTAGTTTCAAAATATGCAACTTAAATTGCTATTCCTTTTGATTGCGTTGACATAGAGATTTGGTTTTGCTAAATCTGAAAGGTACTACAGCCCTGAGTATTTGACATGAATTTCAATTTAATAACTTCACGCGTTTATGAGGAAAATGGTAGTAAGTTTAAAATTGAAAATATATTTTTTTGTATGATTTTACAAAAAAAATCTACTTTTCGTAATTTTTCCTTTGTCTGTGCTATATGAAGTTTTTTCGTGCCAAGTTTCAAGTTTATGAGTTTACGGGAAGTACCCTTTAGGTTTTGAGTTTCTTGCGAGTACTCAGTTTCAAAATATGCAACTTAAATTGCTATTTCTTTTGATTGCGTTGACATAAAAGTTTGGTTTCGCTACATCTGAAAAATCCTATAGCCTTGAGTATTCGACATGAATTTCAACTTAATAACTTCACGCGTATACGAGGAAAAAGGTAGTAAGTTTAAAATTTTAAATATATAATTTTGTATGATTTTACTAAAAATATCTACTTTTTATAATTTTTCCTTTGTCTATGCTACATGACGTTGCTTCGTGCCAAATTTCAAGTTTCTGAGTTCACGGGAAGTACCCCGTAGGTTTTGCGAGTGCCGAAAACTCTAAAATTTGCAGCATAAACGACTGTATCTTTTGATTGCGTTGGCTTTTAAGTTTGATTTTTTCACAGCTTCAAGGGACAATAGACCTGAGTATTTGATATAAATTTTAGCTTGATACCTCAACGCGTTCCTGAGAAAAATGGTCTTGACAGACAGACAGACAGACAGACAGACAGACAGACAGACAGACAGACAGACAGACAGACGGACAGACAGACAGACGGACAACAAAGTGATCCTATAAGGGTTCCGTTTTTTTCCTTTTGAGGTACGGAACCCTAAAAACGAGATTTGAAAACATAAGAAAAAAATATCCTTATAACATATTTTTGTCTATAGATTTGCTACCAATTGTTCTTATGTGCGCTAGAAAAAAGTTATCATAACGAGTTACACCATTGAAAAACTTTATATTTTATTTTTTCACATTCGCCCCCCAATATAATAATTAAAACTTAGTATTCTTGCAGGTATAGCACTGAGTACAATAGGTCCCGACTCGACCTGTATGGTAGTATGGTGAAGCGGTATTACTACTGGGGGGAGGAAGGTCCAAAAGACGAGAATGGTATTATTTACATGGTAAGTCGGCTCAATTTTCATCCCTTCCGTCCAGATTGTCCCACCGATACACTGATTATTATAACGTCCATTTTTAGGGTTCTGTAGTCAACTACGCGCCCTTATAGTTTCGCTAGGTATGTCCGTCAGTCTGTCCGCAGCCTATAAAGAATAGAAAGCTGTATTGTGACGGGCGGGCAACTACGGAACCCTACAGTGAGCATGGCCCGACATGCTCTTGTCCGTATTTAAGAGCACAGACATAGAAAATCATACTGTCGTTTTCCAACGCTAGTACCATTGTCATTTAATAAGAGATGACTATAGCTTATTTTCGTACGCCAGAATATATTAAAGTTTGCTCCTTTGCAATACAATCGAACAATTTTGACAAGGTACATCCCAAATGGACCGAGAAGGAGGATCACACTATCTCCTGTGCCAAGCTGAATATGACCGAGAATGGCCAGTTTGACGCTTTTCTATCTGACGAGGATTATGTCAATGAAGGTAAGATTTATGTTTGACTTGGCGAGGGCACTCCCTTTTCCCTGAGGCCTAGAGGGGTACGGCACAGATTATATAATAGTTCTTACGAACAGATATGAATCTCTGATAGAAAAAGTAAATACCTACCGCTTTAAGTGCCTACGCAAAAATACAATGGAGCGACCGTCGACGCGCGCACCCGCACCTCCCGCGCGGCCGCGCGGCCGCCCGATCGCTAGCTCGTTTGTCCCGCCGGCGGTGATCGGGCGGCGAGCGGCAAGTAGGTATTTAACGAGAGAGCGCAGGCGAGTTTCATAGGCCTGGGTACGGTTCTATTAGATTTACGGTTCTATTAAATCTTGTTTTTTTAAAAATCTCCTGACCCGGATGCTGGGCTCGCCTTTAGGCACTGCCGGCACTGGTCCCACCGCGGGCGAGTATAGTTCATCGCCCAGCTATGATATTTGTATCTCTTTTGTTTACACGGGAGCGAGTATCTTTTGTCTTTTGAAATAGCCATTAGCTCATAGTTTACTTGCTCGCGGTGGGACCAGTGCCTTAGGCCCAGTCCCATACAACAACACTAGTGACAGGTACAAGCTGGCGCCATGTGGCCAGACCGTTGACAGTTGCCAACCCCATTACTACGAAAGATGTCAAGATCGTTCCACCATTACGCCGAGGTTTACCACGCCGTCGTTTCCCGTTTGGTGCCCACTCAGTTAATAATGTAATATATTTTTAGGAAAAACTTATCACGAGGGTCGGAAGGTGGACGTGTGGAAGGTCACGCAGGAATGGGATGACTACAGGAGGGAACTCGTTCTTTACAGTTACAGAACGGAACGAGGAGAGGACATTCCAGTCCAGTATGTATCACACATATAAAAAAGATAAAAGGCATTTATTCTTTAATTTAGGCACATAACAATGCACGTGAACGCCGGAAAAGTATCACTTATTACCTACCCACAAACACTTTGTAGAAGATTTTTTAAAATAAGTAAACAATAAGTAAGTAATAAGTAAGTAGTAAGTAAGTAATAAGTAAATAAGTAAGTAAGTTTTTAAAGTAAGTAAGTGATATGCTACTGTCTAATGAATTCACTCAATAACAAAATCTAAATTTAAATATAGAATAACTTCTTCTTTTAGGGTTCCGTAGTCAACTAGGAACCCTTATAGTTTCGCCATGTCCGCCCGTCCGACCGCATTTCGTGTGTCCGCGGTCTAACTCAGTTACCGTTAGCACTAGAAAGCTGAAATTTGGCATGAGGCACATACCTACTCATGCCAAATTTCAGCTTTCTAGTTATCATTCACTCCGACAAAGTCATTAATCACTCCGACAAAGTGGTAGAATAAAAACTATCATTATTAAAATTGGGGGTGTTTTTTTTTCGCCCCAACTTCATTGTGTGGGATATGGTTGGAAGGTCTTTCAAAAATAATACGGGTCTATTGTAACAGTTTTTGGATAAAACTAATACTTTCGTAAATAATAGTTCCGAAAGTTTAAAACAGGGCGTCCTCCCCTATCTAACTTTTGAACCGAGATTCCAAAAACGATTGAAGAATTCACAAAAGTGAGGCGTGAATAAAATCTGTTGTGTCGTTTTTGAGTTATCGTCGACGATGCTAAAACATGCGATCATTAAAGCTCCATCGAAAAGTATGCGCTAATAGTTCGGTCTACAAAGACTCAATTACATTTGCAAAAGCATTATATTTGACGAAGGAGTAGAAAAAGTTACTAATGGATTTTTTTCTTTTTACTTTCTTTTTCCTTTTTACAGAATTGAAGAGAAAACGATGGATACAATGATAGGTTCAATAGTATACCACGCAATTTTCAATTACTATCACTATAACCCTCTGTTGCGTGAGGAAGACCTTGGCGTCGATAGAGGTTTGTTCAACAATATTGATTCTTAAAAATCAGATTTTATTTAGACTCTAAAAGCAAGTATATCTCTAGAGTTGAAACACGCGGCCCACCAAAAAGGACAGAATACACGCAACGCGACTGATTTTAAAACACGTTTCAAGATGGCTGACAGCATACCGTAACTAACCTATATAATTTAGTCTGTTTCATTGTTTTAAAAACTATATAATTAAATTCACAGCTGATTACATTCATTTTGCAGTGTCGAATGTAGTCCATCGCAATAAATTTCACAATATCCGTCGCACGCGCCACCGTTCGACCGCGCGCGTCAGCTGAAATTTAACTAGGTCGCGTGACTTCGCCGCGAATTAACATTATTTATTTAATCAATGAATGAAATATGATACTCACACTTAGAAATTTTCTTAGTAACAAATATTTTATTAACTTATCAATGAAAAGTTATGTTCTGTGAAATTATTGGATTAGCTACCCAGTAATTGAATATGAAATAACTAACTAAATACGTAATATTATTATGCTTGGGAACAATAATCAAAAAAAAATATTTTACAAAAATACACTTAGGTACGGTATTGCACTTAATATGTAATTGTTTAATACAGATAGGTTAGCGTTGCGTAACTAGTCCTTCTTGTTAGATACAATCAACAATTTGGAGACAAGGTCTTAAATAGTTACTGCAAACGTGGAGGCACATCACAGTTATGTGACCTCATACAGCTAGAGCACAAGTCCTTCATACTTGATCATGGTGAGAACAACCGTATTCCTCCGTGAGAGATGTAGGAGACCCTTTCGTCTTAATGTAGATGTGCCTAGGTACAGGATATCCCTAAAGGATAGGCCTGATATGCCGTGATTTTTTTTTTATTAAAGGGTGACCATGCCCTAGGGAACGATTCCCGTGTATTTGTGTTAGAGTACGCACAGAGGCGTAGCCCAAGGTATTGTAGGGTGACCATGCCCACATTTTATTGTTTAGGAGCATTGGACTCCGACCGGCATTAGTTAAAACATTATATTATAGCTATGGCTATCGTTGAGGCATACCAAAACGGAATGAAAATAAAAAACCAAGCATCAAAGTAACATTAAAACGTGATAAAATTAGGCAAGTATACTTCTCATTTTTTTTTATTTCAAATAAAATCTTCTTAAAATAATATTATCATATCACTAATACATTACCTTTCACAATGACACTAGAAAGAGCAAAAAGATTGAACCACGAACCAACAATTTTTTTTTACATTATTTACACTGTTTAAATTTAGCCTAAGTAGTTCATCTATTATTAAGTATAAGACAATTGGTTCGAATAACTTCGTCTTATTTTTTTAAAACAGAACAAATGTAAGCAAGTAACATGCATTATTTTTTTTCCCTGCCACCCCGGGGGGGAAACGGACTTTCGGGGGAGGTGTAATGTAGTAAACAACTACATTTAATGTTTAACAGCAACTTCATGGTTTGCTGCGACATAATGCATATTGCTTGTATCAGCGATAATCTTACATGTATAAAATAGGATGTTTCCGTAATAAATGAGCATTATTCTACATACTTATACCTGAACCTGACTATTACTACTTGCGCCGTCACCCTGCTCCGCCTGCACTTTTACCAACATTCATCATATATTATATGGCATGGCATGGCATGGGTTGTTGTTGTTGTGTGTTTGCTTTTGCTTGTTACTAACAAATTATGGATCCCAGTGTCCGAAATAAATGATTTTGATTTGATTTGATTTGATTTGATTTGATTGTTACCCTTCAAAGAGCGGTGGAGGGTGATAAACGAACAAATCCACTGAGCGACTGAGCGAA
This sequence comes from Pammene fasciana, assembly GCA_911728535.1. Lineage (NCBI taxonomy): Eukaryota > Metazoa > Arthropoda > Insecta > Lepidoptera > Tortricidae > Pammene > Pammene fasciana. The sequence goes on along the minus strand of OU452294.1, from coordinate 11,708,764 downwards.
ATGAACGAAAAGAGTGATACATATCACTGCGAGCGAAAGATATGAATCAATCCTTTCAGTTCAGTGAAGCGTTTTGCGCATCTCACCTATAATCCCTAGATGGTCCCAATGTCACCAAGTCGGAGTCTGATGATGGGATCATGGAGAAATCGAGGGAACTCTTCAACTATTATAGGCACACCTATAGTGATTTCACTATTTTTTACAGCAACTCGGCCACTTCCTCTTGGAATAGCGGATCCTAAGTGAAGTCGGTTCTTTTTGTTTAAAATTATTACATAATGTCGTCGGTTGATGATATTATTACCTGTGTAGATAGTAATTGTTGGCTCAATAAATTGTCGCTATTGTTTTAATCAACGCAAAATCTTTTTTTTTTCAGAGGAGTCTTGTGGATGGACACCGGATGATTTTAGCGTGCACATGAAAATTTTACATCCTGCCTTCCACACTGACCTGAATTTAGCTTTCAACAGGTAAGCTTACCAATTCGCCAACCGCCAACCGAAAACTGGCAGCCGCTTGTGATACCACTTGAGTAAGTATTTAATTAACAAGTAGTGATGTCTTCGTGCACGGTTTGGTATGCCGAACAGGATTCAGTTACAGATTATATAATAGTTCTTACGAACAGATATGAATCTCTCATAGAAAAAGTAAATACCTACCGCTTTAAGTACCTACGCAAAAATACAATGGAGCGACCGTCGACGCGCGCACCCCGCACCTCCCGCGCGGCCGCGCAGCCGCCCGATCGCTAGCTCGTTTGTCCCGCCGGCGGTGATCGGGCGGCGAGCGGCAAGTAGGTATTTAACGAGCTCGCCCGGGCGAGTTTCATAGGCCTGGTTCAGTATTTATTATTCGTTGGTGAGTTGCTCTTAAATTTTAATGCAATTAATGGTTTTACAGCTTTAAAAAGCATCACAAAAAAGACTATCGAAGCAAGAACGAGCACGACAAGAGAAAGGCAGTTTTCCATAAGAATTGGCAGTAAGTATTTTTTAAGACAATAACACAGATTTATAATGGCTCGTTTAATTTTTTAACCGACTTTAAAAAAGGAGGAGGTTCTCAATTCGACTGAATTTTTTAAATGATCCTCCCTAAGAATCTGGAGAGCCGTAGATATATAATTTCGATAAGTCTAATGTCACAGATTATATAATAGTTTTTACGAACAGATATGAATCTCTCATAGAAAAAGTAAATACCTACCGCTTTAAGTACCTACGCAAAAATACAATGGAGCGACCGTCGACGCGCGTACCCCGCACCTCCCACGCGGCCGCGCAGCCGCCCGATCGCTAGCTCGTTTGTCCCGCCGGCGGTGATCGGGCGGCGAGCGGCAAGTAGGTATTTAACGAGCTCGCGCGGGCGAGTTTCATAGGCCTGCTAATGTCAAAAATAAATGCTAAAGAAGGAAAAAATACGAAAATAAAATATTCTTACTTTAGGCTCAACACTGTCACGTGGTCCGTTGACATGGACCGGAGGAAAACATCTGGAGATACATACATATGAAAAATGATAAAGTCGCGTAGTACCGTCAATTGCTACAACTTTGCCTACGATGCTCAACTTTGCCTGGCTAGAAAAATATGGTTATCTTCCACAAACAGCTATTTATATCTTGCTCTTGAAATGGCCGCCTTTCTCCTACCAACTAAGATCCTATCTCAAGAATAAGTTATATATTAGCAGTTGATGGTACCCATAGTATATATTGCTCAGTTTGGAACTAGGTTGATTACTTTCAGATTATCCCCCCAATGTTTATTTTAATTATATTTTTATTTAAGAACACACTGCAAAAAATGTTGCCGAAAAGTTTGACAAAAGTACAATTAATCAGTCAGCACGTAAAAGTGGTACAGAAAAGGAGTCCAAAAACGACTCCCTTTGCTGTAAAGAGCCGAGCTAATGTTAACTATAATACTATGAAAAAATTTATAACTTTACAGATTTGTCGTGAACCACAACCTTCAGAATATCGGCTTCAAACTGGCTTTGAACCACCTCTCCGACCTCACACCAAGAGAGCGAGCCCACATGAACGGAGGCAGAAGGTCCGCCGAACCCTCTGGGACCCTGGCTTTCCCCTACACTGAGCTTCAAGTTGAGGAGATCGTTACTCAGATACCGGAGGAATATGATATGAGATTGGAAGCCATCATATCGCCTATAAAGAGTACGTATTTCAATGTGATCTTCGCTATTGTACTTACTGGTATCCATGGATATTTTTATAGCGCAAGGTTATGCGGATTATCTTGTTAAATAATTTCTTTGTTTTGAAATGATACGTATTTGAATAAATACTATTCGAACATCTTATATAAATAAACTATCCTATACCTACTGGCGGCGTAATGTTTACTAAGTACTTATACTTACAAGAAACTTTAAAGTTTTTAACGTACTCTACAGATCAGGATATGTGCGGGTCCTGTTGGATCTTCGGGACGACAGCGGCAGTAGAGGGGGCCCTGGCGAGGGTGGACGGACGACTGCTAGACCTCAGCGAGCAGTCGATCATCGACTGCAGTTGGGAGTAAGTTGGTTAATGTTTGATACAGACCGGGACGTTTGCGGGTATTGTTGGACCTTCGGGACGACGGCGGCAGTAGAGAGAGCCCTGGCGAAGCTGGACGGATAACTGCTGTACCTCATTGAGCAGTCGATCATCGACTGCAGTTGGGAGTAAGCTCTTTCTGCCTATTTAGGCATTCTGAAAACATCCAAATTAGATAAAAATAAATAATTATCTAAAATAATCGTCCATGCTCACGAAATTTCATGAAAATCGATACGAAATGCGACTTCTAGAGGATAGCAGTTGGACAAACTAAATAATTTATACCTAAAAGTAGATGCTTTTCACGTTTCACTCGCCCAGGGGGGTGATTTTTGAGATTCGAGCGCTCGATATGACATTTAAAACTCCGTGTAAAACGATGAAATGGTCTTTTACTATTAATTTAATGTGGAAATAATAGCGACAATCTTTTGTGTGCGATTATTTTGGAGTTTAATTTTCTTCAATTCAGGCGCTCGAATCTCAAAAATTGCCTCCCAGTTATATCTATGTTGTCACGAGAGTGCATTTATTTCGATAAATATACCTTTGTTTGTATTAGGAACGATAATGAAGGATGCGACGGTGGCTGGCCTAAGGACGCTCTCAAACACATCATGAAACACGGATTACCTCTTGATGAGGACTATGGCGGGTATTTAGCAGAGGTCAGTTAATTCCACGAATCTGCACGTATCCGGAAAGCCCGGTTAAATTATTTGCGAAACGAAATAATACCTTATTACTGAGCAATACATGTGATTATGGCAGGCTAAGGTTGGGTTGCACCACGCCCAATTAACGGACTCATCAACGTTAAATATGGCGACGGAGCGGTCATCCCATAGAAAACTGTTAAACTTTTCATACAAGTTTTTTTTACGATTACGTTTACGTACACAGAACGTTTGGTGCAACCGGCCCTTGGAAATGGTCCGTAAGAGGATATAAAAGTAGGTGGTAGTGAACTGCTCACACTCGTTACACCATTGACTTACTGTCATGTAACATTATTGTCTAGAGACATCATTACTACACTAAAGGAGTACACAACTTTTAATCGCTTTACGTCAAAATTTTAACTTTCAAATTTGAACTCTGTCGTAATTTATGAAGACATCGTTCCCGTTGTCACTTTGTCTCATATATCAGACGACGGCGGTTAAAAGGTTAATAAATGCATGGTGCAATAGTGCAATATCTTACTTTGACTTCTTTTTCGATCTCACATTTTTATCGAAGGACTCGATCCGGGTGTAAAAACAAGTGACAAGTAAATAAGCATGATTAATAGCTCACCTAACGAAGGAAAACTTAGAGGGGATAATCCGTGTGTAACGGAATGTTGTATGTAAAGGTGTCTTAAACAACAAACTAACATACTAAAAGGACCAGTGGGTGGGGGTGAAGCGGAGGAGTGAAATGGAGAGGGGGGAGGGTGTTTTAGTTCTGTTAGTTCCACTGCACGTTTGTAAACAGGTAGTAAGGACAAGGAATGTAACTACATAGTACTCACAATACCCTTTGATTTTTAGGATGGATACTGCCACCTCGAAAACGCTACTGAAGTGTTTAAGATCCGCGGCTTCGCTATGGTGACGCCACTGAGCGTCAGCGCCATGAAAGTGGCCCTGTACAAGTACGGGCCAGTCATCGTCACCATGCAGGCCAACGATGGCTTTTTTTTCTACAAGAGCGGCGTCTTCTATGATCACACCTGGTAAGATTTCTGGTAACAGCGTACGCCCCAGCGGGCGGCGAGTATGACAGGCCGCAGGCGCAATGGGGCGCTATTATCACCCACCGTTCCATGAGATTTTTTCAGCAGGAACACCAGGATCTCTGCGGAGTCCACCACTCGGCCGCCAGTCCGTCGCCGACGGAGCGGATGCGCGTGAGAGTCATCTTCAAGCGCCCATTCTGCTGCCTCCTTCTGTGTTATTACTGCCTCACAGAAGGAAGCCATCGCCTTCCATGCCTCTTCGCTGGCGCATGGCGTTAACAATGCTTAGCAACGAGAGGTCAATTCCTATTTTTTCCCGAAGGGTAGCCCGCGGGCAGGGGGTGCTCACTCCATACAACTGGTTATTAGCCCGCAAGCTTGACATTTTGAAAGTTAGACGACTAAAAGGTTGAGGGAGGAGCGTGCAGGGGGCGTGAGTACCAAGGTTTTACAACGGGCGCCCTTATCACACCTCCTGCCCGCTCCTCCCTCAACCCCTTAGTCGTCGAGCCTTCAAAATGTGAAGCTTGCGGGCTAATAACCAGGTGCAGGAGTGAGCATGGGGCTCCCATGTGACACATGTCCCTTCCAGTGTGAAGCACCGTGTCCACCGGTGACACATGGGGAATTCCTCTCTGCCTATCCGGTGCAGATACTTAAAGTATCCGTGATTGTAAGCATTTGCAACATATGAAACGTCAAAGTGTCCTGCCGTCTATCCACACCCAACGTTCCATTATTATTATAAATGTTAGCAAACTAACGTTTAGAAAGTAAACCTATTAAGTAGAAATGATTTGGAAGCTCTTGGGTAGGCGGAATGTTACAAACTGAATTATTTAATTCTACAAAACAACGTGAAAATAGTTCTGCAATCGTTTAAAAAAATCTCTTTGAGTATGTTAAATGCAAATACCATAGACAAACAAAATGTTTAATCCGGTATAAGATTAAAAAAGAGAGTAGTGTTTGGCTAACCAAATTTTGTTGACAGACATTTCGTTGTTGTATCACCAATTGTCTATGAATTTAAAAAAAGCTATAAGTCAGTTGTCAATACATGTTATTCAGTCAAATCTTGTTCAAATCAAGAGTGTATTTACAAGGGATATTTTAAATAATATTAAATAATGACTATATACCGAGTGAGGTCTGCATACTATTTAAGCTCGTAAGTAATTACGACAATGTGCGAAGTCGAGGTGAAGCTCTTTATAACGAAAAACTGCAATGTTTACATATAGTAAGCAATTTAGTAGGTTGGTGCTCTATACATATTTTGATACTTTAGTACGAGTTGTAACATTTGCCTATAACTTTGAATACGTGAATTTATTAATACCTGAATCTCATAAACAGAGCAAGCGTGTAAAGAAACTAGAAGCTCTGGAAAATATCAATAAAATTAAAACATTCGCAGTTTGGAACGTAAGGAATTACTAACTAAAAAACCTTATTTATAAGAAATCTGTGGAGTGACTAGTCAGCAGTAATTTTATAAAAAAATATAAAATAAGTTTATAAAAATGAGCGGCCAACGTGTCGAAGAAATATCTATACATACTTAACCCAACCATCAGACCTAAATCTAAACTAAAGTAACGTAATTCAATGATCACATAGACCACAGTATGGGAAGGAAGGTATCAGTATCGGAGCAGCCAAGGTACTCAAATATCTGAACATGTACTTTATCGCCTTGGTAATAGAGGGGCTGTTACGACATTCCTGACCACCTTAGCCACTCCGACATATCTGATGGCGACTGTACTTATGTAATTTTTTTGGTGATGGTTTAATATTATGGCATTATCGAGCTAGGTCTTATGTAAGCTGGTTTTAATGAGTGCACCTCAACGTATATTTTTTAAACTTATTTCCTTAGGTACCTTACATATGCAGAGAAAATCATAAATATTTTTTAGTATCAAAACTATAAATCCTTCTATACTAAGTGATACCAGCCCAAGATTATTTGAAATTCCCGCCAAAAGATTGTGTAAAATTTCAGTGGTCAAACTCTAGTAACGAATTATAATTTTATTAAATGCTCTTTTGACATTTCTAAAACTTAGCCTTTTTTCCAGTGTGAATGAGGAAAACCTGCACGCGGTCACTATCGTCGGCTATGGAACCCGCGACGGCGCCGACTACTGGATCGTGAAGAACTCGTACGGCCAGCAGTGGGGAGAGGACGGCTATATGTTGCTGTCCTCCTCCAACAACAACTGTTTCGTGCTCAACGAGCCGTATTATGCCGTAGTGTAGAGATGAAAACTGTAGTGTAGATTTAGTGTAAAGTGCAATGAAAATGGGTGATCTTGCACGGACATTTCTGTATAAGTTTTGTTTTGTATCTGTAGATACAAATATTGCGACTAACATAGAATACATATTTCCACGTGCACGATGGAGTTTGTTTTAATAGTGTTCCACCCTTAGGGCGGCCAACGACTATCAGTCCGCTTGCAGTCGGCCTGGCGATATCGGCCTGTCAGTTGTTCGGAGCGGATATTAACATTATTAACATGAATTTAACAGTAAAAGTCGGGCACAAGAATTTTGACCTGAAACAAGGCCAAAGTCCGCACTTTCAGATTGTTTTTTCGAAAACTCTGCTATTTCCGACACACATAGTTGTTGAATATTTTAGAGAAAAAATGACCTTTCGATAAAAAATATTGCTGACATAAAATTATTCACCGTTTAGGAGTTATGAAATTTCTCCAGAAAAATTTAGGTTTTATTTTAAATTTCGACTAAAATTCACGATATTTTCTTAAAGATATGATTTAGGGGGTTATAGATATTCAGGTCCCCCGCCATATAAAAGAAAAACGGATGGTATATATTCCATAGGATAAAAGTTATTTCCGAAAAACTGATTTCATAAAAAGTGAGGCCCTAGCCGTCCCTTTGGCCCTATTCCGACCGTTCACGAACTTGTCCTAGGTATCAACCAGGGCGATTTTTGTACCAAGTTTGAATTGAAAGCAATCGGAGCAAAGATGCGACCGCTATCGTGATGACAAAATCGGGCTGCGGATATCGCGAAATACATGTATACATAAACTTTTGAACCAGTGGTCATTTTGTAATCTGGGGGCATAACTAGACCTTCTGTAAAGATTTTTTTTCGAAATTCGATTGTGTCGAAGAAATGAATTGGTAGACTCGATTTTCGAAATCTACCTAAAAACAACCCTGGTTTATGGTACTTAGTACAGAATATTCTCGTTGATTATCTAGCTGAAAATTGCTTAATTTTGGGAACCTAGTTAGTGCGATGTCAGGTGGAGGATTAAAAACCCAGTTTAAATCAATGAGTTTTTACTTACTTATAGTATTTTGTGCAACAGTTACATCATAAGGGTTCTTAAGATTCGAGGGTCGAAGTTACAAAATGAGGCGAAGCCGAATTTTGTAAAAACAGACCCGAGAATTTTAAGACCTAATTATGTACCGTTGCACAAAATCGTTTTTCTACGAGTGTTTTAAATAGGCAAACCGGTAAGGATTGAGTTCAACGAATGACCTGCTGCCTCTATCTATACAATTGAGTATCTTCAATCTCCCGGCGGATTGTGCCGGCGCCCCCCTTGTCCACAGCGGCGGGTGGCGGTGGCGCGGGGCCCGCCCCTGCAACAGTGTCATTATATCCCTAAAGAATATCCTTCTGAATCATCTTATGACAAAGTTTATAAAGTATATGCTTTGAATATACCTGTCAGTCATTTTATTGGCAAATTAGAATGCAGGAGTAGAAAAAATATTTAATTTACTTCACCGTAAAATAACTGTTGATAAACTTTCCATCATGAACCTTTTGAACGCTTTCTCCTTTTGAACGGAATATGGCATACACGCCAACATCTCAACTAGTGAGAAACTAATTTAAACCTTATCTGTCAACAGTAAAATTGCTTTGACAGCGTCTGCCATAGCCACTTTAGTGGTTGTTGGCGTGGTAGGCACGACAGTTCTCGACCACTTTAATGGCTCTTGGCGTTCAAAAGGTTAATTAATATGTATTTTGTAACTTTCATAAATATGCAACAGTCAGATTTTTTTTATTAGCCTAAAGTAGTGTCCCACTGCTGGGCAAAGGCCTCTCCCGCGGTTTTCCATAAATCTCGGTCCCCCGCTTTTTCCGGGTGCTGAGGAAAGCGTCCAAATCGTTCCGCTCTGTTTGGGCCTGCCCCGTCCGCGTCTCTTTTGCGGCATCCACTTGGTGGCTACCTACACATGCCCACCTATCCGGATGCATGAGGCAGACGTGTCTGGCCCAGTCCCACTTAATTCTGGCGGTCTTCTTGCCAACGTCAGCTATGCGTGTTTTGGAGCGCAGCGTAGTGTTCCGGATACGATCCATCCTGCTGACACCTACTATACTATGCTGTGCTCCATTGCTAGCTGGCATACCTTCAATTTGGAGTTCTGACTCTCGGTGAGCGCCCATGTTTGAGCACCGTAGGTTAGGACAGGCAGAATACACATGTCAACGAGTTTGTCCTTCAGTGACATTGGAAGGTCGCCCTTCATTAGCTCCTTCATGGACCAGTAGCTGATATTTATTTTTAATTATATACCTACATTAACTGGTTTAATTAATTGTTGATAACCTTAGTAAACTAAATTAAATCAATTTAATCATGTAATCGCATTAATTTGAGAATTTAAATGAATTATTACAGTTAATATGATCACAACAAATTTAAGGAGAAATTATGCTTCTAAAAGAATAAAGATAAAATTAAATTTATCGAGCAATTATTTATTTATTTATTCAAATGAGTTACACAGCATTACAGTAAAAACCAAGGCACTGCGAACTAAAAAATAAAACATACAAAATAACTTAATACTAGTTCGATATAGGCGATGTAACTTCGTGGCTCTGTTGCGTCGTCTGATCTGTTGCAGGATTCAACAAATGTATGGTTGTGGAACGTTTTTTTAAATATTTTTATCTACACCCATATCATAAAATAAACCCTCCATGATGCGTTCAAAAACCGCACGTTATAACCACCATAAAAATAGATTGTTTCGTTAGTAGTTAGAACAAATGTCTTATCTGTAACGATGTTATTATTATCAAATAATAAGCAAAAATTCGATATCATTATGAAAATCCGGGATGCTCCGACCCGCCGGCACGCGCCTCCCGACCGCCGGCACAATCGAGTTGGCCATGGCGATAGCGATAGCGGTGCAATCCGTGCAATGCCAGTCATTCAATCATCATTTCGGGTTTATAATATGTGTGTAGATAAAGCAGTGTATGCAACTGTACGTAATTAGGCCTTAAACACTCGTGTGATCTTATTATGAAACTCACTTCGTTCGTTTCATAAAACCACACTCGTGTTTTAAGGTCCCCTATTACGTAACAGTTACATAAACTACTATAATAAGTTAATTTACGAATTACGAAATTAATTACGAAGTTAATTACGAATAAATAAATGATTGATTGATTGATTAATAAATAAAGGGAAGTTGAATGACTTTGACAGCGTTAAATCTATGCTACGGTAGCTGCTAAAGCTGCTTACTATCAGGCGGACCATACGCTCGTTTGCCTCAATGGTGTTATAACAATAATAATGATGTAGGTATATACATATAGATGCTCTTGGCCTTAACAGTTAGATTAGAATTTGTACACAAATGGGATATAATATAATATCTATACATATAGGGGTTAACATAAAGTTATTCATTTTAAGTCAAAATGTCGACCACAGCGGCCGTTTTGTATTTAATGTATATCTTTAATTTGTCGTTTGGCTACGTTTTGTTGGGTAAGATAAGTATTATGTAGCTTTTTTAACCGACTTCAAAAAAGGAGGAGGTTCTCAATTCGATTGATTTTTCATTATCATTATTTTTTTGTATGTATGTTACGTGAAACGATTTTCAATTTTTTTTTAATCGAACGGGTCCCGTTGGCACCAAGTCGTGGTCTGATAATGGGATCCTGGAGAAATTGAGGGAACTCTTCAACTATTATAGGCACACCTATAGTGATTTCACTATTTTTTACAGCAACTCGGCCACTTCCTCTTGGTAAAGCGGATCCTAAGTGAAGTCGGTTCTTTTTTGTTTAAAATTATTATTTCAATACAGCATTCCAGCATGGCAATGCCACCAGCCTTCTCGGCACCCTACCATGTGGTGCTGAGCTAACTCAGTAACTAGCCAAAGTGGCAAAAACGGAATCATTATAGTTTCGTCATGTCCGTCTGTCCGTTCATCCGTCCGTCCGTATGTCACAGCCATTTTACTCGGAAACCATAAGACGTATCTTTATGAAATTTTAATATTATGTGTATTTTGTTTGCCGCTGCTTAGTTTTGTAGTGAAATTGCAAAAAAAAAAAAATTTGGGAGGCCACTCCAAACATTTAAGTAATTGTCAAAAAAATATTTTATGCTAAATATCAACATGATGCACATCAATCGATAGACCTTCAAAAATAACACTGAAGTTTTATTAAACATTTTTTGAGTAAGTGGATCGTTTCAGAAATAACTGCTCCGAAAGTCTAAAAAATTGTGTCCCCTCCCCTGAGGTTGCTGAACCGTTAGTTCAAAAATTATAAAAAATCTTTGAACATTATTTTCACAAAAAATAATTTCAACATAATCGGTTAAGGCTTTTTTAAGTTATCTCTAAAATACTACGTAAATATACTAGCGAAAATATTGCTTTTGCAAGATCGTACTTGCGAAAGCAATATTTTCGCTAGTACCTAGGTATATTCCGACCAAAAAGTGGCAACGTCGTAGTCCCTTTCAAATCAATCTAAGAAAACGGGACGACACTACGATGTTGCCACTTTTTAATTTCTACACTTTTTGGTCGGAATATATAAGTAGCTACGGAACCCTCCATTATCTATAGTCCAGGCATTTTATTTTCACTTGTATGGGTAAAATTAAAATGTCAAATTTGGAAATAATTCATAACAGCAGAAGTATTTAGTTGTATGGCTTAAAAGTCATGTTAATCATTGCCTAGACAGAAAATCCTACAAAAATTTGAACATGAAAAAATAGTCATTTAATTAATTTCTAAATAATCACCTAAATAAATATTTTATTATTTATTATGGTTCCGTAAGACAGGTTATTTATGGATGACAAAAAAAAGAAACGCTTCGTATATACATATTTTGATGCATATTTACTTCCCGATGGAAAGTTTGTAAGATTTTTCGTTCAGTCATCTTAGAATGACATTTTAAAACTGTATAAACAAAAAAATCGCTGTTATAAATTAATGTTTGAAAAAAAACGTATCTTTATCAGAGTACTATGCGTGGTCCGACACGCACTTGGCGGTTTTTTTATATTTGTAAATATGTGTATACAGTAAGTTAGATATTTTTAATTTTAATTTAGTTTATATATTTTTATACAGCAACAATTTAAAATTTTAAATCCCGCATACCTTGCAACATTAAAATCCTGGAATTTTTACATAGTAGGTATGTAGATTAATATTATGTTGTTTTCGTATATTTATATATCTATCAATAAATTATTAAGTGTACCTTAAATTTAAGATTTTATACCTTCAGTTAAAATGAATTAAAAATTCGCTATCTACTCGAAAGCCACTTAAGAGGATGATAAGAGCTAAATTCCCTCCCTGTCTTTTTCAGCGCGAGTGAAAGAGAAACACCGCGTTACGATTAGTATGGGAGCTCATTGCAAATTTTGCAAAATGATGAATTAAAAAAAACCTATGCATTAATTGAGAAATATAAAGCAACGAAGTTTTTAGTATTAGTGTGGTGGAATTTTGTCCTTAATTACAGACATATAAGCCAAGAAACTAAAGACGTGCAATTGTTTAAATAGTCCAGGCATTTTATTTTCACTTGTATGGGAAAAATGTCAAATTTGGAAATAATTCATAACAGCAGAAGTATTTAGTTGTATGGCTTAAAAGTCATGTTAATCATTGCCTAGACAGAAAATCCTACAAAAATTTGAACATAAAAAAATCGTCATTTAATTAATTTCTAAATAATCGCCTAATAAATATTTTATTATTTATTATGGTTCCTTAAGACAGGTTATTTATGGATGACGGAAAATCAGACAAAAAAAAGAAACGCTTCGTATATATTTTGATGAATATTTACTTCCCGATGGAAAGTTTGTAGGATTTTTCGTTCAGTCATCTTAGAATGACATTTTAAAACTATATAAACAAAAAAATCGCTGTTATAAATTAATGTTTGAAAAAAACGTATCTTTACCAGAGTAAAAGCTAATTTTAACATGTAACTTGGGAATTATTTTCTATCGAGCCGATTTCATCCAATCGTGTATTGGAATTAACGAAGTTCTTTTAAATATAATGAATATTAACATATATTTTTTTACTTTTCCAAAACAAGTAGTTATAAGGTAAGTTCGCCTAATAAGGACCAGGTTTTTGTAAATCTTTATAAATCTGATTTAAGAAGTATTTTAACTTAAAAAACATTTGAAATGTACAAATTGCCTATATTAGAAGTACAAACATTAAGTAAGAATCACGAATCCGAAGTAAATTAATGACAAACACTGTTTAAAAAAAACTTGTAAATGGACCTTATTAGGAATGGGTGTTCTCAATAAGGGTCATTCCTGTTCCGTAGATAATTCCGAAACTACATAATTTTTTTTTATTTAATATTTTTTGTTAATTGTAACAATTGTTTTTGTCATTCCCGATGGATTAATCTAAAAATTCACATGAATTGTACTGTTGGTCCTTAAAAAGTCTACAGAAACTTAAACGCAGAATAATTGACTTGATTTATGTATTTTAATAAAACACAGTTTTGTATTGTATTGATATTTACTAAGTGAAACTATTTTAAGCATAAAACAACATAATTATGAACATTTTCAGTCATTAGCCCTTGGTCCTTATTAAGTCTTTAAACATGATATTAAAAAGGCCAGGTCCTTATTTGGCGACAAGGAGGTGGTCCTTGTTAGGCACTTCGCCATCCCGGAGCAAACCAATCTGACAAAAAAAATAGTTCTCTCAATAACCTTATCTTCACAATCCACGCCTAAATGTTACTTTTTCCTTTTCATGTGTTAAGTTCTTGCGAAAACGAATCAGAACCCCTTGAATGAATCGAATAACACCAACAAATTATACAAAACGACCTACGCGTCGTGACGTGAACTACATCGACAGGCATACTGACAGAATGGCGGCGTAAAACCCAAGTAATGCCAATGCACTTCAATAATTGGTCAATGAGGAGCATCGGCGCGAGACTTGATTTCAATTTAGTATCAGGAGCGGGGTTTTTGAAATGGTGGCTCTTATTAGGAACCGGTTCTTATTGGGCGAACATACCTTAGCTATATGACTGTTTAAGTAAAGTCAATTTGAAGGTCATCGGGTGTTGTCAGCCTCTTAAAGGTAACTCGTAAGCAGGCAAAGGGTCTCGAAAGGGGAAGGGAAGATATCTAGGGACGAGTAACGTACCGTAGTAAAGCTTATTTCCTACTTACGAGCTACCTTTAGGTGGCTTTGGAGTAGATGGCGCTTTCAGGCATGAGCTTCAAAAAGTTCTTAGACTGTACTGCTCTATTAAAGCCTGACAAGTTCCTTTTTAGCCCTGAGATAGTGTCGCTACACAAACAGCTTACATATAGCAACAATACGTGTACGTCATGAATAGTCGGGACAGTGTGTATTGGCATCGTGCAAGAGCGAGTGAGATATACGATTATGTACCAAACTAACCAGTTTATTACAACCGCAGTATGAATATCAGTACCCGTCATGTCAACGACTAATTTTACAACATTTTTTAATGGAATGCTACTGAATCCCTCATCCTTTTTCTGTCACAAGTATTTTAATGTATTTAAAATTATTTGTTTTGCATCGGTGTGAAATTTTTTGGGCACTTTGATTGCAAAATTTATTACTACTATCCTGGAATATTTACAATTATTTTCGATTTGTTTACATCGGTGACATTCAATGACTTTCAATGTCTGTTGTCAAAAAAAACATTACCCTTAAAATAAATTAGGTCCATCGAAAATCCGCAATATGGCGAGGGCTAAAAAGGAACTTGTTAGGCTTTACTCTAAGTCACTCTATGCTTGAAGTATTCGGTATTTTCGTTGTATTTGTATTATGCAGGGTCTGTTTAGGTTCTTCTAAACTTGTGTTTTATTTGTAGACGATGACGAAAATTTGAGTGAAATATTGTCTCTGCCCTCCGAGTACAACCTCAAAGGCGAAAGAATTGACCTCTTTACCGATATGAAGCTACCCTTCGAGCTATGGTAAGATTATACAGGGGGGCGATTTTTGAGATGATCGAATCTGACAATTTAAACTCTGAATAAAACGAAGAAATGATGTTTTCAAAACAACAGCGATAGTAATTTAAAATCATGATTATTTATCCTATAAATTTCATGCGTGATGGTGACAAACTTTTGTGTGAGATTATATTCGAGCTTAAATTATTTGAATGTCGAAAGTCAAAAATCGGCCCCCTGGTGTTTCCTGTAATACGAGCAATAAATTTAAACGTAAATTCTACTCCTCAAACAATAATACTTTTGCTTAACAACTTTAAAAACGAGATTTGAAAACATAAGGAAAAAAATATCCTTATAATATAATATATTTTTGTCTATAGATTTGCTACCAATTGTTCTTATGTGCGCTAGAAAAAAAGTTACCGTGAAACGGGGTGACTTTAAAATACAGGGGCGACTTTGAAAAATCGACTTAATCGCCAAAGTATGGATTTTCAATCACTAGACATCTAGTGAAATGTAAGAATACTAAGAATGTACAATATTCTAGCCATTTACCAATATAGATTAAGAAAATTGTAAATAATGCCGCTTATATGACCATTTGAAATTTATCAAAGTAGCCCCAAAATTTCCTAAAGTCACCCCGTTTTACGGTATCATACTTAAGGAGTTCCACCATTGAAAAATTTATATCTTACTTTTTCACATTCACCCCCCAATATAATAATTAAAACGTAGTATTCTTGCAGGTATAGCACTGAGTACAATAGGTCCCGCCTCGACTTGTATGGTAGTATGGTGAAGCGGTATTATTACTGGGGGGAGGAAGGTCCAAATGACGAGAATGGTATTATTTACATGGTAAGTCGGCTCAATTTTCATCCCTTCCGTCCAGATTGTCCCACCGATACACTGATTATTATAACGTCCATTTTTAGGGTTCTGTAGTCAACTACGCGCCCTTATAGTTTCGCTAGGTATGTCCGTCAGTCTGTCCGCAGCCTATAAAGAATAGAAAGCTGTATTGTGACGGGCGGGCAACTACGGAACCCTACAGTGAGCATGGCCCGACATGCTCTTGTCCGTATTTAAGAGCACAGACATAGAAAATCATACTGTCGTTTTCCAACGCTAGTACCATTGTCATTTAATAAGAGATGACTATAGCTTATTTTCGTACGCCAGAATATATTAAAGTTTGCTCCTTTGCAATACAATCGAACAATTTTGACAAGGTACATCCCAAATGGACCGAGAAGGAGGATCACACTATCTCCTGTGCCAAGCTGAATATGACCGAGAATGGCCAGTTTGACGCTTTTCTATCTGACGAGGATTATGTCAATGAAGGTAAGATTTATGTTTGACTTGGCGAGGGCACTCCCTTTTCCCTGAGGCCTAGAGGGGTACGGCACAGATTATATAATAGTTCTTACGAACAGATATGAATCTCTGATAGAAAAAGTAAATACCTACCGCTTTAAGTACCTACGCAAAAATACAATGGAGCGACCGTCGACGCGCGCACCCGCACCTCCCGCGCGGCCGCGCAGCCGCCCGATCGCTAGCTCGTTTGTCCCGCCGGCGGTGATCGGGCGGCGAGCGGCAAGTAGGTATTTAACGAGAGAGCGCAGGCGAGTTTCATAGGCCTGGGTACGGTTCTATTAGATTTACGGTTCTATTAAATCTTGTTTTTTTAAAAATCTCCTGACCCGGATGCTGGGCTCGCCTTTAGGCACTGCCGGCACTGGTCCCACCGCGGGCGAGTATAGTTCATCGCCCAGCTATGATATTTGTATCTCTTTTGTTTACACGGGAGCGAGTATCTTTTGTCTTTTGAAATAGCCATTAGCTCATAGTTTACTTGCTCGCGGTGGGACCAGTGCCTTAGGCCCAGTCCCATACAACAACACTAGTGACAGGTACAAGCTGGCGCCATGTGGCCAGACCGTTGACAGTTGCCAACCCCATTACTACGAAAGATGTCAAGATCGTTCCACCATTACGCCGAGGTTTACCACGCCGTCGTTTCCCGTTTGGTGCCCACTCAGTTAATAATGTAATATATTTTTAGGAAAAACTTATCACGAGGGTCGGAAGGTGGACGTGTGGAAGGTCACGCAGGAATGGGATGACTACAGGAGGGAACTCGTTCTTTACAGTTACAGAACGGAACGAGGAGAGGACATTCCAGTCCAGTATGTATCACACATATAAAAAAGATAAAAGGCATTTATTCTTTAATTTAGGCACATAACAATGCACGTGAACGCCGGAAAAGTATCACTTATTACCTACCCACAAACACTTTGTAGAAGATTTTTTAAAATAAGTAAACAATAAGTAAGTAATAAGTAAGTAGTAAGTAAGTAATAAGTAAATAAGTAAGTAAGTTTTTAAAGTAAGTAAGTGATATGCTACTGTCTAATGAATTCACTCAATAACAAAATCTAAATTTAAATATAGAATAACTTCTTCTTTTAGGGTTCCGTAGTCAACTAGGAACCCTTATAGTTTCGCCATGTCCGCCCGTCCGACCGCATTTCGTGTGTCCGCGGTCTAACTCAGTTACCGTTAGCACTAGAAAGCTGAAATTTGGCATGAGGCACATACCTACTCATGCCAAATTTCAGCTTTCTAGTTATCATTCACTCCGACAAAGTCATTAATCACTCCGACAAAGTGGTAGAATAAAAACTATCATTATTAAAATTGGGGGTGTTTTTTTTTCGCCCCAACTTCATTGTGTGGGATATGGTTGGAAGGTCTTTCAAAAATAATACGGGTCTATTGTAACAGTTTTTGGATAAAACTAATACTTTCGTTAATAATAGTTCCGAAAGTTTAAAACAGGGCGTCCTCCCCTATCTAACTTTTGAACCGAGATTCCAAAAACGATTGAAGAATTCACAAAAGTGAGGCGTGAATAAAATCTGTTGTGTCGTTTTTGAGTTATCGTCGACGATGCTAAAACATGCGATCATTAAAGCTCCATCGAAAAGTATGCGCTAATAGTTCGGTCTACAAAGTCTCAATTACTTTTGCAAAAGCATTATATTTGACGAAGGAGTAGAAAAAGTTACTAATGGATTTTTTTCTTTTTACTTTCTTTTTCCTTTTTACAGAATTGAAGAGAAAACGATGGATACAATGATAGGTTCAATAGTATACCACGCAATTTTCAATTACTATCACTATAACCCTCTGTTGCGTGAGGAAGACCTGGACGTCGATAGAGGTTTGTTCAACAATATTGATTCTTAAAAATCAGATTTTATTTAGACTCTAAAAGCAAGTATATCTCTAGACTTAAAACACGCGACCCACCAAAAAGGGCAGAATACACGCAACGCGACTGATTTTAAAACACGTTTCAAGATGGCTGACAGCATACCGTAACTAACCTATATAATTTAGTCTGTTTCATTGTTACCCTTCAAAGAGCGGTGGAAGGTGATAAACGAACAAATCCACTGAGCGACTGAGCGAAATGAACGAAAAGAGTGATACATATCACTGCGAGCGAAAGATATGAATCAATCCTTTCAGTTCAGTGAAGCGTTTTGCGCATCTCACCTATAATCCCTAGATGGTCCCAATGTCACCAAGTCGGAGTCTGATGATGGGATCATGGAGAAATCGAGGGAACTCTTCAACTATTATAGACACACAAAGTGATTTCACTATTTTTTACAGCAACTCGGCCACTTCCTCTTGGAATAGCGGATCCTAAATGAAGTCGGTTCTTTTTTGTTTAAAATTATTACATAATGTCGTCGGTTGATGATATTATTACCTGTGTAGATAGTAATTGTTGGCTCAATAAATTGTCGCTATTGTTTTAATCAACGCAAAATCTATTTTATTTTTTTCAGAGGAGTCTTGTGGATGGACGCCGGATGATTTTAACGTGCACATGAAAATTTTACATCCTGCCTTCCACACTGACCTGAATTTAGCTTTCAACAGGTAAGCTAACCAATTCGCCAACCGCCAACCGAAAACTGGCAGCCGCTTGTGATACCACTTGAGTAAGTATTTAATTAACAAGTAGTGATGTCTTCGTGCACGGTTTGGTATGCCGAACAGGGTTCAGTCACAGATTAAATAATAGTTCTTACGAACAGATATGAATCTACCGCTTTAAGTGCCTACGCAAAAATACAATGGAGCGACCGTCGACGCGCGCACCCCGCACCTCCCGCGCGGCCGCGCAGCCGCCCGATCGCTAGCTCGTTTGTCCCGCCGGCGGTGATCGGGCGGCGAGCGGCAAGTAGGTATTTAACGAGCTCGCGCGGGCGAGTTTCATAGGCCTGGTTCAGTATTTATTATTCGTTGGTGACTTGCTCTTAAATTTTAATGCAATTAATGGTTTTACAGCTTTAAAAAGCATCACAACAAAGACTATCGAAGCAAGAACGAGCACGACAAGAGAAAGGCAGTTTTCCATAAGAATTGGCAGTAAGTATTTTTTAAGACAATAACACAGATTTATAATGGCTCGTTTAATTTTTTAACCGACTTAAAAAAGGAGGAGGTTCTCAATTCGACTGGATTTTTTAAATGATCCTTCCTAAGAATCTGGAGAGCCGTAGATATATAATCTCGATAAGTCTAATGTCAAAAATAAAGGGAAGTAATTATTTGATCAGCCGTTTTTAAAACTGATTCGCAAAAAAAAGATAGCCATTAAATCACTTGGTCAGCTTATAAAAATTTGGCTGGCAATAAATAAATATGGAGCTGCAACTCTTGTTCAGCAAAAAATTCACAAACGGACAACGTTTTAACCAATATTGATCGGCCTATATTATACTTTATCTGCTCAATAAATTGTTGAGCTGCGAAATAATTATTTGGTCAGCAAGATTTAAAAATTGGTGGGTAGAAAAAACATGACTGTAACCAGTTTTATTGAGAGGTATGCATATTAAAGCAATGGTAATCTGATATAATAAAGCTGGTGGCGTTTGGTTTGAAAAATCGGCAGAGTTGCAACCGGAGTGAAATTGGTCCACGTGACATGAGCAGCCAATCTGTGCGTTTGGGAATATAATCACAGAAAACTGTCGTGTCACAGAGCCAAGGTAGGTGCGACGACGAGCGAAGCGAGGAGGAGTGTGTTAGGTGAACCGTGACCTAACAGCGCGCGAAGCCGAGCGAGCGAAGCGAGCGTGCCGCGGCAGCGGCCGGCGAGCGCCAGAACCGACTCGACTGAATCTAATGTCTTATATTAGTTAAATTATATTTCGAAAAAAGTGCATGAATCGTAGAACATTCGTTAAAATACCTAAACCTGTGTTTTTTGTTTAAAAAATCACCTGATCAGCAAAAGTTAGGTTAGGTTGGTAAGGCATTTGCTGATCAATAGATTTTTTTGCGAATCATTTTTTGCGGATCAGTCCAATTGTAATCCAAAATGAAATAATTCGCTTACCCACTGATTGCTTTAAGAAATCTGATTTAAGGCAGATGACTTACTGCCGCTCAAATAATTAAATTGCCAACCAAATTATTTTAGAGCAGATCAGTTTGACATTAATTGCGAACTGGTTTACAAATACTTGCTGCCCTTAAGTTGCTTACCAAGTGACCAATTTTGCTGACCAAATATATATTTTTGCTTACCATAATAGAAATATTCTGCAGATCGATTAAATGACACCCAAAAATAAATGCTAAAGAAGGAAAAAATACGAAAATAAAATTTTCTTACTTTAGGCTCAACACTGTCACGTGGTCCGTTGACATGGACCGGAGGAAAAACATCTGATACATATGAAAAATTATAAAGTCGCCTAGTACCGTCAACTGCTACAACTTTGCATACGATGCTCAACTTTGCCTGGCTAGAAAAATATGGTTATCTTCCACAAACAGCTATTTATATCTTGTTCTTGAAGTGGCCGCCTTTCTCCTATCAACTAAGATCCTATCTCAAGAATAAGTTATATATTAGCAGTTGATGGTACCCATAGTATATATTGCTCAGTTTGGAACTAGGTTGATTAGTTTCAGATTATCCCCCCAATGTTTATTTTAATTATATTTTTATTTAAGAACACACTGCAAAAGATGTTGCCGAAAAGTTTGACAAAAGTACAATTAATTAAACAGTCAGCACGTAAAAGTGGTACAGAGTGGAGGAGTCCAAAAACGACCCCCTTTGCTGTAAAGAGCGGAGCTAATGTTAACTATAATACTATGAAAAAATTTATAACTTTACAGATTTGTCGTGAACCACAACCTTCAGAACCTCGGCTTCAAACTGGCTTTGAACCACCTCTCCGACCTCACACCAGCAGAGCGAGCCCACATGAACGGAGGAAGAAGGTCCGCCGAACCCTCTGGGACCCTGGCCTTCCCCCACACTGAGCTTCAAGTTGAGGAGATCGTTACTCAGATACCAGAGGAATATGATATGAGATTGGAAGCCGTCATATCGCCTATAAAGTGTACGTATTTCAATATGATCTTCGCTATTGTACTTACTGGTATCCATGTATATTTTTATAGCGCAAGGTTATGCGGATTATCTTGTTAAATAATTTCTTTGTTTTGAAATGATACGTATTTGAATAAATACTATTCGAACATCTTATATAAATAAACTATCCTATACCTACTGGCGGCGTAATGTTTACTAAGTACTTATACTTACAAGAAACTTTAAAGTTTTTAACGTACTCTACAGATCAGGATATGTGCGGGTCCAGTTGGATCTTCGGGACGACAGCGGCAGTAGAGGGGGCCCTGGCGAGGGTGGACGGACGACTGCTAGACCTCAGCGAGCAGTCGATCATCGACTGCAGTTGGGAGTAAGTTGGTTAATGTTTGATACAGACCGGGACATTTTTGGGGGTATTGTTGGAGTTTAATTTTCTTCAATTCAGGCGCTCGAATCTCAAAAATTGCCTCCCAGTTATATCTATGTTGTCGCGAGAGTGTATTTATTTCGATAAATATACCTTTGTTTGTACTAGGAACTATAATGAAGGATGCGACGGTGGCTGGCCCAAGGACGCTCTCAAACACATCATGAAACACGGATTACCTCTTGATGAGGACTATGGCGGGTATTTAGCAGAGGTCAGTTAATTCCACGAATCTTCACGTATCCGGAAAGCCCGGTTAAATTGCAATACATGTGATTATGGCAGGCTAAGGTTGGGTTGCACCACCCCCAATTAACGGACTTTCATCAACGTTAAATATGTCGACGGAGCTGTCATCCCAAAGAAAACTGTCAAACTTTTCATACAAGATTTTTTTAAGGATGCCGTTGACATTAACAGACGGTTTGGTGCAACCGCGGCCCTTGGAATTGGTCCGAAAGAGGATATCAAAGTAGGTGGTGGTGAACTGCTCACACTCGTTACATCATTGACTTACTGTCATGTAACATTATTGTCTAACGACGTCATTACTATACTAAAGGAGTACACAACTTTTAATCGCTTTACGTCAAAATTTTAACTTTCAAATTTGAACTCTGTCGTAATTTATGAAGATATCGTTCCCGTTGTCACTTTGTCTCATATATCAGACGACGGCGGTTAAAAGGTTAATAAATGCATGGTGCAATAGTGCAATCTCTTACTTTGACTTCTTTTTCGATCTCACATTTTTATCGAAGGACTCGATCCGGGTGTAAAAACAAGTGACAACTAAATAAGCATAATTAATAGCTCACCTAACTAAGGAAAACTTAGAGGGGATAATCCGTGTGTAACGGAATTTTGTATGTAAAGGTGTCTTAAACAACAAACTAACATACTAAAAGGACCAGTGGGTGGGGGTGAAGCGGAGGAGTGAAATGGAGAGGGGGGAGAGTGTTTTAGTTCTGTTAGTTACACTACACGTTTGTAAACAGGTAGTAAGGACAAGGAATGTAACTACATAGTACTCACAATACCCTTTGATTTTTAGGATGGATACTGTCACCTCGAAAACGCTACTGAAGTGTTTAAGATCCGCGGCTTCACTATGGTGACGCCACTGAGCGTCAGCGCCATGAAAGTGGCCCTGTACAAGTACGGGCCAGTCATCGTCACCATGCAGGCCAACGATGCCTTTTTATTCTACAAGAGCGGCGTCTTCTATGATCACACCTGGTAAGATTCCTGGTAACAGCATACGCCCCAGCGGGCGGCGAGTATGACAGGCCGCAGGCGCAATGGGGCGCTATTAGCACTCACCGTTCCATGAGCTTTTTTCAGCAGGAATACCAGGATCTCTGCGGAGTCCACCACTCTGCCGCCAGTCCGTCGCCGACGGAGTGGATGCGCGTGAGAGTCATCTTCACGCGCCCGTTCTGCTGCCTCCTTCTGTGTTATTACTGCCTCACAGAAGGAAGTCATCGCCTTCCATGCCTCTTCGCTGGCGCATGGCGTTAACAATGCTTAGCAACGAGAGGTCAATTCCTATTTTTTCCTGAAGGGTGGCCCGCTGGCAGGGGGTGCTCACTCCATACAACTGGTTATTAGCCCGCAAGCTTGACATTTTGAAAGCTAGACGACTAAAAGGTTGATCACACCTCCTGCCCGCTCCTCCCTCAACCCCTTAGTCGTCGAGCCTTCAAAATGTGAAGCTTGCGGGCTAATAACCAGGTGCAGGAGTGAGCATGGGGCTCCCATGTGACACATGTCTCTTCCAGTGTGAAGTACTGTGTCCACCGGTGACACATGGGGAATTCCTCTCTGCCTATCCGGTGCAGATACTTAAAGTATCCATGATTAGTAAGCATTTGCAACATATGAAACGTCAAAGTGTCCTGCCGTCTATCCACACCCAACGTTCCATTATTATTATAAATATTAGCAAACTAACGTTTAGAAAGTAAACCTATTAAGTAGAAATGATTTGGAAGCTCTTGGGTAGGCGGAATGTTACAAACTGAATTATTAAATTCTACATTTTTAAGAGTATTTGTAATGTACCTCACATTTCTTTGGAGTTTGTATATATACATATTTATCGGACTATTTGTAAGGATGAATAACGCGCAAAGCATCGTGAAAATAGTTCTGCAATCGTTTAAAAAAATCTCTTTAGGTATGTTAAATGCAAATACCATAGACAAACAAAATGTTTAATCCGGTATAAGATTAAAAAAGAGGGTAGTAACGAATTATAATAGGCTAGATGAATTTTTTTCATGCGTGGTATCATTCGATTCGTTTTGTTGTGAGGATCAAATGTCTATATGGGGCCAATTGCCTTAAATCAACATAAAAGACAGAAAAGAGACTTAAAGTGATTGGCTTTTGTTTCTCAAAACGCTCCTAAGGGTGAAAGCAAACGTACGGTGGACGGCACGGCTGCCTGGTTCGGTAACCCGACCGAATCACACACGCACACCGGGCGGTTGTGACATTTTGACATGACATTAGGTTTTTATGCCGTACGGTGGCGAACCGTATGTGTGCGGGGAACTGGCATTTAGTATGAGAAATGCGCCTTCAGGCGACCTGACGCGGCGACCGTATACGGCGACCTGACATGCAAACCGAACGTTTGCCTGGGCCCTAACAAAATGATATAAAGCCGTGACGTCATGGCTTCATAGTTGCCCTATTTAAAGTATGGAGAAATTATGCACAGTCACTAACGCCGTTCGCGATGGCCCGCCCCCCCGCACCCCGCACTTCGTGTATCGCCGTCCCGTCAGCTGCTCCAGTGGGTATGTCTTCGACACCTCGTCGCGACTACGCTGCTGCTGCTGCAAAACGGAGCAAAGTGCCTTCAAAGGTGCCCGATTCTGACGCTTCTAATGATAAGAAGCTTCCCCGCGACGACGACGGTCTCACACCGGTGTCGAAGAAAAATGGGGCGCGCAAGGCGCCTCATAAAAGCCAGTGTGGTACTGCGGAACCGGGTGCTACCCCGGGTCTGCGGGTTGCCACACCGAATAAGGCGCTATACGTGTCGCGCCTGCATTTTTCCGCCACGGCAGCAGATGTGGTGGATTACGTTTTGAAGAAGACTGGCTACGAGTTGAGGGTGTTCCAGCTGCGATCGCGCCACTACGTGCACTTCAGCTCGTTTGTGGTGCGCGTGCCGCGGCCGCTGCTGGAGACCATAGAGAGCGCAGGCTTCTGGCCGAAGGGTGTAGTGTTTCGGCGGTTCCGGGGAACGCTGCCAAATATTACACCAGAGAAGGTGGCACAACAGAAAACCGCCGTGTCACCAAAATAATAGTTTTAATTTATAATGTAATATGTCTATAAGGTATTTATCTATGGGCCACTAGTTGCCCGAAAATAAACGTTTTTCATTTCATTATGAAATTGCTATTTTTACAGTTAAATATTGCGTTTATGTATATGGTTGCCATACAATTAATTTCACAGTAAAATGTTAGAAATCGAATGGTATCATTGGTTTTTATAAATTTTGTACTATCAAAATTCGAAAAAAATTTAAATTTTGAAGCCTGATATCTTTGCACCATTTCAATAGATTTTTTAAATGTTTACTTTATTTGTATATTTTGATAATTTTGCATCCTATCAACTAAATTTCATTGCCTAATTCAACATGTGTCATCAATGTCATCATCCCTATTTTATTAAATCGTCGCTGCGCGTGCAAAAGTCGCTATGTGAATTTTGACGATTTTTGGTTTTTAATGCCATTATGATCCTTATTTCAATACACATATGCTCCGAAAATCCTGTCAGGCTAATTTCAGTATTTCAGGATTTGACAAATCTAGCTATGTGATGTTCATACATTGAATGCGCCTACTATAATCGCTAAGTGAAATAAATCACATAGCGATTTTCGGTTGCCATAAAAACCATTTTTAGAATGCGCCTGATATGAAATTCTTGACACCTAGCGATATTTTTCGCATAAATTAACCAGAAATATTCACCCGCTTTGTAGCATTTTGCACATAGCGATATTTTTGTACTAGTTTGGATCGCTATTATGTTCGTAGACGCGACGCGAGCCGTTGTTTTACGGTACATAGCGAGATTTTTCTATAGTACCTATATTCAGTATACCGCATGTTACACTTGTATCTGCTTGTATCTACCTTCAAGTAAAATAAACATGTTTTCTAGGAAACCATTAATGCCATCACTGGCAGTTCAATGGAATTATTTTGGTAAATAAAATGGTACTTTGACAATATAGTTGCTGTGGGTCTACGTTTAAAAGTGTTTGTTACTCGTAGCAGTTTAAGGTATTTATGTGAATGGTAAATCACATTTTTTTTAATTTTATTAAGATTAAAATGTAATTTTCTTGAACTTATTTATCCAAACTATACACTAAATAGTTATTCTTCTTCTTTCCATATGACGGGATCAAAACTTTAAATCTAATAATTTTTTACCAATTATGGTTAAATGGTTTGCCACCTCTTATCTCCTGGAAGTAGCTTTCATGAAGTCTTCTATAGTACACATACTTGGATACTGGGAACATTGCATCACTATGTTGTGTTGTTTGAAGGTCGTCATTTTGCATCTCTGTGTTCCGGGCTGATTCCCTATTTAAGAAGATTGCCTTTTAATCGGCCAACTCTCAACCTTAGTCTGTTTAGAGACTTCTACGCCACCGTTGGATGTCGAGAATCCCGCCGTTTCTTTTCGCGTTCTACATTTGTGTCAAGTCCTTATGTATGTGAGGAGGAGCTATTCCGCTCATTTGGTAATGATGATCGCATTTGGTAAGTTTAATGCATCCGGTGATTAGTCTACAGGCTTCGTTGAGAGCAGTATCTATCTGATTCACGTGTGCAGAATTCTTTTTCACTGGGTATGGATATGGATACTCTGCAACCGAGAAACTTGACGCAAGTGCGGTAGTGCGGAGGGTATGTAGAGGTAAAACCCATGTGGTGTCAGTGATCCGAAAAATGATGTTATT
Organism: Pammene fasciana; assembly: GCA_911728535.1. Taxonomy (NCBI): domain Eukaryota; kingdom Metazoa; phylum Arthropoda; class Insecta; order Lepidoptera; family Tortricidae; genus Pammene; species Pammene fasciana. Next base: position 11,682,273 of record OU452294.1, on the reverse strand, counting down.
TGTTGCCGCCACTTTCTGTTTTGTATCAAGACAGTATGATATTATAGTCAGGGATCTGTCTAGCGTTATGCCCTTGATATTTGGGAGCGAAGGTGATAAATGATAATCCAGTCGACAACCCTCCCAAATAATGCCTAATTATTTATTGCATGTTTTTAAAGTGGGGCATGCTACTCAGACAATCAATCGACCTCCCAAACAATGTTTAGCTGTCTCGTGCCTGTATATTTTTGAGTTGAAAAGTATATACCTATGCCTAAGCTGGGTTTGGTCTGTGTTGATATCTCCTGGTAGTACGTAGAACGTCTCTGCCCCCTCGAAAGAGTAGGAAGGGTTCTCTGCCTTTTCGCCGAAAATTATATTGCCGAATTTCACTTGCCAACCAACTTTTCACATAAGTTTCATTTGGTCGAATTTCATTTCCCAACTTTACATAATCCAACTAACCTAACCCAACCTAGTAAGTAACTTCTGCGAAAAGTTGGTTGACAAGTGAAATTCGTTTCACGAACCAGAAGGGTTTCACGTTAGCCTTTATGGCTTGACTGTTTCTAGAAATGTTGAATAATGCTGTTCAAATAATAATTCAATAGGGTGATTCAAGTAGGTACGAAACATACATATTACGGCAAAAAAATCCTTTCGTACGTGTACACTAAAAGTCTTTCGGATTTAATAATTATTTGCCAGGCCAGAACGTATTGAAAACGTGTCTGGAAGGAGATGTTTCTATTTGATAAAAAAATACCTTTTAGCTACGGATTCGTTCTAATTATCGAAAGAGATAGGTAATGAAAGTAACAAGAAAATCCGAAGATTGATCGTACTTACTGATTTTTCATTATAACTATTTGTCTTACCATAACTTTCTGGTTTTTTTAAATACCTAATATCATTTCATAAAATAACTATGTGACAATAACGCATACAAATTGAATACGCTCCTAAATAATTTAATATAGCTATGTGACGGCAAGACACATAGAGATTATTATGACTCAAACAAAAATCGCTATGTGCCAGATTTATCAACATGTATTTATTTTGATTTATTTAAACACGATTATTTTTCCAGAACAAACGTAAAGTATGTAAAAGAGTGCTTATTTTTACCAAAAAAATATTCATGTACTTATGTGAAAGCAGTATCGAAAAAAATAGTTTTTTGTGTCTCCTGTAAAGTAGGTTAAAACACATGGCGACTTTTGCACGCGCAGCGACGAAATGCTCTTTTGACAATTCTAAAACTTAGCCTTTTTTCCAGCGTGGAGGACGAAATCAACCACACGGTCACTATCGTCGGCTACGGAACCCGCGACGGCGCCGACTACTGGATCGTGAAGAACTCGTACGGCCAGCAGTGGGGAGAGGACGGCTATATGTTGCTGTCCTCCTCCAACAACAACTGTTTCGTGCTCAACGAGCCGTATTATCCCGTAGTGTAGATTATTTGTACTGATTGTATACCGAAAGCTGTAGTGTAGATTTAGTGTAAAGTGCAATGAAAATGGGTGATCTTGCACGGAATTTCTGTACAATGTAACCGGTTTTCATTGTAACCGTAGATAAAAATATTATGACTATTGAGGCCTAGGCTCCTTTCTAGCTGCTGCAGGGATGCCTAAGTGGATCTTCAATGAAGACTTGATATTTAAACTTATACACAATGTATATTTCTAGAATAACTAAGGTCTAGTTTACAGCTTGATATGTGTTGGTCGTTCAATGGATTTGAAGTGATTGTCGTTGCTGGCTGTCGGCGGCGGTTATCCCGATTCGTCGCCGATCTTCAAATTTCGGAAGCAACGGCCGTCCGTGACGTCACATTGGATGCGTTCTGAACATGCTCCCGGCGTTGAAGTACTTCAAGGTACCTATAATTCAGAGCAGGATGTGAGAAATGGTGCATATGCTGCACGAACGTTATATGGAAGCGGGCAGGGGGCAAATGTTATTAAACGCCCGTTTTATTATTCCCCGTTTCGTTTTAATATCTGCTACTCGGGCTACTCCATCTTTGCCCTTGTAAAGTTTAACTATGCGACCGAGTAGCCACATTAATGGGGGTACCCCTTTTTCTTTGACGATAACTAGGGCTCCGTCCTCTAGTTTGTCATGTGATGAAAACCATTTGGTTTTTTGCTGTAGTTGAGATACATATTCCAATTTAAATCTGTTCCAACAATGAAGTCTCAGCTGCTCCACTCGTCGATACCGCTGCAGTGTGTTGATTTTCTCCTCAGCCACAGGGTTCTGCGAATTAGGAACAAACATAAGTGGTCGTCCAATTAGGAAATGGGAGGGTGTGAGAGCGGTTAAATCGGATGGATCGCTGGACATTGGGGTCAAAGGTCTGCTGTTAAGGACAGCTTCAATATCTGCCAGACAGGAGCTCATCCCTTCGAAGGTCAAGTGCGTTAAATTTAAAATACGTCGCAAATGGTGCTTTACTGAGCGCACGCATCTTTCCCATAGTGAGCCGAAATGCGGTGAATAAGGGGGTGAGAAGACAAAGTTGATTTCCGATTGAGCTAAATCTGATGCAATATTTGAGCTTTGAAGTACTTTGTATAGTTCGTTACAAGTACCAGTATAATAAGTGGCATTATCACAGTATATGTTTTGTGGTTTACCCCGGCGAGCAATAAACCGGTTTAAACTAGCCATGAATGCGTCTTTGGTGAGGTCTGAGACAAGTTCCAGATGTACGGCTTTTACTGCAAAACACACGAAAATACATATCCAGGCTTTGATTAATCTACAGCCCCTACCTTTACGGTCAGCTATCAATATTGGACCTGCGTAGTCCGTACCCGTGTTTAAAAACGGGTGTTCTAGTTGAGCACGTGTTGCAGGCAGGTTACCCATGATAGGTTGTACTGTCTGACCTTTGAACCTGCAACACGTGGTACAACTATCCACGGTTTTGCGCGCCAAGTTCCTGCCGCCTAGAGGCCGATAAAGCTGCTTGACGCTATTGAGCAATAACTGGGGGCCTGCGTGTAAAAACTGCAAGTGAAAATAAACAAATAACAGTTTTGTGAGACGATGCTTACTGCATAGTATGACTGGATGCTTGACGTCATCACTATAGTAGGTGTTGTCAAGTCTCCCGCCTACCCTTAACAGCTGATCCGTATCAATGTACGGAGTGAGAGAACGCAGTCTATTTTTAGCAGGAAGAGATTTTCCTGATTTTAACACAGCATGTTCGTCTTCAAACATTTCCTTTTGAGACAAAGATATAATTGTTTTTCGGGCTACAGTTAATTCTGAACTCTGTAGGAAGCCCGTTATTTTAGTTTTGTTTTTTGAACAATTGTTGATGAATCTCATGACATATCCTACGACTCGAACTAATTTAGAGAATTTTGAGACTCGATCAAGGAGAAGAGAAAATGGAGATTCCTCAATATTTGTCATCAGACAAGTTACCATTTCTGGTAAATTTTCAGGCAATTCAGGTTGCGATTTAGACCAAGAAGTTGAATCCTGTTTTAAGAACTCTGGACCGTTCCACCAAAGGTCAGAGGTGGCGAGAAGCCTAGCATTTAAACCTCGAGACGCTAGATCAGCGGGGTTCTCTTTTGAGGGCACGTAGTGCCACGTATGACCGGCAGTAACATCCTGTACCTCGCTCACTCGGTTGCGTACGAAAGGCTTAAGATTTGCGGGGGATGACGCTAACCACCCTAAAATTATCATTGAGTCACAATAGAACGTGCATTTATCAAATTTGACCGTGAGTGAGCTCAGTATCTTAGTAAACAGTCTTGCTCCCAGCAAAGCCCCTGATAATTCCAAACGGGGTATCGTGGTTGCCTTAATAGGCGCCACTTTATTCTTGGAGGCTAAAAGATGGACCGTAGCTGCTCCTGTGCCATCCTTTGTCTTCACATAAGCGCAAGCGCCATAGGCGGCTTCAGACGCGTCTGTGAATATAATTAATTCTACCTCTTGACTAGAGTCCCCTAAAACCCAGCGCGGGATTTTAATTTCATTGAGATATGGTAAAGTGGTTTCGAATTTACTCCACTGTGCTTTAAGGGTGGGAGGTATATCCTGATCCCACGAACACTTTTCCTGCCACAATTTTTGCAGCAGTATTTTTGCTTCTAGGACACAAGGTCCAACTAAGCCTATCGGATCGAATACTTGCGCGATTGACGAAAGTATGTGACGTTTTGTGACGTTATTACAGCTTTTTAAATTGATATTAAAGAATAGTGTATCCGTATCACATTGCCAATTTAAACCCAACGTTTTTGCTGGAGCTGAGATGCTTAAACTTTGAACATTTTTATTGTCTGTTGTGCTATTCTGCAAGCTACTATTTGATTGAATATGATTTTCTAGCGCTTGTAATATTTCAACATCATTCGATCGTAATTTTCGCAAATTTAACTGAGCTGACTTTAATGTGTCAATTACTCCTATGCCTAACTGTATAGCATCATTAATGCTCGTACTACCGCTCAGGTAATCATCCACATAAAAGTCGTGTATAATTGACTGTTGTATGACTGGCTGTGTCGACTCTAAGCCTAACTGCTTTAGACAGCGGCAAGCTAAATAAGGAGCCGAAGCTGTCCCGTACGTAACTGTGTTGAGTGAGTAACACTCAAGACGATCAGTTGGATTAAAACGCCATAAAATCTGCTGGAGGGATCTTTGTTCAGGTGCAATTAGCATCTGGCGGTACATCTTTTCGATGTCACCGGATATTACATATTTATGTTGTCTATATCTTAGTAAAATTGAAATTAGGTCATCTTGAACGGTAGGACCAATTCTTTGAATACCGTTCAAGGACACGCCTGACTTGGTGGGGGCGGATGCGTCGAAAACTACCCTCAATTTTGTAGTGAGACTGCTCTCCCTTATCACCCCATGATGTGGTAGAAGGCACTCTACCTCGCTATCGTTCGACTTGCGCGCCGAAAGAGACATGTGACCTAAGTCGAGATATTCAGTCATGAACGCGTTGTAATTCTGCCTAAACTCGTTATCATGTTTCATTTTTTTTTCTAAAGATAAGAAACGACACTTAGCCATCTCATAAGAGTCGCCTAGAACCTTTGGGGATTCCTTAAGCGGCATACTAACGACGAACCGCCCATCATCAGTCCGCGTTGTAGTTTTCTCAAAATGTTCTTCACATTTACGTTCTTCGGGGGTCAAATTATGAACCGGCGAGACACTGTCTAGCTCCCAGAAGCGTGTAAGTTGCTTATCAATGTCGGTGTCAAGTAATTCTGAAGCATGACAGACAATATGATGTTTTTGGTTACCCAAGACTGAACCGGAAATTAACCAGCCTAATTTTGAATTGTAAATTTTAGGTTGACGTTTACCTAAATCGATTTTAGTGGTCCCTAAGACTTCCCAGAATATTTCCGACCCTAACAGCATATCTATGGCTGACGGAACATTAAACTTGGGGTCACATAGTTGAATATGCGATGGTATTTGCAATTTTTTAGTATCAATGTATGACATCGGTAAGAAGTCTATGATCTCAGGTAGCACACGACATCTAAGCTCCATCTCGTAGTCTCCTGCCATTGATTGTATAGTTAGGTCGCAAGACTGATTACTTTTAGCTAATAAGGATTTGTTAATACCTGTCATAGTGGAGCTCGTGGAAGACATCGGAAGTTGCAGCTTACTGCGCAGACTCTCGGTGATGAGATTGGTCGAACTGCAGTTGTCCAGCATGACTCTGACGACGTGCAGGGTACCCTCGGCGTCGCGGACTCTCACCAAAGCTGTGGAAAGCAGTGCAGAGGATTGTTCAGTCGGATCACTTTTGTATGTGGTTACAGCAGTTAATTCTACTGTATCCTTATCAATTTCGGCATGAAGCAATGTGTTATGACGTTCACTACAATATTTACACGTAGATAAACGACATTTGGATAACTGATGACCAGGCCTTAAACACAGCTGACATATGCCTAACTCATTGACTTTCTTTTGACGAAGGTCAACAGACAGTTTACGAAATGAATCGCATGAAAACAAAAAATGATTTTGTGTACACATAGGACAACTGTATTTAGACTTATTTGATTTAGGATTGTGAGTCTCATTAAGAACGAGAAAATTCTTTTGTTTATCCGAATTACGGTTAACTTTAAACGAACTCGATTTTGACTCCTCTAGAGTCTCTAATAAATCAGCCCTATTTGAAATAAATGTTGTAAATTGTTCCAACGTCGGAGGATTGTCCAACGTGTTTCTAAATTCTTCCCACTCGCGGCTGGTCACTGAATCTAATTTCGAAGACATCATGAAAATAATAAGCGTATCCCACTCAGAGGTTGGTTGACCTAAAGTGTTAAGCGCCCTAAGGTTTTTATTTGTAATGTCCAAAAGATGACGCAATGCCCGGTGAGATTCTTTATGAATTTGTTCGACACTGAACAAAGCTTTCACGTGATTGTTGACTAATAACCGCTTATTGTCGTACCTAGCTAACAATAACTCCCAAGCAGTTTTATAATTCTCGGCTTTAAAATCAAGACTTTTAATCACTAACGCTGCGCTTCCCTGTAGGGAAGAACGCAAGTAATGGAACTTGTTAATGTCGTCTATAGAATCGTTAGTGTGAATCAATGACAAAAATGTATCCCTAAATTCCAGAAAATATTGATAGTTGCCGTTAAAGTGAGGTAGATCAATCTTAGGAAGCCTTACCAGATTGTTTTTATGCTGACAGGAACTGGAACCTGCCTCAGACATAACCTTACTTTCGGCATCCACCTTGCCACGTTTACGCAGCAACTCCCGAGCGCTAGCCAAAATGGCGAAGTATTGGTTTTCGAAATCCTGGCGCTCAGCATATTGCTCGCTGGGGGTCTCCGAAGTCACTTCAATCTGCTCCTGTAATTCATCAAATGCCGTGTACATTTCTTCGACCTTATTAAGTCGGCACTCAACTTCACTTGCTTGTACGTCACTTAACGCTGGGATAGATAAATATGGCGTAAGGAACGTCTTAAAAATTGTTAATTTACATTTAAATGTTCCCCGCTGCTTAATTAACTGCGTTAACGACATTTTTGGCACTAAATGAACTAGAAATAGGTATTAAACACGTTAACTTAAATGCACTGTAAGATAATTACCGTAAACACCAATAAATAAGATGCGAATAGTTAACACTCAATATTCACGGTCACAATAGGTACTAATTAGCGATAAGGAAAACATGCGATGCGCTCGGTGACTATGGATATACTAAATGCACCGTTGCCTTGACCTCTAAAAGTGAAATCGATCAACTGTTATGCGCTATGATTTACTTGTATGTATGCGCGCAGCTGATTATTTTAACTACAAATTAGTATAGATAATTTTAAAGATGTGTTTGAATTTAATTTTGACCGTTGAGATTTTTAAAAACTATGAAATTTAATTATTAATATTTTCGATGAAATGAGCAATATCAGTTCGATATATTGAAGCTGTGTGGTAATTAACCACTGGAAAGGAAGAAGAATTACTTCTTTAGGTATGAAAGGATGGATATTGAAACGACCTTACTTGTGTTGAACCGTAATTCGACCTGTTCTCGTGGATCTGCCGCTGTATAATTCTCGCGGGATCTTGAAGTAGTAGTAACGCTGCGCACGACGTTGATGGTAATCGGGATCTCGTAGTTCTCTTCAGACTTCTCCAACTCTTCGACGAATGAAAGTTGCTGAAGATACCCTTGATGAAACCCGTTGACGATTGAAATCGCCGCTTCTTTGCCTGCTTGAGTCGCCCAGTACTTTTCGTGGGACGCTGTAGACGGCTCGCGGAGTTCCTCTCTCCGGGAAACAGGATAAAGCTGCGTTGCGGACGTGTTTTTCGCAGGCGCTGGTAACGAAGTTGAACTCGACGCTCTTCTTCGACGGGCGAAGGACCAATATTGAGGCCTAGGCTCCTTTCTAGCTGCTGCAGGGATGCCTAAGTGGATCTTCAATGAAGACTTGATATTTAAACTTATACACAATGTATATTTCTAGAATAACTAAGGTCTAGTTTACAGCTTGATATGTGTTGGTCGTTCAATGGATTTGAAGTGATTGTCGTTGCTGGCTGTCGGCGGCGGTTATCCCGATTCGTCGCCGATCTTCAAATTTCGGAAGCAACGGCCGTCCGTGACGTCACATTGGATGCGTTCTGAACAATGACTAACATAGAATACATATATCCACGTGCACGATGGAGTTTTTTTAATACCTTTTTTCAACCCTTATCCATACTAGCTTTTGTCCGCGACTTCGCCTGCGTGGAATTAACATACGCCATAAAGAATTAATAAAACTCCTTAGTAAAATCTCTTAAAATTTTGAGAAGGATGTTAGGTGTTCACTGGTCAGAGCGCCGCACTAACGTGCCGATCCTAGCTAAACTCAATATAAAAACCAGGCTATCCAGGCGTCTGCCTGCGCAAAGTACTTGAATATTTTGGCCACGTTGCTAGAAATGACAGTCATAACCTCAAGAAACTGATCATCACTGGTAAAGTCGAAGGTGAATGATCAAGATACAAGAGCCCAATGCGCTGGTCTGACCAAATTCGCTCAGCTCTCAACACTACAGTACAAAATGCTCTTCACTCGGCAACAGATAGAGGAAGATGGCGCCAGATCGTCAGAGAGAAGCTGTTGAATGACCACGACCCTCAGTGATGAGGAAACCGATGCTAGGAGGAGGAGGAGTAAAATCTCATAGCAAACATTAATTTAGCGCAAATACTATAAGACAACAGGAAGCGATGATTCCATACAAACTTCACTCCTCACCCCCTGAAGGGATGATTTTCTGGGGATAAAAACTATCCTATTTCCTTTTCCGGCACTCAAACTATCTTCCTACTATTCATTTAAATCTGTTCAGGGTGCCGGCGGCCCGGATCTATGCGGAGAGGCACATGACCGCGGTTGGGGTTAGGCTGGATTTTCATAATTTTATCGAATTCGATGTTATTATTTGGCTATAATGACATCGTTACAGAATCTGATAAGACATGATCTAACTTCTAACAAAACAGTCTATTTTAATGATGGTCATAACTAGGGAATGCAGTACCGGTACTGTTTCGTAGAACCGGGATTTTCGGTACTAGCCAATAATGGAACCGGGATTTCCCGGTAATTTCGGTACTTTCGGGAAAAATCTTCTAAAACTTCTGACGTTGATTTTGGTCGTAAAAATTTCATTGTGTAATGTTTTAAGTAAACGCGGGCCGGCCAACCGGCGGCCGTGGGTGGTCACGGCGGTTGCCCGCCAGGCGTCAAGCTGGCCACCAAGGCGCTGAGGGCAGCTACCAGATCCCGTGCTGCTACGCGAAAATGGCCTTAGAAGACCTTCCCTCGATTTCAAATTTATGAAGATTAGCGTTTACAGATTTTAGAAAAAACATACAGGGTGCGAGAAAGAGATAATTTTTGAATTTTTTTTTATTCTTATTTGATCCCATTCCTATCCAGGATCAAAAGCTTGTATGGAACAAAAAAAAATCCGGTTAGAAAAGTCAGAAATCGAGGAAAGCTATCACATACATTTGGTATGAAAAAGAAATTTTTAATTTTTCACGTGCTATTTTTTTATGTCAATCGATCCCATTCCTGTTCAGTATCAATAGTTTCTATAGGATCAACTTACAGTAATGTATCAAAAAGCCACAAATTGAAGAACAATTTTACATACATTTACTGCTTTAAAATCCCTGTTTTCTGATATTATGTTTTTACTGTAATGATGTCATACATTTTCTATATAGTAAATGTATGATTTGTTTTATTTTTTTTGTGGCTTTTTAGTATATTACCGTTAGTTGGTCCCTAGGAAACTATTGATAATGGATAGGAATGGCATAAAAAACAGCACGTTTTCATTTTGATACAAAATATATCGGAAAAAATTTCCTCGATTTGTGGCTCTTTTAGCCGGAGATTTTTTTTAGTCCCATACAAACTTTTGATCTTGGATAGGAATGGGATCCAATGGTTACAAAAAAAGTTTGTCAAAAATGACCTTTTTCTCGCACCTTGAATGTTTTTTTCCAAAATCTGTTAACGCAAATCTTCATACATTTGAAATCGAGGGAAGGTCTTCTAAGGCCATTTTCGCGTAGCAGCACGGGATCTGGTAACGCCAGCTGTCCTCACCGCCAGCTTGACGCCTGGCGGGCGACCGCCGTGACCGGCCGCCGGTTGGACGGCCCGCGTTTATTTAAAACATTACGCGATGAAATATTTGAACTCCGAAGAATAAATGAGCCCAAAAAAGTAAAAAAATGTTTTTCCCGAAAATCCCGAAAGTACCGGGATTTTTATTTTCCAGTCCCGGTTCTTTACACGACTCGAAATCCCGGGAATTCCCGGTACTTTCGGTTCCGGTATTTCCCGGGAGCAAACCCTAGTCATAACGTGCGGTTTTTGAACGCACCATAGAGGGTTTATGACATATATAAAATCTTTTTTGTGAAGATATTGGCATTTAAAGGATGTACGGCCCGCATCGCCTACGTGTAACAACAGCTCTTACGAGCAAGTGGGATGAAAACAAACTTAAGTATGCAATACTATAAGTTAGTATCTGGCACATCATCTGATTCAGTCCTCACGTTACAAATCTGTCAATGATATTGGTGGCGATGAAGTTAGTATATTCAAATGAGCTTTTTCAATGTCATCATCATCATCTCCGCCATAAGACGTCCACTGCTGAACATAGGCCTCCCTTTTGATAAAGGGGGGGGGGGGGGGGGGGGGGGTTTGGCGCGCGCAGCTTTTTTTTTAATTGTTTTTTAGGCTTTCGGAAGATGCTGCTGCCCATCTCCCGGTATATTCCCGGTATTTTTTCAACGTATTCAACTTTAATAAAGATACTCAAGGTAAATATTTTGTTTTATTTGAAACCTAAATGGGTCTTGGTCTTGGGAAAGTGGCACTGGCACCACAAGCAGGTTCTCAGGAAAATGTTTATTTGCTTTGTGTTATCGTTTACGTATCGTTTATTAAACGGCCTCCTAGCCTAGTTGGTAGTGACCCTGCTTATGAAGCAGGAGGTCCCGGGTTCGAATCTTGGTCAGGGCATTTCTTTGTGTGTTTATCACAGATATTTGTTCCTGAGTTATGGATGTTTTCTATGTATTTAAGTATTTATCTTTATCTATCTATATTATATATATCGTCGCCTAGTACCTACAACACAAGCCTTGTTGAGCTTACTGTGGGACTAGGTTGATTGGTGTAAGATTGTCCTAATATTTATTTATTTATTTAAAGAGCATCACCAGAATTTTTATACCTCTTGTATATAAAATACAATTTAAATAATATGTCTTACTTACCTTACTTATTTTTGGGGAAATATTATTCCGCATAACAGAAAAATACTGACAAGCGAAGCAAAAAAATCTAATGGACGTGTTGATGTGAATTTTGTTTTTTTTTGCTGCGCAAGTCAGCATAATAGTTACTCGTAGGTTATGGTTTTTTTGTTGCGCATTTAAATACTAACTTTATCTTAATACAAAACCTAATAGAACTAGAATCAGTTGTGCAATGGAATTGTCATTTTAGTATGACAAAAAAACGGCCAAGTGCGAGTCGAACTTGCTCACGAAGGGTGCGAATCGGACTCCGTACCATTAGGTATCTACAAGGGTCACAACACACCTAGCGGAATTCCTCGCGGAATTAGCGGAAGTAGCGGAAATTTGTCTATGGTAGCGGAAATTTGTCTATGGCTTGCATACAAAAAATCTGCTACCATAGACAAATTTCCGCTACTTCCGCTAATTCCGCGAGGAATTCCGCTAGGTGTGTTGTCACCCTAAAAACGGCAAGAAAACCCTGTTATGGGAGCCCCCTTAAATTTTTATTTTATTCTGTTTTTTAGTATTTGTTGTTATAGTGGCAACAGAAATATATCGTCTGTGAAAATTTCAGCTGTCTACAACTATCACGGTTCATGAGATACAGCCTGGTGACAAACGGACAGACAGATAGACGAACAGACGGAGAGCGGAGTCTTAATAATAGAGTGTCGGTTTTACTTTTTAGGTACGGAACCCTAAAAAGGATTATATTATTATTAGCATCAGACGATTTGTAGGATTCCTAAAATGTAGTAATTTTAATGGTATATTAGTAGCTACCAGTGGTGAAGGGTTAAAAATATATACCTAAGTATAGGCACGCCGGAGCTCAATTGGCTTCACTTTTTTTCCAATTTTCAGACTTTAGAGTAGTTTCAGCTTACCGCCCCTATAACTTGTAAAAGAAACTTAAAGAAAAACGTAAATCAAATCCGATAAAATATACGTCGCGCCACCTATGCTAATTTTCCATAACTAAAATGTAGCGTATCATATTCTGAATTTAAGCGCCATCTATCGGAATTTCCCGGAACTACTCAGGCAAATAAATATGTCACTTCACGTCAGCGCTACCTGTGCCTATTTCCCAGAACTAAACATAGCTTATCATATTCTGAACGTAAGCGCCATCTATCGGAATTTCCCGGAACTACTTAGACAATGAACGAACGAGTTTCAAGTACGCATTTACTTTTCCTAGTTGAATGCTCTGTTATGTAAAAGGTGTTACAGAGGGCGGAACTGAGTGAACTCGTAACATCAAGGAAAATGTACAGACGACGACAAATATATGTATACAATTTTGAACCTTATATCAATGGATTAAGGTATAATAGTGTAAACATATTTTTGACGAAGATTAAAACTTTGTTTTTCTCCTCGATGGAAGATTGTATATGCATTTAGAATGAGTTTGTTTGTTTGTGCGAATAACATGCGAATATTCAAATAAGTCTAAACGGTTATCCTACCTATTAGTATTTGCAGTTTCCGGTATTATTCTCAGACAGTTTTTTTTAACTTTTTGTAGGGTTTATATTTTTAACAGACTTCGAAAAAGGAGGTTCTCAATTCGACTAAATATTTTTTTTATCTTTTTTTTGTATGTAATACTCGATATCTCTTTTCAATTTTTTTTTAATCGAACGTGTATATCCCCTAGATGGTCCCATTGTCACCAAGTCGGGGTCTGATGATGGGATCCTGGAGAAATCGAGGGAAGTCTCCAACTATTATAGGCACACCTATAGTGATTTCACTATTTTTTACAGCAACTCAGCCACTTCCTCTTGGAATAGCGGATCCTAAGTGAAGTCGGTTCTTTTTTTGTTTAAAATTATTTGTTAATCTTGTTTAAATTATGTCTTAATAAAGCGATACAATATGGTAGCTAAAATTTTCTACAATTACCAGTTAAAAGTGGAAGTAGAGGTACTTAAAAGAGCTATCTACTAGAATCTGTTCATTGAGTTTTCATTTAATAATCACATTAACAAGGTGTTTACGTAGACGATTTGTTTTTCAGTTTTCTCCAAAAAAACATCGTAAGGGCTATAATGTTTCATGCTTTAATATACTCCAGAGATCGAGTACTATCAGCTGTAAAAATATCTGCAACTAATAATTGAGGACCTTATATAATAGATAGATACAGATAAATACTTAAATACATAGAAAACACCCATAACCCAGGAACAAATACTGCGAATGTCATCTCGCTATGTGTGGTAGGGCACAGCAGAGCGAATATCATCTCGCTCAAATCTGGAGCAGAGCTCGACTGGGGAAGTCCTCCACCTTACAGAAAACCACAGCCAAATAGCACTAGACCCTACTCATAGTGTTGTGTTCCTGCTGGTGAGTAAGGTTGCCAAAGAGCTCAAAGAGGACCCAGTGTGTTGACGACGAGGGACCTCTCTTGTTCCTTTAGCCGTCAACACAGTGAATCCTCCTGTTTTTAAAGGGTCGGCAACGCGCATGTGACACATCTGGAGTTGCAGGCGTCCATAGGCTACGGTAGCTGCTTACCGTCAGGTGGGCCGTATGCTTGTTTGCCACCGACGTTGTATTAAAAAAAAACAAATATCCGTGATAAACACAAATAAATGCCCTGACCAGGATTCGAACCCGGGACCTCCTGCTTCGTAGGCACAGGGTCACTACCGATTGGGCTAGGACGCAGTTAAAGTAGTAAAAAGTAGCCTATTTTAATAGTAGATTGTTCAACAAGGGACTAAAACAAGGTCATTATGGTTGTTTAGTCTCGCGTTAAACACTCTACTTTTCACTTTGAATGCGAGGAAAAAATAACGACATTCTACACAAAATCTCAATATTTATAATGGCAAAAATTGAAATAAAATTTGTTGGGCGGTTTATGTTTTTTTTTTTAATCGAGTTTGTTTAATATTTTCGCACAGTTGTCATTTTGAGGTTATATGCGTGGTCCAAAATTGTCTATGCACAATCACTAAAAAGGGCGGTAATCGTCCATTCATAAACACCGTGAGTGGCTGTTTAGGGGTTTCCAAAGTAAATTAAAAAAAATTGTTTTAGTCCCTAGAGATTAATAAAGAGTTTTAGTCCCGATCTGCAGAGACTAAAGTAACATATTAAGAGCATGAGAAGTGAAAAGTTACTTAAGCCAGTAATATAAAGTTATGCTTAGTTTTGGTTTTATAAAACTACACATACTCTCTTCAAAATAAAAAGCAGTGTTTAACTCAGGTGAAAGGCATCCATTTAAGCTGAACTATTGGCATTGGCAAGCGCCAAAATTGGTCAAAATAGGTCGCCGTTGATGCCTGACTTAACAATGTATTATACAATAATCTATACGGTTAAGTATTAGCATCTATCGGAGTAGATAATTAACCAAGGGATGAAAATCACCCATTTCCAACGATATCTTCGCGATAGACATCGCAGCTCACATCTATCTGGCCGCGACTGTACAGATATCAAAGAACACTTTTGCACCTTGTTCACCTGTAATAAGGTCTGAAGCTGTAAATATACTAATATACCCCTACAGACGCCCCGAACATCTCTCCCCCAGGCCAGACAGATCGCGTAGAGCGCGCGCCCCGGACGCACGCCATGTTCTAAGTGCGCACTGTGCTCAACGATGCCGAGGTTTCTACTAATACTACTCGCTATGGTTGTCGTTGGTAAGTACTAGATTTTTATTAGTACTCAATACAACTAGATTGTCGGACGTTCGTTATTAACGGTATGGAAAGTGGATCTAAAAGATTCGTGATTATTTCTCTTTTGTTTGATGCGTGGAAACGTAATATAATGTAAATAAATTATGTAATATATAGACACTTAATTCGGTTTATTAATATGGAATAAATTAAAATTGGGTAGGATGTCGATTTTAGTTTTTTTGGTAGAGATATGAAAAACTCTGAGCGTAAAAATAAGATGATTTCACCTCTAGAAATTATAATCTTTTTGGTATGGTGTGGGTAATGTCGGTAGTATGTTATATCGGTAGACATAGACGTCGATTGAGTTCACGAGTAGATATAATAAGTTGTATAATAATATTAATAATAACGTAATGGACAGGACCTATGAGCAACTGAATCTGAAATATAAGATTGGGAAAAATTATAGCTATCATTTTGATATTGACTTAATGTCATGTAAATCAAATGTGTAACATGTCACTTTGAAAAAAACTTGCATCTTGTTTTGTAACTCAAAAGAAAAATGTGGTATACAGGGTGTCCCAGAAATCGACGTCAAGCCGTGAATGGATGATAGACCAAGTTATAACAGTTATCAGAAAAATACAAAAAAAAATCTATCACATGTTCTTCAAAAATTATGGTCACTTTAAAAATTTACTAGAAGTTAAGAGACCAGGGCGTGAATATTCTAGTAAATTTTTAAAGTGACCATAATTTTTGAAAAACATGTGATAGATTTTTTTTTGTATTTTTCTGATAACTGTTATAACTTGGTCTATCATCCATTCACGGCTTGACGTCGATTTCTGAGATACCCTGTATGACTATGTATGCGACGCATGTAGAGTTACTGCGTTTCAACTTAGAGAAGTGTGAGAACGTTAATGGCATATTTTGCCTCGCTGGACTCCGTATAGTAAATTTAAAATTGAATTGTAATAAAAAAATAAAACATTGTCTTCCCATTTAGGCACTAGTGTTAGTATGCAATACAATGTAATGTCTTTCGTTAGTAATAATTATATTTTAACTTTAATTGTAATTTAATTATAAAGTAAAGTTCTGCATGTTCGTACGTAAAAGATATTGGCTTAAGTTGTGTTTACCTATAATTAGATAAGCATCAAACTCAATTGTAACGTAGATTTAAGAGCATGTAAGATGTATTATCTGTTGGTAATCCTAAATAAATAAATAAATACGAGATTTTTCAAAGTACAGGCTGTAACATATTGACGTTTTAAAGGGTGTAATGAGCATCTTAGTTTTTTGTGTGGAGAAATTTGGCCTATTTTGATGACTGGAATACTGGATTACTATTAGTTATACCGGGTGTTTCCTGTAACAGGAGCAATAAATTAAAACGTAGATTCTACTCCTCAAACCAGACAACGTTTGTTCAGCAACTTTTAAAAATAACTTATGGTTTGATTTTTATTTCACTTTAAAGATTATTTGAACATGCAATGTATTCCGAAATTGATTATGTCTGTAGGGTGACAAGGCTGACAAGCAATGTCAATTGGACGGATTTTAACGTACATTGAAAATACTATTTAGTTTGTATGAAAAAGAGACAATCTAAAAAAGTCATATTTTTTAAAAGTTGTTGAACAAAAGTTTTATTGTTTGAGGAGTAGAATCTGGGTGAATTTCAACAGGTGCAAAATTTACCTAATTTTGGTGGCATTTTTTATTTTTGTAGTTTATGTCTAAATTATGTATCGGTAATTCGTAACTAGTCACAATCGATATTGTGTAGTAATGGCCCTTCATTATGCATAGTAGTTTTAGAGATATTATGATTTTAATAATTTGGTTGCCACCAAAATTGCGTCTACCCACCAAAATTAGATTTACTGGCCACCAAAATTGTATATCCACACCAAAGTTAGATATTTCTGCAAATTAAAAGTAAATTTAACTAGTTATTAACTGAAAATGAATCTAAGACAATCGTATTATCATCCGTTTTAATATATTATAATAACAAAGTACAAAAAACTGAACAATCAAATCAAACAGTAAGTAAAGTAAAAAATGCTAATCAACGATGCTTAATCCTTTTTCTTTCAAGAAACAACGTAACTCAGTAAGAAATACTACAAAAATACAATTAAACTACAATCCTTAGCATCAGTCACAATCAGATCAGAATTGCTTACATATGTTTATACTAGCTTTTGCCCGCGACTTCGTCTGAGTGGAATTAGTAACCAGGGGGGAAGGAAATCAACCCAACCCAAGGAATGAATTCTGGATATCAACTATTCTATATCATTCCCCAGAGTTCCAACTATCTCCAGCGTTCAACAGTTATTGGTTCCCCATAAAAACTTTCAACCCCGTTTTTAATCCCCTAAAGGGTTGATTTTCGGGATATAAACTAACGTATATTATTTCCCGGGGCTCAAACTTTGAGTAGGGATTGCAATCCGGATTTTATCCGAAAAACTATGTACCCAGTTCATCTTAATCGTCGGTTCAGTGATTAATAATTCGCCATACAAACCTCCAACCTCCTTTTCACCCCCTCTAGGCTTGATTTTCGGGATGAAAACGTCATTTCCCGCGACTCAAACTATCTCTATACAAAATTTCATTAAAATCTGTTTAACTGTTTTCACGTGATGCGCGGTTGAATAAACATACAAAAAGACAAACAGATAAACAGACAGAAATTCTAAAAACTGTTGGAACGTGTTATGTTATCAACTTTAAGTACCACCAGCCAACTTTTTTTCGAATATCTTCAATGTACAGCAAGACTTTCGAGCCTCTTCAGCTTTATTCAAGCTTTGTTATATGTTTAGAAGATTTTATTTGTACCAACTTCACTTTAACTTAAATCTGGCGACAGTTGAGATCTTTGACTCTAAGAGTAAACATAAGTTTACTCGCAATCAATACTTACGCTACTGACATAAATATAGTCTGTATCTTTAGGTATTTAAATAAAAGTAAACAAAATCTACCCTCAAATGGCTCCTTCAGCCAGTTGAGGGTAGATGACAAACATTACATGATCAAATAATGTAGGTTAAAGTCAGGTCGTTCAGTGACAGATCCAGGCGCTTTTGTATTTGGTTATATATATTTTTACTGGTAATAGTGGTAAATTGGTAATCAATGCACTTAGTCAGTAATTCTGTGAATACAAAATATAAATATATGACAGTATATACAAAATTACTTAGTTTAGGCTCATAAATATCATTTTTGGTTTCCAAATTACCACCAAAACCACCAAAATTGATGCACCAAAATTAGAACCATTGCATAAAAGTGCATTTTAAAAGTAAACCATGTCATTCACTTCAGTTCCAAGTGAATATTTTAAAAAAGAAACTATAAACATGCTTTAAATACAGTTCACACAAAAACAACTACTTTTCGGTCATTAGTTAGATACACCACCAAAATTGCATTAAAAAGTATTTTAATACACCAAAATTAGATACTTATGCGTTTGCTGGACAGATCAAGTGAGGTACGACACGTGCTTCATCACTCAGTGCCGGAGTGGAACCGAATTAACAGGTTACTATACGTTTGTTAGCCTTGTTGCATTTCGTTCGACCATGAAATCATTTTCAAAATTTACCACCAAAATTTACTATTTTACCAGGACAACAATGAATGCTTAGTTTAGAGTATGAATTCATGTACTAATCTTCACTTTTATTTTCTTATAATATACGTAGACTAATAACGAGTAAAAGTTTGTGAAGTTTTAGTTAAATCAACGGACGTTATGGTTCTAATATAGAAATTATTCAAGAAAAATGGATTCAGGACACTACACCAAAATTATAATTGCGGCGAAAAAAAATTTTTTTATAAATATCAATAACTTTTATAACATTTTGCGACTTGGCTTAAGATAATAATTTGTGTAAGGTTTTCAGAAAAAAATATACCATTGTGAAACTATTAGTCCACACTGTCATTATCAGCTCCGCCGTAAAAAAAACTCGTTGAGATATTCACCCATCTACGTTTTAATGTATTGCTCATGTTACAGGAAACACTCTGTATGTCTGTCATCTTCTTAGTCGTATACTCTTGTCAGATTAGTCGTGGTCATTGAGGTCGTTGTACGGCATTTTTTATAGTTTTCCGCCATCCTTATCTACTCAGGGTGGGTTGCACCACGCACAATTAACAGACTCATCAACGTTAAATATGGCGACGGAGCTGTCATCCCATAGAAAACTTTCAAACTTTTCATACGAGATTTTTTTTACGATTACGTTTACGTTCACAGACAGTTTGTAGCCCAGTAAAGATACGTTTTTTTCAAACATTAATTTATAATAGCGATTTTTTTGTTTATATAGTTTTAAAATGTCATTCTATGATGACTGAACGAAAAATCCTACAAACTTTCCATCGGGAAGTAAATATTCATCAAAATGTATATGAAGGGTTTATTTTTTTGTCTGATTTTCCGCCATCCATAAATAACGTGTCTTAAGGAACCATAATAAATAATAAAATATTGATATATCTATTTAGGCGATTTTTTAGAAATTAATGAAATGAGGATTTTTTCAAGGTAAATTTTTTGTAGGATTTTCTGTCTTCGCAATGATTAACATGACTTTTAAGCCATACAACTAAATACTTCTGCTATTATGAATTATTTCCAAATTTGACATTTTTCCCATACAAGTGAAAATAAAATGACTGTACTATTGATGCAACCGGCCCTCAGAGCATTGCGCACGCACATATTTAAGCGTGATCCGGTGAGGGCCTTCACTTGATCAGTCCATCGCATTGAGGGTCGTAATCTGGGTCTTGTACCATCCACTCTACCCTGAACAACAAGTCTCTCCATGGCGTCGTCTTCCTTGCGCGTCACTCTGCGTCATATACAGGGTGGAAAGATAAGTCGGGCCCTGGAGGGAAATACCTTAAAACGTTGATATAGCTGAATACACTGAAAGGAAACATTCCTTTATTTTTCCTAAAAATTAAAACTGCATTCACAGATTTTTTTCTAATTTTCGCTTTTTTCGATACTAAAATTGTATGATTTTTCTTTTTTCATTGTTTATGGCTTCTCTTGTGCCATAAATTTGGTCGGTATTAAGAAGTTTGTATTCTTGTTGGAAATAGGATCGTTTATCATGAATTGTCATAAAAATTGTTTTTGTCAAAAATTACAAATGAGTAGTTTTTTTGTGAATTGTACATTTTCTCGAAAATTTGTAAATGCAGATATGTCTCTTTTTAAAAATAAAAGAATGTTTCCTTTCAGTTAATTGAGCTATTTCAACGTTTTAAGGTAGTTTCCCTCCAGGGCCCGACTTAACTTTCCACCGTGTATACCTATCTAATACATACTATCGTCAGCTGATGTTATTATTATTCAATTCAATATATTTTATTTCGAATTTAACAATTCATATCAATGTTAGTAATACTTATAACTCTATGTTAGATACTTAATCCTAACTATTAATTAAAAGCGGCGTGGCGCCGCAACAGGCGGTGCGTGCAGCTGCACCCAGCGCGCGAATAGTGGCGAGTCCCAGCGCTCCGCCAGCACGTTGAGAATGCTGTTTGGGCTACGGTGAAGTCGGCTCCGCAATGACGCGCACCGCTTTCTGATTATAGCATCGAAGCCATCGGTGTGGGCCTCGGCAAACATAGCTGACGCGCTGCAGTGGCGTGGCAACCCAAACAGCACTCTAAACGCGTTATTATATTGCACACGCAGAGCGTTGTATGCTCGCTGCGTAAAGCCGACCCACAGATTGCACGTGTAGAATGTCTGACAGTATGCTTTGAAAAGCGTTAGCTTTACATCATTACTACAACGTGCAAATCTGCGAGCCAGCATGTTACAACGAACACACAACGCCCTGCGCTCCCTCTCTATATCCTCATTGTCCGACATACTTTCTGTTACCCAGTGGCCCAAGTACTTAAACTTCTTTACTACTTTTAAAGCGATGCCACACAGCGTGACTGGTATCATTTTGTAAGACTTTGTTCCAGCCTTAAACTGCATTACTTCGCTTTTTGTAGTATTGTACTTTAACCCATGGGCAAGCGTATGCCTGACAAATGTTCACCAGTCGTTGCAGTGCACCAACCGAGGGGCTCAACAGCACCATGTCATCCGCGTAGCTGAGGTTATTAACACAAAGCCCGTCCACATGACATATGTAGATAGTAATTTTTCTCAAGATATCAGTTTTGTATGAGTCAACGCATCGATACATTTTTCCTTTTTTTTAGAGGAGTCTTGTGAATGGACAACCGACGAATTTAGCGGGCACATGAAAATTTTACATCCCGCCTTCCATACTGACCTCGATTTAGCTTTCAACAGGTAAGCTTACACGGAAAAAAGGATATCTTCAGCCAAGAATACCAAAGCGAAAATATTATTGTTTAAACATAAGTAAATATTTTCTTGGACTAATTTTATATCTTTAGCCCAAGATATATTTTACTTCAATAAAGACATTTTACTTGAATAAAGATCACTTTCTAGGCAAATTGTTTTCGTTATATACAAAACAATATTGTTTTGGCGAAGAGGTTTTGTCTTCGATGAAGATACTTTTTTTCCACCAATTCGCCAACCGAAAATTGTCGCTAGTTATACTACTTAAGGGGATGACAACAGCTAAATTCTAGAGATGCACCGAATATCCGGTTACTATCCGGTATCCGGCCTATCCGGCCCTTATTTTAGTATCCGGCCGGATACCGGATATCTTCGTACTATCCGGCCGGATACCGGATGTAGTCAGAGTCGCCCACTAGTCATACATAATTTTTTTTTTACACAAAAATACTCGAGCGCGTGTGTACTTTTGCAAGAAGCTACTCCTTACTGACATAATAAAATTCGTTTTGTTGCCTAGAATTCCTAGGAATGTATCCGCGCGAACGTTCACTACGACACAGGTCGAAACCTGCACGACGCGCACCTGCTAAACTCAAATTGTAGGTATAGTACCGTCGGCCGAATATTCGGCGGCCGGATACCGAATATTCGGCGGAGGGTCAGGCCGAATATCCGGTATCCGGTATCCGGCCAAACCACTATCCGTTGCATCTCTACTAAATTCCATCCCTATCTTTTTCAGCGCGAGTGAAAGGAAAACACTGTGTTACGATTAGTATGGGAGCTCATTGCAAATTTTGCAAACCATTGAATTAAAAAAAATCTATGAATTGAGAAATAAAAAAAAATTAAGTCGTTAGTATTAGTGTGGTAGAATTTTGTCCTTAATTATAGACATATAAGCCAAGAAAATAAAGAAATACAACTGTTTAAAGCTAATTTTAAGACGTAACTTTGGAATTATTTTCTATCGAGCCAATTTCGTCCCATAGTGTATCGGAATTAACAAAGTTCTTCCAAATATAACGAATATTAACATTTTTTTTTACTTTCCCGGAACAAGTACCTAGTTACATAATAAAATAACACGGTTACACTCACGGCACTTTAGTCACGTCTTGCGACATGTTTCGGAGAGCCTAGGTCTCCATCTTCAAGCACTAGGAGTCTAGGAGTGCTACTTGAACCGGCCCGTGGCGCACTGCTGCGCCTCGCGTCGCCGACTGCCGACCTGAGTCCGGCGCGGCGCGCGGCGCCACTCTCCGAAACATGTCGCAAGACGTGACCAAAGTGCCGTGAGTGTAACCGTGTTATTTTATTATGTTAATATGTCTCACGAAAGTTTAAATTTATTAAGTACCTAGTTATAGCTAAAAACTGTTTAAGTAAAGTCAATTTGAAGGTCATCGGGTGTTGTCGGCCTCTTAAGTAAGTACATGTATTTAACAAGTAGGTTAAGTAAGTTAAGTATTTAACAGTTTGGTATGCCGAATAGGGTTTTAGTATTTATTATTCGTTTGTGACTTGCTCTTAATTTTTTTTATATATTATTTTTTTATATAGAAATAAACAGTCATACATTCTTTATGATTAAAATTTAAAGACAAACAGTATATTTTTTTAATGCAATTATTATTTTACAGTTTCATAAAGCATCACAACAAAGACTATCGAAGCAAGATAGAGCACGACAAGAGAAAGGAAATTTTCCATAAGAA
Source organism: Pammene fasciana (assembly GCA_911728535.1). Taxonomy (NCBI): domain Eukaryota; kingdom Metazoa; phylum Arthropoda; class Insecta; order Lepidoptera; family Tortricidae; genus Pammene; species Pammene fasciana. The sequence continues at coordinate 11,659,101 of OU452294.1, read as the reverse complement.
TTGGCAGTAAGTACGATGACAATGATACCTTCTAAGGGCCCACGAACAAAAACTTGACAGCTCCGAACAACTGACAGGCCAATATCGTCAGGCCGACTGATAGTAGATGGGCCCCATAAGAAGCTAGAGGTCTGTGTAGCGTCGCCTAGTACCGAAAGTACAAGCATTGCTTGGTTTGAAACTAGTATGAGGGTTGACTTTGTATGGAACGGACCCCTAGCAATGCTATAAACGTGAAATAGTTAAACAAAAGAACACCAAAGTCATATAATATACAATTAGAATAAAATCAGCATGCAAAAGTGGCCCGGAAAAAACGATCTTAACAAGACCTTTTCTGGCGAAGAGAGCCGAGCGAAACCTAACTGTAAGCCTATGAACAGTCGAGAAAAAATGTGGTCTACCACCCTACGGTTGAGGTTCGTTTGAACGTCATGAGACTCATGAGACAGCAAGGTGCATGTTTTAAACTCCGTTAGAAAAGTCCTTAGCGATCGTTAGATCTCGCAGAAACTTTTGTCAAAACTGGTACACCACGTTCTTAGCCCAATGTACGTATACTATTTACAACTTTGCAGATTTGTCGTGAACCACAACCTTCAGAACCTCGGCTTCAAACTGGACTTGAACCACCTCTCCGACCTCACACCAGCAGAGCGAGCTCACATGAACGGTGGCAGACGGTCCGCCGAACCCTCTGGGACCCTGGCCTTCCCCCACACTGAGCTTCAAGTTGAGGAGATCGTTACTCAGATACCGGAGGAATATGATATGAGATTGGAAGCCATCATATCGCCTATAAAAAGTACGTATTTCAATATGATGGTGGCTATAGTACCTTTTGGATTCTATGGAACAACTCGCTACTGGGACGTCTCGGCATTTCGACGGCTTTTTGATTTTAAGGCTTTGTTCGACGATAACTTTAATAAAGTTTTTCTGATCTTTATGAAAATTGTTGGGATTGTAGCAGAGATACATACAATTTGAGAGTTCATATATGAGAAAGATCTATCAACGGGAGCTAGAAGGCTTAAAAATCGTTGAAAGGGTCTAGTTTGAGGCGGATTACTAGTATTAATATCATTGGCCTCACACCGCGGTGGCCTATTAACTAGATTTTTATTGAAAAGAAAACTTAAAGTTTAGACCGAAAGGTAGCTGGTTGAGTGGACTATCTTGTCCAATATTCCCTTTGTTTCTGAATAGATAAGCATTTAAATATTATCAAACATCTTAATAAATACAAACAAAATGTTTACTTTACAGATCAAGATAATTGCGGGTCCTGTTGGACCTTCGCGACGACGGCGGCGGTAGAGGGGGCCCTAGCGAGGCTGGACGGACGACTGCTAGACCTCAGCGAGCAGTCGCTCATCGACTGCAGTTGGGAGTAAGTTGGTTAATGTTTGATATAGACCAGGACGTTTGCGGGGCCTGTTGGATCTTCCAGGAGCCCTGGCGAAGCTGGATGGATGACTGCTAGCCCTCAGTGAGCAGTCGCTGATCGACTGTAGTTGGCAGTAAGTTGATTAACGTTTGATACAGACCAGGATTTGCGGGTATTGTTGGACCTTCGGGATGACAGCGGCAGCAGAGGGAGCCCTGGCGAGGCTGGACGGACGACTGCTATACTTCAGTTAGCTATCGCTCATTGATTGCAGTTGGGAGTAAGTTGTCACCCGTTTTCCCTTTATACAGACTCGGGATAGCAATGAAGAACAGGCAAAAAGGCAAAGTAAATAAGAACGTACACGGCATAGCATTAAGACGACCATTAGTAGTTATTTTTATTGTGAACCCTAATAGATGCGTTCTGCCTATTTCGGCATTCTGAACAAATCCAAAAATAAATATCTAAAATAATCCATCCATGCTCACAAAATTTCATGAAAATCAATGCGAAATGCGGCTCGTAGAGGATAGCAGTTGGACACATTAATTTATTCCTTTTTTCGGGGGGAAAATCATTTAGGGACGTGCCACGGGGACAACGCGGAAGTTATGTCGCGCCTTCAACGCGCTTCAACGCCTTTTGGACGGCTCTGAGATCTTCTACGCAACGCGCTAGTGTCGCCCTGACGTTACGCCTTTACGGGTTCCAAGTCTGTTTGAGGATTACAGACCCCTATTGTCACTCTTGTCTACCCCAAGATTCCCTTTTAGTCGCCTCGTACGACAGGCTGGGAATACCGTAAGGGCGCAAACTTATTGTTGCAGTCTCCTTTGGTTGGGATACTTGGGATTCGTATGTTCCCGTTCGCACTCTGCTGTTTCCTGTTGGACAATGACAGCTTCGCAAAAGGTAACAGCTGCATCCCAAGCGGAGGTTTTACCCAAAATAATGTATGCCTAAAAGTGCTTTTCACGTTTCGCTCGCCTAAGTATGTTGTCATGAGACTGTAGATTTTTTCATTTCGATAAATATACCTTTGTTTGTACTAGGAACGATAATGAAGGATGCAACGGTGGTTGGCCCAAGCAAGCTCTCAAACACATCATGAAGCATGGATTACCTCTTGAGGAGGACTATGGCGGGTATTTAGGAGAGGTCTGTAAATCCACGAATCTAATATATTTTTTTGGCAAATAAAATTGAACCGTATTACCGAACATTACGGGTATCATGGCAGACTAAGAAATGGTCCGAAAGAGTGTATCAAAGTTGTTGTTGTTGTTGTCCTAAGGCACCCCAGAGGTGCAGAGGGCCTTCACTAACTCGCGCCACGCCTTCCTATCCTCAGCGACCCTTCTAGTCTCCTTCCAGCTCAGTCCCGCCGCCCGCAATTCACTCTCGACTGACCGACGCCATGTGTGAACTGGGCGTCCAGAACCGCGCTTCTTATTTGGTGGTTTCCAACCGAAAGCGATGCTTGCCATATTCGCTTCTCCTCTTCGTACATCAAAGTAGGTGATAGTAAACCGCTCGCACTCATTGCAACGTTCAGTTCTCCACCACGCGCTTCTTATTTGGTGGTTTCCAACCGAAAGCGATGCTTGCCATATTCGCTTCTCCTCTTCGTACATCAAAGTAGGTGATAGTAAACCGCTCGCACTCATTGCAACGTTCAGTTCTCCACCACACGTTCGCAAACAGGCAGTAAGGACAAGGAATCTAAATATGTCGTACTCATCGTGCCCTTTTATTTTTAGTATGGCTACTGTCACCTCCAGAACGCCACTGAAGTGTTCAAGATCCGCGGCTTCACTATGGTAACGCCACTGAGCGTCAGCGCCATGAAGGTGGCACTGTACAAGTACGGGCCTGTCATCGTCACCATTCAGGCCAATGACGCTTTTACTTTCTACAAGAGCGGCGTCTTCTATGACCACACCTGGTAAGTTTACTGAGCGTGGGCGCCATGAAAGTGAACTTTTACAAGTACGGGCCTGTTATCGTCACCATTCAGGCCAATGACGCTTTTAATTTCTACAAGAGCGGCGTCTTCTATGACCACACCTGGTAAGTTTACTGAGCGTGGGCGCCATGAAAGTGGACTTTTACAAGTAGGTACGGGTCTGTTGTCGTCACTATTCAGGCCAACGACGCCTTTACGTTCTACAAGAGCGGCGTCTTCTATGATCACACCTGGTAAGTTTACTGAGCGTAGGCGCCATGGATGTGGCCCTGTAGAAATTCGGGCCTCTGATCGTCACCATTCAGGCCAACGATGCCTTTAGGTTCTACAAGAGCAATTTTATTACTTCATCTGGTAAGTTTACTGGGCATGGGCGCCATGAAAGTGGATCTGTACGAGTACAAATAAACACCTGTCATAGTAACTTGCAGGCCAACGGCACCTTTGTGTTCTACAAGAGCAGCTTTATGATCTCACCGTATAAGATTTTTTTTATACCACGACGGCAGCAAATAAGCATACGGCCCGCCTGATGGTAAGCAGTTACCGTAGCCTTTGGACGCCTGCAACTCCAGAGAATTCACATGCGCGTTGCCTACCCTTTAAGAACCTATACAATCATTTTTTGAAGAACCTCATACTATAGCCCTCTGGGAGAACCAGGGCTGTTCATTCCACAGTCGGAGCGTGCGCGGGAGGAAATTCTTCTTAAACCGTGCAGTGCGCGACCCTTTCGGTTACAGGGTGTGAGGATGCACCCCCTTCCGACGGCGAGCGGTGCGATGATAAAAAGTGGCCGTGGGCATCATATCAAACAGTTCTTCATAGCACAACCCATTGTACAAGCGATCGATCGATCGATCGAATAAAAAAAGAGTCCAATTATAGTTTTGTTGAATGCCCTTTTGATATGCTTAAAACTTAGCCTTTTTTTCCAGTGTGGAGGACGAAATCAACCACGCGGTCACTATCGTCGGCTACGGAACCCGCGACGGCACCGACTACTGGATCGTGAAGAACTCGTACGGCCAGCAGTGGGGAGAGGACGGCTATATGTTGCTGTCCTCCTCCAACAACAACTGTTTCGTGCTCAACGAGCCGTATTATCCCGTAGTGTAGATATGAAAACTGTAGTGTAGATTTAGTGTAAAGTGCAATGAAAATTGGTGATCTTGCACGGAATTTCTGTATAAGTTTTGTTTTGTATCTGTAGATAAAAATATTGTGACTAACATAGAATACATATTTCCACGTGCACGATGGAGTTTGTTTTAACAGTGTTCCACCCTTAGGGCGGCCACCGACTATCAGTCCGCTTGCAGTCGGCCTGGCGATATCGGCCTGTCAGTTGTTCGGAGCGGATATTAACATGAATTTAACAGTAAAAGTCGGGCACAAGAATTTTGACCTGAAACAAGGCCAAAGTCCGCACTTTCAGATTGTTTTTTCGAAAACTCTGCAATTTCCGACACACATAGTTGTTGAATATTTTAGAGAAAAAAATGACCTTTCCATAAAAAGTATTGCTGACATAAAATTATTTACCGTTTAGGAGTTATGAATTTTCTCCAGAAAAATTTAGGTTTTATTTTAAATTTCGACTAAAATTCACGATATTTTCTTAAATATATGATTATAACTCCCTATTATAGATATTCAGGTCCCCCGCCATATAAAAGAAAAACCGATGGTATATATTCCATAGGAAAAAAGTTATTTCCGAAAAACTCATTTCATAAAAAGTGAGGCTCTAAGCCGTCTATTTGGCCCTATTCCGCCCGTTCACGAACTTGTCCTAGGTATCAACCAGGGTGATTTTTGTACCAAGTTTGAAAGCAATCGGAGCAAAGATGCGACCGCTATCGTGATGACAAAATCGGGCTGCGGATATCGCGAAATATATATAAACTTTTGAACCAGTGGTCATTTTGGAATCTGGGGGCATAACTAGACCTTCTGTAAAGATTTTTTTTCGAAATTCGATTGTGTCGAAGAAATGAATAGGTAGACTCGATTTTCGAAATCTACCTAAAAACAACCCTGGTTTATGGTACTTAGTACAGAATATTCTCGTTGATTATCTAGCTGAAAATAGCTTAATTTTGGGAACCTAGTTAGTGCGATGTCACTGCGATGCCAGGTGGAGGATTAAAAACCCAGTTTAAATCAATGAGTTTTTACTTACTTATAGTATTTTGTGCAACAGTTACATCATAAGGGTTCTTAAGATTCGAGGGTCGAAGTTACAAAATGATGCAAAGCCGAATTTTGTAAAAACAGACCCGAGAATTTTAAGACCTAGTTATGTACCGTTGCACAAAATCGTTTTTCTACGAGTGTTTTAAATAGGCAAACCGGTAAGGATTGAGTTCAACGAATGACCTGCTGCCTCTATCTATACATTTAAACACAAACGGTTAAAAAGGTAAAAACGCCTTAAGGGTGATCTGATTTTGACGTTTTTTTTTTTTAAACAAGTAAATTGGTTCGATAAACAACCTTATTTTATTTTAAAATGAAAAAGTGGTGCCAAAAAAAGACCTTTTTAATGTTTTAAATGATTCTCATTGGCGGGTCCAATGCAATGACATTTCATTGCTGCAAAATAGCAATTCTTGTAGTGGTAGTTCAGATGCTACAGCAATTGCTTAATTTCCAGCTTGGATTTTGATCTTCTTTTGCCACATTTCCGAGCAGGTGGCGTGAAATAGTACATTACTACAGAGGCCGGGAAGTAGGGGGTTGCCGGCTGAGTTATATAGACGGCCGAGCGTAGCGAGGCCGGATAGTTACGAGGCTGGCAACCCCTTTTCACGCCGAGGTATGTATAGTGCTTTACATGCAATGAAATAAATATGAAAATTATCCAATTTTTTCCGATATACGTAAGGCAAAAGTCTACTCGTAAACTTGTATTAATAATGTATATGCTAACGCTAACGCTAACGCTAACGCTAACGCTAACGCTAACGCTAACGCTAACGCTAACGCTAACGCTAACGCTAACGCTAAAGCTAAAGCAAAAACTAAAACAAAAACAAAAAAAAAGGTAATGACAATGATGATTATTGTTTTTTTTAAATATGCATAAATAGTGGCAGAATGTCAAATGAACCAAAAAGTAAATATCGCTTATAACCTTAAATGGCTGAATGCCATGATCCTGTGCCACAAACATGTGGAATGGAAATTAAAAAAAATTACTTCCCGGCCTAGGCCTTCAATTTTATATGAAAATCGTTACCTGTTCTCTGGAGTTGATCCGCCCTAAACGTGATACTTTGAAGCCTATTATGACGCACATAACGAAGACATTTCATTGCATGTTTGAGAAAAAAATATTTAATTTACTTCACCGTAAAAATAACTGTTGATAAACTTTCCATCATTAACCTTTTGAACGCTTTCTCCTTTTGAACGGAATATGGCATACACGCCAACATCTCAACTAGTGAGAAACTAATTTAAACCTTATCTGTCAACAGTAAAATTGCTTTGACAGCGTCTGCCATAGCCACTTTAGTGGTTGTTGGCGTGGTAGGCACGACAGTTCTAGACCACTTTAATGGCTCTTGGCGTTCAAAAGGTTAATAAAGTTACAAAATACATATTAATGTATTTTGTAACTTTCATAAATATGCAACAGTCTGATTTTTTTTATTAGCCTATAGTAGTGTCCCACTGCTGGGCAAAGGCCTCTCCCGCGGTTTTCCATAAATCTCGGTCCCCCGCTTTTTCTGGGTGCTGAGGAAAGCGTCCAAATCGTTCCGCTTTGTTTGGGCCTGCCCCGTCCACGCCTCTTTTGCGGCATCCACTTGGTGGCTACCTACACATGCCCACCTATCCGGATGCAAGCGGCAGACGTGACCGGCCAGTCCCACTTAAGTCTGGCGGTCTTCTTGCCAACGTCAGCTATGCGTGTTTTGGAGCGCAGCGTAGTGTTCCGGATACGATCCATCCTGCTGACACCTAGGACGCTGCGCTCCATTGCTCGCTGGCATACCTTCAATTTGGAGTTCTGACTCTCGGTGAGCGACCATGTTTGAGCACCGTAGGTTAGGACAGGCAGAATACACATGTCAACGAGTTTGCCCTTCAGTGACATTGGAAAGTCGCCCTTCATTAGCTCCTTCATGGACCAGTAGCTGATATTTTTTTTAAATTATATACCTACATTAACTGGTTTAATTAATTGTTGATAACCTTAGTAAACTAAATTAAATCATTTTAATCATGTAATCGCATTAATTTGAGAATTTAAATGAATTATTACAGTTAATATGATCACAACAAATTTAAGGAGAAATTATGCTTCTAAAAGAATAAAGATAAAATTAAATTTACCGAGCAATTATTTATTTATTTATACAAATGAGTTACACAGCATTACAGTAAAAACCAAGGCACTGCGAACTACAAAATAAAACATACAAAATAACTTAAGACTAGTTCGATCTAGGCGATGTAACTTCGTGGCTCCGTTGCGTCGTCTGATCTGTTGCAGGATTCAACAAATGTATGGTTGTGGAACGTTTTTTTAAATATTTTTATCTACACCCATATCATAAAATAAACCCTCCATGATGCGTTCAAAAACCGCACGTTATAACCACCATAAAAATAGATTGTTTCGTTAGTAGTTAGAACAAATGTCTTATCTGTAACGATGTTATTATTATCAAATAATAAGCAAAAATTCGATATCATTATGAAAATCCGGGATGCTCCGACCCGCCGGCACGCGCCTCCCGACCGCCGGCACAATCGAGTTGGCCATGGCGATAGCGATAGCGGTGCAATCCGTGCAATGGCAGTCATTCAATCATCATTTCGGGTTTATAATATGTGTGTAGATAAAGCAGTGTATGCAACTGTACGTAATTAGGCCTTAAAACACTCGTGTGATCTTATTATGAAACTCACTTCGTTCGTTTCATAAAACCACACTCGTGTTTTAAGGACCCCTATTACGTAACAGTTCGGTTTAAAGAAACTTTATTGTCTAAAGAAATTACAGGAATTTCACTTACATAAACTACTATAATAAGTTAATAAATAAAGGGAAGTTGAATGACTTTGACACCGTTAAATCTACGCTACGGTAGCTGCTAAAGCTGCTTACTATCAGGCGGACCATACGCTCGTTTGCCTCAATGGTGTTATAACAATAATAATGATGTAGGTATATACATATAGATGCTCTTGGCCTTAACAGTTAGATTAGAATTTGTACACAAATGGGATATAATATAATATCTATACATATAGGGGTTAACATAAAGTTATTCATTTTAAGTCAAAATGTCGACCACAGCGGCCGTTTTGTATTTAATGTATATCTTTAATTTGTCGTTTGGCTACGTTTTGTTGGGTAAGATAAGTATTATGTAGCTTTTTTAACCGACTTCAAAAAAGGAGGAGGTTCTCAATTCGATTGATTTTTCATTATCATTATTTTTTTGTATGTATGTTACGTGAAACGATTTACAATTTTTTTTTAATCGAACGGGTCCCGTTGGCACCAAGTCGTGGTCTGATGATGGGATCCTGGAGAAATCGAGGGAACTCTTCAACTATTATAGGCACACCTATAGTGGTTTCACTATTTTTTACAGCAACTCGGCCACTTCCTCTTGGAAAAGCGGATCCTAAGTGAAGTCGGTTCTTTTTTGTTTAAAATTATTATTTCAATACAGCATTCCAGCATGGCAATGCCACTAGCCTTCTGGGCACCCTACCGTGTGGTGCTGAGCTAACTCAAATTTTTAGGGTTCCGTAGCCAAAGTGGCAAAAACGGAATCCTTATAGTTTCGTCATCCGTATGTCACAGCCATTTTACTCGGAAACTATAAGACGTATCTTTATGAAATTTTAATATTAGGTGTATTTTGTTTGCCGCTGCTTAGTTTTGTAGTGAAATTGCAAAAAAAATATTTTTAGGGAGGCCACTCCATACATTTAAGTAATTGTCAAAAAAATATTTTATGCTAAATATCAAGATGATGTACATCAATCGATAGGTCTTCAAAAATAACACTGAGACTTTATTGGACATTTTTGGAGTAAGTGGATCGTTTCAGAAATAACCGCTCCGAAAGTCTAAAAAATTGTGTCCCCTGCCCTAAGGTAACTGCTGAACCGTTTATAAAAAAATCTTTGAACATTATTTTCACAAAAAATAATTTCAACATTATCGGTTAAGGCTTTTTTAAGTTATCTCTAAAATGCTACGTAAATATACTAGCGAAAATATTGCTGCTAGTATATTCCGACCAAAAAGTGGCAACATTGTAGTGTCGTCCCGTTTTCTTAGATTGATTTGAAAGGAACGACACTACGATGTTGCTACTTTTTAATTTCTACACTTTTTGGTCGGAATATAGCTACGGAACCCTTCATTATCTATGCGTGGTCCGACACGCACTTGGCGGTTTTATTATTATATTTAAAATATGTATATACAGTTAGTTAGATATTTTTAATTTTAATTTAAGTAGTTTATATATTTTTATACAGCAACAATTTAAGATTTTATATTCCGCAAACCTTGCAACATTAAAATTCTGCAATTTTTACATAGTATGTAGATTAATATTATGTTGTTTTCGTATATTTATATATCTATCAATAAATTATAAAAGTGTACCTTAAGTTTGTTATTAAATCAAATACAAATTTGAAAACATTGAAAAAATAATCAACCCAGTGGGACTCGAACCCTACATCGATACGCCTTGCCGGGGCTCGATCGCTTTACCAATTAAGCTATGGGTTCAGTTACTAAGTTGACGAAATTAAACCACCACTTTAAAAAAAAAAAAAAACACGTAAAAATAATAAGTGTACCTTAAATTTAAGATTTTATACCTTCAGTTAAAATGAATTAAAAATTCGCTATCTACTCGAAAGCCACTTAAGAGGATGATAAGAGCTAAATTCCCTCCCTGTCTTTTTCAGCGCGAGTGAAAGAGAAACACTGCGTTACGATTAGTATGGGAGCTCATTGCAAATTTTGCAAAATGATGAATTAAAAAAAACCTATGCATTAATTGAGAAATATAAGGCAACGAAGTTTTTAGTATTAGTGTGGTGGAATTTTGTCCTTAATTACAGACATATAAGCCAAGAAACTAAAGACGTACAATTGTTTAAAGCTAATTTTAAGATGTAACTTTGGAATTATTTTCTATCGAGCCGATTTCGTCCAATCGTGTATTGGAATTAACGAAGTTCTTTTAAATATAATGAATATTAACATATATATTTTTTAACTTTTCCAAAACAAGTAGTTATAGCTATATGACTGTTTAAGTAAAGTCAATTTGAAGGTCATCGGGTGTTGTCAGCCTCTTGAAGGTGACTCGCAAGCAGGCAAAGGGTCTCGAAAGGGGAAGGGAAGATATCTAGGGACGAGTAACGTATAGTCTTTAAGATTATTCTTGGTCTGTAAGGGATTAGCGTCTTATCGCTCGTTGGCAAACTGCAAATTGGTGGCGCCATAAAAAAAGGGTGCAGAACGCTCATTATTGTTAAGGAATTATCAACTCTACGACTCCAGCCAGTAGATGCAAAATTAACTGTATAACTACCGGCAACTTTACCTGCCACGGCACGCGCCACTCTGGCACGTGCTGGCCCCCCGCGCAGGATGCTTTACATTTAATTATTAATTTTGAGTCTAAAATCTAAAGTTAAAGAGTTGATAATACCTTAACAATCATTAGCGCTCTGAACCTTTTTTTATGGCACCTCCAGTTTGCAGTTTCCCAACGGGCGATAAGACGCTAATCCCTTACAGACCAAGAATAATCTTAGAGACTATACCGTAATAAAGCTAGCTTATTTCCTACTTACGAGCTACCTATAGGTGGCTTTGGAGTAGATGGCGCTTTCAGGCATGAGGTTCAAAAAGTTCTTAGACTGTACTGCTCTAATACTCTAAGTTACTCTATGCTTGAAGTATTCGGTATTTTCGTTGTATTTGTAGGTTCTCTGCCTTTTCGTCGAAAATCATATTGCCAAATTTCACTTGCCAACCAACTTTTCGCAGAACCCACCCAACTTTACATAATCCAACCTTTTTTTTTTTTTTTTTTAACGGAGTGAAATGCCTTTACGCATTCCCCCAGCCCTCGGGATTCAGGGACTTACGGGGGATATGTGGGACTCGCTCAATTCCTGCCGCTCTTCCGAGTGAAGAGCGGGGGAAGAGAATACCCACTAAAACACTCCGGGCACACGCCTGACCGTTGTGAGGGGGGTGCTACGGGCTCGCATACGCATTCTTCCGCGACACCCCCCCGGTCGCCCTTTACAGGGTAAACGCCACAGGGGACATAATCCAACCTAACCTAACCCAACCTAGTAGGCAATTTTCATTTCCCAACTATGGGGTTGGGAAATTAAATGGTTGCGAAATAATTATTTGGTAAAAGTTATTCGGCCAAATGAAACTTCTGCGAATAGTTGGTTGGCAAGTGAAATTCGGAAATACAAGTTTCGGAGAAAAGGCAGGATACCGTATTGGTTTTATGCAGGGTCTGTTTAGGTTCTTCTAAACTTGTGTTTATGTTGTAGACGATGACGAAAATTTGAGTGAAATATTGTCTCTGCCCTCCGAGTACAACCTCAAAGGCGAAAGAATTAATCTCCTTACCGACATGAAGCTACCCTTCGAGCTATGGTAAGATTATACAGGGGGGCGATTTTTGAGATGCGGGCGCTCGAATCTGACAATTTAAACTCTGAATAAAACGAAGAAATGATGTTTTCAAAACAAGTTCAAGTTTTTTTGTGTGAGATTATATTCGAGCTTAAATTATTTGAATGTCGAAAGTTAAAAATCGGCCCCCTGGTGTTTCCTGTAATAAGAGCAATTTTAAACGTAAATTCTACTCCTTAAACAATAATACTTTTGCTTAACAACTTTAAAAAACGAGATTTGAAAACATAAGAAAAAAAATATCCTTATAACATATTTTTGTCTATAGATTTGCTACCAATTGTTCTTATGTGCGCTAGAAAAAAGTTATCATAACGAGTTACACCATTGAAAAACTTTATATCTTATTTTCTCACATTCACCCCCCAATATAATAATTAAAACTTAGTATTCTTGCAGGTATAGCACTGAGTACAATAGGTCCCGCCTCGACCTGTATGGTAGTATGGTGAAGCGGTATTACTACTGGGGGGAAGAAGGTCCAAAGGACGAGAATGGTATTATTTACATGGTAAGTCGGCTCAATTTTCATCCCTTCCGTCCAGATTGTCCCAACGATACACTGAGAGAAAAAACAACCCAGAATAGGCTAGATGAATTTTTTTCATGCGTGGTATCATTCGATTCGTTTTGTTGTGAGGATCAAATGTCTATATGGGGCCAATTGCCTTAAATCAACATAAAAGACAGAAAAGAGACTTAAAGTCTGTGATTTGCTTTTGTTTCTCAAAATGCTCCTAACAAAATGATATAAAGCTGTGAAGTCATGGCTTCATAGTTGCCCTGTTTAAAGTATGGATAAAATATGAAATTGCTATTTTTACAGTGAAATATTGCATTTATGTATATGGTTGCCAATGTTGCCATACAATTTATTTCACAGTAAAATGCTAGAAATCGAATGGTATCATTGGTTTTTTAAAATTTTGTACTTTCAAAATTCGATAAAAATTGAAATTTTGAAGCCTGATATCTTTGCACCATTTCAATAGATTTTTTAAATGTTTACTTTGTTTGTATATTTTGATCATTTTGCATCCTATCAACTAAATTTCATTGCCTAATTCAACATGTGTCATCATCCCTATTGACGTTCATTCAACCAAATTCTCATTTTAAAATAGCGCCTACAAGCTCTTTGGTTAAAACTACAAGTTCGAATGTGTTAAGTTTAATTAGTTCATTCTACAAGTTACTTGTCATTTTAGTCTAAGTGGCATTTAAATCAACAACTCGATTATATAAAACCAACATGGCACGTATTGTTTTAAACATATATTTGGCTGATTCAATCCAATATCTTTTAACAAGTTTAACCTTGATGTTCGTACAAATTCGACTTGTATTATCAATATTGGTGATCGATTCCGTTTACTAAAATTATTTAGCTTCAAACTGATAAACACGCAACAAGTCGAATTTGTTAGACTCACAAAGCAAATTTATCTCAGTGTACACTGATTATTATAACGTCCATTTTTAGGGTTCTGTAGTCAACTATGCGCGCTTATAGTTTCACTAGGTATGTCCGTCAGTCTGTCCGCAGCCTAGCTCTGTGACTGCTAGCACTAGAAAGCTGTATTGTGACGGACGGGCAACTACGGAACCCTACAGTGAGCATGGCCCGACATGCTCTTGTCCGGTTTTTTGGTTGTGTTAAAGCAGAAACCAGTTGGATTAATCACCTGTCACTTGTCAATCACCCTTTGCATTACTTGTCGCATAAGTACAGGTATGGATGGTATTTCATAGTATTAGGACGATAAATATGTCTTAAATGAGAACTAAAAAGTATCCAGCTGTAATAAACAGTAAATAATAGTTCCAAATCTCTCCGAGTAGCGCTAGTCGAACTCGCGGAACGTAAGCGAAGTGAGTTCTTACAAACAACTCCAGACCGAACTGTCACCTGGCTACTTGGACGTCTCGGCATTTGGATGGCTTTTTGATTTCGATAGTTTCTCTGACGATAACTTTAGTTACGTTTTTCTGATCTTTATGAAATTTCTTGTGGCTATAGCAGAGATACATAAAATTCGTAAGTTCGTATATGAGCAGGATCGATCAAGTGGTTATGGAGCTGGAAGGAGAAAGAAAATCCTCCTTGGGGTCTTGTTATATTGGTCAACTCGTTTGCAAGTAAATCGCGAGTTCTCAGTTCGAGGCGGACTACTAGTATAGCTATGGCAACTTAGCAGTTATTGACGGAGTGAAGTGCGCTGCATATGCTCTACCACATTAACATTAGCGTTTAGGTGAATAAAAGCGTGGGCAAAAACGCCGCGCCGACTGAATTTATACTTTATTGTGTCGGAGCAAAAGTCGCTATTTGTTTGTATGCTGTTGCTTAGATGGCCTTCTGCTGTTGCTATTACTTATTCTGTGACCGTGGCCATCCCAGCGCCATCCGCCACGCCATAAGCCATCCGACGCCACTACCCTCTCTACACGCTGGCCCGTCATAGTGGGCCAGTGTGATGGGCCATCATGTAGAGGAGCCATAAGAGCACAGACATAGAAAATCATACTGTCGTTTTCCAACGCTAGTACTTACCATTGTCATTTAATAAGAGATGACTAATTGACTATAGCTTATTTTCGTACAAGTATGAATTTTGCTCCTAAATAAGTTGCAATACAATCGAACAATTTTGACAAGGTACATCCCAAATGGACCGAGAAGGAGGATCACACTATCTCCTGTGCCAAGCTGAATATGAACCAGAGTGGCCAGTTTGACGTTTTTCTAAGTGACGAGGATTATGTCAATGAAGGTAAGATTTATGTTTGACTTGGCGAGGGCACTCTCTTTTCCCTGAGGGGTACGGCACAGATTATATAATAGTTCTTACGAACAGATATGAATCTCTCATAGAAAAAGTAAATACCTACCGCTTTAAGTACCTACGCAAAAATACAATGGAGCGACGCGCGCACCCCGCACCTCCCGCGCGGCCGCGCAGCAGCACTATCGCTAACTCGTTTGTCCCGCCGGCGGTGATCGGGCGGCGAGCGGCAAGTAGGTATTTAACGAGCTCGCGCGGGCGAGTTTCATAGGCCTGGGTACGGTTCTATTAGATTTGGGAAATTAACAAAAAATATGCTTTTAATAATTATTATTTTTACAAAAACTCGCTGCGCGTCGATTGTACAAGTTTCGTACACGGTACACCAATTATGGACTTAATCTAATCTTTTTTTAATTAACTAATTATTATGAAAATTGGCCATATTGATTTAAAATTAAACGTTACATTACAGTAAATATTAGACTAAAGCCTTAATTGGGGATAAATTTAAATGAAAGTACTTGTTTTCATTATTATTGATACGATAAGAGTGAGCAAAATGGCGAGTTTTAAAACCTCTCCTTCTTTCTCTTTGCGCTATCCCACTTTAGGTAGGGTCGGATCTCCTAATTTTGCGGCGCCAAGACATCCTGTCCTGGGTTGTCGGGTTGGGTAAATGTTTATTTTTCCGGAGATTTGTTGTACTGGTCTACCAGGTTGTAGGATAGCCCTGGCCCTCTCTTCTTTTCCGGATGGCGTAAGGCTTTCTTAACAACATGCTCTTCGTCTCTACGCATCACGTGGCCACACCACCTCAGACGAGTCTCGATAAGTTTTTCAGGAATGGGGGCCACTTTCATACTGCCACGGACATATTCGTTTCGGATTTTGTCGAGCTTTGTTACCCCACAAGACCATCTTAACATCTTCATTTCGTATCTCTTTTGTTTACACGGGAGCGAGTATCTTTTGTCTTTTGAAATAGCCGATAGCTCATAGTTTACTCGCTCACGGTGGGACCAGTGCCTTAGGCCCAATCCCATACAACAACACTAGTGACAGGTACAAGCTATGCTGGCGCCATGTGGCCAGACCGTTGACAGTTGCCAACCGCATTACTACGAAAGATGTCAAGATTGTTCCACCATTACGCCGAGGTTTACCACGCCGCCGTTTCCCGTTTGGTGCCCACTCAGTTAATAATGTAATATATTTTTAGGAAAAACTTATCACGAGGGTCGGAAGGTGGACGTGTGGAAGGTCACGCAGGAATGGGATGACTACAGGAGGGAACTCGTTCTTTACAGTTACAGAACGGAACGAGGAGAGGACATTCCAGTCCAGTATGTATCACACATATAAAAAAAGATAAAAGACATTTATTCTTTAATTTATGCACATAACAATGCTTCTGTGAACGCCAGAAAAGTATTACTTATTACCTACCCACAAACACTTTGTAGTAGAATTTTTAACCTAAGTAAAGCAATGTGATATGCTACTGTCTAATGAATTCACTCTAAAACAAAATCTACTTTATACTTCTTCTTTTTAGGGTTCCGTAGTCAACTAGGAACCCTTATACCTCTAGTTTCGCCATGTCCGCCCGTCCGACCGCATTTCGTGTGTCCGCGGTCTAGCTCAGTGACCGTTAGCACTAGAAAGCTGAAATTTGGCATGACTATGTGCATTAAACACTCCGACAAAGTGGTAGAATAAAAACTATCATTAGTAAAATTGGGGGTGTTTTTTTCCGCCCCAACTTTATTGTGTGGGATATAGTTGGAAGGTCTTTCAAAAATAATACGGGTCTTTTGTAACAGTTCTTGGATAAAACTAATATTTTCGTAAATAATAGTTCCGAAAGTTTAAAACAGGGCGTCCTCCCCTATCTAACTTTTGAACCGTGATTCCAAAAACAATTGAAGAATTCACAAAAGTGAGGCGTGAATAAAATCTGTTGTGTCGTTTTTGAGTTATCGTCGACGATGCTAAAATATACGATCATAAACGCTCCATCGAAAAGTATGCGCTAATAGTTCGGTCTACAAAGACTCAATTACATTTGCATTATATTTGACGAAGGAGTAGAAAAACTTACTAATGCAATTTTTCTTTTTACTTTCTTTTTCCTTTTTACAGAATTGAAGAGAAAACGATGGATACAATGATAGGTTCAATAGTATACCACGCAATTTTCAATTACTATCACTATAACCCTCTGTTGCGTGAGGAAGACCTTGGCGTCGATAGAGGTTTGTTCAACAATATTGATTCTTAAAAATTTTATTTAGACTCTAAAAGCAAGTATATCTCTAGAGTTGAAACACGCGGCCCACCAAAAAGGACAGAATACACGCAACGCGACTGATTTTAAAACACGTTTCAAGATGGCTGACAGCATACCGTAACTAACCTATATAATTTAGTCTGTTTCATTGTTACCCTTCAAAGAGCGGTGGAGGGTGATAAACGAACAAATCCACTGAGCGACTGAGCGAAATGAACGAAAAGAGTGATACATATCACTGCGAGCGAAAGATATGAATCAATCCTTTCAGTTCAGTGAAGCGTTTTGCGCATCTCACCTATAATCCCTAGATGGTCCCAATGTCACCAAGTCGGAGTCTGATGATGGGATCATGGAGAAATCGAGGGAACTTTTCAACTATTATAGGCACACCTATAGTGATTTCACTATTTTTTACAGCAACTCGGCCACTTCCTCTTGGAATAGCGGATCCTAAGTGAAGTCGGTTCTTTTTGTTTAAAATTATTACATAATGTCGTCGGTTGATGATATTATTACCTGTGTAGATAGTAATTGTTGGCTCAATAAATTGTCGCTATTGTTTTAATCAACGCAAAATCTTTTTTTTTCAGAGGAGTCTTGTGGATGGACACCGGATGATTTTAGCGTGCACATGAAAATTTTACATCCTGCCTTCCACACTGACTTGAATTTAGCTTTCAACAGGTAAGCTTACCAATTCGCCAACCGCCAACCGAAAACTGGCAGCCGCTTGTGATACCACTTGAGTAAGTATTTAATTAACAAGTAGTGATGTCTTCGTGCACGGTTTGGTATGCCGAACAGGATTCAGTTACAGATTATATAATAGTTCTTACGAACAGATATGAATCTCTCATAGAAAAAGTAAATACCTACCGCTTTAAGTACCTACGCAAAAATACAATGGAGCGACCGTCGACGCGCGCACCCCGCACCTCCCGCGCGGCCGCGCAGCCGCCCGATCGCTAGCTCGTTTGTCCCGCCGGCGGTGATCGGGCGGCGAGCGGCAAGTAGGTATTTAACGAGCTCGCCCGGGCGAGTTTCATAGGCCTGGTTCAGTATTTATTATTCGTTGGTGACTTGCTCTTAAATTTTAATGCAATTAATGGTTTTACAGTTTTAAAAAGCATCACAAAAAAGACTATCGAAGCAAGAACGAGCACGACAAGAGAAAGGCAGTTTTCCATAAGAATTGGCAGTAAGTATTTTTTAAGACAATAACACAGATTTATAATGGCTCGTTTAATTTTTTAACCGACTTTAAAAAAGGAGGAGGTTCTCAATTCGACTGAATTTATTAAATGATCCTCCCTAAGAATCTGGAGAGCCGTAGATATATAATTTCGATAAGTCTAATGTCACAGATTATATAATAGTTCTTACGAACAGATATGAATCTCTCATAGAAAAAGTAAATACCTACCGCTTTAAGTACCTACGCAAAAATACAATGGAGCGACCGTCGACGCGCGTACCCCGCACCTCCCACGCGGCCGCGCAGCCGCCCGATCGCTAGCTCGTTTGTCCCGCCGGCGGTGATCGGGCGGCGAGCGGCAAGTAGGTATTTAACTAGCTCGCGCGGGCGAGTTTCATAGGCCTGCTAATGTCAAAAATAAATGCTAAAGAAGGAAAAAATACGAAAATAAAATATTCTTACTTTAGGCTCAACACTGTCACGTGGTCCGTTGACATGGACCGGAGGAAAACATCTGGAGATACATACATATGAAAAATGATAAAGTCGCGTAGTACCGTCAATTGCTACAACTTTGCCTACGATGCTCAACTTTGCCTGGCTAGACAAATATGGTTATCTTCCACAAACAGCTATTTATATCTTGTTCTTGAAATGGCCGCCTTTCTCCTATCAACTAAGATCCTATCTCAAGAATAAGTTATATATTAGCAGTTGATGGTACCCATAGTATATATTGCTCAGTTTGGAGCTAGGTTGATTAGCTTCAGATTATCTCCCCAATGTTTATTTTAATTATATTTTTATTTAAGAGTCGCCAGGACGCTCGCATGAACTCGCGTTCCCATACAAACGTAGTTTAGCTCTCATTTTAAAACGACATGCTTTAGAACCATGAAATTTGGCATGGGCATTCTAGTAGTATAGATCTAGGTCGGACATTCGTTTTCGTTGCTAAAAATTGTAATACAAAGCAAATATTGCAAAAATAAGTTTTGCATGTAAATCTGTAACTGGCTGTATTTTCTTTGTATTACAATTTTTAGCAACGAAAACGAATCTCCGACCTAGATCTATTAGAACGCCCATGCCAAATTTCATGGTTCTAAAGCATGTCGTTTTAAAATGAGACCTTAAAGGCTTGGCCTAACTGCCGGCGGGACGCAGCGCCGCGGTCGCGCCGCGCGACCGCGGCGTCCTTAAACACATGCTAACAGGTTAGCGACGTCAAACAGACTGCGTCCCGCCGGCATCGCGCCCCGCTTCTGTCCCGCCCCGCGCCGCGCGGCCCCGCGCGTCCACTCGGCGCGGGCGCAGCGCTGCGCCGCGCGGACGCGGCGGGACGCGGCGGCACGCTGCGCCCCTCCCCGCGCCCCGCGCAGGGTCACAGTCGGTGGGACGCGCGTCCGCGCCGCGTCCACGCGCGTCCGCGCGCGCCTTGAGGGCGTGTTGAGAGCGCGCCCTGTTTGAACAGTCATCACGTCGGCGTCACGCGCTGCGGACGTCGCGCTGCGCCCCGCCGGCGGTTAGGCCAAGCCTTAACTACGTTTGTATGGGAACGCGAGCGTCCTGGCGACTCTCTGCAAGAAAAGTTGCCGAAAAGTACGGCAAAAGTGCAATTAATTATACAGTCAGCACGTAAAAGTGGTACAGAAAAGGAGTCCAAAAACAACTCCCTTTGCCGTAAAGAGCCGAGCAAATGTTAACTATAATACTATGAAAAAATTTATAACTTTACAGATTTGTCGTGAACCACAACCTTCAGAACCTCGGCTTCAAACTGGCTTTGAACCACCTCTCCGACCTCACACCAGCAGAGCGAGCCCACATGAACGGAGGCAGACGGTCCGCCGTACCCTCTGGGACCCTGGCTTTCCCCTACACTGAGCTTCAAGTTGAGGAGATCGTTACTCAGATACCGGAGGAATATGATATGAGATTGGAAGCCATCATATCGCCTATAAAGTGTACGTATTTCAATATGATCTTCGCTATTGTACTTACTGGTATCCATGGATATTTTTATAGCGCAAGGTTATGCGGATTATCTTGTTAAATAATTTCTTTGTTTTGAAATGATACGTATTTGAATAAATACTATTCGAACATCTTATATAAATTAACTATCCTATACCTACTGGCGGCGTAATGTTTACTAAGTACTTATACTTACAAGAAACTTTATAGTTTTTAACGTACTCTACAGATCAGGATATGTGCGGGTCCTGTTGGATCTTCGGGACGACAGCGGCAGTAGAGGGGGCCCTCGCGAGGGTGGACGGACGACTGCTAGACCTCAGCGAGCAGTCGATCATCGACTGCAGTTGGGAGTAAGTTGGTTAATGTTTGATACAGACCGGGACGTTTGCGGGTATTGTTGGACCTTCGGGACGACGGCGGCAGTAGAGAGAGCCCTGGCGAAGCTGGACGGATGACTGCTGTACCTCATTGAGCAGTCGATCATCGACTGCAGTTGGGAGTAAGCTTTTTCTGCCTATTTAGGCATTCTGAAAACATCCAAATTAGATAAAAATAAATAAGTATCTAAAATAATCGTCCATGCTCACGAAATTTCATGAAAATCGATACGAAATGCGACTTCTAGAGGATAGCAGTTGGACAAACTAAATAATTTATACCTAAAAGTAGATGCTTTTCACGTTTCACTCGCCCAGGGGGGTGATTTTTGAGATTCGAGCGCTCGAATATGACATTTAAAACTCCGTGTAAAACGATGAAATGGTGTTTTACTATTAATTTAATGTGGAAATAATAGCGACAATCTTTTGTGTGCGATTATTTTGGAGTTTAATTTTCTTCAATTCAGGCGCTCGAATCTCAAAAATTGCCTCCCAGTTATATCTATGTTGTCACGAGAGTGCATTTATTTCGATAAATATACCTTTGTTTGTACTAGGAACGATAATGAAGGATGCGACGGTGGCTGGCCTAAGGACGCTCTCAAACACATCATGAAACACGGATTACCTCTTGATGAGGACTATGGCGGGTATTTAGCAGAGGTCAGTTAATTCCACGAATCTGCACGTATCCGGAAAGCCCGGTTAAATTATTTGCGAAACGAAATAATACCTTATTACTGAGCAATACATGTGATTATGGCAGGCTAAGGTTGGGTTGCACCACGCCCAATTAACGGACTCATCAACGTTAAATATGGCGACGGAGCGGTCATCCCATAGAAAACTGTTAAACTTTTCATACAAGATTTTTTTTATGATTACGTTTACGTACACAGAACGTTTGGTGCAACCGGCCCTTGGAAATGGTCCGAAAGAGGATATAAAAGTAGGAGGTAGTGAACTGCTCACACTCGTTACATCATTGACTTACTGTCATGACTCATGTAACATTATTGTCTAGAGACATCATTACTACACTAAAGGAGTACACAACTTTTAATCGCTTTACGTCAAAATTTTAACTTTCAAATTTGAACTCTGTCGTAATTTATGAAGATATCGTTCCCGTTGTCACTTTGTCTCATATATCAGACGACGCCGGTTAAAAGGTTAATAAATGCATGGTGCAATAGTGCAATATTTTACTTTGACTTCTTTTTCGATCTCACATTTTTATCGAAAGACTCGATCCGGGTGTAAAAACAAGTGACAACTAAATAAGCATGATTAATAGCTCACCTAACGAAGGAAAACTTAGAGGGGATAATCCGTGTGTAACGGAATTTTGTATGTGTCTTAAACAACATACTAAAAGGACCAGTGGGTGGGGGGGAGGGGGTTTTGTTCGGTTAGTTCCACTACACGTTTGTAAACAGGTAGTAAGGACAAGGAATGTAACTACATAGTACTTACAGTACCCTTTGATTTTTAGGATGGATACTGCCACCTCGAAAACGCTACTGAAGTGTTTAAGATCCGCGGCTTCACTATGGTGACGCCACTGAGCGTCAGCGCCATGAAAGTGGCCCTGTACAAGTACGGGCCAGTCATCGTCACCATGCAGGCCAACGATGCCTTTTTTTTCTACAAGAGCGGCGTCTTCTATGATCACACCTGGTAAGATTTCTGGTAACAGCTTACGCCCCAGCGGGCGGCGAGTATGACAGGCCGCAGGCGCAATGGGGCGCTATTAGCACCACAAAACAGAAAAAACAGTAGAAGCGGCTTACACCGTGATTAGTATGAGAACCGATGTCGCCAAAACGCACACTACTTTAAACACAAACACAACAGTATTCTGAAAGATGATTGGCTATATTATCTCGTTTAAAAAGTAATATGGCTATGATAATTTGAACTTTATGACTAATGTCACAGAGTCAAAATTGTGTTCGCAATACTTATTTAATACAAAGTAGCGTCATCTAGCGTCGAGTAGCTGAACTAGGGCGTATAATTCTTTCTCCCTTACATTTGCGTAGTCTTCTCGAGAGTAAGCGAGATAGCATGAGGTAGGGGCGTCAATGTCGCAGGATGCGATAGTGATGTGAAAGAGTCGGTGTCATATCGATAAAAATAGGATTAGTATAATATAGTTTAGCGAGTTCATTAGGTACTTAGTTTTTAATTAATAGTAAAGTTTTTTTTATAAATATACGTAGCTTGTTTGTTCAAAAAGGTTAGTATCTTAAATAATGTATACTGTAATTTTACTTTATACCACTACGGTAAATACTGTTAGTTTATAATCTAACTAGCGAGATTGTAAACTATCTACAAATTGTGAACCGTAACGTACTGCTACAATTTAACGGATTATTTTTCGTTAGAATTTAAACTATTGACTAGGAACCGTCACATTGTCAAACGTAAAGACCCTCGCACGCTGATTGGTTGGTTTCCAGAGTCTAGATAGGTGCGACGACGAGCGAAGCGAGGAGGTGTTAGGTTAACTGCGACCAAACAACGCGCAAAGCTGAGCGAGCGAAGCGAGCGTGCCGCGGTAGCGGCCGGCGAGCGCCAGAACGACTTTTTTTAATGGCACTTTAGTTTCTCACTGACACCTGTGTTTGATTGTTAAGTTTATGAACACTTAACGACCTACCGTAAGACAGACCAATTAGCGCGAGAAGGTTTACGTTCACCGTCGATAGTTTATAATCTATCTAAAAATAATCCATTAAATTGTAAACAGTACGTTTCACAATCTTCGATAGTTTACAATCTCTCTAGTTAGATTATAAACTAAAGGTTTTGACAATTTCACGGTGACATATACACAATAAAGCATATACATACGTATTTATGTACGTACGTATGCATATGTTTTAGAAAGGTCGGTGTCCCAAAAATCAACAAAGATTTCGATTTTATGATTATTGATTAATATATTGACGCTTTAAAAATATACTTTGACAGGTAAGTGCCATATTTAGGGAATATTAGGCATTACAAGAAACACACAATTACTTGCTGTATGTACAGGCGGCTTAGCATGACATGCGTTGTCGCGCGCGACTCCATACTTCGAATCGCGCCTGAAGTTTGGAGTCGCGCCCGACCGCGCCACAACGTAAGTTATGCTAGACGCACAGGACAGGTACTAAATTTATAACAAAACGAGTGAGAATAAGATTTTTATTTCAAATTAATTAGAAACAAACTATTGTACATATTCAACGCCACAAAAAAAACTAAGTGGTATGCTACGCTATGCGAAAGAAAAAAGTGAACAAATACAAAAACATTTTTTTATATAAACACACAATGTTAACATTAACATAAATCAAAAGCCGTTACCTATATGCCTATACAAATATCGATATCGATAAGTTTTTACTAACATTTTCCTCGCACTGGCTTGAGTAGCGGAAGATAG
This sequence comes from Pammene fasciana, assembly GCA_911728535.1. Classification (NCBI taxonomy): domain Eukaryota; kingdom Metazoa; phylum Arthropoda; class Insecta; order Lepidoptera; family Tortricidae; genus Pammene; species Pammene fasciana. Next base: position 11,634,941 of record OU452294.1, on the reverse strand, counting down.
TTTAGACATTCGAGAAAGTTCTTTGGTGTTATGCTGAATAGATATCGAACTTATTTCTTTAACATACAGTTGAAATTTGTATAACGTATTAGAAATGTTTTCCGCAAAACGAAATATGTGGTAAATATTGAAATAATAATGAAAATAAGACTTGCCGATGGTACGAAATACCTCCATGGCAAAGATTTGCTCTTTGGCTGTTGTTTTTGCACTCTAAGATAGCACAATAAGGCATATTTTTATTTTTTTTCGCAGTTTTGCGTATACATCAGTCGCGTTTAACCTTTCGTGCCGTCCGTGGCGAACTGACTGCTATCTGTGGTCAGGGTTTGATCAGGGAGTCTTACCTTTGCCACACGCGCCGCGCATACATTACGTTTCTATAGTTTTTATTTTTCTGTGATTAGCACCCACCGTTCCATGAGATTTTTTCAGCAGGAACACCAGGATCTCTGCGGAGTCCACCACTCGGCCGCCAGTCCGTCGCCGACGGAGTGGATGCGCGTGAGAGTCATCTTCACGCGCCCGTTCTGCTGCCTCCTTCTGTGTTATTACTGCCTCACAGAAGGAAGCCATCGCCTTCCATGCCTCTTCGCTGGCGCATGGCGTTAACAATGCTTAGCAACGAGAGGTCAATTCCTATTTTTTCCCGAAGGGTAGCCCGCGGGCAGGGGGTGCTCACTCCATATAACTGGTTATTAGCCCGCAAGCTTGACATTTTGAAAGCTAGACGACTAAAAGGTTGAGGGAGGAGCGTGCAGGGGGCGTGAGTACCAAGGTTTTACAACGGGCGCCCTTATCACACCTCCTGCCCTGCAAGCTTGCGGGCTAATAACCAGTTGTATGGAGTGAGCATGGGGCTCCCATGTGACACACTCTTCCAGTGTGAAGCACCGTGTCCACCGGTGCAGAATCGTGACACATGGGGAATTCCTCTCTGCCTATCCGGTGCAGATACTTAAAGTATCCATGATTGTAAGCATTTATTTATTTATTTATTTATTTATTTATTTATTTATGTTAAGGAGAACCAACAGCTTTTAAATTACAGTAATACAGCATAATATACACAAAAAGCCAATTAAAGGAACTCACAGGTAATAACAATATAGTTTAAACTAATGCTAGTCTACTAACGCATACACACATGCGAACAAGGAGAGAAAGTTGGAGAACACACAAATTCCAATATAAAAAAATAAAAAAAAACATATGAAACATATTATGGGTGCTTAAATGTAAATTTAGACTTACATATAATATAAATTATAATTAATTAATTAAACATAAAGCAGTTAGGTACACTCACATGAAGCAACGCTTAACCATATTTTGCCTCACATTAGGAACTTTGCAGTTGAATACATCAATATCCATTTCTTTCGTTAACTCATTTAGTTTACGACTCGCGCGAATCAAGAAACTGTTCTGTCTGTAGTTGGAGGATGCAAAACCGATAGATATAGGGGGATGATACCTACTTGAGCGGTAGGGGGCTCTAAAAGAGAGCTTACTAAGCAACTCAGGACAATCGGTTACACCAGTGGTGATGTGATGTTAAGGAGAAAGGCTATATCGGCTATTTCACGTCGCTTCTGTAATGTAACCAAGTGATGTTTCTTACAAAGTTTTAAATACATAGAAGATTCATAGGGATGTTTCAGTTTGAAGCAAAGAAACTTTATGAACTTTTGCTGGACCCGTTCAATGCGATCAATATACGTATTGTAACAGGGATTCCAAATTTGGGAGCATTTGCAACATATGAAACGTCAAAGTGTCCTGCCGTCTATCCACACCCAACGTTCCATTATTATTATAAATGTTAGCAAACTAACGTTTAGAAACTAAACCTATTAAGTAGAAATGATTTGGAAGCTCTTGGGTAGGCGGAATGTTACAAACTGAATTATTAAATGCTACATTTTTACGAGTATTTGTAATGTACCTCACTTTTCTTTGGAGTTTGTATGTATACATATTTATCGGACTATTTGTAAGGATGAATAACGCGCAAAGCAACTTGAAAATAGTTCTGCAATCGTTTAAAAAAATCTCTTTGGGTATGTTAAATGCAAATACCATAGATAAACAAAATGTTTAATCCGGTATAAGATTAAAAAAGAGGGTAGTAACGAATTATAATTTTATTAACCTTTTCCACGCCAAAGCCGTATATATCGGCACCGCAGGTCCAACGCCAAAGACCGATATATCGGTCACCGACCACTGAGCAAAATAGACCTAACAGCACACGCATAAAGTTTAACTTCAGTTTTGACATTTAGATGGCGTGGCGTCTGAGTGGTAGTTTTTGCGTTTGACATGGCGTCGAAAAGGTTAAATGCTCTTTTGACATTTCTAAAACTTAGCCTTTTTTCCAGTGTGAATGAGGAAAACCTGCACGCGGTCACTATCGTCGGCTATGGAACCCGCGACGGCGCCGACTACTGGATCGTGAAGAACTCGTACGGCCAGCAGTGGGGAGAGGACGGCTATATGTTGCTGTCCTCCTCCAACAACAACTGTTTCGTGCTCAACGAGCCGTATTATCCCGTAGTGTAGATTATTTGTACTGATTGTATACCGAAAGCTGTAGTGTAGATTTAGTGTAAAGTGCAATGAAAATGGGTGATTTTGCACGGAATTTCTGTACAATGTAACCGGTTTTCATTGTAACTGTAGATAAAAATATTATGACTAACATAGAATACATATTTCCACGTGCACGATGGAGTTTTTTTAATACCTTTTTTCAACCCTTATCCATACTAGCTTTTGTCCGCGACTTCGCCTGCGTGGAATTAACATACGCCATAAAGAATTAATAAAACTCCTTAGTAAAATCTCTTAAAAATTAGAGAAGGATGATAGGTGTTCACTGGTCAGAGCGCCGCACTAACGTGTCGATCCTAGCCGAACTCAATATAAAAACTAGGCTATCTACCGTCTGCCTGCGCAAAGTACTTGGATATTTTGCTAGAAAAGACAGTGATAACCTCAAGAAAGGTCATCACTGGTAAAGTCGAAAGTGAACGATCAAGATACAAGAGCCCAATGCGCTGGTCTGACCAAATTCGCTCAGCTCTCAACACTACAGTACACGATGCTCTTCACTCGGCAACAGATAGAGGAAGATGGCGTCAGATCATCAGAGAGAAGCTGTTGAATAACCACGACCCTCAGTGATGAGGAAACCGATGCAAGGAGGAGGAGGAGTAAAATCTCATAGCAAACATTAATTTAGCGCAAATACTATAAGACAACAGGAAGTGATAATTCCATACAAACTTCACTCCTCACCCCCTGAAGGGATGATTTTCTGGGGATAAAAACTATCCTATTTCCTTTTCCGGCACTCAAACTATCTTCCTACTATTCATTTAAATCTGTTCAGGGTGCCGGCGGCCCGGATCTATGCGGAGAGGCACATGACCGCGGTTGGGGTTAGGCTGGATTTTCATAATTTTATCGAATTCGATGTTATTATTTGGCTATAATGACATCGTTACAGAATCTGATAAGACATGATCTAACTTCTAACAAAACTGTCTATTTTAATGATGGTCATAACGTGCGGTTTTTGAACGCACCATGGAGGGTTTATGACATGGCTGTAGATAAAATCTTTTTTGTGAAGATATTGGCATTTAATAAACGATAACACAATAAATAATCATTTTCCTGAGAACCTGCTTGTGGTGCCAGTGCCACTTTCCCAAGACCACCCATTTCACGCCCATTTCATTTCTCGTTTTAAAATATTTAGGTTTCAAATAAAACAAAATATTTACCTTCAGTATCTTTATTAAAGTTGAATACGTTGAAAATTACCGGGAATATACCGGGAGATGGGCAGCAGCATCTTCCGAAAACCTAAAAAACAATAAACAAAAAAAAAGCTGCGCGCGCTAACCCCCCCTTTATCAAAGGGGAGGCCTATGTTCAGCAGTGGACGTCTTATGGCTGAGATGATGATGATGATGATGACATTGAAAAAGCTCATTTGAATATACTAACTTCATCGCCACCAATATCATTGACAGATTTGTAATGTGAGGACTGAATCAGATGATGTGCCAGATACTAACTTATAGTAGGTATTGCATACTTAAGTTTGTTTTCGTCACACTTGCTCGTAAGAGCTGTTGTTACACGTAGGCGATGCGGGCCGTACATCCTTTATTTCGACCTAGGGCTGTTATGTAAATTTCATGTCTCTCTTACATCGGGGGGGCCGGGCACTCGCGGTGCAGTGCAAACTACCACTCACTCAATAAAAGTGCGAAATTAGGCAGAGTTTTTATTTTTCTTCCTCACAAGTGTGATGAAAAACATTGTGTGTACCGTCAAGTCTGGCGACTTTGCCAAGGGTTACTAACTTTGCCACCAGCAGAGTGCATAAGGTAATCCTTTCATACCACCGACAACGTATATTTTTTAGTGTTGTGCCTACTTTTAGTAGAAAATATGGTTATCAATTGGCAAAATTATTATGAATGAGACAACACCACGGCAACCATTTTCTTACCATTTCAGTTCCAAATTCGTCACTCACATAATCTTAAAAGTTAGTGCTCAAGAACTTTAAAAAGTTTAGAGTATAAACATCGCATCCAGGTACGTAAATTTTAGATATTATGTTATTTAAATGGTAAGGAATGAATTGATTACCTTATAAATGCCGTAGTGTTTGAATTGAGTCCCATAATTGTTTTGGCAAAGTTACCAGACCACGCCGACTAATATGGGAGGGCATCTTTGCCATGTTTTGTAGCGGCCTAGGGTTGGTACCCAAGCAAAAAATTTAAATTACATTTTTCATAAGATAGATACTTTTTAGGGTTCCGTAGCCAAATGGCAAAAAACGGAACCCTTATAGATTCGTCATGTCTGTCTATCTGTTTGTCCGTCCGTATGTACATATAGGGCAGATGCCCGGTTGTGGCCACGTACAGTGCCGGTTTTGGCCATTTTTAAATTAATCAAGGTATAGACAAATTTACAAGTCTATGATTTATGGTTAATATTAGAGTAAAAATGGTTTATGGTTAATGTATAAGTTGTCATTCAGCTGTCAGGGGCCATGTAAAAAAGTGGCCAAAACTGGCTCCTGGACCTGTTTCTGACATTTCATTAAAGAAAATAAATAGATCTAATTTCAGAATCTTAACAGCGGAGATTCATATAAATTAAGTAATATATTTTCACTGACTTAGCGCAAAAAAAGTGTCATAATTCCTTATTGACACAAAATGACGGACGTCTGAATAGACAAACTCTCCTTAAAGTGGCCAAAACCGGGGCATCTGCCCTAAATCAATGATTTATTGCTATTAAATTAATCTTTGCTATTTCAACACCACAAAAATTGTAGTTCATTAGGTACTATTCAAGATTGGGAACCGCTGATTATTCTTGCGAAATATAAATTAATTATTATACAGTTCATATTTCATTTAAAACTTTTTGTTTTTTAGACTAATGACTATTAGATTAGATAAAATAAATTGTTTTATTTATTAGTTTTCATGATAAAAAATTGAATTATTAATGTTCGTCTAAAATTTTCTTTTTGGGGCTTTAGATCATGATTACTTAATTTAATTATATAAGTTGGGCGAATCTGCGCCCAATCCAGGTACTATACAGGGTGTAATTAAAATACTGATGATCCGTTTAAGGGCATAACTTGTATCGTACTACGAGTAAGAAAAACTAGAAGAAAAAGTGTTTTGACACAAATTCTTATTTTGTATGGGATAGACGGCCAACTCTCCTTACAAAACCATTTTTGCTTTCCGTTTTTCATAATCAGAATACGATAGGTACCAATTATGTCCTTAAGAGCATCACCAGCATTTTTTTACCTCTTGTACTTATATAAAATACAATTTAAATAATATGTCTAACTTACCTTACTTAGAAAAATACTGACAAGCGAAGCAACAAAATCTAATCGACGTGTTGATGTGAATTTTGTTTTTTTTTGCTGCGCAAGTCAGCATAATAGTTACTCGTAAGTTATGGTTTTTATGTTGCGCTTTTAAATACTAACTTATCTTAATACAAAACCTAATAGAACTAGAATCAGTTGTGCAATGGAATTGTCATTTTAGTATGACAAAAAAACGGCCAAGTGCGAGTCGGATCGGACTCCGTACCATTATCTATAAAAACGGCAAGAAAAACCTGTATTGTGTTTTTAGTACTCGTATTTGTTGTTATAGTGGCAACAGAAATATATTATCTGTGAAAATTTCAGCTGTCTATAACTATCACGGTTCATGAGATACAGCCTGGTGACAGACGGACAGACAGATAGACGAACAGACGGAGAGCGGAGTCTTAATAATAGAGTGTCGGTTTTACTTTTTAGGTACGGAACCCTAAAAAGGATTATATTATTATTAGCATCAGACGATTTGTAGGATTCCTAAAATGTAGTAATTTTAATGGTATATTAGTAGCTACCAGTGGTGAAGGGTTAAAAATATATACCTAAGTATAGGCACTCCGGAGCTCAATTGGCTTCACTTTTTTTCCAATTTTCAGACTTTAGAGTAGTTTCAGCTTACCGCCCCTATAACTTGTAAAAGAAACTTAAAAAAACGTAAATCAAATCCGATAAAATATACGTCGCGTCTCCTATGCTAATTTTCCATAACTAAAATGTAGCGTATCATATTCTGAATTTAAGCGCCATCTATCGGAATTTCCCGGAACTACTTAGGCAAATAAATACGTCACGTCACGTCAGCGCCACCTGTGCCTATTTCCCAGAACTAAACATAGCTTATCATATTCTGAACGTAAGCGCCATCTATCGGAATTTCCCGGAACTACTTAGACAATGAACGAACGAGTTTCAAGTACGCATTCACTTTTCCTAGTTGAATGCTCTGTTATGTAAAAGGTGTTACAGAGGGCGGAACTGAGTGAACTCGTAACATCAAGGAATAGTACAGACGACGACAAATATATGTATACAATTTTGAACCTTATAAGAAAAGATTAGGGTATAATAGTGTAAACATATTTTTGAAGTCGATTAAAACTTTGTTTTTTTCCTCGATGTAAGATTGTATATGCATAATGAGTTTGTTTGTTTGTGCGAATAACATGCGAATATTCAAATAAGTCTCAACGGTTATCCTACCTATTAGTATTTGCAGTTTCCGGTATGATTCTCAGACAGTTTTCTTTTACTTTTTGTGGGGTTTATATTTTTTACCGACTTCAAAAAAGGAGGAGGTTCTCAATTCGACTAAATATTTTTTTTTATCATTTTTTTTTGTATGTAATACTCGATATCTCTTTTCAATTTTTTTTTATCGAACGGGTATATCCCCTAGATCCCATTGTCACCAAGTCGGAGTCTGATGATGGGATCCTGGAGAAATCGAGGGAACTCTTCAACTATTATAGGCACACCTATAGTGATTTCACTATTTTTTACAGCAACTCAGCCACTTCCTCTTGGAATAGCGGATCCTAAGTGAAGTCGGTTCTTTATTTGTTTAAAATTATTTATTAATCTTGTTTAAATTATGTCTTACTAAAGCGATACAATATGGTAGCTACAATTTTCTACAATTACCAGTTAAAAGTGGAAGTAGAGATACGTAAAAGAGCTATCTACTAGAATCTGTTCATTGAGTTTTCATTTAATAATCACATTAACAGGGGTTTACGTAGACAATTTGTTTTTCAGTTTTCTCCAAAAAAGCATCGTAAAAGCTATAATGTTTCATGCTTTAATATACTCCAGAGACCGAGTACTATCAGCTGAAAAAATTACTGCAACTAATAAAAAAACTGCGCGCGCCTACCCGCCTGCCAAGCGTGGCGCGTATGGCAAACCCCCCCTTTAAAGGGGAGGCCTATGTTCAGCAGCGGACGTCTTATGGCTGAGACGACGACGAAAAAATGAGGACCTTATATAATAGATAGATATAGATAAATACTTAAATACATAGAAAACACCCATAAGTCCCATAACCCAGGAACAAATATTGCGAATGTCATCTCGCTATGTGTGGTAGGGCACAGCAGAGCGAATATCATCTCGCTCAAATCTGGAGCAGAGCCCGACTGGGGAAGTACCTCCACCTTACAGAAAACCACAACCAAATAGCACTAGACCCTACTCATAGTGTTGTGTTCCTGCTGGTGAGTAAGGTTGCCAAAGAGCTCAAAGAGGACCTAGTGTGTTGACGACGAGGGACCTCTCTTGTTCCTTTAGCCGTCAACACAGTGAATCCTCCTGTTTTTAAAGGGTCGGCAACGCGCATGTGACACCTCTGGAGTTGCAGGCGTCCATAGGCTACGGTAGCTGCTTACCGTCAGGTGGGCCGTATGCTTGTTTGCCACCGACGTTGTATTAAAAAAAAAACAAATATCCGTGATAAACACAAATAAATGCCCTGACCAGGATTCGAACCCGGGACCTCCTGCTTCGTAGGCACAGGGGTCACTACCGATTGGGCTAGGACGCAGTTAAAGTAGTAAAAAGTAGCCTATTTTAAAGTTACATAAAGCCAGTAATATAAAGTTATGCTTAGTTTTGGTTTTATAAAACTACACATACTCTCTTCAAAATAAAAAGCAGTGTTTAACTCCAGTGAAAGGCATCCATTTAAGCTGAACTATTGGCATTGGCAAGCGCCAAAACTGGTCAAAATAGGTCGCCGTTTATGCCTGACTTAACAATATATTATACAATAATCTATACGGTTATGTATTAGCATCTATCGGAGTAGATAATTAACCAAGGGATGAAAATCACCCATTTCCAACGATATCTAGATGACTAATATCTTCGCGATAGACATCGCAGCTCACATCTATCTGGCCGCGACTGTACAGATATCAAAGAACACTTTTGCACCTTGTTCACCTGTAATAAGGTCTGAAGCTGTAAATATACTAATATACCCCTACAGACGCCCCGAACATCCCTCCCCAGGCCAGACAGATCGCGTAGAGCGCGCGCCCCGGACGCACGCCATGTTCTAAGTGCGCACTGTGCTCAACGATGCCGAGGTTTCTACTAATACTACTCGCTATGGTTGTCGTTGGTAAGTACTAGATTTTTATTAGTACTCAATACAACTAGATTGTCGGACGTTCGTTATTAACGGTATGGAAAGTGGATCTAAAAGATTCGTGATTATTTCTCTTTTGTTTGATGCGTGGAAACGTAATATAATGTAAATAACTTATGTAATATACAGCTTGTATTTTTGATATTACCACATAAGCTATGGGTAGTTAATATAGACCCTAATAAACATATTTCCATATGTTTTATTAAAATTTTACGACTTTTATTTTTCCATATAAAATATTTCAGCACGCAATGTATTGCTCCTACCTGATTACTTTGCCTTTAAAACGTCACAATTGATATGTGTCACATTGTACTGTATACGCGGTACATTGCTGAGTGAAATAAATTAAAAAAATAATTACTCGGTGTTAAATTAACAATTAACTAAATATTTAGTGCAATGTCGATTTAAAACATCAAAACCTGCTGCTGGTTTCCTTTTGTGGTAATATCAAATATACACGCGGTATAGACACTTAATTCGGTTTATTAATACGGAATAAATTAAAATTGGGTAGGATGTCGATTTTAGATTTTTTGGTAGAAATATGAAAACTCTGAGCGTAAAGATAAGGGTTGCTAATATTATTTCTACCTTGATTTCACCTCTAGAAATTATAATCTTTTTGGTATGATGTGGGTAATGTCGGTAGTATGTTATATCGGTAGACATAGATGTCGATTGAGTTCACGAGTAGATATAATAAGTTGTATAATAATAACGTAATGGACAGGACCTATGAGCAACTGAATCTGAAATATAAGATTGGGAAAAATTATAGCTATCATTTTGATATTGACTTAATGTCATGTAAATCAAATGTGTAACATGTCACTTTGATAAAAACTTGAACCTTGTTTTGTCACTCAAAAGAAAAATGTGGTATACAGGGTGTCCCAGAAATCGACGTCAAGCCGTGAATGGATGATAGACCAAGTTATAACAGTTATCAGAAAAATACAAAAAAAATCTATCACATGAGGCCACGAACATCTCCGTTTTCACTGGTACGACGATTTGGCAGATTGATGTGTGTGTATTGGTTGGTTGGTCAGTGTCGGTCTATAGGTCGCAATTTTCATCCGATTTCGATGAAACTTGGCATGTACTTTCCTTGATTTATTTGCCAAAAATTGTCGAGCCATTTTTTTGATTGGGGGGGAAAAGGGGGGAAGATTGCTGTCGCGTTATTTATGTTCTCCGAAGTCTACGGTTCATAGAACCACTAGTATATTTAATAGTTATAATATTCAGTTTAAAATGATGGTCAAAATTTACCACTGAAATATACAAACGGCAGCTCTCTAGGAGCGCAATTCAAAATCTGGGTCAGATAATTAAATAACTTGATTGCACACCTCCATACAAGAATACAAGACAGAAAAATTACAAAAACTTAAGGTATACATTTGGCGGTCTTATCGCTAAAAAGCGATCTCTTCCAGACAACCTTAAGGTAGCGGAGATTTGTAAATTTTTTTTTATCTATTAAATTATTTATTTAGGAGGGCGCTGGTAGCCTTGCGGTAAAGACGTCCGACTTTCGATCCGGAGGTCTCGGGTTCAAACCCCGGCTCGTACCACTGAGTTTTTCGGAACTTATGTACGGAATATCATTTGATATTTACCAGTCGCTTTTCGGTGAAGGCAAACATCGTAAGGAAACCGGACCTAATCCCAAAAAGGCCTAGTTTCCCCTCTGGGTTGGAAGGTCAGATGGCAGTCGCTTTCGTAAAAACTAGAGTCTACGCCAATTTATGGGATTAGGTTGTCAAGCGGACCCCAAGCCGGGATAAACGCTAGGAGGAACAAGAAATTATTTATTTAGGAACATACAAAGACTACCAACAACAAACTTAGATATAAAAATAAAACTAAATAAACTAACTGAAATAAACTTAAATATAAACTTACAATTTGTTAAATTAGATTTGATATAGTATTATTTGGATAAACATTTTGATTACCTACGTACAAATTATGTTTTATTTGATAATTAAGTATCAATTTAGATTCGAAAATCAGACATAAAAATATAATTCAATATACCTAGGTGATGAATCACAGTCTATTTTCATATTCTTCAGTCACCAACTAATACAACATAATAAACAAAACTCGAAATATGACATAAAGCGGTCCAGACACTGTCAGTAATAATGTCATTATTTCTGTACCCATCCTTCTCTTCTTCATATACATAGAAAAGGACGGGTACAGAAATAATGACATTATTACTGACAGTGTCTGGACCGCTTATATGACGCAGAGTGACGCGCAAGGAAGACGACGCCATGGAGACTTGTTGTTCAGGGTAGAGTGGATGGTACAACTGGTACAAGACCCAGATTACGCCCCTCAATGCGATAGACTGATCAAGTGAAGGCCCTCACCGGATCACGCTTAAATATGTGCGTGCGCAATGCTCTGAGGGCCGGTTGCACCAATAGTACAGTCATTTTATTTTCACTTGTATGGGAAAAATGTCAAATTTGGAAATAATTCATAATAGCAGAAGTATATAGTTGTATTGCGTAAAAGTCATGTTAATCATTGCGAAGACAGAAAATCCTACAAAAAATTGACCTTGAAAAAATCCTCATTTCATTAATTTCTAAAAAATCGCCTAAATAGATATATCAATATTTTATTATTTATTATGGTTCCTTAAGACACGTTATTTATGGATGGCGGAAAATCAGACAAAAAAAAATAAACCCTTCATATATATTTTGATGAATATTTACTTCCCGATGGAAAGTTTGTAGGACTTTTCGTTCAGTCATCTTAGAATGACATTTTAAAACTATATAAACAAAAAAATCGCTATTATAAATTAATGTTTGAAAAAAACGTATCTTTACTGGGCTACAAACTGTCTGTGAACGTAAACGTAATCGTAAAAAAAATCTCGTATGAAAGTTTGAAAGTTTTCTATGGGATGACAGCTCCGTCGCCATATTTAACGTTGATGAGTCTGTTAATTGTGGGTGGTGCAACCCACCCTGAGTAGATAAGGATGGCGGAAAGCTATACAAAATGCCGTACAACGACCTCAATGACCATAACTACTCTGACAAGAGTATACGACTAAGAAGATGACAGACATACAGAGTGTTTCCTGTAACATGAGCAATAAATTAAAACGTAGATTCTACTCCTCAAACAATAAAACTTTTGTTCAACAACTTTTAAAAAATATGACTTTTTTAGATTGTCTCTTTTTCATACAAACTAAATAGTATTTTCAATGTACGTTAAAATCCGTCCAATTGACATTGCTTGTCAGCCTTGTCACCCTACAGACATAATCAATTTCGGAATACATTGCGTGTTCAATCTTTAAAGTGAAATAAAAATCAAACCATAAGTTATTTTTAAAAGTTGCTGAACAAACGTTGTCTGGTTTGAGGAGTAGAATCTACGTTTTAATTTATTGCTCCTGTTACAGGAAACACCCGTATAACTAATAGTGAACCAGTATTCCAGTCTTCAAAATAGGCCAAATTTCTCCACACAAAAAACTAAGATACTCATTACCCCCTTAAAAACGTCAATATGTTACAGCCTGTACTTTGAAAAATCGCGTATCTCACACTTCTCTAAGTTGAAACGCAGTAACTCTACATGCGTCGCATACATAGTTATACAGGCTGTCCCAGAAATCGACGTCAAGCCGTGAATGGATGATAGACCAAGTTATAACAGTTATCAGAAAAATACAAAAAAAAATCTATCACATGTTCTTCAAAAATTATGGTCACTTTAAAAATTTACTAGAAGTTAAGAGACCAGGGCGTGAATATTCTAGTAAATTTTTAAAGTGACCATAATTTTTGAAAAACGTGTGATAGATTTTTTTTGTATTTTTCTGATAACTGTTACTAACTTGGTCTATCATCCATTCACGGCTTAACGTCGATTTCTGGGACATCCTGTATAACTATGTATGCGACGCATGTAGAGTTACTGCGTTTCAACTTAGAGAAGAAGTGTGAGATACGAGATTTTTCAAAGTACAGGCTGTAACATATTGACGTTTTTAAGGGTGTAATGAGTATCTTAGTTTTTTGTGTGGAGAGATTTGGCCTATTTTGATGACTGGAATACTGGATCCCTATTAGTTATACAGTGTGTTTTTTTTAAGTGGGCCAGTATGGGGAAATCCTAAAGTATAGGAGATACAGGGAAACTGTCTTAGGAAACATTAGGTATTTTTTTGAGAAATTTTTTTTGGTATAGGCAAAATTTTGGTCAAGTGTGAATTTCCTCTAAAAATGAATAATTTTGATGAATTTTTTTTTGACGCAGATCTAGTCAGTTTCATGAGAGGATCATTTTATTGTATGGAAAGAAAAAAATCGGAACAGTAGAAGTTAGTCAAATTTAAAAAAAAACCTTTTCTTTATTACAACATGTGTAAATTGCCTAGGTACACTTGCGAGGTTCATAAAAAGTATTGCATATTCCAATATGACATTTGTTTTTGGAACACTTTATTTAATTTAAAAACCAAGTAGGTAAGAATACTGTTTGGTCTAAAAATTTTTTTGATTTGTTTAAAAATTGAATTTAAGGTGCTCGCGTAAGAATGGAGGTCCTAATTAAATGATTTCTCACTCTCTCTGACTCAATTAAGCAAAATATCATTTTTTTATTTGGACCGAACAGTAAATCTTACTTCCTTTTTAAATCAAATAAAGTGTTCCTAAAATAAATGTCATATTAGAATATGCAATAATTTTAATGAACCTTGCAAGTATACCTAGGCAATTTACACATGTTGCAATAATAAAAACTTTTTTTTTTAATTTGACTAACTTCTACTATTCCAATTTTTTTCTTTCAATACAATAAAATGATCCTCACATGAAACTGACTAGATCTGCGTCAAAAAAAATTCATCAAAATTATTAATTTTTAGAGACAACTCACACTTGACCAAAATTTTGACTTTACCAAAAAATTTTTCTCAAAAAAATACCTAATGTTTTCTAAGACAGTTTCCCTGTATCTCCTATACTTTAGGATTTCCCCATAGTGGCCCACTTAAAAAAAAACACACTGTATATCTGTCATATTTCGAGTTTTGTTTATTATGTTGTATTAGTTGGTGACTGAAGAATATGAAAATAGACTGTGATTCATCACCTAGGTATTTATATTAAATTATATTTTTATGTCTGATTTTCGAATCTAAATTGATACAAATAAAACATAATTTTTATGTAGGTAATCAAAATGTTTATCTAAATAATCCTATATCAAATCTAATTTAACAAATTGTAAGTTTATATTTAAGTTTATTTCAGTTAGTTTATTTAGTTTTATTTTTATATCTAAGTTTGTTGTTGGTAGTCTTTGTATGTTCCTAAATAAATAATTTCTTGTTCCTCCTAGCGTTTATCCCGGCTTGGGGTCCGCTTGACAACCTAATCCCATAAATTGGCGTAGACTCTAGTTTTTACGAAAGCGACTGCCATCTGACCTTCCAACCCCGAGGGGAAACTAGGCCTTTTTGGGATTAGGTCCGGTTTCCTTACGATGTTTGCCTTCACCGAAAAGCGACTGGTAAATATCAAATGATATTCCGTACATAAGTTCCGAAAAACTCAGTGGTACGAGCCGGGGTTTGAACCCGAGTCCTCCGGATCGAAAGTCGGACGTCTTTACCGCAAGGCTACCAGCGCTCTCCTAAATAAATAATTTAATAGATAAAAAAAAGAAATCTCCGCTACCTTAAGGTTGTCTGGAAGAGATCGCTTTTTAGCGATAAGACCGCCAAATGTATACCTTAAGTTTTTGTAATTTTTCTGTCTTGATTTCTTGTATGGAGGTGTGTAGGTAATCAATTTATTTAATTATCTGACCCAGATTTTGAATTGCGATCCTAGAGAGCTGCCGTTTGTATATTTCAGTGGTAAATTTTGACCATCATTTTAAACTGAATATTTAAACTATTAAATATACTAGTGGTTCTATGAACCGTAAACTTCGGAGAACATAAATAACGCGACAGCAAACTTCCCCCCTTCCCCCCCCCCCCCCCCAATCAAAAAAATGGCTCGACAATTTTTGGCAAATAAATCAAGGAACGTACATGCCAAGTTTCATGGAAATCGGATAAAAAATGCGACCTCTAGACCGACACTGACCAACCAGCCAACCAATACACACACATCAATCTGCCAAATCGTCGTACCAGTGAAAACGGAGACGTTCGTCGCCTCGCTACGCTCGGCTCCTCAGTCAATTAAAATAAAATCGCAGGCCAAGACTTTGATAAAAAGCAATATCGCTAAATTATCATCTTTGACCCGCCCCGTCCCGGTACAATCTAAACATTTTAAGAATTTCATGAGATTTTTTGCATAATTCCTTTAAATCGGCCTATCCACATAATATTTTACCACTGTCCAGTATAACAGAAGCTCTAGATCTGTAGCATCTTTAAGACTCGCAGGTCATATTTAAACTGGGGTAAAAAGAGGTGGGTTTTGGAAGGGATTGGAATAATATACCTTATTAGCATTACAAGCGTGATATACAGCCAGGATAAACGAGGTTTAAGAATAAGGAATGTTTTAAAACCAAGCCTTGAAACATTTTTCATCATTCAACAAAAAAATTTTTTTTACAATTACTTACATGTATGGAGTGCCCCCCTAAAAATTTTTTTTTAGTCATTTCTCTACAAAACTAAGTAGCGGCACACACGATACACTCTATGTAAAAATTTGATAATGATACGCCTTATAGTTTCCGAGTAAAATGGCTGTGACATACGGACGGACAGACAGACAGACATGACGTATCTATAAGGGTTCCGTTTTTTGCCATTTGGCTACGGAACCCTAAAAAGGTTTGTTCCACTTAAAACCTACTCCTTCCCGACACCGTTTATATCCGGGTTGACCGGCTTTTGTTAAAGTTACTTATAAAGCTATTACCCGTTATCCCGCAGAAATATCGCGAATATCCCGAAATATCCCGTCCCGTCCGGTGCGATAAGGCGTTTGTAAAGGATTACCGTATTTACGTAGTTCCCGTATAAAACATACAAACCCTTAATACTAGAGAAATAAAGTTCAGTTTTGCGTGAAAAACAAAGTTGCGTCGGTTAAAACTGTCATTTAAATTCAGTTTCAAAATCCTTATTATAGAGAGATAAAATCCAGTTTTGCTTCAAGGGAGTGTATGGTTAGAAAAGTTACATTTTGGTGCGTTAAGCCAAGACTTAACCGTTAGTAGGTGAAGGATTTTCGGTTCTAATTAATCTAACAGAGTGTTTGTACAATGGATGTCACGTATGCTTTGTTTTCAGGACAATATGTTGACCGTTTAGACTTTTTAACCGACTTCAAAAAAGGAGGAGGTTTTAAATTCGACTGATTTTTTTTATTATTTTTTTGTATGTATGTTACTCGATCTCCGTGAATCGTGAACCGATTTTCAATTTTTTTTAATCGAACTAGTAGAACCCCTAGATGGTCCCATTGTCACCAAGTCGGGGTCTGATGATGGGATCCTGGAGAAATCGAGGGAACTCTTCGACTATTGTAGGCACACCTATAGTGATTTCACTATTTTTTACAGAAACTTGGCCACTTCCTCTTGGAATAGCGGGTCCTAAGTGAAGTCGGTTCTTTTTTTGTTTAAAATTATTTGTAACCTACAATGACGATGGTAATTCATGTGGTTGTATTTGATTGCTTGAGTTGAAATTAAAAATGAACTATCAACAAGAATAGGAGGCTCATCAAAAACATAAATTTTTTTGCTTCCAGAAACTGCAATGTTGGCAACGCCCATGTTACAACTTTTAGAAATTGTAGGCTGCTTATTACTTAAGTATCATATCTAATTATTTGTAAGTATTAGTCACTCACATCCGGCTTGGTCATCACTCCACTGTCCATCTGTCTGTCTGTTTGTCTGTTTGTCTGTCTGTCCGTCCGTCTGTCTGTCTGTCTGTCTGTTTGGCTATCTGGCTGTCTGTCTGACTGTCTGTCACCCGGCTGTATCTCATGAACCGTGATAGTCATATTTCTGTTACCGCTATAACAACAAATACATAAAAATAGGATAAAACAAATATATTTAAGGGAGTTCCCATACAACAGACTTTTTTTGCCGTTTTTTTTAGATGGAACCCTCAGTGTGCGAGTCCGACTCGCACTTGGCCGGTCTTTTATTATAAATGCTTGCAAGTAAAGTGACATTGATTTAAAAAAAAAAACACAATATCCTCGATTAATATTAAATTAGCAACTGTACAGTCCACTCCTAAAAATTTATTCACTTTTGGACCTTAACAACGCAATGAATGTAGTCGATTGTACAGCGATAAAAATTGAAAGAAATACACGAGAACCATTTTATGAAATATGAACACCAACTTTTTTGCTCCAAAAACGGCCAACACGTAACAAACGGCTCCCAAACACTCAAAGGCAATCAACCACACGATCCGTCATCGGAGAAATAATTAACGAGCGGGGTTTTATTACCATCGTATAGCGAACCTAGGGCTCAGAATACCCATATAATTTTAACAAAAAAAGAACCGACTTCACAGGATCCGTTATTCCAAGAGGAAGTTGCCGAGTTGCTGTAAAACATAGTGAAACCACTGTTAATTCGAACATGTTCACCGATTATTCGAAGACGGCTGGACCGATTTGGAAAATTCTTTTTTTGTTTGAAAGAGTATACAGTTGGTCCCATTGTCACCAGATCTGATGATGGGATCCTGGAGAAATTAAGGGAACTCTTCACTATTGTTGGCACACCTATAGTGATTTCACAATTTTTTACAGCAACTCGGCCACTTCCTCTTGGAATAGCAGATCCTAAGTGAAGTCGGTTCTTTTTTGTTAAAATTATTGTCATATTCAATGTATCTAATATATATTTTCAGACTTGACTGTAATTGTGTATGTGTGTGTAGTATGTGTGTATGTTTATATATAGAACTGTGAGATACGAAAATTCGTATCTCACAGTTCTACTTACCTATATTAACGGACCCTCAGGTCAAGCTACACTGGTTCAAACAATCATAACTGGCCCGCTGCCAATAGGAAAAGAGAGTCAAGAGAAAATGGCGCAAAAACGGGGCAAATGGAAATGATTGTCCAATTTGTCAAGCCTAATGGGTTCCGCATAAATAAATATGGAGCGGGTAATCCGGGTATCGATCATCCGGTTGAAAGTACCCGGATCAAAGTAGTTTAGGGCCGTACCAAGTCAAATTTAATGGATGAAGGTACCTTTTGTGCTAACAGCTAAAACTTGTAGTAAATCTCAATAACGGAACCCTTAGATTCTGTCCATCCCTCTGTCTTTCATAGCTGGTGTACATTCGCCATTAGATATATCGGAACGGCCAAGTTGGTCACAAATATCTGAACAACGCCTCTATTGTCAAGGCGACAAAGTACATGTGCAGATATTTTTGAGAACCCTGGCCGCTCTGATTTGATGGCGACTGTACTTACTGCCATTTCGCCGAAAATACGTTCGACTAAATTCATTTCTCAAACAACTTATCGCTTAACGTTTAGTTAGACAACGTTTACCAAATTATTGTTTCGCATAGTTTCATTTGGCCGAAATTCATTTGGCATAGGTCAAGTTATGTTATAGTATGCCAAATAAAAATATGCGAAAAATAGTTATGCGAAACGATATGCGATCTGATGATTCTGCCAAATGAAACTAAAGGGAAAATTGTCTTGGAAGTGGTAATGTGCCATACAATTTTCGGCCACATTAAAAACCCTGGTAAATATTTATAAGGGTTAATAAAATTAACATATGTATATTAAAATTTCATGAGTGACTTGGTATATTGAAATTTCAACTTTCAACTACAGGTGTCAGTACGCTCGCGTGAACTCGCGTCCCCATACAAACGTAGTTTAGCTCTCATTTTAAAACGACATGCTTTAGAACCACGAAATTTGGCATGGGCATTCTAGCAGTACAGATCTAGGTCGGTAATTCATTTTCGTTGCTAAAAATTGTAATACAAAGAAAATATAGCAAAAATAAGTTTTGTATGTAAATCTGTATCTGGCTGTATTTTCTTTGATTTACAATTTTTTGCAACGAAAACGACATTACCGACATAGATCTGTACTACTAAAATGCCCATGCCAAATTTCGTGGTTCTAAAGCATGTCGTTTTAAAATGAGAGCTAAACTACGTTTGTATGGGAACGCGAGCGTCCTGGCGACTCTTAAATTACGAAAAAAATTGAAGTCGCTTTTGTAGACTAGTGTCTGCCTACAATTTATGGGATTAGGTTGCCGCCCCAGGCTCAATTGAGCCGCCAAAAAGAAAACGGTACGAGGGTATGACAATATTGAATGCTAAAGCGCCCCTCTTTATCGACTCGGCATCCATATTGATAGGCTTCGTTTCGCTATCGGGTGGATACAACATCCGTCAAGTTGACAGGTGTGTAATGTCGATTTGCTGTGACAGATTGATTGACAAGACGCTGAATGTTTATCGTAATATTATTGACAGATTAATATATTGATTTAAATTCGCACGATTTAATCATTTAGGATAAAAAACGGGACTTATTCGCCTGATGTTTGGAACGTCACGCCCATGTGTGCGATCATGTAAGGCTGCCTCTACGTGATGGGCCATCATAGGGACGCAGCTATACAACAGAACGAGATCGCGATATCGTTAGCTCCCTCTAACGCATAGCTGTGTCCCTATGATGGCCCATCATGTAGAGGGCCATAAGAAATATGAAATACAATAAATAGAACCCGCTTAATATGAAGGGTACACGGAAAGAACATGTCTAGTCACTTTGACAACATTTTCAGTTATAGCGGTTTTAAAGTTTGGAACGATTCAATTAACCATACTATTTTCGTAACGAGATGGTATTATGAATTAAAACGTGGACTTGTGTTAAAAATTCGAGCTGTTACAGAAGTTGTTGCTAATAGTTCATTGCAAGCTCTACATTTTGATACAAAAATCACATTTTACGAAAAAAGGGACTAGACATGTTCTTTCCGTGTACCCTTCATATACATTACTAAGTGATTGTTTTTACTTTTTTAACCGACTTGAATTCCATAGAAGAAGGAGGTTCTGTATTCGGTTTGGTGTTTTTTATCCGACTGTAATTGGACCAGTGTCTTTATGCGAGTTGCATCCCACACGAGCACCCCCCTTAATTTAAATACTGTACTCATATTTTTTGTTGTTCACGAAATTCAACTAAATGTAGGTATTGAAGCTAAGAAATGGGTAGGACAGAACCAGGCCTACCGTGAACCACTTCGTTCATCGAATTGTCTATTTGCATCACTCTTTTTCGTATACAAGAGCGATAGAGCCGGAGCCAACGTTTTGTCCATTTTCGGACTTTGCGGTAGGCCACCAGATGTCAGTGGCGGGAGGTCAACAAAATTCTTAGGCAAGCCCAAGCTCAATTAGGCTCAAAATTTCTTCATAAACTCTAGGGAAAATGCTCGGCTGCCTGAAAATTAGGCAAGACGTCGGGAATCGAGTTCTATGGACGCGCCGCCACTACCAGACATATAACTGGCAACCCTGCACCCTGCATCTGGGTATACCTATTCATTAACTCTGTGCTCGTACTTATCTGAAATCCCGGTACTATCATGTAGATCGGGCCATCGGGGAATTTAATCAACTTTCAGGGTTCCGTAATGTACAGTCAGCGGCAATAGTATCTTCCTACACGAAGGCCACAAAATTATGTGACACGCTCTTATTTGTAGGGGCATAAGAGCGTGTCACATATTTTTGCGGCCTTCGTGTAGGAAGATACTATTGCCGGTGACTGTAACTTGATCGCTCAGATTCATTTCAACTAGTTGGATAATGAGGGCATGAGGCGTACTTAAACTAGTCGTTGGGATTGTGCCGTTCCTCGATTCGGACAAGCCACGCCCATCCGTAAGAGACACGTTTATGGCTCCCGTGCACGAAAGAAAGAGATGCAGCGCTCTTAAGGATCAGACTTTTTGACTAAACTACGATAAATAAGCGAATCTATAAAGTTTTGTCAAATTTTGTTTCTGTGACTTTTTAGATAAACCAGAATACCATATTTTTAACTTAGTTATATTGCTTAATCTCTTATAGTTTACGTAAACTAAGAAAAATAAGGGGAAAAAGGACCCAACTTCGGATTTTTTTTCTATCAAGGCAACTTTCAGCAATCGTGTTTCGGCTTGTGCCATAAACTAGAGTATATAGTCTAATAATATATATTCAAAAATAAAGTCAGTCCCTTTTCCCGTTTAGTCAATATAGCGTTTGATAAAACCTATAATTTTTCAAAGTAGTCCCTTAAGTGGGTGTTCACGTCTTTCCAGCCAGAGCTAATTTACCTAAGTCTAATTTCGATGAACACTTGACCAATTTGAAGTTAAGTACTAGTAGTCCACCTTGAACTGAGAACTCACGAATTCCTTGCAAACGAGTTGACCAATTCAATTCAATTCAATTTTTCAATTTTGAGTTTCAATTATTTTTACACGCCTTTTAGCTCCACAACACAACCCCTTGATAGATCTTTCTCATATATGTACTCTCAAATTATATGTATGTCTGCTACAACCCCAACTTTCATAATCAGAAATACGTTGCTAAGTTTTCGTCGAACAAACTCTCAAAATCAAGTTGTTTGTGCATAAGAACTCGCTTCGCTTACGCTCCGCTCCTTCGATGAATAGGGATGATGACATATGTTGAATTAGGCAATGAAATTTAGTTGATAGGATGCAAAATGATCAAAATATACAAATAAAGTAAACATTAAAAAAATATATTGAAATGGTGCAAAGATATCAGGCTTCAAAATATTTTTTTTTCGAATTTTGAAAGTACAAAATTTAAAAAAACCAATGATACCATTATATTTCTAACATTTTACTGTGAAATAAATTGTATACCAACCATATACATAAACGCAATATTTCACTGTAAAAATAGCATTTTCATAATTTTTCCATACTTTAAACAGGGCAACTATGAAGCCATGACGTCACGGCTTTATATCAATTTGTTAGGAGCGTTTTGAGAAACAAAAGCAAATCACAGACTTTAAGTCTCTTTTCTGTCTTTTATGTTGATTTAAGGCAATTGGCCCCATATAGACATTTGATCCTCACAACAAAACGAATCGAATGATACCACGCATGAAAAAAATTCATCTAGCCTATTGTAAAACGTTGTTATCACTCCTTTTTATACAACGAACATGAAACCGGTCAGCCTAATGCTGAGCAGACACCGTAGCCTATGGTCGCTTACAGCTCTCGAAGTCCCACAAGCTGTAATTTTAATCCGAGTTGGCATTTAGTTTTTTTTTCTTTATTGTCCTTTTATTTTATGCAGGTCACGAGGTTGGCGTCCACATTTCTAGTTTTACGAAGCGCAAAAAAAGAAAAATGAGCCATTTGGCTCATTTTAAGCGCTTCTTTTGTGGGGAGTGCATACCAAACCCAGTCATACTTATATTATTGTATCCGATATCAATTTGTATATAGATACGGACCCCCAACAGTGGTATCAACACTCACATTATTCATTCAGCTTGAAAATAAATATAGTGTACGTGACTTTTAATAAAATCACGTTAAAATATTGCACGGAGATAAATTTAATGTAAAACGCAAACAGAAAAGCAATTTAAAAATGGCTGCTTTTTGCTTGCCGGTATTTTAATCTAGGACTTAAGTCTAGGTGAATGCGAGGGTTTAAAACCTAGGTCATATGCTGTGTTGGTGTGCTGAAAATATAGAAATACTAGCTCGTGCAATATTAGGTTTTACGTCTCTCTGGGCGGTAAGTGAGATTTGCCGCCCACGGGCGCTGCGGCAAATCTCACTTTACGTGAAATTGTGTACGCACCACAGGCGGTGATAAAAAATGCCTCAGATCGCTTGTTTATTATCCTTACCTTCGGTTCGGGCCACAAATACCCGTGATCTGAGCCGTTCTCTATTTTACCGCGTAATGTACACATCGCTGACATATGACAAAATTGGGCATACTTCAAAATGCATAATTTTAAACAAAAAAGAACCTACTTTACTTAGTATCCGCTATTCCAAGAGGAAGTGGCCGAGTTGCTGTAAAAAAATAGTGAAATCACTATAGGTGTGCCTATAATAGGTGAAAAATTCCCTCGATTTCTCCAGGATCCCATCATCATAACTACAAAAAATAATGATAAAAAAAAATTCAGTCGAATTGAGAACCTCCTCCTTTTTTGAAGTCGGTTAAAAATCACATGCAACAATGCCGTTCTTCTGTTTCAAAATGCGCTCGTTTTTGGCATGTCAAGCGAGTAAATGGCCGGAGAGCTCGGGGAAAATGGGTCGTAATAAATAGATAAGATAAGATAACCCTTCGCATACCGATTGAAGGATCGGTAACCAGTATAATCAAGGCCACAGAATGAGTTATACTAGTAGTTCTGTGAACCGTAGACTTCGGAGCATTTCCCCCCTTTCCCCGCCCTTGAAACTTTTTTTTACAACAACCTCTAAGGAAGTGTGGGCTTGACCTTTTACCCGAAAATTATTGAAATCCGTTCATAAATAACGCGACAGCAAACTTCCCCCCTTTTCCCCCCAATCAAAAAAATGGCGCGACAATTTTTGGCAAATAAATCAAGGAACGTACATGCCAAGTTTCATCGAAATCGGATGAAAAATGCGACCTCTAGACCGACACTGACCAACCAACCAACCAATACACACACATCAATGCCAAATCGTCGTACCAGTGAAAACGGAGACGTTCGTCGCCTCGCTACGCTCTGCTCCTCAGTCAATAATCAGAAAATATGGTTTTGGATCATATTGCCCTGTACATTTCGAACTGGATCTAGAACGAATGGGCCCAATTAAGGGTATGTGCTTTCAGTTAAATACATTCTAGACTTACACA
Source organism: Pammene fasciana (assembly GCA_911728535.1). Lineage (NCBI taxonomy): Eukaryota > Metazoa > Arthropoda > Insecta > Lepidoptera > Tortricidae > Pammene > Pammene fasciana. Next base: position 11,610,860 of record OU452294.1, on the reverse strand, counting down.
GTGAAATCTATTGTAAATACATAGGTACGGATTTTATTTCTATGGCACATAGGCCAAGTTACGCTGGTTTGCAGGAAAATTCTCATCCAAGTTTTGGAATAAAAAACCTTCGGTGACAAAGCCGTGACACGAATGAAAACTGTATTTCAATACAGCAATTTACTTTTATCGATAAAAAAGTAGAACGACTATCCGACGGACTTCATACGTTACAATACGTTTGAAAGTGATGCGTTTTGAGAAGAGATTTATAGCATTTGTTCACACCGACCACATTGAACGCGAAACACTTCGTTCGTTCATTCGTCTGTTTGCATCACTCTCTTTTGGATATGCAAGCGAGGTAGATAGGTACGAGATAAAAAAAATTAGATTTTAAAAAATACATCTAAAATAAAATTCATTTATTTCAGATCTACATTGATCTACATGATTTTAGACGTTCACGGTAAGCTCGCCGCGAATCGCGCGATTGTGCGATTTCCAGTTAGGACACTTATTCGAGTTCAATATGTTAGATCGTGCGTTCGTACACAGATAGAAAAAATCTCTTCAACCAAAGAAACCTATTTGAATCAAGAGATATCCAGTTTCCCATATAAGGAAAAAATAAAATTCTTTATTTTAAGATATAAAATGTTTCAAAGTTTATTACTTAACCTAATAAATTCAATACTTTATCCGAGATATAAAAATCTTCTTTTTAAAATAGCTTAATATTCTCACGAAGAGCGTTTGAATTTGCTTTTGTATTGTATTTTTTTTAAATTGAACTTTATGTGTCTTAGTGCAATACATAAAGAACTTACGCCAAGAAACTTTGTTTCTTGGATGAAGACTCATAGTTTAAATTGAGAATTGAATTTCTCCACGGAAACAAGAAAACGCATTAGTTCAAGAGCATGTGTTACTTGATGTAAAATTTGATATTTTCACACCAAGATCTAAAATTTCTTGGCGTATGAGATCTATTACTTTAAACAAACAATAACATTTTCTAAGGCGGTTATCACACTGGCGCGGATCCGCATGCGGCACCGGTGCGCGAGCGAGATAGCGCTCTGCATGTGTATAGCGCTATCTCGCTCGCACACCGGCGCCGCATGCGGATCCGTCGTCAGTGTGATAGTCGCCTTAGTGTCTCAGTGCACTACTTAAAAAGCTAGTAGCAGAAACTGTGTTTCTCGGGACTAATCCCAAGAAAGGAAGTTTAACTAAAAGTAGATAATACAAATATAAATTATGATTATTTATATACTCACAATTTATAATCGTATTAACTAGAGCTGAGATTGCTATTGTGAATCTCAAATAAGCCCGGGTAAAGCGCCGAGGGTCATGAAGTTACGTCGAACAAACGTTCGCGTGTTCTAACCTACACGCAGAGACATGTATTGATGCGCAGGGTAACTAACGTCCAAAACTTGAATGTTTCAAAGCAAAAATTATGTGCTTCTTCTTTGGAATAGCTGTGGCTCTTGATTGTAGGTTGAAAACATCAAAGCAAAAATTAATCTCTCTTGCCTAAAAACTTAAAAATCTCAAATCAAACTTTTGGCGCTACTTCTTTGAATTAGCTTTGGCTCTTAGCTGTAGATTGAAAACATCAAACCAAGAACTAATCGCTTTTGACGTAAACACATAAAACTCTTAAAGGAAAATTTTGGTGCTTTTTTGCCGTAAATAATTATTATCTTAACTCAAATCATTACTATTCGCTTTAAAAATGGGTAAAGCTAAAGCTGAATAATTTTAATTCTTCTTTTAAAAATCATGATATTTTTAACTCAAGTCATGTTTATTGGTCTAAGGTATTTATTACTCTCTTTAAGAAACCGCGTGCAAGAGAGTTTTGCGTTTTGAATTAAGATATTATTTCTATCTGTGTACAAGTAAAGTTCGCGCGAACTGGCGATGATCGCGCATTCGCATTTCATTAGGAATGCCTTAGAGTAGGTAATTGCATCTACACAAATAAAAATTGTATGTGTATTTGCTTTCCAAGAGCGTAGCCGTAAACTTGTACTCTGCTGGCGTCCATCAAGCTCCGAGCTTTAAGGCATAGATGGGGGATTCTTGGCGTTTGAAGGGGGATTAAAAAAAAAAAAGTCAAACAGTATCGGTCGGTGTGGACCCGGCGACACACACCGGCATGCTTCGCCATTAAGTCCATTTTATCAAACTTTAAACTCATTTAAAACATATTTCATATTAAATTGCCTTTCGCTAAGTAGTCTGGGAGACGAATTCGTTTTTCGTCAATACGTTGGGTTAGGATGGTCTGATAAGTTAAAAAATCTTTAGAAATTAAAGGAAAAGTAGAAAAATCCACTGCCTCAGGCTTAGACTCGAACTAGCGACTCTGGGAAACATGCCCATCGCTCGACCAACTGAGCTACTGAGACTTACCTGACTTACCTTATTTTCTACTTTTCCTTTGTTTCTAAGCATTGTGGTATCATTAGCAGACGTTCTGCTTAATACAAAAAAAACTTGTCATTGCAGAGCGTGATAACAACCTTGCCAATAAAACTCACATTATATTACACACGTAAGTCCTGTTATCCCTGTTATTTTTTATTTTTTCTTTTCGGCCGTGTTTTTTTAATGTAGATATAAAATTTAAATATAATACAACACGGCGAAACCTAGGGTGCCGATTAACATGCCACGATATTAAATAACTTCCCGTTCCAGTGACCAGCTCTCGGCCTACGAACCGGTGAGGCAGCAAATGAATCGGTCACCGTATAAAATACCGATTCATTTCGTTCCGTGCTGCCGGTCTGAAAATATCGGTTCATTTCGTTTTACATCGAGAGAGGTGGAGGATTTCCGGTATTCCGCCGTTAGGTGAAAATGGTTTATTGAATTTTTAGAATTAATGTCCTATTTTTAAAAAGGATTTTGTGGTTTAATAAGGAATGTATTTTTTAAGGCAGGGAAAGTGATATTGCAATTTTTAGACCAAATTAAAAACAATCTCAGTCGTAAATTGGAGTTTTTCAGCTATAATATAATTCTAGGATAGATTGACGATTAAAAAAAAAGTTTTTTAGGCTATTTAAAAATTTACTACTGTTTACGTTAAAATATTTTTGTAATGCGACAACTCTAGTAAGACTGTATTTATATGTACATTTAAATAAGACTTTTATTAATTTATTATTGACTGAGGAGCCGAGCGTAGCGAGGCGACGAACGTCTCCGTTTTCACTGGTACCACGATTTGGCATTTTGATGTGTGTGTATTGGTTGGTTGGTTGGTTGGTATGTTGGTTGGTCAGTGTCGGTCTAGAGGTCGCATTTTTCATCCGATTTCAATGAAACTTGGCATGTACGTTCCTTGATCTATTTGCCAAAAATTGTCGAGCCATTTTTTTGATTGGGGGGAAAATGAGGGGGAAAGGGGGAAAGTTTGCTGTCGCGTTATTTATGTTCTCCGAAGTCTACGGTTTACAGAACCACTAGTTTTAGTACCCTGGCCGCTCCAATATATTTGATAGCAACTGTATAGCACATATTCAGCACCTTATTGACTGAGGAGCCGAGCGTAGCGAGGCTACGAACGTCTCCGTTTTCACTGGTACGACGATTTGGCAGATTAATGTGTGTGTATTGGTTGGTTGGTTGGTGGGTTGGTTGGTCATTGTCGGTCTAGAGGTCGCATTTTTCATCCGATTTTGATGAAACTTGGCATGTACGTTCCTTGATTTATTTGCCAAAAATTGTCGAGCCATTTTTTTGATTGGGGGGAAAATGAGGGGGAAAAAGGGGAAGTTTGCTGTCGCGTTATTTATTGGACGGATTTCAATAATTTTCGGGTAAAAAGACAAGCCCACACTTCCTTAGAGGTTGTTGGAAAAACAAAGTTCCGAGGGAGGGGGAAAGGGGAGAAATGCTCCGAAGTCTACGGTTCACAGAACTACTAGTTTATTTATCCTTTGGTATCTCTTTGCCATTGAAAATATCCAAGCGATGCGATGTTTACCCAAACTGCATGAAACATTGAACTAACTCGGATAGTTTAGTGACACGTTTAACCCGGTTAACCCGGTTATAAGTTTAGTACCCGGTTCTAAAGTAATCCGGTTTTCGTGTTATCCGGATACGATGATCCGGATGGATGTGGATCGATCAATGTTTCCCGGTCAGTGTTATCCGTAATTGAAAATATGAGCATTTCGTAGCCGGCCTCCCTCAATCCATCCTGTAGGTATTTAAGTGACCTGAAGTCTAGGGATAAGCCTTTACTAAATTATATGTTTAATTTGTGTGACGTGCTTCTAGCCTGTATAGTTGATAGTGACCCTGCCTATGAAACAGGAGGTCCCGGGTTAAAATACTGGTCAGGGCATTTATTTGCGTGTTTATCACGGATATTTGTTTCTGAGTTATGGATGTTTTCTATGTATTTAAGTATTTATTTATATAAATCTATCTATAATATTACCTACGTCGTCGGCTAGTAAACGTCACAACAAGAGCCTTTTCACTTCTCATGCTCTTAAAATGTTACTTTAGTCTCTGCAGATCGGGACTAAAACTCTAAAATCTCTAGGGACTAAAACATTTTTTTTTAATTTACTTTGGAAACCCCTAAACAGCCACTCACGGTGTTTATGAATGGTCGATTACCGCCCTTTTTAGTGATTGTGCATAGACAATTTTGGACCACGCATATAACCTCAAAATGACAACTGTGCGAAAATATTAAACAAACTCGATATAAAAAAAAAACACATCTATCTAAACATCTCGTGTCATTATGGCTTGTTTTAGTCCCTTGTTGAACAATCTACTATTTTGAGCTTACTGTGGGACTAGGTTGATTTGTGTAAGATTGTTCGTCCTCTTTTTCTACCAAGCCAAGAACCCATCTCTTAAATATATGATGAAGAATAATTACACCATGAAGTCATGAAATAAACGTCCACATTTCGTGCTTCAAATGTTACTTCCATCATGCACATCCACAGGTTCTAATTACCTCGGTTTGCACACAACCGCGCAACTTTGATAAGCCCTGAGTACCAAGTTCAACATAAGTCCCGGGAAGGGTAGAACGGGGCACGAGGTCTCCGGGGAAAACCCGGCAACATGGCCACTTTAACTAATTAACTGTTATTGACTGAGGAGCCGAGCGTAGCGAGGCGACGAACGTCTCCGTTTTAACTCACAAGGAGAGGCCGCACGGGCGCGCGGGTGCGTGTTGGGTCTGGGGTCTCTTACTGGTACGACGATTTGGCAGATTGATGTGTGCAGGCGCGGTCGCAGACGAAAATTTTGGGGGGGGGGGGACACTAATGTAGAATTTTTTTTTCAAATTTTTGAGGGGGTCTGTAAAAATTTTTTTCTATTAGAAATGTAGGATTTTGGGGGGGGTCATGTCCCATGTGACCCCCCCCCCCCCCTGGGACCGCGTCTGGATTTGTGTGTATTGGTTGGCTGGTTGGTCAGTGTCGGTCTAGAGGTCGCATTTTTCATCCGATTTCGATGAAACTTGGCATGTACGTTCCTTGATTTATTTGCCAAAAATTGTCGAGCCATTTTTTTTATTGGGGGGGAAATGGGGGGGAAAAGGGGGAAGTTTGCTGTCGTGTTATTTATGGACGGATTTCAATCATTTTCGGGTAAAAGGTCAAGCCCACAGTTCCTTAGACGTTGTTGTAAAAAAAGTTTCGAGGGAGGGGGGGAGGGAGGTAAAAAGGGGGGAAATGCTCCGAAGTCTACGGTCACAGAAGTAATAGTAAAATAACACGGTTTCACTCACGGCACTAGTTGCTTGAAGATGGAGACCTAGGCTCTCCGTAACATGTCGCGAGACGTGACTAAAGTACTTTAGTCACGTCTCGCGACATGTTACGGAGAGCCTAGGTCTCCATCTTCAAGCAACTTAACGCAAGCAACGCGCAGCGATGGTACTCAGGATTTTCATACAATATTGTAGCACTGTTGCCGGAGCCCGCCTTGTGCCCGGGGAACCGGCATATTTGTATAAAGGTAGCAGGTCTTTCGTCAAACTCAATTCTTACCGGCTTGCCTATATTGAGCACTTGTAAAAGTAATGTACTCAACTGAAAAGCTTTTAATTATGTTACGATTGTATAAAATACTTTTTCTACATCAAGAAATTCCTTTTTTAAATCTTTAGAATCAGAACAATCAACTATTTTAAAAGTTTCTTAGCTAATAGAAAAAGTATAGGTAATTGGAAAGTCAAGTTAACCGTAGGCGAACTTTAAAGTTGCAATTTCACGGAACACTGGCTCTTTAATGGCTGTGAGCCGGGTATAACCGGGTATAAAGTCTTTATCCGGGCGCAGAGTTTGATCGGTTTTGATAGTTTGAATGTGTGTTTGATGGATTTTGATCCGTACGTGTACGCAAACTGTTTGTATTTGAATAGTTATTTGCTACACAGTGCTTATACGCAAACAAAGAATGGAAAATTGCTATGCAGAACTGTTAGTAATTTGATCTGTTTTAATGCAATAGGTATTTATAGGAAATAGATTTATTTTGATTTCTTACAGAAAAAGAAAAATAAAAAGTCACAATTCAAGTTATATTCATACCAGTGAATGGAACTGGACCTTTATTCAAATATGTACACAATAAAACTACAGAAACATAATATTGTCTACGGTTGCCGCGATAGTTATTCATGAAATAAAACAACTTTGAACGGATTATTATTGTTCTATTTTGTAAAATAATTTAAATCTATAAATTTTCTAAATTTAACAGTTTCATTGCTACCTTTTAAAATGAATTCATTAAAGTTGTATAATTAGCTATTGTAGAACTACCTTTATTGGCCCTTTTGGCATGTACACTCACCTTTATTGTTTATGTTTAATGTTATACATGTGGGTAGTTTTTTGCACATTGTAATTTGAGATGGGGGTGAATATGTTTTCCTCAGTCAACCCGTGACCACGAACGCTGTAAAGTGTTCGAAACGTCGGTATGTAATTAAATTTAGTATACGCGATATAATCCGTTCAAAGTTGTTTTACTACAGAAACAATAAACCTATATATAAAACTGAAATAAACTTATAAATAAAAGATGCTCCCCTAGTCGCCTGCGTGGGTTATGGTACCCAGAAGGCTGGCAGCGTATAACTTGACCTCAATATTCGTAACATTCACGCTTATGTAGTCTGGCTTACACTGGTGCCATATTCTAATTTTAAGGCCGTTCTTCGATTCGGACAAGTCACGCCCATCCGTTAGAGACACGTTTATGGCTCCCGTGCACGAAAGAAAGAGATGCAGCGCTCTTAAGGATCAGATTTTTTGACCAAACTACGATAAATAAGCGAATCTATAAAGTTTTGTCTAATTTTGCTTCTGTGACTTTTTAGATAAACAAGAATACCATATTTTTTTACTAAGTTATATTGCTTAATCTTTTATAGTTTACGTAAGCTAAGAAAAATAAGTGGAAAAAGGACCCAACTTCGGATTTTTTTTCTATCGAGGCAACTTTCAGCAATCGTGTTTCGGCTTGTGACATAAACTAGAGTATATAGTCTAATAATATATATTCCAAAATAAATTCAGTCCCTTATCCCGTTTAGTCACTAGAGCATTTGAAAAAACCTATAATTTTTCAAAGTAGCCCCTTAAAATGTATAAACAATACATTAACAACACAATCTGTCTTAAACATAACTCCAACACTCAACCAATAATCAACCAATATTGAAGTAGTATTGTAGTTGCATCGCAGTAATTTTCAAGTAAATTCCGTCATTTTTGATTCAGACGTGTAGTCGCAAGCTGTATTGTGTTGTTATTGTATTGGATTTGCATTGAAGTTGGATCGTGTCTGTGCGTGTTTTAAAGTTAGAATACGGCCCCTGGTCTAATTTTAATGAAGCGCTCTGTCGGTCCTTTGTAACAAGCAATCTCCTTAGAAGGTCGGTTATACAGGGTGTTTTTCCAATAACTAGCCATATTGTGCGAGGTGATTTTTTGGTAGGCCATACATACTAAACAACTTTTACTATGGGGCCAACTCCGAAAAGGGTAAATTGCAGAAAAAATGTATCTTTGCTTTTTTTTTTATTTGATAAATATTTTGAGTCTATCCTATGCAGAATCATGAGCTCTATCGAGTCTGATAGATTAAAAAAAATGTCCCAAGTGTTCCAAAATTTTCATACAAAAAAATTTCGTTACGTTCATAAAAAAAGTGTAACGAAACTGAGAAATTATCAGTTTCTTCCGGCCGGTCAGACGTTGATGTTGTCTATGGGGAGGCCAACATTATTTGCCATTTCAGAGTTGGTGCCATAGAAAAAGTTGTTTAGGACCGATAGCGCCGCGTTTTCGGTTTCATAACATTCCACAGGGTGGCTTGCCACCCAATAATCAAAAAAAAACCTAATCACCTACCATAATGTGGCTAGTTCTTGAAAAAACACCCTGTATACAGCAAAAGTCAGCCTGCACGAAGGTGTAATAAAAATAGTGGTGATCCATTTAAGGGCATAATTGGTATCGTACTACTTCTAATTATGGTAATCTAAAAAAACAATTGCCAAAATAAATTTGGTTTCGTGAAAAGTAGGCCGGCTGAGATGACGTGTATCATATTTTTTTTGCGTCCAATATATATATTTTTTGTTTTTCTAAATTTAAATACACTACCAATTATGCCCTAAAACGGATCAACACAAATTTATATTTTGTGTGCTTATGTGTTGCTCGATATTACAGTAATTTATTGTGAAAATTCATATAAAATATACAGAAAAGAGATAGCAGGATGCATGTACCTATGTCTCCTGAGAGTAGATAAAAATCACATGTAAACTAATATTAGAAATATAAATATCAAACCGAAATAAAAACGAAACAATGATGAACCTGTAGTCTCTAAAGGGGAATCTCAGAAAAGCATCAAAAAAACATTATTACGAACAAAAACACTGAAATGTAAAGAAAGATAATGTAGTCTAGAACATTAGGCATTTTCTCTGTAAGAAGCGTATGATAAAACAATAATATTTGCAAATGATCTCACGCTGGCTAACCAGTTCCATGTGTATGTAAGCACTTTGATTGTATAGCCATATTAGCCATTTACGGTTCATTTTATATTGGACATTTCATAGAGACAAAACTAACAAAACGGCTTGAATCGTAATCGTTTCAGCTCATTTTCAAGGATGCGCTGGTGGCCTGGTGGTAAGACTTTCAATCCAGAGGTCTCGGGTTCAAACCCTGGCTCGTACATTCACCATCGAATATATCGAAGTGGCCAAGGTACCCAAAAATATCTAAACATGAACTTTATCGCCTTGGCAATAGAGGCGTTGTTCAGATATTTGTGACCACCTTGGCCGCTCCGATATATCTGATTGCGACTATACCACTTCTTTTTTCGGAACTTATGTACGAAATATCATTTGGTATATACCAGTCGCTTGTCGGTGATGGAAAACGTACGGAAACCGGACCTAATCCCAACCACGCCTAGTTTCTACTCTGGGTTGGAAGGTCAGATAGCAGATTTCGTAAAAACTAGTGCCTACGTCAATTCCTGAGATTAGGTTGCCACGCAGACTCTGGGAGCGATGATGACCAGCAAAATCACAGAATTTAATCTTCAAAGCCACAATACAGTATAAACTGACTAACCGATTCAATGTCCATTATAGTGCCGTTAGATATCGCGTTGGCACCGTGCCATATCCGGATAGCCCGGTTATCCGGATGCATATGGCTCTGATGGATGCAGGTTATAACCGGCTTACGTGAAACGATCTAACCGTGCTATTGTATTATTGTAACTTTTTCATATCATATCATCATATCACGTACAAGTCGTCATCAGATATATCGAAGCGTCTAAGGTGGTTACAAACATCTGAACAACACCTCTATTGTCAAGACAATCGAAGTGCGCTTTCAGTTATTTTTGAGTACCTTGGCCACTCCGATATATTTGATGGCGACTGTACTTTACATATTTACATTTTTAAACATACAGCCTTGGCCAGAAGTGTTGAGCACCAATGCGATTTTCATACAAAACTGAAAAGTTTAGTCCATCGTTTCCGTCTTTGTTTAAGTTATTTTGTCAATTAATTTAAACTAATAGGCATGTTTTGTTGAAGTTAGTAGTAACTGCATAGAATATTTGCAATATGTCGCACCGACTTAAATTTACATTTTTGGTACCTTCTGTTTTCATATTTTTTAAGTACCTTGAAAGTGTTATTAAGTGAAGTTTTCTATATTTATAAATAAAATATAACATTTACCGTTACCGTACATTGTTAGGATAGGGAAATAATGCTTAACATCAAAATTGTAAACAAAAAACACCTATGCTCAAAACTTCTGGCCAAGGCTGTAGATAGGGTACATGGATAGGGTTAGAGATAGGGGTTGCGATCCCCGCTCCGGATCGTTTCTGGTTCAACAGATCTCCTTAGCGGTTCAGCGTGGCAACGCGGCCAGTGTCATGGGGACGTTTGAGCCAGCTTCGTTCCGGGGTGGTCCATGTAACTAAGGTTTAGTGTGTAGCTACTAAATATTGACAAAGCCTGTGGCGGATTTATTATTTTTAAACATATATATTCATGGTTTCTCATATAGCAACTGTTTCTTATTCATGGTTAAAGGAATAAGTAGGCCTATATTTACCTTCTAAAACGTCATGTTATTAAATATCACTTATCGTTGTAGTTACAATTCAATAATTTCTCTGCTAATATTATAAATGCGAAAGTAACTACTAGTTAACTGATCCCAACAGTATTTTATCGAACGAGCGGAGCGTAACCGAAGTGAGTTCTTACAAACAACTTTTGGCTACTAGGACATCTCGGCATTTCGATGACTTTTTGATTTTGAGAGTTTGTTCGATTATAACTTGAGTGACGTGTTTTTGACCTTTATGAAATTTGAGAGTTGAGCACGATCGATAATGGGATTATGGAGCTAGAAGGCGCGAAATAATCATCATATGGGTTTTTGTTATATTGGTCAGCTTGTTTGCAAGTAAATCGTGAGCTCTCAGTTCGAGGCGGACTACAATATAGGCCGGGAAATCTGGCGGTGCGTAGTATGGGGACCTCGCATTAATTCCTCAGTCGATGATTCTTTTGCTGGGATATAGTATAGATCATAACAAATACCAAACATAATTTTTCCAAAAAAAAAACATTTGCCAATTTTGGTATTTTCACCAAAATGTACAAAAAGCTTAATAATTTGTACTGGAATATTTCTCAGGCTATATTTTTTTCACCACACGATTTTTTTTGATCATTGTAGAGATCCAGATACTAGGAAAAGTTCCAAAAAAATGTAAATAAAAAGTATAAAAACTGTCATCTTTATTTAAAAATATCTGTTGACACTCGTCATTTTGTTTGGAAAATTTCTCAGTCAAGTTTGTAACAGTGGTTGTTATGTTAATCATATTTTAACATAATATTTACGAATTTCCAAAAAAAAAATATTAAAAGAAATAACTTATTGCAGTAAAAATAATACGGATATTTTTTTTTTGGAAAAACATTGATACACCATCTACTCATGACACTTTATCATACTGTAAAGGTTTTTTTGTCTGAGGAATTAATGCGAGGTCAACCTCCTTATTGCCTGGTCTAATAGTAGTTTAAATCATTTAATGAGAGTAATTATTAAGTATGTTAGTAATTATGCATATGAAAAGGTACAAGTAAACAAGCTTAAAAAAAAAAAATAAACGTTAAATAAAAGTGTGAGATAATTTCATGAGTTGTTTTAAAGTCCCTACAATATTCAGTTTGCAGGCGCAACTGACAACAATGAAACAGTTTTTAAAAGTTAATTATACTTTAAAAAACTGTTTCATTGTTCGCCGTCCTCAAAGTAGATTAAACCTCGATCGAGCCAATCTGCCCCGTTGTTTGTGCGTCCACAAGCCTCAAAGGCACCCGGATATCGCTTTGCCCGGGTCGGTGTTGACCCGGATATACCGTGTGTGCCACTGACTGATTGACCAAGGGTGCGGTGGCTGTGCATTTTGAATTTATCGAAATCAGCTTAGAACATTATTTCCTAGTTAAAAAAAATGTCTATTGTTTATTTGAGTGTCCTGACAAAAGCCTCTCTCATATGCTAATATGTTTTTTAGCATGATGTCGGTATGATATCTGTGGTTACCGTAGCCTATGGACGCATGCAACATGTTAAATGCGCATTGCCAAATTTTAAAACTTATATTCTTTTTTTGTAGAATCTCGGCAGATATAGTATAAGTCGACTGTTTAAAACATTTAATGTTGTGTTATGTGTTATATTATAAGTCTTTTTTTCTATGAACTCGTCGAATTAAAATGCACTGATGAATATTAAATTAATATGAATATAAATTTTAAACAAACAGAACCGACTTCACTAGGCTCCGCTTTTCCAAGGAGAAGTTGCTGCCTGGTGTGCCTATAATAGGAGTTCCCTCGATTTCTCCAGAATCCCGTCATCAGATCAGGACCTAGTGACAATGGGACCAACTGTCAAGTATACTCTTTCAAACAAAAAAATTAATTTCTAAATCGGTCCAGCCGTCTTCGAATAATCGGTGAACATACACAAAAAATAACAAAAAAAATTCGGCTAATTCAGAACCTCCTACTTCAAAATCTTGAAGTCAGTTGATAAAAGTATGTACCACTAGTTTGAACCCTACACTACAGCCCCGATCAAATTAAGAAAAATAATAACGTACGGGACAATAGATTTTACAAACATTATGATCCTTATTACGATCCTTTTAACATGAAACAAAGATACCCTTTTATATCATTCCAGTTTCTCATAAAACATACCTGCTCAAGATAAAATCAACGATCATATTCCCAATCGAATTAACTTCGTGCGCGACGTTAAGAACTCATCTACATATAACATAGGAGTATGTAAATACAATTTTCGGAGAAAGCACTGAGAGATTACTGTGTGGCAACCCTGATGGAATGACCGAGTCGGTGGTTTGCTGTCGTGAAGTTACGACAGCATATGGCAGTAGGAATATATAGAATTCTAGTAGTTTATACAATTGTGAAAATCGCGCTAAATTGTTTTTTCCTAATGGTTTAATGACTGCCAGATCCAAGTATATATATCCGGTTATCATCATCATCATCATTGGCCTGTAACGTCTATGGCAGACGATTAGACGCAATGTCCAAAATCACCTTAGACACTTCCTTTGGTGACTGTATAAACCAATACGGGAGTGGCAAGCGCGCCCACAGTTTGCACAGTTAAATCCGGTTATACACCTGAGTTTATCCGTAATAGGGTAATCACTATTTTTCTCTACTTTTCTGTAAGCATAACGCATCCGACAATATATGATGTTTTCAAGTCAACGGTACATCATTGTCGGTTGTCAATAAGGGGTTGCTGCCATAAAAAAAACATTAAGAAACAAACTCTATGTACCTTTGCCAGGGCTTGTAACCGTAACCGAAATCCATAGTAAAAACCGGTTTGTTTTTTCGTTCTTTTCGTTACTGTTTTATACTTAATCGAAAAATCCTATAATTTGAAGTGAAAACTATAATAAAACATCGGGTTTTACATTAAAACCATAAAATAATTAAATATATTGGATAATTTCGGGGTTTTTTGCATTAACCGGTTACAAGCCCTGACCTTTGCTATGAAAACGTCACATACATATTGGTGCATGGCACGGTGGCGTAATAATAATAAGGTAGCTTAGAGTTAGGGAATGCAACCCGGGTTTTTTTAGTATGAAGAAACCCGGATTTCCGGGTAAAACCCGGGTTGCATTTCCTACTTAGAGTGCTCCATACAAGGTTCATAATAGTGCCGTTTTCAAGTAAAAGATACATCATTGTCGGTTGTCGATAAGGCATTACTGCCATTCTAATTCATTTAAAAATAAATTCTATTAAGAACCGACAATGATCCTCTTGCTTAAAAACGTCACAAGATAAAGAGATCTTTGCTTATTCGACTAATTAATAGGAAATAAGATTCAGTTCAATAAGTATGACGTATTAAACTATCTTAAAACGTTTTTTCGTAAGTTTTATTATGTCTATAATATCTTAGCTCTCGAAAATCAAGTATTTATCTACAATGGCAGTGCGCTTGACTGCACGTCCGGTCGTATTATATATAGCTGTATGCGGATAAACCGGGTGAGTGAACGTCACTAAATCTAGCTGTAATTTGCGAGTAGAACGCATCCAAGCATATTGGAGACGTCTGTGGTAGTGAGGATTACTGTACCCGGGCTTATGTAACCGGTTATATCCGGTTATAACCGGATCTCACTAAATCTAACTGTAATTAATATGTTAGCGTAACGCGTTCGGGCATACTGGAGAGGCGTCCGTCAGCGTCAATTGCAATTCGCATGACTGCGTCACCCGGGTATGCGATTATACCTGGTATAGGTGTAACCGGATCAATAAATTTAAAGTTGAATTCATAACTGAGTGGAGTAAAATGACAGCACTTTACATACACTTGCCAACCGCTTTTAATGACAGAAGCTGTCAAATTACTCCACTCTATTATGAATTCTACCTTAGTGGTTTCTAATACTACGTGTCTGAAAATATGTATACGTTTAATGTGACAAAAATATGTAGCCACAACTCTATTAGGAAGTCGTTAAGTCTTTGATAGGTAGGTATAGTCGCCATCAAATATATCGGAGCGGCCAAGGTACCTACTCAAAAATATCTAAACATGCACTTTATCGCTTTGGCAATAGAGGCGTTGTTCAGATATTTGTGACCACCTTGGCCGCTCCGATATATCTGATGGCGACTGTACTGTCACGTCTGAAAATATGGATACAAAAGTTATCGTACAGTCAGCAGCAGAAGCAGCTAAGCGGCTAGGGTGTTCAAAATGACCTACACACGCTCTTATTTTCTTAACAATTAAGTCGTGTCCAGCTCATTTTGAACACCCTACCCGCTTAGCAACTTTTGCTTCTGACTGTACCATAAAGCATTAATGCATAAAAAGCAAAGTTTTATTCTGCAATTGTTCCTGTCTCACATAAATCTGATTCACAGATATTGCATAAAATCATCCATAAAAAAAGTTTTAAGCTTTTGTGTCGGCATAGTTTTTCCCTCAATAGAAGAATGTCATAAATGTTTCAAATTCAGTTGGCGCTTACGTCATTTTATGCTGGTATTCCTAGAGATTCATCGTTAGAAGGGCTCAAGAGCTTACACTTTGGTTGGAGTTAAGACGTTTTTTTACTGGCTTTTGGTCATTTTCCTGACCACAAATTGCTGCTTCAATCGTTGGCACGATTCTACCGAATAACTAAGATAACGGTCGGTGTAGATTATTAACACGCTTCCGCTTCGCTTGTGAAATTTCAATCGAGGTCTAGTTTCGGCAATTTTTTTATGCCTTTGTAAAGCAGCATATTTTAATTTTTTAATGCGTTTGTTGGTTGTTGCTTTGTAAGTTCGTTCCGTCAACTTTCTGTCGAGGAAAGAATTTTGTCAAATTCTTAAACAAATTTAGTGAAATGTAAAAGCGTGTCGCGTTTATTGGCCGATTTTGTCTTTTCACTAAACAGAGTCAGTGATTTGGTGAAAGAAATGACTGAATTTTTATAGGGAAATGATGATATGCATTCTCCATTTTAACATCCTGCGTGACTTGATCATATCCCTAATTTAATTATTAATTTTTATTTTTTTAATTTTTATTTTATATATTTTTTTTCCTGTACTGGTTTTGTTTTTGAGGTGTTCAATAAAGAGTATTTGTATTGTATTGTATTGTGTATCCCTTAGAGATTTGTTCAAATCTCTGTTTTAATCATTTCCCTGCGACATATATACTGGAGAACTCGACTGTACATTGCAGTAGCGGCGCGTCAAAAATATTTGTAGACAAACCGAAGCTAATTTGCCTTTTTCCTTGTCCGTGATCTGTAGGACCTAATAATAAGCGAAGCCGGTGGAAGGGAGACCTAAATGATTTTTTCGAAGCCGAGGCATAATGTGTCCAGACCCTATCAACTTGCATTGGACATCGTTAGCGCCGCAGTCTGCTTACTTATTCACATTCAGTTCCACTGATAACCTCAACCACTAGATAGATCACAAGTACAACTCTAGGTCACCACACATAGGTGCTCCTTTACTAGTTTTGTATGAGAGCGCGACCGCTTATTTCAGCCGAGTTAACGTTTCTGATAACTAGTGGTTCTGTGAACTGTAGACTTCGGGGAACATAAATAACGCGACGGCAAACTTCCCCCCTTTTCCCCACATTTCCCCCCCCAAAAAAAAATGCCTCGACAATTTTTGGCAAATAAATCAAGGAACGTACATGCCAAGTTTCATCGAAATCGGATGAAAAATGCGACCTCTAGACCGACACTGACCAACCAACCAACCAATACACACACATCAATCTGCCAAATCGTCGTACCAGTGAAAACGGAGAATTAAAAATATCCACAAAAATCGAGTAACAGGAGTGGACCTGGATTGTTATACTACAAATTGGTGTAGAATACTCTTGAGATGTGCTGTTCGAAACGTAGAAATTTACGAATAAAATTTCGCTTACGAGTATGTGTGGTGACTTCGTGCTCCCTGTAAAAGCTTAACGATGAGGGGTCTGTGTATTAGGGCCGGTTGCAGCAAACTGTCGTGCAACCCATCCTTAGTCTGTGTACAGTTCTCTCGATCGTGCAACAAATTGTCATTTAAAAACAGTTTAAACGGTTTTAATGCTCGCTCTTGTGCTACCCTTACGTGTACATCTTGTATTCAGAGTATGTCACGAATATTCGCATGATTCAAATGATGCGAACATTTTTCGAATGCGAATGTTGGTAGAACACATCCTGTTTTGACCGCACTGACCCGGCCCATGGTCATATGCTTGCTCATACACAGGAAGTGAAAACGACGGTATCACTTGACTCCTTTTGATCATTAATATAGGACTCCATTACATGTCATGTTCTGTATTTTTGAACTATGGAAGCATAAAAATGATAAGCAAGATTAAGTTTTTTGAATCTACTCCGTAACATTCGTATTCGCATCCTGAATATTCGCATTCGCATTCGCATTGGCGAATGTGAGAAAAACGACATTCGTGACATCCCTGATTCAGAGTCGCTTAGTGTGTCCGTACCCCGGAAAGTTCCGTTGGACATCATTTCCGAGTCCACAACTTGTCCCCATTTCAACTAAATTTGCACCAAACGGTTTAAAGCGAAAACTTTCCTATTTTACATCACTGTTTACTCTAGTACTACTAGACTATACTTACAGAAAATAAACTGATATTCTGAAAATAAAATAAGTTATTTAATTATTATTTTTCTGAACTGAAAGAACAAATCAAATTATTTTTATAATGAATATTTTGATTTGTTTATGTTTATGCGCCTTAGCATTTTCAAAGATTGCATATACGACCGAATTCGACCGGTGCTTTCGTGGCCAGGTGGCGAAGTTGGTTAACGCGTCTGCCGCGAATGCAGAAGACGCTGGTTCGAATCCAGCCTTGGGCACCGGAGGCGTTGGTCACTTTTTCCTTTGTATATGACATCTATACAAGTTTATAATTATTTTTCTGATTTTCAAGGTGATTCTTTCTGGAAATATTAACTTAATCACAAAATGTTCAAAGAAACCTCAATGTTATTTTAAAGACCTATCGATTGATTTAGAATATATTCATCCCCCCCCCCCTCCCCCCCAATTTCCAGTATATGTATGTGAACAAGAACGAGCATGAAAATGGCCATTCGCACCGGCGTTCGATCCGTCAGAGTTGGAAGGCAGACAAATGAGGAAAAACAATGCCGTGGGTCAGTTTGAGAACTTTGAGATGCACAGGACGGTTCCACAATACGTAGGGAGCTTAAATACGGCGAACCATCCGGTTACCTCGCGGACACTGTAACTACGCGCCATTGCTTTAACCAATTGGGTTCATCTTTATAGACGGATCTAGCCAAGTCAGATATGACACAATAATGAGAGCGACGAAACCCCTCTCGTTAGTTTGCTACAATAAGTATGCTTATTTCTAGATCCGGACATCTGGCAGCTGTAAAGTGGTGGAACTAAAAGAATGCAATTAACTTGAAGGTTCATTTTTAACTTCTGTATCACGCCTTGATCTCTTGCTACACGATCCCGATTTCATCCTGTAGTTACACAACTTACTTACACACTGTGTGTATTAAGCCCCAAATCTACATAACTTACACTGTATGTATTTAGCAAAAAGCTAAACTCGAAAAACATAGCATAATTAAAATTCAAAGTAAACAGCTTATTATGCATAAGGAAACTAATTTCAACTGCATACTTGCATTTGCAAGCTGCATGTTTGCAAGCTGCAAGCTAAGGTTAAAGGATTTAGCTTGTTTATCGTTGTAAAGCACTTGTTAACAAGTTTTAGCTTGCATTTTGTAGACATTTCATTTTCTTAGTAAACATTGTTAGCACTAAACTCAGAAACAATCAAATCAGGTCACGGGTAGTAAAAACGTTGTTACAAGCGTTGAAATTACATACTTTCTGTATTTTATCATTATGTTTAAATTTTATGTGCCTATTCCGTATCTTGTGTGGTACATATTTAATTTCTATCTTTTTTTCTCAAACGAGCAATGAAATATTGTCATTCGTCGTTACGTTAAAATAAAAACCGGCCAAGAGCTTGTCGGGCCATGCTCAGTGTAGGGTTCCGTAGTTGCCGGCCTGTTACAATTCATTAATTCAAAAGGTCGTTTCTTATGAGAAATTTGGCGGCGCTTACGTCATTTTTCACATACGTCATTTCACTATGGGTTTTTGAGTGATAACTAAAAAACGGCTCGACCGATTTAATCCAATATAGTTTTCATTGTAGGTACTTATTAGGCCTCACTTTCATGAATTTTTTCAAAATTTTTGGACCCGCGGTTCAAAAGTTAGATGGGGGGGGGACGCCCTGTTTTAAACTTTCGGAGCTATTATTTCCGAAAGTATTAGTTTTATCCAAAAACTGTTTTAGAAGACCCTTATTATTTTTAAAAGACCTATCCAACGATACCCCACACAACTTGGTTGCAACGAAAAAAAAATTCGCCCCCCACTTCACGTGTACGGGAGGTACCCTAACAAAATATATTTTTCGCGTTTTTATTCTACCGTTTTGTCGGCATGGTTAATGCACATATTCCAACTAAATTTCAGCTTTCTAGTGCCAACGGTCACTGAGCTAGACCGCGGACGGACGGACGGACGGACGGACATGGCGAAACTATAAGGGTTCCGTTTTTGCCATTTTGGCTACGGAACCCTAAAAATGATTATTATTATTTTTATAGGCTGTTTGGAGCGCAGCAAATGCTTTAAGAGAATTCATACAACTATTCTATGCTATTTTGACCTTTCCGAGAACCAGCTGAATAAACTTGAGCGCATTCAAAATCTCTGCATTAGGTTCATATTCGGCTTGCGCAAGTACGACCATGTCTCTCACTTCCGTTCTCAGCTTAAATGGCTTCCGATCCGCCGTCGCCGTGACTCCCATATTCTCTATGGCATTCTTTTCAACCCTGCTACGCCTTTTTAGGGTTCCGTAGCCAAAATGGCAAAAACGGAACCCTTATAGTTTCGCCATGTCCGTCCGTCCGTCCGTCCGCGGTCTAGCTCAGTGACCGTTAGCACTAGAAAGCTGAAATTTGGTTTGAATATGTGCATTAACCAAGCCGACAAAACTTTAGAATAAAAACGCGAAAAATATATTTTGTTAGGGTACACGTGAAGTGGGAGGCAAAATTCTTTTTCGTTCCAACCCAGTTGTGTGGGATATCGTTGGATAGGTTTTTTAAAAAGAATTAGGGTCTTCTAAAACAGTTTTTGGATAAAACTAATACTTTCGGAAATAATAGCTCCGAAAGTTTAAAACAGGGCGTCCCCCCATCTAACTTTCGAATCGTGGGTCCTAAAATTTTGAAAAGAATCATGAAACTGAGGCTTAATGAGTACCTTAAATGAAAACTATATTGAAATACTCGGTTGAGCCGTTTTTGAGTTATCATTCAAAAACCCATAGTGATAGGACGTAAGTAAAAATGACGTAAGCGCCGCCAAATTTCCCGTGAGAAACGACCTTTTGAATTAATGGCAAAGTTTACGGAACCCTACACTGAGCATGGCCCGACATGCTCTTGGCCGGTTTTATCTCAAAGAGCGTTTCAAGCGTCTCTTCTATCAGGTGTTCTCTGACTCATATTCTTGCTCCTCCTTCATCCAGCTCCAAATTTTACAGCAACTCTTTCACCTTCCAAGCTGTTCGTTTGTGGAACGCTTTGCCTGTGGGTATAAGACTAGCGAAATCTCTTCCCTCTTTTAAAAATCAGCTGAGGCTCTATTATTTGTCTCTACCTTAGTTTGCCAATATATTATATGTATGTATTTTTTTGTATGTGTTATAACTTATATATATTTATATGTATAATAACATGTATAAGTATGATATTTTATTTATGTATTTTTAGTTTATAATTGTAGGATTGTAAGTGTGTTGGTGTGTAATTTGCTGTCTTACTTTAAATTGTTTGCACTACCTGTTATCTTAAATTAATTTCTTTATTTCCTGCTACCCAAAGGTTGTCTCGAAGAGATCGCTTTTTAGCGATAAGACCGCCTGTTGTTACCTAATTTTTAAGTTCATTGTAAAACAATTTTTATTATTTTTGTATTTTGGTGCAATAAAGAATATTTACTTACTTACTTATTCAGGCCTAGGCCCGCAAAGTACCTAACCTTGGCTTCAAAGATGGTAATAGGTTTTACGAACAGCTGGTTTTGTATCGTAACTAAAATGTTAACAATAATATAATTTTACGAGTAGACTGTACAAATCTGTTATCATTGGAACAATTTTTCTGTATAAATTTCATTATTTAGGTATTTTATTGCATTTATTCCTGTTTCTGTCTGTGTCTGTGTGGTCCTACTTGTCCGGTAGGTAACTATCCCTATTTTCCTGGCCTTTGATGTGAAACTATTACTATTAACTATAAGATCCAATAAACAAAATTGATTCACTAATGTTACAAAACTTTTGATTATTTATAATAGTATATACATATATTTTTTTTATTTTTCAGGTAAGTACCAGTTGCAGTATAACTATATGCACACTTGCACACAGCAGCAGAAGTAGCGGGTAAGGTGCTCAAAATTATCTACACGCACTATTTTTCTATAATTTGTAACAAAAAAGGACCTACCTCACTTATCCTCCCATCTTTCCAAGATCGAATGGCCGAGCTACTGTAAAAAAAATACTCAAATGACTATAGGTGTGCCTATAATGAAAAAAATGAAAATGAAAAATGATTTATTGGTTACGCTTTAACACATTACTAGAAACAAAACAGAAGTCTTCTTTTAAGTAAGATATTACTTGTGCCAGAAGGCTCCGCTCTTCTATAAGCTTCGAGGGTTACAAACCAATTTATACTTATGTTTGAATATTAGAAGAGTTCACCCATAGAGGCGTTGTCCAGATATTTGTAACTAGCTTGGCCGCTCCAATATATCTGATGGCGACATTACCACCCTAACATTAAAAGTCGCCAGGACGCTTGCGTTCCCATACCAGTTTAGCTTTCATTTCAAACGACATGCTTTAGAACCATGATATTTGGCATTGGCATTTTAGTAGTACAGATCTAGGTCGGACATCCATTTTCGTTGCTCAAAATTGTAATACAAAGAAAATACAGCCAGTTATAGATTTACATACAAAACTTATTTTTGCCATAGTTTCTTTGTATTACTATTTTTAGTAACGAAAACGAATGTCCGACCTAGATCTGTACTATATCAGAATGATATAGTACATGCCAAATATCATGGTTCTAAAGCATGTCGTTTTAAAATGAGAGCTGAACTATGTTTGTATGGGAACGCGAGTTCACGCGAGCGTCCTGGCGACTCTTAATGTTTTCATTCATCACAAATTAAGGTAACATTCAAATGAGCACCTTTACATCCTAAATGTCTTAACTGATTCTACACTTTGTTATAATTTCGACATGAAATTTAATTTATATTCGTACGAATAGTTTTCAGTAGGCAAGCATTACAAATCAGGGATGTCACGAATGTCGTTTTTCTCACATTCGCGAATGCGAATGCGAATGCAAATGACCGAATGTGAATGCGAATACGAATGTTACGGAGTCCATCCATCGGCCGGGTGAGCGCGGTCAAAACAGGATGCGTTCTGCCCACATTCGCATTCGGAAAATATTCGCATCATTTCATGCGAATGCGAATGTTGATACGAATGTCAAAAATGATGCGAATATTCACATTATGCGAATGCGAATATTCGTGACATCCCTATTTCAAATAGCCGATTCCCGAACGTCGTTCAAATTTGGAACCCTTGTTCCACTTGTCAATTTGTTTTTGGCCGTATAGCAACGATATCAAGTCCAATTCTGCTTGACTTGATTTCAAATCGGTTCGTCGATAACACCAAGTTATTGAGCAATGAGTAAACACTTTAATACGTTGGCACAGAGTTGAATTTTCTATGTTCGGAGTGTTTAAAGATATTGTAGATGTTTAATAGCAGAATTCGCTCTGAATTTGAATTTGAATGTAACCGTTTTTTCTGTTTGAATGGGATGTAAACTTTTTGGTGTTCCGTCATTTTTGGGCGAGAATTTATGTTGTAAAATCGGAATACAACAACTGTAAACTCGAATTCATTTTGTTTGTAAACGTGTTATGATTATTTTATCCGGCAGGTAAACTGGGACACATTTCGCAAACGATATTAGACTAATATTTCAGATCGGACCATTTTGCGAATAATATTAGACTTATTATTGTGTCGTTTGAAAACCCATACGACTTTATACATATTTACGTCACTCTGGGCGCTAAGTGAGATTTACCGCCCTAGGGCGCAGCGGCAAATCACACTTCACACCCAGGAGAAGACGTAAAATTATGTACGCACCACGGGCGGTAATAAAGAAGGCCTCCGATCGCTTGTTTATGGCCCTTACCTTCGGTTCGGGCCACAAATGCCAGCGATCTGAGCCCTTCTTTATTTTACGTCACTCTGGGCGCTAAGTGAGATTTATCGCCCTAGATCGCAGCGGCAAATCTCACTTCACACCCACGAGAAGACGTAAAATTATGTACGCACCACGGGCGGTAATAAGGAAGCCCTCAGATCGCTTGTTATACCCTTACCTTCGGTTCGGGCCACAAATACCCGCGAACTGAGCCCTTCTTTATTTTACCGCCCTAGGTACGTAATGTACTATTACCGCCCTAGGTACGTAATGTACTATTACAATCGCCGTCAGATATTACTGGACCGCGATTAGAATGGGATTAGAGTTGACAGATTTGATCTTGACAGATCCATATGCTTACGTCAAAATTTGTATGGGTTGACAGCTAACTCAATCCCATTCTCATCGCGATTCAGTAATATATCGGAGCGGCCACAAGGTGGTCACAAATATCCAAATATCTGAACAACGCCTGTATTGTCAAGGCGATAAAGAGCATGTTCAGATATTTCTGATTACCATGGCCGCTCCGATATATTTGATGGTGACTGTACAGCAGTTTTTCTCTGCCTTTTGAAGTACAAATATTAACCCGTCGGAGCCCAGTGTCATCTTCATACCCCGGGGTTTTCGGTGCGGTAATGTTATACACTAGCCAAATAACAGGTAAAAACTGTAAAAAACGATACTAATTTAACATTTCTAAGCACATTTGGACCTTACTACCTACGTTTCATTCATAGTTTGGTAATTACTTTACAATAAACAAAGTTAGAAATACACGAAATCATTCCCGCACCGAAAACCCCGGGGTATGGACTCATCTTATGATGTCGCATTAAAATAATATATTCTTTATATTTTTTTTAAACTAAGTTCTTTATGAATTTCGAACGGTTTCGAAAAGTTATAGATTTTACCACAAACGTCAATCTATATTTACCTGGAGTTCGATTTTTGAATCTCATCGGGTGACTTATTTCGTACTAAATAGTCATCGGCTGCATACAAAAAAAGTCACCGGTGAGATTCAAAAATCGAACTCCTTGTTCTTTATATGTAAATACCACATAAAAATTATAATAAATCTGTAAGAATCAATTCCTCTTTAGAATATAGCTCTCTATACAGTAAAAATTTAAAAGAGTATCATAAATTTCTTCGTCTGAATTCTCGTCTAAAAACCTATTTTTACGTACTCGTGTAAACTCACTTTAATGTTCTATTTTCCTAAAATCTTTATTCATTTCGACCGAATAAGCTTTTTCGCGTGAAAAATAACAAAATACACAGTAAATGGTATTAGCATTTTGCCAGCCAAGTTGTGAAATATTGAACCGCCCCTAAAAAGGTTTGCTCTGCGCGGGGCCCGCGTATTTCCACATTATTTTATGTAAAATGCGCGCTAGTAATTTTTCAGCATTTGTTTTTGGAATGCGGCCAAAAGTGGAATACCTGGTTGATACTTTCGGTGTTATTTGAAAATGGTGT
The DNA here is from genome assembly GCA_911728535.1 of Pammene fasciana. Taxonomy (NCBI): domain Eukaryota; kingdom Metazoa; phylum Arthropoda; class Insecta; order Lepidoptera; family Tortricidae; genus Pammene; species Pammene fasciana. Next base: position 11,586,269 of record OU452294.1, on the reverse strand, counting down.
TCGTTTGGTAAACGTACTCAATTTAAATGGGATTTGTTATTGTGTACTGGTTTGATACTGTTTGTTGATACAAATGCCATCGTTATTAATACTAATTCATAAAAAATACATTCGTCTATTCTAACGCGTTACGTAATGTTCATAACAAATCTTCGTAATATTTCAAAATTTCCTCTTAAGTAACTTAAAAGGTTTAATGAACTTAAAACAAATAACTGTAAACTACAAACATACACAACTTTTCTTAAAAATACAAGGTTTCAAAAATAGTGGTGATCCTTTTAAGGGCATAATTGGTATCGTGTTCTAATCAAGAAAAAAATTAATAAAAAAATTGGTTTTGTGTTGTCCAGAGCTATATATTAAAAAAAAATCTTACTCGCAATACGATACCAAAAATGGATCACCAGTATTTTTGTTACACCTGTATATAAAAATATTGTAAACTAATTATTTAACGAGAGTGGAAAAAGGATAGCGAGACAGTGGCAGCATGTTAAAAATATTCGTAAGTAAGCCGTATTTTAGCTTTCCTTTCCTTCAAGAAGCGTTGACAAAGTAGTAAACCGAGTTCTATGAAAATTCTACCACTGTGCACTATACACATAAACAATTGGTATCTATCAAACAACGCAATTCGAACCGTCCATATCCATCTGTAACGCTCTTGATATATTTATACATAGTTGGTGCGTTTGTTAGTCCAAACGGCATACACTTACACTCGTATTGTCCGTGCAGCGTGACGGAAGAGGTATTTGCATCCAAATACGGAACTTGTGTATGAAAACACTTAAAAATAAATTATAAGTAATATGTTTTTATTATAGGTACAATTTGCTGGTACATTAGATAAAAAGTTCAGCTATGAACCCTGCAAGGGCACTGCAATTATAATTCTAAACTAAATTAAGACTAGGGTAATAGACAAGTAACTAAACAGAAATACTTACATTATTTGATACAATACAATGGACCAGTTGCAATAGACCATTGTTCTACAGACCTTAACCTACCGGTTTTTCTGGGTGGGCAAGATTAGATTTAATAAAGATGACTGGTCGAATGGTCATAAAAAATCTTTAGTAAATATGAAACACAAACAAAATTATTACATTCACAACATAAAAACTAAATAGTTTGCGATCAGCCCGTTGGAAAGCTCAATGTATGGCGCTATTCAGATCTGCCTGCAGGGCTCATCTACCAGACAGATCTGTGCTAGCTAGTGCCGTTGAAATTGTGTCTCAAAGGAAGAGTTCTGTATAAATAGATGATATAAGCCGTATGTACAGTTAATACCAAAAATATGTACACAAATATGAACCTAATTTCAATGGGACAAAATGTAAAAGTATGTACATATTTTTGAAGCTGTACTCATTCAACTAGTATCCAATGGGAAACTAGTTGAATCTAAAGCTTATATGACTCGGTAATACGAAAAACAATTGAATGAGTTTCCCAATGGCAGTTACGACATTTATATATGGTACAGAGTTGTGTTATTTATGTGTTTCAAATAGAATTAAGCGGCTTTTACCGCTATTAATTCCAAAACCGTCTGGAGAATTTCGATACAAATGCGGGTTGTTTGTGGAAACTAGAACTTCGGGTTTATTAAAGGTAACCTAATAGTTCTATTGAGAATAAAGTTAAATGTTCACCAGTCATAAGTAGTTGAGTGAGGGAGGTGTTCATAATGATCTTGGCACGATTTTATTATTAAGAGATGTTCTGGAAAAAATATTTTACAATTCGTAAAATATATTTTTTTCAGAAATCACACGACGACAATCTACTAATCGCATCATTCTACTAATCTCAAAAAAAGTATAGCTGTGTACCTATAAAGAGTTCACTCTCCTATATAGCTAGGGATACACGCACAGATGTGTCCGCCGGATGTGTCCGACGGATATGCCCGGCGGACAGATCCGTCCGTGTATGGCGCAAATTGGACACGGATATGTCCGCCAGACGTCTGTCCGCTGTCTGTCCGTTGTCCAATTCGCGCCATACACGGACGGATGTGTCTGTCATATCTGTGCGTATATCCCTAGCTTATCCTCGTAAGGCCCAAGGTCCTACTTGTAGTACTTATTGTCTTCGATGAAATTTGAACCATCCATTCTATTTCCATAGAGTTGCATTTGTTTTGTAGCGTTCGATTTTGAAACAAAATAAAATCGACTCTGTTTCTTTGTGTTCTTGGTTTAAATTTCAGTGGCAAGTTTTCGATTTTTCATTTGTATGGCTGGGCCGCAGGAGGTTATGACTGGAGACAAGGGGAGCGAGCCGGTGTCCACGCACCAGTTTATTGTGTAACATTTTCAATTTTTTCTCGTCGACATTTTAGCGGGCTTTCATTAGCTGGCCTAGTTTGACGGCTTTAACGACGCGTAGGCAATTCGGATGGTGACTAGTTTTTTCAATCTATTCCTATTTTTATGGACAAATTCGATGCCTTGGATTATGGAGTGAATAAAAATTTTAACAAAAAAAGAACCGACTTCACTTAGGATCCGCTATTCCAAGAGGAAGTGACCGAGATGCTGTAAAAAATAGTGAAATCACTATAGGTGTGCCTATAATAGTTGAAGAGTTCCCTCGATTTCTTATGAATCTCATCATCAGATCTGGACCTGGTAACAATGGGACCAACTGTGAAGTATACTCTTTCAAACAAAAAAATAAAAGAGATATACAAGAAAAGAAGGACAGCTATTCATAAAACCTGCCACCATATTTAACGTCAAGGCGCAGGCCTAGGCCTGAAAAGTTATATGAAATCCTATTACAGTTTAATCAAGTTGCTGCGCCCGAAACAGGATACTTCTGAACCGATTACTATTATGAGGAACAATGATTCATTGCATGTTTGAGAAAAAACGGATTTCCCGGCCTCGTATCCTTACCAGGCCTCGCTCCGCTCAGTTTATGTTTGAGTAAAATCCCCATATTCTTGGCTTCTCCAGTAATGTACTGTTAGATAAAGGCCGACTTCCTGACCCTATTAAATTGCATGTAAAGCACAAATAAGATTGCCGGTAGATGAGGGTTGCTGTAAATAGGTTGGCGGGCGGAAAATGTCACTTTTCATTTACGGGACAGATTAGGTTTGGTAAAGTAGTGTAAGTTTAATGAAAATGGAAGCATGTACTGGATAATTCAGAGAATTTATTAAAGTTCACTTTTAGAATTTTTAGAATATTCCATAGGTAAAAAATGACCCGTTTTCAATGAAACTTTACTTAAAATCTTTAGTTGTTTTGTAGTATGTCTACTAAATTAAAATAATTCTCCCTCCCTGTGGAATGAACTGTCGCCTGCGGTATTTCCGGACCGATACGACCTTCAAACTTTCAAGAAACGCGTACTCCTATCTTAAAGGCCGGCAACACGCTTGTGACCCCCCTGGTGTTGCGGGCGTCCATGGGCGGCGGCACTTGCTTACCATCAGGCGATTCGTCTGCTCGTTTGCCTCCTATGTCATAAAAATATAAAAACTGCTCAGCGGTTAACTGGAACAGATCCTTTAAAAGATTTTCGCCATTGTTCAAATGTTATGAATTTTTCCAACTATCGCCGTTTTCATTTGTTTTACATAAAACTGTTTCACTACTACTACCCTTTTTACATAAGATAAAATCTTCAGTATACTATCAAAACAATAACTAGGTAATAAAACTTCAAGCTTCAAGGGACTGCTTTGATTTTTATGATCCAATATTGAAAATAAGCACTCTTACTGAATTTATTCGATATCTTAAGTTATTTAATAGAGGTCTACTTAGGTTTTTTTTAAAGAAAATATTGTACATAAGTATTGAGCAATTTACAATGTGTAAATTTAATACGGGCAAACCTTTATACGGTAATTTATATAGGTCATACTGAACAACTTTCACTATGGAGCCTACCCTGAAATCGCGGTTGTTTTTGCCAAACCAAAACCAATTTTGGAAACCATTATTTTTTTGAGATTTTGGGGTTGCCTCCATAGTGAAACTTGTTCAGTATAACCTATGTAAACCACCGTTGAAAGGTTCGCCCGTATTAAATTTACACACTTGTGTAATGTATACTCAATTGTATAATACGGTTTGTAAGGTACGAAAACCACTCCGAAATTGAGGAACATAGATTTATCGAACGAGCGAAGCGTAAGCGAAACAACTTCTGGCTACTTAGTACGGTACAGGAACAGTTTTGAACTTTTATAATTCACAAGTGCGATTTTCATTTTTAGTTAGAGAATATAATATGATTAGTCATAGTAAAAAATATTTTCTAACAGTTATTGACGATGCGCTAGGTATTATATAGATATTTGTTAATAACGCAAAGAAAAGATTATCCAAATTACATTTTTCTTTACCACACTATTGCATTCAACTATTTCAATATCATCTGTCATTTTATAACAGTTTGGTCAATAGATTATGTGAGCATATTCGTAAACAATTTGTAAAAATATGCGTGACCTTGAATTCTAAACGAACGACAAATGGCTAAGACGACGAATGCTATTGACAAAGCCGTTATAAAATGTGAAGTTATGGAGCAATAATAAAAAGCGATAGTCTGGTAGAGAAAAATAAAACTTGCATAATATTTTCTTTATGCAGCAAACAAATACGTGTATTATACCTAGCGCAATTCTCACAATTGTTAGAAAATATTTGTCATTATTAGTACTTAACGTATTCTAACGGGGCTCTATATACAATCGGACTTGTGAGTTTTGTCATTTTTATAGGTTAAAAAGGCGTTGTTGTACTCCACTAACTGGGACGTATTGGCATTTCAATGGTTTTTCGGTTTCAAGAGTTTGTGCAAAGATAACTTTAGTAATGTTTTGAATGAAATTTGTTGGTGTTGTAGCAGAGATACATGAAATGTGAGTTCGTTTATGAGCTGGATCGATCGAGGGGTTGTGGATTTAGAAGACGAAAAAAAAATCTTCATATGGGTCTTGTTATATTGGTCAACTCGTTTGCAAGTAAATCGCGAGTACTCAGTTCGAGGCGGACTACTAGTTTAAAATACCATTACCACATTATTTGGTACTTACCATTTGTTAGTATCGAACCAAACCGTAAAATACCTAACTAAAATAAGATTTTACGTCACTCTGGGCGCTAAGTGAGATTTACCGCCCTAGGGCGCAGCGGAAAATCTCAATTCACACCCAGGAGAAGACGTAAAATTATGTACGTCCCACGGGCGGTAACAAGGAAGGCCTCAGATCGCTTTGTTTATGGCCCTTACCTTCGGTTCGGGCCACAAATGCCAACGATCTGAGCCCTTCTTTATTTTACCGCCCTAGGTACGTAATGTACTATTATTTCATACAGAAGGTAACCGTCATTAAAATCGAAACTCAGCGCAACTGAAAACCAATCTTATTTGTCATTCAAAGTAACGTATTTTTCCAGAGCAGCAATTTATGTCAAATGAAATGCGACGAAATCAATATCACCCTTATTTATCATAGATTTAAGGTTCATTTTCCAATAAAAACTGCTAGTAATACATCATAAGAAGCTCATAATTCGCCAATAATTTCTGGAGCGCTCGCAGATAAGCCGGGAGATCATTTTTCATATAATATTGAATTATTTAATATCTATAAGTAATTTTTGGTTGAAATATTGGTTTGGCAAGTTATTGGGGTCGGAGGATGTCGTTTATCATTTGATAGTAGATATTAAAGTGTCTAAAGATATATTGCAGTAAGTATTTATAGTTGAGCTACGGATTCTCGAACGCTGTGGGTTCAATCTCGGCTTCAATTCTTTTTTCACCCCTACTATTCGAAAAAGGGTAGGGCATAGAGCAAAAGTGACTTTAGATCCCTCTGCGATTTGTTGCCCGTTTACAGGGAGCAAAAGTGACTTTTGATCCCTCTACGACTATATGACGGATTAGGATTAGGCAAAAATACTAGGATTAGGTTATGGAGCGAACCCCAGGATAAATGGAGACGTGGCAAAAAACTGGGACAAATGGAATGAACATTTATTACAATGATACTCGTACACCCATTAGTTAGTTGTTTTTAGTGATTACTGCAAAGTTTAAGGAAATAATCCCACTTAACTAACTTCAGCTATTGTCCAAGCAGTTGCGGTGGCCATTGTCAAGTAAATATCAGATAAAGTGCAAAACAAGCGGAGTGGCAATTAGTTAGAAAGTTGAGACGTTGAGACAACCTGCGGTTTCAAAGGCGGTAGAGTCGACGACAGTTTAAAAAATTGGTCATTTAAAAAGAAATGATTGAATCTCTCATGAGACTCTTTTATGTTTATTATTTTTTAATAACAGGATAATAAAATAGAATCACAATAAAAACTATCACATTACTTATGTCATGCGACAATATCTAGGGTTACATGCACAGATGTGCCCGCCGAATTTATCCAGCGGATATGCCCGGCAGATAGATCCGTCCAGAATCCATAAAATCATCTAACATTTAGAGGACACAGTTCAAGTAAGAAAGAATATCAAATACAAATACAAATAATTTATTGTACGAAAGTGAGTATAGAAAATGATATACAGTTACATATAGTTTTGTCCATGTTTGGCGCTATTCAGATGTGTCCGCAGACAAATCCGTGTCGTGTCCGATTCGCGCCATACATACACGGATCTGTGCGCCGGGCATATCCGCCAGACAAATCCGGCAGGCAGATCTATGCGTGTATCCCTAGCTAATTACCCAACGACAGGCCGGCTAGCGCTGTACAGTCACCATCAGATGTATCGGAGCGGCCAAGGTGGTCACAAATATGTATACACAATATGGTCACAAATATATATGTCACAAAGTATAATAAATATGGTCACAAATATAGTGCATGCTCAGATGTTTTTGAGTACTTTGGCCACTCCGTTATATTTGATGGCGACTGTACCTATATATATTTAGCCGTGCGATGGCCAGGTCTGTTTATTATAAAAATATCTATAGACGTCTAATATTGAAGTAGTCACAATGAAAATGTCATTATTACTGATTGAATACTTTGGACACCGCACCGGCTTGGTTCGCGATGGCAATCGCGAAATCCTGAATTAATATATCCTGAAATCGCGGTAGCGGCCGGTAGGCGGCAGAACCAACTTTTTTGAATTGCACTTTTGTTTCTCACTGGCACCTGTGGTTGATTACTAAATCTTAAGACCTTACTGTAAGACCGACCAATCAGCGCACGAGAAGCTTTTACATTTCACATTATGGCGGTTTTACGTCGATAGATTATAATCTCCCGTAATGTAATGCGTTAAGGGGCTACTTTGAAAAAATAAAGGTTTTTTCAAGCGCTCTAGTGACTAAACGGGAAAAGGGACTGAATTTATTTTCGAATATATATTATTAGACTATATACTCTAGTTTTTGGCACAAGCCGAAACACGATTGCTGAAAGTTGCCTCGATAGAAAAAAAATCCGAAGTTGGGTCCCTTTTCCCCTTATTGTTCAATATAACTAAGTAAAAAATATGGTATTCTGGTTTATCTAAAAAGTCACAGAAGCAAAATTGGACAAAACTTTATAAATTCGCTTATTTATCGTAGTTTGGTCAAAAAATCTGATCCTTAAGAGCGCTGCATCTCTTTCTTTCGTGCACGGGAGCCATAAACGTATCTCTAACGGATGGGCGTGGCTTGTCCGAATCAAGGAATGGCCTTAAATTGTAAACAATATGTTACGATTCACAGTTTTTCGATAATTTACAATCTCGTGATTAGAAAATAACAGATGTCCGTCTCACCTGCAAGATACCGTCGCTGCTTGTGCTAACCGTGCTGATAAATAATAGCGAAACCCGTTTTGATAATAAAATTATTTTAATTAAATCGTCTCTACTCCATCCTCTGTTCCCTAACCGCGATATTAAAATAATTTGCGGACAGACAATAGTTAGGGAACTCCATAAAATCGTACAGTTTATTCCCGAGTTGGGCAGAATTAATTAAGTAATAATTTAGACGTTTCGGGTAATTCACTTAGTTAATTAGAGGAGGAGGGTGCTAGTGAGGATACTTGACTGTTTTTATTGTGTTATAGTAGTCATGACTCATGAACACGATATAAAATAATAATTTAAAACAAAAAAGAACTGACTTTACTTAGGATCCGCTATTCCAAGAGGAAGTGGCCGAGTTGCTGAAAAAATTGTGAAATCACTATAGGTATGCCTATAATAGTTGAAGAGTTCCCTCCATTTCTCCAGGATCCCATCATCAGATCTAGACCTGGTGACAATGGGACCAACTGTGAAGTATACTCTTTCAAACAAAAAAAGAAATTTCCAAATCGGTCCAGCCGTCTTCGAATAATCGGTAAACACACATTAAGTACTTTACCCGTGCCACTGTCTTTGCCTTCTAGCTATATGTATAATCCCTTGATCGATCCTGCTCATATACAAAATCTCAAATTATATGTATCTCTGCTACAACCACAACAATTTTCACAAAGATCAGAAAAACGTTACTAAAGTTAGCGCGGAACAAACGCAAAATCAAAAAGCCATCGAAATACCGAGACTACTCAGTAAGCCAGGTGACAGTTGTGTTGTATCCCAAGTTGCTTCGCTTACGGCGCTCGTTCGATTATGAAATGCATACAATTTTAATTTCAATATACACGGAAAAAAATCTTCGTCAAAGACAAATCCTCTTGGTTAAGACAATATTGTTTCGTATATAGGAAACAATTTGCCTAGAAAGTGGTCTTGACTCAAGTAAAATTACTTTATTCAAGTAAGTTATATCTTGGGCTCATCATCAGTCGTTCCCTCAAAGCTGAGGATCGTGTCATCATGTCCTTCTGTTGAAGATCAGGTTCCTCCACAGGCTTCTATCCCTTGCTACGCACATGGCTTCTTGCAGTTTTAATTGCATGGGTGCAGTAATTTGGGCACACCATCTTGCAGGGGGAGGGCCTCTAAGTCTCGTGCCTTCAACTTTTCCCGTCATTATAATTCTCTCCAAGCTATCCGCGGAGCGTCTTGAGAGGTGTCCGAAGTATTTGAGTATGTGGTCCTGGCACGTCGTCGACAACCGGCTTTTTATGCGTAGCTCTTATCTTGGGCTAAAGATATATAAATAGTCCAAGACAACATTTCATCATTATTATCATCTCACCCATAAGACGTCCACTGCTGAACATAGGCCTCCCCTTAAGGGGGGGGTTGCCATACGCGCCACGCTTGGTGGCAGGCGGGTTGGCGCGCGCAGTTTTTTGTTTATTGTTTGTAGGGTTTCGGAAGATGCTGCTGCCCATCTCCCGGTATATTCCCTTAGCAGACTCCTACTGCAACCACGGGACGATATGGTGGGGGACAATTCTAAGGCCGGGCACCCCATGGAAAAAGACAATATTTACATATGTTTAAACAATATTATTCCTGCATTGGTATTCTTGGCTAAAGACATGCTTTTTCTCCGTGTGCCTGCCTCGTTGCCTTAATTTACTTTTAAAACTCCATTGTCTACTCCCATTTATTCATCATTATAGCGAGTTAAGGTAATTCATTACAATCATTGAAAAACTTGGTAACAAAATAGAAAAGTTACCTCCCGTGGGAAGCTTCGAGGAAATACGGGACGTTTCGTTCGAGTACAAACTTTGTATTTGAGCACCGGTTTTCCGGTATTTGTAGAAAGAAAAGGTAACCTTATTTTTTAATATTCAAGTCACCTGTATGTTTTGTTTGAATTGTATTTTATATCTGTATAGATACCTGAAATAATTCAAAGGTGCATAAAGTCCCCACGAATAATTGTTGAACATACCTATTACATAAAAACGATTATTGAAGGGAGAATACCAAATGGAAGAGACCGAGGAAGACCAAGACGTGCATTTCTAGACCAAGCCAAAGAAAAAGCCAACATTATGACGTATCAAGAGCTAAAATCATTAGCGGAGAACAGGACTGAATGGCGATTACTCCACCGACAAGAGCAAGGCTCTTAAGATGATGATGATGATACCTATTAAGTGAGTACCTAAGTAGATATTCTGTATTGCACTAAAATACAAGAATAATAAAAATAAACATTACACGGAGAGAAAATTTTTACTACAAATAAGTAAAAAATAGTAATTCCTAGGACAAGTAAACGTTTACTAAAAACAAGGAAACTTTTACCAAAAACAAGTAAACGTTTACTAAAAACAAGTAAACTTTACTAAAAACAAGGAAACGCGTACATGTTTTTAGTAAACGTTTACTTGTTATAAGTAAATTGTTTACTTGTCCTTGGAATTACTATTTTTTACTTGTTTCTAGTAAAAATTTCTCTCCGTGTACAATAAACCTAAAAAATTGGTAACAACAGGCGGTCTCATACACTAAAAAGCGAATATGATTCCTGTGGATACGTATTTTTTTGGGCATAACCCTATTTTGTCCTTTTATCATTTGTCATATTATAGCTAGCTTTTGTAGCTTTGTTTTATCGCATATAACGTCAACTGCTAATACTTGGCCTACGATGCACAACTTTTCCTGGCTTGAAAAATGTGGTTTTCTTTCTCAAACAGCTTTTATCTTATTCCTGAGATGGGATAATGACGGCCATCTCAGGAAAAATATATAAGCTGTTTTGTGAAGAAAACCATGTTTTTCAAGCCAGGAAAAGTTGTGCATCGTAGGCAAAATTATAGCCTTTAGCTAGGGATACACGCACAGATGTGCCCGCCGGATTTGTCTGGCGGATATGCCCGGCGGACACATCCGCCCACGTATGGTGCGAATTGGACACGAATTTGTCTGCGGACACATCTGAATAGCGCATACATGGACGGATCTGTCCGCCCGGCATATATACCGGACAAATCCGGCGGGCACATCTGTGCGCGTATCGCTTGCTTTTGACGGTACTTAAACAAGTACGAGCATACAAACGATATTGGAAAGATCTAGAATTTTCCTTGTGTCCAACGTATTGTTAGATACAAGAATTTCCTCCGTGGCGGAACTTTAAAAACAGGCGGATGCATATCTAGATGGGAATTGTACTGTACAGTACAGTTGGCAAAATTATTATCGTGTACATTTTAAAATATGTACACTGCAGAGTAATTGGACACATCAGACTGGCCTAGGGATTGAATATACCTACCGGTATTTTCTTCATGCAAGAAGACCATTATTAATACATTATTTTTTCGGTTCTTTGGTTCTCTATTTAATTTTTAATCGGACCACATAATAATTCAGAGTTATTACGTAAATTATAGAAGCCTACAAAAATAGCATAAACTAGTAGTCCGCCTCGAACTGAGAACTCGCGATTTACTTGCAAACGAGTTGACCAATATAACAAGACCATAAGGAGGATTTTTTTTCTCCTTCTAGCTCCATAACCTGTTGATCGATCCTGCTCATATACGAACTTACAAATTTTATGTATCTCTGCTACAGCCCCAAGAAACTTCATAAAGATCAGAAAAACGTTACTAAAGTTATCGTCGGACAAACTATCGAAATCAAAAAGCCATCCAAATGCCGAGACGTCCCAGTAGCCAGGTGACAGTTCGTTCTGGAGTTGTTTGTAAGAACTCACTTCGCTTACGCTCCGCGAGTTCGATTAATTGAAAATATTGGGATACATTTGGATGGTAATCCCTTAGGCTATTGTGAAAAATCGGATCTAATTTCAATAAAGCCTAGTTTTTCGAAGCGGTTCGACGGTCAGATGGCAGTCGTTTTCGTAAAAACTAACGGCTACGCCAGACTTTGGGATTAAGTTGCCGAGCAACAATCTCAAAATAAAAATCACAAATTAATAAATGTGGCCGTCCCACATTGATTAAATTGTGATTTTGTATATTACAATACACTGGGATCTCCCCCTCCAGCTTTATTTAAGTCAACTTAAAATATTCTAAAAATACATTTCAGGACTAGGGATTGCAATCCAAAATTTATACCAAATCCGGCCGGATCCGACACTATTTTGGTACCTACCTGATTGCATTCCTTATTCAGAACACTATATAAAATATTTAATTTATAAATCTAGAAAGCACATCTTGAGAAGATTCTAAGTGTTATGGTCACAATTAAAAGTATAAATATTATGAAAATGAAGTCAACTGTACCAGCTTTAATATATATGTCGTGGGAGTGAACGGCCGTTTGTCTCCGATTCAGAATGCAGTTCCGAGCGTGGCGCAATTTTCGCGCAGACAGACATGCATACACTCTTCATGAGGTCATGCGTTATTCAATAGTGGATTTATAGTGCTCGTTTTCTAGACACAGGAATATTACTGGGGAAGTACCATACTGAAAATCATAGCCAAATATAGCATAGCATAGCACTAGACCCTACTCATAGTGCTGTGTTCAAGGACCACAACCGGTTACCAATGAAGGGGTGGTATTAGATCGGGTATTTGATACGGTGGTTTTTACAAACCCTATCAACTCGGTAAGCACATCATTCGCTTACCCAAAGGTAAGCGCTTACCGAATCAAAAACCCCCACTGAGGTTACCCTATCGAGTGTTTTTAGAATGCGATCAAGCTATTGTAAACTCAAACATTAAGACGTTCGATAGGGAAACCATATTGAATATGGTTAACCCTATTAAAACGGTAACCGTAACGATAGGGTAACGCTATCATGTGACACCTCGTACATAGGTTACATAGGCTACGGAAGTTGGAGATCCCATCTTAATCATTTTGCTGAGGTCCAAAATATTGGCCCTAGATGGTATCCTGCCTTTTCGCCGAATGTTGCATTGCCGTATTTCACTTGCCAACCAACTTTTCGCAGAAGTTTCATTTGGCTGAACAACTTTTACCAAATAATTATTTCGTAACCATTTCAATTCCCAACCCCACAGTTGGGGAATGAAAATTAGTTAGGTTGGATTATGTAAAGTTGGGAAATGAAATTCGGCTAAATGAAACTTCTGCGAAAAGTTGGTTGGCAAGTAAAATTCGGCAATACAATATTCGGAGAAAAGGCAGAGAACCATGGGCCTCTCTTACTTTTAATCTAACTTGTCGTTTCCAATTCCATGTAGGTATTATATCATTTATATATTTTTCAATATTTATTGTACAGTCGACGTCAAAGATATCGTTACAGACAAAGTTACAAAAATATGTTTACGCGACTTTATGGCTAAGACAATAAAGTCGTGTAAACATATTTTTGTAACTTTGTCCGTAACGATATCTTTGACGTCGACTGTACACCAAAAATATTACTGTATCCCTGTTTTTAGGGTTCCGTACCCAAAGGGTAAACACGGGACCCTATTACTAAGACTCCGCTGTCCGTCCGTCCTTCTCTCCGTATGTCATTAGGCTGTATCTAATGAACCATGATAGTTAGACAGTTGAAATTTTCACAGATGATGTAGGTTTTTCAGTTGCCGCTATAAGAACAAATACAAAAAAAATGGAATAAAATAAATATTTAAGAGGCCCCCCATGCAACAGACATGATTTTCTTGCCGTTTTTGACTGAGGAGCCGAGCGTAGCGAGGCGACGAACGTCTCCGTTTTCACTGGTACGACGATTTGGCAAATTGATGTGTGTGTATTGGTTGGTTGGTTGGTCAGTGTCGGTCTAGAGGTCGCATTTTTCATCCGATTTGGATGAAACTTGGCATGTACGTTCCTTGATTTATTCGCCAAAAATCGTCGAGACATTTTTTTGATTGGGGGGAAAATGAGGGGGGAAAGGGGTTGTTGTATATTTACTAATTATTCGTAATAAATAAGAGCATATTATTTATGTTATTTTATTGAAGTTGACATTGACTTTTACATTTGAGTGATTATTTCTTTAACAGCACTAGACACAGAGGTTGGTATATATATAACAGGGGTGAAGTTTGCTATCGCGTTATTTATGGACGGATTTCAATCATTTTCGGGTAAAAGGTCAAGCCCACACTTCCTTAGAGGTTGTTGAAAAAAAATCGCTTCGAGGGAGGGGGAATGGGGGGGTAAAAGGGGGGAAATGCTCCGAAGTCTACAAGTTCACAGAACTACTAGTTATAGATGATGATACGGAATCCTTCGTGAGTAAGTCCGACTCACACTTGGCCGGATTTTTTTATTATATTATCATTGCATATATGTTTTTATAGCAAATGAGGAATTTGAGTTTGAGTTTGAAATATTGGTTTGTTTTTCTTGCGATTATATGGAATAAATTTATGAAAGAAAATTTTTTTTTACCAAACTTAACTTTGGAATATCAAAAGCTTGAAATACCAAAGGTTTTCTTTTATACAGCTTAAGCTAGTACCTAACCCATAAAGGATGATAATCAACTCAAATTGGACGAGTCGAGACTAGTAAAGAAGGAATTTACAACTGGTGCCCCAGATTATGTCCTGGGTGATTTTGGACAAGATGTTGGTGGCTTGTGTCCACTGTCGTACGATACGGCAGTTCTGGAAATAAATGCAAGGGGAAACGATTCGAAACTTAATACGGTATAGTACATTGGATGCGGACAGACTCAGACATCTATGATATTTATGCAAAACCTTTGATTATTAAACCAACCGGATGCGACACGCGCTCTCATTTCTATCGGAAAAAGTCTGCTGTTTTTTTGCGGGGGAGGGGAACGTCAAATGTATGCGAAACGTCAAAATAGCCACGTCAAATAAACGTCAGTCCATACAATGAGTATGACCACTGGTCATACATTTTCGGCAAAGGGGAACACCTGTCAATGGCCACTCCGCTTGTTGTAAAGCTCTAAGTGCAAAACTCCTGCTACCATTGTCAATATATACTGCCATTTCCCTGAAAATATTGCCGAATTTCACTTGCCAACCAACTTTCGCAGAAGTTTCATTTGTACGAATAAATACCAAACAATTATTTCGCAATCATTTCATTTCCCAACCCCATAGATTGGAAATGAAAATTACCTACTAGGTTGGGTTAGCTTAGGTTGGATTATGCAAAGTTGGGAAATGAAATTTAGCCAAATGAAACTTCTGCGAAAAGTTGGTGGCCAGTGAAAATCGGCAATACAATTGTCGGCGTAAAAGCAGAGAACCTAGAGGTGATTTTTGAGATTCGAGCGCTCGAATGTGACATTTACAATTAACTCTGTCTAAGATGATATGGTGTTTTAAAAATAACAACGGTACAAATTTAACATGATTATTTAAATTACTAATTTCATCCGAAAGCAATGTCGACAAATTGTGTCCAATTAGTTTCGAGTTTTTTTTTTAATTCGAGCGCTCGAATCTGAAATATCACCATGAGTTATGACATGGAAGTTTTCGAGAATGAGTTTCAAGTGTTGCATCTTGCTTGTAACATATTAGTGTAAACGAAATGCACACATAGAAAATTCGTTACTCGTTAACGAAAAATGTCAATGTTAAACTCATGGTAGCCGTACGGTTCCCTAGACAATTGTCGTGGGGTAGTGGAGCCGCGCTAAACGGCGTGCCCATCGGAGCAGCGATTTGCCCGGACCGTAATAAACCGTACAATGGGGGTTTACTGCCGCCATCCGGTTTTTACCGGGCCCGCTAATAAGCTACACGATTTGCAAGAGCCGTGGTAAAAATGCTTTGAATCCTTAGAAATGTGGAAAGTCTGAGCTTCTTTTTAACCGACTTCAAACAAAAAAGGACGAGGTTCTCAATTCGACTGAATTTTTTTTTATCATATTTTATTTTGTATGTATGTTACTCGATATCTCCGTGAATCGTGAACCGATTTTCAATTTTTTTTTTAATCGAACAGGTATAACCCCTAGATGGTCCCATTGTCACCAAGTCGGGGTCTGATGATGGGATCCTGGAGAAATCCAGGGAACTCTTCAACTATTATAGGCACACCTATAGTGATTTCACTATTTTTTACAGCAACTCGGCCACTTCCTCTTGGAATAGCGGATCCTAAGTGAAGTCTGTTCTTTTTTTGTATTAAATTATATATACCTAACTTGTTCTTTGTGAGATGTATTTACATTGATTTTATACGATTTTAAAAGCCTTTTTTTTAGGGTTCCGTAGCCAAAATGGCAAAAACGGAACCCTTATAGTTTCGCCATGTACGTCCGTCCATCCGTCCGTCCGTCCGCGGTCTAGCTCAGTGACCGTTAGCACTAGAAAGCTGAAATTTGGTTTGAATATTATTATGTGCATTAACCAAGCCGACAAAACGGTAGAATAAAAACGCGAAAAATATATTTTGTTAGGGTACCTCCCGTACACGTGAAGTGGGGGCGAAATTTGTTTTCGTTCCAACCAAGTTGTGTGGGGTATAGTTGGATAGGTCTTTTAAAAAGAATTAGGGTCTTTTAAAACAGTTTTTGGATAAAACTAATACTTTCGGAAATAATAGCTCCGAAAGTTTAAAACAGGGCGTCCCCCCTCCATCTAACTTTTGAATCGTGGGTCCTAAAATTTTGAAAAAAATCATGAAGCTGAGGCCTAATGAGTACCTTCAATGAAAACTATATTGAAATAAATCGGTTGAGCCGTTTTTGAGTTATCATCCAAAAACCCATAGTGAAAGGACGTAAGTAAAAATGACGTAAGCGCCGCCAAATTTCCCGTAAGAAACGACCTTTTGAATTAATGGTCTCAGTTTACGGAACCCTACACTGAGCATGGCCCGACATGCTCTTGGCCTGTTTTTTGATCAGAGGCCCGTTTTCGACATTTGCTAGAAAGGGACTTTCGCTTGTATTACAAGTTACAAGCTTTTGGCAAATGGCCCTAGGCCATAGTTTAGTATCGATAAATTTTATTCAAGTATATCAAAAATTTTGTACACATCCGTGAATTAAAACAAATGGTGCATAGGTACGGCCGACGTCAAAAATATGTTTACACTTTTGGAACTTATTACAAAGGAGTAAGGTGCAAAAGTGTAAACTTATTTCTGACGTCGACTGTACATAGTCCCCAAAAAGCTGTACAAGCTCAAGACAAAACGTTTACACATTCTCAGGAACCTCCAGACACCATATCGCGAATAGCCTTAGACATAGGTACAGTCAGCATCAAAAATATGTATACATTTCGGCACTCATGTCTGTGGGATAGGACTCAAATTCGTATACATATTATTGATGCTGACTGTACAACCACCTGGCTAATAACGGTCCAGGAAGTCCAAAAAGAAGCAGACATTAATCCAGATATCGCTCAAAATTGCCAAGAATGGAGAAAACGGACAAGGAGAGCCGACTCCAGATCCGTGATCTCTGCCTACCCCTTTTGGGATATAGGCGTGATTGTATGTATGTATGTATGAGTATGCAGCAATGCAATGAATAAAATAAGCGTGATTATCGCAGAAACACTTATACAATGAGAGGAGGCCATGATCCAGCAGTGGGACGTATTTAAGTTAGACTCGGATGATGTTGGAGTTATTATTTAACTTTGACTGTTCGCTTAGTAGAAGTTGCTGAAACCTAGCAAGTTAAACTTGACCTATTTCTGAGTCTCTTTGACACTTACTATTTTGAGGAAGGGTACAGTCGGCAAAACTATTCGCATTACCCTTTGAACGCTGTACGCGTGCTTAGTGAATATGATTCACTCCAACCATCTGGCTAATAACGGTCCAGGAAATCCAAAAAGAAGCAGACAATAATCCAGACATCGCTCAAAATTGCCAAGAATGCAGAAAACGGACAAGGAGAGCCGACCCCAGATAATGGAAATGATAACGATAAATAAATAAGCGTGATTATAGCAGAAAGACTTATATAATGAGAGGAGGCCATTACCCAGCAGTGGGACGTATTTAAGTTAGACTCGATGATGTTGGAGTAATTATTTAACTTTGACTGTTCGCTCAGTAGAAGTTGCTGAAACCTAGCAAGTTAAACTTGACCTAATTCTGAGTCTCTTTGACGCTTACTATTTTGAGGAAGGGTACAGTCGGCAAAACTATTCGCATTACCCTTTGAACGCCGTACGCATAGTTAGTGATTATATAAGCCACAAATGCTTGTTCTTCGGGTATTATTTAGTTGCCCAAGGATCAAATATTCAAATGATGACCTCGTGATATTGGTCTCTAAAATAGAATATATATCTAAATTAATTAATAAATAAGTTTTAGGACAATTTTATACAAATCAACCTAGTCCCACAGTAAGCTCAATAAGGCTTGTGTTGTGGGTACTAGGCGACGATATATATATAATAGATAGATATAGATAAATACTTAAATACATAGAAAACAAGCATAACTCAGGAAGAAATATCTGTGATAATCACACAAATAAATGCCCTGACCAGGATTCGAATCCGGGACCTCCTGCATCATGGGCAGGGTCACTACACAGATAGAAAAAATCTCTTCAACCAAAGAAACCTATTTGAATCAAGAGATATCCAGTTTCCCATATAAGGAAAAAATAAAATTCTTTATTTTAAGATATAAAATGTTTCAAAGTTTATTACTTAACCTAATAAATTCAATACTTTATCCGAGATATAAAAATCTTCTTTTTAAAATAGCTTAATATTCTCACGAAGGGCGTTTGAATTTTGTTTTTGTATTGTATTTTTTTTAAATTGAACTTTATGTGTCTTAGTGCAATACATAAAGAACTTAAGCCAAGAAACTTTGTTTCTTGGATGAAGACTCATAGTTTAAATTGAGAATTGAATTTCTCCACGGAAACAAGAAATCGCATTAGTTCAAGAGCATGTGTTACTTGATGTAAAATTCGATATTTTCACACCAAGATCTAAAATTTCTTGGCGTATGAAATCGATTACTTGAAACAAACAATAACATTTTCTAAGGCGGTTATCACACTGGCGCGGATCCGCATGCGGCACCGGTGCGCGAGCGAGATAGCGCTCAGCATGTGTATAGCGCTATCTCACTCGCACACCGGCGCCGCATGCGGATCCGTCGTCAGTGTGATAATCGCCTTAGTGTCTCAGTGCACTACTTAAAAACCTAGTAGCAGAAACTGTGTTTCTCGGGACTAATCCCAAGAAAGGAAGTTTAACTAAAAGTAGATAATACAAATATAAATTATGATTATTTATATACTCACAATTTATAATCGTATTAACTAGAGCTGAGATTGCTATTGTGAATCTCAAATAAGCCCGGGTAAAGCGCGGAGGGTCATGAAGTTACGTTGAACAAACGTTCGCGTGTTCTAACCTACACGCAGAGACATCTATTGATGCGCAGGGTAACTAACGTCCAAGATTTAAATGTTTCAAAGCAAAAATTATGTGCTTCTTCTTTGGAATAGCTGTGGCTCTTGATTGTAAGTTGAAAACATCAAAGCAAAAATTAATCTCTCTTGCCTAAAAACTTAAAAATCTCAAATCTAACTTTTGGTGCTACTTCTTTAAATTAGCTTTGGCTCTTAGCTGTAGATTGAAAACATCAAACCAAGAACTAATCGATCTTACGTAAACACATAAAACTCTTAAAGGAAAATGTTGGTGCGTTTTTGCCGTAAATAATTATTATCTTAACTCAAATCATTACTATTCGCTTTAAAAATAGGTAAAGTTAAAGCTAAATAATTTTAAATCTTCTTTTAAAAATCATGATATTTTTAACTCAAGTCATGTTTATTGGTATAAGGTATTTATTACTCTCTTTAAGAAACCGCGTGCAAGAGAGTTTTGCGTTTTGAATTAAGATATTATTTCTATCTGTGTACCAAGTAGGCTAGGAGGCCGTTAATATTTATGCCGATGATAATGCAATTTTATTGTACTTTATCACCTTGACAATAGAGGCGTTGTTCAGACTGTACGGCCTTGATGTCTGGAATGGAATATGGTGGAAATGAAACTAATAGCTGACAGCCATTCTGCCTAGCGATGACAGTTATTGGGGAAGCATCATACTAATATGTTACACATACATGTTAGTGAATGTTCAAAAGTGTATATGTTTTTGACGTCGACTGTACCTACCAGCATATTATGTTACCATATTAATAATTAAGTAACTGTTCATGTAATATACACATAAAATTAATACAAAAAAAAACTAAAAATAGTTAAAACTAAAAATTAAAACTAAAAATTTAAAATTAAAACTATAAATATAGAATAAGTGAATGTTATATACTTCGATATAGAAGGTAAAGGCTGGCTGCCTAATTTAAAGAAGATTTCATTTGATTTTAAGAAATTGAAAATCATAAACAAGAATTCTATAGTGCAGTATTTGCATTTTTAATGAATTTAATTATAACAAACAATTCCTTGTGACTTCGATATTTTTTGAATTAACTTTGCCTCTATGAAGAGTTCTTGTATACATTTTTATAAAAAAAAACACACAGAACGACAAAAAAAAAGTTTTTTTTTTCAAATTATATAGTTTATAAATATGCTCAAATCTAACGTTAAAAGTACCTATAGTGATTTAAAAATCCATACACACAGATTTAAATATTACTTACCTCAGGAAATCTTACTATATAAAGTTCATGCTAGGTTATAGTTTTAAGGAATCCAAATGTATTTTAGTAGTAGTAGTATTAGTAAACACTTTATTGTACAGTCGACGTCAAATATATGTTTACACTTTTTCACCTTACGCCTTTGTAATACGGTGCAAAAGTGTAAACATATCTTTAACGTCGACTGTACACAACATAGTAAATAAAAACAAATATTACAACGAAATTGTTGGTACAGAGGCCCTTTAAAGGGATCTCTTCCAGTTAACCTTTGAGTAGTATAATTTCCTCGTACTGAAAATGAAAAGTAAAGTGTTTACATCGAGTAAAAGGCAACCATTTAACCTGAACTATTAGTGCTAGTAGGCTATATCTCGTAGTTAATGGGTATCTAAGGGTCCAATCCATTTACTATTGTACATACATAAACTACATAAAGCCTATTTTAAGGTACCTACAAACGGGTACCTACAAAACGATGACTCATATTTAAGCCCGCACTATATTAACCGCTGTCCCAAACACGTCTGGCTAATTACTTAACCAGCGGGTAAAGGGTTACACCTGTGTGCGATTATGACTATACAGGGTGACATTGTAGCATGTGTACTACATGTAGTACATTTATTACGCTGTGATGTTAGAGTATAACATCACAGCGTAATAAATGTACTACATGTAGAAGCGCTGGTAGCCTTGCGGTAAGACGTCCGACTTTCAATCCGGAGGTCTCGGGTTCAAACCCCGGCTCGTATCAATGAGTTTTTCGGAACTTATGTACGGAATATCATTTGATATTTACCAGTCGCTTTTCGGTGAAGGAAAACATCGTAAGGAAACCGGACCTAATCACTAAAAGGCCTAGTTTCCCCTCTGGGTTGGAAGGTCTGATGGCAGTCGCGTTCGTAAAAACTAGTGTCTACGCCAATTTATGGGATTAGGTTGTCAAGCGGACCCCAAGCCGGGATAAACGCTAGAAGGAAGAGCTGTGATGTTAGAGTATAAACTTAGACAATTCCACCAAAATTTAAGACAAAACACTTTTATTGAACAATTCAGGCAAATGATCCATATATCCGGAGTTAAATACTTAATCACAATGAACATCATACGACCAAGACGTTTTTAGACCGAATTTTTGTCATAATCCTGAAAAAAAAACTTTAAACGCCCTATGCCCTGCCCTTTAAACTGATCAAATGCCTGAGCTATTGTAAAAATACTTAATCAAGAGGTGTGCCTATAATATCATCATCATCATCATCTCAGCCATAAGACGTCCACTGCTGAACATAGGCCTCCCCTTTAAGGGGGGGTTTGCCATACGCGCCACGCTTGGCAGGCGGGATGGCGCGCGCAGTTTTTTTTTTTTATTGTTGTATAGTCGGTTGAAAATAGAATGAGAGCGTTTTATAATACTTATATCATAGAATAAAATATATAATAGATGGCCATAGTCGTAGAACTTTTTGAGACTCCAAGTTTTTAGCTCCACCCAGTCCAGAGCGACCTAAAGATGGTCAAAATGTAAGAGGAAATGTCACCTGCACTGCTACTCCACTTAGTAACAAATAGCGTATTAGTAGTACACTAGTAGCTACTAGGTGGAGTAGCAGTGCAGGTGACATTTCCTCTCACAATTTCGGTATCTTTAATAGGGGGCTTTCGGACAGAGGGCGCAATTGACTTGAGCTTCAAAAAGTTCTTAGGCTGTGGTCGTCTATATCGCTATTTTGGTGATGTTAATTGTGCACTGCAATAGTTCACGTTACTATGCATTTCGCACTTAGCGAATCAGTTTCTATATAACCTAGTTATATGTACGTGTAACACAAGCGCATTGAACCCGGATAGTTACTGGCGTGTAAGTAATGGGTTATGTTACACTTATGTTTATACTACTAAGTAATAACGTAGGTACGTCTGTTATATGTTTTGCTAGACTAAGCCATGTGCAGACAAAATGTATACCGAACAAAATAATATCATGTAAAATTGATGGCGAAAACTAACAATATCAACCCTTTAAAACTGTAAAAAAAATCTGTTAAAAGGATTTATCTGAATTTACTAACTGCTTGTATATAATGTATCTAGCTGATGAACTAGTACACGGAAAAAAACGCTTCCGGGATATTCTCAATCCAAAACATTATTATTTTCTTGAAAATATTTCCTCGTGACAAGTATTTATTTGTACTGATTTAAACTCACACGATTTTCACTCATTATTTCGACAAAACACGGGACTTAATCGCGTACACTTACTTTTAATTTTCCTGACGTTTCGAGCGTGTCATAACGCTCGTGGTCGCAGGCAGACTGGCGAGGAATCGTATCAGCATCTCCTAGCCGCGCGGGTTTTTCGAACTACCCGCACTTGGTCTTGATTATTCACATTTACAAATTAAAAGTTTTTTATTTGTAAGTATTTTTATAAATTAAAAGTAAGTGTACGCGATTAAGTCCCGTGTTTTGTCGAAATAATAAGTATTTATTTTCCGGAAGCTTTTTTTTCGTGTAGTCCGCCTCGAACGAAAAACCCGCGATTTCCTTGCAAACGAGATGACCAATATAACAAGACCCATATGATGATTTATTCGCACCTTCTAGCTCCATGATCTTGATCCTGCTCATATTAGAAAATTTTGAGTATATCTCCTACAGCTTCATCAAATTTCATGAAGATCAGAAAAACTTTACTGAAGTTATCGTTGAAGAAACTCCCAAAATCAAAAAGCCAACGAAATGCCGAGACGTCCCAGTGGCCAGAAGTTGTTTGTAAGAACTCACTTCGCTTACGCTCTCGTTTGTTCGATAAGAACTCGCTTCGCATACGCTCCCGCTTGTTCGAAGAGCTCGCTTCGCATACGCTCCCGCTTGTTCGAAGAGCTCGCTTCGCATACGCTCCCGCTTGTTCGAAGAGCTCGCTTCGCATACGCTCCCGCTTGTTCGAAGAGCTCGCTTCGCATACGCTCCCGCTTGTTCGAAGAGCTCGCTTCGCATACGCTCCCGCTTGTTCGAAGAGCTCGCTTCGCTTACGCTCCCGCTCGTTCGACTATTTTGACAGTTGAGGTGACATAAGTGATGTTCATCTGCAGTTTCATTTCTTGTCACATTGTGCACTGCGATCGTTGATGTTCCCTCCACCACGCATTTCGCATATTCGCTATGTGCGAAGTGCATGGTGGGGGTAACGTGAACGATCGCAGTGCTCAATCTAGCAAGAAATTGGGCTCTTGTATCATATTTGAAAATATTTCACATCACCTATACGGTAAACTGTCAAAATAGTGAATCAGCCAGATACATTTCATATAAGCAAGGAGTATATGCCGTTAATCAAAAAGAAAAAAGCTATTTAATCCCCTGCTCAAGAGATGGCGCCATAGTCATGCACACAGCGAATAGCGAATTCAGCGAATAGTCGGGCATATCCGCCGGACAAATCCAGCAGGCACATCTGTCTCTGCGTGTATGCTAGCTATAGATCGTTTTTTTAGATTAGAAAAAAAGTTGAAAGGCGCATGTACAGGGTTCTTTATCAGGCACGATACGGCATGATACATGTCACAAGTGTCAAAGTGTCAATGCGACTAATAAAAAATATTTAAATATATTTGTATTTATAATAAAGCCATGCGTAGGTATTTGTAAATGTTAAATTGAATAATATTAATTATTTTACAGTATTGTAATAGTAGTCATTATTACGAAATAATTTATTATTAATTATTGTTGCACAATAAAAAACCTAGAGAAAAAGAGGTTCGAAACATATGGTTTTCGATTTATAACGTATGCGTGTGTCACTGTCAGTTTTTCAATTGTCATGTGTCTCTAACGTGATAATCAAAACGAAATTGCGTTTTTATTGCTGTTATGGATTATAATCTGCAAATTGTCATTATTTATTTAGAAATGTGAACTCTTCATCATGTTAACTAATCGTTTGTTGGTGTGCTTGCAGTGTGTTTAAATTGAACATTCAAACAGAACAGGCTAGAACAGGTTGGCAACTTCTGTTTCTATGTTTACTGAATTTCTTATCTCAAAAAAAACGAAATGTAAATAACATAAATGATGAGGCAAGTCACAGTAAAAACTAGTATAGTTCAATCGCGGATGTGTCATACGACTTACGTGTTTGTATGACACGCTATTGTTAAGTAGATCGGTAGGTAATTAGAACTAGGAAACGCTGCGGGAAATGTATAGGTTATGTTTCCTGTCTGTATTTGTTTACTCTGTGGTTAAGAGCCCAGTAATAGTACATTTCGATATTAGTGCGGAAAGTATGTCATTACTACACGAGTACCGAGATATATATCTTGCCACGAGCCGTAGGCGAGTGGCAAGACTCGGAACGAGTGAAGAATGACATTTACGCACGAGTATCGAACGACGTTTTTTAATACAGTTGCGAAAAAATTATAAAATTGACAATTATTCACTTTGAGGTTACTTTAGTACATGTATCCGAACGCTCCGCGCGGTGCGGTGCGGCGCTGTGATTGGCTGTCTGTCACTGTCATTAGCTGTGATTGGCTGGAAAAGTAAAAAGCACTAGTGCGCGATATCAAACTTTCCGCACGCTAAACCACTACAAGAAAAGCACTTTTATGAGCAACTGTATTAAAAACTTTTTTTCGATTGCGCTCAAGTTTTTGATAGTATTTTGTAACTAACAAAACTTCTATTCGTTAGTATATTACATGTGGAAAGAATGTTTCTTTTTAAATTGAATAAATGTAATGCTTCTTTTGTTTCATGTTTCTTTTATAAATTGACCCTAATTTAACTGCTGTTTCGCGATTATTGCTTAGAGAGATGAAAACAGTAAGGTTTTTATTGATTAAAATTAAGTTATACTAGTACGTAATAGTACATTACGTACCTAGGGCGGTAAAATAAAGAAGGGCCCAGATCGCTGGCATTTGTGGCCCGAACCGAAGGTAAGGGCCATAAACAAGCGATCTGAGGCCTTCTTTATTACCGCCCGTGGTGCGTACATAATTTTACGTCTTCTCCTGGGTGTGAAGTGAGATTTGCCGCTGCGCCGTAGGGCGGTAAATCTCACTTAGCGCCCAGAGTGACGTTAAGTATATAAATACGTTCGAAAATTAGTCGTCTCAGGAATAAATTGAAAAGTTTTTTTTTTCATTTTCATATATAGTTTTAATTTTTAGGTAAGGTTTATTTAAATAGGTTAGTTTTATTTAAGTCTTTTTTGTAATATACTTATTTATATTCTTGTACCTGCCAATAAATAGTATAAAACTAAGAGAAAATAAAAAAATCGCATTCAAATTTTTTTCCCACTATTTTACTTACTCGTAATACGATACCAACTATGCCCGTAAATGGATCATCAGTATTTTTGTTACAACTTGTATATCATTATAGTTAGGGAGGCGAATAGGGGAATTTTCTGCAATACTCGAGCGTGGCAGTTTAAGATATGAGAGATACCTTAGACCTAATAGAACAACCTTGTAAAGTATTTAGCTCTATATGTGGTGACGCGCGCCTAGGATAGACGATCAGATTAGTAAAAAAAAATGGATAGTCTGAAATACTCGAGCGCATCAGATTAAGATATTGGGGGTTGATTTTAGTGTTTAAAGACTAAATTTAACTAATCTGATGATAAGTCCTTGACGCCGCCGAGTTATAGGGTCGCGAACTTGTAAAAAAAAAACGTTAATCCGGCATTCTCGAGCGCGATATTTTATTTTTTTATTTTGAAGAATATAATCTAAAACTTACTAAAAATACAAAATCTGCCGGTTTCCGCATGACCGGAAGTGTGGAGGAGCCAATTCGTCTTCCTAAGAACGCGTTACGGCATATAAGTCGTGAACGATACATTTTACAAAAAAAAAAGTTTAAATAAACAAAAAAGGTAATTTTATTTTACACAAAAAAGGTCTCTTTACATTTTTGTCCAAAGTTAAAACTTTTTGACTTGAAGCATCATAAAAACTCAAACTCCCGGTCAGATTAAGAGAACCCACCAACATTTTTGTCAGATTAAAAAAATATGCTTTCAGGATACCGAGATAAACCTCCCCTATGAAAATCTGACGCGCTCGAGTATTTCAAAAGAACTTTTTTTTTTGCATTTTCAAAAATTCATCGTAACTTATCGTCACGCCGAAATCGTCAGTTTTTTTAAAGGGAGCTTCCTTGGGGCCTACTTAACACCCCTTCCGAAAATCTGACGCGCTCGAGTAATTTTTTTTTTTTTGCATTTTTGACTACTTTATATGCCTACCCCCACCACGCAAACCGGCAGATTAGTATACCGTTGTTATCAGAGGCACTCGGGGCATACGTAGTATGAATATCTGACGCGCTCGAGAATGCCCAAGTAACTGCTTTTTTTAACATTTTTGAAAAACCGTACACGCCAAACCCACCGCTAAAATGGTTTTTGCCATAAGAGCTTTTCTTTTCGAAATTATTTTATCTTTCGATTTTGATAGGTCTCGACGGCGCCGTTGAATTACGCCATTTAGCTACCTCGCCTCCCTAACTATTATTATTAATTTCAAAAAAGATCAGAAAAACGTTACTAAAGTTATCGTCGGACAAACTATCGAAATCAAAAAGCCATCCAAATGCCGGGACGTCCCAGTAGCCAGGTGACAGTTCGGTCTGGAGTTGTTTGTAAGAACTCACTTCGCTTATGCTCCGCGAGTTCGATAAAATGGTATAACATCAGTACTTGTATATTTCGGTGTGGTAGGTGCGCTTGTCTCGTAGACGCAATTACCCTGAGTTGGGGCTATTCATAAATTACGTCATTTCAAAATAGGGAGGGGGGGTCTGGACATCGGGTGACATAGGAGGAAAAGGGGCCATTCGAAGCATAATTTTTGGATGATTTTAGGGGGGTGGGGGTCAAAAATCGACAAAAATCGATGACGTGATTTATGGACAGCCCCGTTTATCCAATCAGTTTCCCATTTATACTAGTACAATATTCCGCGCTTACGAATAGGTATAATCAATTAAAATTGAAGTTAATAACCCCAATGAAATTTTAATTAATGATTTCCCTACCAATTAGTTCCTGTCTATACTTACACAAATATTACAACGAGAACGATAAATTAACTTGAATGTTGGATTATATATGACTATTGTGTAATAAATGTTAAATGTATACTTGTATGTAATAGGCAACTCTAGTAAGACTTTTGTTCGGAACTGCACGCTAGCTGCGGTTTTGATATCAGTTGCAGTTGAAAATTATGCAGTTATGTTTGAGGGGCTACTTTGAAAAATTATAAGCTTTTTCAAACGCTCCAGTGACTAAACGGGAAAAGGGAGTGAATTTATTTTCGAATGTATATATTATTAGACTATATACTCTTGTTTTTGGCACAAGCCGAAAGCCGTGTGACATATACAACTTTTCACCTCAGTAGTGAGAACATATTAAAGGCAATGAAAGGCATCATCATTGTGACGAAAAGCTTCTAGAAACAAAATTTCACTCCCTGGAGTGATGAAAGTCGTGCTTTCGTCACTCCAGGGAGTGAGGAAAGCAGGCTTGTTCGAACTGCTGAGGTGAAAAAATAATTTAATGTAGGTAGGTGTAACCACTAGGTTTACGCAATAAGAGAGATAAAAAAATAACTATAGATTATCTCAAAACTGAAGCTATAGTTAGGACACTGGTGTCTTTGAGAAATATACTCACTTAATTTAAGCTCGGGAATGTACCCTTGCAATCAAAGGAAAAAAAAAACCGGCCAAGAGCATGTCGGGCCATGCTCAGTGTAGGGTTCCGTAAACTGACACCATTAATTCAAAAGGTCGTTTCTTACGGGAAATTTGGCGGCGCTTACGTCATTTTTACTTACGTCCTCTCACTATGGGTTTTTGAATAATAACTCAAAAACGGCTCAACCGGTTATTTCAATATAGTTTTCATTGAAGGTACTCATTAAGCCTCAGTTTCATGATTCTTTTCATAATTTTAGGACCCACGATTCAAAAGTTAGATGGGGGGACGCCTTGTTTTAAACTTTCGGAGCTATTATTTCCGAAAGTATTAGTTTTATCCAAAAACTGTTTTATAAAACCCTAATTCTTTTTTAAAGACCTATCCAACGATACCCCACACAACTTGGTTGGAACAAAAAAAAATTCGCCCCCCACTTCACGTGTACGGGAGGTACCCTAATACCCCTACCGTTTTGTCGGCTTGGTTAATGCACATATTCAAACCAAATTTCAGCTTTCTAGTGCTAACGGTCACTGAGTTAGACCGCGGACGGACGGACGGACGGATGGACGGACGGACGGACATGACGAAACTATGAGGGTTCCGTTTTTGCCATTTTGGCTACGGAACCCTAAAAACACTAGTAAGTACGACAAGGTTCTATTAGCGCCTAGGAATCATTGGCGTTATGAATTTATGTTTCTATTCATTAGTATTCTAAGATTAGTTTGATTCGTCTCGTCTTAAAAAGCGAGGAACGTACAAGTACTCGTACAGTCAGCAGCAAAAGTAGCTAAGCGGGTAGGGTGTTCAAAATGAGCTGGACACGACATTATTGTTAAGAGAATAAGAGCGTGTGTAGGTCTAGAGTTGTGCCGTTCCCGAGAATTCTCGAGAACGTTTCCAGTTTTGTATGGGAAACGTTCTCGCTCGAGAATATTTCCCATAGTAAACGGAGAACGTTCTCGAGAACGGCACAACTCTATGTAGGTCATTTTGAACACCCTACCCGCTTAGCTACTTCTGCTGCTGACTGTATACTAGTGGCACTCAGAATCGTAATCAACTAGAGGACCTAACCTAACCTAACCACATAGTTCTACACAATTAATCACGAGCTGTTTTGTTCGGATGTCGTGTAGTGGTTGCTTAACACGCGATGTAAGGCTGGAGCCTATGATGGGGATAGTAGCGGAAGTATAACATAAATATTTATTACATATAAGCTGTTTTATAAGAGTAAAAGGAGTGTAAAGGTTCTTAAAGGGTACGGGCAACACGCATTTGAATCCTCTGGAGTTGCAAGCGTCCATAGGCTACGGTAACTGCTTAACATTAGGCGGGGCGTATGCTTGTTTGCTGCCGTCGTGGTATAAAAAAAGAAAGAAAAAGTCCCGATTAGTCAAGAGAATGAAATTATTAATTCAAGTTTAGGTTTATGATGCATAACCCTTTTATGCTCGTAAAAGTAAAGTCAAAGTAAAGTTAAAGTAAAATATTAATATGTCAGTCTTTATTCCACACCAGCTCAGAAAAACACAATACATTAAACCTATAACCATAGCTCAAACATTTCATCGCAAGAATAAATATTGTGTAGAACAAGATGCATCATTAAATCATTATTACCTGCTGGTCGGATCCGTACTAATTGACACAATAGCTAGGGATACACGCACAGATGTGTCCGCCAGATTTGTCGAACGGATATGCCCGGCGGACACATCTGTCCGTGTATGGCGCGAATTGGACAACGGACAGACAGCGGACAGACGTCTAGCGGACACATCCGTGTTCAATTCGCGCCGTACACGGACGGTTCTGTCCGCCAGACATATCCGTCGGATAAATCCGGCGGACACATCTGTGCAGCTGTGCGTGTATCCCTAGGTAATAATACCGCGCCCCGCTCCGCGCCCCGCTCCGCGCTCCGCTCCGCTCCCCGCTGCCGCTCAGCCACAGCCTGGCGATTACGCTCACCACTTTTACCGGAACACGGAGTTACGCTGTCTGCGAACTGATTACAATAGCACATCATTAGATCATTACTGATGAGATCATTATTGATGGGGTCGATATTGACTGACGCAAAATGGCGTCATAAAGATTGACAGAGGGATTGGCTCGTGATGGAGTTCAGTTCAGTTTATTTTTAAATTAAATGGCATCTGTTTATTGGAACAATTTTGCCAGTGTCAAGTGTACTGTACGCTTGATTATTTGTTTGCTTTTAAAGCTTGACCAGGGGGGTACAACTCAAAGTAAATCTGTCAAAAAATTTGAGTTTGACACGACGTATCCGATACGTTTGCATAAGTGCGAAAAAGAACTTGTCATGCGTTAAGAAGGGACAACATGATTCGTGACGTTACGTGACATTACAGAGGTCTCTCTGTATTATACTATTATTTACTCTGTGGCTTGACGTTGCTCTTTGTAAAGTTATAGCTGTATTTTTACAAACAGCACGTGGTGGATCACCATGGAGTTAGCATTCGATGATCAAAAGTTGGTTAGACGCGTTTTGAAACAAGTTCTTCATTAGCTGCCCACCTATTCATTAGATCACTGCACAATAAGCTATCAATATTACACACTGAACAACTTTAAGGGGCTACTTTGAAAAATTATAGGTTCTTTCAAAAGCTCTATCGACTAAATGGGAAAAGGGACTGAATTTATTTTCGAATATATATTATTAGACTATATACTCTAGTTTATGGCACAAGCCAAAACACGATTGCTGAAAGTTGCCTCGATAGAAAAAAATCCGAAGTTGGGTCCTTTTCCCCCTTATTTTTCTTAGCTTACGTAAACTATAAGAGATTAAGCAATATAACTAAGTAAAAAATATGGTATTCTGGTTTATCTAAAAAGTCACAGACACAAAATTAGACAAAACTTTATAGATTCGCTTATTTATCGTAGTTTAGCCAAAAAGTCTGATCCTTAAGAGCGCTGCATCTCTTTCTTTCGTGAACGGGAGCCATAAACGTGTCTTTTACGGATGGGCATGGCTTGTCCGAATCTAGGAACGGCCTTAATGGACAAAAAAACAAAAACTATCCCCAAACCGACCCGCCATCTTGAGATTCTAATGCAAACTCCGCACATGATGGAGAGTTTTCCGCCATGTTTGGCGGTTGACAGCTGTCATTAAATCAAAGAGCAGTGATTTTCACTTTAGCGGATATCCGTCCGAGACGTACGGTAGGCCAGACGTTTTGGGAATCTTTTTTTGTTTTTTGCTCGTCCTAGTAATTCTGTGTGTAATATTGATAGCTTAGTGTACGGTATCTACAAATGTGCAGCTTATGAAGAATTAGATTCATAACACGTGACGCGTGTAGCTACTCTTTAGTTAGGACGGTTATCCTGACTGGCCGCCACGTGTTATTTGTAAGGAATAGCTATCACCTTACAAAGAGCAAGGCCTCTACCGAACAACGTTGCCTATATTTTATTAAAAGTAATAAATGTGTGATTAACGTGTAACCTCTACATTGGCAAAATTCCCATTGCTTTGGACAAAGGGAGAAAAAGAAAACCATTGTTAAAAAAAGTTTTAGCTGCAAAGATTTTCTTAGGGATGTAATCCCCTGTTACGCAATGAGCTAATTGCGGTTTCTATGATTTTATCGTTCACCGTTCTTGGATATAGGTAGTTAATGGCGAGATTATCTACGTGTTATCTATATGTTAGATTAGTTATTTAGTTAGTTGTTGTTACTCGCTAAACGACTTTGAAAGCGTTCAGAACTTGAATTAAACTGGATTATTTATTAACTGGTT
The DNA here is from genome assembly GCA_911728535.1 of Pammene fasciana. Lineage (NCBI taxonomy): Eukaryota > Metazoa > Arthropoda > Insecta > Lepidoptera > Tortricidae > Pammene > Pammene fasciana. The sequence goes on along the minus strand of OU452294.1, from coordinate 11,554,290 downwards.
CAGAAGTGGAGTATAGATCATAGGAGGCAGCGGTAGCGGTTTACAATGATTTTTTTATAGTAGGTAGATCTCTTATTTTTTTTAGGATTATACGTCGTTTTATTTTGGAATATAATAATAACGGTCGATCGCCTATTTATATATATTTTTAGCTATATCAGCGAAAATTTCAAACAGTACCTACTACTTGTTTGATTATTCATTATTAAGTAGCTCAGCATCACTTTTACCATGTGCCATGGGGCTTATCTTTGTATCACGTGTAAGGATACCGTATAATTTATATAAATATTTTAGTAATCATTTTGTTAATTGATCTGATTAATATTATACAAAATGAATTGTAACGATCGATCACGTGCTCGTCACGTGACCGATCCCTCCACCGCAAGCGACTGAGTGGCCATTTGCAAAACGGGCATTCGTTCCTTGACAGTCAGTAAGAGTGGTTGTGCAGTCGCTGGAGGTAAAACCGACGAAGTTTGTGTAATTAGTGCATTACCGTAACATATGCGTATTGTATTCAGGTCAGTGATTTGTTTTATACATGTCAGAGATTTTACACTAACGTATGAGGCTTGCTTGACAATTATATTCATTGTGCCAATAAACGTTTTGTTACCAACTACCGTCGTTTTAATGAAGCTACGAGGTTCTTAATACACGTAACGTAGCAGATCTTACGGTCTCCGCCATTACTATATTCGCTTTTAAATCAAGCCTGTAAAACCTCTTAGCATCCCTCAGGGACAATATTGTATCGCGGCCGCCTGCCAAAGATCGATCTGAAAACAGGTTAGTCTATTATTTCGCGGCCGCCTGCCAAATATTGCTTTTAAAACAGGTTTGTGGGTTGTCTCTCAAGAGTCGATTTGTGGAAACCTCCCTGTATTACAATAGGTACAATATCATTTCATCATAGTAAAAAAAAAACACAGGCACTACGGATCCAGCCGCCCGTACACTTCGCGGGGACTGGACCGAACAAAAAAGTACTCAAAAAAAAAAAGGTACAATATCTTTCAAATCGCTATCCGCTTTTAAATCGAGCCGGTAAAACCTCTTAGCAGCCCTCCGGGACAACATTGTATCGCGGCCGCATGTCAAAGATTTACTATTCGATTCTTTTTAAAAGACCTTGGATAGGTCTTACCCGAACGATACCGATATATAGAACGATACCCCACACAACTTGGTTGGAACGAAAAAAAATTTCGCCCCCACTTCACGTGTACGGGAGGTACCCTAACAAAATATATTTCTCGCGTTTTTATTGTACCGTTTTGTCGGCTTGGTTAATGCACATATTCAAACCAAATTTCAGCTTTCTAGTGCTAACGGTCACTGGGCTAGACCGCGGACGGACGGACGGACGGACATGGCGAAACTATAAGGGTTCCGTTTTTGCCATTTTGGCTACGGAACCCTAAAAACATGGAAAAAAATAGTTTACGCTGGGATTCGGACCTCCGACCTTCGGCTCCGCAGTCAAAGCAGCGCCCGCTGAGCCACGGGAGTAGTTATCTAATTGAACCAAATAGTCGACTACATTCGAGATGACACCGTGCGTGTCGAACGAAAGTTAACTTTAGTAAGTTAGTAATAGAGTATACAATTAAATTATGTATCGACAGCGTTAAATTTTCGCGTAAAATCGGCACACTTCTTGTTTTCAATAACCCATACTGTACTCTCTTATTGTTGCTGTTGTTGTTGCTATTGTTGTTGCACTTTACGATAGTATCTATAAAAACGCTATCCACTTTTAAATCAAGCCGGTAAAACCTCTTAGCGGTCCTCCGGGACAATATTGCTCTCAAAACATGTTAGTCTGTTATATCTCAATAGTCGAGTTGCTGAAACCTGGCCCCTATTTCACCACATACATTTATTTTGTTAAGAACACCATACTGCCCACCATATCGTCCCGTGGTTGCAGTACGAGTCTGCTAAGGGAATATACCGGGAGATGGGCAGCAGCATCTTCCGAAAGCCTAAACAACAATAAACAAAAAAAACTGCGTGCGCCAACCCGCCTGCCAAGCGTGGCGCGTATGGCAAACCCCCCCTTAAAGGGGAGGCCTATGTTCAGCAGTGGACGTCTTATTGGCTGAGATGATGATGATGATGACCATACTGACACCATACTCTCTTGTTATGGCTGTAGTTGTAGCACTATATGTATATTATATACAGTGATCGGCGAAAAGGATTCCACACGGGGTGAATGACGTCAATCATTATGCTAGTATGGATATGCCGCGGCATTTGCGGTATAGAAAAATAAAATTACAGTAATTTTCACAAACATTTGTAATTAATTATTTTAATGAAATTATTTATTTCGCATATTTTTTTTGTCTCTATAAAATTAAAATAACAAACCATGAACTTTTCAATATTTTGTAATGTTAGCCTGTTTCGTTTGACATCTAATATCCATTTATAAGCCGAAAATGATCTTTCCACTTATATTTTCGTGCAGTTTAATTGGTATCGCGGGCGAAACGGCACATCCATAATACTAGTCTGGTTTTTTTTTTCAAGAAATCGTTGTCGAGAAGCAAACGATATTACTTTTGGGCAACCGGGCTTTTTACCTGGTTTAGACCCTGCTGTATCTGAATTGCCGGTTGCCATCAAAGAAACTACAACCAGAAGTGAGATACGGCCAAAAAAAGGACCCGTTTTTTAGCTTTTCTTAAATAACTCGAAAACAGTAGCACCTACCAAAAAATGTTCTTCCACTTAAGTAATCTACATAAAATTCTCTATAAAAAAGGTTCTATACAGTTTTTTGCTGGGATCAATGTTTAATGAGATATTAAGGGACTAAGATAGACAATAAACATATATACTAATTAGCTTTTTCCCGCGAGTTTGTCTACGTGGGATTAACATTCGTTATAATAAATTAATGAAATGCCGTAGTTTAATCTGACAGCAAAAATTAATTTAACGTATAAGCTTTTTTACGTCTACAGTAAGCAACAATTCCATACCAACTTCAACCCCCCGTTTCATCCCTTTAAAAAATGATTACTGGGATAAAAACTATCTTATATCCTTCCCCACAACTCAAACTATCATCACACCAAATTTCATCTAAATTGGTTCAGCGGTTTAAGCGTGAAGAGGTAAGAGACCCACTGACTAGTCCAAAATTATTAAACTCTCTCTCCTTCTCGATGCGACAGGCAAAGCATATTACTTTTTGTTTACACGGATTTTTACCCTATTTGGACCCTTCTGAGTTCGAAATTTAAATATTTTTTTTACCGGAAGTGGAATATTTAAGATGGCGGCCAGTATAAACCTAAGCGACGAAAAATCTATGTTCCTCGTATGGATACCCCCATTGATTACACTTTATTTTTAACGATTGTTATTCTTGGGAATAACAGTTGTAATATCGATATTAGGTATCGCATAAATTTAATTTGTAGTTAATAATATGTTAAGAACGTTTTCTAACACTAACGATTTTGAATTTCAAGTGCTCATAACACAAATAGGTCGCTTTGACACCGGTTATACTGTAAGATCAGTGTAGCACCCATCTGATTTACCTTTGAAGGACTGAGTATTGTAATCTAAGACTCCCTAAGTCGAAACTTCCATATAAGATGTGTATTATTACTACTACCCTTTCAACTAATTTTGCTCACTACAATAATATAAAAAAACGAGAGATTTCCGTCCAAAAAAAGAATAGTACATTTTTGAAGCCTTGCTGGACCTGGACACCATCTTCTATATCTTACTTCCGGTCTAACATTATTTGATGGCAATTGCAAAATATTATAATTACAACTGTTATTCCCAAAAATAACAATCGTTAAAAATAAAGCATAATGAATGGGGGGGTATCCATACGAGGAACATGGATTTTTCGACGCTTAGGTTTATACTGGCCGCCACCTTAAATATTTCACTTCCGGTAAAAAAATATTTTAAATTTCGAACTCAGAAGGGTCCAAATAGATTTTTACCCTATTTGGACCCTTCTGTAAACAAAAAGTAATATGCTTTGCCTGTCGCATCGAGAAGGAGAGAGAGTTTAATAATTTTGGACTAGTCAGTGGGTCTCTTACCTCTTCACGCTTAAACCGCTGAACCAATTTAGATGAAATTTGGTGTGATGATAGTTTGAGTTGTGGGGAAGGATATAAGATAGTTTTTATCCCAGTAATCATTTTTTAAAGGGATGAAACGGGGGGTTGAAGTTGGTATGGAATTGTTGCTTACTGTAGACGTAAAAAAGCTTATACGTTAAATTTATTTTTGCTGTAAGATTATACTACGGCATTACATTAATTTATTATAGCGCATGTTAATCCCACGCAGACAAACTCGCGGGAAAAAGCTAATTAGTATATATGTTTATTGTCTATCTTAGTCCCTTAATATCTCATTAAACATTGATCCCAGCAAAAAACTGTATAGAACCTTTTTTATAGAGAATTTTATGTAGATTACTTAAGTGGAAGAACATTTTTTGGTAGGTGCTACTGTTTTCGAGTTATTTAAGAAAAGCTAAAAAACGGGTCCTTTTTTTGGCCGTATCTCACTTCTGGTTGTAGTTTCTTTGATGGCAACCGGCGATTCGGATACAGCAGGGTCTAAACCACGTAAAAAGCCCGGTTGCCCAAAAGTAATATCATTTGCCTGTCGCATGGAGAAGGAGAGCGAATTTGAGATTTTGCTCCCAGTCTATACCTACTATGTCTAGTTGAATTCCCGCGGTGTGGCATCATTTTCGCCGATCACTGAATATAGCAGGATATTATCTATAAAATCGCTATCCGCTTTTAAATCAAGCCGGCAAAACCTCTTACCATCCCTCCGGGATAATATTGTATCGCGGCCGCCTGTCAAAGATTGCTACGAATTTGATTCCGATGTGACCTATTTTTGATACAAACGGGAAAGCTATTTCAGGTCAAATGGTGTTTAGGAACAAAGGACTGATAATACCACGATAATACCTATTTTTTATACTAAATATTAACATGGTCAAGTTAATAAAACACATCAATTGATAGGTATTTAAAAATAACACTGAGGTTTGTTTGAACAGTCAGCAGCAAAAGTAGCTAAGCGGGCAGGGTGTTCAAAATGAGCTGGACACGACTTTATTGTTAAGAGAATAAGAGCGCGTGTAAGTCCTTTTTAAACCAGCTTAGCTACTTGTGTTGCTGATTGTACAGAGCAAGCTGTGTTTGTTATAAATAAGGATAGAATTTCATGCAAAATGTAGGGTACAAAACGTACTCAATTCTATAATTGTTTTCTATCAAATTCCGATATCCAGTGCTAAACACAATGCCTAGACCATTTCTCACTCAGCCTGAATGTCATGAGTCGACAACCCATCTATCTAGGTTCAAAGGTCCAGCCTATTCATGCCTTAATTTATGTACCGGGCGTTGCTTACCCCTGGGTGATTATGTATTCAATGTGGTCACAGAATACAATAAAAGAATCACTTCGTTTTCGACCGCCGTGTTTTAATAAGTTTATTATGAAACAGATGTTTTGAAGCTCTCGTGGCCTGACGGTAGAACGTCAAACTTTCAATCCGGAGGTCTCGGGTTCAAACCCCGGCTCGTACCACTGAGTTTTTCGGAACTAATGTACGAAATATGATTTGATATTTACCAGTTTTTCGGTGAAGGAAAACATCGTAAGGAAACCGGACCTACTCCTAGGCCGAGTTTCCCCTCTGGGTTGGAAGGTCAGATGGCAGTAGCTTCCGTAAAAACTAGTTCCTACGTCAATTCCTGAGATTAGGTTGTCGAGCGAACCCCTCGCTTAATTGAGCTGTGGCAAAACCGGGACAAACGCTAGGAGGATGATGAAATATATGTTTTATTGCGTACTTATATACGTGCAATTGAAGGGATGTTTACAAAAACAACATAACTGCTTAGACCGGTTGACACTTTTTTAAGAACATTCTTAATTGTTTCAGGTGTCAACCAGTGTAGTCAGTTATGTTGTTTTTGTAAACACCCCTTCAATTGTGGATTTGAATTGTTTAGCCATTTACGGTTCAAACTTTTTTCTTTTGCTTAATTCCTTACCTTACTCTATGAAATGTCTCACTGGACAAAAAGTAAATGGAACGAAGAGACAAGGGGGAGGAAGGAAGGTAAAGTAAACCTTAAATGGCTCAATGAAAGACGGTAATACATTTTTTTTAAACATGACTAACTTGTTTGTCCACCTTGAGGGCCAGTTACGAGTCTGGGCCTGAAGGGCCGCGAAGCTGCCGAGTAGAAGAGGAAAAATAGCGATAGAGAGAAGTGAATAGAAGAAAGGACGGTAATACAATGCACGTTGTCTGGAAAGCTGCTCTATATGATGGGCCATCATAGGCATGCAGCTATATGATGGAACGAGATCGCAATATCGTTAGCACCCTCTAACGCATAACTGCTTCCCTATGATTATTTAGAGCAGCTATAACAACAGATCTAACTCATTTTGTATTAAACTGCGCTTGTTGACAGTATCGTGTCAAATTCAGATATCAACACTGAACTTTACTACTTTGTAGTTTAAATAATCTATAGTAATGCATTTCCAAGCGTTTATAAGTATCAATTAAATTATAACAAAACTATTAACTACGGAATATTTACCATGTGTTTGTTTTTGTGAGTTTCCGATATTTCGGCACAGTTGCATGCGCCATTATCACAGACTCACTAGAGAATACCCCGTTTTAAATAGTTTTTGTAATATTAATGACTATATTAGCTTAAAATCAATTAAACTATGACTATAATTCTATTTAATTACGAGTCTATTATTATTTTTATGAAGAGAAGTCTTACTCACAACGTGTGTTTATAGTAGTTTATGTAACTGTTACGTAATAGGGGTCCTTAAAACACGAGTGTGGTTTTATGAAACGAACGAAGTGAGTTTCATAATAAGATCACACGAGTGTTTTAAGGCCTAATTACGTAATACGTACAGTTGCATACACTGCTTTATCTACATACATATTATAAAACCTGAATGACGCGGTCAAAAACTGTTAACGGCGTGCAATCTGTGTGTCACAGATTGCACGCCGTGGCCAACTCGATTGTGTCGGCGGGGCGCGTGCCGGCGGTCGCAGGATCGCGCGGCGCGGCTGTCGAGGGCCGGATTTTCATAATGATATCGAATTTTTGCTTATTATTTGATAATAATAACATCGTTACAGATAAGACATTTGTTCTAACTTCTAACAAAACAGTTTATTTTTATGGTGGTCATGGTCAGGTATAACGTGCGGTTTTTGAACGCATCATGGAGGGTTTATGATATGGGTGTAGATAAAAAGTGTTATATACTTATTCACATCCACATTACACATTTTACTAGCGTTTTATGAACAAGTGACTTCGCTGCTTCATAATCTATAGCCCTAGTCGTGTATTCTAGTTCATAATGGCACCCAGCGCCGCTATGATAAGCTTTCAACAGACACACCCTGTATATCATGCGTCATAACACTATACAGGTGTTATAATTACTATCAGAGACGGGGCCACCATATATGTGGCGTTTTCAAGTAAAAGGTACATCATTGTCGGTTGTCAATAAAGCATTACTGCCATAATAATTCAATAAGAAATAAACTCTATTAACGACCAACAATAATGAACCCTTTTTTTTGAAAACGTCACTTCTGTATTTTTTTCTTTCCTTTGTCTAATTTCCACTCTATATTAGAAGGTCAGATAGCAGTCGCTTTCGTAAAAACTAGGGCCTACGTCAATTCAGGGGATTAGGTTGCCGAGCGGACCAGATTCGGTTGAACTGTGGCAAGCCGTGAATAAAGCTAGGAGGATGATAATTATTTACTTATTATGTGCCTAGTCAAAAACTTCATTTAAGTCACTCTGGGCGCTAAGTGAGATTTACCGCCCTAAAGCGCAGCGGAAAATCTCACTTCACACCCAGGAGAAGACGTAAAATTATGTACGCACCACGGGCGGTAATAAGGAAGGCCTCAGATCGCTTGTTTATGGCCCTTACCTTCGGTTCGGGCCACAAATGCCAGCGATCTGAGCCCTTCTTTATTTTACCGCCCTAGGTACGTAATGTACTACTTAAGTTCAACCTTTGTCGTACTTTCGAAAACAAAGACCTGTAATTTCAGTATCGCAATTAAAGGAAGCTTTGCTCCAAATTTGATTTCTAAGGCTTTACAAAGCTTTGTAAGGAAGTCTTTGTTATAGAGTCGGGTTTAAAACGGGTTTAAATTGAAATTAAATTCGCGTTTTGTTGTGACGGGCGAACAGAGCTTTTTGCTAAGTTTTAATAGTAGATTGTTCAACAAGGGACTAAAACAAGGCATAATGACACGAGATGTTTAGCCACCCGAGCGTAGCGAGGGTGGATATAGTTCGAGGGTCATTATGGTTGTTTAGTCTCGCGTTAAACATTCTACTTTTCACTTTGAATGCGAGGAAAAAATAACGACATTCTACACAAAATCTCAATATTTATAATGGCAAAAATTTAAATTATCAATAAAATTTGTTAGGCGGTTTATGTTTTTTTTTCTCTTTTTTTTAAATCGAGTTTGTTTAATATTTTCGCACATTTGTCATTTTGAGGTTATATGCGTGGTCCAAAATTGTCTATGCACAATCACTAAAAAGGGCGGTAATCGTCCATTCATAAACACCGTGAGGGGCTGTTTAGGGGTTTCCAAAGTAAATTTAAAAAAAATGTTTTAGTCCCTAGAGATGTACACAATAAAACTACAGAAACAATAAACCTATATATAAAACTAAAATAAACTTATAAATAAAAGATGCTCCCCAAGTCGCCTTCGTGGGTTATGGTACCCAGAAGGCTGGCAGCGTTACCTCTTTGGATGGCCAGGCTTATCTTTTGGCCGAAATAGCTGCCAGCCTTCTGGTTACCTGAGGCATCGACAAGGCGCTTGGAGATTTCTTTGAATAGCATCTTTGCGCTGGGTCCCCACGGTCCCAGGGTTTCTACGCCAAACGGCGCAAATATATAGCCCTCACTGAGAACAGAATATTTGCGCCGCTTGTTTTGTTCCGCAGTTGTAGCCGCAGCTCCCGCCTTGGAGGAGGTCGCCTGTAAGTGGGACGGTGCAAGCGTGTCAACGCAAGTGGCGTCCCACACAAGCGTCCTCCCCAGGCGCCACGGAATGAGTGTCATCCCGTCGGGGCGCTTGCCGTCGTCGCGTGCGATACCGTTCGGCTCAAGAATAGCCGGCACGCTAACGGAAGCAAGCGCCCTCCGGATAACATCATTCAGAGACGCGTGGCGGGAGATGCGGCCTGCGCTTCGCTGGCAGGACAAACCGTGGTGGCCCAGATCGCCGACCATGGTGCCACAGCGGCATCGGTGGCGTTCATTCGTTTTGGTGCCCAGTCGCAGACATGTGGCTAATGTTAAGGTGTTTTTTTCTAAAAGAGTACCGATATTGGGTGACGGCAACGCGTGTAACCAGTAGCCAGCTTCCGGCTCCGTCACTGCTAGCAGACGAGCCCGGTCTGCTGTATTTTGAGCCGTATCTATGAGTTCTTTTAGAACCAGCTTACAGAGCGGCTCGTCCCACTGTTTTTGTGATTTGAGGGAAACCGGAAGCTGGTCACCTGGGCATGACTGTGCCCAGATATCTTTAGCCTCGTTTGAGATGATGGTACACGCGTTGCTGGCGGATGGGCAAAAAATTCGGTTGGCGAGGTCCAGTGTGCTGTGAAATGAAGATAAAAACGCTGGGAGGGCCACGCTGACAACTCGTCGTATTCCTAAGCCGCCGTGACGAATTGGCAGTGAGGCTTGGGTCCAGGCGCGGCTGTCTAGATTAATGTTGAGGATAGATGAGAGGGTGGACTTGAGTATGGAGTCTAGCGGTTCTATGAGGTGAGGGTGTTTAAAGACAGGGCTACATCTGAGTATGTATGTAAATTTGGGAACAAACAGACAGAATTTAAGAATGGTTAATGCCATGTGTGCACTGATTTTTAGAAGGCGGTCCGAATAAGTTTTGTGAGTATCGAGATGTTCTTCGATGAGTGATGGTATGGATTCTGGATAGATGGGAGCACCTAGGAGTCTCAGACACGTTTTATCAATAATTTTTATATTAGGACATATGCTGTTAAAGTTTGAGATAATATGTTGTAGCTCGATTGCGGCCATGGGCTTATTGATGAAGAGTTCACATTTTGAGAAATTTAGTTCCAGTCCTATTGATCTAAATGAGTCTGTAAGATTCTTCAAATCATCGAGAACGGTTTCCCAGTCACCCCCTAGGGTCCCATCATCGAGATACCATGAGTTAAATTTGGATTTTAGGTTCGAAATGGTTAGATGGATGGCGAGGCCGAAAATGGCTGGCCCTAGCGGGTCGCCCTGCTGACAGCCTACTGCTGATGAGAGAAGATGGGTTTTAAAGAGGAGGTGAGTAGGTTGGTGATAGCACTGCCACAGATATTTATAGATCAAGGGTGTGGCATCTTGTATTTGTGTCAGAAGAGTGCCTCTATCTACCGAGTTGAAAGCGTTCTTGACATCCACTTTCAGCAGCACCTCGCATGACTCGTCTCCGACGAAGGCGCGTGCTGCGTGTACAGCAGCTTCGCAGCCACCTTTGCTTCCGAAGCCGAGTTGTAGAGGTTGAAATTTCTTATTAAGAGCCGAAAATATATGTTTACAACAAATTTTGGAGCATATGCGTCTAAAAGTGAGGCCTATAGCGATAGGTCTTATGCCTCCATCCTTTTTTTTGAGGGCGCAGAGATTAGCCCCATACAGTAGACCTAAGACCTCGCTGCAGACCGTACCCGATAGCATGAGGTTTACTAACTCAGTAATAACGTCCAATAGACGTTCGCCAGCGTCACCGGTAGATCCCACTAGCAGGTCTTTAAGGTGCTGCGGTGAAAGGCCGTCGAGACCGCCAGCGGAGCCGTTCTTGAACGACATCACCGCAGCTAGCACATCCTTTTTAGAGGCAGTTAGGTGTGGTGACTCGGAATTCGGGGGATCTGGGTGGTAAAGAGATGCTGCTGGAAGTGGATGTTTTGATAATAGAGCTGACACGGTGTCTGGGCTGTCTGGTGCAACAACGTCACTGGAGAATAGTAGCTGGGCCGCCCCCTTAATATCGCCATCTATTACTTTTTGCTCCACTATTTTAAATAATTTAGTATCTTCCTTGGAGCTGCGCTTTGGCTGAGGACGGGGAGCGGGGTCAGTAGGATGGATACAGTTAGATTTGATTTTTTGCGTCAGGGAGATATTGTCGTTGCTCTCAGTAGCATGTAGTATTCTGTAAGAGAATGAAAATAGCCGAGTCCAACTGTCTAGAGATTAATAAAGAGTTTTAGTCCCGATCTGCAGAGACTAAAGTAACATTTTAAGAGCATGAGAAGTGAAAATGAGGTTTTTGTAGTTTTTGTACCAAAGTAGCAGCCAAAATATCGCCTCGCCATCAAATATATCGGAGCGGCCAGGCTACTCAAAAATATCTGAACATGCACTTTATCGCCTCGACAATAGAGGCGTTGCTCAGATATTTATGACCACCTTGGCCGCTCCGATATATCTGATGGCGACTGTACGCTACCATTTCTATAGATACACTCGACAGCAAAAGTTTCGGGGCACTAGCATTTTCTTGGATATCTCAAAAGATATTCATTTTAAATTCATTTTTGAAGCGTTGTAGACTGGGAGCAAAATCTCAAATTCGCTCTCCTTCTCCATGCGACAGGCAAATGATATTACTTTTGGGCAACCGGGCTTTTTACGTGGTTTAGACCCTGCTGTATCCGAATCGCCGGTTGCCATCAAAGAAACTACAACCAGAAGTGAGATACGGCCAAAAAAAGGACCCGTTTTTTAGCTTTTCTTAAATAACTCGAAAACAGTAGCACCTACCAAAAAATGTTCTTCCACTTAAGTAATCTACATAAAATTCTCTATAAAAAAGGTTCTATACAGTTTTTTGCTGGGATCAATGTTTAATGAGATATTAAGGGACTAAGATAGACAATAAACATATATACTAATTAGCTTTTTCCCGCGAGTTTGTCTGCGTGGGATTAACATGCGCTATAATAAATTAATGTAATGCCGTAGTATAATCTTACAGCAAAAATAAATTTAACGTATAAGCTTTTTTACGTCTACAGTAAGCAACAATTCCATACCAACTTCAACCCCCCGTTTCATCCCTTTAAAAAATGATTACTGGGATAAAAACTATCTTATATCCTTCCCCACAACTCAAACTATCATCACACCAAATTTCATCTAAATTGGTTCAGCGGTTTAAGCGTGAAGAGGTAAGAGACCCACTGACTAGTCCAAAATTATTAAACTCTCTCTCCTTCTCGATGCGACAGGCAAAGCATATTACTTTTTGTTTACAGAAGGGTCCAAATAGGGTAAAAATCTATTTGGACCCTTCTGAGTTCGAAATTTAAAATATTTTTTTACCGGAAGTGAAATATTTAAGGTGGCGGCCAGTATAAACCTAAGCGTCGAAAAATCCATGTTCCTCGTATGGATACCCCCCCATTCATTATGCTTTATTTTTAACGATTGTTATTTTTGGGAATAACAGTTGTAATTATAATATTTTGCAATTGCCATCAAATAATGTTAGACCGGAAGTAAGATATAGAAGATGGTGTCCAGGTCCAGCAAGGCTTCAAAAATGTACTATTCTTTTTTTGGACGGAAATCTCTCGTTTTTTTATATTATTGTAGTGAGCAAAATTAGTTGAAAGGGTAGTAGTAATAATACACATCTTATATGGAAGTTTCGACTTAGGGAGTCTTAGATTACAATACTCAGTCCTTCAAAGGTAAATCAGATGGGTGCTACACTGATCTTACAGTATAACCGGTGTCAAAGCGACCTATTTGTGTTATGAGCACTTGAAATTCAAAATCGTTAGTGTTAGAAAACGTTCTTAACATATTATTAACTACAAATTAAATTTATGCGATACCTAATATCGATATTACAACTGTTATTCCCAAGAATAACAATCGTTAAAAATAAAGTGTAATCAATGGGGGTATCCATACGAGGAACATAGATTTTTCGTCGCTTAGGTTTATACTGGCCGCCATCTTAAATATTCCACTTCCGGTAAAAAAAATATTTAAATTTCGAACTCAGAAGGGTCCAAATAGGGTAAAAATCCGTGTAAACAAAAAGTAATATGCTTTGCCTGTCGCATCGAGAAGGAGAGAGAGTTTAATAATTTTGGACTAGTCAGTGGGTCTCTTACCTCTTCACGCTTAAACCGCTGAACCAATTTAGATGAAATTTGGTGTGATGATAGTTTGAGTTGTGGGGAAGGATATAAGATAGTTTTTATCCCAGTAATCATTTTTTAAAGGGATGAAACGGGGGGTTGAAGTTGGTATGGAATTGTTGCTTACTGTAGACGTAAAAAAGCTTATACGTTAAATTAATTTTTGCTGTCAGATTAAACTACGGCATTTCATTAATTTATTATAACGAATGTTAATCCCACGTAGACAAACTCGCGGGAAAAAGCTAATTAGTATATATGTTTATTGTCTATCTTAGTCCCTTAATATCTCATTAAACATTGATCCCAGCAAAAAACTGTATAGAACCTTTTTTATAGAGAATTTTATGTAGATTACTTAAGTGGAAGAACATTTTTTGGTAGGTGCTACTGTTTTCGAGTTATTTAAGAAAAGCTAAAAAACGGGTCCTTTTTTTGGCCGTATCTCACTTCTGGTTGTAGTTTCTTTGATGGCAACCGGCAATTCAGATACAGCAGGGTCTAAACCAGGTAAAAAGCCCGGTTGCCCAAAAGTAATATCGTTTGCTTCTCGACAACGATTTCTTGAAAAAAAAAACCAGACTATTGGTAGCCTGACGGTAACGACGTCTGACTTTCAATCCGAAGGTCCCGGGTTCAAACCCCGGCTCGTACCAATGAGGTTTTCGGAACTTATGTACGAAATATAATTTGATACTTACCAATCGCTATACGGTGAAGGAAAACATCGTGAGGAAACCTGCATACATCCGCGGGGACATTCAAAGGTGTATGTGAAGTTCCCAACCCGCTTTGGGCCAGCGTGGGGACTATAGCCTGATCCCTCTCGTGCATGGGAGGAGGCCTATGCCCAGCAGTGGGACGTTTAGAGGCTAACATATTATTATTCCGTTTATTTATTATTTTTCTTAGATTAGGCCTTTTTACAATATGAATATAAAAGAAAAATAAAATACAGCATACAAAAATAATATAAAACATAAACATATTATAAAAAAACCTAACCTAGGGTGCCGCCGGCAACGGAGCAAGGCCCAGGCTGCCGGTGGTCAGGGCCGCAGAGAGAGGAACCTTCGGACTATGCGCGCCGTGTCCAGAATTACCGCCTTCTGTATCTGACCCTTGATCCAACCACAACCCCGTAGCGAAAGTCTCTCGAGATGTTGGTCGAGACTCTTCGCTATGAGACCGTTCGCAGAAACAACTATCGGCACAATGATCGCCGAATCAACCTCCCACATGGCGGTTACCTCGTGAGCTAAGTCTAGGTACTTGCTGGACTTGTCCTTCTCAGCCTTCACGAGGTTCACGTCACATGGGACGGTGATGTCAACGAGCATGGCCCGGCGTTGCGGTCGATCTATTACCACGATATCAGGTTTATTGGCTACAATAGTCCTGTCCGTGATAATAGATCGATCCCAATAGAGCGTGGCACGACCATTTTCGAGAACTGGCGCAGGTGTGTACTTGTAGTACGGCACTTCGTGGTCCACAAGACCGTATAGGAGAGCAAGCTGCTGGTGTATTATTATTATTATTATTATTATTATATATTCATTTTAAAGATATTAAAGTTTATGTACTGATTTAAACTCACACGATTTTCACTCATTATTTTGACAAAACACGGGACTTAATCGCGTACACTTACTTTTAATTTTCCTGACGTTTCGAGCGTGTCATAACGCTCGTGGTCGCAGGCAGACTGGCGAGGAATCGTATCAGCATCTCCTAGCCGCGCGGGTTTTGTAAAGTAAGTGTACGCGATTAAGTCCCGTGTTTTGTCAAAATAATGTATTAAAGTTTATGTTACTGACCCGAAATTTTTGCTCTCGTGTGTATTTTCAGGTTTCATAAGATCGCTTGGAATATAAATCGGAGCCGAACAAACTTGTCACGACTGGTGAATGTAAGCCAAGAGTGCTGTATTGTATTGTATTGTATTGTATTGTATTGTATTGTATTGTAAATTCATTGTCTGCGGGGTTTCTTCGAATTTAGAGGCACACTTCAAATGCCTCTTATCTCAGACAGACACTTGTGAAGTATTAGTCTGAATCCGAACTTGACACAGTTTACCACGTTGTAATATTTTGTTCACACCAATCAAATAATTTTACTTTCGACGAATTAGGTATTCTAATAATACAGACTAATTACATATCATGAAGTTTTGCTATTAACTCGTTCTGTGTTCATGTCAATCAACTAATTTCACTTCGGGCTTATTAGGTATTTTAATCATACGGACTATTTATCGAACTCGCGGAGCGTAACCGAAGCGAGTTCTTACAAACAACTCCAGACCGAACTGTCACCTGGCTACTGGGACGTCTCGGCATTTGGATGGCTTTTTGATTTGGATAGTTTGTCCCACGATAACTTTAGTAACGTTTTTCTGATCTTTATGAAATTTCTTGGGGCTGTAGCAGAGATACATAAAATTTGTAGGTAAGTTCGTATAATATGAGCAGAATCGATCAAGTGGTTATGGAGCTAGAAGGAGAAAAGAAATCCTCCTTAGGGTCTTGTTATATTGGTCAACTCGTTTGCAAGTAAATCGCGAGTTGTCAGTTCTAGGCGGACTACTAGTTATATTTCCAGACGTTTGGCTAATTATCGAACTCGCGGAGCGTAAGCGAAGTGAGTTCTTACAAATAACTCCAGACCGAACTGTCACCTGGCTACTGGGACGTCTCGGCATTTGGATGGCTTTTTGATTTCGATAGTTTGTCTGACGATAACTTTAGTTACGTTTTTCTGATCTTTATGAAATTTCTTGGGGCTGTAGCATAGATACATAAAATTTGTAAGTTCGTATATGAACAGGATCGATCAAGTCGCTATGGAGCTAGAAGGAGAAAAGAAATCCTCCTTAGGGTCTTGTTATATTGGTCAACTCGTTTGCAAGTAACTCGCGAGTTGTCAGTTCGAGGCGAACTACTAAGTCATTCTAATTCTAAACCATCCAGCTGAATTGACTCTATATTATGCTGACTGTGTATTTTACTTTAATGTCATCTAACTGAAATGGTCATTTATCTATAAGGTAAATTTGATATAGTCCGGCAAACCAAAAAGCGCAGTAACAGTCAGAGTAACATGCTATACCCATCCCTTTTTTAGTAGTGAAAGTACTAGCATTAGACAAAGACAGTATGATTCTCCCTGTCTATGCTTGAAGTGGAACAAACTCTGGCCAAACTATAGTAACCCAAAAATAAAATTACATTCTGGATTTGAACGAGCGAATGAAATAATGAAATGAGCAAAGCTGGTATGTTTCAGTTTGGACAAAAGTGCTAGCTTATGCTGTTCTCCTCCGCTTTTAACAGTTTTAACGAATCGGTGAATAAAACCGATTAAATATACAAAAATATGGACTATCCCGCTTATTCATAAACGTGCTTCAACCCTCATTTTTATACTCGGCGACTGTAATACTTGAATTGAGATTGTGTTGGCGGAACTACTAGCGCATACTTTTCGATAGAGCTTTTATGGTCGCATATTGTAGCACCCATGGATAACAATCACAGAAAGGATTTCCATACAATATTGTGACACTGTTGTCGGGCGCCGCATTGCGCGCCCCGCGTGCCGGGCGGGCGCCGCCGCGCCGACACAACCCACCAAGAGATCGAAGTTACTCAATTAGGTATATGAAGCAGCAGGTTATGCACGGCATTCGTCGAACTCAATTCTTACCGGCTTGCTTAAGCACTCGTAGAAAAACTATTGTGTGCAACGGTACATAATTAGGTCTTAAAATTCTCGGGTCTGTTTTTACAAAATTCGGCTTCGCCTCATTTTGTAACTTCGACCCTCGAATCTTAAGAACCCTTATTATGTTACTGTTGCACAAAATACTATTAACTAATTCATCTTTTGTCCTTATCTGTCACTTTTTGTTAGAGATTGACAAAATATAACTGAACTAAATGAGGTTTGAAACACGTTTATGAATAATAAGAAAGATATACCCGCATCTTTCCACGTCTTCCCACGTAAACGTAGATATACGTTAAAGTTATACGTAGCAGAGTTACAAGTTGCAGAACATTCTCAAAATTTCCGTAAATTACTGGAAATCATGAGGAAATTCTCACACAAGTTGCCATTGAGAACGTTCTCTTCAAATTTATAGTATTTTGTGCAACAGTTACATAATAGGGGTTCTTAAGATTCGAGGGTCGAAGCTACAAAATGAGGCGAAGCCAAATTTTGTAAAAACAGACCCGAGAATTTTAAGACCTAATTATGTATCGTTGCACACAATAGTTTTTCTACGAGTGCTAGGCAAGCCGGTAAGCATTGACTTCGACGAATGACCTGCTGCCTCTATACAATTGCCTTCAATCTCCCGGCGGATTGAGACGGCGCCTCCCTTGCCTACAGCGGCGGGTGGCGGCGGTGCGGGGCCCGCTCCGGCAACAGACCCATTATATCCCTAAGAATCAACTTTTCAGTCATCTTATGACAACGTTCATAAAGTATATGCTTTGAATATACATGTCAGTCATTTTATTGGCAAATTAGAATGCAGGAGTAGAAAAAGTAACATTAAATAATACCTATTCCTCAAATCATCATCTAATACCTCAAATACATTTAGAATCAACCACACAGAAATTGATTGCCTCCGTAAATTGTGTCATATAAAACCCCTAAACCTTTTACAACCTCGCTTTACAACGTAAAATACATTCACAAAGTACATTGTACAAATTGATACATTTTACGTGAACCGGTTAAACCGATTCTATCGATGAGGCAGACATACAGTCGCGTTTAAAAATATGGATACATTTAATGTGACAAAAACATGTATCCAACACTTTACGCCTTGGTAATAGAATCGTGGCTACATATTTTTTTCTACTCCTGCATTCTAATTTGCCAATAAAATGACTGACATATATATTCAAAGCATATACTTTATGAACGTTGTCATATGATGATTCAAAAGTCGATTCTTAGGGATATAATGGGTCTGCTGCCGGGGCGGGACCCGCGCCGCCGCCACCCGCCCCCGCCGCTGTTAGACAAGGGAGGCGCCGGCTCAATCCGCCGGGAGATTGAAGACAATTGTATAGAGGCAGCAGGTCATTCGTCGAACTCAATGCTTACCGGTTTGCCTAGCACTCGTAGAAAAACTATTGTGTGCAACGGTACATAATTAGGTCTTAAAATTCTCGGGTCTGTTTTTACAAAATTCGGCTTCGCCTCATTTTGTAACTTCGACCCTCGAATCTTAAGAACCCTTATTATGTTGTTGCACAAAATACTATTGTTTCACATCATTTATTTACATAATTAGATATACAGACGCACTACAGTACAAATATGAAACTAAATTAATAACTAGCTCAAATTCAAACTAGGCCCTTGCGGCATTGTACCTACGAAGGACGCTGGCGGCATTTCCTCGTTGTATCGCAATGCTGATACGTTGTGCGAGGAAACCGCCAGCTCTTCGGTCACCAGTTACGTCAACCAGACGCTTCGCGATTTATGCAAAAAACTTGTGTGCGCTGGGACCCCATGGACCTAGAGTTTCAACTCCAAAAAGTACAAAATGGTACTCTCTACCGAGACTTTTATATTTATTACGTTTTGAAATTTCGACGCTTTCCGCCGCTGCGCCCGCTTTTACGTTAGTCCGTTGGAGGTGGGACGGTGCCAGTGTATCTACGCGGGTAGCATCCCACACTAACATCCGTCTCAGGCTCCAAGGAACCAAAGCCACCCCATCAGGCCTCTTGCCATTAAATGTATCCATATATTCAAGACGTGACTGTACATACACTTTGTTGGTACAAAGTGGTACAAAGTCTTTGTTCTATAATACCGGTTGTTCTCCACTGATTTAGTGCCAGGATTTTATAAATTCATGCTTCAATAGTATTTTTATTCTCGTAAATATCGGGGTTGCTTTTGAGAGCCATGTTTGTTACCGACGACGCCATCAATGTCTCTTTAAAAACGGTATTAGACATTACAACCTGCAGGGCCCAATCTGTCAGGTTGGAAGGTGTAATTAAAGGTAGGGCCTGTAGGGAGCTGAAGGAGGGGGAGGGAGAGGCAGGGTATACAACAGATTGGGCCCTGCAGGTTGCAATGTCTAATAGCCTTTTAAGGGGCTACTTTGAAAAATTATAGGTTTTTTCAAATGCTCTATTGACTAAACGGGAAAAGGGACTGAATTTAATTTTGAATATATATTATTAGACTATATATACTCTAGTTTATGGCAAAAGCCGAAACACGATTGCTGAAAGTTGCCTCGATAGAAAATAAAATCCGATTTGGGTCCTTTTTCCCCTTATTTTTCTTAGTTTACGTAAACTATAAGAGATTAAGCAATAAATTAAGTTAAAAATATGGTATTCTGGTTTATCTAAAAAGTCACAGAAACAAAATTTGACAAAACTTTATAGATTCGCTTATTTATCGTAGTTTAGTCAAAAAGTCTGATCCTTAAGAGTGCTGCATCTCTTTCTTTCGTGCACGGGAGCCATAAACGTGTCTCTTACGGATGGGCGTGGCTTGTCCGAATCAAAGAACGGCCTTAAGGCTGCGTTTCCACCAGAGATGAGCAAGGATGCGTTGCGAGGAATGTGTTTTTTAAGCACCAATAGAATCACTTCATTTGTTTATACTGGCTAGCTGTGTGCCCAATGCCCATCTCTTCCCGCGGGTGTCGTAAGAGGCGACTAAGGGATAAGGGGACCTCTGATCCCTACTACTCGTGGGAACGCTATGGTGATTCATTTAATTAATAATCATCCGCATGGCGGCAATGCGGTACGCCACCCACCACGTCTCGTTTTTTACGGGGGCGAGAAGCGGCTCACGGAGAGCCGTTTTACTACATTGATTGTAGCAAATGGAAATCCGTGATCGCTGCCTACCCCTTTTGGGAAAGGCGTGATTGTATGTAGTATGTATGTGTGTATGTATGTTTATACTGGCACAGCGCAGCTCTGTGATTGGTTCTTAAAAACACATTCCTCGCGTCGCATCCTCGCTCATCTCTGATGAAAACGCAGCCTAATCGTAGCCTGTTCCTTTCGTTTTTTTATATATTTACGTCACTTTGGGCGCTAAGTGAAATTTACCGCCCTAGGGCGCAGCGGCAAATCTCACTTCACACCCATGAGAAGACGTAAAATTATGTACACACCACGGACGTGAATAATAGTACATTACGTACGTCTGTAAAGTAAAGACGGCCTCAGAACGCTTATATTTATGGCCCTTACCTTCGGTTCGGGCCACAAATGCCAGCGATCTGGGCCCTTCTTTACTTTACAGACCTAGGTACGTAATGTACTATTTCTCAAACATGCGCGGAAATGTTGTCGTTACGTTCGTGAAAATAGACTCGAAAGTATCACGTTTCGGGCACCGTAGTGACACTTGCTATGAAAAGGATTTTCATACTACTTTGCAGGCCTAGGCCTGCAAAGTAACCGGCGCCCGCTACGCGCTCCACCGCGCGGACGGGCCGGGCGCGGCCAGTCCCTGTCGGGTGGGCGCCGGCCGCGATACGGTCCCCGCATTATACCGAGAGATACGGAGTGCGATAGGCTTTTAGGCTTTAAGTATTAGGTTTTAGGTCTTATTTCCACGCATTATTTTGAGAAAACCGGAAATCCCTGTTTTCCCAGCCTCTGCTGTAATGTACTATTATTAACCCCCACACTCTTTGCAGCGTCGGCGCTCCCGTCGCCGACGACGGCCGACGACGATGAGGACGAGGACGACACGACGCCTTCGTCGTCGGACGACGGGCGCATCTACAAGAACCCTAGGAATTCGCCGTCGGCACAGTGTCCGAGGGACGAGGAGCAAGCGACACTGCTGGTAAGTCTATATTGCCTTTGTAAGGGTGGCCGCAGTCCGCCTGACGATATCGGCCTGCCAGTTGTTCGGAGCCGGCAAATTTTTGTTCTAACTGATAGGCCTAGACTGAATGAAAGCGCATAAAATTGTAGTACGGGCGGAGACCGCAAGATCTGCTACGTTACGAGATACAAAGATAAGCCACAGGGCACATGTTCATAAAAGTGATGCTGAGTTCCGAAAAAATAGCAAAAAATATTGTCCGTGTTATGTATCAGATATGGGGTAGATACATATTAATATAAATGTATATGCGGGTGGGTTTCGTTTAGGCTACTCAGTCTACGAATAAATGTACTACGCACCACACGCCGTCTTTGATTTATCAGTGGCTGACGAGGATATTTTCCAATTAAGATGTCTGTGGGAAAGATACGGGAGTTCGACGTTCAGAGTGGTAGCTGGAGATCGTATTGCGAGAGGCTGGAGAGCTACTTTGTCGTCAACGAAGTGAAGGATGACCGGAAATTGCGTTGATATCGGCAGTTGGTGACGCGGCCTACGAGTTGATGGTGAATTTGTGTAGTCCGAAGAAGCCGGCCGAGATGACCTTTAAGGAAGTAATAGACGTCATGGGAAAACATCTGGAACCAACTCCTTCGGTACTCGCAGAACGGTTCAGATTTCGACAGTACCGACAGGTCAAAGGTCAAACGGTGGCGCAGTACGTGGCGGAATTAAAAAAGATGGCGCGGTTTTGTGGTTTCGAGACAACCTTAGATGAGAATATGCGAGACCAGTTTGTGTGCGGGTTATCTAGCGATTTAATAAGGCAGCGATTGTTTGCGGAAACTAGAATCAATTTTGCAAGATCAGTGTCATTAGCGTTATCTCTGGAAGCGGCCGAGCGGGATTCAGTAGCGGTCGAGAGGGGCGGCGGCGGGGCAGCCGCAGGTGACTCGGTAACAGAATCATTACATAGTGTTTGCGCGGCGCCGGCTGGATGCATGGCTTGCGGAGATTTCCGGCATAGGCAGGCTCAGTGCAAATTTAACAGTTACGTGTGTAGTCGGTGTAATGTTAAAGGACATTTACGACGCATGTGCCCGATCATGACCGAGGGAACAGGCAAAGAGGCTCCAGCGATGAGAGACAACGGCCGGGGTGGCGGTAGGAGAACTTCAGCTGATTATGGCCGTAGTGGAGCGGGCCGTTACGGGCCGGGGACAGCGGCAACGCCTCGCGGCATCGGCAGCGGAGCGCGCGGTGGCCGCGCGGGTGGTCGTGGCAGGAATCGATGGGGCCATTCACGTATGCACTGGGTGGACGGAAATGGTCAGCCGGGATATGAGGAGGTACCATTTGAGGAAGAAGAAGGAGACGAGGAACCTATTTACCAAATGAGCCTCGACCAATACAAACCGGTAAGAATCCCTGTATGTGTCAACAATAAGATAATTACTTTTGAAATTGATACCGGTACAGCCTTAACTTGTATAAACAAACAAACATATGACACATTGTTTAAAGATGTACCTATATTACCTTGTTACATGTCCATAAGGTTTTTTGATAATAGCAGGCCGAAGAGACCGTTTTTAGGATTTATTGTTGTCAATGTGGAGTATAAACATATACATAAAAAATTAAATATTTATGTACATGAAAAAGGTACAACGAACCTTTTAGGCCGCCAATGGTTGGCGGAATTAGACGTAAATATACCGAAAGTTGTGCGTTCTTCATGCGAAAAGTTACTTTTGAACGAGGTGATTTACAAGGATAAAATGTCAGATGTAATTTCCAGACATAAAACAATATTCGACGGGACCCTGGGTGCGTTCACCGGCGGCCGGGCTCGGCTGCGCGTGAGGCCGGACGCGGCGCCCGTGTTCTGCCGCGCGCGCCCTCTGCCCTACGCGCTGAAGGAGCGCGTCGACGCTGAGCTCGACGCCATGCTGCGCGCTGACGTCATCGAGCCGGTGGAGCACTCAGATTGGGCCACACCATTGGTAATTGTAAATAAACCGGACGGATCGTTGCGTTTGTGCGCGGATTACAAAACCACGTTGAATCGCGTTTTGCTAGTCGATAAATTTCCGATACCTAAAATTGAAGACTTATTTTCCCAGCTTAGCGGTAGTAAGTATTTTACTAAGTTAGACTTATCACAAGCTTATAATCAAATTATTTTGGAGGATGACGGTTCTAGAGATTTTACGATAATTAATACCCATCGGGGGTTGTTTAGGTATAAGCGGTTAGTATATGGCCTTTCGTCCAGCCCGGGTATATTTCAAAGAATCATGAGTAACCTTTTTAAAGATATTCCTAATGTGACTTTCTTTTTAGATGACATTTTGATAACGGGAAGTACTTTAGAGTCACATTTAGATAGCCTCCAGCAGGTATTACAGAAATTGAGCGAATCTGGGTTAAAAATAAAAAAACAGAAGTGTGATTTTTTAGTACAACAGGTAAAATACTTAGGATTTGTGATTGATAAAAATGGAGTGAGGGTAGACGAAGATAAGGTTAGGCCGATTCTAGCAATGACTCAACCTGGTAATGTTTCCGAACTTAAGTCGTTTATTGGCATGGTTAATTTTTATGGGAAGTTCATACAGAACCTTAGCGAATATTTAGCGCCGTTATATGAATTGTTAAGGAAGAACAGAAGGTGGGTCTGGTCAACCGAACAGGGCAGGGCGTTCAATAAGGTAAAAAAATTATTGAGCGAAGCACCGGTGTTAGGTCATTATGACGCGGAGCGCGAACTCGTGGTCACGTGCGATGCCGGGCCCCGCGGAGTGGGCGCCGTGCTAGCCATGCGCGGCCGCGGCGCCGGCGCGCCCGACACCGTCATCGCCTACGCCTCGCGAGCTCTCACACCGCCCGAGCGCAACTATAGTCAAATACATAAGGAGGCCCTTGCGATTATATTTTCTGTAAAAAAGTTTCATCAGTTTCTATACGGTAGAAAATTTACATTGAGAACCGACCACAAGCCCCTCGTAAGCATATTTGGACCGAACCATGGTATTCCCAGCATGACCGCGAGCCGGTTACAGCGCTGGGCTATAATATTGTCAGCATACGACTTTGATATAGAATACGTAAAATCGGATGATAACACAGCGGATGCTCTTTCACGGCTTATAGCGGCACACAAGTCGACAGGCTTAGTAGACGAGGACTGTCCGGAACAGACCTACTTACATTTTGCGACTGAGGCCATGCTTTTAGATTATAATGTGATAAGTAAAGAAACACGCAACGACATATTATTAGGCAGAATAGTTAGTTACATTAGAGACGGGTGGCCCCAAGAGACAGATATAAGAGATTTAAAACCATTTTTCAACCGTAAATCAGAACTTTATACAGAACTTGACTGTGTCATGTGGGGTCACAGGGTAGTGGTGCCGGCGGCGTGTCGCGAGCGGGTCCTGCGAGAGCTGCACGACTCCCACGTGGGTATCGTGAAAACGAAGGCGCTGGCGCGTAGCTATGTGTGGTCGCCCGGCCTCGATGAGGCCGTGGAGGCCATGTGCCGCGCCTGCCCCGTGTGTGCCGCGGTAGCCGCGGCGCCTCCGCGCCACTCACCCTGCCCCTGGCCCTACCCCAGTCGGGCTTGGAATAGAATACATTTAGATTTCTTAGGTCCAGTAGCTGGAGTAAAGTACTTAGTACTTGTAGACGCGTATTCTAAGTGGATAGAAATAGCAGAGAGATGTCTAGTACCACGGCCAAAATATTAATAAAAAAACTAAGAGAATATTTTGCTAGATTCGGTATACCTAAACAGATAGTGAGCGATAACGGGCCCCCGTTCTCCAGTGAAGAGTTTAGAGTGTTTTGTTCGGGGAATAAAATAGAACAGTTGTTTTCAGCACCGTATCACCCGGCCTCAAATGGGGCCGCCGAAAATGCAGTTAAATTGTGTAAGCGAGTTATAAAAAAAGCAATAATGCAGAGTATTGATACGGATACTGCGCTCAACAGATTCCTATTAATGTACCGTAATACTCCTCATAATACCACGGGTGAGAGTCCGGCTAAAGTTCTTTTAGGTCGAGCGGTACGAACCCGGTTAGACTGCCTTAAACCCGACCGCGAGCAGAAGGTTAGCAATCTTCAACGTCAACAGCGGCAGGCAGCGGGAGGAACGCAGCGGGCGTTCCACGTAGGCGATTACGTTTGGTATAGGCGGTACAATACAGATAATTCACAACGCAAATGGGAAGCGGGACAGGTATTAGAACGGTTAGGAGAAACTAATTATAAAATAGAGAGTTCATTAGGAGTTACTCATCGGCATGTAGATCAACTAAGAAAACGCGATTCAAATGGTGCAGTTAGGGTCAGTCGAGAGCCTATGTCACGAAATATGGCGCTGAGTCATCCACCGGCTCAGTTACCCTTGTCGGTCCCAAGCGAGGAGGCGTCGAGTTCAGGGTCGGCGGAGAGTGCAGGCAGTCGCGATGTAAACAACCCGCCAGGGGTCGCGCGTGTGGGGCCGCAGGTAAACCCCGAGCCGGAGCAGCAGCCCGACCCGGCCGCCGCTGAGCGCACGCGGCCTGATCGCCTAAGACCCATGGTCAATCCACCTAGACGTTTTGGGTTTGAGGACATATTCTAATAGGGTCTCTGATTAATTATAGTAAGTCTATGTTTGTAGGTAATCATGTACATGAACTATTAGAGTAGGTATTCTAATGTGTGTAATACTTTTTCTTATTAAGTTACAAGTAATTAAGAAATAGCTAAAACATGTATTAATGTTATAACTTTATATTGTGTCAGGTGGTACCTATAACCAGGTCATTCACTGTGTTGGTGGTAGGTAGGTAGGTAAAATAATGTTAAATTCTTTGATTGTAAACAGTCTTTAAATTACAGGTGTTTGCGTTTAAATACCTACATGAAATGTATATGTTTCCGTTATGTATTTTACTCGTACTATAGTCCAGTCTACTTAGATTCAATAAATTGTATTATGTAACTCAACTATTTCCCAATCTGTAGGTACCTAACTACTAGTAGTGATGTATCAGCATTTGCTTATGTTCAAACGGTAACCTCGACTTATCGTTAAGGAAGACTTAGGTTTACTACTTACCTGCACTGTATTGCATTCAATTTAGGTATACATAAATTGACCTACTTAATTAGTAGTAGTAAGTTAGAAAATAAGGGTGGAGGTGTTATGTATCAGATATGGGGTAGATACATATTAATATAAATGTATATGCGGGTGGGTTTCGTTTAGGCTACTCAGTCTACGAATAAATGTACTACGCACCACACGCCGTCTTTGATTTATCAGTCCGAAAACACTAAAAAGAAGGTACAACTTCCGGTATAAAAAATGTATGGTATTTACGTCATTTGATATAAAGATGACAGTGGTGGCAATAAACAGCAATTTGTATTTAGGTACAGAAAAACCCGGTCTGCCAGTTCCTGCAGGGCCGGAAGTGCCCGGCAGACTGGTTCAAAAGTGACGTAAGTTTGGGGTCTCTCTCCCATCTTGCGGTCCCCTTCCGTACTACTGGGACCTGTCAATATATGACGGCACTTGGAGGATCCAAAGGAATGCCAAGATCCAAGATTTATAGTATCCGCAGAATTAAGTGGCGACTGAGTTCATAACGCTGTCTCCTTCTCTCTTGCCGTGGTGGTGCAAGTGTGAAAGAGAAGTTTTATGACCTCAGTCGCCACTTAATTCTGCGGATACTATAGTGACCGGGCCAGATAAAGTCTTCTAAGTCCGTTTTCTTGTGGTATCACGGGATCTTGTACACGGAAAAAATATTATAGTATATTCATGTCTTCTTCATCGAAGAGAAATCCTCTTCGTCAAAACAATATTGTTTTTTAATACAGTTGCTCAAAAAAGTGCTTTTCTTGTAATGGTTTAGCGTGCGGAAAGTTTGATATCTCGTACTAGTGCTTTTTACTTTTCCAGCCAATGACAGCTAATGACAGCGACAGACAGCCAATCACCGCGCCGCACCGCACCGCGCGAGAGTGTTCGGATACATGTACTAAAGTAACCTCAAAGTGACATATCGACAATTTTTTAATTTTTTCGCAACTGTATTAAAAAACGTCGTTCGATACTCGTGCGTAAATGTCATTCTTCACTCGTCCCGAGTCCCGAGACATCTCGGTACTCGTGATGTAATGACATACTTTCCGCACTAGCATCGAAATGTACTATTGTATATAACGAAAACAATTTTATTTGCCTAGCTAGAAAGTGATATTTATTCAAGTAAAATTTATTTATTGAAGTAAAATATATCTTGGGTTAAGGATATAAAATTAGTCCAAGAAAATATTTACTTATGTGTCTCTCTCATTGACCCACTTAGGAATTGGAAACCTGTATATTCAATGGCTTAGAACATAAAGCCTCCTGAAACTAATATCTAATAAACTAAAACACTGAAAGCTTGATTGGTTGAGCTAAGTACTTGGAAACTGCCTGAGGTTAGCTAGAGTACCTACATTGATCCTATTAAATATTTATGCCACACCTGGCCATAAAGTGGCTTTTTCCACACGCTGCGCGTACGGAAAAAGACGCTTTCTGGCCAAATGTAGACATAAAACGATGTACACAACACGGGCGGTAATAAAGAAGGCCCTCGATCGCATATTTACGTCCCTCGCTTGCAGCTCGGGCCGCAAACTTCTGCCATCTCGGCCTTTCTTTGTTTTACCACCCTAGTTGTGTAATGTACTATTATAGCTTTGTATTAGTACTTTGGATCCTAGTATTTAGACTTGATGAACATAAAGCGGGTAGGATCATGATTTGTGATATGGATGTAGAGAAATATTTATAGCAAATCAAATGCCGCAAATCATCACGTTGTATAGCAAAGTTTCTGACAGTTCGTTGAGCTCCAAAAACCTTCGGGAATCAGTGGTAACACACGAAGATAATGCTGCTGTTCTGCTTTTTCGTTTATCGATTGATACCCGACGTCTCTTTCTAGAACCCGAAGGTTTTTCAAAGCTCACGGGCTCTACAGTCGCCATCAAATATATCGGAGCGGCCTGGGTACTCAATAATACCTGAACATGCACTTTAGCACCTTGACAATAGAGGCGTGGTTCAGATATTTGACCACCTTGGCCGCTCTGATATATCTGATGGCGACTGTACTAAACTAAAGAAAATAGCTTCATTCAAAATGAATTCATTGATAAATTGGCCATGCAATTATGAACCCGATATTACCATCGCTAATACTGTTAAATGACCATTTGTAATCCCTATTGCAACGGCATAAGGTATATAGATGGTCAATTGGTCAGTTAAGTGTGTCGCTGTTTGTACCTGACGCTCTACGCAGCGTCAGCAGTGCTGTAATAATTTTTTCTCAAACATGCGCGGAAATGTTGTCGTTACGTTCGTGAAAATAGACTCGAAAGTATCACGTTTCGGGCGCCGTAGTGACACTTGCTATGAAAAGGATTTTCATACTACTTTGCAGGCCTACGGCCTGCAAAGTAACCGGCGCCCGCCACGCGCTCCACCGCGCGGACGGGCCGGGCGCGGCCGGTCACTGTCGGGTGGGCGCCGGCCGCGACACGGTCCCCGCATTATATATACCGAGAGATACGGAGTGCGATAGACTTTTAGGCTTTAAGTATTAGGTTTTAGGTCTTATTTCCACGCATTATTTTGAGAAAAGCAGTATACATGCCTCGGCGTGAAAACGGATTCCCGGCCTCGTATCCCTATATATACCTACTTGACCGGAAATCCCTGTTTTCCCAGCCTCTGCTGTAATGCCTGTAATGTACTATTATTTTTGTTCACAGCGTCAGAAATGTCTACGCAAGTGCTCGTCCGATGAAGACTGCAAGAGCAAAAAGAAGAAATGTCTGTGCGATGGCGCATGCGGCATGTCCTGTATCAAGCCAGGTCAGTCACTAGCTAGGCTGTGTTTCCAGAGATGAGTGAGGATGCGTTGCCAGGGATGTGTTTTTAAAGAACCAATCCTAGAGCTGCGTTGTGCGAGGATAAACAAATGAAGTGATTCTATTGGTGCTAAAAATTGTAATACAAAGAAAATACAGCCAGTTACAAATTTACATACAAAACTTATTTTTAGCAACGACAACGAATGTCCGACCTAGATCTGTACTACTACACAGATAAAAGGATATCTTAATCCAAGATATTCATTCTTGTATATAAGGAAAATCGATAATTTCTTAAATCAAGTAAAAAATATCTTGAACCAAGTAAGTTCTATCTTGGATCAACAAAATCATACTTGGTTCAACAAAATCATACTTGGTTCAAGAAAATCATACTTGGTTCAACAAAATCATACTTGGTTCAAGAAATTATCGATTTTCCTTATATACAAGAATGAATATCTTGGATTAAGATATCTTTTTTTTCTGTGTAAAATGCCCATGCCAAATTTCATGGTTCTAAAGCATGTCGTTTCAAAATGAGAGCTAAACTACGTTTGTACCTATGGGAACGCGAGTTCACGCGAGCGTCCTGGGGACTCTTAACAAACACATTCCTCGGAACGCATTCTCGTTCATCTCTGAATCGCAGCTGAAGTCAATATCAGTAATGCCCGATCGAGAACTTGATCTCGGTCTCGGCATTCTCGGCAAAAAGTCGCCGATGAAGTCTAGGATCTAGGCCAACATTTATTAAAATTTTGTCTACTCCAGCATTATAATCTGTCAATTAAATGGCAGACATGAATATTAAATATTATACTTTATAAGGGTTGTTTATTGTATTCAATAGGAGCATTGGTAATTATGGTCTTATGGTTTATCATTATCACACAATATTATAACACTCTCGGAGAAGAGGATAACCTCCTCCCGATCACCGGCACAATCCACCAGGAAATTTAAATTAATTAATTGTCTAGAGGTAGCAGGTTGCTGTTCGTCGAACTCAATTCTTACTGGCTTGCCTATTTTGAGCATTAGTAAGAAAAGTACTATATTATAAAATACTCATAATTAAGCTATTCAATCTCGTGCCATACTTAGGCCACTAAAGCAAGCTAACCCCGGTATATAGTCGACTGAAAAGTTATTCATTAGGTCACGACTATATTATTAGAATGATTAAGTGTCACTAGTGCGAAAATCGAACGTTCCGCAACCTAAACCACTAGAAAAAACAACACTTTTTGAGCAACTGTATAAAAACTCAGATTCGGGAAATATTGTAATTAAAGCAAGATGAAATATAAAAATACATTTTTCTTCGCTATGTCGACTCGAAACGTCATCATAACCAGACCGAAAACCGTAAAAGCACGGTTATAAAAGTTATAACCGAGCAAAATGGCTTCCAACAAAATCCACAATACGCCGCCATTTTTGCCAAATAAAATAAATTGGATTCGTCAAGAATAAGGCAGGAAAGGCAGCTGTAGATTACTTCGGATAGATACTGCATTCTGCAGGTTTTCCTGCAAGGATCGCCTACGAGCGTAACGCGTAGCGGATTGTGGCAGAGAGCCGTATGGGACGGATGTCATAAAGTCAGCAGCAAAAGTATCTAAACGGGTAGGATGTTCTAAATGAGGTTGACATGACCTTACTGTTAAGAGGATAAGAGCGAGTGAGCGTCATTTTTAACCGACTTCAAAAAAGGAGGAGGTTCTCAATTCGACTGATTTTTTTTTTATCATTATTATTTTTTTGTATGTATGTTCCATATCTCCGTGAATCGTGAACCGATTTTCATTTTTTTTTTTAATCGAACAGGTATAACCCCTAGATGGTCCCATTGTGACCAAGTCGGGATTTGATGATGGGATCCTGGAGAAATCGAGGGAACTCTTCAACTATTATAGGCACACCTATAGTGATTTCACTATTTTTTACAGCAACTCGGCCACTTCCTCTTGGAATAGCGGATCCTAAGTGAAGTCGGTTCTTTTTTTGTTTAAAATTATGTACAACGTACCCGCTTAGCTACTTTTGCTGCTGAGTTGCTGACACACTCAAAGAAATTAAAACAGGTCAGTTCATATAGGCGTTTCCATATAAGGTTACCGTTTTGTTCTTGAGAATTATTAAAAAAATACTCCAATGAATTTAAAGCGCTGAAATTAATAGGAAAATTCATAGCTTTAGGTGGAATATTTTTTTAATGACCAGTGCATATTTTAGTGTAATTTTATGTCAATACAATGGTCGCTTTTATACTTTTCCGTGGATGTCCACAGCACAATAAAACTATATGGTTTCATTCATAAATAGTGTAAAGTTTATAGTCTATGATCTATTTATGAAAGAAACCATAGAGTTCTACCGTGACGTGCCACGTATGCTTTTGATTCATCGATTGATTTCGTTTCTCCTACCTAGACAGCAATGTCTCGAAATCGTGCGTAAGTTTTGTGTCAAAATTGCGCCGATTGTCTGCAATCCGCGGAATTTTTACACAAAACTCGACTTCGGCCTCTAGGCCATAAAGTATAAAAGCGACCAATGACGTCAATCTGTCCGATCTCTGATCATATACCATCTAGAGGGAGTAATCTACGCAGTCGGTCAAATAAGGAAAAACCCCGTTTGTGTAATTAGTTCATGAAAAGTGGACGTTTTGTCTGCGTTTCTGCGTCTAGGCGGTTTTGGCTGACGGATAATTAGTTAGGAGTAGGGCTTCCAATCCCGGGATCCCGGGAACCCGGGATCCCGGGATACCGGCTTTTTAAGGACGCTTTTCAATCCCGGTATTTTCTGATTCAATACCGGGATCCCGGTATTTTTATAAACTAGTTAAACTGTCAAAATATGTGTAACAAACATAAACTACCCATCCAAATATTTAAATTAGGCATCGCTGCGCAGCTTACTGGCAATACTGGCTAATGTGCGCGGCTGTTTTACGTCTGTTTCTCTCTCTAGTTTAACTATTCTGATGATTTCTTTCTCTGCCCTGCACTGGCGCCACTGGCGCCACCTACCGCGCCGGCTGTTGGTTACGTAAATCACACACGTCTTAGACATGTTTTTACATGTTGTCGCCGGATATTTTGTCAAAAATGTTAAGCTAATTCGAGCAAGCAAGTGGCTTGGCCACGGCACCAGTGCAGGTTGCAACTTGTTCATAAAATTGTGAGCTACCTAAAGTTATGCCATATACACCAGTCCTTATTTTTCAAAAAATCCATGTCGAGAAGCAATCCATATTACTTTTAGGTAACTTAACTTTTTACCCTATTGAGAGACTCTGTTGTATTGTATTCGAATTGCCGGTTTCCTTCAATACATATGACTAGAAGTGAGGTATTCAAGACGGCGGCCAAAAAACGTCCCATTTTTTAGGTTTTCTTAAATATCCTTAAACAGTGGCCTCTACCAACAAATGTTCTACTACTTAAGTAATTCACATAAAATTCTATAAAAAAGGTTATATACAGTTTTTTGCTGGGATCAATGTTTAATGAGATATTGAGGGTTATAAGATAGAGCTAAGAAAAAGCTAACAAGCCAATAAACATATTGACTTGTTAGCTTTTTCTGGCGACTTTCTGCGTGGAATTAACATTCGCCACAATAAATTTATGAATCGTCGTTTTATCTTGCCGCCGCCCGCCATCATGAATATCTCACTTACGGTCATATATTATTTGAAGGCAACCGGCAATTCGGATACAACAGGGTCTCAATACTCTCAATAGGGTAAATAGTCTGGTTACCTAAAAGTCATATGACTTGCTTCTCGGCATGGATTTTTTGAAAAATACGACTTGTCTAATCGCCTCTTTTCTCTCTACTGTGGAGTTGCAAACTACACACGTGATATGTTTGCGCAATAAATACGGATTTGATGATACAAGGCATTTTTTTCATGTTTTCATACATTTCAATTTTTTTCCCGAAAAATCCCGGGATCCCGGGATCCCGGTCTTGGAGAAATCAATTTCGGTATTAATACCGGCATCACAGAAGGTCCGGTATTTGGAAGCCCTAGTTAGGAGTCCGTTAAAGTGGGTTTTTTTACTGCCGGGCGGCTTGTCAAAGCTTTTTACAGGTTTTTATTCTGCTAGCCCTTTTATAGTAGGGTTTTGTCTCAGTACAAATGCGAAAAAAATTGTGCGCATCGAGAAAAAGTTGTGAATTTTTGACCATAGATAGAGTGAGCAAAGATGAATATTTTTTAGTATTGGCGGTCTGTAAAATTTTTGGACCTTCAAGTCAAAATCAGGGGTCCCGTGCAATATGTTATTACTCTCTGATTAAGACTGCTAGGGGTTGTTTGGTATCGTTTCCGTGTAAAACAGACATGCAGAATTCATTTCTGATATTAAAAATGTAAAATTTCGTATTAAAAAAAAAGTTGTGCCGCGAGGAAAAACACAATTTTATTTTTATTTTTTTAGAACGTCATATAACTAATATATATCCTTTATTTCAAATAATAAAAAATATTATAAAGAAGCATATTTAATATAGATTATAGAAACATATACATTTTATACACCTTTAATACAAAAAACTTCTGGTTTTTTTTTTACTTAAGTTGGGTAACGGAAAACAGACGGCTCGTCGTTGAATTGTGACGGTTTATGTTAAAGTTAAGGAGGAAAAATATGTTTTTATTTATTGTATTTTTTTATTTCTGCATTTTGTGAAGTTATTATGAATAAAATTTACTAATAACAAGCAATACATGCATTTTAAGGTCAATACGCTACGGATGTTCACGTTCACATTGATTATCGATACTTACTATGGAGAAAACATATACACCACGAAGCAAACATTTTTTTTCGCGTAGTTTTTGTATACTATAAGCCTAAAAATTGTATATATTTAGAAACTACATTAAATTAGCTCCTTTATAATATTTTTTATTATTAGAAAAAAAAATGATATATATTAGTTATATGACGTTCTAAAAAAAATAAAAAAATGTGTTTTCCTCGCCACACAACTTTTTTTTTAATAAGAAATTTTACATTTTTAATATCACAAATGAATTCCGCATGTCTGTTTTACACGGAAATGATACCACACAACCCCTAGCAACCTTAACCATAGAGTAATAACGTATTTCACAGGACCCCTGATTTTGAAGTGAAGGTCCAAAAATTTTACGGACCTCCAATACTAAAAAATATTTATCGTGGGCCATTCTATCCATGCCATCCATGGTCAAAAATTCACAACTTTTTCTCGATGCGCACAATTTTTACAAATTCGAGCTCTGCTATTATGCCTTGCAAGACGTGTTTCAGTCAGTTTTTTCGAAAGTAGCAATGCACCTACAAAATTCAGTAATATTCTCGCAAATTTCCGGAAACTTACACGAGAATTTAAATTAAATTTCCAATGAGAAAATCCTCTGCGTTAAGAAACGTTTATGTTAGTAGACTTAATATAAAATAAGAACGCCTTATTTAGCTTTAGCTAGAACAGAGATTAGAATGGTGACCAAAATGTCTACATGAACAAGTATCCTCTGCTCACCTGCCTGAAATCCGTTCCTGCTCCGAATGAACTTAACCCTTTGAAGCTTTGATTAATCCGCGACACGAAACACTGACAAATCGCCGCCAGAGTGGCCCCGGTGTAACTTACTAAAGAACAGAGAGAACACTGCGGGAAGCAATCGAATACATATATACATACATACATACATACATACAATCACGCCTATATCAGTCGGTATTCCATTTGCTACGCATTGATATGCAGCAAAACGGCTCTCCGTGAGCGTGAGCCACTTCCCGCCCCCGTGACGAGACGTGATGGGTGGCGAACCGCATCGCCGCCATGCGGATGATCATTAATTAAATGAATCACCACAGCGTTCTCACGAGTAGCAATCGAATACCTACTTATTTATCAACCAACTCCGGAAAGAACGCAAAGGAAGGAGAAAGCAGGAAGATTTTATTTTCTATGTGTGGAGATGGTCAGAAAAAGCGTGACATTTATTGATAAAATTTCCCCAAATATCCACAGAAAAATTATTTGTCGGTTTTGTAACGGTCTGAATATATTAAATAAATCGCTATATTCTGATTCGTAATTATATTTCAATCAACAATGAATATAAAACGTGTCACAAAATTGATAAAAAAATAGGGACTCTCTTTTTTTTACTTAAATCTCGAGATATTGAGCCGAACCCAAAATTTGTTAGTTCATTAAAAAAAAGTAAATGGAAAGTACACTTAACTTTCTGAAATGACTACGTGTATGTTTAACTACCTAATTACCTATTTAGCTTGCTCCTACAAAAATAGCGATTGAAACTGTCAAAAAACTATACTAGAGCCTTGAGCCTAGAAGGACCTTTTCAACCGATTTATTCGGTACTAAACTTTACCCGCGAGTTCGTCTGCGTGAAATGAGTAATATACGATACAAACTTTCACCCCCCTTTTCACCCCTTCAAGAGATAATTTCTGGGCTATAAACTATCCCATGTCCTTTTCCGGGACTCAAATTATCTCCATACCAAATTTTAACTAAATTGGATTAGCAGTTAAAGCGTGAAGAGGTCACAGACACACTTTCACATTTTATAATATTTTATCTACACCCATATCATAAACCCTCCATGATGCGCTCAAAAACCGCACGTTATAACCACCATAAAAATAGATTGTTTCGTTAGTAGTTAGAACAAATGTCTTATCTGTAACGATGTTATTATTATCAAATAATAAGCAAAAATTCGATATCATTATGAAAATCCGGGTGGGCCCTGCCCGCCGGCATGCGCCTCCCGACCGCCGGCACAATCGAGTTGGCCATGGCGATGGCAGTGCAATCCGTGCAATGGCAGTCATTCAATCATCATTTCGGGTTTATAATATGTGTGTAGATAAAGCAGTGTATGCAACTGTACGTAATTAGACCTTAGAAGGGGGTGTACCTCGGAATTCCTAATAACGTTTGTCCTAAAATCACTTGCCCTAACCGTTTTGTCCGAATTGTCATTTGCCCTAATGATCAATTACCCTAACAGTCACTTGTCATAATGTAATGAATGTCCTAATGCTCATTTGTCCTTAAATTGTTTACCATAATGTTCAAAAATCCTAATTTTATTTGCCATAACATTTGAAACCCCTAATGACATTTGTCCTAAAATTACTTACCCTAACCGTTTTGTCCTAATTGTCATTTGCCCTAATGATCAATTATCCTAACAATTACTTGTCATAATGTAATGTTTGCCCTAAAGCTCATTTGCCCTAAAAATCCTTACCATAATGTTCGAATATCCTAATTTTATTTGCCATAACGGCGTAGGTTAGGGTTATTTTTTTATGACCCTAAAAACGAAACTGCTCCCAGAGATAGGTAGGTTAGGGTTATTTTTTTTGATGCCCCATAAAACGAAACTGCTCCCAGAGATAGGTAGGTTAGGGTTATTTTTTTTTTGATGACCCTAAAAACGAAACTGCTCCCAGAGATAGGTAGGTAAGGGTTTTTTTTTGATGACCCTAAAAACGATACTGCTCCCAGAGATAGGTAGTTTAGGGTTATTTTTTTTTTGATGACCCTAAAAACGATACTGCTCCCAGAGATAGGTAGGTTAGGGTTATTTTTTTTTGATGACCCTAAAAACAAAACTGCTCCCAGAGATAGGTTGGTTAGGGTTATTTTTATGACCCTAAAAACATATGAGCATTAGGGCAAGTGACAATTAGGAAAAATTACCAGTAGGACATTTAATATTAGGGTATGAAATAATAGGAAAAATAATATTAGTTCATTTGAAATTAGGTGTTTTGATCATTAGGACAAATAACTTTTAGGTCAAATAATAATTATGACAAATTAATATTATGGAAAAAAAGTTAGGGCAACTGATGAATAGGTCAAATGATATTAGGTAATAACATATTAGGGAAAATAAAATTCATCGATACGATGATAGGGCAACAACAATTAGGACAAATGAGCATTAGGGCAAATGATCATTAGGACAAATAGCATTAGGGAATACAAAAATAGGACAAAAAACTTTAGGGATTCAGATATAGATCCCTTAGAAGGACCCCTATTACGTAACAGTTACATAAACTACTAGTATATGTAGTATGGAAGTATGTATATTAATATGGATTATCATCTTTCCCGTAAAATAATTGTCTGTTTGTCTGTGTCACGCTTTTTAGTAGACGAGTGACTAGTCTGCTCTGCTCTGTGTGAGCAGATTAGTAGTGCTATTCGAGTTTCATTAGTAGCACCGATTAGTAGCATGTGCCGGCTTAGCATGGGGCATGTGCTCATTAATTACCCACACGCTCTTGTTCATCTTAATAGCGTTTTTCCAGGACTTTAGGGTTACGTACAGTTCTCTGCCTTTAGTAGACGAGTGACTAGTCTGTTCTGCTCTGTGTGAGCAGATTAGTAGTGCTATTCGAGTTTCATTAGTAGCACCGATTAGTAGCATGTGCCGGCTTAGCATGGGGCATGTGCTCATTCTCATTAATTACCCACTCGCTCTTATTCATCTTCCTAGCGTTTTCCAGGACATTAGGGTTCCGTACTTAAAAGAAGTAAATGGAACCCTTATGGGATCACTCGCGTGTCTATTAGGGTATGCAAACCGGTTATAACCGAAACCGAAATAACCCGTTATTTTGTCAAAATGAAATAACAGATTACTGACAATTCAAATAACCGGTTATGGCTATTTTCGATTATTAATTTAATGCTATTTTCACCTAAAATTGTATCATAAAAGGATGTAAAATCATAGTTTTTCACCTAGATTTATTCCTGTACTCTATTTTGTAATAATATCAGTTTTATTTCCTATTACTCTATTTTGGCGAGCGATTTGCAGTGAGTAAGACCACCTAAGTAATTCGTACGGCTGACCTTGGAGAATAAATTTTCCACTTTCTTTCGAATTAAGAGTCGCCAGGACGCTCGCGTTCCCATACAAACGTAGTTCAGCTCTCATTTTAAAACGACATGCTTTGGAACCATGAAATTTGGCATGGACATTCTAGTAGTACAGATCTAGGTCGGACATTCGTTTTCGTTGATAAAAATTGTAATACAAAGAAAATACAGCCAGTTACAGATTTACATGCAAAACTTATTTTTGTTATATTTTCTTTGTATTACAATTATTAGCAACGAAAATTAATGTCCGACATAGATCTGAACTACTAGAATGCCTATGTCAAATTTCATGGTTCTACAGCGTGTCGTTTTAAAATGAGAGCTGAACTACGTTTGTATGGGAGCGCGAGTTGACGCGAGCGTCCTGGCGACTCTTAAA
Organism: Pammene fasciana; assembly: GCA_911728535.1. NCBI lineage: Eukaryota > Metazoa > Arthropoda > Insecta > Lepidoptera > Tortricidae > Pammene > Pammene fasciana. The sequence continues at coordinate 11,515,836 of OU452294.1, read as the reverse complement.
GACCCATTCTAACTCTGATTACACTATAGAATAGTATTATTGGTTTTTTTTTTACGTTTAGACGGTTATTTTACCACAATTTTACCAAAATAACCGTAACCGGTTATCGGTTATTTTTCGGTCATAACCGAAAACAACCGGTTATGAAATTTGTTCGGTTATTTAATTCCCTAGTGTCTGTCTGTCCGTATGTCTCTTCGTCTGTAAGAGACAATTTACTACGAAATACAAGGAAATTACCCTTTCCGCTGCTGCCTAAGTATAAACGAATTACCAAATCTATTCGCATTTACCGCTTAATTCCAAAATCCATCTTCCGATATAAAATTATTAAGGAATATATCTAATTAAGTATTCTCAATTTTGCAGCACGAAATCTGAAATTAAACCCATTGCAAATTCATTTCAACCGCCATGTTAATAAAGATTAATTTGGAGGTTAACTCCAGGTGCGGTCGGTTGGTCTTTTGCTTTTAATAATATAAATATTCAGCGAGAAACCACGACGTAAGACGAGTATCGTGATGAATTATTCAGACTGTATAATACTTGGGGTACTATTGGAACTCACTTGGAACTCGATCGTTGTTACATTAGCTATAAGACAGACACAAACAGAGAGATTGTATACAAGAGCGTTATCAGACTTGCGAGGGAATTGTGTATGGGAGCGAACACGCCGCGAGTTCGCCGCGTACGAGTTTTGTACCGCTTTCAAATCGCTCAAGTGTGATAAGATAATAAGGCCCTTTTGTACCTTTAGCCGTCAACACGCACGGAAAAGAAGCTTCCGGGATATTCTCAATCTAAGACATTATTATATTATGTTGAAAATATTTCCTCGTGACAAGTATTTATTTCCTTTAACGAAAATAAATTAAAGTTTTAAATATAACGAAGCGAACATATTCTTACAGATTTTCTAGTTTTCTTTTACCTAAGATAATACTTGTTTGATTAAAGTACAGTCTCTTATTTACTCAATATACTCTTGAAACAATACATTTTTGTACTTCTATTTTAAGAAACGTGGTTTTATTAAGCGAAGAATCATATTTTTGGTAAAGGAAATAAATACTTGTCACGAGGAAATATTTGCAAGAAAATAATAATGTCTTGGATTGAGAATAACCTATCCCGGAAGCTTTTTTTTCCGTGCGTCTACTTTATATGAAAGGGTTGCTTGTGACATCTCTAGAGTTACAGCCGTCCATAGTCTACGCTAGCTGCTTACCATCAGGTGTACCGTATGCTTGTTTGCCACCATCGTGATAAAAAATCTAATTATCCTCGTATCACAGTTAGTCCTCGAGGGACCAGACAAACAAATCACTACTTAATTTGACTAAAAAAGAAATTTTTAAGCATTAGCAATGCGGTGAAATGCTGAAATATGTTAATTATGTAAATTCTAAGCACATTTACCTTACATTTGTTATTTGCATAACAGCATAGCTTTGGGGTGTTATGTCTTAACTAGCTTCCACTCAACTTCGTCTGCGTAGTTGTTGCTAAAACTTTCAACCCATATCACTCCTTACAGATTAAATTTAAAAACAAGCAAAGATCCCGACGAATTGAGAATCTCTTCCTTCGAAATCTTGAAGTCGGTTGAAAAGAATCGTTCGAAACTCCCATATTACGGCTCATGGCTTTAAAGTGAAGTATGCTACTCCACTTCACTAAACTCAAATCCAAATAATAAATAATAATAGTATGCAAAATCCAAATAATAATATTATGGTATTATCCAAATAGTTGACTGAGGAGCCGAGCGTAGCGAGGCGACGAACGTCTCCGTTTTCACTGGTACGACGATTTGGCAGATTGATGTGTGTATATTGGTTGGTTGGTTGGTCAGTGCCAGTCTAGAGGTCGCATTTTTCATCCGATTTCGATGAAACTTGGTTCTTGATTTATTTGCCAAAAATTGTCGAGCCATTTTTTTGATTGGGGGAAAATGAGGGGGAAAAGGGGGGAAGTTTGCTGTCGCGTTATTAGTTCTCCGAAGTGTACAGTTCACAAAACCACTAGTAATATTATGGTATAAATGTGGATTCTACCACGTACAGTCAGCAGCAGGTGATAGTTTGAAAATGATCTCCACACGTTGCTTGTTACCATTCTTGCATTAAAGTTATGTCAAGCTTATTTTGAACAGCTCTTCCACGTAGCCATACACGGAAAAAAAGCTTCCGGGATATTCTCAATCCAAGACATTATTATTATCTTGGATTGGAAGAAGAAGAAAAAAAAATTCCTTATTGTTAAAGTATTTATTTCCTTTACCAAAAATATGATTCTTAATCTTAAATATGACGCTTAATAAAACCACGTTTTCTTAAAATAGAAATACAAAAATGTATTGTTTCAAGAGTATATTGAGTAAATAAGAGAGATCGTACTTTAATAATCAAACAAGTATTATCTTAGGTTAAAGAAAACTAGAAAATCTGTAAGAATATATTCGCTTCGTTATATTTAAAACTTTGTTTTATTTTCGTTAAAGGAAATAAATACTTGTCACGAGGAAATATTTTCAACATAATAAAATAATGTCTTAGATTGAGAATATCCCGGAACCTTTTTTTTCCGTGTATGAAATTTTGATAATACTATATTTACCTAATATGCGAAAGTAACTGTCTTGCCTCTCCATATTAAACTTAAAACCATGGACCGCTTTAGAATGAGTAGTTTGAGACCCGAGGAAGGTGATGGGATAGTTTTTATCACTGAATTCATCCCTCAAGGAGGTTAAAAAGAGGGAGGATTTGCTTTTACATTCTCATTACGCTCGTAGGATTTCATGACAAAAGTTCGTTTCTTTATTGATCTTAAAATTAAACCACTCGGCAGAAATCGTATTATAATCACAAACTAAACAAAAACCTGAACATCCCACAGATACAATTTATGCCCCAACAAACGCGAGCTACAGGCGGACTTATTGTTGACATAAATCACTGCGAGCTGCACTGCGGGGGTAAGCGTGCTTGGATTAATGGGCTGGATAAAAGGCTCAAAGGGTTAAAGTGCAATAGTCACTTGAAATATGTGCTGTTTTCAATGAAAATTGATGAATATTAAATGAATGAATGAATAAACTAGTAGTCCGTCTCGAAATGAGAACTCGCGATTTACTTGCAAACAAGCTGACCAATATAGCAAGACCCATCTTCTTCCTCCTAGCGTTTATCCCGGCTTGGGGTCCGCTTGACAACCTAATCCCATAAATTGGCGTAGGCACTAGTTTTTTACGAAAGCGACTGCCATCTGACCTTACAACACAGAGGGGAAACTAGGCCTTTTTGGGATTAGGTCCGGTTTCCTTACGATGTTTTCCTTCACCGAAAAGCGACTGGTAAATATCAAATGATATTCCGTACATAAGTTCCGAAAAACTCATTGGTACGAGCCGGGGTTTGAACCCGAGACCTCCGGATTAAAAGTCGGACGTCTTACCGCAAGGCTACCAGCGCTTCTCAGCAAGACCCATGTGATTTATTCGCGCTTTCTAGTTCCATAACCACTTGATCGATCCTGCTTATATAATAACTCTCAAATTATATGTATCTCTGCTACTACTTCAACTAATTTCATAAATATCAAGGCAACGCGACTCATGTTATCATCGAACAAACTCTCAAATTCAAAAAGCCATCGAAATGCCGAGACGCCCCAGTAGCCAGAATTTAATTGTAAGAACTCGCTTTGCTTACGCTCCGCTCGTTTCATTGAACACCTCCAATTATCACGCGCAATAGAATATAAATAACGATGCACATGCAATAACTATTATTCGCTATGTGCGAAGTGCATGGTGGGGGTAACGAGAACGATCGCAGTGCTCAATGTGACAAGAAATGAAACTGCAAATCCCCTGTCTGCTGTCAAAATAGTAAATCAGCCAGTTACATTTCATATAAGCAAGGAATACAACCTATTTATAAAAAAGGAAAAAAAGAGATTCGCCACCTGCCCAAGAGATGACGCCACAATCATGCACACAGCGAATAAATTAAAAAGGCCTCCAGTCCAGTGTCCAAGCCTGGACACGAAACAGCGTCTTCGAATCTGAATTCACGCAGAATTAGTGGCAAACTACAGTACAGTAATATACATTAGGTCGGATCGCTGAAGTATGGAAAAATTGTTTTTTTCTGAATTTCAAAATGGCGGTTTTTGGAAATGATTGTTTGACATAATGTTATATTCCAAATATAATAATAATAGAACGAGTGCAAGTACTGCCGCAATCAATAATGAAATATCGTCTTTGTTCTAAAATTACAATTATGAAATAATATCACCACATAGTTTTAGCGGGTTTATTTTAAACTTTTATCACGTAGTCAAAATATACAATTATGTATATAATATAAAAAATTACATATAGTAAAGTATATAATTAAATTTTATTTTTAGAAGTTGCTCGACACGTTATTTGAAGATTTTTTTTGTTATTTATGTTTTGTTTCGTTTTTTAACCAAATTATAACATCGATACGACTTTACTTATATAATTGTAAGTACTTTTTATTACTTATATAATTTGACGAACAATGAAGCCCACTCTTATAATTTTTTGCAAAATATATCAATTTTGAATATGGCATATTGCGGCACTTGCGGCAGTACTTCCACTCAAAATTTTACTAAGTCTTCTTATAAAGTTTTGATTGTAGACCTCTAGAGCATATTTCTGAAATACCGCCCATTCTAATATCCAAAAAAAAATTTCGATCCACCCTAATATACATTGCAATATTTCAGCATGATAAAACCCAAAAAAAATGGATTACCCTTTGTTTTCGCTACTTCTACTTGCGGACTTATTACTGAGATAAATCACTGAAAGCTGCACTGCGGAGGTATGCCGTGGTTTCCGGTTTAATGGGCTATATAACGTGGCTATAAATAGTTTTTTAGTGTTTAAATTCATTTAATAAACTCTGATACGGTTCTCTGTCTTTTAGCCGAAAATTGTATTGCCGAATTTCACTTGTCAACCAACTTTTCGCAGAAGTCTCATTTGACCGAATTTCATTTCCCAACTTTACATAATCTAATCTAACATAATCTGTAGGTAATTTTCATTTCCCAACTATGGGGTTGGGAAGTGAAATAGTTGCGAAATAATTATTTAGTAAAAGTTATTCAGCCAAATAAAACTAGAAAAGTTGGTTGGCAAGTGAAATTCGAGAATACAATTTTCGGCGAAATTTGGATACCTTGGATACATATGCGAAAATTACTTCTTGACAGATCCGAGATATAAAATGACGGATGTAATGCATTAGTACACCTTTAGTTAAGACTTTTGTCTTGTGCTTGCACAAAATTGTACGCTTACGCCAGTTCATGTGATTATGTTACCAAACGGACCTCAGGCTCAATTGAACCTTCGCAAAAAGCCGAGACAATAGCTCCTCGTGGGAAACCAGTTCTGTCAAGCTGGTTTAGACCATGGCAGACATTCAGATGTACACGGAAAAAAAAGCTTCCGGGATATTCTCAATCCAAGACATTATTATTATCTTGAAAATATTTCCCGTGACAAGTATTTATTTCCTTTACCAAAAATATGATTCTTCACTTAATAAAACCACGCTTTCTTAAAATAGAAATACGAAAATGTATTGTTTCAAGAGTATATTGAGTAAATAAGAGAGATTGTACTTTAATCAAACAAGTATTATCTTAGGTAAAAGAAAACTAGAAAATCTGTAAGAATATATTCGCTACGTTATATTTAAAACTATAGTTTATTTTCGTTCAAGGAAATAAATACTTGTCACTCGGAAATATTTTCAACATAATATAAAAATGTCTTAGATTGAGAATATCCCGGAAGCTTTTTTTCCGTGTAGGTACTATTTGAGTAATAACAATGGAAACTCTCTGTACAAACAAACGCTGGATTAATGATGATTGTCAGTCCAATCTTATATCGTCCTTGGATCACACTGGAACAAGAAACAACCTAACAAGCGAAAACAAAATTAGCGTCGAAAAATCACAACCTTTAAAATTGCTCTTGACACAAATAATTGGGCGAAAACCAGAACTGGAGCGAAGCTCGTAGCTATTATAAGCTATTAGCAAAGTGTACCGAGCACAGAGCCTCGGGGTAACCACTGTAAGCATGGACGAATGTGAACGCGCATGTGAATCCTCTGGGGTCGCAGGCGTCCATAGGCTACGTTACTGTTTACCAACAGGCGGGCCGTATGGTTGTTTGTCACCGTCGTCGTATAAAAAAAAGAAGGAAAAGGTTTTCAATTCGTTCGGGATCTTTGTTGTTGCTTTTTAGGGTTCCGTAGACAACTAGGAATCTTTATAGTTTAGCCATGTCCGTCTATCTGTCCGTCTGATTTACAACCACTGCAATAGCACTGTAAATTAGAGGTAGGTATACTTATGAGATGTACAGCTCATAGTGTTATTGCTAAGGATCCCAGACTCAATTGAGCTGTGGCAAACGCTGGGAAAAACGAAGAATGATGATTTTAGCTTACCTTTTACTGGGCGCCAGAGTCAATACCTTTGTCAAGCCGTTGAAACCCACCCCAATGTCGAGAGCCTTGGGTTTCGCACTTATCGTTTATTAAAATTGCCATCTCGCGCCATGACTCGGTTATAAGCGTTTTATTTCTTTATAAAACCCCGTCGTTATGAGGTTTCTGGTGCCGTGAGAATTCTCGAGAGTATTACTTTGCTGTGATAGAATTTTTAAAGATGTCTTCGTAATTTTTGATTTTCTTTATGGAATAGAGCTTTTTCTCGTATTTTTTTGTACTCAGAAAGAAGGTGTGTATAATCCACAGACTAAGTACACAGACACCTCGTCATTAAGCTTTTACAGGGAGCACGAGGTCACCACACATGAGCGCAATTTTATTCGTAGATTTCTACGATTCGAACAGCACATCTCAATATATTCTACACCAATTTGTAGTATAACAATCCAGGTTCAGTCCTGTAATTTAATTTTTGTGGATATTTTTAATTCACATGAGTAATGATCAAAAGCGTTAACTCGACTGAAATAAGCGGTCACGCTCCCATACAAAATTTGTACGGGAGCACCTATGTGTGGTGACCTCGAGTTGTATTTATGATCTATCTAGTGGTCCTTATATACCGACCTAAATACTGACAAAACATTTCTCTTCCTTTTTTTCACGGACCATTGACTTTGATACAAAAACAGAAAACTGTGTCGTAATTTTTTGGGAATTTTGGGACTTAGGTACTTACATTGATATTGATTTTTTTTCGAAAACCAAAGCGCATAAACCAACAGAAACTCAGTATAAAGCCCCTCCAATTTCTGCAAAAATCCAACCGTATTCACATATTTGTATCAAAGTAAAATTCGCAACCATTTTGAATTGAAATCTGCAGTTGTTTTTAGTTTTTAAAGCCTTTTCATATCATGTTTCATTCAAACTGACTTCATAAGTTTCAACTATTCAGCGTGGAAAACCCTCATAACCTAGTTTCCAAATGTGAATATCAAATTTCATATTTCTTTGAGCTAAAATATTATAGGCTATGAAAAATCTTCTTTACCTCGTTGAAACAGTATATTCAGTCCATTCGACATGGCAAAACTGACAGTCGCTAGTGAGACAACTATGATATCACACTTTTGTGACAGCCGAAATCTCAATGGATTCACAAAAAGTGGTATCCACTTACGTCAAAATCAATACAAAATATCAATCAATACCTACTGTTAATTTGACAGTTAGGTGTCTCGAATATGGCATGCAATAAAATATAATAATACGGATATGTATATGAATACGGGCATGTTATGCGGAGGGATGAAAGTCATGTTACGAGAAAGGTATTAAGAATGAATGTGGAGGGATGTAGGAAAAGAGGAAAACCTAGGAAAAGGTGGATGGATTGTGTGAGAGATGATATGAAAAGAAAGGAGGTGAGTGATGAGATGACGGGTGACAGAGATGTGTCGAAAAAAGACATGCTGCGCCGACCCCAAGTAAATGGGACAAGGGCAAGCGAATGATGATGATGAGGTGTGTCGAATATGGGTCCAGGGTTGTAATTTGTAATAGAAGTATTACTGAACCATGATTAGAATAGGATTAGAGTTCTACCTACCATTACAGACCTACCATTTGTTTATTGTATTCACTTGTCAAAATTTGTATGGGTTGACAGCTATTTTAATCGCTTTCTCGCGGTTCAGAAATACTCTGCGGAATCAAAGTGTTGTACTAACAATAATATTTTATTAGCTAGGGATACACGCACAGATCTGCCCGCCGGATTTGTCTGGCGGATATGCCCGGCGCTATCCAGATGTATCCGCAGACAAATCCGTGTCCAATTCGCACCATACATGGACGGATCTGTCCGTCGGGCATATCCGCCAGACAAATCTGGTGGGCAGATCTGTGCGTATGTCTCTAGCAAGCAGCTGTAGAGCTTCATGGACATAACGCAGCAAAAAGAGACGACAATCTTAAGGAGACTTCATTAAATAACCACGTTTTGCGCGTCAAATTTCGCTTCTACATGCATACTCCATGGATTATAATGTTTATGGTTTTGAATGGTGTTTTAATGTTATTGATCTCTGATAAAACACAAGTTATACCTATTTATGCCTTGGGGAGATTCGAACTCACGGATTTAGGACACTTTTCATGCTATGGTTCTGTTTAACTGCGGCGCTTGATAAAGACGTGAGGTACAGTCGCCATCAGATAAATCAGAGCGGTCACGGTACTCAAAAAATCTGAACAAGCAGATTTTGCCTTGACAATAAAGGCATTGTTCAGATATTTGTGACCACCTTAGCCGCTCCGATATATTTGATGGCGATTGTATTTTTCTACTTTTCCTTTTTTTCTAAATATAAAATAAACCGACCTAAATCCGGTACTTAACATTGTTCTCCTCCAAATATCCTCCGCTCCCTAGGGATCATTCCAAGCCTCTCACTTAATTTCTCAGCTAATTAGCCAGCGATTTTCCCGCTTATCCCGGAAACTGGAACTTTTCCGCTTAAACAGCAAGATTTATGATTAGCGGGTTGGCAAACAAAACATTTTAATTAGGATAAACGCCGAATTTCATGCGTAGATGGCGCTTCAAACGCAAAAAATACTTATTGGTAATGCTTTGGCTATGTCAAATCTGTAGTCTATGGTAAAATGTATGTAGACCTCAAGTAATAGGTGTCTTAAAAATGGGGCTGCCATCCGTCCGGGTTTCCCCGGATTTGTCCTAGTTTGGAGGCCGTCCGGGGTGCGTCTGGGGGGGTTTTTAATAAGTGTCCGGGGAAAACCCGGACGCTTTTTATGTGACCAACCCATTGAATTTAATTCTTTAGTGCCATTTTTGATTTGGACACGTCCGGGGAAAAAATGCGATTTATGCCAAATGTCCTGGTTTTTTTAATTATTGTCCCGGTTCGGCGAATTTAGAGATGGCAGCCCTACTTAAAAAGATACTGTCTATGGAATTATATCTTTTACTTACTGTTTTTTATTAGCGTAATATTAAAATTCAATGTTAAAATGAGAAATATTTTTTTTAATTGGTATTTTAATTTGTATGTTTATTTTAATGGCTTTTCTTTGTATGATAGAAATATTTTGCTATTTTATGTGTATAATAAATAAGGATTTCGTCCTAATTTTCAACACCAACTGTCATTTAATTCAACCAATCTCCGCTACCTTAAGGTTGTCTTGATTAGTCTTGAAGAGATTGCTTGTTAACGATAAGACCGCCTGTTGTTTACCTCAAGGTTTTTTTTCTGTCTTAAGTTCTTGTATCAAAGAGTTCTTTTTTGTAAAATTATATATTTTTATATTTATATATTTTATTACGAATTTGGATTAACCATTAATCGATTTTTAAAGTTCAGTTAGATAATTAATTAATTAATAGTACCTATGATATATGGTATGTGAGCCATTGCCCTCGTTTTTTTTAAAGCTTAAGAACAAGATAATTTTATCCCTTTGCAAGCATTTCACTAGTAGCACATGTACCATACATACAAACACTCGAGAGCAAAAATTTTGGGTCTGTAACATAAACTTTAATATCTTTAAAATGACTTTTGAGATATTCAATAAAATGCTAGTGACCCGAAACTTTTTCTCTCGAGTGTGCATACTGTTATGTTTGGGCGCCATGTCACGACACATCATTCAATCAAGTCGAATCTTCCAGCCGCCTAAACATTATCGGGTTGGCGTCTTTGAACATCAAAGCCACACCAATTTTATTTCCCCCGCACTGCTTAGTGAATTACAAACATACATTAAGAGTAATCACATTACTTTTACTTGTAAGTAGGGTGGTAATTTTTTGACAACATACAAAATACAAAATAAATATGCAGAATGATTTCTGGGTCGTGATCCGAAACCACCCAATCCGGATGTCTTCGTATTCCATAAAAAGTGCCCTATTTTAATTTTCAATAAGTGTATATCGGATACTACTAAATCTTTTCAGGGTATACGTTCTTGTCACACACAAACGTGTTACTCTCAAAGCATACTCACCTCCATTCCGTGCCAAAAAAGGCCACAAAAAACCCGTAAAACAACGAAATAGCTAAAACAGCACTCCGGATTTTCCGGTACCGGAACTACAGCTCCGTTTGTTTTTGCTAGACCATAGACTATAGAGCTACATCCGTTCAAAATGGCGGCGCTATAAATCGCCGCACAAAAGGCCGGATGGTGGTAAATTCACTGTTGCACAAAGGATTTTGAGAAAGGATTGGTTAATAGAAAGGTAAAGGTTTTTAGGTAACAAAGTAAACACTAGCGGTAATGGATGCTGTTGTATCGCTTATCACAGTGGGTAATATATCCCTCTCTTATCGATATATAGGCAAAGAACTTACAAATCTTAAGTTTGGTATGCAAGAGCGCCAGACTCAATGTCTAAAAAATTGGCAGTTAGCCAGTTAGGGACTGCCGCTAGAAGTGAAAACTTAGAACTTTTAGCATTAAACTGTGAAATTTTATAATGTTTGAAATAAAATGATCAATATCAATAAGGATTCACATTCACTCCAAGCAACAATTATAATAATATGCATGTATATATGGTTTTTAGGGTTAAGTAATAAACTGAGAACCAATTAAATAGCCCACTAAAAAGACCCTGGAGATTACGGCATAATTATATTCATATTTAGTCCGAGTTAACTTTGTAGTTTAATTATTATTAGTTAAATATTTCATATAATCAGGATAGAACTTCACTTCAGGTAAGTTCGTTTAATCCTGTCATTATTTGGTAGACCTATCTTTAACAGTTTTCAGACCACGGACTGACCTAAGGTTTACATAGGACTTAATGTGTACCTGCAGTCAATTTACAATGGTGATTTTCTATGATTAATATATTAAAAGTAGAAGAAAAAAATACTACTTACAAAATGAAACTTTATTTGAACGTCTATAAGTTTAAATATCGAACGAGCCTTCCAACCCAAGGAAAATCTTGTGATGCGTTTTTGTTTTCGTGACGGTGTCGGTGACGCGAACTCATAAGATTTCCCCCTACCAAAAATTGCCCAACGCGGCTAAAGAAGTTTTCACTTCAAAAATGGCCAAATCTAGATTGTAATAATTACATAATTGAACGAGCTGAGCGTAAGCGAAGCGAGTTCTTACAAACAACTTCTGGCTACTGGGACGTCTCGGCATTTAGATGGCTTTTTGACTTTGAAAGTTTGTTCGACGATAACTTGAGTAGCGTTTTCTTGACCTTTATGAAACCTTCCCATTGCTCTACAAATAAGAGCGTGTCACGTATTTCTGCGGCCTTCGTGTAGGAAGATACTATTGATGCTGACTGTACTCCCTAAAAACTTGCAAAACTTGAATACATTATATTTGTTTGTAGATAGTTACATACCGATTTTTTTAGAGAAAGAGGAGAGACAGAGGAAGATACTATTGATGCTGACTGTACTAATGGGGTTCACCGAGTGATTTTTTTTCTCAATATAATATTGTACGAACTAACACACTATTTTCGCAATGTTCTCGTTCCTTTGTGCAACAAACATTAAATTTAGAAAGAAAATACATTTTCCAGACTGCAAAGGTAAGTTTTCTCGGAAATGTTCTCTTGCCCAATAAAAGTCACATTTAGACGTCTAGGTAATAAAGTTGATGTTTACTACATACATTCTATATGCTGCAGCTAATATAGATATACCTTAACGTAAAATAGTGTTACAATTTTAATTAATCATTAGCCAACTACAAGAACGTGGCATTAGTGCAGGGCAGAGATAGACGGGCTGGGTAGGGCAGCACCGTCGATGAAACTGAAGAAATGTTGAGTGGATTTGAATCTGTGCTGTGTCCCACGGATACACATGCTGGTGGCTCGGATTATCGAAATTATAATTTTGGATCTTAGCCAGCCCAATACAATACTAATATACCTACTCCTATTTGTCTGTCAGACGAAATATAAAATGACTAGCTTTTGCCCGCGACTTCGTTTGATCCCCCGTTAAGTAATGAATTCTGGATATCAACTATTCTATATCCTTCCCCAGAGCTCAAACTATCTCCAGCGTTCAACGGTTATTGATTCCCCATACAAACTTTCAACCCCGTTTTTATCCCCTAAAGGGTTGATTTTCGGGATACCTATAAACTATAGTATATTATTTCCGGGACTCAAACTATCTGTGTACCAAGTTTCATCTTAATCGTCGGTTCAGCGGTTAATAATTCACCATACAAACTTCCAACCCCCTTTTCACCCCCTCTAGGGTTGATTTTTGGAATGAAAACTATCCTATGTCGTTTCCCGGGATTAAAATTATCTCTATACTAATTTTCATCTAAATTGGTTTAGCGGTTAAAAATTCTCCGTACAAACTTTCAACCCCCTTTTCACCCCCTCCAGGGTTGATTTTTGGGATGAAAACTATTCTATGTCCTTTTCCGTGACTCAAGCTATCTCTATACGAAATTTCATCTAATCCCTTCAGCCGTTCTCACGTGATGCGCGGTCAAATAAACAGACAAACATATAAACAGACAAACAGACAAAAATTCTAAAAACTGTTGGAATGTGTTCTGTTATCGATTCTAAGTATCCCCAGCCAATTTTTTTTTCGAATATCTTCCATGTACAGACTTTCGACCCTCTTCAGCTTTATTATATGTATGTGTAGATAGATAAAATGTTATTGCTATTAGTAGAACGTGTGAAAATTCTTATTTACATTTAGTAAGGTACTTACTACTTATTTATATTATAACTTTATTACATACAACAATGATCCATAGTTGGTTAGTTAAAAAGCAAAATCAGATAAAATTATTACTATCTTAGGACAATATTACAATTAAAACTAAAAAATAATTTGTAGCAACGATGTATACACCGGGACATGTAATGAGGACCAATGTTTAAAAAAAATTATGACCGTTACAAATATTTTGTTAAATTCCTATAAATTTTTTCAAATATGCCTGCGGCTCCAGGCTAGCCTAACTATTCATATAAAAAAAATCTATTCGAAAAATCTAATTAATGTGTTAACTAAAATCGATTGTTGATGCTCAGTTAAATAACAATTATAGTTTTAAATGTTTTATTTTATATATTAGAAAATCTAAGGAGCTCCCATTTCTATAGGTGGCATTTATTGAAAAGCCTGACAAAGCTTTCAAGAGTAAGTAATAGTGCCAACTGCATTGCTAACATTTGATTTATATTAAGTTTCCATTTTTTCACATTAAATATTTTAAACACTTCTAACATTCCACCCTATATGTCACCATAAAACGCTTGCCCCGTCTCTGATAAGTAATACTCCATCGGGCTCAACCGGGAATCGAACCGGGATCAGTCACGCGGGTAGCTATTTATCTTGGACCCTTTCGGGGTCCGCGGCTACGGAATTAGTAATAGGGATTGTTTCCTGACTTCAGATAATTTGTACTGTTTGTTTATGGTCTGTCTTCGCGAAAGAACCTCGGTGTTTTAACCGACTTCAAAAAAGGAGGAGGTTCTCAATTCGACTGTTTTTTTTAGATTAAATAAATGCGGAAAGCTATGCGTCGATTTTTGAACTCGAGTTAACGTTCAAACAGGGGCTCGTCGTAACCGGTTAAAACAAAAAAAAACCGAAATACCCCTTTATACTTAATTATTGTATAGTTTTTATGTAAAGCCCCAATATCGTATTTAGGTTTTCACTTCATACAGTGTGTTTCTGTAATAGGAGCAATAAATTAAAACGTAGATTCTACTCCTCAAACCAGGAAACGTTTGTTCAGTGACTTTTAAAAATAACGTATGGTTTGATTTTTAGGACACTTTAAAGTTTTTTCGGACACGCAATGTATTCCGAAATTGACTATGTCTGTAGGGTGACAAGCAATGTCAATAGGGAAGATGCAGCTATAATATTTACCATTACTTTGTGATCTAAACGTTGAAAAAACATAAAATAATAGGCATTGTAACGTTTTTACTTTAGTTTATACAAATTTCAAACAATAATTACGATTTGAAGTCACGTGAAACGGAACGTGTTTTAATCCACCAATCAGCGTCTGGTGACGTCACACCTGTATGATGGCTAGTGGGGTTGGCAACTGTCACTAGTTTTGTTCTATGAGATTTGGCTTAAAGGGCTAGCATCCGGATCAAAAAAAAAAAAAGAATTTGACACTGTTGGCAGCTTTGACAGGGACGAACAAATATGGCGAGTGACACATACATGAGTGACGTCACAGGAACTGTAGATCCGTTTAGGCGCGAAAATTTAAATTGTCAGTTTGTAGCAGCATTTTGTGACTATAAATTATAGTATTTTAATTTTTTAACACACTCGTGGTCTATTCTACGTGCGATTCTTTCAAATGGAAGCATAAATGAAAACACTGCATCTTGCCTATTAGACGGATTTTAACGTTAATTGAAAATACTATTTAGTTTGTATGAAAATCAGACAATCTACAAAATACATATTTTTTTAAAATTGTTGAACAAAAGTTTTGTAGTTTGAGGGGTAGAATATATGTTTTAATTTATTGCTCCTATTACATAAACACACTGTATATGTATAGTTTTCACTTTTTAGGTCTTCACTTTTTCGATTAAATATGAAACAGTAACGAAAAAACTAAAAATAAACCGGTTTTTACTATGGAGCAAATTCCGGTTTCCGAGTCCTGGTTTAAACACAGAAGTGAATGTCAGATAAAGTAAATTATGTTGAAATCAATCCAGGTATTATATTACCTTTTTTCTAGGTCTTCACAATAATACATTTATATTTATTTTATTCTTTTATTTTATTTTATTTCATCAACAGCAATACAACAAATAATACAAAACTTAAATAACAGAGAGAAAGCTAATAAAAGATGACCACAAAAATATAGCTAACATGCAATAACTAAGTGGATACATAAGCAAATGAAAGATTGAACTACTTATACAAAATATAAAACTAGCTTATCTGTACGTAAGAGAGTTACATAGATATCATATACAAAGGAAAGAGTGACCTAGGCCTCCGGTGCCCATGCAGAGCTGGGATCAAACCAGCGTATTCTGCATTCGTCTCTACTTAAAATAAATAAATCAAAATAACTTTTATAAATAATTTGTTTGTTCATCATTAAATTTGTCTTTGCCATAATAATATTCATTCATACGTTTTCAATTGGACCAGCGTTTAATGTCAAACTGATGTTTGACTTTAAACGCCCCACCGCCCCAAATCTAGACTAAAATAGCTCCATTCAAAAACGCAATCTGGGTCTCATCAAACATTTATAGACCTCGCTACTGACCTCAGAGGCTGGGAGACCAAGGGCATTGCCCGTGACCGACTGGTTGAGATTCAAACTTTGCATCTATTTAAAGTGGTCCAGAATTAAATTGAGCTATAGTCTAAATAAGAGTTGTCTGATTATAACGGGAGCTAATCAAATATATTGAAATATGGAAACCTTTATATTAAGAGTCGCCAGGACGCTCGCGTTCCTATACAAACGTAGTTTAGCTCTCATTTTTAAACGACATGCTTTAGAACCACGAAATTTGGCATGGGCATTCTAGTAGTACAGATCTATGTCGTTAATTCGTTTTCGTTGCAAAACATTGTAATACAAAGAAAATACAGCCAGATACAGATTTACATACAAAACTTATTTTTGCTATATTTTCTTTGTATTGCAATTTTTAGCAACGAAAACGAATTACCGACATAGATCTGTACTGCTAGAATGCCCATGCCAAATTTCATGGTTCTAAAGCATGTCGTTTTAAAATGAGAGTTGAACTACGTTTGTATGGGGACGCGAGTTCACGCGAGCGTCCTGGCGACTCTTAAATACAAGCTGTAACAGAAATGCTGGTAATCCTTTTAAGGGTATTGGTATCGTAAACTAATTACGAAAAAGTAAGAAAAATATTTCTTCTCGCAAAATAATAAATAATAATAAAATAAAAATAAAATTTGTTTATTATCAGACTGCATAGGTCCATAGGATGGTTAGTAGAACAAACTTACAACTAAAGTTAAACCTAAATTTTAAAAAAGTTGGTTTTGCATGGAGGGTTGTCCAGCTAGGACAACCTGTCCCATACAAATTTTTTTTCGCGTCCAGAATTTTTTTCTCCTACATTTTCTAAGTCGCAATATGATACCAATTATGCCCTTAAACGGATCACCAGTATTTTTGCTAGACCCTGTATATAAAATGCCACCTCCTAGGGTTTGTCCCACCTTACCGTAGGTAACCTATAGACGCCTGTAATTCACATGCGCGTTGCCTACCCTTTTACATAAACTTATACGAGTACATTCCTTTTTTGAGGAATATTAACCTTGTGGGAAAACGTCAAACTTCCTCTCCTCTCAAACCTCTGGGGAAACCTCTTTTCGTCGTTCGTGAAGTTTTGGAAATTCCAAACCTCCTTTTGTTTAATATCCTGCGTTGTTTGTTTACCAATGAGAGAGACTATTAGAGATATAGACGACCACAGCCTAAGAACTTTTTGAAGCTCAAGTCGATTGCGCCCTCCCTCCGTCCGAAAGCCGCCTAAAGATACCGAAATTGTAAGAAGAAATGTCACCTGCGCTGCTACTCCACCTAGTAGCTACTAGCGTACACTAGTACGCTATTTGTTACAAGGTGGAGTAGCAGTGCAGGTGAAATTTCTTCTTACAATTTCGGTATCTTTAGGCGGCTTTCGGACAGAGGGCGCAATCGACTTGAGCTTCAAAAAGTTCTTAGTCTGTGGTCGTCTATATCTCTATAGTCTCTGCCAATGACAACATAATAAGTTGTCAACGACAACACACAACATCAAAGCATATAAAGTACAGTCGAGCAGACGTAAACTCCTAACATCTTTTAAAAGTTTAACTACGACATATTCCAGCAACGTCTTCCTTCTACAATGTCCTTCTTTCTTACTTTTATCGTGACTTATAAGACTTTTATCACCTGCAGCATTGATCCTTAAAAGTTCAAGCATTCAAACAGCATTTTTCAGTTCGGAATTATTGTAGCTTCCGCTGTTTTGAACTTGAGCTGTTCAGATCTCGTCTTTTTGACAAATGCCTAGCTTTTCCCGGCGAAGTTTTGGCCAAACAGCAAAGATGCCAAAAGGTAGGGATGGCTCTTGTGACATAAGAAAACTATTTATATTGATCGTTTAATTTGTTCTAAAATCGATCCATGAATAATCAATATATTTATTATAGAAATAGATATAAGAAGTCGATTTATTTATTTTCTGAAACCATTGTTGAAGATTTTGCTTGAAGTTTTACAACAAAAGATATTTTTGTCTCCTTTCATTGATTTATGATTCTAACTACATACCTATGAAATAAACGTTTTGGTAATATATTTTTTGGGAGTCGCCAGGACGCTCGCGTTAACTCGCGTTCCCATACAAACGTAGGTCAGCTCTCTTTTTAAAACGACATGCTTTAGAATTACGAAATTTGGCATGGGCATTCTAGCAGTACAGATCTATGTCGGTAATTTGTTTTCGTTGCTAAAAATTGTAATACAAAGAAAATATAGCAAAAATAAGTTTTGTATGTAAATCTGTATCTGGCTGTATTTTCTTTGTATTACAATTTTTTGCATCGAAAACGAGTTACGGACATAGATCTGTACTACTAGAATGCCCATGCCAAATTTCGTCGTTCTAAAGCATGTCATTTTAAAATGAGAGCTAAACTACGTTTGTATGGGAACGCGAGCGTCCTGGCGACTCTTAAGCCGTGAAAATAACAACGATTTGTTATTCGATTATTATCAAGTGGATTCGCCAAATCGATTGATTATTAAAGGATATACTTATGATTTTACTTTAAATAATTGGCTATTTCTTCTCTTCCCTATCTTAAATCCATACATAGACAAAGTTTTACCGCGATGTCGGCCACTTTTAAAAGTTGCACCTGAATTGTTTTAGAGTTTTAAATGGTTGGATTTGTTCCGTCCCGGCCATTGCTTGACCGAGTTTGTCCGTAAGTTTTTATACTTTGGACATTTCTCACGAGCTTAGAGTTGGAGTATTTAGGTTTATAATTGTTGCATTTTAGAACTTTACAAATGTCAACTGGCATTGAATGAAATTTTTTATTCTCCTATTTACTGAAGTAATGTAGTCTCCAAATCTGTTTTCCCAGAAGAAAACGACTACTATTGGTGCTTCTAATGAATATGTATGTTGATCATATACGTACCATTGCCAACACTATTAACTGCCTATTTGTAATCCCTATTGCAACAGCATAAGGTCTATCGATGGTCAATTAACTGTTGCTGTTTGTACATTAAAAAATTAAAACCAAAATCACCCATCCTGTGGATAATAGTTAACAGCTATTTTTGCATGTACGTAAGCATGTACGTAATGGTTTCATTACATGTTAAACAATACCACACATAGACATAATATCAGATAAAGAATATCACATAAGTTAGTAGCAGAAATAGAAGAATTGAAGAAACTTTTTTTAGGTTAATTAATAGAAAATATGTAGGTACTGCTTTCTAATATACAGAAAAACTTGTATAAAGTGTATCAGAACATTAGGCTTATAGAATGTATAAGCCTAATTTTTATTTTTAACTCTAAGATCTTATGATGTGCCCGTAGCTTAGAGCATATATACCTATGGAGTAGGCTTAGGTACATTTCCCCTCTGTCAACGTTATTAGCAGGAAAATCTAACACATTTAATAAAAACTATTTCAAAAATCGATTACACGCATTTCGTTCATCGTTTTCAGTGAGTAAAGAACTCCGTGAAAATGCCTTTATGTATTGTTTTTAGGTGTAAAAAATATTCTACTATGTCTAGTTTACAAAAATATGTAATTATATTTCACATGTAATTATAGTTATACTTTTTTTATCATTACTATTATGATTAAAAAATTAATCCATATCGAAAATCCAGCGTCGTTTATAGAATCGATTCAAAGATAATCGTTTATTTTCTGACGGGCAGTAACCATTTTGACGTTTGACACTTATGCATATTTAACGCGCCTAAGGATTGCTGCCTTCTATATTTTGTTTGAAAATACAAGCAAAAATGATCCTTGGCTTTTTTGTTTGACATTTGCAAGGACCGCATCCGATAATGAACCATATTTCAACATATGTAAAGTCAACTATCTGTTGCTCCATTGAGTGTCGTGACTTACTGTCAAATATGCGTGATATTTTCAAGTCAAAGGTACATCATTGTCCGTTATCAATAAGGCGATGCTGCTATAAAAATTCATTTAGAAATAAACTTTATTAACAACCGACAATGATGTACCTTTAAATTGAAAACGCCATACGTATGCTACCTCGCCCCCCTCAGATTTTGGCAGACTTTTTTGTTTGGAAAGATGAGGCGATGCGTCCTCCAGGTATAGAGCTTTATGGCCCGTAGGAATGACGTGAATCTAATACTCGCATGTGTGTGGCACATATATCTCAAATTAATATTACAAAAAGCTTGTTGACTATTTATTATTGTTCTTATATCCTGATATCCACCTTTTTTCCTTCCTTTAACTTCTGAGTCACTTATGTAAATGAGGAAAAACAGCGGTCCAATATTGCTCCCCTGTGGCAACCCAAAAAGTATCTCGATATCAGATGAACTTTAGATTTGGAATATTTTCTTTGCTATAGGTTATTTGCCTACAGCTTATTGCGTTACAAAACTATTTTATCAATGTAATCGTAACTGATTGTCGAGCATTTGATTTACTAAATGTTTTAACATGTCAAATGCTTTTACGAGGACCTCAATTATTAACAAGGTTTTTTGTTTTTCTCGTTTATTAAAATACCGAATCGTAAATGTGTGAAATAAATATACTTATCTGTTTTTAGGATTCATGTCGAGTGTAGGTATATTTGTATGTATATCATTTTGGCATATTTAATCTGTAAAAAAGGCAACCAGCAGAATTTCGATTTAGGAAACGTACTTACGTACTAGCTTAAAAATTCAATCTTAAAATTATGTTAATCTTACTTGTTCAAACATTTTATTCCGTCCAGAAGATTTCCTTTGGCTTAAAAGTATTTTTCTTAAATGACTTCCCCAAGAAAATGCATTTTCAATAAACCTTGCCGCGCAAACCCGAAGCCAGCTAAATAGAATTTCTATAAATAGCGAGAGATTTTCCTTTTAAACTCGGGAATTCTACAACAATAACTCAAGGAGGAAAGAATTTTGATAGTGCGGGGATAAATATGAAGGGTGAAAAATGTAAGATATTGAAGTTTTTGGAGGACTGTTGTTTTGTATTTCAAATCCCTTGCATGCTTGAGAATAAGAAGATTTATACCTGCAGCCTGTATTTTTTTAAGTATGCATTTTTTTGAAAAAATATAAAATAATAAATACAAATTTTATATAAAAAGTCACTCTGCCAGCAGCTTACGGACCCTATGCTAAAAACAATAAAATAAATATTTAGCCTTCTAACCTAGTCGGTAGCTAGTGGCCTATATGATACAGGAGGTCCCGGGTTCGAATCCTGGTCAGGGCATTTATTCGTTTGTTTATTTAAGATTTCTGCTTGACTTAATACGGATGTTATGTATTATAAATTTATCTATTATATTGGTTATTGAGTTTACTGCGGGACTAGGTCGTTTTGTGTATCATTATATCATTAACACTCAACATTTACCTCTATCTAAATTTATATTATTTGAATATTTAAGTATGAGGAATCATTTAATATTAATATTCAAAATACTCTGTTATTCTGTTTGCGTTTTCTCGTCACTAGTAGGCGTGTAACAGAAGCTGCCAAGTTTATCAACTTTGAAATTTTTACGAAGTTATTTTGAAAGCGACGTTTAAAAATGTACAAAACGGTTTGGACTCACTTAGGGCGGGGATTACATTGTTGGTTAATGGATTTGACCTTGACCCAAAAAGTTAAGTTTTTTATTTTATTTTTTGTCGGCCCTAGATCGGGCACGTGGAAGAAATGGAAAGGTCTATGCCAAGTAGTAATGAGACACGTTAGCAAATAAGAGCTTGCTCTAATTCAACCTATGCCCAAATCACTAATAAATAAATAAATAAATAAAAACGTTTATTTCCAAAATCCATAAAATAAGTTAGTCAACAAGCAAGTAGATACTTAACACTATGTTAGCTATACATTAATTACTTAACTATAATTCATAAGCAGTGATCGGTGAAAAGGATTCCACACGGGGTGAATGACGTCAATCATTATGCTAGTATGGATATGCCGCGGCATTTGCGGGATAGAAAAATAAAATTACAGTAATTTTCACAAACATTTGTAATTAAGTATTTTAATGAAATTATTTATTTCGCATATTATTTCTTGTTTTTTTTTTTCATCTCTATAAAATTAAAATAACAAACCATTATTTTACTCGTCAACGAGCGAGTTCTTAGTTCGGGGCGGACTACTAGTTATTACAATGATTCATTGTATTAAACATAATACAAACACGTATATTTTCGAGCAGTTTAATTGGTATCGCGGGCGAAACGGCGCATCCATAATACTATGTCTAGTTGAATTCCCGCGGTGTGGAATCCTTTTCGCCGATCACTGTTCATAAGGCACCAGGGAACGGTGTAGGTTTGACCAGTGCTGCATATAGCGACTATCGAGCCTACCCGCTATCACCCTCAGGATACTGTTGCTACTGTCAAGCACTCTGCGGCGCGTCGCGGCGGCACGCTTCCCATTTAATTCAAAACTGCAAGAAGCCATGCGCTTAGCGAGGGTTAGAAGCCTGTGGAGGAACCTGGTCTTCAACAGAAGGACATGATGTCACGATCCTCAGCTCTGAGGGAACGACTAAATGATGATGAATTCTACCTATACAGTGTGTAAATCTAATACGGGCGAACCTTTTAACGGTAGTTTATATAGGTCATACTGAACACCTTTCACTATGGAGCCTGGAGCCTACCCCGAAATCGCAGTTTTTTTTTGCCACACTCATACATTTTGTCGCATGGGTGTCGACATTTTGTATAAGGAAGCCAAATTTTTTTGAGATTTTGGGGTTACCAACGTTCGTAGTAAAAGTGGTTCAGTATGACCTATGTAAACCACCATTAAAAGGTTCGCCCGTATTAGATTTACACACTGTATAGGTAGAATTCATCATCATTAGTCGTTCCCTCAGAGCTGAGGATGATACGTGCAGGCACCACTAATGATGCACGACTCCATATAAACTTAAAGCATTGATAACATTTACACGTGTCAGCTAGGTCTTTTCTATTCGCATGCACATCCCGGCTATGAACATTTTGACAAAATACACGTTGCACGTGTGGACTCAATTTCTGGACGGAACGTGTTTAAACGAGAAAAACAAAAAACCATGTTAAAAGGACATCAATTTTGTCTACCTGTGCTGTATTTGTGTGCCTAAATAATAGGGGCATCATATAAATATGCAAATTAAAAGAGAAGTGAAAATTCGTTAACTTTAATTACCTATTAAACTACTAAAACTGGCCTCATTTGGATGCTACGTTCCCCGACTTTCCGCACAAAATTCCCACCGCAGGTTCCTAATTTGCGAGTGACTTGAATACGTGACGTTACGAAATTGGCTCTCAACCGGACAGCGTCACGCGAAACAATATAGGTCCGGACGCGGGTCCCCGGGCGCTAATACTTCATTTACCTACCCAGTGACCTCACGGAGCATACCCTGCATTAAACTGAACGAATTCGTAGTAAAACATTCATTTTATTTGATGTGATGTGAAATATTAGGGAGATAAATAGCAAAGGACCCAAAATAGAACCTTGTGGTACACCCCTCACGGAAGCCGGTAACCAAGCTGATACAATGTAAAACTACCATAATTTTACACAGTTTTATCTAAGCTTCCTAATCCTGTATTGCATCGTGCTATTTGACTATAAAGTGGGGTTTAGGTACTGAGGTTGCGAAATGACCACAATAAAACGCTTCCCAAAAATCAACCAGCATATGGCCTATTACCCTTCTGCAGGACTTTCTATTTATTTTATTTCTCTAACTATCTCACCCTTTTGTAGGCTTATTGATATTTAAATTAGCCACAGTCAGTTTCAGGTTTACTAAACAACCTACATACGCCATTATTGTCTTAAAAACTTAGTAATGCTTCGATACCAAATCTGTAAAAACGCGATGGTTGTAATAAAATAATACTCCGTGTGTTTTCCCGAAGGTGACGCGAAAAGGGAATAGCAAACGTAACACGAGTTATATTAAAACTTCTATAGGTCGTGACCTCTTTACAACTTCTAAAGGAATAACGTGCTCATGAATCATGATATATTAAGTAGGTTATGTATTCGGCGGATCGGTGACGATATATCGATTTGGAAAGGCAGTTTGTTTGTTAGTTATTGCATTCAAACGAAAGTTCTCATCTATAATTATTATCAATTAAAATTGTTGGATAACGGCTGAAACGATTTTTATAAAACTTGTCAAGAATAATTCACTAGATAACCTGCATGCTTTCAAATAACAATAAAACGCATTTCAACCGTTTTAAGAGCTACGGTGCAAGAGAGAGATACACATACGCAGTCAAACTTATAACAACCCTTTTTTTTGCGTCGGAGTTAAAAAAGAAATCAACGTAAACGATCGCAGTGCACAATGTGACAAGAAATGAAACTGCAAGGGGCTCTTGCAAAATAAAATTTCACAATAATTGACTTACAGCCAGAGACATTTCATATAAGCAAGGAGTAAATGCCATTTATAAAAAAGAAAAAGATTGAACCCTGCCCAAGAGATGATGCCAGAATTATGCACACAGCGAATACATTACACTCTTTGGTGAGGTTGGTTGTTAGAATCACATCTTGTTTAGATATCTTTTTGATGACATAAGAAGATCACTTTGATAACAAATCCGTACCAAATCATGACTTTCACGTTCGAATAGCGCTCCTTGTATCATGTTCTCCTTTAAATACAGCTTTAAACCTAAAATCGCATATTTCATGACACTAAAAGTCAGCCCTCGCATATGCGCGGCACCAAAAGCTTTGCTGGCAGACTTAAAGCCCGCATGTCCAATGTCAGCTCTCTGCGGTAAATCCACAGTAAGTATAAGTACGACGTCCTGTGGTGTGGGTGTACCGTTAGAGTCTGAAAGCTTTCAGCTAGTACGTTTTAATACAGTTTTTTTCTTTTTTTTCCAACTCGCAGCCAAGTGAAGATGCAGATTTTTTTTTCGCACCGTTTGTAAAGGATTATTTATGACCGCTCCCATATATCTGACAACTGTACATCTGAATATTGTAGGTGCATTACAAAACTCTCTTGAACATAAGTCCACATACACTCGGAGTCAATTTAAGGGTTACCGTTAATAACCCCAACTCCCCCATTGTCAAACACGTGAAGGGATGATCACTTGCCCTTATTCCGGTCACGGACATGCAAATTTCACCCTTCAAACCTACATATATAACCCTATTTAACACATGGGATTTTCTTTCTTATGTATAAAAATACTAGCGACCCGCCCCGGCTTTCGCACGGGTGCAATTATACATATAAACCTTCCTCATGAATCACTCTATCTATTAAAAAGAACCGCATCAAAATCCGTTGCGCAGTTTTAAAGATCTAAGCATACATGCAGACAGACAGCAGGAAGCAACTTTGTTTTATACTATGAAGTGATGATTATGAACGAAAATTACGTTTGAATTTAATATATTATATGTCCACTAAATAAGGTATTTTAAGTGATTGTTCTAGACTTTATATCAGTGAGATAATGTTGAATTTTGCTTGGCTTCTAATAGTGATATTAGCCTATATTTTACGTATGAGAATCTATCGGGGACTTTATGAGTTATGGATAGACCCAAGAGGATTGTTTTGCTAAGTTGTTTGAGTTAGGGGTCTACTAGATTCTAAAAGTGACATGCAATCATAGTAAACAAAAATAACAAGGCTAATGGTAGGAGAACAAGACAGAATTGAAAAATGAACATAATAATAATTAATATGAATAGTCCATACTTTTCACCCAATAGCCTAGTGCATTTTAGACTCCATTAACTCTCAATAGTCCTTACACCATGGCGAGTGCTTGCTGTCTGTGCGTGCGTCCCATGACACGGGCAGGGGCAGCATCCGCTTAGTGAACCCCTTCGGCTCCGCATACGCCTCCCAAAGGTCCGGAAATAATAAAAAAACTACTTTTCTTTTACCAATATTGGTTATGTTATCGAACTCGCGGAGCGTAAGCGAAGTGACTTCTTACAAACAACTCCAGGCCGAACTGTCACCTGGCTACTGGGACGTCTCGGCATTTGGATGGCTTTTTGATTTCGATAGTTTGTCCGACGATAACTTTAGTAACGTTTTTCTGATCTTTATGAAATTTCTTGGGGCTGTAGCAGAGATACCTAAAATTTGTAAGTTCGTATATGAGCAGGATCGATCAAGTGGTTATGGAGCTAGAAGGAGAAAAAAATCCTCCTTAGGGTCTTGTTATATTGGTCAACTCGTTTGCAAGTAAATCGCGAGTTCTGAGTTCGAGGCGGACTTACTTACTTACTTCACTGGCTCAGTGACCCAAAACGGATCTTGGCCTCTGCCACAAGAGAACGTCACTCTGCCCTGTTCTGCGCCACTTCACGCCAGTCCGGTACTCCAAGGGCGGATATATCTTTCAGGGCTTCGTCGCTCCACTACTACTTACGACTACTTAGTTATTTTTGAGTTGATAACAATTTGGTCATCCTAGTCAATGTGATGTTTTGTTGTATCCCAAACTGCGAATGTCAAAACCATAGAGTGGCCATGATACCATGAAACTAAGTAAAGTTTATGATTAATTTACTGTACTATAAATATGTAAGCCTCTATACGTCCCACTGCTGGGCACAGGCCTCCTCTCATGCACGAGAGGGATCAGGCTATAGTCCCCACGCTGGCCCAAAGCGGGTTGGGAACTTCACATACACCTTTGAATTTCTCCGCGGATGTATGCAGGTTTCCTCACGATGTTTTCCTTCACCGTATAGCGATTGGTAAATATCAAATTATATTTCGTACATAAGTTCCGAAAAACTCATTGGTACGAGCCGGGGTTTGAACCTGGGACCTTCGGATTGAAAGTCAGACGTCATTACCGTCAGGCTACCAACGCTATATATATATATATAAATATGTAATTCTTTGATTAAAACGAATAATATAATTTAATTTTTCTTTTCTAGGACATGATAAAGATGATCAGTTACTTACACAAACAGAAAAACCGGCCAAGAGCATGTCGGGCCATGCTCAGTGTAGGGTTCCGTAAACTGAGACCATTAATTCAAAAGGTCGTTTCTTACGGGAAATTTGGCGGCGCTTACGTCATTTTTACTTACATCCTTTTACTATGGATTTTTGAGGGATAACTCAAAAACGGCTCAACCAATTGAATTCAATATAGTTTATATAGTTTTCATTGAAGGTACTCATTAGGCCTCAGTTTCATGATTTTTTCCAAAATTTTAAGACCCCCGATTCAAAAGTTAGATGGGGGGACGCCCTGTTTTAAACTTTCGGAGCTATTATTTCCTAAAATGTTAGTTTTATCCAAAAACTGTGTTAAAAGACCCTAATTCTTTTTCAAAGACCTATCCAACGATATCCCACACAACTTGGTTAGAATGAAAAAAAAATTCGCCCCCACTTCACGTGTACGGGAGGAGGTACCCTAACAAAATATATTTTTCGCGTTTTTATTCTACCGTTATGTCGGCTTGGTTAATGCACATATTCAAACCAAATTTCAGCTTTCTAGTGCTAACGGTCACTGGGCTAGACCGCGGACGGACGGACGGACATGGCGAAACTATAAGGGTTCCGTTTTTGCCATTTTGGCTACGGAACCCTAAAAAGTGGATCTAAATCACGACCCCGAAACCACCCTGCATAATATTGTACCAGCACCCCAGTTCAAGGTTATATCGCGCTCTGAAGAGCTTCAACTCTTGACAAGGTCAGCTTTGAAGGCTTTTGTTCCAAAGATCGAATCTCGAGTGGACGGGGGAGGGGGAGGGTCTACCGACCATCGACAGACGGGAAACAAAAGATATCGTTGAATCGACCCATAGATATACAGGGTGCTTTTCAACCGTTGACCGAATTGTGCGAAGAGATTAGGTAGGACGGTAGGACACAGTGAATGGGGCCAACTACGAAATTACAAATTTAAGAGTCGCCAGGACGCTCGCGTTCCCATACAAACGTAGTTTTGCTCTCATTTTAAAACGACATGCTTTAGAACCACGAACCTTGGCATGGGCATTCTAGTAGTACAGATCTATATTGGTAATTCGTTTTCGTTGCTAAAAATTGTAATACAAAGAAAATACAGCCAGATACAGATTTACATACAAAACTTATTTTTGCTATGTTTTCTTTGTGTTACAATTTTTAGCAACGGAAACGAATTACCGACATAGATCTGTACTACTAGAATGCTCATGCCAAGGTTCGTGGTTCTAAAGTATGTCGTTTTAAACTAAAACTAAACTAAAAAAGCCTTTTATTTCTTGCAGGTTAAGACATAAAAAAATAACTAAAAATAAGCAGCAATTTAAATATTAGAAAACGTGCCGTATTAAAAAAAATCTATAGTCAAAGATAATACACAAAATGTTTTAAATCAATGTCTCAGTAATATAGTAAATGTCAAGAATAGCCTAATTAATATCCATACATTGAAATAAATATCACGGTCATGTTCTAAGTGTCATAACTAGCCTATAAATATTTCTATTTTATGTTAAATTTAAAAATTATGCATGCTTTATAAAGTACAAGATAAAAATTATAATATTCATGTTTAGAAAATTTAAAAAAATTAAAATTATTCTGCAAGAACCCCTCCTGTGAAGGTGAAGGCCTGTTGAAGGCCATGTCGTTTTAAAATGAGAGCTAAACTACGTTTGTATGGGAACGCGAGCGTCCTGGCGACTCTTAACACTAAATGACGCCGATTGTGCTGAAACCAATTGCCTAACCTCATTGTTTACTGGTTTTAAGTTCTAAAATTTTTTTTATCGAACTCGCGGAGCGTAAGCGAAGTGAGTTCTTACAAACAATTCCAGACCGAACTGTCACCGGGCTACTGGGACGTCTCGGCATTTGGATAGCTTTTTGATTTCGATAGTTTGTCCGACGATAACTTTAGTAACGTTTTTCTGATCTTTATGAAATTTCTTGTGGCTGCAGCAGAGATACATAAAATTTGTAAGTTCGTATATGAGCAGGATCGATCAAATGGTTATGGAGCTAGAAGGAGAAAAAATATTGTCCTTAGGGTCTTGTTATATTGGTCAACTCGTTCGCAAGGAAAACGCGAGTTCTCAGTTCGAGGCGGACTACTAGTTAATTTTAGAAGATAAATGTGGTAACTATTTATGCAATGCATATAGAGTTACTGTGTTTGAACTTAGAAAAGAAGTGTGAAATACAAGTTTTTTCAAAGTAGTGACGATATTCTAAGATATTCACTTATTTTAAGGTAATCTTGCAACTTATGTCTTAGGCTAGGAACTTTTCAACCCACCCTTATCATGGTCAAGGAAGGAGTTTTGAAAAACCACCCTTAAAGAGATGGAAATGGGGGTTGAATTTTTTTCCCACGCGAATAAAAGTCTTGTAAGTTCTTATAAAACGACCTTACGTTTGCGATCAGAAATGCCTGATGAAGCTAGCATAGCAATGCCGCTTATTGCATACTTTTTATTTAAATATGCACGTAAATTGTCCCATTTTCATTGCTCCTAAGTACGCTTACTTAAAACAAATCTTCAGTCGAAATTCCTTCTCGTACATGACGTTAATAAATTGCTTCATTTCGTCATAAATCCATTTAATTAAAGTACAAATTTAATTAATCTTTTGACTGATTATTTTGGATTGATGGCAGTATTCATTAAAAAGTTTTAAGAAAGGTTTTGTACAACGTTTGTCAGTTTTGTATTTTAATCAAAATGATTGAGTTCATCCTGAGCTGTTAATTTATTAGTAATTAATGTAAGTAGATGCTAGGTAGTTAAATTTAACTTATTACCTGAAATAAAAATAGAAAGGTTCAGTCGAGTACCGAAGTACTTAAGTTACGAGATTGAAAAACTTAATTATGTCACTATTGTAATATATTTTTCTATAGTTGATCAAAATAGGCACGACTGTACAAGTTGAGTTCAACGAATGCCTTGCAACTTGATATCCCAATATATTGTATGAGCATGACAATCCATTTTAGCAGCGTCGCCTATTACTTTCATGCAAAGGTGTGACAAAATGCTGGTGATCAAAGGATCCCATGGCCCATACAAGTATGGGCATACTTAATTGGTATCATATTCTAATTATGAAAAACTAAGAAAAAAACGTCGCGTGAAAAAAAATTTCTTTTGTAGGTATTGTTGTAGGGTTGGCCGGCTTGGAACTCCCATACAACGAAAAATTTATTTCCGCGTCCAAAAAGTTTCCCCTATATTTTTTTGTCACAATACGATACTAAATCCTTAAACGGATCAACAGTATTTTTGACACACATGTATATTGATTGATTTAAACCATAGTCCACTGTCATATGGTCTATTGTACTTACTTTTCTTGTTTGTTTGTCTGCAGACCGTGAATGCCCGGAGCTCGAGCAGCCAGAAAACGGGAAGGTTGCCGTCACCGGGCGATTTTTCGGCGATAAGTAAGTGTTCCCTAAATTCCTACAAATAATTTAAAACAATAGAGAACCGACTTCACTTAACCTACTCTTCCGAGCTTCTGTACAAAATACTTAAATTATTATTCGCTATCTTATCTTTGAGCCCTACACATGATCCCTGGGCGTTGCTAAAAGAGTAACAAACTTGGCAGCTGCACTGTCCCATCTGGACCTCGCAGCACTCACTGGATTTTCTTCATCGTCTGCTTTTCTACTACTACTATCCGAGAGTAGAAATACCTATCTATTATCCAGTGACATGTAGCTATACGATAAATAAATTAAGTAATATATAATAATGCTCCCATACAAACTTTTCTTGTTCTCAGGGCCGTGTATACATGCACGCACGGCTTCCACGTGGTGGGCTTGGCAAGCCGGAGTTGCCAGGCCGACGGCACCTGGGCCGGCATGCCGCCAGCCTGCAAGCAGAACAGTAAGTCATGAACACACACACACACATGCAGGCATGTCATGCCACCAGCCTGCAAGAAGAACATTATGTCACTTATAGGCTAACCCCACACTAGCGTCTTTCGAGCGTCGATGTCGCCCGAGCGCCCGCGCAGCGTGGACGCGACGTCGCTCGAGCGTCGGCGTCTCACCAGCGTCGACGCGACGTCAACCCCCCGCCCCCCAAGGCGCGCGACGCACGCGACGTCTACGCTCGAAAGACGCTAGTGTGGGGTAGCCATAATCTATCTATCTATCTATACATCTATCTATACATATAATAAAGGTGAAGAGGGTAAAAAATCTGTACATTGGAGATATTAGTAAAAAAATGAGTTCGTAGCTCTTAGAATCGATAACAGAACACGTTTCGACGATTTTTAGAATTTTTGTCTGTTTGTCTGTTTGTCTGTTTGTCTGTTTGGATGGGGAGAGTTGGCGTCAAAACGCCTGAAGCGATTTCGATAAAAACTTCACTAGCAGGTTCAACAGACCTCTGGTCAGGACATAGGCTATAAATAATACGAACATTTTGGATTTAAGGGGGTTTAAGGGGGGTTTAAACTTTGTATGGGAAATGAATATGAGTGTTAAGCTCAAGCAGCAAATTGATATTTGTTTAACTACTTTCGGTTAGTTTATATTCATTCATATATAAATAAATAAATGGGTTAAATAATAATATACTGGTTAAATATAGTGGAAAAGTAAAAAATACGTACCATCAAAAGGGGTATCTAGATATGTCTTTGGCTATACGATTAGGTAACGCTATCTCTCGCAGGACTTTGTCACTAACCGAGTCCTCCCTACGCAAAATCTGACCACTACATATATAGTTTAGGTGCATACTAAATGCAAATCGAGTTCACAGAGATTTCCCTAGATGGCTATAGTAGGTAGGTAATGGTACTATCTATGCTACTATGAGTTGAAAATACGACTGATTGCTGCGGATACGAATTTGTATATTTTTCCTTTTCATCGGAAATTTACTCGATCACCTCTGTATTATAAATGTTTGTGAATAGTTTGTGTACCTATAGTTTGTGAAAAGTTTGTAAATCTTCTATCTATACCTAGGTACATATAATAAAGCTGAAAAGGGTCGAAAATCTGTACATTGGAGATATTAGTAAAAAAATGAGTTAGTAGCTCTTAGAATCGATAACAGGGCACGTTTCGACGATTTTTAGAATTTTTGTCTGTTTGTCTGTTTAGATTTGAACTTTGTATGGGAAATGACTTTATATGGGAATATATGCCATCGTATTTTAACTATATATTTTTTATACCACGACGGTGACATTGAAGCATACGGCCCGCCGCCTGATGCCAAGCAGTTAGCGTAGCCTATGGACGCCTGTAACTTCAGAGGATTTACATGCACGTTGCCTACCTTTTAAGAATATTTTATTTATTTCATCTATATTGCACGAAATGGCGAGTAAGTATAATACCAAATTGTATTCTCTACCAGTCGTCAACCATAGGGCCAATATAAGCCTATGCAAGGGAACCTATACCAAAAATTGTTAGGTTAAACATTCAAGATGGGAGAAAAAGAGTTTTGACAGGGTTTATCACGTGCCGGGCTGCAAACAAAGGGGGTCTCGGGGGGCCCCG
Source organism: Pammene fasciana (assembly GCA_911728535.1). Lineage (NCBI taxonomy): Eukaryota > Metazoa > Arthropoda > Insecta > Lepidoptera > Tortricidae > Pammene > Pammene fasciana. The sequence goes on along the minus strand of OU452294.1, from coordinate 11,483,438 downwards.
CATAAAGAAAAAACACCGTAGTACTGCTAATGATACCAAAAATTGTTAGGTTAATCATTTAAGATGGGAGAAAAAGAGTTTTGATAGGGCTTACCACGGGATAGGCGGTAAACAAGGGGGGCTCGGGGGGCGGAGCCCCCCGCATAAAGAAAAAATATCCCGTACTATTGCTAAGTATAGCAAGAATTGTTAGGTTAAACATTCAAGATGGGAGAAAAAGAGTTTTGATAGGGTTTAGCACGTGACGGGCGGCAAAGAAAGGACTTTGTGCGGGGGGCTCGGGGGGCGGAGCCCCCCGCACAAAGAAAAAATCCACCGTACTATTGCTAAGTATACCAAGAACTGTTAGGTTAAACATTCAAGATGGGAGAAAAAGAGTTTTGATAGGGTTTAGCACGTGACGGGCCGTAAAGAAAGGGGGGCTCGGGGGGCGGAGCCCCCCGCATAAAGAAAAAATACCGTAGAATGCTAATGATACCAAAAATTGTTAGGTTAATCATTTAAGATGGGAGAAAAAGAGTTTTGATAGGGCTTACTTTGCTAATGTAGTTGTATATGTGTAACTAACAATCTATGGATCTCAGATATCTGAAAATAAATAATTTTTATTTTATTTTTTATTTATTACCACGGGATAGGTGGTAAACACGGGGGGCTCGGGGGGCGGAGCCCCCCGCATAAAGAAAAAATACCCCGTAATATTGCTAAGTATACCAAGAACTGTTAGGTTAAACATTCAAGATGGGAGAAAAAGGGTTTTGACAGGGTGTATCACGTGACGGGCCGCAATTAAAGGGGGGCTCGGGGGGCGGAGCCCCCCGCATAAAGAAAAAACACCGTAGTATTGCTAATGATACCAAAAATTGTTAGGTTAATCATTTAAGATGGGAGAAAAAGAGTTTTGATAGGGCTTACCACGGAATAGGCGGTAAACAAGGGGGGCTCGGGGGGCGGAGCCCCCCGCATGAAGAAAAAACACCTCGCACTATTGCTAAGTATACCAAAAATTGTTAGGTTAAACATTCAAGATGGGAGAAAAAGAGTTTTGATAGGGCTTACTTTGCTAATGTAGTTGTATATGTGTAACTAACAATCTATGGATCTCAGATATCTGAAAATAAATAATTTTTATTTAATTTTTATTTATTACCACAGGATAGGTGGTAAACACGGGGGGCTCGGGGGGCGGAGCCCCCCGCATAAAGAAAAAATACCACGTACTATTGCTAAGTATACCAAGAACTGTTAGGTTAAACATTCAAGATGGGAGAAAAAGGGTTTTGACAGGGTGTATCACATGACGGGCCGCAATTAAAGGGGGGCTCGGGGGGCGGAGCCCCCCATATAAAGAAAAAACACCGTAGTATTGCTAATGATACCAAAAATTGTTAGGTTAATCATTTAAGATGGGAGAAAAAGAGTTTTGAAAGGGCTTACCACGGAAAAGGCGGTAAACAAGGGGGGCTCGGGGGGCGGAGCCCCCCGCATAAAGAAAAAACACCCCGCACTATTGCTAAGTATACCAAAAATTGTTAGGTTAAACATTCAAGATGGGAGAAAAAGAGTTTTGATAGGGTTTAGCACGTGACGGGCCGTAAAGAAAGGGGGGCTCGCATAAAGAAAAGACACCGCAGATTGCTAATGATACCAAAAATTGTTAGGTTAATCATTTAAGATGGGAGAAAAAGAGTTTTGATAGGGCTTACCACGGGATAGGCGGTAAACACGGGGGGCTCGGGGGGCTCCGCCAGAAAAAGGGTTTTGACAGGGTGTATCACGTGACGGGGCGCAATGAAAGGGGGGCTCGGGGGGCGGAGCCCCCCGCATAAAGAAAAAACATCGTAGATTGCTAATGATACCAAAAATTGTTAGGTTAATCATTTAAGATGGGAGAAAAAGAGTTTTGATAGGGCTTACCACGGGATAGGCGATAAACACGGGGGGCTCGGGGGGCGGAGCCCACCGCATAAAGAAAAAATACCCCGTACTATTGCTAAGTATACCAAGAACTGTTAGGTTTAACTTTCAAGATGGGAGAAAAAGAGTTTTGACAGGGTGTATCACGTGACGGGCCGCAATTAAAGGGGGGCTCGGGGGGCGGAGTCCCCCGCATAAGGAAAAAACACCGTAGTATTGCTAATGATACCAAAAATTGTTAGGTTAATCATTTAAGATGGGAGAAAAAGAGTTTTGATAGGGCTTACACGGAATAGGCGGTAAACAAGGGGGGCTCGGGGGCTAAACACACCGCACTAATGCTACTTATACCAAAAATTTTTAGGTTGAACATTTAACACGAGAGAAAAAGAGTTTCGATAGGGTTTACCATGTGACGGGCGGTAAACAAAGGGAGGCTCAGGGGGCGGAGCTCCCCGCATGAAGATAAAAAAAAACACCATACCATTGCTAATTATACCACAAATTGTTAGGTTAAACATTTAAGATGGGAGAAAAAGAGTTTTGATAGGTTTAAGCACGTGAAAGGCGGTTAAAGAGGACCACCAGCATAAAGAGAAAACACACTGCGCTATTCCTATTGTTATCAAAATTAGTAAGGTTGAATGTTTAAGATGGGAGCAAGAGTTTGACAGAGTTTTCCACGCGGCAGACGGTACAAGGGGGGCTCGGGGGCGGAGCCTCCCGCATTAGACAAAAACACCGTACCATTGCTATTTTTACCAAAAATGGTAAGTTTGAATATTTCAGATGGGAAGAAAAATGTTTTGATAGAGTTTGCGTTATGGCATAAGCGGCAGAAGGCTTGCATAAACCAAAAACACACAGCACTTTCACTATTAATACCAAAAATGGTTAAGTTGAATATTTAAGACGGAATCAATAACAGTTTTGATAGAGTTTACTACGTGAAAGGCTGCTTGGGGGCGATTTTGCTTACACTTTAACATCAAGGTTGTTTTCTCTGGGACGCTTCGGGTTTTCGACTCTAATTAGTGTTTAGCTGTCGGCCTACGCAGACCTTACCACTAAAGCTGCCTTGCTATTGATACGGATACGATTAAAGATAAGAGGGGACATGCGGGAATCGATCATCAGCAAGGCATCAGTCATGGTCACGGTGACGGTTCTTAGTTAATTCCCGGCTATTGGTTGATTCCCGCACGTCTCCTCTCATCTCCGCCTTAGTGGAAGGGCTGCCTTATTATTGATCTTTCCACCCTTCGGTTTACTTTTAAGACTTATCATTAATTTGTGTTCGATCTCTGACCTCCTGCTGCACTTTCCTCTGAGATACTTCGGCCGTTCGACTCTACATGACTCTACAAAGGAAGCTCTGACTTTTTAGCTCGCCAGATCTTCCCACTCACATACTTCTCTTGACCATGGCTGACACAGTCCAATCTTAGACGCTTTCCGTCGATCTTTTGGGATGTCGAAGTTATATGGAAGAAGTCGGTTTTAGCTAAACTGCTAAACTGACTTTATAAAATTTTACAAGTAGAAAGCGTTCAGCAATGGACTGTTGAGGATAACGAAAAGTAACAGAATCAACTGCAACACACGCGAGCGAAGCCGCGCGGGTACAGCTAGTATTATATAAGATAGTAGTTTTTTACAAAACAAATGCACACTGGTAGGGTCGCCATGTCATATAATTATGTATAAAGTATTTAATCACGATCTGCCTGTGAGTAATATAATTTTAAACAAAAAAAGAACCGACTTCACTTAGGATCCACTATTCCAAGAGGAAGTGGCCGAGTTGCTGTAAAAAATAGTGAAATCACTATAGGTGTGCCTATAATAGTTGAAGAGTTCCCTCGATTTCTCCAGGATCCCATCATCAGACCCCGACTTGGTGACAATGGGACCATCTATCTTTCATAATTTTTCAAGGCAAAGCTCAATCTCGCGGCTCCAGGATATCAACTCCTAGGTACCTACTGAGCTGCCGAGATTTATGTGGATATAGCAGTCAACAAAAAAAATCTGGGTAGCCACTCCCAAAGCGATATTTTTCCCTTTCAGTAGAAGTTTTCTGCAAAATTAATCGCGATGTACCGTCACTAAAACGACATAAAACCTCTCAAAATCCAACATCCCAACCCATCCCAATCCTAAAATACCGTCTAAGTCGCTCGAGGCCATAAAACATCTTCGTAGAATATAAATTATCTTGCCCGAACCCTTTCAATATTATCCGAAAATTCTGAGATATTGACACATGATATCGTTAACATTTTAGTCTATAGGCATGTCATGTCGACTGTATATTCAAGCACAGAAAAAATAAAATTACTTTTAATATTAATTTGAGCATTTATTAAAAAAAAACACTTTTTAAACCTATGTTATTTTCTGTAAATTTTATGTTTTTTCTACTTAGAATTACAAATTCTTTTAATTCAATAGAATAAAAAATAATGTCCTAAAGTTTTTTTAAGAAACGCTAATTTATGGAGATCTTAGTTTGCAGAATGTTAGTTTTTTAGCCGTCACAGTTTTTGTTGTCAATAATTGGTCTCTTGACGAAAAAACATAAATTAATTAAAAAAAACCGGCCAAGTGCGAGTCGGACTCGCGCACCGAGGGTTCCGTAAAAACCTATAACAATTGCTATTTCTTATGATTGCGTGGACATGAAAGTTTCGATTTGCTACAGCAGAAAGAATAATAATAAAGCTGAGTATATGCTATGAATTTCAGTTTAATACCTCTACGCTACGCGTTTACGAGGAAACAGAAACAGGTAGTGAGTTTAAAATTAAAAAAAATATTTTATGTACGATTTTACTAAAAATGTCTACTTTTCGTAATTTTTCCTTTGTCTGTGCTATATAAAGTTTCTTCGTGCCAAGTTTCAAGTTTCTGAGTTTACGGGAAGTACCCTTTAGGTTTTGAGTTTCTTGCGAGTACTCATCTCCAAAATATGCAACTTAAATTGCTATTTCTTTTGATTGCCTTGACATGAAAGTTTGTTTTTGCCACAGCTGAAAGATATAATAGACCTGAGTATTTGATATGAATTTCAATTTAATACCTTTACGCGTTTACGAGGAAGAAGGTAGTAAGTTTAAAATTGAAAAAAATATTTTTTGTATGATCCTACTAAAAATGTCTACTTTTATAATTTTTCCTTTGTCTGTGCTATATGACGTTGATTCGTGCCAAGTTTCCAGATTCTGAGCTAACGGGAAGTACCCTTTAGGTTTTGAGTTTCTCGCGAGTACTTAGTTTCAAAATATGCAACTTAAATTGCTATTCCTTTTGATTGCGTTGACATAGAGATTTGGTTTTGCTAAATCTGAAAGGTACTACAGCCCTGAGTATTTGACATGAATTTCAATTTAATAACTTCACGCGTTTATGAGGAAAATGGTAGTAAGTTTAAAATTGAAAATATATTTTTTTGTATGATTTTACAAAAAAAATCTACTTTTCGTAATTTTTCCTTTGTCTGTGCTATATGAAGTTTTTTCGTGCCAAGTTTCAAGTTTCTGAGTTTACGGGAAGTACCCTTTAGGTTTTGAGTTTCTTGCGAGTACTCAGTTTCAAAATATGCAACTTAAATTGCTATTTCTTTTGATTGCGTTGACATAAAAGTTTGGTTTCGCTACATCTGAAAAATCCTATAGCCTTGAGTATTCGACATGAATTTCAACTTAATAACTTCACGCGTATACGAGGAAAAAGGTAGTAAGTTTAAAATTTTAAATATATAATTTTGTATGATTTTACTAAAAATATCTACTTTTTATAATTTTTCCTTTGTCTATGCTACATGACGTTGCTTCGTGCCAAATTTCAAGTTTCTGAGTTCACGGGAAGTACCCCGTAGGTTTTGCGAGTGCCGAAAACTCTAAAATTTGCAGCATAAACGACTGTATCTTTTGATTGCGTTGGCTTTTAAGTTTGATTTTTTCACAGCTTCAAGGGACAATAGACCTGAGTATTTGATATAAATTTTAGCTTGATACCTCAACGCGTTCCTGAGAAAAATGGTCTTGACAGACAGACAGACAGACAGACAGACAGACAGACAGACAGACAGACAGACGGACAACAAAGTGATCCTATAAGGGTTCCGTTTTTTTCCTTTTTAGGTACGGAACCCTAAAAAGTTAATTTACCAGCTATAATAGTGTATGGGTATGAGTTATTTTTTAACCGACTTCAAAAAAGGAGGAGGTTCTCAATTCGACTGATTTTTTTTTTATATTTTTTTTTGTATGTATGTTACTCGATATCTCCGATTCACGATTCATCGTGAACCGATTTTCAATTTTTTTTTATCGAACAGGTATAACCCCTAGATGGTCCCATTGTCACCAAGTCGGCCCGGGGTCTGATGATTGGATCCTGGAGAAATCGACGGAACTCTTCAACTATCATAGGCACACCTATAGTGATTTCACTATTTTTACAGCAACTCGGCCACTTCCTCTTGGAATAGCGGATCCTAAGTGAAGTTGGTTCTTTTTTGTTTAAAATTATTTGAGCGAACATTTAACTCATATGTTAAAAAACCTCATTTATACTTAATGCATCTCCGCTCCAACCACAAAATTGTGTCCACAGAGCCACGTTACAATCAGATTAATTTTGCTTCGTGGTCCTTTTACAAAATATATTTCAAAGTACCTCACAAGGAAAATTAACCTTTAAAGACGTAATATTACATCACAAAATAGAACACATACAGCTTTTGAATTAATCTCATTACTGCAAATTGGACGTTGTATGTAGTGAATAGGATTGAAATCGCTTTGAGTATTAACAGTGAACCGGTGAATTCAATTTGTCAGTTGAATTAGAACTGAATGACATTAAAATAGGATTGAAAATTGAATGGTAACATACTGGTTGTGAATAGTGATGGGACTAGATGTTTTCCGCAATATTTTTCTCAAAAAAAAATTCTGTACATTATAAATGTTATAATAGTCGCATACTAATTTGAAAGGTTTTAATTAACCGAATCGTTTATATGTTAAACCTACATCGATAGTAGTTCCCATATTTTTTAAGGGGGAATATCACAGTATTAAACCCGAACATTGGTCTGGATAATTGATAATTTTAAACAAAAAAAGAACCGACTTCACTTGGGATCCGCTATTCCAAGAGGAAGTGGCCGAGTTCTTGTAAAAAATAGTGAAATCACTATAGGTGTGCCTATAATAGTTGAAGAGTTCCCTCGATTTCTCCAGGATCCCATCATCAGATCCCGACTTGGTGACAATGGGACCATTATTATTATTAGTTATAACTGTTCGATTAAAAAAAAAATTTGAAAATCGGTTCACGATTCACGGAGATATGGAGTAACATACATACAAAAAAAATGATTTAAAAAAATCAGTCGAATTGAGAACCTCCTCCTTTTTTGAACTCGGTTAAAAATAGAGGCCATACTTCGGGAGCGTTTCTCAAAAGCTTGTAACTTGTAATACAAGCGGATGTCACTTTTCTACATTTTCGCTAGAATGAATAAATTAAAATTATTTATTTAAAGCAAAAAAAAAAAAACACAATTCAAATCCACAACAGGTTTCGTCCATTAAAAATTATTTATAATAATAAAAGAAACCAAAAAACTGCATCCACCACAGGTTTCGTCAAAAACAAGATAAAAATAAAGCACAGAATGTTCAAAGGAGAAACAAAGCGAAGCCAGAAAAACACAGAAGTTAAAACACAGAAACATTATCTTCCTGTCTGGTAAGTACCCGGCGCAAACGTCCCAAAAACACTGGCCGCATTTCCGCGTTGAATAGCCAGTGATATACGCTGCACAAGATACGAACCAGATCTAGGATCACAACCCCGATCTCGCAAACGCTTGCCCAGCTCCCTCACGAATTGTTTCGCCTCAGAACACCAAGGCCCAGCCGTCTCGACCTAGTCGTCGCGTTTTCGCTAGAATGACTTCCAAGTTACAAGCTTTTGAGACATAGAGCCTGATCACGGACACAAAATTAATTATGTTGTTTTTGTTTATACATTCAAACAAACGAAAATAAAATAGTACGCATCGCGGAAGTATTTGCTATGTGCCAAGTGCATGGGGATAACGTGAACTATCGCAGTGCATAGGGTTTGCTCCCGGGAAATACCGGAACCGAAAGTACCGGGAATTCCCGGGATTTCGAGTCGTGTAAAGAACCGGGACTGGAAAATAAAAATCCCGGTACTTTCGGGATTTTCGGGAAAAAAAAATTATACCTTTTTTGGGTTCATTTATTCTTCGAAGTTCAAATATTGCATCGTGTAATGTTTTAAATAAATGCGGGCTGTCCAACCGGCGGCCGTGGTCGCGGTGGTCGCCCGCCAGGCGTTAAGCTACCTGGCGCTGAGGGCAGCTACCGGATTTGCGTTAACAGATTTTGAAAAAACATTCAGGGTGCGAGAAATAGGTCATTTTTGACAAACTGACTTTACTTTACTTTTATTAAATAAATAAAATAAATAAATAACTTTTTTTGTAGCCATTGGATCCCATTCCTATCCAGGATCAAAAGGTTGTTTAGGCCAAAAAAAACCCGGCTAGAGGAGCCACAAATCGAGGGCTTTTTTTTCCCATACATTTTGTATCAGAATGAAAACTTAAATTTTTCACGTGTTGTTTTTTTATGCCAATCGATTCCATTCCTATCCATTATCAATAGTTTCCTAGGAGCCAACTAACGGTAATTTACTAAAAAGCCACAAATTAAAGTTTTTTTTTTTCATACATTCACATAATCACAACATCTATAGTAAACTATAGACAAAAGGACCATAATACTGTATGACCTCATTACAGTAAAAGCATTTAAAATATCAAACAGGGATTATAAAGCAGTAAATGTATGTAAAATTGTTCTTCAATTTGTGGCTTTTTGGTACATTACCGTAAGTTGATCCTATAGAAACTATTGATACTGAACAGAAATAGGATCGATTGACATAAAAAAAATAGCATGTGAAAAATTAAAGTTTTCTTTTTCACACCAAATGTACGGGGAAAGCTTTCCTCGATTTGTGGCTTTTCTAACCGGATTTTTGGTTTCATACAAGCTTTTGATCCTGAATAGGAATGGGATAAAAAGGCATAAAAGTTGTCAAAAATTATCTTTTTCTCGCACCCTGTATGTTTTTTCTAAAATCTGTAAACGCCAATCTTCATAAATTTGAAATCGAGGGAAGGTCTTCTAAGGCCATGATCGCGTAGCTGAGGGCAGCACGGGATCCGGTAGCTGCCCTCAGCGCCAGGTAGCTTGACGCCTGGCGGGCGACCGGCCCGCGCCGGGTGGTTGGACGGCCCGCGTTTATTTAAAACATTACGCGATGACATTTTTACTACCTAAATCATCAGCGTCAGAGGTTTTAGAAGATTTTTCCCGAAAGTACCGAAATTACCGGGAAATCCCGGTTCCATTATTGGCTAGTACCGAAAATCCCGGTTCTATGAAACAGTACCGGTACTGCATTCCCTAGCAGTGCACAATGTGACAAGAAATGAAACTGCAAAGGGACAGTATATCATCTCAACTCGGTCAACTGTAAAAAAAATGAATCATCCACAGATATTTCATATAATCAAGCCATTCATAAAAGATTGAGCCCTGGGCCAATCTTTTTTTCTTCAGGCGAAAGATTCCTCAGAAGATGGCGCCACAATCACAAACACAGCGAATATCTCTATGTATAAATTTAATATTCGAATTCATATTAATTCACATTAGTAAAATACCAAAGAAACTCCATATTCTTTTAATAATATATAATATAATAATAAACTCAGTTTCACTCAGGAATATTCTCATAAATATGATCCATGAGAATATTCCCAGAACATTACCAGTTATATGAATGAATTACACGGATAGCAATGAAATCTCATCCGCGGTTAAATTAGGTACATTTTTGGAATTGAAAATGGAGATTAAAATGTTTTATGCGAATATTCGGGCGAGCTCGGTTTTAATTACTATAATGGTATTCTGTCGAGATTGTTTCAGTCAGAAACCAGGGATGTTACAAAGCTCCGGTTCCGATTCCGTTAAGAGTCGCCAGGACGCTCGCGTGAACTCGCGTTCCCATACAAACGTAGTTACGCTCTCATTTTAAAACGACATGCTCTAGAATCACGAAATTTGGCATGGGCATTCTAGTAGTACAGAGCTATGTCGGTAATTAGTTTTCGTTGCTAAAAATTGTAATGCAAAGAAAATATAGCAAAAATAAATTTTGTATGGAAATCTGTATCTGGCTGTATTTTCTTTGTATTACAATTTTTTGCAACGAAAATGAATTACCGACATAGATCTGTACTACTAAAATGCCCATGCCAAATTTTATGGTTCTAAAGCATGTCGTTTTAAAATGAGAGCTAAACTACGTTTGTATGAGAACGCGAGTTCACGCGAGCGTCCTGGCGACTCTATTTATGGGATTAGGTTGTCAAGCGGACCCCAAGCTGGGATAAACGCTAGGAGGAAGAAGCTATATGTTAACTAAGAGTTAACTCAATATTTATTATAATATCGATTTATAATAGCATAACTTTACGTTTGGCTTCCATTTGAGGTAATATCAAATAAACACGCGGTATGATAAAGCTGAAGAGGGTCGAAAGTCTGTATACATGGAAGATATTCGAAAAAAAAGTTGGCTGGGGATACTTAGAATCGATAACAGAACACGTTCCAACAGTTTTTAGAATTTTTGTCTGTTTGTCTGTTTATCTGTTGGTCTGTTTATCTGTTTGTCTGTTTATTTGACCGCGCATCACGTGAAAACGGCTAAACGGATTTTGATGAAATTTTGTATAGAGATAGATTGAGACCTAGGAAAGGACATAGAATAGTTTTCATCCCGAAAATCAACCCTGGAAGGGGTGAAAACGGGGTTGAAAGTTTGTATGGAGAATCAATAACCGTTGAACGCTGGAGATGCCCTGGGGAAGGATATAGAATAGTTGATATCCAGAATTCATTCCTTAACGGGGGATAATAGTAGGGTTTTGTCTCAGTACAAATGCGAAAAAAATTGTGCGCATCGAGAAAAAGTTGTGAATTTTTGACTATAGATAGAGTGAGCAAAGATGAATATTTTTTAGTATTGGCGGTCTGTAAAATTTTTGGACCTTCACGTCAAAATCAGGGGTCCCGTGCAATATGTTATTACTCTCTGGTTAAGACTGCTAGGGGTTGTTTGGTATCGTTTCCGTGTAAAACAGACATGCAGAATTCATTTCTGATATTAAAAATGTAAAATTTCGTATTAAAAAAAAAGTTGTGCCGCGAGGAAAAACACAATTTTATTTTTAATTTTTTAGAACGTCATTTAACTAATATATATCCTTTATTTCAAATAATAAAAAATATTATAAAGAAGCATATTTAATATAGATTATAGAAACATATACATTTTATACATCTTTAATACAAAAAACATCTGGTTTTTTTTTTACTTAAGTTGAGTAACGGAAAACAGACGTCGCGTCGTTTGAATTGTGACGGTTTATGTTAAAGTTAAGGAGGAAAAATATGTTTTTATTTATTGTATTTTTTTATTTCTGCATTTTGTGAAGTTATTATGAATAAAATTTACTAATAACAAGCAATACATGCATTTTAAGGTCAATACGCTACGGATGTTGACGTTCACATTGATTATCTATACTTACTATGGAGAAAACATATACACCACGAAGCAAACATTTTTTTTCGCGTAGTTTTTGTATACTATAAGCCTAAAAATTGTATATATTTAGAAACTACATTAAATATGCTCCTTTATAATATTTTTTATTATTAGAAAAAAAAATGATATATATTAGTTATATGACGTTCTAAAAAAAAGTTAAAAATTGTGTTTTTCCTCGCTACACAACTTTTTTTTTAATAAGAAATTTTACATTTTTAATATCACAAATGAATTCCGCATGTCTGTTTTACACGGAAATGATACCAAACAACCCCTAGCAGCCTTAACCATAGAGTAATAACGTATTTCACAGGACCCCTGATTTTGACGTGAAGGTCCAAAAATTTTACGGACCTCCAATACTAAAAAATATTTATCGTAGGCCATTCTATCCATGGTCAAAAATTCACAACTTTTTCTCGATGCGCACAATTTTTACAAATTCGAGCTCTGCTATAACTAATTCCACGCAGACGAAGTCACGGGCAAAAGCTAGTTTAACAAATAAATTATCACACTTTTCTTAGGGATTATCAATTAAAACGTTGTTATGTGTTTAGAGAAATTCAGAATGTATTGAATTTAGCCAAGTAACCACTGAAAAATATCATTCCTCTTAAAATTTCCTTCAAAAATCGATGTTAAAAAATGGTTGCCTGTAAAGTCGGTTTACGGACGATAATATTGCGTAATAACGTCATAAGAAAACATTGATGAAAACGTAACGTTACCATGGAGATCTGTCCACGTGACCGGAACGGAACGTGACACTTTTTCGTGCATGCTACCGGTTTTCATCGATTTATATATGGATAGTAGAATGTAAGGATGACAATCTCTTATATGAGAACCGTCTAAAAAGTGTCCAGCGGCGGGAAACAGCAACTAAAAGTTCTAAATCTCTCCACGTAGCACCAACGTAGCTCTAGAATTGCTTTCGTGTATGAACCCGGACTACTAAAGCTAAAGTGGCGCCACCAATTCCACGCCTTTTGGTGGACACTTTTGTTACAGAGAGATTGTCATCCTTACCTTCTACCATCCATAGATTTATAAGACGTTATCACGTCAAAAACGCAAACCTCAAAAATAAATGATATAACGATGTCTAGATTGACACATCTTTGTTTACATGATATGACAAATAAGGATGAATTATGTACAAAAAATCTTCAGCGACCGCGTTATATTAGGCCAGAAGTCCGTTAACATTTGAGAAGTCGTTTTGAATAATAAAACATGTGGATAGTATAAAAACGTTTATTTACTATGAAAGTACACAAATTGGGGTTTTACTTTTTAAAAATAACGCTATCTAAATGCAACCCTTTCCTGTCCTGGCATTCAATCAATCTAGATTGGAAATTTTTCATCACTGCCCGCAAAGTGTTCTGAGTAATTGCTTGCATTTCGTAGCGAATATTTTCTTTTAATTCTTCTATGGTACTCGGGTTGCTGATATAAACTTTACTTTTGAGATATCCCCATAGATAAAAATCCATTGGGGATAAGTCTGGGCTTCGTGGTGGCCAATTTATGCTACCTCTTTTAGAGATCACTTTTTCTCCAAACAATTCCCGGACGGCGGCAAGAGCATCATTAGAGGTGTGACAAGTTGCACCATCTTGCTGAAACCAAGTCCGCTTGTTGAAGCCCTTAAAGTTTTGCAGTGCAGGAGCAAAAAAATTTTGCAGCATTTCAACATAACGCACTGTATTTACAGTTATGGGACGTTGTCGACAATCTTCATAAAAATAGGGACCAATTATTCCCGTGGCAGAAATTGCTGCCCACACAGTGACCTTGGGCGAGTGTAATGGCCTTTGATGCTTTAGTTGCGGGCTACTGTCACTCCAGTACCTGCAGTTTTGCCTGTTGACGTGGCCATTAAGGTGAAAATATGCCTCATCTGAGAAGAATATGTTGTTATACTCCCGAAACCTCCCAAGCATTTCATCAGCAAAGGCGAGCCTTTTCTCAGAATCATCAGGCTTCAATTCCTGTATAATTTGTATTTTATACGGATGCAGGTGTAGATCATGGTGCAAAATTCTGTTTAAAGTCGATTTGGATACGTCTAAGACTGTAGAACGCTTCCGAGTTGAGAGATCAGGATGACCTTGAACTGACGCTCGAACACGCTCTACGGTTTCAGGGTCACGCGACGTTCTTGGCCGGCCGGATCTAAGCATATTTAATGTCGAACCCGTCGTTTCGAACTTCTGAACCCATTTTTTAATGGTTTGAACAGATGGGGCAAAATTATTATTGCGTATATTGTAATTATTGCAAAATTTTCTCTTGGCCACAGTTGCAGAATCGTGGTTTCGGTAATACTCGCGGACACAAAACGCACGTTGTTCTCCGGTAAAGGACGCCATCGTACTGAATTCCTAATGGCCGCTCTTTCATTTGACATATCCCGCACTCCCCTCCGCCCGCCTAAACTGAGACAGCGGCAAATTCAAATGTTAACGGACTTCTGGACCACCCTGTATTAAAATGGAAATCATTGATCAATTAGAGCTTTTAACTTTACTAATTAATCATTTCAATTGGTAATTGAATTAGCCTTTAGCTAGGGATACACGCACAGATGTGCCCGCCGGATTCGTCCGACGGATATGCCCGGCGGACAAATCCGTTAGTGTATGGCGCTATTCAGATGTGTCCGCAGACAAATCCTTGTCCAATTCGCGCCATACACGCACGGATTTGTCCGCCGGGCACATCCGTCGGACAAATCCGACGGGCACATCTGTGCGTGTATCCCTAGCTTTTACCAGTTCCATTTCACGCATTGATTCGGGTGAATGAGGTTAAATTTATCAATAGCATAGAGTAACTTATATAGTAGAGCAGCACAGCCTAAGAACTTTTTGAAGCTCAAGTCAATCGCGCCTGGGTGCCCTCTTTTTCGCATAAAATGGATTGTCATATTTGCACATGGCATAACACGATTGGCATAATGCCATTTCACATAAAAGTCACTATAATAATGTATATATTCGCCTAATAAGTAATTTTCATAACGTTATATGAGCATACAATGTTCTGGTATAACATGAAGAAGAATAAAATTCAGTTCGCCTAATTTCAATGTGCATAACATATACTAACTCGAACATCTTATCCTACTAATTTAGAAAATCATAACATCCTAGTGCATAACATATACTAAGTCGAACATTTATTCCTACTACTTTAGAAAATCCTAACATCCTAGTGCACTACTTAAGTCTAAAATATATTCCTACTAATTTAGAAAATCCGAACATCCTATATGTAGTGCATAACATATACTAAGTTGGACATACTCGTACATATACATATGTTCCTATTCATTTAGAAACTCCTAACAACCTTATACTGAACCTTAATAAAACATACTGTTAACAGAATAGTAGGTTTAGGCATGGTTTTTAGGTTAGGTTAGAACTGCGAAACCTCAAAAACCAAACTGTAAAAGTTAGAAGCGATTGGTTAGGTTAAAAGTCTAAGGCGGAAGCAAAGGGAGCCTTGGTAGAGATTATCATGAAAAGGGTGTACCCTTGTTTTATCGACAACCTTTTCATCGAATATTATTTCATAGACAACGATTCATCGAAACTTTAGTACTAGTAATATTGTTTGGCGTTATTTTATTTCAACAACTATTTATTTAAATTTATCTTACTACGTAGAAATACTATTCAACGAAATATTACTTAATCGCTCATTTGTTTCAAATTATGTTAATTGGCAAACAAAACAATGCAATTCATTTCTTCGACGTATTACTTTAATACAATTTTATATTATATGTCCCTGCGTCCCGCAAGAAAACGAACTGTTACCAGAAGTGGGTTAGGTTAGGTTAGAACTGCGACTCCCAAGAAAACGAACTGTTGCCAGAAGTGGGTTAGGTTAGGTTAGAACTGCGTCCCTCAAGAAAATAAACTGTTGCCAGAAGTGGGTTAGGTTAGGTTAGAACTGCGACCCCGAAGAAAACGAACTGTTGCCAGAAGTGGGTTAGGTTAGGTTAGAACTGCGCCCCCCAAGAAAATAAACTGTTGCCAGAAGTGGGTTAGGTTAGGTTAGAACTGCGTCCCCCAAAAAACGAACTGTTGCCAAAAGTGGGTTAGGTTAGGTTGGAACTGCGATCCCCAAGAAAACAGACAGGTTTAATGCTCAGTCCACTATTTGATTTAAATTCTTCGCATACAAGTGTCTTCTCTTTATCACTCATTTTTCACCATACTATAATATACACAGGTAATTAAATCACTTCAGACGATCAACCATTCGATCAGAACAATTTCATATCTGAAACTACCCACATAGCTATTAATCGTGCAGAGTGAGCCGACTGACGTGATTACGTTTAGTTTCGATAACGAAATATAACCAATTGAAATAATTTTATTCGGAATAAATATTATTACATGTAAAAAAATGAATTAAAAAACCCGAAATGAAAAGCCATGACATGAATTTTATTGAAATAAGTCAACTACCAATTAAAAGCCCTCGAAATTACAAAGAAACAACAGATTTAGGCTTTTCGGATTATGCGTAGTGGAGATTATGAATTAGACTACTTTAGAAAAGTAAGTATTATGTCATATTTTATTAGTCGTGTAAGTTTTAGGATATTCAGGTTTAGGCTTTTTGGGTTATGCGTATGGATGGATTCGATATGGGGATTTTATGACATTTAACCAATAGGACGGAGAACTCTTAGGATTTGCAAGCTTATGCGTATAATCATTAGGACAATCGATCTATTCGGATCAATAGTTATGCCAAACGTTGTTATGCCAATGGTTGTTATGCTAAGTAAAAATAGTCAGGATGAATTTATGCGTTCCAATATAGACCCATCGCGCCTTCTTCCCGAAAGCGACCTAAAGATACCCAAAATGTAAGAGGAATGCGTACTTGTACTTAGTACACTACTAGTAGCTACCAATAACAGAACATACAATTCCTCCCCCCTCCTACCCCCTTAATGGATGAATTGATTTGCTAAAAACTGTCTAAAGTTATTTCATAGTGTTAGCTGGAATACCTTAAAGGGATAAGTTCTCATCTGTACCCTGAGCTTTGTTATGTATTTTTCCCTACTTATGATAATCCATAATCCATATTGATAGTGTCTTTATGGCATCCGACGCTTACGCCTTATTGCTTCAGTTATATTGAATCTGTACAGTCGCCATCAGATATATCGGAGCGGCCAAGGTGGTCATAAATATCTGAACCACGCCTTATTATCAAGGGGATAAAGTTCATGTTCAGATAATTTTGAGTCCCTGGCCGCTCCGATATAATTTGATGGTCTCTGTACAAGGAATACAAGGTAAAAAAAAGGCTGTCGCCATAAGGGTCCTTTCATTAGATTATCACATTTATGCAATAAAGTGTTATATAGTCTGGCAAACCAAAAGCGCAGTAACAGTCAGAGTAACATGCTATACCCATCCCTTTTTTAGTAGTGTGAGTACTAGCATTAGAAAAAGACAGTATGATTCTCCCTGTCTATGCTTGAAGTGGAACAAACTCTGGCCAAACTATAACTACTTATTCACTTAACCCTTGCACTTCCCAGTCTACTGCCTGCAACCCCCCACCATCGAGCACGCCCGCCACTCCGCCCTCCCCGAGCAGGCTACATTCGACCTGGACGCGACAGTGCAGTACCATTGCCACACCGGCTATGTCACCAACGGCTTCCCCAGAGCCAAGTGCTTGGCCATTGATAATCAGGCATCGTGGTATGGGCCTGATATCAGCTGTGAGGGTAAGTATTTTAGTCCTAAGGCTGTAGGCGCAACACACACTTAAGCAGAGTTCAGCTTATCAATCAATTATTTAAGA
This sequence comes from Pammene fasciana, assembly GCA_911728535.1. Lineage (NCBI taxonomy): Eukaryota > Metazoa > Arthropoda > Insecta > Lepidoptera > Tortricidae > Pammene > Pammene fasciana. The sequence continues at coordinate 11,465,927 of OU452294.1, read as the reverse complement.
GCTGGGCTCTTGTCGGTGGAGCAATTTCCATGTATATCTGTTCTATGCATTCTCCTTGATAGCCTGATACGACACGATGTTTATTTTTTCCTTGACTTGATCCATGTATGCTATCCTTGGCTTTCCTGACTTCCTTTCTGCTTCAACTCTACCTTCTATTATGTTCTCAATAAATTCGTCATGTCATAGCAGATATCTAAGCATCCTTCCTCTCCTATTTAATTCTATGGTTCTCAACAAATTTCTCTTTTCTTTTATTCTACATAAAACTTCTTCATTGGTTTTCTTCTCCTTCCAACTGATCTTCTCCATACGACGCCAGCACCACATCTCTAACGCCTCCAGCCTCTCTCTATCGCGTTGGTTCATTGTCCACGTTTCGCATCCATACAGGGCTATGCTCCAGATGTACACTTTTATAAGTATTTTACGAATTCTGCTACCACATAAAAAATACACCGTCAACTGCTACAACTTTGTCTAGGATGCACAACTTTGCCTGGATGGAAAAATATGGTTTTCTTCACCAAACAGCTATTAATATCTTATTCCTAAGATTGCCGCCTTTCTCTCATCTCAGGAATAAGATACAAATAGTAGTTGATTGTAGCCGGAAAGCGGAAAATTCCGCTTCATTCGAAATTGTACCGCCATAGATAAAATTTCCGACTTTCGATGAATTTTTATCAAAGATAGCTGAATGTATAAACTATGTAAATATAGTAAAGCTCTTTACCTTAATTATTTTTTATAAGATTTATAAGCCCAATTGTAATTCCCACTGCCCTAACTAAACTTCAACTCCGGCTACGGCCTTAGACCAACCCAGAGCTGAAATTATACCAGTGTCTGCATTCCATCTTAAACCTGAGCTTTTCCTCTTCAGCCCGTTCCTGCGGTGAACCCGGTGACGTGCCCCACGGCTGGGTAACAGCCGACTGCAACACCTTCGGTTGCCGCGCCGTTGTCCAATGTGGGCCAGGGTTCGAGCTGGTGGGGAAGGCTGAACGCTACTGCCAGGCTGATGGGGCCTGGGCGCCCAAGGAGCTGCCGACCTGCGTCCGTAAGTACACTTAAATATGGAGGTTTGGTTGTGAGTCTGATGGGGTTTTATTGGTGGGTAAATGGGCGGTCATTACACCTTCGTTCGGTCGAAACCGATTCCGAAAGTAGTTGGGGAAAGGTTATAAAATAATTGTCTTACCGTAATTTATTATGATGAATTGAAAACTAGAAGCGAATGTTACAAAGTTTGTCATTTCTGGGATAAGGATCGAAAAATCTTCCGAAAAGTCTGCAGAAAAGTAGGTTAATGTTCATTGCCACCCATAGATGCAGAGAAAGGTAAAAGCCAATCGGTTTTAAATTTAACAGATATAGGTAGTATATTTTCGTTAATTAGAGTCATTTTTGATCATTAAGCGCATATTATAAATGGAATAAACACAAATTGATGACCTGTTGAAATAACACAAAAGATTTTTTGTTGTTTTAGTGACGATTCTACTCTCCCTATTATTAGCACCATGACATCAATTTGTGTAAAAAAAAAATCTCACAGACTCACAACTAAAACTATAAAATGAACTTACCTTGTACTTCTAGCATTGCTTCGTGACAATGTAGTTGCCGATTTCAGTGTCGTCCTTCATTTTGGAATGTTGCATGGTTTTCGAATTAATGTCAATAATGGAGATCTACCCACAATTTACACCGATATAGTATTATGAGAGAGATGATTTACAAACCACTGCCTAATTCACGAAAAGCCCAAAATGCCAAATGCTTATCTTCAAAGATTAACCTGTCATGCGCAATTTTTAAAACATAAATAAGTGCCCCTAATGATACTTTACATTTTATTCCATAATATTGTAAATATTAAGGTAACCTTCAATGTATCCCATTCTGGTTTTTTTTCATTAACAGCTCAATTCCTTTATTACTGTTATTTTTAACATTACCAAAAATTTATGATTTTTTTTAATGCAAAGATTAGTTATGGATTTTCTCCGAAGTTTCAAATATACAATCCCTGTTGGAAATCACAATATTTAAAAGAATATCGCTTGTAAAAACAAGTACATCTTGGTCTTCATCCGATTGTAATATTAATCTCTCATTATACTAAGAATCGGTAAGCTCGCATGGCGCTTCCTCTGTCGTGATATCATGGCTATCATAAGCAATTTCATTGTCATGACGCAATTAGTCTATTGGACATCCCACTGAATCGGAAATAATATAAAATAAATTGGCATTTTTACAGCCATCCAATATATCTGAGTTGATAAGTTGTTCAGATAAAATATTTTAGTTAGCTTATACAATCTAATTGAAGCGATCCAAGCTGATTAATAGTTTAAGTGTTGCTTAAATAATATGTGTCCAAGAATGCTCCCTTGCGGAATATCAACCCTTTTTTTCATTTACCTAGAGATTAATTTCTTTTAATGATTTGTTTCCTTTCATTGATCAAGGAGCTTAAGTTAACTGATAAAGATAACTAAAAACACGTCTCATAATCTTCAAATATAAACGGATAACTTTCTACTATATCAAAAGCTTCTGCCAAATCCATGTTCAATAAAACCTTTATATGTTTTCAAATTGGTTTAGATATAGAAACACTTTATCAACTTAGATATATTTAAAGCCGGTCAGATGTTTTAACAGAAATAATTCCAATGTGATCCATAAATGACTTAGCAAACAAGGAATAAGCAAACATTTGTTCTTCTAATCTAAGCTTTATTTAATGGCATAGAGATTTGGAGTCAAAATTATCCCAGCAATTTTGTCGAGACCTTGCAAACTTTTTTGGTCATTTATATTGTTGTTTTCCGGAAGCCAGTGGGATCTCCACTATTTTAATCTCTAATAATGAAATTAAAACCATCTTTTTTCTCCTTTCCTGCTGCTCTATAGAAGGAGGAGAGAAGGGGACAGATTGAGTCGATCATAACATTACGTAGTGTGTTTAATGAAACATATTTGTGATCATTATATTATATACTTGTTGTCGTATTCAAATTCTATGACAGTAGTAGAAAAATCCTTCTGAATTTTGTCAGAGTCCAAATGGCCATGATAAAATTTTACTTAAAATAGGTCTATACTGCCCTTAGCTTATTTAAAACTACATGTGTGTAGATCATTGTAGCAATGGCTTTAAATCGATGTTGAACGTGCAAGAATTTACTGTATAATAATTTACTAACTGTACCTTAATAATGCTGTAGTGAAAATAAATTTAAAAATTAACAATCGTTTTATTTGCATGCCGCTTTCAATTTGCATGTGTCCAACGGTCATTGAAATGTGATTGATAAAAGCGCCATCTGTGTGTGAACGTGTGCGTTACGTTAAAGCGACGCGTGTCGCCATCTAGTGGTTACGCAGGTGACGTGCCCGCCGCCGGAGGCGCCTCGCCACGGCAAGGCGGTGTACACGTCGTGCGCCTACAACTCGGTCGTATCGTACGAGTGCAAGTACGGATACAGACTGGTGGGAGACGCTACGAGACGCTGCGGGGCTGATAAGAAATGGTCGGGGACACAGCCTTTGTGCAAAGGTAAACATTTATTTTAGTATATATTTCCATTTGCCGATAGTGTGCGATCATGAATAATCACCACTCTCTCAAAATGATATACATATAGGTCCGAGATCTACACATTTTTTTTTTACTACTCAAGTCTAATTTTTTTCTACAAATGTAACAGAACTGTTATTATAATATCAGACGTATCAAGTAATTATAATATGGCTGAGCTCACATACTGCACACATGTACAGATCTACCCGTCAGATTTGTCTGAAAAATGTATCCGTTGGCGGGCAAATCCGTCAATGCATAGCAGGCCATCCGTGTTTGCGAACAGTGCTAAAAAATGCTAAAGTCTCCGCAGTAGTCCAATGCGGTATAGATAATTCTATGAATTTTTATGAAGATACAAAACTACTAATCTTAAATATTTTTAGAAATCAACTGCGGACACCCCGGTCAGCTCTGGAACGGCTGGCTCGAGAACATCTCCTCGGGCACCGGTCTGGGCGCGTCCATCATCTTTCGGTGCCAAGACGGAATGAAGATGGAAGGCAACGGCTCTGCGATCTGCCAGAATGACGGGACTTGGAGCCATCCGCTACCTCAGTGCTTAGGTAAGTAGAATAGTTTGAAGACTCTAGACTTATCCGAGAATAGAATTAACCGTAATAACAAGTAGGTACCTAATATAAATATTCTGTGGGCTAGCTAATGGAACTTTAAATCATTAAATTGTTCTAAAATCGGTCAACCAGAAATTTTGGTGCCTTGAAACTTTGATAATGAAATCATCACCTTGTGAGTTATCTCAGATCTTTTGTTTTGGTGTTCCACTTATTTTCACTTGAGTCACCAACATCTAAAATCAATGCTCCACTGAAGCAGAGTAATTAAGCAGGCAACATGTTCTAAATGATCTTGGCATAGTCTTATTGTTATGACAAAAAATTGTCAAAGTCAATTTGACCACCTCGTTCACTATTCTACTTCTGCCGCTGACTATTTCTTCATCTCCCTCTCTATCACTTTTGTACAACTCTTGAAACCTAACATCTGTATCAATTTCCAGCACCCTGCGTAGTCCCCCACGTCTCCCAAGGCCGCGTGAGACTAGTAGAGAACAAGACAGGCGAGAACGAAACCCAAGAGGAAAACACTCAAATCGTCGGCAGCTCGTCCATGGTGCAGCATGGGGAGATCATTCTAGTGGATTGTGAGCAGAACTATGAGTTCCCGTCGAACAATGCTGCTGTGACGTGTAATAATGGGACATGGACGCAGATACCTAGGTGTAGCCCTGCGAGGTATGTACAGTATCGAATATATAGGAGCGGCCAAAGTAAAATAGGTATCTGAACATGCATTCTATTTCCTTGACACTGTACAGGCGTTGTTCTGATATGTGTGACTACAGTGGCCGCTCCGATATATCTGATTGATAGCGACTATTCGAAACTATCTAGAATTTTTTTTTGTATATATAGTCCTCTTCAAAGTTTACCTGGAAATATTGCTCTTTATTGATGAAATCGTCTGTTCGCTGGCTCTACATATTTATTTGGTATTTTTTTTATATATTTCTTGTAAATATTTCTTTCATTGTCAAGCATGAACCAGGTGCGTTTTACATAGTTTCATCTAAAACTTTTCAGATGCAAGAAAATGCCCCGCTTCCCCCGAAACGGTATGGTCATCGCCCCCAAGACTGAGCATGGCATGAAAGCCCGGTACCGGTGTAAGGATGGCTTCGAGCTGAGGGGGAACCCTATTGTGGTCTGCTCTTTTGGAAACTGGAGCGGAGAGGCTCCTAAATGCGAAGAAGGTAATTTCTCCCTGCTTTTTAATATTTTCAATGGCGTGATCTTAAACCCGAAGTCTGGACATCGAGGTTAGATCTTTTTTTTGTAAATTTAATTATTTTTACTTTCTTTCAGTTTTTTGTCCTTTCCCGGGATACATAGAAAATGGAAAGGTTCTGCTGGTTGGTAATATGGGGCTATACGACTATCGACCTTATGTAAAGAAGGTAAATGCTAACATTTAAGGATTCGTTAAATTTAAATCCTTATTTAATAATCCTTTCTTCCTTTGGTTGTGCTGTTGATCCAAAACAATGAGATGAAAGAAATTAATCAAAACAAAAAGTTCCACTGGATATCGTGTTACACTTTGGGAAATTATATTAAGGGATATAGAATCAGATTGAGTAATATAGAAAGCCTTTTCAGAATAAAAACGTAACAATCGATAGAGGACAAAAGAAAAACCATAACACCAATGCATGTATAAGATACAAAGTATCCACCTATATAATTCTAGCCTGCACTTTGATAGGTATTCCGTACATGCCGATTTCAATGTTATCATTATGTATGCAGGTGGTGAACAACAAACAGATAATGTACGAGTGTGACAAGGGCTACGTGTTCTCCGAGGGGCCTCCCGGAGCCACGTGTGTTGGAGGCCATTGGAGTCCCAGAGAATTGCCCAAGTAAGTGTAGTCCAAGCACAAACAGCGTCTACAATACAATACAATACAAATACTCTTTATTGAACACCTCAAAAACAAAACCAGTACAGGAAAAAATATAAAATTAAGAGGTAAACAACGGGCGGTCTTATCGCTAAAAAGCGATTTCTTCCATTAAATAAACTAAAACAGTAGGGTGTTGCAAAACAGTGAAGAAAGCCTAGTTACAGAAAAAATAAATAATAATAATAACACAATAACACGAAACAATTTTTACTTTTAGTCTATACGAGATTGTTGTCGAATGGTCACGTGACACGAAAACGTTAGTACTCACTTCTACGACGGTCCGTGATTTTTACTTTAAAATCCTGTAATTAGTGGAAGTAATCGCTAAGGAAGATTAAAATTATAAATTATAAACATCGTTCTCTCAAAAACATTAATTTATTAAGTATTACACGTCGATTTGTGAAAAATATCAGTGTTTTGAAATTGCTAAAGTGACATTTTGGAGCTGTAAACAAACAGCTTTGTGCGGGTCAGCTGACCGGCTATTAGCGAATCAGCTGGTAACTTCTGCGCCTGCGCATTTGACAAGTGGCCGGACGAGGCGTCCGAATTTAAACCTTATAACTTACAGCCTACGGTGGTTATTCCCAATGGAAACCTGTGCACAGTGTGCGAACGCAACCGCAGATGGCGAATGTTTGAATTGCAACCGTAACAAAACAAACATGGAAACACCGGTACGGGATGGACATGCCAATGTTAACATGTGCCGGGGAGCACGAGCCAAGATCGTTATGAGCCCCGTGGAGGCTCGGGATGACAGCACCGTCATGGATGTGTCCTACACGGAGAGCCATCCGAGCAGCAACACCCCGCCTGGAAATGGGCTGGAAGTGTCCCGCGTCTCCGACACGCGGCTGCTGGTCACCGAGATCAGGCTTTTCCGCGAGGAGATGCGTGTGATGAGCCAGGAGATGCACGCTTTCCGCGCGACCCTGGCGAGCCTGACGGCCAGGATCGGTGGCTGCGAGGGCCGCATCGACGCGCTTTGTGCCCGTGTCGAGTCGTTAGAGGGCAGGCCGCAGCCGAACGACACCGCCGCAGACACCTCTCTCAGCGAGACTATATCGCAACTTAGGTTGGAGCTCAACGACCGCGACCAGGAGTTGTTACTAAATGACATAGAAATATCTAGTGTGCCGGAGAATAGGGGCGAAAACCCTATGCATTTGGTAGCAATCCTAGGTAGACAGTTAGGGGTCGAACTCACTGAGCAGGACATCGTCGACGCTACGCGTGTGGGGCGCGCGCCTCACCTGATGGAGGGTGCGGCGGGGCCGGCGGCGCGGCCGCGGCCGCTCGTGGTGCGCCTGGCGCGCCGGGCTGTGAGGGACCGCCTGCTGCAGGCGGCGCGCGTGCGCCGCGGCGTCACCACGGAGGGTACCGGCATCCCCGGCCGAACGAGTAGGTACTACGTAAACGAGCGACTGACTCCTCATAACAGACGTCTCTTGTACAAGGCTCGGGAGCTTAAGCAGCATTTCGGTTGGCGGTACGTCTGGACCAGAGACGGCAAAATCTTCGCACGACAGCAGGCGGGCACGGACTCGCCCCGACACCGTATACGCACCGAGCTAGACCTAGATCGTGTTTTTGGTTCTCGATAGGTTTGTTTGTTCTATTAGCTCTTTAATCATTTTGTTAATTGCCTTTCGCATCTGTCTACCATTGCCATTGTTGCCGCTGGCTTCTTTATACACAGTCTGGAAACGAACACTACACAAAAACAATACGTATACACTTAACACTTGTTATTTAAATCTTAAAGCACTATTTACACAGTATATATTTACACGATACTCCATTTATTTTGTACAATTACACACCAATCGCGCCGAAATGTACGTTTGCATAATTAACCTCAAACTTACACTGCTGCCGATTGCCGCGTTAGGTTATTATACAAAACCGGTTTCGTCTAGCTGCCTACTTATGTATATCTTTAGATTTTATGGAAATGACTCGTAATCAGCTACGTATTGGTTTGTTCAACGCGGGATCTTTAGGCACAAACCATGATAATTTCATAGCGACTTGCACTCGATTGGATATGGATCTGTTAGCTATTAATGAAACTTGGCTGAGAGGAGGGGATGAGGGTCGGGCCCCTGTGCTCCCGGAATGCAGGCTTCGCCACACTCCGCGAGCACAGGGCTCACGCTCACGGGGTGGTGGAGTCGGATTCTACCTAAAACGGAATGTCACTGTACGTAAACTGCCACACCCTGTGGATCCTAAGCACAAAGAAATAGAACAAATGTGGATACATATGACAGTACAAGGAAAAAAAATTGTAATAGGGACGGCGTATCGTCCACCATGGCAAGATGTTGACCTTTTTCTAGACGCCATATCTGACACCATTAGCTCAATTACAAGTTATGACCATTTGATACTGTTGGGTGATTTCAATATTAATTTATTTGCTGCCACTGATAATAAAACAATCAAGTTTAACTATTTTTTATCTACTTTTAATTTAGCACAACTAGTAACGGAGCCTACACACTTTACAAACTCCAGTCAGACACTAATTGACTTGGTTTGCACAGATTTAAACGCCAGAAAAATAAATACTGAGCATGTTGGCTCAATCTTGGGACACTGTATTGTTGTGTGCGAATTCAATATAAAGCGAAACAAACCTAAGCCCTACACTATATTGCATAGGCCAGTTAATAATATTAATCTCTCACTTTTTGACACTGATTTGCGTAGTGTGCAATGGGATCTGATGTCTTCGTTGTCGAGTATTAATGATAAGGTAGAAGCATTAAGCAGGCACATAGTGTATATGTTTGATTTGCATGCACCTATTAGAACATCCATAGTAAAGGGCCCTTCATATCCTTGGATCACGGACACTGTGAAAATTATCGTTATCGTATATGTAATTTTTTACTTTTGTATGCACTAAGTTTACTTCGAATAAAATTTTTTGATTTGATTTGTTTCTATTCTTAGTCATTTTGAACGAAATTATTAAGAAGTTCCTACTGAAATACTTCTTCTATGGTACCAAGATTGTAATCCCAAAAACGTTTTGGCCCCCAGATACCATCAACCATCACCAGCTCGGCAGATTTTTTTTACCTAGTGTACGAGCTACCAAGTTCTCAATATTCATTGAAAAAATACTAGTTTTATATTATTTTCAATGTGGAGTTGTTATTTTTATTGTTCTATTTATTTACAGGTGCACCCTATTTCAGCATCCCCGTATAAGATGGAATCGCCGACGTCGCTCTATCCCAGAATCGGAAATACGTCACAGGCGATCTGCTTTCCTTCGACATTATTACAATAATATACGGCGACAAACGGAAGCCCCTGACCCATACGTAGATGAACTATACAGTAAATATAACCATGATGACCCAAAACCAACTTTGAGACACGCTAACTTTAAAATCTTAAAGAAATTTGACATCGAATCCGATGGAGATGAGATGGAAACAGAAACTGAACATGAAAACGGAGAGAATTTTCCAACTGCAGTGTACACAGTTTACAATGTACACGGTGAACCTATAGGACATAGGATGTACTCGTATCAGCCTGTATATGAGCCTGAAGATGATGAAGTTGTAAAGAAAGAAGACAGGTCAGAATACGAAGACTCCTCGGAATTTGATGATGATTTGTCTCATGTTACGGTGCTAAAAGGAGGCATGTTCCCCGATCATCAAACTGACGGAGAAGGAAATGGAAATGCAAAGAAGATCAATATACTAAAACATCAGTATTTTGAACGATATGTAGATAAACGGCGAAAGAGGTATTCAACTCCTAAAAATAGTGAAGAAAATAAAAAGGTTATGAATGAAGAATTGCAAGGTGCTGAAAGTAATATAGTTGAAGTAACGACAAAAAGCGTGGATAGTTCAACGCATGGTAGAATCAAACGAGATGTAAATACAGAGGAAGGTGATACAAATGTTTGGACTGCAAGTCCGGTGCATACAGATTCAGACAACATAAATGAAATAAGTAGCCATCTACTTAGAGTACTTCCACTTGAAATCGAAGAAGTAAGACCTAAAAATAAGACAAGTGAAGATAGCAAAGAAATGGCTGTCATACCTCTACAATATAATAATACTAACTCTACGGAAGTAGACAATATTTTGGATAAACGAGACAAGAGAACTAGTAGAAAAACTGATCGATTAAATCAGACCACAGCAGCCATTCCTAAAACGTAAGGTATTTTAATTATTACGGCAACCAACGTTCAAATTCAAATAAGTTCAGAAATAAAATCTAACTTTATTTTATGTAAAAAAATACTGGTTTCTAAAACTACTTATAAATATTTTCTTTTGCAGAGGGCGTGAAGGCAAAAGTGGGAGACTAAGACAACAACAGTCTGACAACAGTGAAGAAGGAGAACAGACAGATTCAAAAGAAACCGATGGAGCAAAATCAGAAGGGAACGGGGAAAAAGGAAAAAAGGCCCGACCGAAGAGTCCTTGTGAACCTATAGAGAGTGAACCTTATATTAATATTGAGATCGTTAAGTTAGGGCGTGATCCTAACAACACTTTTAGCTCAGGTACGTTTGAAATATCTGTATAATAATTGTAAGGAAAACCAAAACACATTTCTTGAGACTAACTTTGATGTACCTAAATTGCAAACATAATAATACTGGTAAAAGTAAAGGTAATCTAGAAATTCTAGAAAAAGGCAAAAATACTTACGATTTTAACATTAATGTTCGATATTTCAGGGACAATAGTAAGAGTAGCTTGTGGCAAAGGCTACGGTCTGAACTTGGATTCTAATGCAACAGCCAAATGCGTTAGAGGAAGATGGAAGCCAGACAAGCCGAAGTGTGAAATCCGTGAGTCGTGTCTATAATTCTTTCATACGGAATGATTTCCCCACTTTTCTGTAATGTGCATGATTTTGCTTCCCAGCCAAAAGTTGAGATAGCGTCTAAAGCCTAGTATAAGATTGCCACAAGGAGGTATCCTTGGGTCTCGATTTCTTTTGCTAACGTTAATACATCTCTCACATAATCTCTTTGTAAACTTGTGTCGTATAACTGAAATCAATGCACTACTGATAAAGAAGCGATAATGTTCTTTACCTGACGATATTTAATGAGAAATAGATTATTGATTAATGGTTCCCAAAGTTTTTTTTAATATCAATTTTAGTATCTACACCCCAGGAAAACTCAAGCAAATCAAGTAGACGCACGGCATAGGCTTATCGCGACATTTCTTGAATTCATTTCGTTGGCTATGTAAGAATTTCACTAACCATGTTCACAGTGCCATGCCACGTGCCTTCAACGGAGTACGGGATATACACCATGTCTCCTGACGCCAGCCACACGAATGTGGGTCCAGTGCTGGGGACCCCTGGGACGGGGCATGCGGAAGAGAGGGAGCTCAACGAGACAGACCCTGTTCCTAATGGGCAGGTTGTGCATTTCTCCTGTGAATATGGGTAAGTCTAGAATATACTGAACAACTTGAATCATTCTACCAGAGCTATACTTACGAACCTTTACTCTTTCAATACCAAACTTACTTCTGCAAAAGCTGGGAAGTAAACTTTTGATCCGATGATGTTCCAAGGCTTGAAAATATAGTTTCAAATCAACATTCTGCTTCCCAGGATTAGGAGTAGTAGTATTCATAAGGTTCTTTTTGATAGGATGCTCAATATTAACAACGATAGTAAGGTCAAATTCTGATTGTATTTGGCTGTTGTGTGATCATTAGCTATGATGAATACCATTCATTTCAGATACAATGTCCAAGGACCCACTAATCTTCGCTGTTGGTTGGGAGAATGGGCTGTAACCAGTATGCCAGAGTGTGTTCCAGGTATCAAGACCTTTTATACTTCTTCAAATATAAGTAAATATTGTATCTAATCATATGCAATTTTATCCTCTGTTTTCCCCGAGGTAAATAAATAACGATTTATTCTATCGTCATTCAGTAAAACCTCACCATTAAATTCAAAAAGATACTAAAATACTCAAATGTACTAATTCATGAGAAAACTACACGATTTTGAAATTTATTTTGAATTGCTATTTAATTATGTTTGTATGTCTTTCATAAACATCTATGATAAATATATTTTCTTTCTACAGCACCATGCGAACTGCCCCAGCTAAACGGAGCTACATACGAAGCAGGCTACCGGGCAGGCTTAACCGTAGCTCATGCCTCTTCCGTGAACATAGCTTGCGAAGCCGGCCGTTCACCACCGGCCACGCTCAACTGCCATTTAGGGAGATTACAACCGACTGTGCACGACTTTTGCAGGCCACTAGGTAAATTACCATCTTCAATATGAACATCATCATCATTATGCTGTGGTACAATTACCTAACCTGAAGATTATTCTTTTTGACCAGAAAATTTACTTTTGCAATAGCTCAGCAAGAGTTTCTCATAACTTTTCCACCCAATAATACTTATAATAATCCTCAAAAACAGGGGACAATATTGCGCAACTACCAGGAAACCTCAAAACAGTCAATCAGTTTGTCTGTGCACTCTTATCTAACATAAAATCTGAGAGCCAGAGTTACTTTCCTTCAGATATCATATTTCTTTTGGATTTAATTGCACCATTTGTACCTTGCTGTATTATGCCATTAAATTTAATTGTGTTAGTAAATTCGAATCAAACTCTGCTTAAAAAACTATCACCAACTTTATCAACATGACCAATTTCTAGCTAATTTATCAAGACCGCGTCCGACATCAGGGTTTCAAAGCGGATCAGATATAGTTAGAGAAGATGTCTCCGACCTTGAACCAGATTTGGAAGGAAAAGCAGTGGCAGAGTGTGGACCGCCGGCCAGGTAATCAATTTTCCGAGAATTTGAACATAAGGGTTGTAAAATAAACGCCAATAGAAAAGAAGGAACACTTACTGACGTACTAAAGTATACTTAGAATAAGTCTGTAATATTCCATACGATGCAATTTATAAAGTGTTTGATATGACCAAATTAGTGCAAAAATCCTGCAGAATTTGCAGAAATTGATTTTAATTGTCCTTTTACCTTCTTATCTATATAATAAGATCCCATTATTATATAGTGCGACTTAGTCTTGAAGTTACATAAAATTTTTAGATCTTCATTTGCTCTTAGGTTTCTTAGTTTCTGATTCTTTCGAACTCCTTTTGAGTCTTACTGGTGAAACCCTTAACAACTTTTAACATGTTTAAATGGTGACTATTATTTTTGTAGCCTCACAGACTTAGTCGCATTTTTTTTCAAGCGCTTTCATTGTAGCTTATGTGTTTATTTTGTTACATGAACATAACACAACATTTCATACGGATGATATTTAGACCATGATATTTGGTTACTCGTTTGTACTGAGGCTTTAAACGCGTCTTCTCTTGTTGTTTCATTTGTCAATTGTTTATTTTGCTGATGTGTTGTGTGATATTTATATGAAAAAAAAATAGAATACCTTGCCTTCGATTGCACTATTTATTTTATTTTATAAATTAGGTCTTTGCTCGCCGAAAATATTTTTTGTTAATCACTTGCGCGAACTAAGAATAAATTATCTGACTGACATAAAAATCGAATGCAAAATATTCTTGCCCCAAAATCAACGGGGTTGTCGCGAAAAAAAAAGAGTACTTTTGCAAAGTCTGCATTTCTTATTTGCTGGCTGGGAAGACTGAAGAGAGCCCAGGCGTTCAGGGATTCCAAGCCCTGGTGAGAGCCTTCTAGGTTCGGACTTTTCCTCTTTACCATCAATCATTACCGATAGATCATCATCTACCATTTCAGGAGGTTTGGTTTCCTTGAGACTGGTTGCATCTGCTTTTTATTCAAATTTATCTTCGTATTGTAAGGAGACATCCTTTTTGAAATTGTTTTTATATATACAAAAATGTAGTGTCCATCTGAAGACATGAGTAATGTTGTCAATTGTCATGTATTAAATGACAAGAAAGAGATCTGATATAAAGTCCCTTTGAGTAATTGGGAGAAGAAAGAATAAAAATACATTATACAACTATTAATAAAATAGTTTTAGAAACTACAAAAATCAATAAAAGAGATTCTTCCGAAGTTGTTTTAGTTAGTATAAGAAGATTTAAGAAAATGATAACTATCTTAGCAATATGAAGATCTTTATGTTCACAAAATAACTAGTTGTAGCCAGTTTTCAGGAAACAAACTAATTCAAATAGTGACATCTATAGTTTTTTCAATGATTCCGATTCAATCTTGAATTTTTATGGTTTTCACGACCATGACTATCAAATGTCAAATCCTCAGAAAGCAGGGCTTAGTACAGTTATTTCTTGACGGCAAGATACTGGTGCTGATCTTCTTGATCAAGAGATTTTACTTTAGAGGTGGGAGAACCAATACATATTTTTTGAGAAAAATAATATTAGTAGATGCGTAATACAACATTTTATTTTCTCAATTATTTGTTAGCTCTCCCTCCTCAATATATATCTCGTTTTTTCCTTAAACTTAGATTATTCTCAAATATGGCAATTTCATTGATTGGAAACAAAAGCATCTCAAGATCATTTTGAGCAACACCTCGCCTGCTTAGCCAGGTTCTGTTGTTTACTATATGAATTTAATAATAGTTGATGTTTTTTTTTTCAATTGACACCAGACGATCACCTGTCGTAAAGTTGCCCTATTGAAATAATCAAGTTTAAACACAGTTGTCATGAATTCTTCTAGGTGATGTAAGGTTATGTAAAAGAAAGCTGTTTGAATGGCCGCGGTTTGCTTCTTATGTCTTGGCCCTGCTTGGTTTAGTTGCTCTTTTGTCAATCGATGTTAGTTGCATGTGGCATTTTGTTCCAAAAGAAAAGCTAAAATGTGAAATATAAGTTTATCAGTACTTTCAATATTATAGGCGATACGTTCTCTGAAGATTTAAATTCGAATGCATTCTACGCATTACTATATATACTTACTTAAGTCCTGTGACAAGAGGACAAACTTTTGATATGTAAAACAATTCTTCTCTATTAGTTATTTGCTCAATAAACTTAGTTTCGGAGACACCTTACCCCTCTTCATCGATTGAATGGTTAGGTGCCTCTGCAGCTATATAAATACCAAAATTCTCTCCCATATCTAAACATGTCTTTATCTAAAGGGTCCAAGGGACTCTGATATACCGCGATGGAGCTGAAGTGAATGGAACCCTGATCATGGAAGGATATCCTCATGGCACGGAGATCACGTTCAAATGCATAGCGTCTATCATGGGCGAGAAAACGACATGGAAACTGATTTGTGAACATGGACATTGGGTTGGGAAGAGCTTTAACTGTGGTAAGTTAATAATGCACCTATATAGGTACGTATAAAAATCTCTTTACAGATTACACATTTGACATTTGAACAGATTAAACAATATTTAAGACAGCACTTAAGATATTTTTGTCGATTTTGCTCGACATGTTTTGAGCAATGTATAATGACAATTTCCTGGAGCGGCTCCTGAGGCGAAAATACGGTGACTGTTTCCTGTTACCCTCTGCCTTTCGTTTTGCTGGGGATGGCAGTGTCCGAGAAAAAGGTCCAAAAGATGATGATGATGATCATAATTCAAGTCATACAAATAGCAATTTTCAGTCAATAAAGTAAAGTTCTTGAAAAATAAACCACACGATAGTTGATCAATAAGTAGTATAATTTATTTCCCGAACGATTTTGCAGAAGAAATCGAGGCACAAAACGAGGAGCTTCTGAACAACAACAGCTGTACATATCACAATGAAGAGCCTCATGTCGTGTCCTTCTTCAATGACCTGGAAATAACAGAGACGGTTGACTTCCCTGCTGGGTCTGTTATAGTCTCCAGGTACATTATTAATATTATTATCAATATCCATATCATCCTTCCAGTCATCGCCTTCATTATCGCTATGCTCATAGTTTACTCGATTCTCTATTTTGTCTCTGGTATTTTAGAAGTTATGTTCTCTCTTTCTCCATTCATCATTCCTAGCATTATCTTCGTTTTCAAACTCTTCATACCGTACAAAACTAAAGTAACTTGTACTTTGCTAAATAACTTAATTACTGTTAATTTAATGTAAGGAACTAATCCAGCCAAATCATCGGGCGGTTCAGGAGTTCCTTCATGAACACTCTTTACTGATTTTATTTTAACATCAATCTCTCTGTTTATCCATTACTTTATGTTCAAGTAAGATATTTTCCTATCCAGATGCAGTGACATCGGCAAGTATGCGATGACGGGGTCTCAGACCAGAAAATGCTTGGGCAGTACTTGGGACGGCACGAAGCCTACCTGCTTCGGACTAAACCAGGAGAACGACTATGCCAGTAAGTTTTGCAAATTTTAATGAGCTAAGGTGCGTTGGGATAAGATAGAAAGGTATTTTTTTAGGGGTAAGATAAAAAGTAGTCTGTAATGCTCCGGAATATGGATGATTTTTTGTCTTACCCCTAAAAAAATACCTTTCTATCTTACCCCAACGCACCTTACTTATTATTTTCAATCCTTATCCTTTAATGTGATACTAATTATTTTCAATCCTTATCCTAAACTATGAATATTGGAAATTTTGAGGTAACTTGGTCTTTCCGTCGGTCTGTGAATAGAATGACGTGGGATAGTTTACATCATAAAAATCGACCCTTAAAATAGTGTAAGGATTTTGTTTCAAACGAAGCAATTTTAAATATCGTCACTCCTTTGAATAATCATGTATCTTAATCTGTCACTCAAAAGAAAAATGTGGTAACTATGTATGCGATGTTTTAGAGTTACTGCGTTTCAACTTAAAGAAGAAGTGTGAGATACGAGATTTTTCGAAGTAGTGACGATGTGTTTTCTGTATTTTTTTACAAAACAAAGTAAAAGCAATGCCACTGCCGGTACATGGTTAATGCTTTAGGCACACTTTAGGTATAAGTAAGGTTTAATGTTACTTATTATGAATAGTTACACACAAAGCTAAGAACAGCATTCAATTCCTAAGCACAACACTTGGAAAGAAATGTCTAACCTTCGTCTTCTCGCGAAAATAAGGAAATAATTGCCATACCCTAGTGGGGTCCATGAGACACTATTTTAATTGTAACAGCTTGTATTTTACCATGGTGCAATAAACAATATTATGATTACGATTATGTCAATTTTTCCGAGGAAATGTTGTGCCTGTATGTTTCTCCTTTCAGTGGAGAAGCCCCCGACGATCCTGTTCCGCTACTCCGGCGGCCCCATCGCGCAGACCAACGATGGCAAGCTGCTGGTCTACCCTGGGGTCTCCTTGCATATGGAATGTCTGTGGATGAGAAGGTTCGGTAACCCGAAATGGAACGTGACGCTGAATAATCCTGAGTAAGTATTTATTTAGATTTTCGTAATACTCTGCAAGTACAGCAGTAAACTAGCCAAGCGCTTTGAGAGGTAGTTTAAAAGAAAAATAAAGTTCAATAACCTTTGTAACCTTTGAAGCTTATGGATTTCAAAGTCCCACGGTGCCTAAATTTTGCTAAGCGACAAGTTTCACTCTAACTTCAATTGAAAGGTTAGGAGGCCGACATTTTATGAATCAAATTCCTCCACCAACTCTTGGCATAGGTCAAGCATAACGCGGCTCCTTTCTCTATCTTTCTCCACATCAGAATAAAATATTCATTGGAACCAAGTTGTTCAATTATGAGTTATGGGAATCCATGTACTTTCGATGTACAATCTTATCTAAAAGTAGATTTTGTGCCAATTTTCAGGTCTGAACGCAAATACACAGAAGGCTGGACGACAGACCCAGGCCGTGACAGCCAGCTGGAGTACCGGCTGAGCATCATCAGTGCGGAGAAGGAGGACTCAGGAGTGTACCGATGTGAGACGCCGGCTAGACAGATTCATCAAGTCGAAATTATAGTTGAAGGTTGGTTTACACTCTTGGTAACATTTTGAAGATCAATCAAGGCGGTGGAAATAGATTTTTTTTTAACACCCCGTCTCTGTTACTCTCTATGCTCTAAAACTCTTAATAAAAGGCTCACTAGCCATTTCACGAAAGCTTCTTACTTGTTAAATGAGGGCAAATCCTATTCTTATAAAGGGTAGCTGAAAAGAAAATTCCGCTAGTATCTACATCATAGTCAGCCTAGACTAAGTACTTCCTTTTATAGCCTTCTTTTTGACAGCCTGATACAAGTGATATGACACAACGTTCACGTTGACTTTCACTTGATCCATGTATTATATCCATATCTTTCATTTTCTACTTTCCGTTCTATAAGCCTTCAGCTTGCATAACAAGATTTATGAACCAGCCCGAGAACTGAGAAACATTGAACTAACATTTCCAGACGTCCACTGCCCACCGCTTCCAATCCGTCGCGGGCTCGTCGCCAGCGGGCAGGGCACCCGGCTTGGCACTGAGATCCGCTTCTCCTGTGCCAACGGCAACGCTTTGCTGGGGGCTTCAAGCCTCCTCTGCCGCGCTTCGGGCAATTGGAGCGCACCACTGCCAGTGTGTGAGAGTAAGTTGGAATGGCATCATCATCAGTCGTAGGATCGTGAGATCATGTCCTTCTGTTGAAGACCAGGTTCCTCCACAAGTTTCCAACCCTCGCTAAGCGCATGGCTTCTTTATGCCCCTGACTACACCAGGATAATTATAATGGAATGGCATATTCCATTGCAATTTTCCTGATATAGTCACTGTCAGGGGCATAATAAAAAAATTAACTTAACATTTCATTACTACAAAGTCAAAACTATCGAACAATAGTAGATTGTATTACAAGGGAGCAAAATGACGTATTTCGGTCGAGGGTAGCATGTTGAATCCCGAACGAAGCGAAGGACGTGGAATCCTGAGCGTAGTGAGGGATTCAAGTGACCCGAGATCGAAATAATTTTGCTACCGCGTAGTACACTCTACTTTTCACTCGTTCTATGAGAAAAACGAAAACAAAGGTACTAAACTAGCTATCTGCTAGAAAGAGAAGTTATATAATGTTGTCTCATTTTAATTGGTTGTAAAGACAAGGAAAATAGAAAAAAAAACGCAGAGGGAGCAAAAGTCACTTTTGCTCCCTGTAATCGCAGAGGGAACAAAAGTCACTTTTGCTCCCTGTAAATGGGCTACAAATTACCCTTTTTCGAATAGTAGGGGTGAAAAATAAATAGAACTCTCAAAAGGACTATCTATTTAGCTCTGTCCAGCCAAGGCCAGTTAAAGCAGCCTACTCCTCGGTTATTTTTTTGTATTTCTTATTCTCAGGCGTCGAATGTGGAGAAGTAGTGCATGACACGCCACTCCAAGAAGGGGAGCGCCGTCCTCGAGTAGCCGTGGTGTCCAGGGGTGTTGGAGGAAGAGCTGCGTTCTCATGCCCTGCTGGTTGGGCACTCAGTGGAGCTTCGGAGACTGTCTGCTTGCCTGCAGCTGATTGGGCCAGGCCTTTCCCTGTGTGCAGAGGTATTGTCATATCTTGAGTTGTTATTCTAGCAAGCCTAACTGTAAGGGAAGCATTTCCGCGTAGCCGTGGTGTCCAGGGGTGTTGGAGGAAGAGCTGCATTCTCATGCCCTGCTGGTTGGGCACTCAGTGGAGCTTCGGAGACTGTGTGCTTGCCTGCAGCTGATTGGGCCAGGCCTTTCCCTGTGTGCAGAGGTATTGTCATATCTTGAGTTGTTATTCTAGGAAGCCCAATAGTAGCGTAGCCGTGATGTCCAGAGGTGTTAGGGGACGAGCTGCCTTCTCATGCCCTACTGGTTAGGTAATGAGTGAAGCCTCGGAGACTGTATAGGTATTGCCTGCAGCTGATTGGACCAGGGCCTTATTTAATAAACATTACAACCCGACAAATATGACAAAAAACGACAAACTTGTCCAATTGTGCTCATATTGCGTTCAATAAACTTTACTGATTTGTCATAGGGTGACAGGTGAACTCGTGTCAATGTAGCTGGTGAATTTTGTTTAATGAAATTCTGACAGTTACAAAATTGTCATTGTCAAATACAATTCAAAAATTGTCATGAATTTCTATAGAAAATGACCAATTTACAATTACAGTAGTTACAATTAAACAAATTTGTCGAGCGTGACAATGACATATTTGTGGGTAGATTGTAATTTTGAATAAACAGATTCTTGAATTGTATTTGTGATTTGTAATTGTGGATTGAAATGTTTATTATTTAGGGCCCAGGCCTTTCCGTTTGTAGAGGTATTGTTACTTGTCGACTTCCAACAACTAGGTACTCGTAATTATTTTATATACTACAAGAAAGAAGAGTGTCTTCTTCGCGTTGCTGTGATCTCTAGAGGTGTTGGAGGCCGAGCTCATTTCTCCTGTTCTGCTAGATGGGTACTCAGTGGAGACTCGGAGACTTGCCTGCAGCCTAACCACTACTAAAAGAAGGCAGGCCTAACTCCGCGAAGAAAATAGATCACTAGTTGTTCTTACCTTCGGATGGCCGTTGTAAGCAAATCCACAATCCCACTGAACCTAAAAAGATAATATGTCTTTACTCTTCAATTTAGGCACGTTTTTTTTATGCACTTATATATAACTGATAAAATTTTGCAGAGGTCTCGTGCCCCTCGCTGCCGCCACCAGCGTCAGGCTACGTCCTGGGCCGGGCGCCGTACCGAGCCGGAGATGTGCTGCAGTTCCATTGTAACCCTGAACACACGCTGCATGGGAGACCGATACTGGTGTGTCAGGACAGTGGGAGGTGGAGTGATAAACCTCCAACGTGTAAGTATTAGAAAGATACAAGGGCTCCTAGATGTAATTTAATTTGATTTAAAAACTAATACTTATTAACTACTAACGTAGAGTTAGGGTGGGAGAAACTAATGAATAAAATGCGATACAGTGCTAAATAAAAAAATAAGAGAATTTTTTGAATAAAAAATAGTGTTTTGAGACTTAGTACGCCCGTCTAAAATACCAACTTCCTAATGTTGTGGTTATAACAAAATAAATTCAATAAAAAATTTAAACATAACATACTTGTAATGTTTACTTAATAATTTTGACAAGTTGGATATTGAAAATGTTTTAAATTTATCTGTTATTCGCATACTAGTTTTTAAATACCTGGTAACAGTGGGAATACTTCTACTATGGTAAAGTAACGCCTACAGAAAATACCACAGCAATGTCGAACTTGTGACTAATGCGAATAAAACAACGCATCTATCGATCATAAATGGTTTGTAAAAGACATTCGATAATGTTTTCCAGGTGCCCAGGCTTGCACGTACCCCGGCACCACGATATCAGGCCGCATGTCATCAGTCAAGTTCTATTACAAGATCGGAGAGACGGTCAGCTTCACCTGTGAACCGGGATACAAGCTAAAAGGGGCGCCGATGTTGCGGTGTCTTAAGTAAGTTAGCATAAACGGCCGCATAGGCGGCTTAAACGGCCTCCTAGCTTAGTTGGTAGTGACTCTGCCTATGAAGCAGGAAGTCCCGGGTTCGAATCCTGGTCAGTGCATTTATTTGTGTGTTAATCTAATCACAGATATCTATCTATTATATATATCGTCACCTAGTACCCACAGTACAAGCCTCATTGAGCTTACCATGGGACTAGATTGATTTATGTAAGATTGTCCAATTATATTTATTTATTTATGATATTCCTCCTTGATACTGGTTGCTAGACCCCGTATGCTAACCTTAAAATATGTGGAGACGCGATCCAACTCCAATAAAACTCCAAACTGGAGTATCTAATGCATTAGGTACGCAATACAGCTAACGTGTAAACGACTGAATCAGAACTGTCCCTATTTGCTTGAAAATCGTTCCAATTTATTGTGTTCAGGAGTTGTGTTGAGTTGGGGATAGGTTATGTTAATGTATTGTTTATGTATTTTAAAGTTAGAATACGGTATTAGGTACCAAAACTTACATGCACCTTGGAGCTACGATATTGGGCTGAATTACCGTAGGAAATAAGAGTAGGAACATGATACCTGGGACAGAACTCGATCATAAAAGGAAGAAAGCAATCTACTTCTACTTACCACATCATTGTGTCATCATTAAGGGTAGTTGCACCACCAGGGTAAGAGTCGTGTTTGACGCTTCCTGAAAATATATCGAAGAGTCAGTAATCCATTAAGTGTTGGATATAAACAAGATAATGTAAATATAGCGAGAGTAACAGAAAGCTAAGAGCTACCAAAAGGTAGGGGTAGGTACTTATACACCGGCAAGTATGTTTGTTCGCGAGTTATGAACGCCTTCAGGCTTTTTGGCTTCTGTGTTCAGTGTATCTATTTATCTAGGTATGTATCTATTTATATTATTTATAGATACACGCATCATACTACTTGATAGTTATGTATCAGGACCCATAGTTCAAGTCAACCAGTTCATAGCCCTAATCGCCTAGCACTTAGTTCAAGCTTTGTCTGATGTTAAGATTGTTTCCTAATACTTGTTTATCGTTACAGAAACAGAAAATGGTCCAACGCCATACCCCTATGCGCGCCATCCTCCAACTACACCGATTCGCCTATCCTGACGGGCGCTGGAGACATAGACGCCATGTTATCTGACTCGGCAGACATTTTGAAAACGCGCGCGACGCCCGCCATCTTGTCTCCCGAGAGTTATAAGGCCGCTATGACGAGAGTGGCTGCAACTAGATTATTGCGGAGGGCACCTATAGAGATCTATAAGAATAGGGTTTCGAGGGTCAATAGTTTAATAAGGAGGGATACGTTGAGATAATCTGGTTGGACTGGTTATGGTCTAGAGAGGTGTTTTTTCGAGAACGTGCTCCGTTTACTATGGAACATATTCTCAAGTGAGAACGTTTCCCATTCAAAACTTCTCGAGAATAGCACAACTCTTAAGGTCACAGGATAATAATTTTAATTTTAGTCATTTTTTGACAGCTGACAGAGAAGTATTTAGTCTTACGCGGTAATATTCAATTATGTTTGACCTTTAATTTGTAAAATATTGACATTATGAATGTTTTATTGACAATTTGCAAAAAATTGTTTTCACTTTTCAGTGTTTAATTGATGTCGATGGTAGATCCAATATCGAACCGTTGCTTTGATTTGTCGCGTCTTATACAAACAATTAAAAAACTTCTTATTAACATTAACATTAATACATAACAGAGGCTGTTAAGAAAATTGAATAAGGTGGAATTGATTTTAAACAATCTTAATATTCGCGTTATTTTAACATTTACTTGTATTGAAATTTATATAGGTACAGTACACCAAATATTTTTGAATAATTTGTACCAAATACGTTGATAGACATTAGATGCTAGTAGGAGCATTATAATTATTTTGTTTTTGCTGTTATGTCTCGTGTAGTTTATTAAGTTGTTTTAACTAGGACAAATAGGTACTTAACCACAGTTAGTTCGCTACTTCTGCTGCTGACTGTACATTTTTAATATATTTTTTTTATATTCTATCTATCTATCTATAGCAGCCTTTAAAGCGCCCGTCTTCGGACATAGGCCTCCTCTCCATTCTTCCATGCTGCTCGATCCATTGCCATCTGCATCCAATTCTCGCCGGCTTGTTGACAGATGTCGTCCTTCCATCTCATCGGTGGTTTGCCACGACCGCGTGTGTTAGCGGGTTTCCAATTGAGAGTACGTCTCTCCCAGCGGGTATTTTCCATCCTGGCAACGTGCCCTGCCCATCTCCACTTCCTATGATTTTTAATATTAATTTATGTTATTAATTACGTTCACAGATCGCAATTATTAGTTTTTTTCTCAACATGAGATTAATTGTAAAACTAGTTAATTTAATTGATGTTATAGCAAACAAATAATTTATGTGAAATGTTATCATTACTTTAGTTTATAGATTTGTTTTAATTAAATTTGCGATGTAAAAAATATAATGCAGAAATTATAGATGTAAATATTGCTAACGGCAAATCCTACAAATATTATTAAGTTCATTATATTTTGTAGGAAAATTGTATTAAATGTATGGATTTAATTCAAAGGATTTGATAGATTAAATCTAACTCTTAAAATAATAAAAATGTGATTTTCATAGCTATTCTTAAATAATACTCAAAACTTGATAAAATACTCAATATTTAAAATATTTTGATTTATTTGTGAAAAGTAGTATTAAAGTGCCAATGTTTTCACATAATCAACCCAAAATTATTGTAAATACCGCTTAGCCAAAGATAATTAAAATAATTATAAATACTTTTAGGTAAAGCGTAATGTAGTTATTTAAAAGTAAGAAAAAATTGCAAAATGTAATTATTTTTAGGGAATCGTAGTACGTAATTAAATTTAGATCTCTACTCAATGCCACGCACAAATATTTGGAAATATTTAAAATTATTAATTTAGCCCAAATTCATTTCTTACTTTTCGTAATTTTCTGTTAAGTTCATAGTTTATGTAGTCATAGGATATTACAATAATTTGTTACTCCCATTATCCATTTCTTATCATTTTAAAAATATTATTACCTACTATAAATGACACATTACAAATAAAAATTATCGTTGTATGACTTTAAACCCTAGTTTCTGTAATTTTGACTTATCAACTACAAAGTATATGAACTTGGGCTAAAATGTTAAAACTAAATTCGATTCCATGCATATCAGAAATGTCGCATATCTTTTTACTTCGAGGTTTTTCGTGTACTTCCATATTTTTAATCGCGTATACGGCTCATTTGGAGCTTAAGGAATGTAAGTAATATTGAATTCTGTCCCATTGAAAACTAAAAAATAAATATAAGAGAAAAGTAACTGTTGATTTATTTCGATAACCTCTCAAGCCTACTTTTCTTATTATTATTTTTTATTTTCAACCGACTTCAAGATTTCGAAGGAGATTCTCAATTCATCGGGATCTTTTTTTTTGCAATTTTTTTATGTCATCATCATCATCATCATCATCATCATCATCATCATCATCATCATCATCATCATCAGTCGTTCCCTCAAAGCTGAGGATCGTGACATCATGTCCTTCTGTTGAAGATCAGGTTCCTCCACAGGCTTCTATCCCTTGCTACGCACCTGTATGTGTGTTGCATTTTTTTATGTATGTTCACCGATTATTCAAAGACGCCAAAATCCCTTTTTTTTGTTTGAAAGAGTATACTTCACAGTTGGTCCCATTGTCACCAGGTCATGATCTGATGTTGAGATCCTGGAGAAATTGAGGGAACTCTTCAACTATTATAGGCACACCTATAGTGATTTCAGTATTTTTTACAGCAACTCGGGCATTTCCTCTTGGAAAAACGGATCCTAAAATTTGTGAGGTCGGTTCTTTTTTTAGTAAAATTATTTTATGTATGTACACAGATTATTCGAAGATGCCTGGGCCGATTTGGAAAATTCCTTTTTTTGTTACTTCACAGTTGGTCCCATTGTGACCAGGTCATGATCTGATGATGGGATCCTGGAGAAATCGAGGGCACTCGTCAAATATTATATATAGGTACATAGTGATTTCAGTATTTTTACAGTAGCTCCGGCATTTGTTTTTGGAATGGTGAAGGTTAAGTGAAGTCGGTTCTTCAATAATTTTAACTCATAATGGCAAAGGCCTTTTCTAAAACCGATTTTGTAAGTTCTAAATATTTATAAACTCAAAAGGTTCCGCTGCAATGGCCCCAAGCTATTTATTTGACTGCTTTTTAAGCAACCGCCATTTGATCAAGTAAAATAATGATGCAACTAAACGCTGTGAGTCAATCTTCCATCTATTGTCATTTTAAAACGCATTTAGCCTGTTCTATTCAATTTAAATAACTCCCTTGCTGCTTTTAGTCATACTTAAACATGCGATTGCAAGTGAAACGCGCAATGGATAGCTAGCGCATCGATGTAATCGTGAAAATGCATTGAAACCGGTTTTCGTAGTAACGGTACAGAACGTAGATTTGAAAACTCAGTACCGCGAGAACCGCGCGCTGCGCTGGCCGCATTTGAAAAGTAACCGTTTCGCGCCAAAACGAATTCGAAAATCGAACGTGTTTTTTTTAATAGTGAAGTGCGTGTTTAAGAAGTGTTTTTTGGGTTTTTTTGTGTGATTTGGAGCTGTGACCGATAACGAAGGTGGGTTAATGGTTTTAGTCATTAAGGATGGATTTTCTTGTTAATTTAGATAACATTCTTGGTACATGGAAGAGGCCTACCCGCAACTAATTTTACTCGATATTGCACCGTTCAATTGAAAATTCATTGGATTAATTATCATGATAGCCAGTTAATATTAATGAAAAAAAAAAATAGAAAACTATAGTTATTTCTCACACAAACGTAAATGATTAAAAATTATTAAAGTAGTTTAATTGATGTACCTACTGGAAAAATATAATAATAAAGTACCTACCTATATAATGGTTTTAAAAACTCTTTTTATTATATACTTAATATAATTTTTAATATAATTACCAATTTTTATTTAATGCACATATATACCTACCTAAGTTATTTGTGCATTAAATAAAAATTAGTAAGTAAATAAGACAGTATCAATATGGTATCGTAATTGTTATGTGCCATTATGGTTCTTAAATTTAATGACATGTGTCAGGCTGACACTGTCAGCGCAATGCATTGACATTTATATCGAATATCAATCATGTGTTTCTTAACATGCCCCCAGTCGTGTCTCGACACTGTTGACTTGTCAGTTAAATTAAATTATATCAAAATGGTGTTAATATCATAAGGCTCAAAACACACCTGAGCGGAATTAAGCCAATTCAGAGACAAAATGCTTAAATTTGTCAATGGATGCTTAAATTTGTCTATGGCCTCCATACAAAAAAATCAGCTACCATAGACAACTTTAAGCATTTTGTCACCGCGTAGTACACTATACTTTTCACTCCTTCTATGAGAAAAACGAAATCAAAGGTACTAGCTATTTGCTAGAAAGAGAAGTTATATAATGTTGTCTCATTTTAATCGGTTGCAAAGACAAGGAAAATTAAAAAAAACGCAGAGGGATCAAAAGTCACTTTTGCTCCCTGTAAATGGGCAACAAAATACCCTTTTTCGAATAGAGGTGTTTTTTTTTTGCCAAATAAAGCCATTTTTTCCTTCCTTAACATCAGACATGTCTTCGAAATCTCCTCATAAACACACTGTGTGGTTAAGTATGCGACACGTGTCAAGTGGTCTTGCATATGCATTTCTTATGCAACGGTTATAAATTACAAACTAATGACTCTTGGAAATCTTCCGTTGGGGACACCTGGTGCCGTATTCTAATTTTAAAATGTAAAAACAATACATTAACAACACAATCTGTCTTAAACATAACTCCAACACTCAACCAATAATTAACCTTGAAGTCGTATTGTAGTTGCATCGCAGTAATTATCAAGCAAATTCCGTCATTTTTGATTCAGACGGGTAGGCGTTAAAAGATAAAAAAGATAAAAGATATTTATTTTTCAATTTAGGCACATTACAATGCACTTATGAACGTCAGAGAGAAAAGAAACTACCACCGGTTCTAACCCTACACCTCTGACCCGAGAAGTATTACTTATTACCGGCAAGAAACTCGGCGGGACTTATTTTTTCAATATAGTACTACAAATACATTAAAGATACTTAAAACAATAATGCGTAGATCTTCAAGAAGGCATATCAAAACAGCTTGAGAGACAGACATGTACCTGCCTATTCTGTAATTAAAATGAAAAATAAAAATAAAATCCAAATCTGACTGCTTCGCAATACGTTTGATATTCTTTCTTACTTGAACTGTGTCCTCTAAATGTTAGATGATTTTATAGATTCTGGTTTGGTTGTTATTGCATTGGATTGGCATTGAAGTTGGATCGTGTCTGTGCGTGTTTTAAAGTTAGAATACGGCCCCTGATTTTCTGCTGATAAGTCAAAAAACCTTAGTAACTTTATTTATTGTGAAGCTGTTCGTGCGTTTGTTAGTAAATAGGAATAAATTGTCACATTGGATTTATAAGAAGTGCTTGTATTTTGATTGACAAGAAATAAGAATAATAGCAAATAAGATTAATAAAAATTACAGCTTATTATACCCTTACGCTCCGTTACCCAAGGGTCCGTTTAGTTCATTATATAAAATAAATAAATAAATAAATATTATGACAATCTTACACAAATCAACCTAGTCCCACAGTAAGCTCAATAAGGCTTGTGTTGTGGGTACTAGGCGACGATATATATAATAGATAGATATAGATAAATACTTAAATACATAGAAAACATCCATAACTCGGGAACAAATATCCATGATAAACACACAAATAAATGCCCTGACCAGGATTCGAACCCGGGACCTCCTGCTTCCTAGGCAGGGTTCACTACCGACTAGGCTAGGAGGCCGTATATGCAACATATAAAGTCCATTTACAATTATGTTTACCGAAAAAAAACCGGGGCAAGTGCGAGTTATACTCGCGCATGAAGGGTTTCGCACCTGGCGTACCATTATCTATAAAAACTGCATAATAGTACATTACGTACCTAGGGCGGAAAAAAAGGGGTCAGATCGCGGGTATTTGTGGCCCGAACCGAAGGTAAGGACCTTAAACAAGCGATTTAAGGCCTTCTTTATTACCGCCCGTGGTGCGAACACAATTTTACGTCTTCTAGGTGTGAAGTGAAATGTGCCGCTGCGCCCGTGGGCGGCAAATCGCACTTACAGACCAGTGACGTAAAATGCTATAATATCACAACTATTTTTCAATACCCCAGCTAACAATATGACATTGTTTACACCTACGTCCAGACATCGCTAGCATAATGCTAATGAGATTATATAATTGACATAAGCGTCGTCCTTGCAACGGAGCGTGGTAGGCATGCGGGCCAAGACCGCGCCGGGGTCGTACTAGCATAATACTACGATAACTGTGACTCTAGTGATAATTAAAAAAAAAGAACCGACTTCACTTAGGATCCGCTATTCCAAGAGGAAGTGGCCGAGTTGCTGAAAAAAATAGCGAAATCACTATAGGTGTGCCTATAATAGTTGAAGAGTTCCCTCGATTTCTCCAGGATCCCATCATCAGACCCTGACTTGGTGACAATGGGACCATCTAGGGGTTATACCTGTTCGATTAAAAAAAAAATTTCAAAATCGGTTCACGATTCACGGAGATATGGAGTAACATACATACAAAAAAAAAACATAATAATGATAAAAAAATTCAGTCGAATTGAGAACCTCCTCCTTTTTTGAAGTCGGTTAAAAAAAGAACCGACTTCACTTAGGATCCACTATTCCAAGAGGAAGTGGCCGTGTTGCTGTCAAAATTGTGGAATCACTATACAGGGTGTTACAAAAATACTGGTGATCCGTTTAAGGGCATAATTGGTATCCTATTACGACTAAGAAAAAGTAGGAGAAAAAATTTTTGGACGCTTAAAAAAAAAATTTTTCTATGGGACAGGTGGTCCCAGCCGGCCGACCCTCCATACTAAACCAAAAATTTTTTTCGCGCGTAAAATTTTTTTCTTACTTTTTCGTAATTATAATACGATACCAATTATGCCCTTTAAAGGATCACCAGTATTTTTGTTACACCCTGTATGTGTGCCTATAATAGTTGGAGAGTTCCGTCTCTTTCTCCAATCTCCAATAGACAGATTAAGAATAGACACACAAAATAAAACAATTGTCAAACAGTTTTCAACGACAAAAAAATCTACATAAGTTACTATAAAAACTGTTCTCAAAAATTTACGGGAATCGGTTGACAATCTTTAGATGAAAACAGCCGAACAGACGAAAGCATCTGAAACGAAGACCTTCGCTATCGCTCGGTCGATTATTACGTAGATAGGTTATTAAAATTAACTAACACAGCCACAGACAATATAGTCATCTTTACATAACATCGTCTCGTATATGTACAAGTACAAAGTACAAATCAATGTTAAAACGCAAATTACCTCAATGCCAAGGTTAACCACGTTCATGTAAGGAAAACTCGTAAAAACGTGAAAAATATTATATAGCTGCCAAAATCACTTTACAATAACATTACACGCTTAACACGATAGCAATAAGGACGAATTTTAAACCATCAATAAGCGGAAACGAATTATTGAAGTGACTTCGTACGTTTGTAATAGGTACGCGTGGAAAACTCAAAATGGCTGCTGTGATAATAAAAATTAACTTACTCACATCTCTTATTACTACAGTTTTAAAAACGAATTTGGAATGTAGAATGAATAGTAGACGTTTTCGCAACCGCATTTATAACTTAGTCGAGCATGAGAGAAAAACGTCGTTTTTTTGAAATTCGAATTGCGTTTCGCTTTTAAAACAAAAGACGTTAGAACAAATTTACAACGACAGATGGGTTGAAGTTATTTATCGAGTGGTGCAGGAAAAACGCCGTTTCTTGGCGTGTATTGTTTTTGCGACATGGCGTCGCGTGTATTTTGTTTTTGCGACATGGCGTCGCGTGTAGTGAAAGCCGAATTGGATAATTGCTTGTACGGTTTATTGCTGCTGTCTTGATAATCAGTTCATATTTGCAGAGATTATAGAACACGTTTACCCGCGAATTTCTCTATGAATACTTTTGAAGCCACACAAAGGTGATGCATCAATTAAATTCTATATCGCATTTTTCGCACTCTTCGCATTCTTTTTAGGGATAACTTTCTGGCACTATTGAAAGACCACAAGTCATAATGGCTTAGCGAATAAAGGGTACAAGTGCCGTACATTTTATAGGACTTGTGCCCTTATTAGGTGAGCCTTTTTCACTAGGGCTACAGATACTGTTCCTTCCCCGGCCGGAGACAAAATATTTCAATACTCAATTTCATCTAAACTATTTATGTTTAAGCGTGACGAGGTACCAGACAATCAAATAGACAGAGTTACTCTCCCAATAAAATTCGTAGAGGTTTAAAGACAACTTAAGAGTCCCCAGGACGCTCGCGTCCCCATACAAACGTAGTTCAGCTCTCATTTTAAAACGACGTGGTTTAGAACGACGAAATTTGGCATGGGCATTCTAGTAGTACAGATCTATGTCGGTAATTCGTTTTCGTTGCAAAAAATTTTAATACAAAGAAAATGCAACCAGATAGGGATTTACATACAAAACTTATTTTTGCTATATTTTCTTTGTATTACAATTTTTAGCAACGAAAATTAATTACCGACATAGATCTGCTAGAATGCCCATGCCAAATTTCGTGGTTCTAAAGCATGTCGTTTTAAAATGAGAGCTAAACTACGTTTGTATGGGGACGCGAGTTCACGCGAGCGTCCAGGCGACTCTTAATTTACTTACATTTTACACAGATCAACCTAAACACACAAAAAATGCCCTTGCCGGGAATCGAACCCAGGACATCTAGCTTCTACCAACTAGGTTATCAATGCTATCATATCGCATCGATCCCAAGAGGCATTAGGAGTGACACAGGGTTTATTATTAGAGGGTTTATTATTAGGAGTGACACACACTTGAGCGTAATTCAGCTATCAATGCTATCATAAAAAAAACAGCCAAAAATTCACCTTTAAATTATATTAAAACTAGTAGTCCGCCTCGAACTGAGAACTCGCGATTTACAAACGAGTTGACCAATATAACAAAACCCTAAGGAGGATTTTTTTTCTCCTTCTAGCTCCAGAACCATCGATCGATCCTGCTCATATACGAAGTTACAAATTTTATGTACCTCTGCTACAGCCCCAAGAAATTTCATAAAGATCAGTAAAACGTTACTAAAGTTATCGTCGGACAAACTATCGAAATCAAAAAGCCATCCAAATGCCGAGACGTCCCAGTATTCAGGTGACAGTTCGGTCTGGAGTTGTTTGTATGGACTCTCTTCGCTTACGCTCCGCGAGTTCGATTAAATCTTGTCTGTGGTCTCCATACAGAAATTCAGTTACCGCTTTTCATCCGATTTTTCCGGTTTTATGGGCGTGGGAGCTGAATTCTGTGCCGAGTACCACTAAAAGTGTGAGCCGTAACCTTTGCAGGACCATACACCATAGTGTAGTACTAAGCACGTTACCTAACTTATATCTATCAGATCTGAATACCTCTCGATAACGCGTGAAGGCCAAGAACGGCATTGTTCTACCGGTTTGCATGACAATGCTGTGACGTCACGCTGTAGCTAATTCTAACAAAACGACCTTTTACCTTGTTAGATACCTAATCTAACTTACGTGAGAAAAGAAAATATTCTAAGACCGTATGAATTAGCTTCCATACTAGGGGGGAAAGTCGGGTTAGGTTAGGTTTGTAAACAAATGTATTTTAACATACATTTCATTTATTTTATTCCAAAGGGCATCTATTTCATACCTGGGGCATAATATCCATTCCATCATTTTGATGGCGGGGCATCTAACCCGACCAGTGGGCAGGCGCGGTCGCAGACGAAAATTTTGGGGGGGGGACACTAATGTAGTTTTTTTTTTTCTAATTTTTGAGGGGGTCAGTAAAAAATTTTTTCTATTAGAAATGTAGGATTTTGGGGGGGGTCATGTCCCATGTGCCCCCCCCCCCCCCTGGGACCGCGCCTGCCAGTGGGGCATCTATTCTTCGAAACAGGGTCTCGGAAAACGTAAAATATGTTAAAACCGTAATAATCAGGACAACAGCAGCCACTCTCAATTAAAAATAAAGAGTTAGACTAGTTAATCAAATCAAAATTATTCATGATTGTTTAATATTTTCAAAGTTATATGGATTTTTTAAAAAGTGGGGCATCTAACCCGACTTTCCGTAGTCCGCCTCGAACTGAGAACTCGCGATTTACTTGCAAACGAGTTGACCAATATAACACGACCGTAAGGAGGATTTTTTTCTCCTTCTAGCTCCATAACCACTTGATCGATCCTGCTCATATACGAACTTACAAATTTTATGTATCTCTGCTACAGCCCCAAGTTTCATAAAGATCAGAAAAACGTTACTAAAGTTATCGTCGGACAAACTATCGAAATCAAAAGGCCATCCAAATGCCGGGACGTCCCAGTAGCCAGGTGACAGTTCGGTCTGGAGTTGTTTGTAAGAACTCACTTCGCTTACGCTCCGCGAGTTCGAATGAAACAGTGAGCAGCAGATGTTAACTAAGCGGGCAAGGTTTTCAAAATGAGCTTGACACGACTCTATTGTTAAGGAAATAAGGGCGTGTGTAGATCATTTTGAATACCTTACCCGCTTAACTACTTCTGCTGCTGACTTTACAGATCTGAATTTTCTAAGATTATTTACGTTTATAATAGTTAAGAGGATGTCAACACCCGATGACCTTCAAATTGACTTTACTTAAACAGTCATATGTATATAACTAGGTTTTTTGGGAAAGTTAAAAAAATATATGTTAATATTCATTATATTTAGAAGAACTTTGTTAATTCTGATACACGACTGGATGAAATCGGCTCGTTAGAAAAGAATTCCAAAGTTACATCTTAAAATTAGCTTTAAACAGTTGTAAGTCCTTAGTTTCTTGACTTATACGTTTGTAATTAAGGACAAAATTTCACCACACTAATACTAAAAAATTCATTGTCTTATTTTTCTCAATGAATGCTAAGTTATTTTTTAATTCATCATTTTGCCAAATTTGCAATGAGCTCCCATACTAATCGTAACGCAGTGTTTCTTTCACTCGCGCTGAAAAAGATAGGGATGGAATTTAGCTGTTGCCATCCTCTTAAGGCCGTTCCTCAATTCGGACAAGCCACGCCCATCCGTTAGAGACACGTTTATGGCTCCCGTACACGAAAGAAAGAGATGCAGCGCTCTTAAAGATGAGACTTTTTGACTAAACTACGATAAATAAGCGAATCTATAAAGTTTTGTCTAATTTTGCTTCTGTGACTTTTTAGATAAACCAGAATACCATACTTTTTACTTAGTTATATTGCTTTATCTCTTATAGTTTACGTAAGCTAAGAAAAATAAGGGGAAAAAGTACCCAACTACGGATTTTTTTTCTATCGAGGCAACTTTCAGCAATCGTGTTTCGGCTTGTGCCAAAAACAAGAGTATATAGTCTAATAATATATATTCGAAAATAAATTCAGTCCCATTTCCCGTTTAGTCACTAGAGCGTTTGAAAAAACCTATAATTTTTCAAAGTAGTTTTAAGTATGTGTGTATACTTTGGACCTTTGTATCATGTCATGTGAGCCAAAACCACGAGCTCAATTAGTAGGCGGATACGTTTTTGTGGTTGTCAAATGGAGGTATTACAATAATTGGTTGTGCGTCACGGTTGCTCGGTTTGATGAGTTTGACGAGACGTGTGCGCATATATTATGATAGCTAGATACCTATATTACTGTGGAAATAAATAGTCGAACTCGCGGAGCGTAAGCGAAGTGAGTTCTTACAAACAACTCCAGACCGAACTGTCACCTGGCACTGGGGCGTCTCGGCATTTGGATGGCTTTTTGATTTCGATAGTTTCTCCGACGATAACTTTAGTCACGTTTTTCTGATCTTTATGAAATTTCTTGGGGCTGTAGCAGAGATACATACAATTTGTAAGTTCGTATATGAGCAGGATCAATTATGGAGCTAGAAGGAGAAAAAAAATCCTCCTTGTGGTCTTGTTATATTGGTCAACTCGTTTGCAAGTAAATCGCGAGTTCTCAGTTCGAGGCGGACTATTAGTTATTTATAAACAGACTAGCTTTTTCTCGTGACGTCTTCTCCATAAGATTAATTATATGTTCTTTATTTATTTTTGGTCTTAGTGATAGGTTTTTTACAATATTTTTATAAAAGTAAAATACAAAAATACACCAAAAACACAAAAAAACTATAAAAACATTATAAAAAAACCTATCCTATAGGGTGCCGCCGGCAACGGAGCAAGGCCCAGGCTGCCGGTGGTCAGGGCCGCAGAGAGAGGAACCTTCGGACTATGCGCGCCGTGTCCAGAATTACCGTCCAGATTAATTATATTATTATTAGTACGCTTAAAATAAATTCTTAATTAATTCTACTCAAGTTATCGTCGAACAAACTCTCAAAGTCAAAAAGCTATCGAAATGCCGAGACTCCCCAGTAGACAGAAGTTGTTTGTAAGAACTCGCCTCGCTTACGCTCCGCTCGTTCGACTATTTTGAAATGAGCTTGAAACGGCATCCAAACAATATATAAATTATGTGCATCAGAGTGTTTATAATTTAAAAAAATGCATAACAATGACAGCAATGTGTGAAACAATAAATATCGGCTCGGATAGAGTCATTATAATCGACATTTGCACCGGCCGGCGCGTACGCAGCAAAAAACACCGATTTATTAAAAAAAGAAACCACTAAACGGATAATTTGTCTGTAATGCTCCGATTATGGTTTAATCTAGGGCTGCCACAAAAAAATAAGTACACACACTTCTACAATTCGTACCGATTTCAAAGAAGAATGTTTACATATTTTTTACATGACTCTCTAAATAAAATTCAATGATTAAATAAAAATAATTATAACGCTTTACCGATGTCTAAGTCGATTTTTGCCCGACATGTTTCATGTCATCGAAAGTTTTATAGTTAAAATTCAATACATTATTATTTTTACGTGTTTTTAAAGTGGTGCATTCCACTGAACCCATAGCTTAATTGGTAAAAGCGATCGAGCCCCGGCAAGGCGTATCGATGTAGGGTTCGAGTCCCACTGGGTTGATTATTTTTTCAATGCTTTTTCAATGTTTTCAAAGTTTGTAAACTATTAAAATTCAATGTTCATTTCACACACCTAATAAATATAAAAATAATATGTTTCTTACGCCAGCGATTTATTCCTTTTGGCTCCTCAAATGTGGACGAGTTTAGTGCAAGGGACCACTTTGTCGATTTACAAGGACACTTTTTTCTCTCACTAATAGATAGTCCCGATCCCGATGAGGCAAGAAATCGCAAAGCGAAAGTGGAGATGGATCGGGCGTGCACTATCCTCAACTGGAAACCCCGAGGAGGCGGACGTAAGGTAGAATTCATAAATCCGCGGACTGATTTGACAGCTCTTTTCATACATTTGACAATCGCTTTGTATGCCAGGAGCTGTCGAATCAGTCCGTGGAATTGTGGATTTTATCTTAGATCGGGTCGTCCCGTGCAATCCTGGAAGCACTAAAGGAAGAAGGAGAGAAATGACATCGAGATGAGCTGGAGTGACGTTAGGAGCGCTGCTGGGGATCGAAAGACGTGGCGTGAACTCGTGAAGGCCCTTTGTACCTCTGGGGTACCATAGGAAGAACAACAATAGATACACCGAAAAAATTTTTTTTCTACAATACTACAAGAATGTGTTGTTGTGAAAAATGTAGTTATTTTTACTAGAATCTGGCGGAGGTAACAAAAAATATTGTATTTTGTAAAATTTTGTTTGTAAACGTTACTGGACGAGTCTAGTTAAACGCAAGCGTAATAAATACAAAATATTTGTGGTATTTACAATATATATCGTAATCTGAACAATGACGCATTGTATTACAATTTGAAATACTGATTAATATTTTCACGGAACACCGCTAAGGCGCTCGTGGCCTAGCGGGTAGGACGTTAGACTTTCAATCGGGAGGTCTCGGGTTCAAATCCCGGCTGGGGTACCACTGAGTTTAAGCCTACGGAAAATCCTGGATTTCGGTTGCAGAGCGGCCAAAAAAAAAGAAAAAGAAAAAAGCTATGTATACACACATAACTTTTGTCTAGTGGATACATGTCAATTACAATATTTTATAGTTATCAGTACAATGTCACAAGCTACAAGTGTTTGTCAATAAGTTCGGTCGATCCTCCGCATTTTCTGGCCGAAGACTATAAGAAATGAGGACTTGTGGAGTATATGCCATCAGTCTCCGATCGCCCAGGAAGTTGCGCTGCGGAAGTGGAGATGGATTGGACATACTCTTCGAAGAGGAGCGTCGGATAATGCCAGTATCGCTTTCGAGTGGCGCCCTCAGGACAGTAAGCGAGCCAGCGGACGCCCTGTACACACGTGGCGGAGGAGCATTGAGAGCGAGCTACGAGCCGTAGGAATGAACTGGAGAGAGGCCAAGACGGTTGCTCAGGACAGAAAGGCGTGGAAGGATCTTGTGCAGGCCCTATGCACCTCCGGGGTGCCCTAGGAACAACAACAACAACAGTACAATGTATATTGTAGTACTAACGATTTTGATATAACCAGAAAAGTTTTGTTATGTTTACAAAGTGTTTAGTCGTCACATATACAGCAAGACAACACTGTAGAGATAACCGGATTCTAGTTACCAGTACGAGACATTTTTTTCAGTGTAGTACAGTATATTGCGTAGTTTTAGAAAGCACTAGTAACTCCAAATCGACAAATTGGTTCGTTTGTCCTTACTCTGCACAAATATTGATGCCTTCACGCAATATTAGGGCACGCAGCCTAATTGACTGAGGAGCCGAGCGTAGCGAGGCGACGAACGTCTCTGTTTTCACTGGTACGACGATTTGGCAGATTTATGTGTGTGTATTGGTTGGTTGGTTGGTCAGTGTCGGTCTAGAGGTCGCATTTTTCATCCGATTTCGATGAAACTTGGCCTGTACGTTCCTTGATTTATTTGCCAAAAATTGTTGAGCCATTTTCTTGATTGGGGGGAAAATGGGGGGCAAAAGGGGGGAAGTTTGCCGTCGCGTTATTTATGGACGGATTTCAATCATTTTCGGGTAAAAGGTCAAGCCTACACTTCCTCAGAGGTTGTTGTAAAAAAAAGGTTCGAGAGAGTGTGAAAGGGGGGAAAAAAGGGGAAATTCTCCGAAGTCTACGGTTCACAGAACTACTAGTCTTTAGAAAGGATTAACTATTTCTTTTCACTTATTTCCATGAATCAGCGTCTAATAGTCAAGTGTGTTACAATAATATTCTATACA
Organism: Pammene fasciana; assembly: GCA_911728535.1. Taxonomy (NCBI): domain Eukaryota; kingdom Metazoa; phylum Arthropoda; class Insecta; order Lepidoptera; family Tortricidae; genus Pammene; species Pammene fasciana. The sequence continues at coordinate 11,427,962 of OU452294.1, read as the reverse complement.
AGACAAATGCATGTATGTCTTTGCTGAGTTTGCTGGCAAGGCAAAACAACAAAAAATATTGGATCGACCCTTTTTTTATAACACTCAAATATAGCTAAAAAAACTCTTTGTTAATACAGTTGCTCAAAAAAGTGCTTTTCTAGTAGTGGTTTAGCGTGCGGAAAGTTTGATATCGCGCACTAGTGCTTTTTACTTTTCCAGCCAATCACAGCTAATGACAGTGACAGACAGCCAATCACAGCGCCGCACCGCACCGCGCGGAGCGTTCGGATACATGTACTAAAGTAACCTCAAAGTGAATAATTGACAATTTTATAATTTTTTCGCAACTGTATTACGTCGTTCGATACTCGTGCGTAAATGTCATTCTTCACTCGTCCCGAGTTTTGCCACGAGCCGTAGGCGAGTATATCTCGGTACTCGTGAAGTAATGACATATTTTCCGCACTAATATCGAAATGTACTATAGTGGCAACCCTAGTCGGTAAAATAAAAGTCACGCTCAATCCGATTATAAGTTTATAGCAACCTTGGTCGTCTAATCATTGTTTTTACGTTTTTGTCCAAGACGGGAAAACATCTCTTACGCAACCAGTTTTTATTTATTTATATTTTTTTATAATTTTGCAACTTATGTACAATCCAAATGGGTCTGTATGGAGAAGTCGGAAACTATGAGAGATAGCGAGATCTGTTCTTAGGAACCATGACGTCGATTTTAGATTTAATAATAATTACATTCAAACTTTTTTATTAACTCTCATACATAACCGAGAATCGAACCTGGTCAAAATCAATATGTATAAATTCTGCAAGTCGCAAGAAGCACAACACTAATGGAATCTTGTTTAAATAATTGAAAGAAAAACCCACCAATAAGATAATTATTTTATTTCAGTAAATGTTCAAAATGGTAGCCATTTGACTTGCAGAATTTATACACATTGATTTTGACCAGGTTCGATTCCCGGTTATGTATGAGAGTTGATAAAAAAGTTTGAATGTAATTATTATTAAATCTAAAAAACGACGTCATGGTTCCTAAGAACAGATCTCGTTATCTCTCATAGTTTCCGACTTCTCCATGCTGGCCCATTTGGATTGTACACCCGGTATATCTGAATGCAGAATTTCGGATGATAAGCTTTTAATTAATAGACTTAAGAGCAGATTTGAGGGCAGGTTTCAGGGTTGTTTTGAAATTGCCATGTTTCAATTCAAGTCGTAATTTGCCGTATTGCCAATACCGGATTTGTCTGGTGGATATGCCCAGCGTACAGATCCGTCACGGATTTGGGTGCGGACACATGTGAATTGCCCCATACATGGACGGATCCGGCGGGCAGATCTGTGCGTGTATCCCTAGCTTATCTCTAAGGAAAACGTGTAAATTTTTGCTGTATAAAAAATACGGAAAAGTGTAGCAAACATTTTTTAAATGGGATATAATATGTCAGACGTGACCGTACCTACAACCTACAATGTACAGTCAGCATCAGAAGTTGCTAAGCGGGCCAGGTGTTCAGAATGACCTTCACACGCTCTTATTCTCGTAACAATAAAGTCGTGTCAAGCTCATTTTGAACACCTCACCAGCTTAGCTACTTCTGCTGCTGACTGTATGCATTATGGTATTAATAGCTCACCGAAGGAAGCCCACTAACTGCTCGATAGGGGAAATAATTCGTGTATAGCTGAATTTTGGTGAAGTTGTAGATAAAGGTGTCTTACACAACATACTAAAAGTACTCATGGATAGGGGTGCCGCTAACGGGGAGAGGGGGGTGTAAAGGTCCCCTTTTTTGGCTTTTCGTAAATAACTCAGTAGCGGTGGCTCATACGAAAAAATGTTCTGCTACTTAATTAATCCACAAATGATTTTCTACAAAAAAGGTTCTTTACACTTTTTTGCTGAGATCAATGTATAATGAGATTTCGAGGAAATACGATAATCACTTTTAGAAACTTTCGGAGCTATTATTTACGAAACTATGAGTTTTGTCTAAAAATTGTTTTAGAAAACCCTTATTTATATTAAAAGACCTATCCAACGACACCCCACACATTAGGGGTGAATTAAAAAACATAATTTACCCCCCACTTCATGTGTTCGGGAGGTACCCTAAAAAATAATCTTTTTTCAGATTTTGTTTTAAAACTTTGTTTGCGTGTTCAAAACACATACTCATACGAAGTTTAACTATTCTAGTACTAACCATCACTGCGCAAAGCCGTGAACGGACAGACTGGGACAAACGGACAGCGAAACTATAAGGGTAGGAAGTTGATTGCAGGCGTCCATAGGCTATGGGAACTACTTACCATCAGACAGGTCGTATGCTTGTTTGCCACCGTCGTGGCATAAAAAATAAAAAGTAAAAAAATACCCTCTTCAACCTGCTCAGTGATGGTTAGTACTAGAATAGTTAAACTTCATATGAGTATGTGTTTTGAACACGCAGACAAAGATTTAAAACAAAATCTGAAAAAATATTATTTTTTAGGGTACCTCCCGAACACATGAAGTGGGAGGTAAATTCTGTATTTTAATCCACGCCTAATGTGTGGGGTGTCGTTGGATAGGTCTTTTAATATAAATATGGGTTTTCTAAAACAATTTTTAGACAAAACTCATAGTTTCGTAAATAATAGCTCCGAAAGTTTCTAAAAGTGATTATCGTATTTCCTCGAAATCTCATTATACATTGATCTCAGCAAAAAAGTGTAAAGAACCTTTTTTGTAGAAAATCATTTGTGGATTAATTAAGTAGAAGAACATTTTTTCGTATGAGCCACCGCTGCTGAGTTATTTACGAAAAGCCAAAAAAGGGGACCTTTACACCCCCGTCTCCCCGTTAGCGGCACCCCTATCCATGAGTACTTTTAGTATGTTGTGTAAGACACCTTTATCTACAACTTCACCAAAATTCAGCTATACACGAATTATTTCCCCTAAGTTTTCCTTCGTTTGGCGAGCTATAAGCGTACCTTTACCTTTTATGTTAGTACCCACCTTTTTACTTTTATTCTAAGACCTTTCCAAGAATTCACTTTTAGGGTTCCATTAATATAGAACTGAACGCGAATGTAAATCCTCTTGAGCTACAGGCGTACAAAGGCTACGGTAACTGCTTACCGTCAGGCGGGCCGATGCTTGTTTACCACCGTCGTGGTATTTAAAAAAAACGTTAAATACGTTAGACTGACGGTAGAACTGACAGTACAACCTATGCTATCTATACCCCATTCTATGGCATAAGACATCATATTGGATAAGCCGTTCGACAAATGCCATTTTGCTCATTCTTTTCCGAACACTGTTCGAATAACTGAAGAGTTCAGAACAAGTTCAACTCGCACTTGACCGTTTTTTTGCCTCTTTACCGTTCCGGGAACCGAACCCGCGACCTTCGGGCAGGTGCGGGTCACGTCCAATGATGAATGAAGATCAGTAAGTCATTGCACCTTGAGCATGTCGGCTTTTTGTGAAATAAGGGAACGTACCCAAACTACGTGAACCATTTTTTCAGTTTTTGACCCCCCTCCCCCCCTCGGGGACCATCCGTAGTAATTGCCAAGACCCCCCCCCCCCCTAGTTGTCACGTAGTAAAACTCGCACATATAGTTTGGAGTGATGTTTTGGACATAGAAAGCAAAAAAACATAATTGTGCCTACTTATTGCCTTTTATTTACTCGACACTGGCCGCGTGACGCCAAAAGTGCATGGAAACCTATAATTAGAAGCGCGATATTTGAGCATAATTATTGACTACGTGACAGAACCTAAGACTCCCCCCCTCCACCCTGTGACCTAGAGTAGTATTTTGACGACCCCCCTCCCCCCCTAAACTGGTCACGTAGTTTGGGTACGTTCCCTAAGTACCTTTGTTTGGTTATAAAATTTTCACCGAAAGTGTGAGAAATGTGTTAACCATCTATACAAGTGTAACAAAAATACTGGTGATCCTTTTAATGTCATATTTGGTATCGTATTCTTATAGTAAAAAGCTAAGAACAAAAAAAATTCTTGCGAAAAATTTTTTTGAGTTTGCATGGAGATAAAAAGATAAAAAAAGATAGAAGATTTATTCTTCAATTTAGGCACATTACAATGCACTTATCTTATGAACGTCAGAGAGAAAAAGAAACTACCACCGGTTCTAATCCTACACCTCTGACCCGAAAAGTATTACTTATTACCGGCAAGAAACTCGGCGGGACTTATTTTTTCAAAACAGTATTATAATACATTAAACATACTATATACAATAATGAGCTATATGGAGGGTTGGCCGCCTGAAACGACGTGTCCAATACAAAAAAAAAATTTGCGTCCAAAAATTTTTTCTCCTACTTTTTCTTACTCACAATACGGTACCAATTATGCCCTTAAACGGATCACCAGCATTCTTGTTACACCCTGTATAAATCTATTGTTATTATTTTTTCAAAGTCTGCTAATTAATACCACATGTTTTTTTATTATACTTAGAAGTAGTTTATAACATTACTCTCCTAATGGCGAGTCGGGTAAGTCAAGAAACATTGTCACGCGATATCCCGTACCATGTCGTACTACCTGTCAGCTGTCACCAAATATTTTGATTTATGTCAATACTAAAAAAGTATTTGTAAGCGTTCGTTTTGGCTTTACTTCCTAATGCTCATAAGAAATTGACTTGATTAGTAAAACGAATTTTTTTCACTCTTTTTCTATTGACAGCAGGCAAAGTTGCATTTTGCACACCCGCTTAGCAACTTCTGCTGCTGCATGTAGTTTCCCAGTCGCTTTTCAGTAAAGGAAAACATCGTGAAGACGCCGAATCTAATAACAATAGGCCTAGTTTCTCCTCTTAGTGGTAGTTCTACTAAAGAGTTGGAAATGCAATGTCGGGTTATCAGCCGAGATTTTATTAAAGCGGCTTAGCATGACATGCGTAGTCGCGCGCGACTCCATACTTCGAGTCGCGCCTGAAGTATGGAGAGTCGCGCTAAGTAAGTCATGCTAGACGTACAGGTTGTATAAACTTTAACTAGTAGTCCGCCTCGAACTGCTGAGAACTCGCGATTTACTTGCAAACGAGTTGACCAATATAACAAAACCCTAAGGAGGATTTTTTTCTCCTTCTAGCTCCATAACCACTTGATCGATCCTGCTCATATACGAACTTACAAATTTTATGTCTCTCTGCTACAGCCCCAAGAAATTTCATAAAGATCAGAAAAACGTTACTAAAGTTATCGTCGGACAAACTATCGAAATCAAAAAGCCATCCTAATGCCGATGCCGAGACGTCCCAGTAGCCAGGTGACAGTTGGGTCTGGAGTTGTTTGTAAGAACTTACTTCGCTTACGCTCCGGGAGTTCGACTAGTGCCTATGCTGATTCCGATTAGGCTGACGATTAGGCAGGTTCAATTTAGCCATGCCAAACCGAGACAAAAGCAAGCAGGATGATGTTTGGACGTCTTAAACGTGTCTGGCCTGACGGCAGGGAGGCAACTCGTCCCGCCAAGGTCGCCGCGGGGTCGCCTGTCAACCGTGACGGCTGTTGTAGTGAGGAAAATAACTATAGGTAGGTATCCGTCATCATCATTCAGCCATCATCACAAGACGTCCACTGCTGAACATAGGCCTCTCCTTTAAAAGGGGGGGTTTGCCATACGCGCCACGTTTGGCAGGCGGGTTGGCGCGCGCAGTTTTTTTTTTTGTTTATTGTTGTTTAGGCTTTCGGAAGATGCTGCTGCCCATCTCCCGGTATATTCCCTTAGCAGACTTCTACTGCAACCACGGGATGATATGGTGGGGGACAATTCTAAGGCCGGGCACCCCACGGCTGAGGCCGGGCACCCCACGGCTGAGGCCGGGCACCCCACGGCTGAGGTATCCGTCAGTAAATGTAAAATGACCGTGAGGAAATGAAAAAAAGATGAAAAATTTTTTCCTAATTTTATCAGTTTTGTTACTAAAATTAGCCATACATTTATATGGCTAAGTATAGTAATTAAACAGAAAATTAAGGATAGATTGGGAAAGGGTACAAAAAATTGGCGATTGATCCCACAAAATTTTTCAAATTGAGAATACATATAACTGTTCATACTATGTAAGTACTATGGGCCAAGAAAGTGGTCTACCAGTTTTGACAAAAAATCTGCGAGATCTAACGATCGCTAAGGTTTACCTTTCTGACGGAGTTTAAAACATGCGCGACCTTGTTGTCTCTTGACGTTCAAACGAACCTCAACCGTAGGGTGGTAGACCACATTTTTGGCCGACTGTACGTCAAAAAATTTCACGACCACCATTCTTCACACCATAAACCGCCAGAAACGACTTTTATAAGTTGTCAGTCCCCAAATATATACTTACTTATCATATATATCATGTCATATATTTGAGTCTTTATTTATTTGCAAAGCGGGTGGAAAGTTACACTTCTCAGATACCTTTTTGATACAGTTGAGTAGGTACTATAGTATGTATAATCGGTTATTGGAACAGGAAACCGAAGCTAACGACAATCAGTTTAGTTTCACAATCAACCTGTCGGTTAAGGCCTCAGGAAGGCAATGACAGCTTGCCAACATTCTGGGGAAGTCTCGAAAATACAGTCAGAAGAAGTTAAACGGGTGAGGTTTTCATAATCTTGGCTCGATGTTACTCTGCGTCCGTAGGAAACACGTTAGACAACCCTACACGTGATCTCTGGGTGGTGCTTAAAGAGTAACAAACTTGGCAGCTGCACTGTCCCATCTGGACCTCGCAGCACTCACTGGAATTTCTTCACCATCTACTTTCCCACTACTATTACCACCTGAAAGAAGAAATGCCTCTCTATATCCAGTGACGTGTAGCCATACGATAAATAATAATAATAATCTTGGCACGACTATGAAAGCTACTCATTTAACACCTTTTAGAACTATTCTATACTACCGTCCCAGTCCCAGTACCTTGAGAAAATCTCGGCAGAATCTCATTCCACAACCGGAAATACATACACAGGAACAACAGGAATTCGGTTGTCAGTGTTCTCACCCCACTAAATCAGAGCTAAATGCAGTCCCTAGATTTCACGAACGTTTATCCCAGCTTATTTTGGTACGGCTCAAATCAGCCTGGGGTCCGCTGTGCAACCTGATCCCACGGATTGGAGTAGGTATTAGCTTTTACAAGTCTTTGAGTAAATGTGGTCTTAACGCCAGACTAGCAGCGCTGACAATTCGTCTCAGATCAAGAATTTAAAAGATAAATCAGCTGTCAATCATCCATGATTACGAAACCAGCAAAAAAACAAACACATGCCGATGTACTGCAAAAACTTCTAAGTCTTCTAACACAGTAAAAACAGTGTCCAAATGGCAATATCTATTAATGTAGCACACAGACTTAGAACAGTAGAAAAGTTGCAGGATTTTCATTATTGCTCGAACGGGGTGGAAACGACAATAGAGTGGAATGGGTGCTTCTCAACCGAGCGCTTTGCTGCTTTCCATTTCTAATAGGAGGAAATTGAATAAATTATATATTTTATGACACAGAACTCAGCATAAACTCGTAGTCTTGTAAGACATTGCAGTAATAGATTGAACGATTGAATGTTCTTCTCATACCAATAGATTGACAAACAGCTACCTTAGCTTATGGATGCCTGCAAGTCCACACCCACAGGTGACACACACGCTGCTCATCATCGACCCTTTATAAAATGCCGCACACGCTTGGCACGTTTATAGCCTTCAATTTGACTAAAACCACATATCAGTTCGGGTTTCGTCTAAATGGAGGAAAAGCGAACTTATATGGGGGAATGTATTTTTTTTTTTTTTTACAATGCGACCCCTGTTGCTTATGCGTTTAGTCATAGTCATAGTCATTTATTTTTAATATTTAAAATATTACATGTCAAATTGCATTATAATACATTGGTACTTATTAATATTACATTATTTATATTTAATTACATTATTTATATATTAAATTAACAACTGATTTCCTATGTAACGATTAACTGAAGCTTGTAATACTATTCTCAAACTCCCCACTGTGACCAGCAAGCATCGATCACGGCACGGACTAACTGTTAGCCGTCCACAGTTAGGTGCGAAAAAGACGGCTTTATATAGCACACACACGTTAGAAGGAGGCGGATAACGTGGAGCTATCAATTTGCGCAGGCGCAAGTGGAGTGTGAAGTCGGTTAGGGTTGGAACTATTTGAAAATTTATAATTTGTTCGGAAAGAAAGGTTTATATGGGAGCTCATACATTATACGACACTTCTCTTTCCGAACAGGCTCTAAATATTCGTATTTAATCACTTGTCACTTCGCATAAAAAATTGTACAGGTATGACCCGATTTCATTCAACATGGAAAATTCCATAGAATTTCGTTTTCATTACTCTTGAATATATCTTTTTAAAGGGGGAAAACATTTATTTACATAACTAAATATACAGAAGCACTACAGTACAAATAATAAACAATAGTTATTTGTTATACAAGGGTGCACAGTTGTATTTTAACCGCGAGTGTGGACTTGAAGCACGAGCTAGCGAATGGATTCTAGGGTTGAACTACGAGCTAGCGAATGGATTCTAGGGTTGAACCACGAGCGAAGCGAGGGGTTCGAAAATAGAATCCTGAGCGAAGCGAGTAGTTCAAAAATAGAATCCTGAGCGTAGTGAGTGTTGCAACACACGAGACGCAAAAATAACTTTGCAGCCGTGTGTAACACAAATCTTTTCACCTCACTAAAGCGAGGAAAATACTACATGTTTGTCCTTTTTTGACTTTTTTGACTTTTCTGACTTTTTTGACTTTTCTGACTTTTTTGACTTTTTTGACTTTTATGACTTTTTTTGACTTTTTTTATTTTTTACTTTTTTGTGTTTTGACTTTTTTTACTTCTCCGCCAACCGTCCGATAAGGAACTTTGTTCCAAAAAACCTAACTAATAACACTGTAGTAGATACTAGATAGATAGAGTAAAGGTTCTACCAGCAGTTGGACGGCAGGTTGTTAATTGAAGTAATAAATGCGCAGGTTGAGTATTTACAGTATATTTATACAAGATGGTTATATACAATACTAATAATTAAATTGGGAAAATCAGCAGAGTAATTCATATATATAACGGTTAGGTAGCGTAGTGTTGTGTGTCTCGTTGCTAGGCAACCGCGCGCTGCAACACGCAGGCGCGTCCCCGCGCGTTAGGTAGTGGATGAAACACTATTATATTATTCTGTGGTAGTGGCGGGCGAGCAGGCCGCCACAACACGTTCGAATTTCAAATATTCTTTGCTCCCTTGTGAATAAAATGCAGTTTTGCTATCTGTTTTTAAAGAATAAAAAAGGCCTTTCCGAGCTAGGGAGGTGAAAAATTATTAACTAGCTAAAATCTAAACTAGGCCCTTGCGGCATTGTACCAAGGATGCTGGCGGCATTTCCTCGTTGTATCGCAATGCTGATACGCTGTGCGAGGAAACCGCCAGCTCTTCGGTCACCAGTTACGTCAACCAGACGCTTCGCGATTTCTGCAAAAAACTTGTGTGCGCTGGGACCCCACGGACCTAGAGTTTCAACTCCTCTTTTTAAATGCATTTCTCCAGGCCATTTCTGCAGTGCATGGGAATTGTAAGCTTTAGGTATCCACAATAAAGTTAGAAGGTGCTCAAAATGGCCTGAATGGGTTCGGGAAAAGAATGATACGACCGTACAGGAAGTTTGTTTTGCTTGACTTGGCGGAGCTACTACCGTACCCCCAGAACACCTCTCTTTTTGGGTCCGGGGTTTAAAAATAATTTAAAACAAAAAAAGAACCGACTTCACTTAGGATCTGCTATTCCAAGAGGAAGTGGCCGAGTTGCTGTAAAAAATAGTGAAATCACTATAGGTGTGCCTATAATAGTTGAAGAGTTCCCTCGATTTCTCCAGGATCCCATCATCAGACCCTGACTTGGTGACAATGGGACCATCTAGGGGTTATACCCGTTCGATTAAAAAAAAAATTTTGAAAATCGGTTCACGATTCACGGAGATATGGATGTTACTACATACAAAAAAAACATAATGATGATAAAAAAAAAATCACTCGAATTGAGAACCTCCTCCTTTTTTGAAGTCGGTTAAAAACAGTATCAACATACCGCTCCGAAATTCGTTGATGTATTTGGAGACGTTTCTCAGAGTTTAAGCCACGATATTTGAATTAAGTTTAAAATATCAATTTAGGATTCTTTCGTCTTGTCTGCTTGTTTTTTTTTAATAGTAGTTCTCATCGCACTCGTAGTAGTTCACATCGTACTTCCTGCCTCGCACAGCAAAATTGTGGAATGAATTGTCGCCTGCGGTATTTCCGGACCGATGCGACCTTCAAACCTTCAAGAAAAGAGCGTACTCCCATCTTAAAGGCCGGCAACGCGCTTGTGACCCCCCTGGTGTTGCGGGCGTCTATGGGCGGCGGTAATTGCTTACCATCAGGCGATTCGTCTGCTCGTTTGCCTCCTATAATGTCATAAAAAAAAGGGATATATATTAACAAAATCAGATGATGTGTCAGACTTGTAGAATTTAAAAAATATCTTAACAGACCTCGCTTAGCTCGGCCTCTTAATCCTCTGCTCCAGGAAACATATTTATTAGGGTCCCTACTATCACCATGCTAAGCGGTATGCTTCCATACCTATTTAAAAGCAGCATTTAGACAAAAAAAGCTTCATATCTAGATATTATAACTATTGATAACAACTATATCTCCATTCCTATCGGCAACCCTGCAACCTGATCGTGCATGACGCATCGCGTGCGCGTAATGCACTTACGTCCAAATCGCCACATGCGCCATACATCCTTTTACCACATACGCCCTTCTTGCCCGTAACGCTCAATACGGGAACTTACAGTATTATGTTAATACAAAAGGTCGTAAGTGAGCGTTAAATTTGACGCGACCGCATACAACCTTTTTCCTTGCAACAGCCGATACGGGAATAATTTACAGGTAGGAACGGATTCAAAATGCAAAAGGTCGTATGTGTAAAATTATATTGATGCAAAAGTGTATTAGTATGGAGATTAACAATGTTTATTACTTCTGTAATGTAGTTATTATTGACTTTCATGCTTTTTGCTCGTAATTATGTAATTAAACTACAGCCTTGGCCAGAAGTGTTGAGCACCAATGCGATTTTCATACAAAACTGGAAAGTTTAGTCCATCGTTTCCATCTTTGTTTAAGTTATTTTGTCAATTAATTTAAACTAATAGGCATGTTTTGTTGAAGTTAGTAGTAACTGCATAGAATATTTGCAATATGTCGCACCGACTTAAATTTACATTTTTGGTACCTTCTGTTTTCATATTTTTTAAGTACCTTGAAAGTGTTATTAAGTGAAGTTTTCTATATTTTATAAATAAAATATAACATTTACCGTTACCGTACATTGTTAGGATAGGGAAATAATGCTTAACATCAAAATTGTAAACAAAAAACACCTATGCTCAACACTTCTGGCCAAGGCTGTATATGTTATATTTTCTCGTATTTTCACGAAAATTGGTTTATGAATTATGACAAAAAAGTGTAGTTCATGCACAACCCACATTAGGTGCTAAAAATTCGTCTTTAAACTGACATCAATACTGACATACAACGAGACAACACGCTAGTTACTACTGTAAATCATAAATATCATAATTTAATTATATTGTGGGTAGCACACGACGATATAGGTACTTAATATTTATAGATATTGTTTTTTTAATAAATAGAAAACATTCAGAACTCAAGAGGAAAAAAATATTGATATGTTGTTTGCCTTTATATGTAATTATTAGAAATACCTACCTGCAAATGTTCATATACTTTCATTGCAAAAACAATACATTTATCGAACTCGCGGAGCATAAGCGAAGTGAGATCTTACAAATACCTCCAGACCGAACTGTCACCTGGCTACTGGGACGTCTCGGCATTTGGATGGCTTTTTGATTTCGATAGTTGGACGATAACTTTAGTAACGTTTTTCTGATCTTTATTAAATTTCTTGGAGCTGTAGCAGAGATACATCAAATTTACAAGTTCGTATATACGAACAGGAGCTCATATGAGCAGGATCGATCAAGTGGTTATGGAGCTAGAAAGAGAAAAAAAATCCTCCGAAGGGTCTCGTTATATTGGTCAACTCGTTTGCAAGTAAATCGCGAGTTCTTAGTTCGAGTCGAGGCGGACTACTAGTAATAACAATATTTATATTTACCCTTGTCGAATACTGACATACAACCAGTTATTTTAACATATTTATTACTTTAGTCAGCTCTTCGTCGACTCATCATTAATTCACTTACCATACTAAATATTCATCAACCGATGCACTTGCGCCCTCTAAATATAAAAGCATAATGTCCTATCTGCCATCAATTTATAAAACAGTTACGACATTATAACAGTTGCGCGTCTTTACTTCCTGTAGTTCTATGGTATCCTTGTATGGAAGACGGTTATAGTTTTTATAGCTTTATAGCATACTTGTTGTGTATAAATTTAATTCAGTATTAACGTGCTCTTTTGTCTTTTAGGTACCGTAAATTAGGAACTGTTGGATGATGATAAAGATTCATCATCATCTCAGCCGTAAGACGTCCACTGCTGAACGTAGGCCTCCCCTTTAAGGGGGAGGGGGTTTGCCATACTCACCACGCTTGGCAGGCGGGTTGGCGCGCGCAGTTTTTTTATTTTATTGTTGTTTAGGCTTTCGGAAGATGCTGCTGCCCATCTCCCGGTATATTCCCTTAGCAGACTCCTACTGCAACCACGGGACGATATGGTGGGGGACAATTCTAAGGCCGGGCACCCCACGGCCAAAGTTTATATAGACTTATATTATTTACTAGAAATTTTCGTGCCAAAAAAGTACATTGATTTATTCAGAAATCATATACGATAGCAATTAAAGTGTAGATTTTCCAAAAAAGATCAAAAAATATTTTTATATTCGAAAGTTCTTGTTGCTATGCCTAGTTGAATAAAAGACATATCTGATTTTGACTATACGTATTTCAAAATATATAAATGCAACATTCTCCCAAAATTTAGATGTTAAATATAAACAATTATTACTCGTAACTTGAACACAGTATTTTAAAACAGATTTAAGTCAATAATCAAATAACTGAGACTATGAACATTTAGGTACCGCCAACAACTACAACTTTGCCCACGATTCTCAACTTTGCCTGGCTTGGAAAACATGGTTTTCTTCACCAAACAACTTTTTATATCTTATTCCTGAGATGGCCGCCTTTCTCCCATCTCGGGAATAGGTATAAATAGCTGTTTGGTAAAGAAAACCATATTTTTCAAGCCAGGCAAAGTTAGGTACTGTACGGTACTTCTTATGACGCTATTGTTTTAGTAACTTCCTATAGTTAGCATCCTTGTAAGGAAGACGTTTTACATATAACGTTTTTGTGACTTTTTGTGCCCCTGACCTTTGTTTTTGTAAAATGTATTATTTATTCTCAAGCTTAAGGTACATGAAGATTTTTTACATAATATCCAACACAGTGGAGATACGACACTATGATTATTATAAATCGATCACTTACGACCTTTTGCTTAGTGTGTGTGTGAAAATTAATGCTTAATGATTTTACTTTGCATAATAGTCACGACTAAATAGTAATTACGATGGAAGGCACGACTGATAAAAAATATAATGATTGTTTGTCTGTAAAACTATAAACATACTAGTTACCTCCCGCGACTTCGCCTGAGTCGTGAAATAGCTAAAACCCCCTTAAGGGGGTTTGAAAAATTATAGGTTTTTTCAAACGCTCTATTGACTAAACGGGAAAAGGGACTGAATTTATTTTCGAATATATATTATAAGACTATATACTCTTGTTTATGGCACAAGCCGAAACACGATTGCTGAAAGTTGCCTCGATAGAAAAAAAATCCGAAGTTGGGTCCTGTTCCCCCTTATTTTTCTTAGCTTACGTAAACTATAAGAGATTAAGCAATGTAACTAAGTAAAACTGTGCTGTAGCTACTAGTGTACTACTAGTACGCTATTTGTTACTAGGTGGAGTAGCAGTGCAGCTGACATTTCTCTTACATATTCTGTATCTTTAGGTGGCTTTGACATAGATGGCGCAATCGACATGATCTTCAAAAAGTTCTTAGGCTGTGGTCGTCTATATGCAATTAAACTTTAGGTATATCAAAAACCTATTCCGAATGCCGTTGTTAATGTTCATTCAAATGAGTCATGGTTTGAAATGTCGTGCCGTCGGGTAGGTTGTAGGTTGTCCGGGAAACGACAGGACACGACAGCTTTCCTGTTCCATAATGTGAGGTATAATCACAACACAGATAACCTCAACACTAGATATTTAGATCATAAGTACAACTCGGGGTCACCACTCATCTGTGCTCCCGTACTAATTTTGTATGAGAGCGCGACCGCGTATTTCAATTGAGTTAACGTTTTTGATCATTACTCATGTGGATTAAAAATATCCACAAAAATCAAGTTACAGGGGTGAACCTGGATTGTTATACTACAAATTGGTGTATATAGTCCATTGAATGAGTCCCTCCACGGGGGGGCTGGAGTGCGTGAGTTAGTCACGTAAGATGTTTCTTCGGAAACATGTCAAGAGTCCCTAGGTAATAAACATACTAAAACCCCGGGACACTAGGAGGAGCCCCGGAGTGGGGGGAGGGGGGGGGGGAGGGTCCATTTTTTCATTTTTCGCTTAAATCTCAAAAACGGTACATGTTAGAGAAAAACTTTCAAGGAAAAGTTGAAAGGCCATAAAATTATCTACAAGTTGTACCTAAATCATTTTTTTCTATTCCCAGCCGTTTCTGAGTTACACGCAGTAAAAAATGATTTTGGCTCAAACAATTTCCCCATACTACATACCCATGTTTATCACATCAATCGATCAAAAAATATTTCTTTCTTCCAAAAAACTCAAATGTCTAGAACTTTTTATTCAATGGACTAATAATACTATTGAGATTTGCTGTTCGGATCGTAGAAATTTACGAATAAAATTGCACTGATGTGTGGTGACCTCGTGCTCCCTGTAAAAGTTTAATGATGAGGTGTCTGTGTTCACAATGAACACGATATTATGGGTATAAAGAGTATACTTTTTCGAAGGTTTTGCAATGTAATAATCGAACGAGCGGAGCGTAAGCGAAGTGAAGTTCTTACAGAAAACCAGGGACGTATCCTGGGATACATGGGATTGTCACCTGGCTACTGGGATTTTGAGCGTTTGTTCCGCGAAAAATTTTAGTGACGTCGCGAGAAAGCTTTAGAAAATCTGAGTTTGAGGCGGACTACTAGTCGAAATCGCGGAACGTAAGCGAAGTGAGTTCTTACAAACAACTCCAGACCGAACTGTCACCTGGCTACTGGGACGTCTCGGCATTTGGATGGCTTTTTGATTTCGATAGTTTGTCCGACGATAACTTTAGTAACGTTTTTCTGATCTTTATGACATTTCTTGGGGCTGTAGCAGAGATACATAAAATTTGTAAGTTCGTATATGAGCAGGATCGATCAAGTGGTTATGGAGCTAAAAGGAGAAAAAAATCCTCCATAGGGTCTTCTTATATTGGTCAACTCGTTTGCAAGTAAATCGCGAGTTCACGGTTCGAGGCGGACTACTAGTTAATTTAACTTGATAAATACTAATAACAGCTAATTCATGTACCACCTGCACGAACACGTAGAACATCGTGCTTGATGTATCAAATATACTATTTATAGTATATTCATCAAATCGTCATGGCTACGCACGAGCGGATAGACTAATGATGGCCACGGCATGATGCTCGAACCCGGGCAAAAAGGTACTAAAAAACCTTAATATTAGATCATTAGTCGCTTTAGAATATGTTTTTATCAGTTCGTACTTATAAGGGCCTATGCACACCTCCGTGGAAGTCGACAACAGTGGTCATACTCATTGTATGGACTGACGTTTATTTGACGTGGCTATTTTGACGTTTAGCATACATTTGACGTTCCCCTCCCCCGCAAAAAACGGCAGACTTTTTCCGATAGAAATGAGAGCGCGTCTCGCATCCGGTTGGTTTAATAATCAAAGGGGCCAACGTTTTGTCGATTTTCGAACTTCGCGGTAGGCCCCCTTATTGGACCGACAGCGAAACGCTCTTGATTCGCGCCATCGCCAGTTTCATACTTTCACGGCTTATATTTCAAAGCCCAAAGGTTGGTTCTAAAGCACCTTTAGTAAGGATTACATAGGATTAATACGGTCTTTGAGTCTTACAAGGTCATAGATTATAATTGATCATTCGCTTGCCCTTGTCCCATTTACTTGGGGTCGGCGCAGCATGTCTTTTTTTCCACATATCTCTGTCACCCGTCATCTCATCACTCACCTCCTTTCTTTTCATATCATCTCTCACGCAATCCATCCATCTTTTCCTAGGTTTTCCTCTTTTCCTACATCCCTCCACATGCATTCTTAATACCTTTCTCGTAACATGACTTTCATCCCTCCGCATAACATAGATTATTTATACTTGGACTGCACCTTGAGCTGGAGACCTCAAATAGCTGAAATCTGTCGGAAGGTTACAGGTTCACTTCACTCACTAAACAAGCTCAGGCACTTCTTGCCCATTAAAACTAAGGTTTTATTAGTTAACACATTAATATTGCCGATTATAGACTATGGTGATGTGTGCTATCCTGATCTGAATGAAGAGCACCTTGACAAATTAGATCGACTCCTTAATAATTGCATCCGATTCATTTTCTGCCTCCGCAAATACGACCATGTGTCGGAGTTTCGTGCTCAACTTAGTTGGTTTCCCATTCGTCAGCGGCGAAATATCCGCTTGCTTTGTACTGTCTACTCAATACTTAATGATCCGCAAGCTCCTGAGTATCTTAAACACTTCCTTCACCTTTGTGGTGCCTCTCGTGATCGTCAACTTCGCTCTTCGGGCAATCTCTCTCTCTCCATCCCTCTTCATCGATCAGGCTTCATGTCTAATTCATTTTCCATTCAAGCAGCACGTCTCTGGAACAGTCTTCCCCCTAAAATTAGGAAAGCACCGAGCAAATACGCTTTTAAAAAATCTGTACGTGATTTCTTTGCTGGCGGATCAAAAAAAACCTAAGTTTCTTCTCTAACAAGATTCGTTGGATATGTATATATAATATGTATATAGTCGTATGTATTTTAGTATGTATGTATATACGTATGTATCTATATGTATGTATCTATATGTATTTTATGTATATTATAATTATGTAATTCAAGTGTAAGCATTTAGGATTAGTTTCGCATATTTTTAAAATTTTATGCTTCCGTTATTTAATTGTTAATTGTATTGTTAGAAGCACCGCCTACAATCTTTCTGCTTGGCCCTAAGGTTGACTGGTAGAGAATGCCTTATGGCATTAAGTCCGCCTTTTGTACGATAAGTTTTCTTTTTGTGCAATAAAGATTAAATAAATAAATAAATTATAATTATCAGAGTAAAATTGCATTTGACGGAAAATGTATAGGTAGAGGTTTAATTTCGATATCCATCAAGCCATATGAGACTGCTTGTTATATTGTTTTATACAAGCAAGGGATAGAAGCCTATTGAGGAACCTGCTATTCAACAGATCAGCATGATCTAACAATCCACAGCTCTGAGGGAACGACTAATGATCAAGCCTAGGATTTTTCATCGCATGGTAAGATGAATGAAAACTATGGAGTCGATATTAAAACTAAAATTTTGCTCATATTCATACTCATACTCACATATTTTCTTAGTCCCGTAATACTTTCACCCCTTTATCTGGGTAATAGATCGAAAATGTCAATTGAAAGTTTTATTTTTCTTACTGTTACTGAATTTCGTACTAGTGCTATGCCTTTAGCTTGGGAAAGGGTTACATTTATCATGTAACTATATTAACTTAAATAAAACAACTTTGAACGGATTATATCGCGTATACTGAATTTAATTACATCCCGACGTTTCGAACACTTTACAGCGTTCGTGGTCACGGGTTGACCACGAGCGCTGTAAAGTGTTCGTTTTATTCAATGAATAACTATCGCGGCAACCGTAGACAATATTATATATTAACTTAGTTACATACCTAGTTAATTATACATACAATTTTCTTGCGATAGACGTAATGTAATTTTTTTATGGCAGTTATTTTTTTATTTAATCTATAATTTAATTCAATTCAAATTATTTATTTCATTTATAATTTAGTTTCGGTATTAATTAAATGAATGACTATGAGTATGAATATGACAAAAATTTTAATTTAATATTGACTCCATAGTTTTCATTCATCTTACCATGCGATGAAAAATCCTAGGCTTGCTAATGATGATGACAGCAAGGTTAGGTAATGCGTAATGCATCTGCGATGGTTCGTACACTTTATATACTGAGGTTTAACAAGCGATGGTTAGCTCATAATTTTTCAGTATAATTTTTTAATTTAATATCTTCCAAACTACAGATTACTTAGAAACAACCCCCCTCTATCAAAACCACTAAAGAATCCTTACATGAGCATGTCACAAATGTGGCTTTATTTCATTTGAGCCGATATTATGAAGCCATAGGATTACGGTACCGTCGCAAGTTACAAATGTCATATTGGGTTGATTTTGGGGTATCACAGATATTGATTATATGTCGCCTTATTAATTTAACTCAATGACAAATGATACTAAACCCTGACGTCCCTATTTCACCACGCTGACATATGTGACAATTGACAGAATAGTTATTACTGACGTCACAGGCATCCACAGGCTACGGAGACCGCTTATCATTGAGCGGGCTGCATGCTTGTTTGCCACCAGCGTAATATTTAAATAAATACTTCATTTATTATCACTAAAACAACTACTTTTGTAAACAGAGGTTTTGACATGTCTCGAAAACACGACAATTGTCACGAAATTCCGACACAAGCAAAACCTTATGTCGAAAAATATCTACAATTCTTCTAAGGACTTGTTTTTCGTGACAATTGTCGTGAGCACTTCAGCAAACTTATTTATTGACGATATACTAAATATAAATATGTAGATTTTTATTTAAAAAATATGATGGTGGCAAACAAGCATGCAGGCCGTCTCATGGTAAGTGGTTACTGTAGCCTGTGAACGCCTGCGACGTCAGTAATTTTTATATATCTTAAATTGTGACAATTGTCACCGTGATGAAATAGGGACCCAGAAATATATGACCATTGTCAAGAGGGCGTTTTTTTTTCATGTATATTGTGACAGTTCAGTTTAGTATGAAAAATTTTGTCCCAATTAAATTCCGCAACATGGCACATGGTCATATATTTCTGGTCCGGTTTAGTATAATATTAACATTGAATTTCTTTTTTTTACAACGACGTTTTTTAATAGATTTGACATATACTTAAACAAAATCTAAATGATAAGTATGGAAAACAGCCGACACCCGATTTTTCTAAGTATATTTACCGATTATCGAGACCGCTGGACCGAACCGATACCGTAAGCGCCAAATGGTACCTTTAGCAAAACGATGTCACATACAGTTTTCTACTATGAACTTGTAATACAACTACACAATATGTTCCGCTTCGCATGCCATCCGAGTTATTAGTTATAATGTGCGGAAATACGTAATTTCGCCAAAGTCAAGGACAACATAACGTGTTTCAACAACAACAATATGTTTGATAATGCTGCCATTGCTAAATTGTTAACACACTTCTTTGGTTATCGGAATTTATGTTTGGAAGCATAATTTCGAAAGAGTGAAGGTATAAATGCAGTAAGGTGGAGTATTGAAAAAAAATATTATACTCTGGCTGGCCAATAAGTGCAGTAACAGTGGAACGAGGGTACGAGTAATAGTACATTACAGCAGGCTGGGAAAACAGGGATTTCCGGCCAAGTAAGTATATAGGCCCGGATAGGGATACGAGGCCGGGAATCCGTTTTCACGCCGAGGCATGTATAGTGCTCTTCTCAAAATAATGCTTGGAAATAAGACCTAAAACCTAATACTTAAAGCCTAAAAGTCTATCGCACTCTTTATCTCTCGGTATAATGCGGGGATTTCCGGCCAAGTAAGTATATAGGCCCGGATAGGGATACGAGGCCGGGAATCCGTTTTCACGCCGAGGCATGTATAGTGCTTTTCTCAAAATAATGCGTGGAAAAAAAAGACCTAAAACCTAATACTTAAAGCCTAAAAGTCTATCACACTCCGTATCTCTCGGTATAATGCGGGGACCGTGTCGCGGCCGGCGCCCGCCCGGCACGGACCGGCCGCGCCCGGCCCGCCCGCGCGGTCGATCGAGCGCGTGGCGGCCGCCAGGCCTGCAAAATAGTATGAAAATCCTTTTCATAGCAACTGTCACTACGGCGCCCGAAACGTGATACTTTCGAGTCTATTTTCACGAACGTAACGACAACATTTCCACGCATGTTTGAGAAATAGTTATTTGACTAAGCAGCTGTTTGATTTTCGAACATAGACCTACGTTCGAAAATCAAACAGCTGCTACACCAATCAAAAACGAGTTAGCCAACTATCAAAGCAGCATGTTACCAGGCAAACGAACAATAGCGCTTGACGACTCTGTTATGGGAAAACAGTGATTCTCACACTACCACAAGTAAAGAAAAAGTCGTATCTATATACAGTACACGTGCCACTTACGCCCTTTTATACTTAAACTGTATGCTCTCATATGGACTATGTGTACTAATCCATAAGGTCGTATCGTATCTACATTCAGCTACTGTTACTACTTACGCCTTGCGCTACAACTTAGAGCGTTAAACCAAGCGGAGTAGTCATTGACAGACGTTCCCTTCTGCCGAATGTGTATGACCAGTGGTCATACTCATTGTATGGACTGACGTTTATTTGACGTGGCTATTTTGACGTTTCGCATACATTTGACGTTCCCCTCCCCCGCAAAAAACGGCAGTCTTTTTCCGATAGAAATGAAAGCGCGTTTAATAATCAAAGCGCTACAACATTGCACATTCAGTCACTCACATGCAAAGCAACCATGTACAGTCGCCATCAGATATATCGGAGCGGCGAAGGTGGTCACAAATATCTGAACAACGCCTCTATGCTCAAGGCGATAAAGGGCATGTTCAGATATTTTTGAGTACCTTGGCCGCTCTGATATATTTGGCGTACGTCAAAGTAAGCCATTAGGACAAATTAACTTGTACAATTAGCACTTGCGTCCTTATTGCACTACAGCTATTTAATGCGCTCACGTGGACTAGGTTCGAATTTACCGTATACCTATTACCTACATACAGTTTTGACACGGATTTGTCTGCGAGCATATCCGCCGGACAAATCCGGCGGGCAGATCTGTGCCTAGCTAATCCGCCGATGCATTTACGACGTTATTTCTCTGAGAAAATGCGTTAAGAAAGCGTCACATACTTACTACATACAGCGAGTAATTAAAAAAAACGTAACTTTCGGACGTTTATCAGTGGTTTTATTACCGTTTTCGCGATTATAGGCATCTTAAAGATGTCTTCAATGTTTAGCTTTTTCACGCGCATTGCGCAGTCGCCATCAGATATATCGGAGCGGCCGAGGTGTTCTCAAATATCTGAACAACGCCTCTATTGTCAAGGCGATAAAGTGCATGTTCCGATTTGTTTGAGTACACGGAAAAAAAAGCTTCCGGGATATTCTCAATCCAAGACATTATTATTATCTTGAAAATATTTCCTCGTGACAAGTATTTATTTCCTTTACCAAAAATATGATTCATCGCTTAATAAAACCACGTTTTCTTAAAATAGAAATACAAAAATGTATTGTTTCAAGAGTATATTGAGTAAATAAGAGAGATTTCACTTTAATCTAACAAGTATTATCTTAGGAAAAGAAAACTAGAAAATCTGTAAGAATATATTCGCTTGGTTATATTTAAAACTATAGTTTATTTTCGTTAAAGGAAATAAATACTTGTAACGAAAAATATTTTCAACATAATATAATAATGTCTTAGATTGAGAATATCCCGGAAGCTTTTTTTTCCGTGTACCTTGGCCGCTCCGATATATTTGATAGCGACTGTACAGTCACGAGCTTTAATTTGGGACCCACCTAAGGTTGAATATCGTCTAGCAAACTTTCGCCATTTAGAGCTATTATGTTAACGCTGTCACTGAAATAAACAATAAACGTCGTAATGTCAGGGGGGTGCAACTCAGTGTAAATCTGTCATAAAATTTGAGTTTGACACAACATATCCGATACGTTTGCATAAGTGCGAAAGAGAACTTGTCATGCGTGAAGAATGGACAGCATGATTCGTGACGATAATGTTTACCATCGACAACTTTACGTTTCTAGGGGTTCGTCAATAACTTGGTTAATAACTTTTTGGTCCTGTGGTCCCATAAGAAAAAAACAAACAAATAAAAAAGTCGTAATTAGAAAATCGTAATGATAGCTTTTTGCAAAGAGGTTATCATTTCATAGGTCGATTAGATAAGACATTTTACTAACAACATTTAACGGAAATGGGTCACAAATTAAAGCTCGTGACTGTACCTACTGGATATGTGCATGAAATTAGCGCTGGCTTGTCGCCTATGAGTGCTATGAGTAGGGCTGCCATGTCTATTCGCCGAACCCGGACAATAATTAAAAAAACCCGGACATTTGGCGTAAATCGCATTTTTTCCCCGGGCGTCTCCAAATCAGCACTAAATAATTAAATTCAATGGATTGTTTCCTCACATAAAAAGTGTCCAGGTTTTCCCCGGACACTTATTGAAAACCCCCCCGGACGCACCCCGGACGGCCTCCAAACTATGAGTATGACTGAGTAGGCACAGTCGCCTCAGATATATCGGAACGGCCAAGGTGCTCACAAATATCTGAACAATGCCTCTATTGTCAAGGCGATAAAGTACATCAAATGTTTTTGAGTGCCTTAGCCGCTCCTATATATTTATTTGATGGCGACTATTCTTATACACGGAAAAAAAGTATCTTCATCGAAGACAAAGTATCTTCGTCAAAACAATATTGTTTTGTATATAACGAAAACAATTTGCCTAGAAAGTGATCTTTATTCAAGTAAAATGTCTTTATCGAAGGTAAATATATCTTGGGCTAAAGATATAAAATTAGTCCAAGAAAATATTTACTTATGTTTAAACAATAATATTCTTAGTTGAAGACAATAGTGTAGGTACTCTACTAGTACGCTATTCGTTACTAGATGGAGTAGCAGTGCAGTGCAGGTGACATTTCCTCTTACATTTTGGGTATCTTTAGGTCGCTTTCACGCAGATAGCGAAATAGACTTGAGCTTCAAAAAGTTCTTAGGCTGTGTTGCTCTACTATACAGTTGGATTTTCTTTTTGGGTCAGTGAGGGCAGCTACCAGATCCCGTGCTGCTACGTAAAAATGATCTTAGAAGACCTTCCCTCGATTTCAAATTAATGAAAGATCGCATTTACAGATTTAGGAAAAAACATACAGGTTGCGAGAAAAAGGTCATTTTTGGCAAACTTTTTTTTTGATGCCATTTGATCCCATTCCTATCCAGGATCAAAAGCTTGTATGGGACCAAAAAAAAAATTCCGACTAGAAAAGCCAGGTACAGGTTTATACAGGTATAAGTTAATCTATGCTGACGATATCCTATTTTTCCTTGTAGTAAACCTTGCCCCAAACCTTCAAGTTTTTCCTTCCTTGCTTGTAAATAAGCAGCCTTATTTCTTATCACTGAAGGCCTTGAAACACACCTTGACTTAATTGCTTGATAACGTGTGCCAAAATGTGTCCTCTGATGATGTCATCTTTATCAGCCGGAATTTAAAGTGAGGTGGTTAAGAGTCGCCAGGACGCTCGCGTGAACTCACGTTCCCATACAAACGTAGTTTAGCTCTCATTTTAAAACGACATGCTCTAGAATCACGAAATTTGGCATGGGCATTTAAGTAGTACAGATCTATGTCGGTAATTAGTTTTCATTGCTAAAAATTGTAATACAAAGAAAATATAGCAAAAATAAGTTTTGTATGGAAATCTGTATCTGGCTGTATTTTCTTTGTATTACAATTTTTTGCAACGAAAATGAATTACCGACATAGATCTGTACTACTAAAATGCCCATGCCAAATTTTATGGTTCTAACTAAAGCATGTCGTCGTTTTAAAATGAGAGCTAAACTACGTTTGTATGAGAACACGAGTTCACGCGAGCGTCCTGGCGACTCTTAAAGGCCGAACCACACCAGGCGGACTAGCATATCTTAAGTTGTCGCCTCTCACTTCATACTTCGAAGAGTTCGAAGCGCGCTTGAAGTATGGACAGTCGCGCAACAACGTGAGATTATGCTAGCCGTGCTGAAGAGGTGAAATGTCGAGCGCAGATTGAATGAAAAATAAAACCGGCCAAGTGCGAGTCAGACTCGCGCATGAAGGGTTCCGTACCATTATTTATAAAAACCAGCCATAGTAGCTACTATCGAATAAATTATTATCGCATCTGCCTAAGTGCGTAGTTTTTTGGAGATAACTCAAAAACACCTAAACCGATAATGTTCAAAATAATTTTCGTTGAAAGAATATTTAAAGGTATTCTTCTTAATTTTTTTCATAATTTTTGGACTTACGGTTCGAAAGTTACAGGGGCCGGACACAATTTTTATGACTTCCGGAGCGACTGACATGTATATTCAAAGCATATACTTTATGAACGTTGTCATAAGATGACTCAGAAGTCGATTCTTAGGGATATAATGGGTCTGTTGCCGGGGCGGGCCCCGCTACGCCGCCTCCCGCCGCTGTAGACAAGGGGGGCACCGGCACCATCCGCCGGGAGATTGAAGACAATTGTATAGAGGCAGCAGGTCATTCGTCGAACTCAATGCTTACTGGCTTGCCTAGCACTCGTAGAAAAACTATTGTGTGCAACGCTACATAATTAGGTCTTAAAATTCTCGGATCTGTCGGATTCGGCTTCGCCTCATTTTGTAACTTCGACCCTCGAATCTTAAGAACCCTTATTATGTAACTGTTGCACAAAATACTATTCCTACACCTAGACCAAAAAACCTGCAAATAAAATCCCCCGCAAACACATCGGCGTTCCATAACCAACATTATTAACCATTCGTAAACCCTATTACAACGACATAAGGTCTATCGATGGTCAGTTTATGTTGCCGTCTGTTCATATTCATACGCTCTGATTACCAGAGGTCGCGCTTCGGTTCAAGGCTACAATTATTTAATTACTGCTGGGTAATGTGCCGGGTAATAAGAGAGATTTAGTGAAACATTCGTTAGAATGCCTTTTACGGAATGACAAGTGGAGTTAAGACTGGCAATGCACACGGAAAAGAAAGCTTCCGGGATATTCTCAATCTAAGACATTATTATATTATGTTGAAAATTATTCCTCGTGACAAGCATTTATTTCCTTTAACGAAAATAAAATAAAGTTTTAAATATAACGAAGCGAATATATTCTTACAGATTTCCTAGTTTACTTTTACCTAAGATAATACTTGTTTGATTAAAGTATAATCTCTCTTATTTACTCAATCTACTCTTGAAACAATACCTTTTTTGTATTTTTATTTTAAAAAAACGTGGTTTTATTAAGCGGAGAATCATATTTTTGGTAAAGGAAATAAATACTTGCCACGGGGAAATATTTCCAAGATAATAATAATGTCTTAGATTGAGAATATCCCGGAAGCTTTTTTTTCCGTGTACAATACGCTCATTGAAATGTGCAGAGTAATGGGGCCCACCCAATCAGTCGGCCTGACGATATTGGCCTGTCAGTTGTTCGGAGCTGTCAAATTTTTGTTCTGACAGGCCGATATCGCCAGCACCTCTACGGCTGCGGTTGCACCAGAGATGAGCGAGGAATGTAGGTTAAGAACTAAGTCTAGAGCTGCACTGTGTGAGGATAAACAAATGAAGTGATCCTATTGGTGGTTAAATAACACATTCCTCACAAGTCACAACGCATCCTCGCTCATCCCTGGTCGAAACGCAACCTAAGGCTGCCTTTCAAGTCTTTGAGCTGATTCGGCGATAAGCGGAGATGAGAGGAGACAGATAATCAACCAATAACATCGTCTGCCGATCATCCCCGCCTGAGTAAGGCAGCCTATTAGTTGATTCTCACAACTCCTCTATCTCATCTCATTGGAAAAGCAGTCTAATAAGAGAGATTTAGTGAAAAATTTATTAGTTACCCGCTTATTCATAAACGTGTTGCAAACCTCATTTAGTTAAAATGTATTTTGTCTGTTTCTAACAAACACAACTGTCAATGTGACAGATAAGGACAAAAGATGATTTAGTTAAATGAGGTTTGCAATACGTTTATGAATAAGCGGGTTAGAGTTTTAGTAATACATACAAAACCGCTAAGTTGTAAACTGCGTGGTAGTAGATCGTACTGACAATCTCATTTACGAAATCTTTTTCATTACCTTTAGCTATATATTTTTCTGAAAACTGCATCAAAATCGGTTCAGCCAAACGCGAGATACAAACATATGGGTCAAAATAAGAAACTCTTTTTTTGAATCGTTTAAAAAGTACACCCATCACGCAAAATAGGCACACTGGATGTCGACTTGCGGAAAACGCCCAGTACAACTCATCATCATCATCATCTCGGCCATAAGACGTCCACTGCTGAACATAGGCCTCCCCTTTAAGCGGGGGTTTGCCATACGCGCCACGCTTGGCAGGCGGGTAGGCGCGCGCAGTTTTTTTGTTTATTGTTGTTTAGGCTTTCGGAAGATGCTGCTGCCCATCTCCCGGTATATTCCCTTAGCAGACTCCTACTGCAAACACGGGACGATATGGTGGGGGACAATTCTAAGGCCGGGCACCCCACGGCGTCCAACTAACTACTAACTAAAGTACAGTCGCCATCAAATATATCGGAGCGGCCACGGTACTCAAAAATATCTGAACAAGTACCTTATCGCCTTGACAATAAAGGCGTTGTTCAGATATTTGTGACCACCTTGGCCGCTCCGATATATCTGATGGCGACTGTACATCCATCACATAATAGTACAGTCGCCATCAAATATATCGGAGCGGCCACGGTACTCAAAAATATCTGAACAAGCACTTTATCGCCTTGACAATAGAGGCGTTGTTCAGATATTTGTGACCACCTTGGCCGCTCCGATATATCTGATGGCGGCTCTACCTACTAGTGCATCTTTCATCAGATATTGTGCTGCAGATTAATCTAATGACTCATTTAGACATGCAGTCTCATTTCCCTGGAATCCTATTCACCTGCGCGTGAGTCAATGTATAAGGATTCTTAGCCATGAGTCCTTTAGATAATATTTAGACGCCACAATAAATATGAAATGTGTACTTAGGTACCTACGTAGGTACTTACAAATGTAGTTACATAGTTTCCCGATAACCGATAACAAATTGTAAAAAAGTGAAGTTTATTCCGTCTACGTATAAAAAGTATAAAAACCTAGAAGAGTTGGTAATGTGAATAATTTTGTATACAAGATTAGTGAAAAGGCCCGTTTTTTTTGTCGATATACAAGGACTCGTCATTCGTTCACTAATATATAGCGTATATTATGTAGTTGAAGTAACTAACAACTCCATATCGACTAAATCGGAACTTTTCTCTGAAACTAATGTTAATTCAGTGTAGGGTACTCAAAAATATCTGAACAACGCTTATTGTCAAAGCGATAAAGTTCCTGTTCAGATATTTTTGAGTACCTTGGCCGCTCCGATATATTTGATTGCGACTGTACATGACATAGTACTAAACATATATCTCAGTAATCCACTTATCTAAGTTTGTTTACCGATTTAAAAAGGATCTAGACTTAGAAAAGTTACCCACTTACGTTATCTTATATCTTATCATTATGGGTCATACAAGTATATGATATATCGTGCGGAGAATTACTCAACGCTCAACAATTACTTACTAAGATAACAATCGTATAACAAACAATGTGTATGAATAATGACATCAGTTTTTAACAAATAAACAAATGTTTAACAACAAACATACTTAATAATATGTAGGGATATCACGCATATTCGCATTCACATTCGTATAATGCCAATATTCGCATCATTTTTGACATTCGTATGAAATGATGGGTACAGTCGACCAAAAATGTGGTTTGCCACCCTACGGTTGAAGTTCGTTTGAACGTCATGAGGCAACAAGGTCGTGCATGTTTTAAACTCCGTTAGAAATGTCAACCTTAGCGATCGTTAGATCTCGCAGAAACTTTTGTCAAAACTGGTAGACCACTTTCTTCACGGTTGACATTTCTAACGGAGTTTAAAACATGCACGACCTTGTTGTCTCATGACGTTCAAACGAACCTCAACCGTAGGGTGGTAGACTACATTTTTGGTCGACTGTACTATATTGCCTTGACAATTTAGTTGAAGAATGGGGATGTAGATACATGTTCCAAATCATAAGAAAACACCGACAAAAAAAAAACTTTTAAGTAATTTATTATTGATTATCACCAAAATAAAAATAAATCGCTGTAATTATTTTATAAAACTCGTTTATCTACTTTTCTAATGGTAATTTAATTACGCATAATTAGGTAGGTAAGTAGTTTAATTTTACATTGGTATTTAAATTTAGTATTGTTTTATATCTAACTTTAATTTACATATTACCAATCTTATTATGAATAAAAGTTTCTGCAGGCAGATTCTATACATTATTATCTCTATTGTTGTATTATAATAAAATAATGTTTTTTGTTCACAGGTTGCAAACATCAAATTGTGAAAAATCAAAACATATATTATAACATCAACTGTGAAAAAAAACAGTGAAAACCAGTGTAAAAGTGAAAATAGTGAAATAAATTGAGTGCACTTAAACGGACGAGCTTTCGCGAGTCCTGTTATACTCGCGAGTGCTGTGTATATCATGAGTGGCGATTATGGGTGACCTGACCATGCATAGGACGTGTGTGAGGGTCAACTCGGCAGATGACGAGTCCAGGGATGAAGTTGACCATGACCTGCCTAAGAAGAACCCTTTTATTCGGGTAAGTTACATTTTATGGTACTGACTTAAGTATGCAGACTTTAAAGCACGCGTGGCTGCAATGAGGGTTTTCTGAATCGTTTTTTCACCAGGTGGTAGCACCGTGGCGAGAGGTCCAGCTGTCATAAATTCATAATAGACCAATCAAGTTTTTTTTTTTACAAAGAGCAAGGCTGAAACCGAACAACGTTGCCTGTATTTATTTAACAAATAAAATGTGATTTACGTCGTCAACTTGTCATTGGCAGAATTCCCATTGCTCATGTGCAAAGGGAGAAAGCCATTTATAAAAAAAAAGAATTCAATTCAATTTTTAAAATAAATGGCATTCTGTCCACAATATTGGGACAATTTTGCCAATGTCGAAGTAGAGACGACAAGGTGTACGGTTAATTAGTTAAAATTTCGCTCCAAGAGCCGGACGTTGTACGGTGAGGTTAGGCTTTTTATAAGGAGATAGCTACTCCCTACAAAAAGCACGTGGACTAACGGATATCTAACTCAAACAGGGGTTACACTTGTTTTGAGATTAATTATTCATTAGTTGCACACTAGTTCGTTAAATCACTGCAGAATAAGCTATATATTACACACTGAATCACGAAAATGAACAAAAAATAAGAAGTTAATCACAAAACCAAACCACCTTGCTCGACAAGATGGCCGCAAGTCCAAAAAAAAATAAAAAAAACATGTTTAATCACTGATTAGTGGATTTTGACAGCTGCTGTCAAAAATACCTCTTTTCACAGTGGCGTCACCTGGATTGCGGGAAACCCTCATTCCAGTGCGTATACAGTCAGCAACGAATATTCTGCCAAGCTAGTCTTAAAGAGTATATGAGTATTTTCATAATCATAATTGTACACGGAAAAAAAACTATCTTCATCGAAGAGAAATCCTCTTCGTCAAAACAATATTGTTTTGTATATGTCACCGTAAAATTGTCAAAACCGTTAGTTTATAATCTAACTAGAGAGATTGTAAACTATCGAAAGATTGTGAACCGTAACGCACTGCTTACAATTTAACGGATTATATTTCGTTAGATTATAAACTATCGACGAGGAACCGTCATATTGTCAAACGTAAAGCTTGTCGCGCTAATTGGTCGGTCTTACAGTAGGTCATTAAGTGTTCATAAACTTAGCAATCAGACACAGGTGTCAGCGAGAAACAAAAGTGCCATTTAAAAAAAACGATTCTGGCGCTCGCCGGCCGCTGCCGCAGCACGCTCGCTTCGCTCGCTCGGCTTCGCGCGTTGCTTGATCGCAGTTAACCTAAAACACTACTCCTCGCTTCGCTCGTCGTCCCACCTATCTAAACTCTGGAAACCGACCAATCAACGTGCGAGGGGTTTTACGTTTGACAATATGACGATTCCTCGTCGATAGTTTATAATCTAACGAAATATAATCCGTTACATTGTAAGCAGTGCGTTACGGTTCACAATTTTTCGTTAGTTTACAATCTCGCTAGTTAGATTATAAACTAACGGTATTTACAATTTTACGGTGTCATATAGTTATTTTATATGTTTTGTTTTGTAGTTCGCAGTGCCTTGGTTTTTACTGTAATGCTGTGTACCTAACGAATAATTTGAATAAATAAATAAATAAATAAATATATAAAGAAAACAATTTGCCTAGAAAGTGATCTTTATTCAAGTAAAATGTCTTTATTGAAGTAAAATATATCTTGGGCTACAGATATTAAAAAATCACTCCAAGAAAATATTTACTTATGTTTAAACAATAATATTTTCGCATTGGTATTCTTGGCTGGAGATATCCTTTTTTTCCGTGTATTATTTGATGAAATTCAAACCGTGTATATATGAACGTTGTCTGTTCGTCTGTGTGTCAACAAAAACAGAACTGGAGCAGCTTGGTCGGCAACACCGTCTGTTGCAACAATGCCATTCATGCGAACCGTGTTGTTTTGTCAATTCGACGCCGGCAGGAGTTAGCTTAGTTATGGGTCCAAAAAGTACTTCGTGGGGGAAGAAAACAACGCAAAATTACGTTTAGTGTCACTAAAACCAATGTCCAGATTTAAAGTACTGATAGGATAGCTCATAAGTTACTCTATGGGATAGCTATAGCTATACTTTCTTTTTTTTTCAGATTAGAAAAATCGTGCGATTGTCGTCGTGCGATTTTTAGGAAAACGATTTCAAAATTTGCCATTTAGCTTCTTATTGGCTTTAGCGTATCACTGATAGTAAAAAAAAGTAGTCTCATTTAAATTTTGCTCAGATATAGCTGAGAAAAATAAAGATAAATTGTCGAAATCGACCGTTATTTTTCTAATCTGAAAAAAACAGGTGATGGCTTGCTATCAGATTAATTAATTTGTCCCGAATGAAAAAGACATACTAGTATTTCTTCGAGTTCTTGACAAAATGACTAAGATTTTGTAATCTTTACTTGAGATTGGGACTTATTGAGTTTTGTAATAATTTTCTCCAAATACTTATTTATTATTAACCGACTTCAAAAAAGGAGGAGGTACTCAATTCGACTGTTTTTTTTTTGTACTATGTATGTTACTCGATATCTCCGTGAATCGTGAACCGATTTTCAAATTATTATTTTTTAATCGAACAGGTATAACTCCCATTGTCACCAAGTCGGGGTCTGATGATGGGATCCTGGAGAAATTGAGGGAACTCTTCAATTTCAGTATTTTTTACAGCAGCTCGGCCACTTCCTCTTGGAATAGCGGATCCTCGAAGTCGGTTCTTTTTTGTTTAAAATTATTTAAAGATTTTACTTTCATTTTCCTTTGCTTAGGTATGTTTTTATTTACGGAATAGAACTAAGTGCGCACTTTCAAATCAAGATTTTAAAGATTTTCTGTTTTTTCCTCAACCAGTCTTACCTAGAATTAAATGCATTCCTTCCAAGTACTAGACTAGTGCTAGTCCTTCATAAATACTAAGTAAAAATACTTGTCAATACTACTTAACATAACTGCCGCCAATTAAGATAAATACTCAGCTAATAATTCTTGATTACTTAGAAGTGCCATTGAGGTGTAGTTAAAATCAAATTAACTTGTATGAGTTAAGATTGTTTTTTGCTATTCTAAGAAAAAAAGATGTTGTTTTTATGAAAATAATAATAACTATAAGGATAAACGTAAATAAGCACAGATTCAATATTTTATTTGAGCAAGAAAAGCGTTAAAGCCGAACGCCAAATGGCACCTTTGTCAAATTAATATCACATATTATACACGTGCTGATGAGTTCTCGCTAAATACGTTAATTTCTTTGGAGAAAAAGACAAGCTCATATTCTTGACTTTAAGAGAAACAAAGATGCAACGTAAGAATTTCAAACATACTTAGATAACAGATAATAGGTTATACCAGAGACTATAGAGATATAGACGACCACAGCCTAAGAACTTTTTGAAGCTCAAGTCAATTGCGCCATCTATGTCAAAGCCACCTAAAGATACGGAAAATGTAAGAGAAATGTCACCTGCACAGCTACTCCACCTAATAACAAATAGCGTACTAGTAGTACACTAGTAGCTACTAGGTGGAGTAGCAGTGCAGGTGACATTTCTCTTACATTTTCGGTATCATTAGGTGGCTTTGACATAGATGGCGCGATTGACATGAGCTTCAAAAAGTTCTTAGGCTGTGGTCGTCTATATCTCTATAGTCTCTGGTTATACCTAATCAAGTAATCATTGCTACATTATGGAATATGTATTTGCAGGTATTTTTGTGTCCGTCATATTAGGTTGGAAAATCGTTAAAAAATCATTGACTTTGTTTTATAACAAGACGATGGTAAACAAGCATACTACCCCATGGTAAGCAGCTACCGCAGCCTATGAACGCATCCCTAGAGAAGCCACATGTGCGTTGCCGACACTTTACAAAGAGGCGGATTCACTGTTTGGTTACCAAGTATAGATAGATATTATTATTATCGTATGGCTTTATTTTTCTATCCTCGTTGTAGTATAATTTTTACAATAGGTAATTCATTCATTATATTATAAATCTATATCTAAGTTTAACAGCCAATCCCTGGCGTCCGCTGTGAGCTCGTAGAGATCTTCAATTTTGCCGGCGTACCGTCGCCGAGGACACTCCTCCACGATATGCACAATTGTTTGGTCTGGCGCACCGCAGTCGCAGCTCGGCGAGTTCTTGTAGCCCCACTTATGCAGATTGTGATTACATCGGCCAACACCCGTCCTAATCCGGTTGAGAGTGACAAAGATCTTCCGTTGTTCATTGAAACCAGGTGGTTCTTTGGTTGGATCCGGTACACTGTCGCTTAAGGCCTGCATGTGTGCGTCCCATTTCTTTTGCCATTCTATGGTGACACTGTACGGTTCGGGGCCCTGGATTTGGCGGTCGGACCAGAATGGTCTGCGAGATTGAAGTCGCATATTGGGGAGATTATCCAAGGTCCTTCTTATAGGAAGCGACGGTTTTTGTGCCTTTTCCCATTCTCGAGAGGCAGCAAAAGCTCTTCTTATATCTGGTGGTGCAATGTGGGACAATACTGGCAGCCATTGGGAAGGTGTGGGCAGCAGGTTACCAGTTATTGTGCGCATAGCTCTATTCAGGTGTACGTCAACTTTACTTGTGTGTGCGCTATTGTACCACACCGGGGCACCGTACTCTGCTGCAGAATAGACAAGGGCTAAGCTGGAGGTACGCAGCACACCGCCTCGTGCTCCCCACGACGTTCCGGCAAGCTTATTGATTAAGTTTACCCTAGTTTTGACTTTCTGGCCTAAGTTATCTAAATGGAATTTGTAGGTAAGTGACCGGTCTAGAGTAACTCCCAGGTATTTTGGGGTAAAGTTATGTTTAAGTTTTTTGCCACAGAAACTGACATTTATTTCTTTATTTGCCAGGCCGTTTGATAGATGAAATGCAGCTACCTCGGTTTTAGTTGGGTTAGGGCAGAGTCTCCATTTGATAGATATATAGATAGATAGATAAAGAGTTTTATTTGATTACTGCAATAACACCAAATACAGAAACAGTGAAAATATAACAATTAACACAGAATAAGTTATTTATTGTGAGTAGAGATGGGCCGACTAGTCGGGAAAGCCGACTATTCAGCATCATTTGTAGTTGGCGATTAGTCGGCGACTAGTCGGCAAAAAATGCCGAATATTCGGCACTTTAATACCTACAGGAAAATAAGAACTTGGCA
Source organism: Pammene fasciana (assembly GCA_911728535.1). Taxonomy (NCBI): domain Eukaryota; kingdom Metazoa; phylum Arthropoda; class Insecta; order Lepidoptera; family Tortricidae; genus Pammene; species Pammene fasciana. The sequence goes on along the minus strand of OU452294.1, from coordinate 11,393,627 downwards.
GAAGTTTAACCCTTAATTTTAGTTATGAAATTTAAATCTTATAAGTAGTGTTTGTTATCTTTTTGCCATCCAACACGCCATCGCCAGCGCCGGTTCGTAAACAAAACTGGTCAAAACATGAACGCGTGATAGACGGCTGACGAAGCGAAACGAGCGTTTCCGATTGCATCCGAACCTAGCCAAAACCTACGATCGGCATTGCCGACTAGTCGGCCGATTAATCGGCAATTTGAAAACCGATTAGTCGGCCGATTGTGTAGTCGGCAAAAACCCTAGTCGGCCCATCTCTAATTGTGAGCCTATAGTGTCCCACTGCTGGGCAAAGGCCTCCCCCCACTTTTTCCATTCCTCCTTATCTTGAGCAGTATCTGGCCATACTCTCAGAAAAGACTCAAGTTCGTCTCGCCACCGTCGGCAGGGTCTGCCGGATCCTCGATTTGAAGTTATCAGGAGTTCGATTTTTGAATCTCACCGGGTGACTTATTTCGTACTAAATAGTCGTCGGCTGCATGCAAAAAAAGGGCACCGGTGAGATTCAAAAATCGAACTCCAGTACCTCTACCATGAGTGTGACATTGTCATTTTTCGTTAACGAGTAACGAATTTTCTATCTGTGCATCTCGTTTACACTAAAATGTTACAAGCAAGATGCACAGATACAACACTCGATACTCGTTCTCGAAAACGTCAATGTCATAACTCATGGTAAGCGTACTGGAGTTCGATTTTTGAATCTCACCGGGTGACTTATTTCGTACTAAATAGTCATCGGCTGCATACAAAAAAAGGCACCGGTGAGATTCAAAAATCGAACTCCAGGTTGCCACTCAGTGGTATTCTTGGCCCACAACTCATTTGGCATGCGACAGACATGACCAGCCCAGAATAAGTTGAAAAAATAAATAAATAATTTAAAACAAAAAAAGAACCGACTTCACTTAGGATCTGCTATTCCAAGAGGAAGTGGCCGAGTTGCTGTAAAAAATAGTGAAATCACTATAGGTGTGCCTATAATAGTTGAAGAGTTCCCTTCGATTTCTCCAGGATCCCATCATCAGACCCTGACTTGGTGACAATGGGACCATCTAGGGGTTATACCTGTTCGATTAAAAAAAAATTTTGAAAATCGGTTCACGATTCACGGAGATATGGAGTAACATACATACAAAAAAAAATGATGATAAAAAAAAAAAAATTCAGTCGAATTGAGAACCTCCTCCTTTTTTGAAGTCGGTTAAAAATAAACAACAAGTATAATAACAAGTAAATAATACTAAGTATGCCAAGCCCTACAGGTCGCATAAGTACTGGTCGGACAGGAAAGTTGCGACAGCCGTACAAATTTGTTGAAACCACTCTCACTGCCTTTTTAACTAGTTATGCATGCGGTTTTACTTGTACAGAAATTGCCACTCCTTGGTTTTAAAATGTTTGTATTTAGAAGACCATGAAGACTATACAGGGTGTTTTTTCAATAACTAGCCATATTGTGGTAGGTGAGTAGGTAAGTCATACTGAAAAACTGTTTTTGAAAAACCAACCCCGAAATACCAAAAAAAATGTTAGTGTCTCATACAAAACGTTAATTTAATGTCTGATCGGATAAAATACAGGGTGTCCCAGAAATCGACGTCAAGCCGTGAATGGATGATAGACCTAGTTATAACAGTTATCAGAAAAATACAAAAAAAAATCTATCACATGTTTTTCAAAAATTATGGTCACTTTAAAAATTTACTAGAAGTTAAGAGACCAGCAGGCTTATGATGGCAGTAGTTGTCCGCCGATAACTTGATGAAAAGCTGACAACTTGACACATTGTCATGTTTTGCTGTGTGAATGTGTCAAGTTGTCAGCTTTTTATCAAGTTATCGGCGGACAACTACTGCCATCATAAGCCTGCAGGGCGTGAATATTCTAGTAAATTTTTAAAGATACCATAATTTTTGAAGAACATGTGATAGATTTTTTTTTGTATTTTTCTGATAACTGTTATAACTTGGTCTATCATCCATTCACGGCTTGATGTCGATTTCTGGGACACCCTGAATATGAAAAAGCCAAAACATTTTTTGAGATTTAGGAGTTGGCCCCATAGTAAAAGTTGTTTAGTATGCCCTACCAAATCATCCTGTATATTTAAATTTCAAAATGTGTATTTAAGTCATTGTTTCAAATAACATGGTACTTTTTATATGTACAGCCTTGGCCAGAAGTGTTGAGCACCAATGCGATATTCATACAAAACTGGAAAGTTTAGTCCATCGTTTCCATCTTTGTTTAAGTTATTTTGTCAATTAATTTAAACTAATAGGCATGTTTTCTTGAAGTTAGTAGCAACTGCATAGAATATTTGCAATATGTCGCACCGACAAAAATTTACATTTTTGGTACCTTCTGTTTTCATATTTTTTAAGTACCTTGAAAGTGTTATTAAGTGAAGTTTTCTATATTTATAACTAAAATATAACATTTACCGTTACCGTACATTGTTAGGATAGGGAAATAATGCTTAACATCAAAATTGTAAACAAAAAACACCTAGGTATGCTCAATACTTCTGGCCAAGGCTGTACTTACCTACACAAAAACTGCATTTTTTTGCGAAATTGATGTATATAATTTTATATAGCCGCCATCACATATATCGGAGCGATCAAAGTACTCAAAAATGTCTAAACATGCAATTTATCGCCTTGACAATACTAGTACGGGCGGCGGCCGTAGGATCTGCTACGTAACGTGATACAAAGATAAGCCCTATGACACATGTTCATAAAAGTGATGCTGAGTTACGGAAAAATTGTTAAAAAAATTAGAATTGGCCTAAAGCACAAAAAAGTACGACTTCCGGTTAAAAAAATGGATGGTATATAATGGGTAGAAGTTAAATTTCAACCACTTCCCGGTGTCTGATTGAGCTGAAATTTGGTATACTTCCGTAGTTTACATGACAATGCTACTAGGTACAGTCAGCAATAAAACTGTGTAGCAAAACATTTTTTTGGGAGTTACTTGTTTTAAGTCAGTTACAAGTAGGGCTGCCATCCGTCCGGGTTTCCCCGGATTTGTCCTAGTTTGGAGGGCGTCCGGGGTGCGTCCGGGGGGGTTTTCAATAAGTGTCCCCGGACCCGGACACTTTTTATGTGAGGATACAACCCATTAAATTTAATTTAGTGCCATTATTGATTTGGACTTTGGACACGTCCGGGGAAAAAATAAGATTTACGCCAATTGTCCGGGTTTTTTTAAATTATTGTCCGGGTTCGGCGAATTTAGAGATGGCAACCCTAATTACAAGTAGCAGCCGTTACCATAGACCCTTTCAAAAATCTAGAGAAAACCCTAAAGACAATACGAAATTAACAGAAAACAGCGAAAGTGACATGGGAGACAAAATAATGGGATATTTTTGTAAACAAGCCATTGTGTGTGCTCGACGAAACCAGAGACATGTAAAAAATAAGGACTATCCATCTCTATTATGATTTCTAAATATCTTAAGTAAACGTTTATTTAATATAATTACATAAAATAAAATAAAAAACCTAAAAATAAATTACAATTATTTATTATTATTGTGAGCCTATAGTGTCCCACTGCTGGGCAAAGGCCTTACAAATAACATTACAAAATAATCTCTATTTATTTTTTACGAGTTTAAAATGTATGTACCTATTTTAAGATTATTTCTGTTTCAATTCATATTGAAGACACTGATAATCTTTTTGGGTTTTGACTCGGATTCAAATTTATTAGCTACGCGACCGCTCCTGAAATACCAAAACTTTATGTATTTTGTAGATTGTCTTTTTTTCATACTAACTAAATAGTATTTTCAATGTACCTTAAAATCCGTCACACACATTCCTTGTCACCCTCCAGACATAATCAATTTCGGAATACATTGCGTGTTCGATTTTTTTTAAAGTGTCCTAAGACCAAACCATAAGTTATTTTTAAAAGTCGCTGAACAATCGTTGTCTGGTTTGAGGAACATAATTATTTTTTACTTCTCATGCTCGTAAAGTTTCACTTTATGCTGGGTATAGGCGGACTAAAACTCAATTTTATGCACAAGTGCATAAAAAATTGCCATTGTCAAAATAGCCTTAGAAGAAGTCAATTTTTTATGCACTTGTGCATAAAATTGAGTTTTAGTCCGCCTATACCCAGCATAAAGTGAAACTTCTTATGAAAGAAATTCCTATTCTTTTTATTTCCTCACAATCGAAGTAAAAAGTAGAGTGTATAACTCGTCCATAAAACCCATTTTACGCTCGTACTTTATATCCATCCTCGCTCGCAAGCTCGCTCGTATGGATAAACGCCTCGCGTAAAATGGTGCGTTTTATGCACTTGTTGTACAATCTACTATTAATTTATTACTACTACTTATTACAGGATACACCCGGTATCCAATATAGTATGGATACAAGAGTTTATATGTAGGTATATACCAGTGGCGGCGGGTCAAAAAAATTCTTAGGCAAGCCGGTGCTGAATTTGGCTTAAAATTTCTTCATGAGCTGTAGAAAAACTGCTCAGGCGCCAGAAACTAAGGCAAGCCGACAGGAATCGTGTTCTATGAACGCGCCGCCACTGGTATACAGGGTGGAAAGATAAGTCGGGCCCTGGAGGGAAACTACCTTAAAACGTTGAGATAGCTCAATACATTGAAAGGAAACATTCCTTTATTTTTCCTAAAAAGTAAAACTGCATTCACAGATTTTTTCTAATTTTCGATACTAAAATTGTATGATTTTTCTTTTTTCATTATTTATGGCTTCTCTTGTGCCGTAAATTTGGTTGGTATTAAGAAGTTTGTATTCTTGTTGGAAAAAGGATCGTTTGTCATGACAAACAATCCTTTCAATTCATGAATTGTCATAAAAATTGTTTTTGACAAAAATTACAAAATGAGTAGTTTTTTTGTGAATTGTACATTTTCTCGAAAATTTGTAAATGCAAATATGTCTCTTTTTAAAAATAAAAGAATGTTTCCTTTCAGTTAATTGAGCTATTTCAACGTTTTAAGGTAGTTTCCCTCCAGGGCCCGACTTATCTTTCCACCCTGTATACCTATAAGAGCGCACCAGCGACGCTCTCAGCTGTAGCAAAGCAGTCGCTGTAGCCGAAAACGGCTAGGAGATGATGATGATGATGATATACCTGTTGTGTCTCCCATAGGCCATGCCTAGTATGCGGATCAGCATAAACGTGGTTTCTGATGGAAACTAGCTGATTAATATGCAAAATTAGAATAGATGTTGCTTCCATAGCGTTCCAGCGAACCAATCTTTATTATTTTAATGTCTTTGACCATAACTACTAATCTGCATTCGAAACCACCCTTATAGCTACAAAAACAAGGTCTATTATACATTAATTCACACGCATTTAGTAAAATACACATGTAATTCATTTTGGGAGCTTTCTAGTGTCTAGAAACAATGGTGTGGTCGTAATATGGTCATGTTATAGTTTTAAATGATGGTTATACCAAACGACTCGTGGGAATTTGGACTGCTTTACTCTGCCCTCCTATGCTGAGGACCGCTCATCTCAATAATTTTAAACAAAAAAAGAACCGACTTCACTTAAGATCCGCTATTCCAAGAGGAAGTGGCCGAGTTGCTGTAAAAAATAGTGAAATCACTATAGGTGTGCCTATAATAGTTGAAGAGTTCCCTCGATTTCTCCAGGATCCCATCATCAGATCCCGACTTGGTGACAATGGGACCATCTAGAGTTATACCTGTTCGATTCAAAAAAAAAATTTGAAAATCGGTTCACGATTCACGGAGATATGGAGTAACATACATACAAAAAAAAAAAAAATTCAGTCGAATTGAGAACCTCCTCCTTTTTTGAAGTCGGTTAAAAACAAAATGCAAATATGTGTCAGTAGGTATATATTTTTTATACAACGCCAGTGGCAAACAAGCATACCTAATGGTAAGCAGCTACCGTAGCCTGCCACTGTTACATATAGGAATTTTAACCCTAAGGTTTGGGTAAATTTAAAGAAAACTATATAATAAGGGAAATACAATATTTATTGAGAATAACCTTGCTGCGCGAGCTAGCTCTTAGGTATAGGTAATTTATTTATAACACTAATGAGACTCTTTGACTTTAGCTCAGGGAGTATATTCATGGGATAGCTTTGCATAGTAGGTACTTGGTGACCACTACCGGTATTAATAAAAAATCAACTAGTAAGTAATAAGGTAAGAAGGGGGGCGCCAGCCCAGATTCTTTCTGGACAATAAAAGACTAAGTAATGTAAAGTAAATTAAAACGGACTTGGAATGTAACCGCCACTACCGTACCGTAGCCTGCAACTCCAGAGGTGTCACATGCGCGTTGCCGACCCTTAAAAAACAGGATGATTCACTGTGCTGACGGCGAAAGGAACAAGTGAGTTCTCTCGTCGTGAACACACTGGGTCCTCTTTGAGCTCTTTGGCAACCACAAACAGAACAAAGTTTGTGTGTGTTTGTTTTGAAGTTTTTGAGTGGGTGAACAAAGGGACCACTTTGTCGATATGGAGTGACTATTAATAAATAATAAAATAAATACAGGGTGTAACATAAATACTGGTGATCCTTTAAAGGGCATAATTGGTAATCATATTACGACTAAGAAAAAATAGGAGAAAAAATTTTTGGGCGCGAAAAATAATTTTTTTTTCTATGGGACAGGTGGTCCCAGCCGGCCGACCCTCCATACTAAACCAAAATTTTTTTTCGCGCGAAAAATTTTTTTTCTTACTTTTTCTTAATTAGAATACGATACCAATTATGCCCTTTAAAGGATCACCAGTATTTTTGTTACACAAATCAACCCAGTCCCACAGTAAGCTCAATAAGGCTTGTGTTGTGGGTACTAGGCGACGATATATATAATATATAGATAAATACTTAAATACATAGAAAACATCCATAACTCAGGAACAAATATCCATGATAAACACACAAATAAATGCCCTGACCAGGATTCGAACCCGGGACCTCCTGCTTCATAGGCAGGGTCACTACCGACTAGGCTAAGAGGCCGTTTTAACCTTTCTAAAAATACGCAATATGCTCCTCCGCCTCCGCTAACTACTCGTTTTGATAAAAACCAGTGCCTGCGCCAATTCTTGGAATAATTCATGTACTTGTAAGTTTAGTTGTTATCTATTTTTGTAATTTGACTTTTTATTGTTTTAAAAATGTAAATGAACATAGTTGTTTGAATGAATAATATGTTTAAATTTATTAATGTTATGAAAAAAAAAAAAAGTAAATAGCTTCAAATATTTATAACTACGGTAACTGGTAACCAGTAGTAGTTAATATGCTTGTTTGCCACCACGATCTTTATTGATCGACTTACGATACATCAATCAAAATTAACCCACCACTGTTCATTGAACCCGTTATTGCCATTCAAACTGTGACCTTAATCTGTACACCGTTAGGCTGCACTTTGATTGTTCGGCGGCATGCGTGATGTAGATGGCTCAAGATGGTAGATACGGTAAGGGATTTCATTGTGTCAAGTAATAATAAGATTAAATTATCGTTTAATCTCATTTTCTTATATTTATTTATGGTTTAATCTGATTAATTAAACTACTGGCTGGTAAGGGTCAGGCCTGGATCCAGGATTTTGTTCAGGGGGGGGCACTTCCTTCACAAAAAATCTTGCGGTCCGCCCGGATGTCCCCCATAGTATGCAAAACTTGCATGTCAGGGGGGGCAATTGCCCCTCTTGCCTTCTTGGATCCGCCCCTGGTAAGGGTCATGTTTTATGAGTCCACTGCAACTGCCCCAAGGCCCCAAAGTAGGTATTTATCTGTTTAGGTAAGCCATATTATTACTGTGACCTCCGAATTTGCAAAAAAAATACAAATTTCCATTCGACCGATTGGATGTTGACGTTAAATTTTCTGTGGGCCAACATTTTTCTGAGACTTCAGCGTTGTTTGATTGGTACTAACAACGCTGGTGGGTTGGTAGTAAATGTGGTCATCCTTCCTCATCACTTCGCTGGTTATAAGGAGTGAAAAACGTCTTGTATACAAGGTGTAACAAATATACTGGTGATCCGTGTAAGGGCATAATTGGCTTCAAACTGCGACTGTGAAAAACGAGAAGAAAAAAATTTTTGACGCGAAAATTCGCGTGGTCCCAGCTGAAAAAAAATCTTAGTTTTTCATAATTAAAAATCGATACCAATTATACCCTAAAAAAATCACCAGCATTTTTGACACACCTTGACCATGCATTATTGTAGTAGGCGATTGTTTATTGATGCGGAGTAATAATGTCACGTCTATGCTACTGAGTTAGTCCATTAGATGGGCGCCATTAATTTATTACGTAGGACGATTTATGGGGAGGGGGGTTGACCATGTATTACTTCTCCTTACGAGACACGAGAGGAGGACTTTTTTCTTACGTAGGGAGGAAGGGAGTGAAAATGTGACAAAAATTGTCTTACATAATAAATGAATGAAATGACGCCATGGCACCAGATGGCCAATATCTGTGATAGGATTAGCCGTATCTACCGTAAACGACATCTATGAATGACATTCGCTTTTTGTTTTGACATCTGAATGGTCGCTCGATTAGCGGTGCGTCTCACATGCGCCGGCGCAACTAAAACTAGGTCAATTTTGACAGCTTGGTCCATATTACTCCTTTAAGGTTATATATTCTAATTTCCATACAAAGTGGCCCAATTTCATTGTTCATAGTACTGTAAGCTACAAATCTTTCTAACGTTTGTTGCGACCTTTTCGGGGCCGCTCGGCGATCTAACCCTAAGGTTGCGTGTTTGGTACTAGTTATTAAAAAAGCGCCTGCTGGTTCTTTCCTATACAGGGTGTAACAAAAATACTGGTGAGTCATTTAAGGGCATAATTGGTATCGTATTGCGAGTAAGAAAAAGTAAGAGAAAATATTTTTGGACGAGATTTGTTTTTGTATGGGACATCATCCCAGTCGGCCAATTCTCCATTCAAAAGCAATTTTTTTCTCGCGAAAATTTAGTTTTTCACGTGTTCGTAATTACAATTAAATTAAGATACGATACCAATTATGTTTGCCCTTAAACCGATCACCACTATTTTTTTACACCTTGTACAGTCGACCAAAAATGTGGTTTACTACACTACGGTTGAGGTTCGTTTGAACGTCATGAGACAACAAGGTCGTGCATGTTTTAAACTCCGTTAGAAATGTCGACCTTAGCGATCGTTAGATCTCTCAGAAACTTTTGTCAAAACTGGTAGACCACTTTCTTGGTCGACTGTACATAGTACAATCAACAGCAAAGATATGTTTACACTTTTTCACCTTACTCCATTGTAATAAGGTGCAAAATTGTAAAGATATCTTTGATGTCGACTATACATACCATAAACAACATAGCAATGAAAATTCACGGTCATTATTTCGGAATGTCAATGCCTTTACCAAAAGCAATAATTATACCCACCGCCATTTTAATTCAAATCAATAATTATCTTAACGTCGACCTTCTGTACGTATCTATGTCTTCGACGCCATTATCGAAATGAGCCAATAGGATTTGATTTCCCATTGTATGGTAAACTGCCACCCACAGCCATCATAGACTGAGAGCTCCGTGAATAGCTTTACAACTGGAAAACTAGCTTGAATTTGGACGTTATAGCATATAAGAATATGGTGCAGAATTGAATGCTTTTTTCAATGAGGCATGGAGGATGTGAGGTGATCGAAGATTTATACATAAATATGAATCTCTTTGTCATGAAGGAGTAACGTAACAAATATAAAAGTCTCGGTAGAGAGTACCATTTTGTACCTTTTGGAACTCTTTGAAACTAAGGTCCAAAGGGTCCCAGCGCACACAAGTTTTTTTGCAGAAATCTCGAAGCGTCTAGTTGATGTAACTGGTGACCGAAGAGCTGGCGGTTTCCTCGCACAATGTATCAGCATTGCGATACAACGAGGAAATGCCGCCAGCATCCTTGGTACAATGCCGCAAGGGCCTAGTTTAGATTTGAGCTAGTTGTTAATTTGGTTTAGTATTTGTACTGTAGTGCCTCTGTCTATTTTGTTATGTAAATAAATGTTATCATATATGTATTGTAATAGTACATTACGGACCTAGGGCGGTAAAATAAAGAAGGGCTCAGATCGCGGGTATTTGTGGCCCGAACCGAAGGTAAGGGCCATAAACAAGCGATCTGAGGGCTTCCTTATTACCGCCCGTGGTGCGTACATAATTTTACGTCTTCTCGTGGGTGTGAAGTGAGATTTGCCGCTGCGGTCTAGGGCGGTAAATCTCACTTAGCGCCCAGAATGACGTAAAGGTCTATAAAAGCTTATACAGATGTCATATACAAAGGAAATAGTGACCTAGGCCTCCGGTGCCCAAGGCTGTGATCGAACCAGCGTCTTCTGCATTCGCGGCAGACGCCGATTCGCGGCGAATATTTATTAAATTTTTTTTTTAATTCAATGCCGGTGGCAAACAAGCATACGGCCCACTTGATGGTAAGCAGCTACCGTAGCCTATGGACGCCTGCAACTCCACTCCAATTTGATTTGTTCTTCAGTTTTATTGTAAAAGACCTTTGTGAACTTGTGAAGTATACATATCGGCTACCAATGCTTAAGTTAGGACACGTTTTGGGACCTACAATCAGTTCCTGATCATGATTCTGAATTCTACACGGAAAAAAAGTTTCTTCGTCGAAGACAAATCCTCTTGGTCAAGTCAAGACATTATTGTTTCGTACTTATATAGGTGGAAACGATATGCCTAGAACGTGATCTTGATTCAAGTAAAAATAGTAAAATATATCTTGGGCTAAAGATATATAATTAGTCCAAGACATTATTTACTTAGTTATGTTTAAACAATAATATTCTCGCATTGGCATTCTTGGCTGAAGATATCATTTTTTCCGTGTAAGTTCCGTGTGTGTTATGTAGGGTGACCAGATCTGATTTCCGGTTTTACGGGACAACTGCATTGAAAATACGGGATTCGAGGTTAAAATACGGGAGTGGGACAATGCATTGTCCCGTATTGGTTTCGCCAAATTACGGGACAGTAATAAATTCGTGCCTGAAATACGGGACAACCCGTAAAATACGGGACATCTGGTCACCCTAGTGTTATGGTACCACTTTTGAACGTATTTCGTAAAAACGCCTATTTAATAAATTAGTTAATTCGTCATCAATAACAATAACGATTATTATACGTGAGAAAAGTGAAGTGACGAAAATGCCCACTGTCTGTTTACGTGCACTATTAATTCTTTCACTAATATATGTACGTCATGTATATTGTGTACTCGTAGTTTTAGGGAGTACTAATAACTCCATATCGACAAAACAAAATGGGACCTTTTTCCTAGCATTGACACATATAGAAAGCAAAGTTAGAAGTCTAGTTGATAGGCATCTAACCTTGCAACGATGTATTGGTAGAGATGACCTCAGTTAGGCGGTTATCACCAGAGATCGGCCAAATGGATGTCATTGTTGGCAATAATATAGACATGACTCCAAAGATCAATTAATTATGTAATTAATTGATTTCTTAGTGATAATTGCTAAGACTTCAAAATTCTTTAATTTTTTTGACATTAACATTAATATACTGACATTCTTTGTGGTTCTTTAATTTGTATGGTATATGTGTATCACGAAAGATATCATTCAACAAATAAAATAAAGCCATGGATTTTTTGTCGCCTTTTGAATATCGTCAATTTACCACCGGGCTCCTGGCGAAAATTTAAATAAATAAAATACGACATCGAAATGGTAATTTTTCAGCTCATAGGTATATTTTGAATGTGAAAAGGAACAGACTTTAGAAAAAAAAAATTTACTTTAGTAAATCTAAACAATAAGTCTGTGTTTAATTTATTGATTAATATTTTACGAAGTATACAAATTAAATTACAGGTAAAAATAATTAATTGATCTTTGGAGTCATGTCTATATTATTGCCAACAATGACATCCATTTGGCCGATCTCTGGTTATCACACTGGCGCGGATCCGCATGCGGCACCGGTGCGCGAACGAGATAGCACTCTGCATGTGTATAGCTCTATCTCGCTCGCACACCGGCGTCACATCCGTCGTCAGTGTGATAATCGCCTTACAAGCGCATCCCCGTTCGACGGCAGAGCGCATTCCGCGTCAAATGTCAAAGGTTTCAATCTGCTTAGCCTGCAGGCTTATGATGGCAGTAGTTGTCCGCCGATAACTTGATAAAAAGCTGACAACTTGACACATTCACACAGCAAAACATGACAATGTGTCAAGTTGTCAGCTTTTTATCAAGTTATCGGCGGACAACTACTGCCATCATATTTAAGCCTGCAGGTTAGTTGTTTCACTGCCCATGAAGCTGCAGTAGAGAGTTCTGGAGTAGATGATATAAGGAGGATAAGTATCTCTTATAGGAGAACGGTCGAAAGTGTCCAGCTGTAAACAGTAAATAATATAGTTCCAAATCTCTCCGAGTGGCGCTAGTATAGCTATAGCACCTTAGCAGTTATTGACGGAGTGAAGATGCACCTAATCTATAGATTCTGACGTCGCAAGTCGCAACACACAGGTTAGATGACCTTAGTTACCTAACACGTCCCCATTACAAGGCAGAGGAGCGCAGCGTTCCGAATACCAACCAAATGTCACTCGCTTCCCGCACTGAGGCCGCTCGGAGGAGTCGGAGGTCGTAGGTCCGTAACATAACAGATAGGCCTAGTTTTATTCCGTAACCAAAATGGCAACATCTGAACCCTTTTTTTACAAGTTTTCATAGATAATTTATAATGAATAAATATGTCATATGTGCACCAAGGCGGTTTGTTTACAGAGGGCCTATCGTGAAACGAAAGAATCGAAATTTAGACTTCTGCCTCTCTATCGCTCTAATATGTAAGAGTGACAGATAACCAGTTAACGAAACTTTTATTTTCGTGTTTCACGGTAGGCCCTCTGGTTGTGCTAGTGCCGCCCCCTACGCAGAGTTTTGCGTAATATTCCCTATTAACTTACATAATTAGGGACACAATTTTGACTTCACTTATATTCCCCAAAAAAGATGTGGGCTATTGTGCTGTTCAAAAATTGAACTATAATGGGGCCCACCCACTACCAGTCGGCCTGACGATATTGGCCTGTCAGTTGTTCGGAGCTGTACAATTTTTGTTCTGACAGGCCGATATCGTCAGGCGGACTGATAGTTTAACTTTAGCTTTAAACTCACCGGTGTTAGAATTCCTAGTGCTTACAAAATACCTAGCAATACTTAAAAGTACTTACGCACAAATCATTCGCGTAGGACGCTCCTACATTCCTGCGTACCGCGGCACTTACGAAACTCAGCGCACATAAAGTGCCAAAAGGCACTTTCTCATACAAAATTGTAAGCACTTATGTCCTTTTGTTACAAGATACTTGAGACTTCAACAAGTGTACAGAGCGTTTGAAAACTAAAAGGTTATTTCGTCATACAAAATTACAGTCACTTACGTTCCTCTGTTTTTGAATAAGTTTACAAAACGCTCGAGTCGGAATTGAAAGGTAATCTCTTCATACAAAACTACTGTCACTCACATCCTTTATTCTTGGGGAAGATTATGAAGTGCTTGAAAAGAAAGGTCGTTAGTTTCTATTAAAATTAGTGGCGCTTGAGTCTTTTAGGATGGAGAATGTGAGCGCGTGCCATGTCGGAGTTATGGTAACTTGTATTGGTGACAAATAGTCGGTGTTGAAACTAGGCTTACCTATGTAGAAATAATTAAAACACCTATTATTTCCTTCTAGTTTAAATCCGTGAAATGCAACCCCCTTATCGAATCACCCCTTATTGTCCCTGAATATTTGTGACGATTTCAAGTCAAAGGTACGTCACTATCGATTGTCAAAAAGTTTATTTTTTTTTTAAATGATTTTTTTATGGCAGCAACGCCTTATTAACAACCGACAATGATGTACCTTTGACTTGAAAATACAACATTTACTTATAGGTCTCTCATCGAGCAGTAGATTATAGAAAATGCTGCATGTTTGTCGCAAGCTACCAAGTACTAAAATACATAACTTTTCACCGTGCATAAGCCGAATTCTGCTCCTCAATGAAGGGTTGCCTACGGCCTACTCTTGGTCTATTACTTATTTAACTTATGGAGATTCTGTACTGCTAAAAGTATCAAAAACGCTTGCAGAATGTTTGAATATTTTGAATGTAGTCATATCCTTATCAGTCGAGCTAAGGTATTTGCAGTTTTGGCGATAACTGCAAGTTTATATCAGTTTCGTAATGCCCCAAAACATGTTCTGCATGCCTGCAAAGTACTGCACAACACCAAATTGGCGCCCGAACAGGGGCTGGTTATGGAAACTGGCCTTCCTCGGGCGGAGCGACTGTACGCACTCGGGGCAGGCAATAAACTAAATCATGCGTTTATCTTCACAATTACGCAAACATAATCAACTGAAATCATAATAATACAAATAAATAAATATTAGTTTCCAAACAAGCGCCCAACAGCAGGGACTGATTTCGTTACGGTAGAAGCGTTACGGTACTGGTATAGAATTACGATACCGCAATGTTTTAAAGGTAGAGCTATAGCGGTTGAAATATTGCGGTACGGTACCGAAATAAAATTACGATATCGCAATTTTTTCGTTACGGTACTTATACCTTAATATAGCGATACTTATACCGTTATGATTTCGGTATCGTTATTTTCATCGTAGAATTTACGAGGTAGGTACTTGTTTGCGGCGGTAAAGCAACTGACCAAGGGTGCGGGATGCGGGGCGCGGGGCAGGTAGCCGGCAAGTATCTACTTGCTCAAGGTCACGGAGGCGCGCTCGGCGATAATTGTAGTGAATTCATTTTAGTCTTCCTCAGTTGAAATTTCGTGAAAGAGTTTATAGTGTAGGTACATTGAATCGATCATTGATATTAACTCGATGCGGATATGGAACTGATTTTTTTTTTATGTATACAGTAATTTGGTATAGTATTGCGCGACTAATAAAAAAATGGAAGATTTTTTTGACGCGAATTATTTTTTAAATAACACTATAATAAAAATAGAATAAAAATAAAATAAAAGTAAACAAATAAAATAAAAATAAAATAAAAATAAAATAAAAATAAAATAAAAATAAAATAAAAATAAAATAAAAATAAAATAAAAATAAAATAAAAATAAAATAAAAATAAAATAAAAATAAAATAAAAATAAAATAAAAATAAAATAAAAATAAAATAAAAATAAAATAAAAATAAAATAAAAATAAAATAAAAATAAAATAAAAATAAAATAAAAATAAAATAAAAAAAAAATAAAAATAAAATAAAAATAAAATAAAAAAAAATAAAAAAAAAATAAAAAAAAATAAAAATAAAAAAATAAAAATAAAAATAAAATAAAAATAAAATAAAAAAAAATAAAAAAAAAATAAAATAAAATAAAAATAAAATAAAAATAAAATAAAATAAAATAAAATAAAATAAAAATAAAATAAAAATAAAATAAAAATAAAATAAAAATAAAATAAAAATAAAATAAAAATAAAATAAAAATAAAATACAAAATAAAATAAAAATAAAATAAAAATAAAATAAAAATAAAAATAAAATAAAAATAAAATAAAAATAAAATAAAAATAAAATAAAAATAAAATAAAAATAAAATAAAAATAAAATAAAAATAAAATAAAAATAAAATAAAAATAAAATAAAAATAAAATAAAAATAAAATAAAAATAAAATAAAAATAAAAATAAAATAAAATAAAAATAAAATAAAAATAAATATAAAATAAATATAAAATAAAATAAAAATAAATATAAAATAAAAATAAAGTAAAAAAAAAAAAAATATAAATAAAATATAAAAAAAAATTAAAATAAAAATTAAATCAATTGGTAAATAATGACATGAATTGATGAATAATAAATAATATTGATATAAATATCAATTGATATTCCGTAAGTTCCGAAAAACTCCGTAGGGGGTTTGAACTAGGGCTTGTGATATACGTGTTACACGCGGAACCGTAGCTATCTTGATATAGTGTTCCCGCGAATCTCGACTTCGGCTCCGCTCGGCTCCGCTCGGCTCCGCTCCGCTCGGTTGTTGAAAGAGAGCTTGTGTCGAACGGACCCTTCGCATTATGTGTTATACTCGTGGTCTTTGCATTGATTTGATTCCAGATGTTTTTTTAAGTAATTACATATTGGTATTATTCTGTTCTCTGATAACCAGCCATTATATGAGTTTGTACAAAAAAACCAGAGGTGGGATTGGTGTGATTTTTGAATTTCACCGGTGCCTTTTTTTGTATGCAGCCGATGACTGCTTAGTACGAAATAAGCCACCCGATGAGAATCAAAAATCGCACCTCAGGTAGGTACACTAGGTACTAGGTACCTACTTGTCGATGTCGGTGAATATGAAAGTTCATCCAAATAAATATATTAATATCTCTAATTAATATTTACTCCCTAGTAAGAAATGCTACAGGTAGACCAATGCAACAATTTAAAATATTTTAAGTGAAATAATAATATACCTATACCTACTTTGTTATTCATAAATATTATTACTGGCTGGACAACCGTCTTTCTTCGGTGAAAAAACTAAGAAATAGTTGCACGTGCAGATAAAGATAACAAACAATAGTTTGCGGGCCATTGATAATGATTACCTTCAAGTAGCTTTGGGTTTTACCTGTTAAGTACCATGTGTTCCTATTGTTTGTGAAGTTAAGTGAGAGCAAAAACAATACAGTAATGGATTTTAGTAGTCAACGCTTAAAATATGTATACACTTTTGAACCTTATTACAATGGAGTAAGGTGCAAAAGTATACACTTATTTATGGCGTTGACAAGCAACTTCTCGTCCGCTAAGACAGGACAATATTGATCTTTCGAACTCGCGGAGCGTATGCGAAGTGAGTTCTTACAAACAACTCCAGACCGAACCGAACTGTCACCTGGCTACTGGGACGTCTCGGCATTTGGATGGGTTTTTGATTTCGATAGTTTGTCTGACGATAACTTTAGTTACGTTTATCTGATCTTTATGACATTTCTTGGGGCTGTAGCAGAGATACATAAAATTTGTAAGTTCGTATATGAGCGGGATCGATCAAGTCGCTATGGAGCTAGAAGGAGAAAACAAATCCTCCTTGGGGTCTTGTTATATTGGTCAACTCGTTTGCAAGTAAATCGCGAGTTCTCAGTTCGAGGCGGACTACTAGTATTTTTTTAAGTTCGTTGTGGTAAAAAATGAAGAACTTCACGTACTAATTTTGCTACAGTAAGGTGAACATTTCCGAGCACATTGGAGAAGATTGTTTTTGTACTCTGAGACAATTGAACACTAACAGTTCAATGCAAATTGATTTCAATTAGAATTAAAATCAATTGACTCATCAATCTGTTACAAATAACTACTAATTGGAAATAATTAATCTTTAGTCTTTTTCAACATTGAAAATTGGTGAAAAGTTTTTAGTGTAGATTCATTAAATAGATAATTGATATTAATAATTATATCAGTGCAGATATGAAGTTGAATGTTAGGTAAATATATATTTAATAAATTTTTTTTATTATTTTATTTGTTTTCTTTTAATATTTTTGATTTCAGTGTTTTATTATTATTTTATTTTTATTTTATTTTTATTTTATTTTTATTTTATTTTTATTTTATTTTTATTTTATTTTTATTTTATTTTTATTTTATTTTTATTTTATTTTTATTTTATTTTTATTTTATTTTTATTTTATTTTTATTTTATTTTTATTTTATTTTTATTTTATTTTTATTTTATTTTTATTTTATTTTTATTTTATTTTTATTTTATTTTTATTTTATTTTTATTTTTATTTTATTTTTATTTTATTTTTATTTTATTTTTATTTTATTTTTATTTTATTTTTATTTTATTTTTATTTTATTTTTATTTTATTTTTATTTTATTTTTATTTTATTTTTATTTTATTTTTATTTTATTTTTATTTTATTTTTATTTTATTTTTATTTTATTTTTATTTTATTTTTATTTTATTTTTATTTTATTTTTATTTTATTTTTATTTTATTTTTATTTTATTTTTATTTTATTTGTATTTTATTTTAATTTAATTTTAATTTTAATTTTATTTTTACTTTATTTTTATTAAATTTTTATTACATTTTTTATTTTTTTTTTATTAAATTTTTATTTAATTTTTATTACATTTTTATTTAATTTTAATTAAATTTTTATTAAATTTTTATTTAATTATTATTTAATTATTATAACTGAAAATGTTTTGTTAAAGGTGTCTTGTACTACTTATGAAATCCTAAAATCAACAAAACATGCGAATAAAGCGCAACTAACGACAAGAAGCTAACAGCGAATAACTCAAAAATGTGCCGCACTGAACGAAATCAAACAAAATAGGTGCTTAGGGCAAGCACTCAATAACTAACGCTGATTGGTTGTCGCCGGTCAGTCGGCGGGGCATCCTCACCCTCATATACCTCAATCCATACCTTTATGATAACGGTTGAAGTATCGAAAAAAATAGCGGTACCGTTATATTTCTGTACAGAAATATATCGGTTGCGCTATCGAAATCATACCGAAACATGCGGTATGACGTCATACCGTTTTATAAAGGTACCTTTATATTCCGGTTATGCAGTCCCTGCCCAACAGTCGCCAACAACAAAAACAGCCCCTGCTTTTTTTTTTTTTTCTTATGGACTTTAGGCGGTATTGCCTGTAGCCAATGTCAAGTATAAAAAGGCGGGAAATAAGAGCTTGTAAGATTCAATCTTTAGGTACAATCCATGGTACAATGTCTTCAATCGACAAGTATTTTGTATAATCAAATAAGTTTTAGGCAACGTTGTTCGGTAGAAGTGGCATAAGCCTTGTTAGTTGCTATTTGTAGAGTGATAGCTCCCTACAAAAGGCTCGAGGAGGCTACAGGTTGTTCTGAACCAATCAATGGTTACACGCCTTTTAAGACTAATTCTTCATTATCCGCACACTTGTTCGTTAGATCACCGCACAATAAGCTATCTATATTACACACTGAACCACGAAAATGAACAAAAGACAAATAATTAATCCCAACGAGCTGCGACCATGATGAGCTCAACCCATAGACTCCCCCCTGCTGTTTGTCAAGAATCTATCTCTCTGACATCCTTCACTCAGAAAAAATCTCTCCATTTTTCTACAACATTCTGAATTTAAATTTCTCTCGAATCTTTTCTTTTCTTCGTGGACATGTTTCTCCAAAAATAAAAAAAGGTACATATGTTGCGTGCAGCATACAGGCGGCATGCTACAGGATGCACTGCAAGTGATGTCAAAAAGATATCAATTTCTAATGTTCGAATGCAACGACTGGAGCTTGAAGGTCCGGTACTCCTCTTCTTATCTTATACTTTTTTCGTAGTAGACATGGATGGCCGTTGGCAATTTGCCGTCACGATATCCTGCTGGTTTCACATGTATGGTTTCATTCTATGAGACATGCTTCCAGCCCGTCGAGTGTGTCCATACAAGTGAACGCACCAGAATGCCGTGACGATAATTTGCTGTCATCCTTCTCTACTTAGTGCATTTCGCACGCACAGATTTATTGGGTGATCCGATGAGAGTCTTCTGTACTAGTAAAAGATACAAATATACTCGCAGAATGTTTGAAAATTTTGAATGTAGTCATGTCCTTATCGGTCGAGGTATTTGCAGCCTTGACGATAACTGCCAGTTTATTTGAGTTGCGCAATGCCCCTAAACAGATGTAGTGCACTTGCGATAGTTGCGATAGTTATTTTTTCTACTCCTGCATTCTAATTTGCCAATAAAATTACTGACATGTATATTCAAAGCATATACTTTATGAATTGTCATAATATGACTCAAAAGTCGATTCTTAGGGATATAATGGGTCTGTTGCCGGGACACAAGATTACGTTACGTTTCTTTTAAAATACTATGTTACTTAAGCAGAGTTATTATTTTTTAGCTATTCTTTCGATTGGCATCATAAAAGTAGAATGATTTTTTTTTCTCATTTAAGTCGGTTCGATTCCCAGCCGAAGCAAGTAATTTTTAGAAAATCTATGAATGCAGAATTACTAACTTTTAAAAATAACATAAAGTCTTCTTTGAGCAAAATTCACTATCTACGATATTTAAGGTACTTCCCCTTCATGTCCCATAACTTTGGGACGCCCTGTATATCGTCGCCTAGTACCTACAACACAAGCCTTATTGAGCTTACTGTGGGACTAGGTTGATTTGTGTAAGATTGTCCTAATATTTACTTATTTATACGGCGGCTCGGTAGATGGACGGGACTATGGTGTATGAAATGTAGTTTGACGACTGATATTTTTAGCAAAGATCGAGGAATATCTATAGAAAATAAATAAAACAGTTTAAGCCTATTTAATAAAGGGTTAAGTATTATCATAGAGTAACTTATATAATAGAGCAGCACAACCTAAGAACTTATTGAAGCTTACGTCTATCACGTTATCTATCCGAGAGCCACTTAAAGATACCCAAAATGTAAGAGGAAATATCACCTCCATCTAGTAACGAATGGCGTACTAGTAGTACTCGTACACTAGTCGTTACTAGATGGAGCTGATATTTCCTCTTACATTTTGGCTATCTTTAGGTCGCTCTCAACTAGATGACGCTAAATACTTGGAGCCTCAAAATGTGCATAGGCTATGGCCGTCTATTATATCTTGAAGTCTATGGTATTATTATATTTATAATAAAGATATTTGAACAGCTTTGGCGATAACTTGTAGTTATTTGAGTTGCGCAATGCCCTAAACAAGTGCAGCGCTAACCTGCGATAAGGTATGCGCGGGAGTGGATTACTGTAGGGTTGTCAATATTCATCGTGTCTACAAATAATATTATGAACACGAAACTATAATCAACCAATATTGGAAATGTCTTGGAGTTGCATCGACATAATTTTCGAGCTAATTCTGGTTAAGAGTCGCCAGGACGCTCGCGTTTCCATACAAAAGTAGTTTAGCTCTCATTTTAAAACGACATGCTTTAGAACCATGAAATTTGGCATGGGCATTCTAGTAGTACATATCTAGGTCGGACATTCGTTTTCGTTGCAAAAAATTGTAATAATAAAGAATTAAAGTTCACGCGAGCGTCTCCTGGCGACTCTTAAACTCGTTTATTTATTAGCTGTATTGCATAGTTTGAGATTATCACTAGATGGCAGCCCCTGGCGACAGGTCTAGCTGTCATGTTTAATCAATAACATATGAATAATAATAGTACGGGCGGCGGCCGTAGGATCTGCTACGTAACGTGATACAAAGATAAGCCCCATGGCACATGTTCATAAAAGTGGTGCAGAGTTCCGGAAAAATGGTAAAAAAAATTAGAATTGGCCGTAAGCACAAAAAAGTACCACTTCCGGTTTAAAAAATTGATGGCATTTACCTACGGTATTTGATACTGAGATGATTATTGTGGCAACAAATAGTAATTTGTATTTAGGTATAGAAAAACCCAGCCTGCCAGTTTCTGCATGGCCGGAAGTGCCCGGCAGACTGGTTCAAAAGTGACGTACATTTGGAGTCAAATTCGTTACTTTTAAACTAGTCTGCCGGGCACTTCCGGTCAAGTAGGAACTGGCAGACTGGGTTTTACTATACCTAAAAATAAATTACTATTTGTTGCCACTAGTGTCATCTTTGTATCCAATGACGTAGGTAAATACCATCCATTTTTTAAACCGGAAGTGGTACTTTTTTGTGCTTTCGGCCAATTCTAATTTTTTTTACTATTTTTCCGGAACTCAGCATCAGTTTTATGAACATGTGCCATGGGGCTTATCTTTGTATCACGTTACGTAGCAGATCCTACGGCCGCCGCCCGTACTATAATGGAAAGAGCATATCAACGAAAAAACCATCATTGGATCATTCCTTATCGTGTTTTAAAGTTAGAATTTTAGGTTATTTTATAAGGTTGGGATAAGTTCCCCTATTTTTCCATATTTTATGCAATTTATTTTCCGGCAATAGTATCTGCCTACACGAAGGCCGCAAAAATATGTGACACTCTCTTATTTGTAGGGCCATAGGAGAGTGACACATATTTTTGCGGCCTTCTTGTAGGCATATACTATTATTTTGACAAACACGGGACTTAATCGCGTACACTTACTTTTAATTTTCCTAACGTTTCGAGCGTGTCATAACGCTCGTGGTCGCGGAAAACGCGTCGCGTGGTGGTGGTGGTGGTGGAGTGTTTGTCAAAATAATGAGTGAAAAGCAGAAGGCGCTTAAGTCATGCGTTGTATTCGCCCAACACAATCGTAAGCGCCGACTGCGGCATGGTATCTTTTCCGAATAAGCGTCTCATTTTCATTACTTGCGAATAGGCAACCCTATTAAAGGTACCGTGCGTAATCCTTGACTGCATTGACCCAGTGACGGGCTCCGATGAATGATCGCTCCACAGCTATGGAAGGCCGTTCATGGTAATGCACGACTAATATAACCTTTAACACTATGTTTTCGACCGAGCGAGCAGCGAAAAAACGTTTTGATACGTTTCAGCGTAGCAAAAATACTTTCATCGTTACGGCTGTAGAGGTCGCATTTAAAGGGCTACTATGAAAAATTATAGGTTTTTTCAAACGCTATATTGACTAAACGGGAAAAGGGACTGAATTTATTTTGGAATATATATTATTAGACTATATACTCTTGTTTATGGCACAAGCCGAAACACGATTGCTGAAAGTTGCCTCGATAGAAAAAAAAACCGAAGTTGGGTCCTTTTCCCCCATATTTTTCTTAGCTTACGTAAACTATAAGAAATTAAGCAATATAACTAAGTAAAAAATATGGTATTCTGGTTCATCTATAAAAAGTCACAGAAACAAAATTAGACAAAACTTTATAGATTCGCTTATTTATCGTAAGTAGTTTAGTCAAAAAGTCTGAGTTTTAAGAGCGCTGCATCTCTTTCTTTCATGCACGGGAGCCATAAACGTGTCTCTAACGGATGGGCGTGGCTTGTCAGAATCGAGGAACGGCCTTAACAACCGATTCTTGTGACCGAGCAAGTTTGATTTCTACTTAATTGTATAGGTTGTGGGAGTTGCGAAGCCTACAACTCACAAAGCCTTTAATCATTTAAAATAATCCACATTCTGAACTTCAAATATGTAATTCAAATAGCACATTCATACAAAATATAAGTAAGTACGGAATTAATCCCTCTAGAGGTACAGTCTAAATGATACTGTTTTTCCGCGACAAAATCCTTACTTCCTCTCAATTTTTGATATTTTTTTACCATAACTCCGTGTAGAATCCGTCCAGAGTCGAAGACCTTTTCAGCCTGCCTTTTATTTAAAATTTGTGAGATCTGTGAGCTATTTTAAGATGAACTCAAACAAGGATATCAAAGAAAATAAATAAAAAAACCACCCCTCCATTATAAGACTTTTTTACACGCTTAAAAGAAAAAAAGTTTTTCCGCAATATTTACTCGTATATGGGACGATTGGACGAAACAAGCGCCTGCCGGTGAAAAAATTGCAACTATCGTACAGCAACTTTGCGAGCGCAACATGTGTAGGCGTTAAAATTTGGTGCACACGTTATTTATACTATTGTATCATAATAATCGCGATGATTGGCGATATAATACACGCATATTAATACAGTAGATGTTGTAGATTGTTTTGGGTATGAAAATCACCCAAATAGAAGTCATTAATTAGTGCAAGTTAAAAATAAAGTACCTAAAAATCCCAAAACAATCGTTACAAAGGTAATAGGGGATATTACTGCAATATTCTGCCGCCAGAGTGCAGCACTAGCACACCGGTAAACCATAGAGTTTTTAATACATACTAGGCCTTAAACAGTTTTTTTTTTAAAGTTTTCATAGATAATTTATAACGAATAAAATTGTCATTTGCGCACCAAGGCGGTTTGTTTACAAAGGGCCTATCTTGAAACGAGAGAATCGAAATTTTGTCATGTGCCTCTCTATCGCTCGAGTATGAAAGAGTGACAGAGAACCAGGTAACAAAAATTTTATTTTCGTGTTTCGTGGTAGGCCCTCTGGATGTGCTAGTGCCGCCCCCTACGCAAAGTTTTGCGTAATATTCCCTATTGTAGGTACCTACAACTATGTAAGTAAGCAGTGTACTAGATGCTACTGTGTTTTTTAGTGTTATTTGATTGTAAGCGGCAATCGTAGTCTTCAGTCGCAAGTGTATCAACCAGTCTTGCGATCGAACGGGAAAACACTTCCACATTACCTTTAATACCTATCGCCATCATAAGCTGTCAAGTCATCATCGATGGTAAGCAGCTACCGTAGCTTGCGGACGCTTGCACCTAAAAGCCCTTGGAGAAAGTGCGGAAAGCATTGCCCATTAAGTACTTTTATTACCTATCTCCATCATAAACTGTCAAGTGGCCATCTTGAACCGTTACGCAAAGTTAAGTTTGCGGGCGGACAACTGGGGCCGTATTCTAACTTTAAAACACGCACAATCACGATCCAACTTCAATGCAAATCCAATGCAATAACAACACAACATAGCTAACGCCTACACGTCTGAATCAAAAATGAAGGAATTTGCTTGAAAACTACTGCAATGCAACTACAATACAACTTCAATATTGGTTGATTATTGGATGAGTGTTGGAGGTATGTTTGAGATGGATTGTGTTTTTAATGTATTGTTTAAGTATTTTTAAATTAGAATACGGCACCTGGGGAACCAACCAAATAGTTGGTTGCAAGGGTAATGGGATGGTTCGCAATATTGCAATAATTTTTGTAAAGAATTAGGCTAAATTTATAGTGACAGAAATCAAATAGTTTGTTGGTTGCAAGGATAGTTCGCAATATTGCGATAATTTAATTTGTACAGAATAGGGTACTTTCTTCCTCCTAGCGTTTATCCCGGCTTGGGGTCCGCTTGACAACCTAATCCCATGAATTGGCGTAGACACTAGTTTTTTTCTTTTAACCCTTTAACGGGCAAGACTGAAAAAGGGGGGTCAAAAATCGATGACTTTCGAGTCGCGCTTGAAGTATGGAGGGTCGCGCAACGACGTAAGATGTGCTAGCCGTGCTGATTTGACTTTAGAGGAAATCTATTCCGTCACTTATGTTTTAATTTTTATTTATTTTTTCAATTTTTTTTCTGATGTGTTATTGTTATATTTTCACTTTTTTTTGTATAGTGTGTTATTTTATTACACTTCCTTTATTATTACTGCAATCCAAATAAATGATTTATCTATCTATCTTGTCTATCCAAGTACACGATAACTTTACTGCGTGGCCGGACCATAATCTCGTGGCGACGAGCCGCAAACTTAAGTTGGTCGGGCCGCGGTCAGCGCGGGCTTCCGCGTTGAGTGCATCCTCTTAAGGGGAAGCTAATCTTTATACCATGTTTTTTTTTTATACCACGAAGGTGGCAAACAATCATACGGCCCGCCTGATGGTAAGCAGCTACGATAGCCTATGGACGCCTGCAACTCCAGAGTTGTCACATGCGCATTGCCGACCCTATACAAAAAGGAGGATTCACTGTGTTGACGGCTAAAGGAACAAGAGGGTCCCTCGTCGTCAACTCACTGGGGTCCTCTTTGAGCTCTTTGGCAACAGCAGGAACACAATACTATGAGTAGGGTCTAGTACTATTTGGCTGTCGTTTTCTGTAAGCAGTAAGGTGGAGGTACTTCCCCAGTCGGGCTCTGCTCCAGATTTGAGCGAGATGACATTCTCAGTACCCATACCTCTCTTTTGGACGTAGTTTAAGGACATACCCCGGATCCAGGACATACCCTGAATCCATGGTCATGCTTTTTAAAACATACGATAAAATTCTAGACTGAAAAAGGTAGTGCTGGAACCACAGTTAATTTTAAATAGCGAATGTATAAACTGGTTGGTTAAGTTATTTTTTTTTATAACAACGAGCATACAGCCCGCCTGGTGACTAGCCGTCTGCGTATAGTCTGTATCTTTAGGTATTTAAATAAAAGTAAACAAAATCTACCCTCAAATGGGTCCTTAAGCCAGTTGAGGGTAGATGAAAACATTACATGATCAAATAATGTAGGTTAAAGTCAGGTCCTTCGTTCAGTGACAGATCCAGGCGCTTTTGTATTTGGTTATATAATACTCTTTTTGGTTGGTTAACCAATAAATGTTATAACTACCCGAAAATGTACAAATTGTTTGTTTACTTTTATTTAAATACCTAAAGATACAGACTATAGTTTATGAACACGTGAAACTAAATGGGTGCCTACCCTACCTACACCATTTCGAAGAACCCCATACTGTAACGTCTGTAACCCCTCCATAAAATACTAGTAGCCCGCCTCGAACTGAGAACTCGCAATTTACTTGCAAATAAGCTGACCAATATAACAAGACCCATGTGATGATTTTTTCGCGTCTTCTAGCTCTATAAGTCTATAACCCCTTGATCGACCCTGCTCATATACGAACTCTCAAAAGATTTGTATCTCTGCCACAACCTCAACTTTCATAATTATCAAGAAAACGCTACTCAAGTTTTTTTTACTCGTTTGCTCCGTTAGAGAATGGTTGTACTTATAGATTAATGTAAAACAATATTCAATTTATATGTATAATGACCGGTCGATCTAATTGAGCCGAGCGTGCAAATATGTACAGCCAATAATATATTGTTTTTATATAATGCCACTTTTCATTAGTATTCAGCATCTGTTAAATCATTCACTTTCAGCTTCGAACATGATGATTCTCAACACGCATGCAATTAAAGATTAAGAGTTCGTTAAAATTACGTCGTTAATTATTACATATGAACTATACTTTGTTAGTTCGAACTTCGAAGATAGTTCAGATAGAAAATTTTACAAGTCTTGGACCTTAAAGTCAAAGTCAAAGTCAATATTGTCTTTATTCAAGTAGGCATAGCAACAAGCACTTTCGAATCCTTATAGTCGCCCCATGCATTTTTAAATATATAAAAAACACGTTACTTAGGCGTTACGAAATACACTTTAGTTCATATAAGCTCGCAACAAATTCAGGATTAGGTACATAATTTAAAAACCTCAATATTAAAAGTCCGGTCAAAAATAATAAAAACTTACCTAAGTAGAGCAGATACCCCGGTTTTGGCCACTTTAAGGAGAGTTCGTGTATTCAGACGTCCGTAATTTTGTGTCAATAAGGTTTTATGACATGCTTTATATACTGAGTCGTTGAAAATATATTGCTATATTCATATGAATCTTCGCTGTTAAGAATCTGACATTAGATCTTATTTTTTTCTTTAATTAGATGTCAAAAAAGGGCCCAAGAGCCAGTTTTGGCCACTTTTTTCAATGGCTGCTGACAACTGAATGACAACTGATACTTGACAGATGACATTGTCATCTGTACTGCCATAATTTACTCTTCTATAAACTATAGACTTGTAAATTGGTTTATACCTGAATAAAGTTGAAAATGGCCAAAACCGGCACAGTGGCCACAACCGGGGCATCTGCCCTATAACTAACAAAAAACGTGATCAATCTGTATTCCTAAAACAATAAAAATATAAGTCGATTAATTTTCCTAGCCTTACTTCCCCTTAACAGCGCGCGCGCCCAGCGGTGCGCCAGCGCATTCTCCCGCGACCGCCGCCCGCGCCGCTCGTGTACCGCGCGCACCGCTTTTATTGGTACGTGTACCACGCGTACCGCTTTTGTTCGTACGTGTACCAAATGTGAGTGAGTGCCATAAGGTGACTAGTGAAGTGAATTCGGAAAATTGTTTGGTAATTTTATAGGTTTTGTGAAGGGGAGAAATTTACCCTATAGGGTACCACTGTGAAAGGAGTTTCTAAATGTTAGTCCGGTGAAAAGTTGGGTGTTTTTGGGAAAATGGTTTGGTAGGGTAAACTCTAGGTTTAGTGAAAGGAGAAGGCGTAGGGTAAATGCGCCGTGTAATGTCTAATTCGATGTTAAATTACATTTATTGTAATTGAATCGTAAAAGGGACTGCTTTGTTTTAATGTTATTATTTAATTTAATAGATAGGTACCTACTTAATATATCCCTATCTATTAGGTCTATGCTGAGATTGCTGAGGATAGACCCACAGACAGGCCTAGTTAGTGGTACCTACAGCCGCCATCAAATATATCTGAGCGGTCACGGTACTCAAAAATATCTGAACAAGGACCTTATTTATTGCCGCCTTGACAATAGAGGCGTTGTTCAGATATTTTTGAGTACCCTGGCCGCTCCGATATATTTGATGGCGACTGTACATGCCTGAGTAGGAGAAGTCATTCGGGATCCGATAGGTAATTTATATTTTAAGATTACAAAATATGTCTAGAAACCTATCTAGGTTTGTAGACATATTTTGTTTGCCTTGTACAGTCGACGTCAAAGATATCTTTACACTTTTGCACCTTGTTACAAGGTAATAAGGTGCAAAAGTGTAAACATATCTTTGACGTCGACTGTACTAATCATAGTAATCATCAATAAGCGTTGTTCGAAGGTGGCTTAGAGTTAATTCATAAAACATTGTCAAATTTCATAACATGCCGCTATTTCTGCACATATACATGTCCTATAGATAATTTTCTAGGTTCTTGCTCAATTTTATAAGCATTTCACCTACATTCTATGTACGGACATGCTTGTTCGGTGTAAGTAGATCAATGTCAATGCAATAAATGTACCGCTTAACCAAAATATAAAAGAGAATTAAATTTTGGAACGGAAACTTGTTTAAATTGAGCCTGAGGCTTCAGGTATTGCAAAGGTCAATCCATTCATGGTCAATAAATATAAAACAAACAGGCCTAAATCCGTTTTTATATCAGTTACTGAAAAAAGGACCTATTTAAAGAACAGTGTTGAAAGAAAGTACCAACACAAGCCTTATTGAGCTTACTGTGGGACTAGGTTGATTTGTGTAAGATTGTCCTAATATTTATATTTGTCCTAACACTGAAAAAAATTAAACAGCTAGAAATAAGTTTTTGCGATTTACAACCGAGTGACTCGCTACGCATTGAGCCTGCAAAGTTCGTTGCTAAAATCAAAGAAGTCAACTTGGCTAACGTATGTATGTAAAATACCATTAAATTTGTTAAAAAAAAGGGAATCAAGTAAGGGTTATATGTAAATAATATAGGACACTTATTTGGATTCAAATTAGTGCTTGGTTAAAATAACCAAGAACGTTTAGCAAATATTGTAGACAAAAAGCCGGCTTAAGAGTCCGGTAACGATTTGAAAACGAAAATCGCTAATAATAACATTATACACATGAATTGCATTTGGTACGATAGCTTGAAGTCTTGTTATTGCAAAAAAGTACTTTAGGTCTATTTATATTAATATTTAATACCTTAAAACTCGATTCTTACAGAGCATGTTTAGTGAGGACGTTGATTCATGTAATTTTGTCGTACGATTTTTAATTATTATTTGTTATGGGCCCTAATATGTTTTATACTATCTGAATAAAGCATAAAATGAAGTTTATTTTTGTATTTTTATGTTTGCAAAATACTTTAGTATCTTTCCAAAAATATCACCTAAACTTCGGCAATTTTTAGCAAAATTGCTCTAGCAAAACACACTCTCTCTCAAAAAATATATATGAAAATGAAAAAAACTGTTACACTTATTCCTCAGGCGACTCATTTTCCAATGTATTTATATATTTTACATACTTATATAACTTAATTTAAATCAATAAAAACCTTACTCTTTTCACCTCTCCAAGCAAAAATCGCGAAACAGGTGTTAGATTAGGGTGAATTATTTATAAATAAAGCATAAAATTAAAAAATCGTTGTATTTATTCCATCCAAAAAGAAACGATCTTTCATAATATGTATACAAAATTATAGAAGTTATGTTAGTTACTGCAAAATCGCATCAAAAAGTTGAGCGAAATCGAAAAAAAACATTACCGGACTCTTAAGTAAATGGTGCTGTACACTGCTTCCTTTTTATATAACATTATATTCAATATTTTTTCAAACAAACACGCTAGTATTTTTCTTAATGATATTTACGTAAAATGTTCATATTTTCACAGGTATTTTATAAAATATGTTAACGGATGATAAAAAATAAACACGCACGTTTTGTTGACATAAAGAAACGGTAAACATTCCGCGCTATCGAATCTTAATGTCATTATGTAAAACATTCGCATAAAATTGAATTGTTTTTATAACGTGAGAGATTGAGAGATAAACCTATTTTATTTTATTTAGCTAAAACTGCGCAACAGAAACGTTTTGGTAGCCATTTTAATTAATACAACGTTTTCATAACTTTTTTAAATATTATACATAGGTACTTGATTGAGATGATTATCTAATAAATTACTATAAAAAAATATAATATAAATATTTTTACATAGCTCGATTATGAGGTTATAGATTTTGTAATACGCTCTGGAATCCCCATTTGATTTTTTTTGAACAGAGGCATTCTACGCTATAACTAATTTGAACTGTACGGCTACCATGAGTTTGACATTGTCATTTTTCGTTAACGAGTAACGAGTTTTCTATCTGTGCATCTCGTTTACACTAATATGTTACAAGCAAGATGCACAGATAGAACACTCCATACTCGTTCACGAAAACGTCAATGTCATAACTCATGGTAAGCGTACTGAAATATGGTTGAGGATTAAAATGCTGATAAGGGCCATGTAAATGCATGTTTGGCCAAATAACTTTTACCAAATAATTATTTCGCAACCATTTAAAATTACCTACTAGGTTGGATTAGGTCAAGTTGGATTATGTTAAGCTGGGAAAATAATTCGGCCAAATGGAACTGCGGAAAGTTGGTTGGCATTGGCAAGTGAAATTCGGCAATACAATTTTCGGAGAAAAGGCAGAGAACTGTATGGTTTATTATGTATAGGTATATTGACCCTACGTCTACGCCCGAAATCGCCTAAGTAATAATCCTAATGCGGCCGACTTTCCTCCCACTAGTTTATTTTTATTGAGCGTACTTTCTACCGCGCCGCTCGGTGCGCGTGCGCGGCTCAACCGCATTTTTGTTGAAACACACTGATGAGATGAGTATCTCGGTATACTGTTGATGAATATTGTTATGATTCTGGGACGGTATCTTGACTTTTTAAAACGAAATATTCGCTGTATCATTCATCTAAAAAACTTAGACATATTAATATATTATTAATTTTGTGTTCTGGGTGACACATAAGTTTATAAATTAGAAATTAAAGAAGGTTTTTTTACTTAGCCTATCATAGTGTCCCACTGCTGGGCAAAGGCATCTCCCCTTGACCCGTTGATCCATGACTCCCGATTATGTGCTTCTTCTGGCCAGTTGCTAAGAAAGATGTAAGTCGTCCCGCCATCTCCGTCTGGGCCTGCCAGGTCCACGCCCCCCTTTTGGCATCCATTTGGTAGCTATGTCGGCGGCCGATCGTAAGATCAGGCATAAAGTGAAATCCCTAGGCATATTGTGAAACCTGAAAATCTTTGACTCGCTCCCTGAGTAGCGGGGCTCCTATTTCTGGCCAGTTTGCCCGCATCTGCATCTGAAGCAACCTGACGAACCTAACCTACCTCTACCTATACATTGGTGTAATGTGAGTATCGTTAAAATATTACACAGGAACATTACGATCTGCCTGATTTTACGATTGGCCGCCGACACCTATACTAGCCCACATATCCGGATGCATGCGGCAATATCTACTAAAACAAAAAAATATCAAGGCTTCTCAATCTAGGTCAAAATTGTGTACAGGTTTTGTGGCCTCTTCGGATAATTTAATACTTGTTGCATCCGCACTGCAACCTCTCAAATCTTGAATCAGCCTCAAATGGAAATAAGGATTTAAAACAAACGTTCAGAAAGCCTAACAATAAATAGGTAATAAAATCATAACCCATCTTGGTTTCGTAGTCGGGTAACATAAAGCTCTATACCTGGAGTAAGCTTAGGTACATTTCCCCTCTGTCAACGTTATTAGCAGGAAAATCTAATAGGATTATAAAAACTATTTCAAAAATCGATTACACGCATTCAGTTCATCGTTTTCAGTGAGTAAAGAGCTCCGTGAAAATGCCTTTATGTATTGTTTTTAGGTGTAAAAAATGTTCTATTATGTCTAGTTTACAAAAATATGAAATATAATTTCACATGCAATTATAGTTTTACTTTTTTTATCATTACTATTATGATTAAAAAATTAATCCATATCGAAAATCCAGCGTCGTTTACTGAATCGATTCAAAGATAATCGTTTATTTTCTGACGGGCAGTAACTATTTTGACGTTTGACACTTATGCATATTTAACGCCCCTAAGGATTACTGCCTTCTATATTTTGTTGGAAAATACAAGCAAAAATGATCCTTGGCTTTTTTGTTTGACATTTGCAAAGACTGCATCCAATAATGAACCATATTTCAACATATGTAAAATCAACTATTTGTTGCTCCATTTAAAGTCGTGACTTAGTGTCAAATATGCGTGATATTTTCAAGTGAAAGGTACATCATTGTCCTTTATCAATAAGGCGATGCTGCTATAAAAATTCATTTAGAAATAAACTTTATTAACAACTGACAATGAGGTATCTTTAAATTGAAAACGCCATACGTATGCTACCTCGCCCCCCTCAGATTTTGGCAGACTTTTTTGTTTTGAAAGATGAGGCGATGGCTCCTCCAGGTATAGAGCTTTATGTCGGGTAATAAAAAGCTACTTAATACCTTGTGCAATCTAAGAAGCGGTTTCTGACACCTGTCATCTCAGTGCATTTTATAACCTAAAATCGGATTTCCGTCCGAGACGTAGGGTAGTGCGGACGTCTTGAGAACAGTTTTTTTGTATTTTGCTCAGAACACATTGGACTGGCGGCCATCTTGGCGAGCAAGGTGGTTAGGTTTCGTGATTAACTTCTTATTTTTTGTTCATTTTCGTGATTCAGTGTGTAATATATAGCTTATTCTGCAGTGATTTAACGAACTAGTGGGCAACTAATGAAGAATTAATCTCAAAACAAGTGTAACCCCTGTTTGAGTTAGATATCCGTTAGTCCACGTGCTGTTTGTAGGGAGTAGCTATCTCCTTATAAAAAGCCTAACCTCACCGTACAACGTCCAGCTCTTGGAGCGAAATTTTAACTAATTAACCGTACAATTGTTGTCTCTACTTTGACATTGGCAAAATTGTCCCAATATTGTGGACAGAATGCCATTTATTTTAAAAATTGAATTGAATTGAATTGTATTTTGCTCATTTTAGTAGTTCAGTGTGTAATATTGATAGCTATATTGTGCGGTGATCTATAAACAAATCTGCAGCTTATGAAGAATTAGTCTCATAACGCGTGTAGCCACTCTTTAGTTAGACGGACGGTTATCCTGGCTGGCCGCCACGTGTTTGTAAAGAATAGCTATCACTTTACAAATAACAAGGCCTATACCGAACAACGTTGCCTATATTTTATTAAAAGTAATAAAAGTGAGATTAACGTATATACTCGACATTGGCAAAATTCCCATTGTTTTAGACAAAAGGAGAAAGCCATTATATAAAATAAAAAAAAACCTAAAAACGATTTTAGGCTATAAAATGTACTGAGATGACAGGTGTCAAAAACCGCTTCTTACATTGCACAAGGTATAGATTTGATAAGACCACACATCTCTAACGGATATTACGCACGGTATGGTCACCGCTTGCATAACGTAAGGAACTTACATGACAGTGTCAATTTGACATCCACACAGCATGTAACTATGCCTTTCTCTGCCTTTGTTATCTTGTAGAAAGTTTATCACACACTTGTCAGTTTTGTAAGGAATTTTGAATATTTCATTTATTTATCAGATGAGTCTCTAGATCGCTTTGATTGAAATACTACTAAGCACAATAATTTCGATTAATATGGTCTAGATAACGGTATTAAAACAGTCGTATCACCCTACCGTAGAATGATAAACAAACGAACACCTTGTTAAAGTTTTTTTTTTTTTCTTTTTTGTTTGAGGAACCTTTGTCCATAAGATATGTCGGTTCCGTTGAGCCTCTACATTACAAGGTTTTGTATCAATCAGCATTACTGTTAACTATAACATCAAAAAAACTGTATACAAATTTGGCACTTTTGGACATGGGTTCCGCCAATATAGATTGGAATATCCCAATGTCAGTTACCGCATAGCCCCTCTCTTCAAATAATTGCACCCTCTTGGCTCGAGTCCGAACACATTCCATTAGGAAGTGTTGCACATCTTCGATAGAATCGCAAACTTCGCAGTTGTTAAAGTTAGAACCTTGAATTTTTGGACAGATATTTTACAAATGTCATGAAGCTCCACTGTGAAAAGATTTTTTTAAATTCAATTTCTAAGGTGATAAACTGATAAAAAAGGGATTTCGTTTTAACGCGACAGAACCCAGTGTTAGATTGGTGTAATTACAACATTGACAATTTGACACATATGTCGGATTTTTAAAATAAAGCTAAATAAACCTAGAAAATATCAAACATATTGGGCTCCTTCGGCATGGTACCGAGGATTCTGGCAGCATTTCCCTGCTTTCGCAATACTCACTGCATTGAGCGAGGAAGCTGCCAGCTCTTCGGTCACCAGTCGAGTCTTACGAATGTCAGATTTTTGGTATTCAAGATTTATTTTGATTTGGACCTAAGTACCTATGCTTACATGCCTCATTCTCGCGGACTTCATGGAGAAACATTCAAACATCTTATATTCATCCTAATTTGAACCAAATTGTTACTTTTACAACCGACTTCAAGATTTCGAAGGAGGAGGTTCTCATTCGTCGGGATTTTTTTTTATGTATGTTTACCGATTATTCGAAGACGGCTGGACCGGTTAGGAAAAGTTATTTGTGCAACAAGAGAGGAAAGTTAGTTTTTCTTGCGAGTGTTGATTTTGAGTCCCGAGTAAGCAAAAGATTCTAAGTTTGAATCTTGAGCGTAGCGAGGGATCTCAAGAACACGAGATGTAAAAAAAATTCCTCTCGTGTGACACATACAACTTTTCACCTCAGTAGTGAGAACATATTAAAGTTAAAAAAACACATTTATTTACCTACATTCCTGAATGAAAGGCATCATCATTATGACGAAAAGCTTCTAGAAACAAAATTTCACTCCATGGAGTGAAGAAAGTCGCAACTTTCGTCACTCCAGGGAGTGAGGAAAGTAGGCTTGTTCGAATTGCTGAGGTGAAAAAATCTTTTTTGTTTGAAAGAGTACACTTCACAGTCGGTCCCATTGTCACCAGGTCCAGTTCTGATAATGGGATCCTGGAGAAATCGAGGGAACTCTTCAACTATTATAGGCACACCTGTAGTGATTTCAGTATTTTTTACAGCAACTCGGGTATTTCCTCTTGGAAAAGCGGAGCCAAAGTGAAGTCGGTTCTTATTTTGTTTAAAATTGTTAACTTTATTTCTTGTAGGTAGTGTAAAAGTAATCAGGAAATCCATCAAGGAATAGTAAGAAAGATTTCCTAGGTACCATTACTCAATTCCTAACGGTCGACCGGGCATATCGTTACTTAAGACATACTATGTAACGGTTTGTCAACGCGTTGGGTAACGAGTTAAATCATATAACGTTTCGTCACCCAGGGGACGTTAATGATATCCTCCGTGATTGTGAAGGATTTAGAGCCTTATTCCTTTGAATTATGGAATTAAATGATTTGTTTATAAACAAATGTGATTACCTAAAAAATATAAAAGATATTTATTCTTCAATTTAGGCACATTACAATGCACTTATGAACGTCAGAGAGAAAAGAAACTACCACCGGTTCTAACCCTACACCTCTGACCCGAGAAGTATTACTTATTACCGGCAAGAAACTCGGCGGTACTTATTTTTTCAAAACGGTAATACTAATACATTAAATATAATTATTTTATGGTTATTATGGGCTGTAAATATACTCGTTTTCTTGTGATATATAATTGATGTTACATAAATTATATTTATTTATTGAAGCTATGGAAATCAACTTAAATATATATACTTTATTAAATTAAATTTAGTTAACAAAAATAAACACTAAGTAACTTAAAACAAAATAATAAACAGAAAATAAAATAAACTAAAAAATATAAACTAAAATAAAGCATTGCGATACAACGAGGAAATGCTGCCAGCATCCTTGGTACAATGCCGCAAGGGCCTAGTTTAGATTTGAGCTAGTTATTAATTTAGTTTAATATTTGTACTGTAGTGCCTCTGTATATTTAGTTATGTAAATAAATATCTTGCAAATACATGTAAAAGGCTCTTTTAAGACGTTTGCATAGCAGGAGAAGATATAATATAATTTTAAGATCACTTAAAATAGGTCATTTAGAAGAAAATCGACGAAATCAATTACAAAACATCAATAAAATAAAAGTCAGTGACTTGTTTATTTTTTATTTATAGAAATGAATGGAATGACCGACTTGTCTGATTGTAAGTTTTTTGCTCAAACCTAAATCTATTGCAATGTATTGTTAAGAGCTTATTGCAAAAAGCTTTGAATGAATATAATTCAGACGAAAGATCTGTTAAAAAATTCTTATCCAGTAACTTTTCGCTTCCATCGTTTTTTAGGGTTCCGTACCTCAAAAGGAAAAAACGGAACCCTTATAGGATCACTTTGTTGTCCGTCTGTCTGTCTGTCTGTCTGTCTGTCTGTCTGTCAAGACCATTTTTCTCAGGAACGCGTGGAGGTATCAAGCTGAAATTTATACCAAATACTCAGGTCTATTGTCCCTTGAATCTGTGAAAAAATCAAACTTAAAAGCCAACGCAATCAAAAGATACAGTCGTTTATGCTGCAAATTTTAGAGTTTTCGGCACTCGCAAAACCTACGGGGTACTTCCCGTGAACTCAGAAACTTGAAATTTGGCACGAAGCAACGTCATGTAGCATAGACAAAGGAAAAATTATAAAAAGTAGATATTTTTAGTAAAATCATACAAAAATATATATTTAAAATTTTAAACTTACTACCTTTTTCCTCGGAAACGCGTGAAGTTATTAAGTTGAAATTCATGTCAAATACTCAAGGCTATAGGATTTTTCAGATGTAGCGAAACCAAACTTTTATGTCAACGCAATCAAAAGGAATAGTAATTTAAGTTGCATATTTTGAAACTGAGTACTCGCGAGAAACTCAAAACCTAAAGGGTACTTCCCGTAAGCTCAGAATCTTGAAACTTGGCACGAAGCAACGTCATATAGCACAGACAAAGGAAAAATTATAAAAAGTAGACATTTTTAGTCGGAACATACAAAAAATTTTTTTTTCAATTTTAAACTTACTACCTTTTTCCTCGTAAACGCGTAAAGGTATTAAATTGAAATTCATTTCAAATACTCAGGTCTGTAATACCTTTCAGCTGTGGCAAAAACAAACTTTTATGTCAACGCAATCAAAAGAAATAGCAATTTAAGTTGCATATTTTGGAGATGAGTAATCGCAAGAAACTCAAAACCTAAGGGGTACTTCCCGTAAACTCAGCAACTTAAAACTTGGCACGAAGAAACTTCATATAGCACAGACAAAGGAAAAATTACGAAAAGTAGACATTTTTAGTAAAATCGTACATATAATATTTTTTTAAATTTTAAACTTACTACCTGTTTCCTCGTAAACGCGTAGAGGTATTAAATTGAAATTCATATCATATATCAGCTCTATAATATCTTTCTGCTGTAGCAAAACGAAACTTTCATGTCCACGCAATCATAAGAAATAGCAATTGTTATAGGTTTTAACTTAAGTGGCAATGGGCAGGGCACATTGCACGGAGAACCGATGGCCGTTGGGGCACTAAGGTTCTCGAATGGCGACCATACACCGGAAGGCGAAGAGCTGGTAGGCCCCCTACAAGGTGGACTGATGACCTGGTGAAGGTCGCTGGAGTCCGCTGGATGCGGGTGGCACAGGACCGGTCATTGTGGCGTTCAGTGGGGGAGGCCTATGTCCAGCAGTGGACGTCTTTCGGCTGAAATGATGATGATGATGATAGGTTTTTACGGAACCCTCGGTGCGCGAGTCCGACTCGCACTTGGCCGGTTTTTTACTTTTTACTATAAATCGCTTATCTTTTAGGTATCAACATTACTCTTGTGTCATTTTTAACCGACTTCAAAAAAGGGGGAGATTCTCAATTCGATAGATTTTTTTATTATTGTATGTATGTTACTCGATATCTCCGTGAATCGTGAACCGATTTTCAATTTTTTTTTTTGATTGAACGGTTATAACCCCTAGATGGTCCCATTGTCACCAAGTCGGAGTCTGATGATGGGATCCTGGAGAAATCGAGGGAACTCTTCAACTATTATAGGCACACCTATAGTGATTTCACTATTTTTTACAGCAACTCGGCCACTTCCTCTTGCAATAGCGGATCCTAAGTGAAGTCGGTTCTTTTTTTGTTTAAAATTATCATTTATTAACAGTCGATATATACAAAAGAAAATGAGGTTTTCAAAAAAACATATGCATGTTAATTGTTAAATTAGGTTAATTGTAGAATAATGTAGATAAGGTTTTATTCCGATAACACCATTATATAAAAGTAATCGCTTATATCTATAAAACATTTAAGTAATTTAGAGACTCAAGGCATGAGATTTCGTAACAGACCAAATTTTTTTAGAGTCGCCATCGGATATATCGGAGCGGCCAAGGTGCTCACAAATATCTGAACAACGCCTCTATATTCAAGGCGATAAAGCGCATGTTCAGATATTTTTGACTACCGTGGCCGCTCCGATATATTAGTGGCGACTGTACTTAGACCTTTTTGACAGACTGAGGCGCAGGCTGAATGTAGTTTTAGTATAAATTATCGGATCTCTATTTGTATGGTATATTTTATTTTAATTTTATATTCATATTGTAAAAAACCTAACTTAAGAAAGAAAATAAATATACGAATAAATATAATAAAATAAATGAAATAAATTTGTACTATAGTGCCTCTGTATATTTAATTATGTAAACGTGGGTATTAAAGTAAATAAATGATAAAAATAAATAATCTTTTTAGCAACATTTAAGTAAGTTACATGCAAGTGTATCTAAGTGATATATGATGTAAAGTGCTAATCCAGTGTTGTTAAGTGATGCTAACTAGTGATAAGTGACTCTGGCAAGATGATGAAAATGGCAGCCGTGTTGATGGTAAGTGTTTATTTAATATTTTTAGCATTCCTTATAGTATAGGTAATGTACAAAGAAGGTGGCATACAAGATACGGAACTTTTTGGATTTACCAACGTTTTTATGTAGGTATAGAGAAGGGAATGACACGAATGTCGTTTTTCTCACATTCGCGAATGCGAATACTCAGCGATTAGAATGTCCGAATGCGAATAAGTACGAATATTACGGAGTAGATTAAAAAAAGTGAATCTTGATTAGTGTGGCGGCGGATCTGCTGCAGCTTCGAGTCAACAACTGGCAAGAAGTTGCATAGGATCGGGATAGGTGGCGTGCTCTCATTTCGAAGGCCAAGATTCTCTTTGGATCGTTGAGCCAAAATAGTTAGTTAGTAGAATCTTGCTTATCATTTTTATACTCCCATAGTTCAAAAATACAGATATGTGACGGAGTCCTATATTAAAAGGAGTCAAGTGATACCGTCGTTTTCACTTCCTGTGTATGAGCAAGCATATGACCATCGGCCGGGTCAGCGCTCAGCGCGGTCAAAACAGGATGCGTTCTGCCAACATTCGCTTTCGGAAAATATTCGCATCATTCGATGCGAATGCGAATCTTTATACTTATGTTAAAAATTATGCGAATATTTGCATTATACGACTGCGAATGTTAGTCATGGCACTTCCAATGTCATCTGGCTCAAAACTGGAGCAGAGCCCGACTGTGGAAGTACCTCCACTCTACCATAGACTCATGTTTAGTTGTGTTCCTGCTGGTGAGTAAAGTCACCGTAGCACAAATAGGATGCAGTGAGTTAAACTATCCCGACCGGGTCATCACAGTATTTTCCAGACTATTTCAAACGCCGTTTCGATAGAAGAAAATATGCACGATCGCGTTTTTCAAAGCTAATCTAGATACAGGTATCATTGATGGCATGCAGATTGCAGATTATAGATAGATGTCCTACTAGTACTAACAACATCTAATTGGCCATAGATAAACTTTATTTCCAAGGTATAAGGCTGAAATATGATTAAACGATGGTATAAACGACAGTCAAGTGGTCGCGTGGGTCCGTTTCCTGTCTATACCAGCGCTATCAGACTGGGAATCTGTGGAGACGAACTACTAGATCGAGAGCTGAGGAACTAACAAGCAACTCCAAAAAAAATTTTGGTGCACAGTTTTATTGCGGACTGTACCTAGTCGCATTGTCATGTAAACTACGGGAGCATACCAAATTTCAGCTCAATCAGACACCGGGAAGTGGTTGAAATTTAACTTACAAGATTTGATGCGTACCTATAATTAGGGAATGCAAACCGGTTATTTTTTGTATGAAAATAACCGGTTATTAACCGGTTAACCGGTTATTTTCATACAAAAAATAACCGGTTTGCATTCCCTACCTATAATGACATAAACAAACAAATATACGGGGACGGGGCCAAGCTAAATAAAACTGTATAAAAAATGCAAAAGTTTTAGAAAGGCTCATAATTTATTAGGTCATAAATAGGTTGAACATCACTAGCCTACCGTCAGTCAGCCAGGTTTTGGGATTTATCAATACAATTCTATCAATATATTGCTCTAAATTATTTATTATTATAAGCTTAAGATAATTGTTACTGACGATTCGAAAGTGCTTGTTACTATGCCCACTTGAATAAAGACAATATTGGATTTGACATAAACTACTATTTATATTACGTGTCGTCTCTACGGACGTCCCTGTCTGAGGTCGTCGCTCGCGTTGCATAACAACCTGCGTGCATAACGATTTATATACGGGCTGGACCCGGGACACTAGCGAACGCCTGCGGTTTTACTTGCATGATTAACGGACGAAGCCTAATCGGTCTGCCGAAGCTGGATGTGATATTTCTTTCATTAAGAGTCGCCAGGACGCTCGCGTTCCCATACAAATGTAGTTCAGCTCTCATTTTAAAACGAGATGCTTTAGCAACGAAAATGAATGTTCGACCTAGATCTGTACTGCTAGAATGCCCATGCCAAATTTCATGGTTCTAAAGCATGTCGTTTTAAAATGAGAGCTGAACTACGTTTGTATGGGAACGCGAGTTCACGCGAGCGTCCTGGCAACTCTTAAATAAGGAGGTTTAGAGGTTATCATTTTTAAAGTACGTCAACTCTACAGACGCCCCTGTCCGAGGTCGTCGCTCGCGTTGCATAACAACCTGCATGCATAACAATTTATAATACGGGCTGGACCCGGGACACTAGGAAACGACTGCGATTTTACTTGCATGATTAACGGGCGAAGCCTAGTCGCTCTGCCGAAGCTGGATGTGATATTTCTTTCATTAAAGAGGTTAGGTTATAATTTTTAATGTGACATCTCTACGGACGTCCCTGTCCGAGGTCGTCGCTCGCGTTGCATAACAACCTGCGTGCATAACGATTTATAATACGGGCTGGACCCGGGGCACTAGGAAACGACTGCGGTTTTACTTGCATGATTAACGG
The DNA here is from genome assembly GCA_911728535.1 of Pammene fasciana. Taxonomy (NCBI): domain Eukaryota; kingdom Metazoa; phylum Arthropoda; class Insecta; order Lepidoptera; family Tortricidae; genus Pammene; species Pammene fasciana. The sequence continues at coordinate 11,351,804 of OU452294.1, read as the reverse complement.
GCGGAGCCTAGTCAGTCTGTCGAAGCTGGATGTGATATTTCTTTCATTAAGAGTCGCCAGGACGCTCGCGTTCCCATACAAACCTAGTTCAGCTCTCATTTTAAAACGAGATGCTTTAGAACCATGAAATTTGGCATGGGCATTTTAGTAGTACAGATCTAGGTCGAACATTCGTTTTCGTTGCTAAAAATTGTAATAAAAATAGTTATTTGTGCAACAAGAGAGGAAATTTGGTTTTTCTTGCGAGTGTTGATTTTGAGTCCCGAGGAAGCGAAAGATTCTATAATTGAATCACGAGCGAAGCGAGTGATTCTAAGTTTGAATCTTGAGCGTAGCGAGGGATCTCAAGAACACGAGATGTAAAAAAAACTTTCATTTCGTGTGACACATACAACTTTTCACCTCAGTAGTGAGAACATAATATTAAAGTTAAAAAAACACATTTATTTACATTCCTGAATTAAAGGCATCATCATTATGACGAAAAGCTTCTAGAAACAAAATTTCACTCCCTGGAGTGACGAAAGTTGCAACTTTCCTCACTCCCTGGAGTGATGAAAGTCGCACTTTCGTCACTCCAGGGAGTGAGGAAAGTAGGCTTGTTTGAACTGCTGAGGTGAAAAGAAAATTGTAATAGAAGAGTTTTTTACTTGTCATTGACACAATATTTTACGTGTGACCACCATACTATTTTTTTTGCTCTCTATTTTGGATAAATATTTATAAGTCAGTTAAAAATCGAACATTATGCCATTATGATGCTTAAAAACCCTTTTCCTGCAGAGATGATAGTTTTTTTGGTATTACAAAGCATTTGGTTTGGGCAATACAGTTTCATTGCAAAGACATCATTACAACACAGCAACTATTATCTAACAACAAATATTTTAACAAGATTATTGACCATTCTTGTTGTACCAGAGTTATTTACGGAAATCCGGCTCCGGTACTTTATTGCCGTCAATATTACCATCAATATTACCGGTCGTTTGCGGTAATATCTCGGGGTTAAACAAATACCAACGTTATATACTTAACTACTAGTAACTAGTGACGTGGCTACATTCGAAAACTGTTGATGTTTTTAAAACCCTATAGTAACAACCAGTTAACTGTCATGTCTTTTAACTTAGGTTTCCGAGCGGACCTCAGTTTCAATTGAGCGGTGGTGGGAGAACAGCCTTTACTAAATTTTATGTATGAAATATGCTCAATAGATAACTAAATTCTTAATAATACATAATTTTATGTATGAAATATGCTCAATAAATAACTAAATTCTTCATCATATTTAAAGGCTAAAATGTCACCATTCGGAATCATCCTCCTAAAGTAGTATTTTTAATTCAGTGAAGTAATCTGACAGCTCCTACCTACTAATTAAATACAAACAATGTGGTCCTTCCAGCCGGATAAGCATAGCACGTTCCAACTTCCAAGAATAAATATTTCCATCTAACGACTACTTTGTAGGAACATCCCTGTGATTAGTGCATTGGGAACGTATTCTCTAACACCTGTGTTGTAATTTAAATTAGGAATCAAATAAAGTGGTCCTTCCAGCCGGATAAGCATAGCACGTTCCAACTTCCAAGAATAAATATTTCCATCTAACGACTACTTTGTAGGAACATCCCTGTGATTAGTGCATTGGGAACGTATTCTCTAACACCTGTGTTGTAATTTAAATTAGGAATCAAATAAAGTGGTCCTTCCAGCCGGATAAGCATAGCACGTTCCAACTTCCAAGAATAAATATTTCCATCTAACGACTACTTTGTAGGAACATCCCTGTGATTAGTGCATTGGGAACGTATTTTCTAACACCTGTGTTGTAATTTAAATTAGGAGTCAAATAAAGTGATCCTTCCAGCCGGATAAGCATAGCACGTTCCAACTTCCAAGAATCAATATTTCCATCTAACGACTACTTTGTAGGAACATCCCTGTGATTAGTGCATTGGGAACGTATTCTCTAACACCTGTGTTGTAATTTAAATTAGGAATCAAATAAAGTGGTCCTTCCAGCCGGATAAGCATAGCACGTTCCAACTTCCAAGAATAAATATTTCCATCTAACGACTACTTTGTAGGAACATCCCTGTGATTAGTGCATTGGGAACGTATTTTCTAACACCTGTGTTGTAATTTAAATTAGGAGTCAAATAAAGTGATCCTTCCAGCCGGATAAGCATAGCACGTTCCAACTTCCAAGAATCAATATTTCCATCTAACGACTACTTTGTAGGAACATCCCTGTGATTAGTGCATTGGGAACGTATTCTCTAACACCTGTGTTGTAATTTAAATTAGGAATCAAATAAAGTGGTCCTTCCAGCCGGATAAGCATAGCACGTCCCAACTTCCAAGAATCAATATTTCCATCTAACGACTACTTTGTAGGAACATCCCTGTGATTAGTGCATTGGGAACGTATTCTCTAATACCTATGTTGTAATTTAAATTAGGAATCAAATAAAGTGGTCCTTCCAGCCGGATAAGCATAGCACGTTCCAACTTCCAAGAATCAATATTTCCATCTAACGAGTACTCTGTAGGAACATCCCTGTGATTAGTGCATTGGGAACGTATTCTCTAATACCTGTGTTCTAATTTAAATTAGGAATCAAATAAAGTGGTCCTTCCAGCCGGATAAGCATAGCACGTTCCAACTTCCAGAATCAATATTTCCATCTAACAACTACTCTGTAGGAACATCCCTGTGATTAGTGCATTGGGAACGTATTCTCTAATACCTGTGTTGTAATTTAAATTAGGAATCAAATAAAGTGGTCCTTCCAGCCGGATAAGCATAGCACGTTCCAACTTCCAGAATCAATATTTCCATCTAACGACTACTTTGTAGGAACATCCCTGTGATTAGTGCATTGGGAACGTATTCTCTAATACCTGTGTTCTAATTTAAATTAGGAATCAAATAAAGTGGTCCTTCCAGCCGGATAAGCATAGCACGTTCCAACTTCCAAGAATCAATATTTCCATCTAACGAGTACTCTGTAGGAACATCCCTGTGATTAGTGCATTGGGAACGTATTCTCTAATACCTGTGTTGTAATTTAAATTAGGAATCAAATAAAGTGGTCCTTCCAGCCGGATAAGCATAGCACGTTCCAACTTCCAAGAATCAATATTTCCATCTAACGAGTACTTTGTAGGCACATCCCTAGTGATTAGTGCCTAGTGATGCGTTACTATAATGGCGGCTCAAATTATACCTCCGTAGGGTTATTAAGTTATTATAAGAAATCTAGGCTTGGAAATCTGTTCAATATTATTGGGGATAAACTTAAGCAGTACTTTAGCAAACCTAATACTAATTGTATTTTATATAATAATAAACGTATTTTACTGTTTTATATTTTTGGCATTTTAATAGTAGTTTTTGTAACTGTTACGTAACAGGGGTCCTTAAAACAAGAGTGTGGTTTTATGAAACGAACGAAGTAAGTTTCATAATAAGATCACACGAGTGTTTTAAGGCCTAATTACGTACAGTTGCATACACTGCTTTATCTACATACATATTATAAACCCTAAATGACGCGTTCTAAAACTGTTAAAATGGCTGCCATTTCATAGATTGCACCGCCATGGCCAACTTGATTGTGTCGGAGGGGCGCGTACCGGCGGTCGGAGGAGCGCGCCGTCGGTCGGGGAGCAGGCCGGATTTTCATAATGATATCGAATTTTTGCTTATTATTTGATAATAATAACATCGTTACAGATAAGACATTTGTTCTAACTTCTAACAAAACAGTCTCTTTTTATGGTGGTCATAACGAGCGGTTTTTGAACGCATCATGGAGGGTTTATGATATGGCTGTAGATAAATTAATATACACCTTAAAGCGATAGAAATTAAATACATATACATAATCAAGAAGACGAAGACGCTGGATTTGCATCCAGCGTCTTCGTCTTCCTCGCTTCCGACAGATACTTATGGAGGTCCAAAGGGGAGGCCTAATGTTCAGGAGTGAACGTCTTATCTTATGGCCGAGATGATGATGATGACATAATCAAGGACATTGCTTATGTGTTACCTTGTATAGAGATTTATATTTGAAATGGTCCGTTTTTATTGACCCAGAATACAGTCTAAAACCTAATCTTTTAACGATTTTTTTATGAAATATAATTATTTTTATAGATGGAAAGTTATAGCCACGTAACTTAAGCAATAGGATTTGCAAAAACCATACGATTACTTTAATTTCCTATATAATATAACTTGTCGCTATTCTATACAAACCGCACAATTCCATTCACAAAACTTTCCTAAAACCGCAAATCATAACAGTATCTACAATACGTAGAAACATTCTACTATAGGCACTTATAACGTTACTAACATAGATTTAAATAATTAATCAGATTACGCACTGCTAACAACAAACTGTGATTCCATTTGTGCCCTGCCCACGTAGTTACACGCTACACACACATACGCACAGCAATTTTGTGCCCATCCGACGCCAGTCGTATCCAAACGTCACTGCAGTAAAGAGCGGACAAATAATAATTAAAATATGCCGGCGTACGTCCTCAAATGCTGCACAAATGCCACCGGTCGTAAGAGAAAACCGGATGGAGTCACCTTTCATCGATAAATAAACATTTTAATGCGTAATCATATTAAAAATCTGTAAATTCGTAAACTATTAACTTCACGACAGCAGTGTTGCCAGGTGGTAGAGCAGGGAAACTTCCCGAACGTAAAGGGGTCTACAATAGCCACGATATGTTGTCAACACGATGTTGACGTCCCGCTCCCAACTTGATGTTTTATTTCACGCACGTTTTCAACTAATATTAACACATTGCCTAAGAGCATAGATAAATGAGTAGATAGATTGCTAACTCCATACATAGCAAAACTACTAATTAAATAATAAGTCGTATGGGAGGTATGGTTTAACTCATTTATACTAAGTTTTAAGCACACTTAAATCGTAATACGTATTAAGCTATTTAAGCTGTAATCTTTTGAATAATAACTTTTAGCAAAGCTCGCTTAAAACTTATTACATATACGCATTTAGCCATGTATGGAAAGAACACTCTATAGGTACTTAAGGGTCACCACACACCTAGCGGAATTCCTCGCGAAATTAGCGGAAGTAGCGGAAATTTGTCTATGGTAGCGGAAATTTGTCTGTGGTAGCAGATTTTTTGTATGGAAGCCATAGACAAATTTCCGCTACCATAGACAAATTTCCGCTACTTCCGCTAATTCCGCGAGGAAGTCACCCTTATTCTCTTTGCTAAGAGCTAATAACTTTTATGTCATTGTAATCAAATTATATTCATTAGTACCAATTTTTTTTCCATTAAAAATTATAAATAAGCATTAAAAATTATATTTGTATATATCTTTGTTCGCGATAATCTCGCGTTTGGCTGAACCGATTTTGATGCGGTTTTCAGAAAAGTATTTGTTATACTCTGGAGAAGGTTTTAGTATAGAAGTCGTCCATGTTACGTAAGACCATTTTTGCGCACAACTTATATCTGTTTGTTACCCTCCTCTGCTAGAACCTAGAAGTAACGCGGGGAGGTAATAGGAACTATGACAAGGACCAACGATAATAGCACCTCTTTGCCGGACCTACTGAAAGTGTAAAAACACCATCCCGTTTTATCTTGGTATTACTATGACCATGCCCCGTCTATACCATCCTATGTCTATGGGCCATATGCACTCAACGGTAGTCGTATACTTTTAATAAGTTGTAACTTTAGATTAAAAAAAAATCATTTATCCGCCTCTTCAGAAATATATTTCATCAGATTTATTAAGGCAGGTGCATGTTAATTATATTTAAGAACATAAATTATAATCTGTTTTATTTTTCCTTTCAAAAATATGTTACACTTAATCGGGAAAATTTGTATTACCGGCAACACTGGTCTCTACGCACACATTCAACACGGGCGCCATTATTGGATCACAGTTGGCTGTACGGAGATGCCTAGTCCTTATCCTTTATTAGTCCAAGGTTACTAACATAGCTTCTGTACAAATACTATAGTACGTACGAGTGAAAGGGCGTAAGTGTCAATAACTAGATATAAGGCCTGTTACACACTGCGAATTTGCTCAAATAGTTCGTGGCAAAAGCTTGGACAAAATCTTAGGAAGATGACATTTGGCGTACACGAAGTAAAAGTGACCATAAGGCCTCCGTTGTCCAGCCCTCAAATTATCACCTTTTTCTGCATTCACAACACTTACAATTTATAAGCGTTACAAGGATCTCGATCTCGATCAGAGAAATTTCTGTTGCAGACATTTTATTTCTGCTTAGTACAAAAATTAATTTAGCTGTCAATTATTCTCAATTCTCTCATCTGTCAAACTATTTAAGTTCGTTAGTTAGCAGTAGCAGGAAAAAACTATTTTCCTTCTATTTCTGGTAATAGTAGGTACACTGAAAAGATTAATCAGTTAATCTTACTGAATAATCAGTAAGATTAACTGACTAACTCAAACTTTACCGTCAGTTGGCTCCACTGATTATTTTTCTCAATGTACCGTCGACGTAAAAGAGTCAAAAGAGATGTTTACACTTTTGTACCTTATTTCAAAGGCGTGAGGTGAAAAGTGTAAATATATATATTTGACGTCGACTGTACATACTAGCGATATATTTAAAAAGACAGAACAATCTCTGTCTATACTCCAAATGAGAAACTCCCCAGCTAAACTAACAAAACCCGTGTGTAACCGGCCGAAGCGTGGGTGTTTTATACATTTACAATCGAGACACGCACACGCTGTCAATAACTTTATAGTTTTGTTTACCTGCTTTTATGGGGTTTGACTTGACCTTAGCGCCTTATAGATTCAGTGCGAATCATTATTTTGAGTGTGCTGCTGCGTGGCCCCGGCTTTAGAATAATGCCACCCCGTCTCTTCCTGAGGGTATCGTAAGAGGCGACTAAGGGATAAGGGATAAGGAAATCTCTGATCCCTACTGCTCGTGAGAACGCTGTGGTGATTTATTTAATTAATAGTCATCCGCATGGCGGCGATGCGGTTCGCCACCCATCACGTCTCGTTCTTCATGGGGGCGAGAAGTGGTTCACGGAGAGCCGTTTTACTGCATTGATCGTAGCAAATGGAAATCCTTGATCTCTGCCTACCCCTTTTGGGATATAGGCGTGATTGTATGTATGTTGTATGTATGTGAATCATTGAAATCGCCAAATATGGTTGCCAATGTTTAAACTTGGATTTCTATGAAATAAGTTCTGTATCTTTATGTAGAAGTCAGCGTGTTATATAGATACTATTATAAAATAGTAGTCGACCTGAAACTGAGAACTCGCGATTGACTTTCAAACGATTGGCCCAATATACCAAGACCCTTCTAGCTCCATAACCCCTTGATCGATCCTGCTCATATACGAACTCTCAAACTATATATATATCTGCTATAACCCCAACAACTTTCTGTACGATGGTGACATAATGAATAGCTTTTCAATCGAGACTACCACGCAAAAAAAACCTTTATTTCAACACGGGAACGGGACAACAAACTAGGGAATGCAAACCGGTTATTTCTTGTATGAAAATAACCGGTTAACCGGTTAATAACCGGTTATTTTCATACAAAAAATAACCGGTTTGCATTCCCTACAACAAACTTTTTGTAATCGCAAGAAGTTCATTTGTGGAAATTACAAGGTTTTATTAAATATAACTACCAACGTGTTGTTAAATATAGCTAGCACCTGTAATGACAAAAAAAATAGTTGTCACGCCGTTTACAAACATTTGTACTTTGTAGTTATAAGAAAAAAAATCCGTGATGAAGTTTGCAAAGTAGAAATACCTAGTACATTAACATTACGCACCTAGGGCGGTAAAATAAAGAACGGCTCAGGTCGCGGGTATTTGTTACCTTGCCTTCTTTATTACCGCCCGTGGTGCGTACACAATTTTACGTCTTCTCTTGGGTGTGAAGTGAGATTTGCGGCGGCGCCCTTGGGCGGAAAATCTCACTTACCGCCCAGAGCGACGTTAAATATCTTTTTTCCGTTCTCTGTTTGTATGGTCACTTTAAAAAGACAACTTTGGTAAATTCACTTAGGTATATTTATAAGAAAGTCAATCAACTTGTCCCACCTTTCCGCCCTACTAGTTCCAATCCGTATCTAATTAATTACTAATTATAGTTAATTGAACCGAAATAACCACTCTTTTGAAACTAAAAACTACCAGTTATTGACCGTAATAACATTGTACTGATATTTCAAAGCTAGGTTTAATTTAGTGAGATTATGTACTAAACTAGCGACCCGCCCCGGCTTCGCACGGGTGCAATTATACATATAAACCTTCCTCTTGAATCACTCTATCTATTAAAAAAAAACCGCATCCAAATCCGTTGCGTAGTTTTAAAGATCTAAGCATACATAGGGACAGACAGCAGTAAGCGACTTTGTTTTATACTATGTAGTGATAAAAAACGAAAAAAAATTATGTCTCCATTTACACAACACTTAATCGTAAGAAGTTTTTATTACAAAACTGGACGTCATAATTAACGTTTTCAACCGACTTCAAGATTTCGAGGAGAAGGTTCTCAATTCGTCGGGATCTTTGCTTTTTTTTGCATTTTTTTAATGTATAGATAGATAGATAGATAGATAGTTTATTAATCAAAAAGTATACATGAAGTTATACAAAGCCCTGCAAAACTGTTTCCACAGTTTGTCTGCAGGTGAGATAGTTAATTACATATTTAATTAGGTACTTAGTTATTCTACTTGCTATGCTACGTATTTATTGCTTGTACAGTCAGCATCAGACACATCGCATCAGCCAGAGTAGCCAAATAGTTCGTCACCCCATACAAAATATATGGTGTGATGTGACGAACCACTCAATCACTCCGGCCGCTAGGTACAATATATTTGGCGCCGACTGTACATACTTAAGCGACATCCTGTTTGTGATACATGTGTCATTCAAGTGTATGTAATAGGTATTTCTTTAGCTGTTTTTGATGTTCACCGATTATTCGAAGACGGCTGAACCGATCTGGAAAATTCTTTTTTGTTTGAAAGAGGATACTTCACAGTTAGTCCCATTGTCACCAGCTCCAGATCTGATGATGGGATCCTGGAGAAATCGAGGGAAACCTTCAACTATTATAGTGATTATAATATTGTCTATAGTTGCGGCGATAGTTATTCATGAAATAAAACAACTATGAACCCGTCAACCCGTGACCACGAACGCTGTAAAGTGTTCGAAACGTCGGGATGTAATTTAAATTCAGTATACGCGATATAATCCGTTCAAAGTTGTTTTATTTTATTATAGTGATTAGTAATGTGTAGTGATTTCAGTATTTTTACAGCAACTCGGCCACTTCCTCTTGGAATAGCTGATCCTAAGTGAAGTCGTTTGTTTTCTTGTTTAAAGTTATTGTTATTAATAAATTATTACATTACAAGGAAAGAAATAGCAGGTACGTTCCAAAACAGAGATAGCTTTTAATCTTAAAATGTAGCTACTCTCTTGTACCTAAATAAAACTCCGAACACCGTTGTTAGGTCTATAGATATATGAAGGGTACACGGAGAGAACATGTCTAGTCACTTTGACAATATTTTGAGTTATAGCGGTTTTAAAGTTTGGAACGATTCAATTAACCATACTATTTTCGTAACTAGATGGTTTTTATTTTATTAAATAAAAAGTGGATTTATGTCAAAAATTCCAGCTGTTACAGAAATTGTTGCTTTCATTGCAAGCTCTACATTTTGATACAAAAATCTCATTTTACAAAAAAAGGGACTGGACATGTTCTTTCCGTGTACCCTTCATATAACACTAATACGCAAGGCAATTAAGGTTATAATTCTAATCCCAATAACGTTTATTTTTATTTATTTATTTATTTATTTATTAGCCTGTAGTGTCCCACTGCTGGGCAAAGGCCTCTCTTTCTTCCACGTGTCTCTGTCTATGGCAATATCAGCCCAATCGCCACGAAAGACGTCAAGATCGTCCCGCCATCTCCGCCTAGGTTTGCCACGCCGCCGTTTCCTGTTGGATGCCCACTTAGTCGTTCTCTTGGCCCACAATACTTCTGGCATACGGCAAACGTGTCCCGCCCAGAATAACGTTTGCAATCGCATACAAATACAGCTGAAAACAACTATATTATAGAAATTATACAGTGTGTTTCTGTAACAGGAGCAATAAATTAAAACGTGGATTCTACTCCTCAAACCAGGAAACGTTTGTTCAGTGACTTTTAAAAGTAACGTATGGTTTGATTTTTAGGACACTTTAAAGTTTTTTCGAACACGCAATGTATTCCGAAATTGACTATGTCTGTAGGGTGACAAGTAATGTCAATTAGACGGATTTTAACGTTCATTGAAAATAGTATTTAGTTTGTATGAAAAAGAGACATATTTTTTTAAAGTTGTTGAACAAAAGTTTTGTAGTTTGAGGAGTAGAATCTATGTTTTAATTTATTGCTCCTATTACAGAAACACACTGTAGAATCAATCAAATCTCAACGAGCGCCCATAAGGTTCTAACATAGTACAATTTTAATGGTAGTTAGAACCTTTGTCTAGTAAACTAAGTGATGATTAAGTGATTCTGGTGCCCCAGTGCTACAGTTTGAGAACCGGTTGTTTGGTAACTGTCTGCGCGTAATAAAAATGTAGCGATGACTGACTGATCATAAATAATTTAAAACTGTACTTATATGTTAGTGGCGGAGACATAGAACTCGATTCACATCGGCTTGCCCAATTTTGAGACTATAGAGTTGTTTTACTACAGCTCGTACAGAAATGGTAAGGCAAATTAGCGCCGGCGTGCTTATGAATATTTTTGACGCGTTGCCAATGCATACAAGGTGTAACAAAAATAGTTGTGACCCTTTTAAGGGCATAATAAAATTGGTATCGTATTTTAATTATAAAACAACTAAAAAATCTCCTTGGGGTCTTGTTATATTGGTCAACTCGTTTGCAAGTAAATTCGAAGCGGACTACTAGTAAAAAGAAACAAATAAAGTAACAATTTAATTAATTCCGATAGGCCAATTAAAACATAAATAACATCTTAAATCAACACAATTGGGCGTTTTTACAAAACGATGTTGATTTTCGTGTTTTTGAAATTTTAAGAATTTTTTGGATATTCCTCCTTAGAATCGAGAGTACTATTCATTCTGCTAGGAAATGAAAAGTGTCCCAAAATTTTCATACAATTTTTATTTTCCATTACGCTACTTTCATATAAGTGCCCATAGAAAAGTAGCGTAAGAGGAACAGGACACTTTTAATTTCATAGTGGAGTTGATAGTACTCACGATTCTGAGTAGGAATATGCAAAAAATTCTTAAAATTTCAAAAATATGAAAATTAACAAGTTTTTGTGAAAAAGCCCAATTATAACAGCACATCCTACCCCACTACCGGATAAAGCCAAATTCACACAGATCTGGCTGGTCCGGGCCGGACGTTCCGAACGGTACTCCGGAATCCGGGTCAGGCCGGTTCACAGCGCTTGAAGAGAGCGGGCGAGAACGATTAGATTGGTATTATTCTTATCGAACGAGCGGAGCGTAAGCGAGCGAGGAGAGAGACAAACAACTACTGGCTACTGGGACGTCTCGGCATTTTGATGACTTTTTGACTTGGAGAGTTTGTTCGACGATAACTTGAGTAAAGTTTTCTTGATCTTTATGAAACTTGTCGAGGTTGTAGAAGAGAAGAGATACATATAATTTGAGAGTTCGAATTCGACGGGAGTGGCCATTGACAGGCGTTCCCCTCTGCCGAAAATATATGACCAGTGGTCTGTCATTGTTGACTGTTTCTACACAACTATGAGGAAACGCTGCACATCCCTGGCGCGCAGGGTGCGGGCTAGCTCTAATGGCATTCTGAGGGCATTTGCGGAGAGGTTTGATTGTCAGTATCTGAATCACTGTCATCTGATTCATGTACTGACAGTCAAACCTTATTGAGTGCTGTACAGAATAATAATAATAAGTTTCATATTATTTTATTTTGTATGTACATATTAGATTATTATAATGCTTACTAACGTTAGGCTAAGTAACTGTAACTAACCTTAACTATGATCCTAGTTGGTCGAAATAAATGTTTTGAATTGAATTGAATTGAATTGTATGGACTGACGTTTATCTGACGTGGCTATTTTGACGTTTCGCATACATTTGACGTTCCCCTCCCCCGCAATAATCGGCAGACTTTTTTTGTATAGAAAATGACAGACGTGGCTACAAGCTCCGGTTGGTTGAATAGTCAAAGGATTCACCAGCGCTCTTGAAGCAATGAAAATACGGTCAAGTTAGCGGTATATGATGTCACGTCCGTTCGCCAGCCGATTATATTAAAACTGAACTTGGTATTTACATACGTAAATATTGTTAGTAAGATATAGGTTTATGTAGCTTTGTTATGGCGTAATTTATTAGAGAAAAAGCTATTAAAATTTTGATGTATATCGTATTTTAATTTAAGCAAATATTGAAAACTTAAACGGCCCAGACACTTTCAATGTATATGAAGGATGAAAAGGACGAGTAAAGAAATAATGTTATTATTAGTGCCGTGGGGTGCCCGGCCTTAGAATTGTCCCCCACCATTTCGTCCCGTGGTTGCAGTAGGAGTCTGCTAAGGGAATATGCCGGGAGATGGGCAGTAGCATCTTCCGAAAGCCTAAACAACAATAAACAAAACAAAACTGCGCGCGCCAACCCGCCTGTCAAGCGTGGCGCGTATGGCAACCCCCCCCCCCCCCCCCCTTTTAAATGTAAGGATGACAATCTCTCTGTTACAAAAGTGTCCACCAAAAGGCGTGGAATTGGTGGCGCCACTTTAGCTTTAGCTATTAGTCCGGGTTCATACACGAAAGCAATACTAGCGCTACGATGGCGCTACGTGGAGAGATTTAGAAGTTTTAGTTGCTGTTTCCCGCCGCTGGACACTTTTTAGACGGTTCTCATATAAGAGATTGTCATCCTTACATTCTACTATCCATAAGTAGACGTCTTATGGCTGAGATGATTACTGACAGTGTGTCTATAATAGAAGACGGTAAAAGACATCAACGCTTCTACCATACTTATGGTATGGTCTCTATACTCGACGCAACTTAGACGCAATAATGGTCGGCGATTTCGATACGTTGCCGTCTAGGTTGGTGCAACGAAATCAACCGATGGATCAAAAACCGCAATGTATTTAAAATCCCGAGATTAGTCGCGAGGTCAGTAGAGAGCCTGTAGGCATGTTTTTTTAAACTTGCATCAAATCATTTCTAAACAAACTTTGACTCACTTTAATTCTGTAGTTCTGTCCAGTCTAGCTAATAACTTAATTTAAAGTCTACAACCAATGGTTAATAACCATAGTACAAATTATCCATTATACCTTGAACTCACACACACACATCGAGGCCGCATTCGAACTAGCTATTAACCAAATACCGATTCGATTTGCTCCGAATCAAATTCGACTTGTTAAAAATGATGCAATTCCTTACGTTTCTACTTCGCGTGATTTCGACTAATCTCAAAAAACCATAATATTTATACACTAGAGCACCGTAACTGTGTATCTTATTGCTACAGTTTACGATATAAAATCGAATATCTTTTATTTATCTAGCTTACAATAACTTTGTTATTCAAATGCAGTCGCAAAAATCATACGTAATCCTTATTTACAAAGCAAGAGAGTTTATTTTAGGAATATTTAGAGTTATGAAGCTGCATAATTATGGCTTGTGTTATGAAACGGTCGAAATGGCCGCGGTTCGAAGAATGTTATAATCTGCTGTTAAATCAATTAGTTTGGTTGTTGGTGCGTGAATTAAATGAAACTTACGTGGTCCATACAATGTAGTGGTTACTGATATTGTAACACTTGTAAATGTTATCTATAAGTACCTCGTTTTTTTTAAATAACGGTTAATTTCGCCAATGTATCTATATTTTTTTCAACCATATCAAGGAAAAATTTAAACGTGACTATTTTTGTCCATTATTAGTGATACGCTTAAGCCAATAATGGGGCCCACCTACTATCAGTCGGCCTGACGATATCGGCCTGTGAATTGTTCGGAGCTGTCAAATTTTTATTCTAACTGACAGCACAGAATAATATAATAGTATTTCATACAGAAATTCATCTTCCATACAAAATCAGTGTTTGACATAACTTTGACAGATGAACGGTGACACATGACGTCAACATACAATTTTGCCTTTCGACTGTCTAGGGTTGATAAATACGCGATTAGTTTGATTGCTGGACCTGCCCTAATCTGCCTCAATCTTCCTAATCCATCAATAATTTTAACATTAAAATAGATAAATAGTAGATTTATTACCTAATTTATCCAATCTAATCGTTATTTTAGAAAAACACCACTACATAAATACTTTATCTTATCTATGGTCATACCGCAAACGAACGAAGGGGATTTTGACAACCCCGAAAACGTATCCGATACGTTCCAAAGCCGTAGCTGTCACATCGTGGAGATGGACCCCCCTGCTGTCAGGCCGATATCGTCAGGCGGACTGATAATCGGTGGGCTCCCTAAAAGCGGTATTAGACATTGCAACCGGCAGGGCCCAATCTGTCAGGTTGGAAGGTGTAATTAAAGGTAGGGCCTGTAGGGAGCTGAAGGAGGCGTAGGGAGAGGCAGGGTACACAACAGATTGGGCCCTGCAGGTTGCAATGTGTAATACCGCTTTAAGCTGCACACTTTGATTGCTTACATTACCTAGTAGATAGCAACTTCAGCTCAGGCGATTATCACACCGGCGCAAACGCATGCGACGACGCGACGGTGTGCAAGCGTGACAGCGCTATACACACGCAGAGCGGCAACGCGCATAAGACACCTCTGGATTGTCCATAGGCTACGGTAGCTTATCAAGCGGGCCATATGCCATGTGTTTGTTTGCCATGTGCGGTATTAAAAAAAATACTGGTGACCCGTTTAAGGGCACAATTCGTATCGTATTATGACTAAGAAAAAGTAGGAGAAAAATTTTTCGCGTAATAAAAAATTTTTTTCTATGAGTCTGGTGGTCTCAGCCGGCCGTCCATACTAAGGCAAAAATTCTTTTCTGCGCGAAAAATTTTTTTCTTACTTTTTCGTAATTAAAATACGATACCAATTATGCCCTTAAAAGGATCACCAGCATTTTTGTTACATCTTGTATATCTGAACATGCACTCTATCGGCTTGACAATAGAGGCGTCGTTCAGATATTTATGACACCTTGGCCTCTCCGATATATCTGATGGTGACTATACTCCTACTTTCCTGGCCACGCCTAGAGTTGCAAACTGCATTAACCATTTCCCTCGGACCCTAGACCGAGTACCGAGTGAAAGTCAGAGAAATGACCGGCGCGGGCGCACATAGACAAAGTATGACTTTCTACAAGGGCCGTTACGGGGTGTTACGAAATGCCGTGGTTGAGTTAATCATTATAAAGGGTGCGGATTAAGACATTTTGATGCACTTAGTGCAACATGATGGTTATTAAGAGTCGCCAGGACGCTCGCGTTCCCATACAAACGTAGTTTAGCTCTCATTTTAAAACGACATGCTTTAGAACCACGAAATTTGGCATGGGCATTCTAGTAGTACAGGGGGCCGATTTTTGACAGCCGGACGCTCGAATTCAAAAAATTCAGGCTCGAAAATAATCGCACACAAAAGTTTGTTGCCAATTTTTTCGTATGGAATTAATAGTTTAAATAATCATGATTGTAAATTTCTATCGCTGTTATTTTCGAACGAGCGGAGCGTAAGCGAAGATCGTTCTTACAAACAACTGTCACCTGGCTACTGGGACGTCTCGGCATTTGGATGGCTTTTTGATTTAGATAGTTTGTCCGACGATAACTTTAGTAACGATTTTCCGATCTTTATGAAATTTGTTGGGGTTGTAGCAGAGACCAACAAAATTTGCGAGTTCGTATATGAGCTGGATTGAGACGGGGGTTCTGAAATTAGAAGGCCTAAAAAGGTTTTGTAAGGGGGTCCTGTTACATTGGTCATCTTATTTGCTACTTTTACGAGCAAGTATGGTTGAGTTTGGTATCAAACGAAAGGTATTAATTAACACTCTCGTCAAATCCTTATTAACTGCTTACTGTTTCATAACAATTAGCAACATAAAATTGATTTCAAAAATATTTTCAATTATATTTTGATTTTGGTGTAAATATTTTGACAACTGACTTTTTTTTTAAATTTATTAGAGCTTTGGCTGCTAGGGCCATCAGCATACTGACATTAGTTAGAGAGAGTTACCATAGACGCATAAAGATGGTGACCGAAACCTATATAGGTGCCCACAGATGAGAACGACTTGTCAAAGCAACAGAGTGAGAGGCCTGTGAGAGGTGGATTAAAATTTAGATGAGACAAAAACTGTCAAATCTGAAGCGATTTCGTCGCGGTAAAATTTTGCGCATCAACCGCACAATTTAATATGGACGTTTAGTTTCACCGTGATGGTTAATAAAAAATACCCGATACCTATTTTTGGTATTTGTAGTAATTCTACTATTGCACATTTATGGCGAAACACAAGATTCGCGAGTTCACAGTTCGGGGCGAACTACTAGTTAAAACATAATTTCATCGTTTTATTCAGAGTTTCAAATGTCACTTTCGAGTGCTCGATTCTCAAAAATCACCCCCCAGATCTAGGTCGGACATTCATTTTCGTTGCAAAAAATTGTAATACAAAGAAAATACAGCCAGATACAGATTTACATACAAAACTTACTTTTGCTATATTTTCTTTGAATTACAATGTTGAGCAACGAAAATGAATTACCGACATAGATCTGTACTGCTAAAATGCCCATGCCAAATTTCGTGGTTCTAAAGCATGTCGTTTTAAAATGAGAGCTGAACTACGTTTGTATGGGGACGCGAGTTCACGCGAGCGTCCTGGCGACTCTTAAATTAACGTGATGACAAGATATATATTTCATAATCATAAGTATCATAATTTTATTAGTTATACAGCACTGAAGCTCAGGAAATATTTTAATAATTATTTTCCTACAGGTTTAAAATTAGTAACTAAATAATTCAATTATTTGTTTGTTTAGGTATATTCTTGCCAGCAAGATATTTTAATCTGATGAAAAATAGTAAACTGAGAGTTTAATAACTTCATTTTTAAGGTTCATTTTAATTTAAAAAAGTATGAATTAAATACAGTTTTTACAATACAAATGAAACAAGAACTTAAAATCCTTCCAGGTTTAAGAAGTCAAGATATCTTTCTTTAATGTATCATAACCATTTATTAACGAAACATACCGCTACCAATATCAATACGAAAATACCGTAACGATATCAACAAAAACTGTTATTACGTCCAGCAGCCGTACGATGGGCGAAGTTATCCACGTGATAAACTAATGTTTCATTTTATCACCGCACGATTAACAGAGGCAGAAATTACATATCACACTGTAAGTGCGACCATCATATCGGTAAAGAGCGCCGAAACTTGTTTGGTGATGGTAGCCAGTGTAACCACATGGAACGGATTGATATTGTACAGTCGGCCAAAAATGTGGTCTACCACCCTACGGTTGAGGTTCGTTTGAACGTCATGAGACTCATGACTCATGAGACAACAAGGTCGCGCATGTCTTAAACTCCGTTAGAAAAGTCAACCTTAGCGATCGTTAGATCTCGCAGAAACTTTTGTCAAAACTGGTAGACCACTTTCTTGGTCGACTGTACGATAGGGGTAGGAGTAGCACCTCCAGAAAAGAAAATGTTTATTAGGTACAAAGAGAACTCAGTTCTCTTTGCACCGAATTCTTCTCGTCTCTTAAAGAGAAGCATTAATAGAACATACAATAAAAACAATAATTTTAAACAAAAAAAGAACCGACTTCACTTAGGATCCGCTTTTCCGAGTGGAAATACCCGAGTTGCTGTAAAAAATACTGAAATTACTATTATTATATATTATTTTTATTTATTTATTTAACATAAAAAGATACAACTTTAACTAATATGGAGTCCCACAAAACAGTTTTCACGGTTAATTAGGTGTGCAATAGTTGAAGAGTTCCCTCCATTTCTCTAGGATCCCATCATCAGATCCGGACCTGCGAAGTATACTCTTTCAAACAAAGAAATAATTTTACAAACCGGTCCAGCCGTCTTCGAATAATCGGTGAACATACATAAAAAAAACACAAATAAATCGGTTGAGAAGATAATTTACACCAAAATGGTTAATGGTTGGCTTAAGTAATCGTTTAGCAATTAATATTTATTTTTTGGCTCAAAATCGCTCGTTTTTACCAACCGACTGGACTGTCCTTGTAAGGCGATTATCACACTGACGACGGATCCGCATGCGGCGCCGGTGCGCGAGAGAGATAGCGCTCTGCATGTGTACCTATAGTGCTGTCTCGCTCGCACACCGGCGCCGCATGCGGATCCGTCGTCAGTGTGATAACCGCCTAAGACGGCGCTAACCGTAAAGTTGCGCGTGCGACTAACTGTTAAGCGCGGAAGCAAGTCACCCACCACTTGACCTGCGTGACCCCTGTCATACTTAATCGAACATATATAATTTTTGAAATAATCGAGCGAGCGGAGCGTAAGCGAAGCGAATCCTTACAAACAACCCTACTGGGACGTCTCGGCATTTCGATGGCTTTTTGATTTTGAGTGTTTGTTCGACGATAACTTTAGTAACGTTTATCTGATCTTTTTAAAATTTGTTGGGGTTGTAGCTGAGATACATACAATTTGAGAGTTCGTTGAGCTGGATCGATCAAGGGGTTATGGACTTAGAAGGCGATAATAGTACATTACGCACCTAGGGCGGTAAAATAAAGAACGGCTCAGATCGCGGGTATTTGTGGCCCGAACCGAAGGTAAGAGCCATAAACAAGTGACCTGGGGCCTTCTTTATTACCGCCCGTGGTGCGTACACGATTTTACGTCTTCTCCTGGGTGTGAAGTGCTGCGCCCAAGGGCAGCAAATCCAACTTCCGCCCAGAGTGACGTAAAAATCTTCATATGGATCTTGTTATATTAGTCAACTCGTTTGCAAGTAAATCGCGAGTTCTCAGTTCGGGGCGGACTACTAGGCCTTAGGTATCTTAAAACAAAACCAGGGCTCTTGTAACTAAGACGGTGACAATAAGTATTAAAGACAATTCGATTAATTTTTTGTCGGTGAATAGCGATCGTTTTTTCGACCGACTAATAGTGTCTAGACTATCAAGTTTAAGATTTGTCTTGGCTAGTTTTTATAAACCAACCAGTAAAAACAGGGACTACTCTATCTTAACGAAGATAAGTCGATTTGACAATAGTTATTTGTGCAACAAGAGAGGAAAGTTGGTTTTTCTTGCGAGTGTTGATTTTGAGTCCCGAGTAAGCGAAAGATTCTATAATTGAATCACGAGCGAAGCGAGTGATTCTAAGTTTGAATCTTGAGCGTAGCGAGGGATCTCAAGAACACGAGATGTAAAAAAACTTTCCTCTCGTGTGGCACATACAACTTTTCACCTCAGTCGTGAGAACATATTAAAGTTAAAAAAACACATTTATTTACATTCCTGAATGAAAGGCATCATCATTATGACGAAAAGCTTCTAGAAACAAAATTTCACTCCCTGGAGTGAGGAAAGTCGCAACTTTCGTCACTCCCTGGAGTGATGAAAGTCGCACTTACGTCACTCCAGGGAGTGAGGAAAGTAGGCTTGTTCGAACTACTGAGGTGAAAATATACATACTTATGATTTAGCCTCTACGTAAAAACTAGCCAAGTCAAATCTTAGTGTAAATTTTAGGATGTTGCATGTTCTTGTGACTGGATTTTTAGGATTTTCTACATCAAATTTGGCCCCACAACATGGCTTTTCGATGAAGGAAAACATTGTAAGGAAACCGGACCTAATCCCAAAAAGGCCTAGTTTCCCCTCTGGGTTGGAAGGTCAGATGGCAGTCGCCTTCGTAAAAACTAGTGCCCACACCAATTCATGGTCATTAGGTTGTCAAGCGGACGCCAAGCCGGTACAAACGCTAGGAGTAAGAAGTAGAACTTGGCCCCATAAATATAACAATTCTTTTGTGGGCGAAATTTGGCTATCATTTTTTAGGTATGTTTATGACGGCATATAATATTTAATATTGAATCTGGACTTATACGACGTAAGTTCCTCCCGCCAAGTGGTGCCTTTTTATGTAGAATGTCACATTTTTCTGAGAAACGCGCAGCGCGGGCGCAAGTCAAGTGCACGAGTTGACCCTGTGTGACCCCAGACATGGCGCTAATTACTCTACCGTGAACAATAACTAGGTAACTACACAGGGCGGATACTTATGAATACAACATGGCTCTGCACATAGCAAGCACATACCAGCAAATTACATGACAGGCCACACGTCGTGACCCTGCAGTCAATTGTTTAAATTAAATACTCTTGTACAGTCGCCATCAGATATATCGGAGCGGCCAAGGTGGTCACAAATATCTGAACAACGCCTCTATTGTCAAGGCGATAAAGTGCATGCTCAGATATTTTTGAGTACCTTGGCCGCTCCGATATATTTGATGGCGACTGTACTGACTTATTAATTCTGAAATTAGACACCTCGACATCGCTACCAGTGGTAGCGCGTCCATAGAACACGATTCCCGTCGGCTTGCCTAAGTTTCAGGCGCCTGAGCAGTTTTGTTAGAGCACATGAAGAAATTTTAAGGCAAATTCAGCACCGGCTTATCTAAAAAAGATTTTGGCCCACCGCGACTGGTCACTACTCAATACCTACCTAATACTTTGTAACACATTTTGATTGATTATCAGTATTAATATATTTTCTTTTATTTTTTCAGGTAAGTGAGAGCTACAACTTATACAACTACAAGTAAATACGAAAGGTAACAATCGAAGCTTAAAGCCTAACAAGTTCCTTTTTAGCCCTGATATAGTGTCGCTACAAATAGCTTAGATATAGCAACAATACGTGTACGTCATCAATAGTCAGGACAGTGTGTATTGGCATCGTGCAAGAGCGAGTGAGATATACTATTATGTACTTGTGCATTGTAGAAGTATGTCTAGTACCAAACTAACCAGTTTATTACAAGCGCACTATAAATGTCAGTACAGGTCATGTCAACAACTAATTTCACAACATTGTTTAATGGAATGCCACTGAATCCCTCATCCTTTTTCTGTCGCAAGTATTTTAATGTATTTAAAATTATTTGATCTGCCTCGGTGTGACATTTTTTGGGCATTTTGATTACAAAATCTATTATTATCCTGAAATATTTACGTTTATTTTTGATTTGTTTACATCGGTGACATTCAATGACAATGACGTCTGTTGTCAAAAAAAATCATTGCCATTAAAATAAATTAGTTCCATTGAAAATCCGCAACATGGCGAGGGCTAAAAAGGAACTTGTTAGGCTTTAAATAAGTGTAATAAAATAAGTCAAAGTCAAGTCAATATTGCCTTTATTCAAGTAGGCATAGCAACAAGCACTTTCTAATTGTCAATAACAATTTATCTTAAATAATTAAGAGCAAATTAATTGATACAATTGTAAAAAAAATATATACATGTTGTAGATGTCAAAAATAATAATAACAAAAATTCACAATAAGATCGTCAAAACTTTAAAAAAAATTGTATTAAAATACTAGTCACTAATCATTGTAGAACAAAATTTTATTTTATTTAAATATTATTTAACTACACTAAAATTCTCCAATATATCATCATCAAACCCACGGGATCATCATCTCAGTCGAACTCATAGACCATTTTAAGGTCTGTGGTCGAACTAAAAATATTGAATCAAATTGTTGTAATGATATAGTAAAGTCGAAAGAACCATAAGTCTCAATGAATACTTACGCATCTTTGAAATCAGACAAAAATCATTCGACATACATATGCTCAAAAGAATAAAGGCCTCTACAATCGACGCAATTTAGACACAAAACTCGCTCGTGATTGCGAGACATTGCCGTCTAGGTAGGTGCATTGAAATCAATCGATGGATCAAAAGCCGCAATGTATTAAAAATCGCAGGTGACTAGTCGCTGACGTTTGTAGAGGGTTTCTCTCTTCATGTCGGTCCCTCATTACTGAGGATCGTGACTACTTGGTTTAGCAGCTTTGGTAATATGTCTCCATCGGTCTCGATCTCTCGTAGCCCTCACTGCTTCATGGAGTTTGCCTGAGGTGGCTTTTTTAACTTGGTCAGACCACCTAGTTGGTGGGGGGCCTTTAGGTCTTTCGCCTTCCACTTTTCCGACCAAAATCACTTTTTCTAAGCTTTCATCATCTCGACGCATAACATGGCCAAAGTAAGAAAGCAACCGGTGTCGGCAGATGGTGGACAGACGTGTTACAATCTTGAGCTGTGAGAGAATTGACATATTTGTGCGCCGGGCCGTCCAGGGTATCCGAAGCATTCGCCTCCAGCACCACATTTCGAATGCATCAATTCTCTGTCTCTCTCTGGCGAGTATCGTCCACGTTTCCGCTCCGACGGTAGACGGTTTAAACAACGGTTAAACTTGTGTCGAATTTTACAAAGTATGGAAGTAACGAGTTATTATTCTATGACCATAAAATATTTACTAAGATCAAATTTGCTCATTTCTTTCATTAGTGCCGTGGGGTGCCCGGCCTTAGAATTGTCCCCCACCATCGTCCCGTGGTTGCAGTAGGAGTCTGCTAAGGGAATATACCGGGAGATAGGCAGCAGCATCTTCCGAAAGCCTAAACAACAACAAAAAAAACTGCGCGCGCCAACCCGCCTGCCAAGCGTGGCGCGTACGGCAAACTCCCCTTTAAAGGGGAGGCCTATGTTCAGCAGTGGACGTCTTATGGCTGAGATGATGATGATAAAATATTTACCTTATGCTATAGCCTAGCATTTAAACTACCCGGATACATCGCAAATACCCACATTAAACCTCCAAAGATAATAAACAATAGATTTCTCAACAACGCTGCATTAAATGCTAGAGATTAGGCATCCGTCTTCCGGTTGCACATATCCGCCATTAAAATGTTGAATTGTTGACCCTAATCTGACGATAGATGATAAAGGTCACGTTGAGGTAAAGTTGATTAGACGATGATTTTACAATACAATACATAGTTCTTATAGTAGTTTATGTAACTGTATACGTAATAGGGGTCCTTAAAACACGAGTGTGGTTTTATGAAACGAACGAAGTGAGTTTCATAATAAGATCACACGAGTGTTTTAAGGCCTAATTACGTACAGTTGCATACACTGTTTTATCTACACACATATTTATAAACCCGAAATGATGATTGAAGGACTGCCATTGCACGGATTGCACGCCATCGCCATGGCCAACTCGATTGTGCCGGCGGTCGGGAGGCGCGCGCCGGCGGGCGGGGCCCACCCGGATTTTCATAATGATATCGAATTTTTGCGTATTATTTGATAATAATAACATCGTTACGGATAATATAACATTTTGTTCTAACTACTAACTAAACAATCTATTTTTATGGAGGTTATAACGTGCGGTTTTTGAACGTATCATGGAGGGTTTATGATATGGGTGTAGATAAAAATAATTATTTAAATCCTCAAACAACAACATAATATACTTACCTACAGAGAAAGAAAATGCGAGTAGTAATTGAACAACACGCAGTTTTATCGCTGATAGAGAGCGATCTTTTTACAACCTTTGGGTGCTGGTAATACCAGTAGTCCGCCTCGAACTGAGAACTCGCGATTTCCTTGCAAACTAGATGACCAATATGTCAAGACCCTTCGGAGGATTTTTTTTCTCCTTCTAGCTCCATAACCACTTGATCGATCCTGCTCATATACGAACTTACAAATTGTATGTACCTATCTCTGCTACAGCCCCAAGAAATTTCATAAAGATCAGAAAAACGTTACTAAAGTTATCGTCAGACAAAATATCGAAATCAAAAAGCCATCCAAATGCCGAGACGTCCCAGTAGCCAGGTGACAGTTCGGTCTGGAGTTGTTTGTAAGAACTCACTTCGCTTACGCTCTGCGAGTTCGATTATTTAAATCCTCTATCAACAATAACATAATCGAACGAGCGGAGCGTAAGCGAAGATCGTTCTTACAAACAACAACTGTCACCTGGCTACTGGGACGTCTCGGCATTTGGATGGCTTTTTGATTTAAATAGTTTGTCCGACGATAACTTTAGTAACGATTTTCCAATCTTAATGAAATTTGTTGGGGTTGTAGCAGAGACCAACAAAATTTGCGAGTTCGTATATGAGCTGGATTGAGACGGGAGTTCTGAAATTAGAAGGCCTAAAAAGGTTTTGTAAAGGGGTCCTGTTACATTGGCCATCTTATTTGCTACTTTTACGAGCAAGTACGGTTGAGTTTGGTATCAAACGAAAGGTATTGATTAACACTCCCGTCAAATCCTTATTAACTGCTTACTGTTTCATAACAATTAGCAACATAAAATTGATTTCAAAAATATTTTCAATTATATTTTGATTTTGGTGTAAATATTTTGACAACTGATTTTTTTTAATTTATTAGAGCTTTGGCTGCTAGGGCCATCAGCATACTGACATTAACACATTAGCAGGGGGGTACAACTCAAAGTAAATCTGTCAAAAAATTTGAGTTTGACACGACGTATCCGATACGTTTGCATAAGTGCGAAAAAGAACTTGTCATGCGTTAAGAAGGGACAGCATGATTCGTGACGTTATGTGACATTTCAGTGGTCTCTCTGTATTATACTATTATTTACTCTGTGACATTAGTCAGAGAGAGTTACCATAGACGCATAATGATGGTGACCGAAACCACAGAGTAAATAATAGTATAACAGAGAGACCTCTGTAATGTCACGTAACGTCACGAATCATGTTGTCCCTTCTTAACGCATGACAAGTTCTTTTTCGCACTTATGCAAACGTAGCGGATACGTCGTGTCAAACTCAAATTTTTTGACAGATTTACTTTGAGTTGTACCCCCCTGCCGAAACCTATATAGGTGGTCCACAGATGAGAACGAAATGTCAAAGCAACAGAGTGAGAGGCATGTAAGATGTCGATTTAAATTTAGATGAGACAAAAACTGTCAAATCTGAAGCGATTTCGTCGCGGTTAAATTTTGCGCATCAACCGCACAATTTAATATGGACGTTTAGTTTCACCGTGATGGTTAGTTGAGAAAAAATACCCGATACCTATTTTTGGTATTTGTAGTAATTCTACTATTGCACATTTATGGCAAAACACAAGATTCGCGAGTTCACAGTTCGGGGCGAACTACTAGTATACTTACAGAGAAAGAAAATGAGAGTAGTAATTTGAACACACAGTTTTATCGCTAATAGAGAGCGATCTCTTTACAACCTGCGGGTACTGGAAATATAAGTAGTAAAATTAAAACTAGGTGGTCGATTTTAAACGACCTACCTAAGTAGGTACTCTAGCCCGAATCTTGGAACCCGTCATCGAGACATCCGTTACTTTATCGATACTGGCTTGTCTAATTTCCAAAAAACTTGGCTGGCCTATGAATATTTTTGACATGCCACGACAAGCTAAGCTGTAGCTGTTTTCACCGTCCTTAGCCACAATCATAATTAGAGCAAACTGCACTTCTATAAAAATTGCCGAAATCGTCGAATTTTTAACACCAAATACGTCATTTGAAACCTATAAACACCACACCATCATTCTCATTCAAAATGTACCGTTTTGTATGTCGTTCTACTGCCACAATATTATTAATTCAAATGAAAACCATCCTTGTTGCCACCTACCAAAAGCCTTTTCCCCTATCATTGACACAGTTAACCATACGTAAACCGTATTTCAACTGCATAAGGTCGATTATCCGTTAAGTGTTGCTAGGCTAGTATTGATCTATAAAGATGCGCGAGGTCACGGTACAATCGGGTGGTCACGGGCCATCGGCGCTTGCGCAACCGTTGTGTTCCCATCGAGTGAGTCCAACTAGTGTATAATTTATTTCAAATAGCATTGTGCGTGGGACAGGTGAAATTTTTACATTTCACGCAAACACTGTTACAAATTAATCATCTAGCAGTAAACAAAAAAAATGTGGGAATCACATCAATAATTTTTTTTAAACAACAATATACTAAGACTTTTTGAAACAATGTTTTCCTACTCTCAGTACATGTTAAATATAATTGCAAACAAAACAATTAAATCTTCAATCCACCCCACATGTGGAATGAAACGTCAATAGTGCTTGACAGTGACTGACTCGCGTAATCGAATTTAAAAGATCGCGTCACTCGCGTCAATTGTCAATTTTCGCACAATCCTATTTGAAAAATACTATAATTGTGACGCGATTTCCGCGATTGATTTGTCTGACACGTATGTCCTTAAACTACATGGAGCAGATCCCGACTGGGGAAATACCTCGACCTTACAGAAACCCATAGCCAAATAGCAGTAGACCCTACTCATAGTGCTGTGTTCCTGCTGGTGAGTAAGGTTGCCAAAGAGAACCCAGAGTGTTGACGACGGCGACGCACCCTCCTTTAGATCAAAGAGATCTGGATTTTTAGGCGTCCATAGGCTATGGTAGCTGCTCACCATCAGGCGGGTCGTGTTCTTGTATGCCGGCGTCGTAGTATAAAACCTGTAAAGACGTTCGACTCTTCTAAGACCAGTATATCGCAATAGCACTATTGTGTAACGGTTCGTGATTCTCTGACTTCCTAAATCGATGATGAATGACGAGCGATTTGCGAGTTTTGTCAATTAGATTACGTTTTATTGCTGTTATTTAAGTTATTTTACACGTGTAATAGAAACACAAATTTAGGCTACAAGTTCTATAGTCTAAAAACACGCAAAGTAACGCATTCTGTACACTTTGGGTATCTCCATACACTCTATCCCAATAATGTTAAACAAAAAAAGAACCGACTTCACTTAGGATCCGCTATTCCAAGAGGAAGTGGCCGGGTTGCTATAAATAATAGTGAAATCACTATAGGCGTGCCTATAATAGTTGAAGAGTTCCCTCGATTTCTCCAGGATCCCATCATCAGATTTGGACCTGGTGACAATGGTACCAACTTTCCGAATTTTCCAAATCGGCCTAGAATAATCGGTGAACATAAACATACATAAAAAAAAACAAAGATCGCGACGAATTGAGAACCTCCTCCTTCGAAATCTTGAAGTCGAATATCTCTGTCAAAGTGAGGGTGAGGTGGGATTTCCCACTATTTTATATTTATCATTAAAATCATGAATTTAATCGACAGAAAATCAATAAAAAACTCAAATTCATACGACCTGACTATATTTTATTATGTATCCAATTCAACATGCCACATGTAAAAATAAACTTTTATCTAGTTTTTTTAGTTTCGTCCCTACTCACCCCATTTTACGGTATTACATACATCGATTACAAAACATTAAATCAGAATCCCACAGCGGGCATTAAACCTATTCCAAAAGATGCGCAGACGCAAGTACAATCGCAGCCACGGTGTAGGAATAGCCAGTATGTTAACACTCTTTCATATTATTATAGTCTGGCTGGCCAAAAAGTGCAGTAACAGTGGAAGTAGGTAGGTAGTAAGCTTAACTCATCCCTTTTTCAGCGAGGGCAAGCGACGTATCCGATACGTTTGCATAAGTCCATACAGCGTAAATGTATCTAATTTGGCTTACTTTTTCTTCGCGACATATAGAAAAGATCCTTAGATCTTTGAAAAAATAAATGTATAGGCACACAGTGACGGCAGACAGTGACTCACTGTCCGTAAGACGACCTCCATAAAAAGCGATATGAAAGACGACCCGAGGGCAACACCAGTGGAGAAGGCTAGGGGTAGAGAAGACAGGTGTCACTGGCTGGACTTAGTATAGTATAGACAACTCACCGCTTATTTGTTCCACATCTACCCTCGAGAATTCAGCTCTATGTATGTTTTTTAGACTAGAGATAAATCAGTAAGCTTAGAGTTTTCACTCCTTACAACTGGGCCATTATGTATAAGTTGTCTATTCACTTTTTTTTTCAATTTGGTAAATTTTAGGTAATTTCGACTCAGGAGACTCTTTCGATTTTATTAGGACAAAAAATGTGTCCTAATTTTTTTCCATTCCGTTACCAATTTTCCATAGATTTCTTATGGCGGTAACGGATTTGAAGGAACAAAAACTGTATGAAAAGCTTGGGACAAATTTTGTGTCCTACTCAGATCAAAAAAGCTTGTGATTCTGAGTCGAAAAAATGTAAAACTGTCTTAATTAAAAAAAAGTTTAGGCTACGAAAAAATGGCCCGAACTGGTCTGGTCCAAGTAAGGGTACCGACGTGGTTAAGTTAATATACTGCGTAAAATTAATACATTATCCTGTAATTTAAGTCATTGTCTTAGAATTTTGAAATAGTATTGTCCGTTAGTCCGGCACGCCTCCCGTTAATTTGTTGTGAAACCTTTAATTGGGTAATGTCAGTAAATTGGACCGGCACCTTAAGACTATTTCATTGTCAGAATCTTTTGTTGGTTAGAGTAGTTCTGTTGGCTAGGGGTTATAATTTACATATTTAACACTTTCTGTCTATACTTACCTGGATTTTTGTACAGTCGCCATCAGATATATCGGAGCGGCCAAGATGGTTACAAATATCTGATGAGCGCCTCTTTTGTCAGGGCATTAAAGTGCATGTTCAGATATTTTAAGTACCCTAGCCGCTCCGATATATTTGATGGCAACTGTAATATTTGTCTTGGTTGAATGTGCTTTTAAGTGTCGCCAGGACGCTCGCGTGAACTCGCGTTCCCATAAAAACGTAGTTTAGCTCTCATTTTAAAACGACAGGCTTTAGAACCACGAAATTTGGCATGGGCATTCTAGCAGTACAGATCTATTTCGGTAATTCATTTTCGTTGCTAAAAATTGTAATAAAAAGAAAATATAGCAAAAATAAGTTTTGTATGTAAATCTGTATCTGGCTGTATTTTCTTTGTATTACAATTTTTAACAACGAAAACGAATTACCGACATAGATCTGTACTACTAGAATGCCCATGCCAAATTTCGTGGTTCTAAAGCATGTCGTTTTAAAATGAGAGCTAAACTACGTTTGTATGGAAACGCGAGCGTCCTGGCGACTCTTAATAGGGTATATTAGCCGAAAGTATTTATTATTGATAGTTTAAGGAGAATAAGTATTTCTTATAGGAGAACGGTTAAAAAATGTCCAGCTGTAAACGATAAATAATAGTTCCAAGTCTCTTCCAATGGCGCTAGTATAGCTAGAGCAACTTAGCAGTTATTGACGGAGTGAAGTGCGCTGCATATGCGCTACCATATACTACAGCTATTTTGGCGCCACCAATTTAACGTCTTTTGACAGATAATTTTGTAATATAGAAATGATCGTCCTTACCTTCTACCAGCTTCTACTATCCATAGTATTTATACTATTTATAAATGGCACTAGCATGTGTTCACTCACAACACTACACTGCACTCAAATAGTCGATGATCTTTTGAACCTATATATGTGGCGTATAAAAATCTCGATAGCGCCTTCTACCCGATAGTTCAGCGCCATCTTCTGGCATATTGGGTAAACATTACAAGATGGAACAGCGGCTGTTTTAAATCTCAACAACGAGTTCTCTCTCTTTTCAAATCTCGAGTAACTGTCAGCCCTACCAATAGTGTGAAATTCTTGTTTTTTATTTCCGAATTTTCTGACCTGGATGCTAGCCCTTTAAGCCAAATCACAGAAAAACACTAGTGACAGTGTATATCCTATGCTGGCGCC
Organism: Pammene fasciana; assembly: GCA_911728535.1. Taxonomy (NCBI): domain Eukaryota; kingdom Metazoa; phylum Arthropoda; class Insecta; order Lepidoptera; family Tortricidae; genus Pammene; species Pammene fasciana. Next base: position 11,321,881 of record OU452294.1, on the reverse strand, counting down.
ATCTGGCCAAACTGTTGACAGTTGCCCGCCCTATTTAGAGTCTGTCCGGAAAGAATAGTGGCGTAGAATGTATGAGCACCCATATAAACCACGAAACTTTTCTTTCCGGACAAACTCTAACAGAATATAATATACTTACATGACAGCTGACGCGTGTGACACGAATTTGACAGTCTGTCTAGCAACGTTAGTGGAGTGGAGCTACCCAAGTAAAGCAGGACGAACTTCACTGACTGGCTTAAATGACTAGTTTCACAGTTTGTAAACATAAACTATTTGTAAACATGGCAAAGTATAGTCATGTCATGTGATTGGCCTTTTCAACTTTATTTTATCGTCGTAATCACGACTTTTACCTACCTAAATAGGGGCCAATAACAGTACTATAAAGGCCAATCATTGAGTTAGCCCTACTCTACTTACTATCATTCAAATGCAATTATACATATATGTATACAGGGTGGAAAGATAAGTCGCGCCCTGGAGGGAAACTACCTTAAAACGTTGAGATAGCTCAATACACTGAAAGGAAACATTATTTTATTTTTCCTAAAAAGTAAAACTGCATTCACAATTTTTTTTCTAATTTTCCCTTTTTTCGATTCTAAAATTGTATGATTTATCTTTTTTCATTATTTATGGCTTCTCTTGTGCCGTAAATTAGGTTGGTATTAAGAAGTTTGTATTCTTGTTGGAAATAGGATCATTTGTCATGAATTGTCATAAAAATTGTTTTTGACATAAATTACAAAATGAGTAGTTTATTGTGAATTGTACATTTTCTCAAAAATTTGTAAATGCAGGTATGTCTCTTTTTAAAAATAAAAGAATGTTTCCTTTCAGTTAATTGAGCTATCTCAACGTTTTAAGGTAGTTGCCCTCCAGGGCCCGACTTATCTTTCCACCCTGTATATACCTGTTAACGAATAGCGTACTTGTAGTAGACTAGTAGCTACTGGGTTGAGTAGCAGTGCAGGTGACATTTCCTCTTTCATTTTGGGTATCTTTAGAGGGCTTTCACGGAGATGGCGCGATTGGCTTGAGCTTCAAATAGTTCTTAGGCCGTGCTGCTCTACTAAATAAGTTACTCTATGCTCGTACTTAACCATAAATAATGTCAAGTTTTAAAAGAGTGCATGGGTGCTGCCTTTAATGAAGGACCTGTAGTCAGGTACCGTCCCAATTTAACTAAACCGAGGGTGGGGGAGGGGGGACTCCCACCGCTTTCGACCCAGGTTGAGAGGTAGAGCACGAATTCTTCCATCTATCTCAAGACTTACTAACAAACCCTTCGGGACGCCTCGGCGTTTATTTGAATAGTTAATATCCATCTCCAAACTTGAACCCTCATCTAAAAAGAAAAAAAAGTTTTAAAAGAGTCCAAAGTATATATTCAAGTTCACCACGGCCGCTAGATGTTTTTGAGATACTACTCAAACACAATTTTATTATATCGCATAAGCCCTATTAAAACAATAATTAAAACAATACTCATCACACGGCACACTAATGAAAAACTTACCTTAAATCCAAAATGACCCAAGTTTCCTTAATTTTCTACATGATTCTAGCACTTACGCTTACAAAAACAAGAACCATAATTGCTAGATTAATGAGACATAGATCTCGGCTCTCAGAATCAGCAATTAAATACCGAATTATTAATGATTCCGCTAGATACCATCTTTACGCTTTTTAGATCTTTGTTTCCTATCAAACCCGAAGTTACACACATATTACTAGTAGTTCTGTGAACCGTAGACTTCGGAGCATTTCCCCACTTTCCCATCCCTCGAAACGTTTTTTTACAACAACCTCTAAGGAAGTGTGGGCTTGACCTTTTACCCGAAAATGATTGAAATCCTTTCATAAATAAAGCGACAGCAAACTTCCCCCCTTTTCGCCCTCATTTTCACCCCAATCAAAAAATGGCTCGACATTTTTTGGCAAATAAATCGAGGAACGTACATGCCAAGTTTCATGAAAATCGGATGAAAAATGTGACCTCTAGACCGACACTGACCAACCAACCAATACACACACATCAATCTGCCAAATCGTCGTACCAGTGAACGGAGACGTTCGTCGCCTCGCTACGCTCGGCTCCTCAGTCAATGAGACGTGTACCTTCCTAAGTATGTGTTACTTTTTTAAATAAATAAAATAAATACATAAATATTTGGGGACAATCTTACACAAATCAACCTAACTCCAAACTAAGCAAAGCTTGTACTATGGGTGCTAGGCGACGATATACCTACATACATTGTATAGATAAATATGTATAATACTTAGAAACATTTATAACTCAGGAACAAATATTCGTGATAAACACACAAATAAATGCCCTTTCCGAGATTTGAACCCGGGACATCCTGCTTCGTAGCCAGGATCACTACCGACTGGGCTAGTTCGTTTCGATTGAAGCTTTGATAACGATACAGACCTAACAGGTCAAATTTTCATCTGAGACTATAGAGAATAGAGACATAGACGACCACAGATACCGAAATTGTAAGAAGAACTGTCACCTGGACAGAGGGCGCAATAGGTGGAGTGGCAGTGCAGGTGACAGTTCTTCTTACAATTTCGGTATCTTTAGGCGGTTTTCGGACAGAGGGCGCAATCGACTTAAGCTTCAAAAAGTGCTTAGGCTGTGGTCGTCTATATCTCTATAGTCTCTGCTTTCATTAAGGGGCTCCGCACGTTTTTTACCGATTTTTGACCAGTTTTGAGTCGATATTCCTACATTTGCACTACAGATAGAATTAGAAGACAAACGGCTATCGGTTCTTTAATATTTTATCTTCATTCTGCAGAGCCAGATTTTGAAATATATGAGCACTTATTTTTTAATGATTTTTTTAAACATGGTCTAAAAAGACACGTTTTTCGATATTCGAATGCCGTGAAGACTCTTACATATACAAAATCTACATATTAGGGTTCGTTTTTGACGTCTCTAAAAACTGAAGAGAGATTTTAATTTTAAACTAATTAACACAAAAGTTATGACCAGAAAACTACTTTTTTGGCCTAAAATTGCTCGACTTTGATGTCAAATATCTCGATGACGATGAACATTGAGGTTAATATAGGATACTATATTGATTAAGGACGTTACTGATACTATGATAAGATATAAAACTTATTAGAAAACTAAGTGGTTCAGATCGAAGGTCATTGGCGCCAGGGAGCCCCTTAATTATCTTATTAATAGCTAGGGATACACGCACAGATGTGTCCGCCGGATTTTTCCGACGGATATGCCCGGCGGACAGATCCGTCCGTGTATGGCGCGAATTGGTCACGGATGTGTCCGCCAGGCGTCTGTCCGCTGTCTGTCCGTTGTCTAATTCGCGCCATACACGGCCGGATGTGTCTGCCGGGCATATCCGTCGGACAAATCTGGCGGACACATCTGTGCGTGTATCCCTAGCTATTGTCATAAAAAAACAACTTGAATTTTTCACGATTAACATAACACGTTTGAATCCCATAGCGAACCAGCGGGCCACAAAGCAAAATGACGCACGCGATAAGTCATAAAAACCTATCAAAACCATAAAAAATGCCAATTAGTACGGTAACATGATATTTACAGACAACAGTTAATAACATACTAGATATATATTTATCTGGTAGCAGTGTGTGTCCATTAAATTATTATTACAAGACATATTTATTTCTACATGTTGGCCGCTACTTTCGTGTGTAATATTTAACTTGTAATTTTAAGTGAATACAACACTTTTTTCTTGATACTTATTTAACTACATTTTTTCGTAGATTGATTATGTTTTTTTTTATTTCATACTATTATACAAAAAAATATATATTTCCAAAATTTTATTACACTACGTTAAGTACATTTATAGTAATCCCCACACTAGCCATGGTCTATATCCCGTGGGGAAATTAAAACAGGTTACAGAAAAAAGACAAAACGTTAACAGTTAGCCTGCAGTGGGTCGTTTTTGACCCCGGTATCTGAAAGCTTCATCCTAATTCTATTTTAATGAGTACCTTTTTTGATAGGGTCGAATTTGACCCTCCAGGCATATATGGGTTATTGGCAACAACTGTGATTGAAGCAGAAAAATATTATATAATCGAGAATATCTAAATATAAGTACATATTACCATTCGCCATTTGCATTATGTTGCCGAGCGGAATCTAGGCTCCATTGAGCCGTGGTACAAAATCGATAACATAATAATTTACAGATAGGTACCGTTATATATTTTTTGCTACCGTTTTTCCATATGCATATCTCACTACAACCATTTATTAGAACCATTATGCAAACGCACAACACAAAATAACGGCTTTCCTCAATAAACAAGTCCAATTAACATTGCTGGGTATCGAACCCGGGCCCTGGGGCAGAGTAACGGTACTCCTCTTCCTGGTGTACTATAAATAGTACACTGGGTGCTAGGGATGTAACGAATCGATTCGCGTTCGCGTCCGCGAATATCCGCACGGTTTTATATATTTCATTGCGTACCTAGCGTATTTTTATTCAGCAAAACGTTTTAAAAAGCCAATACCTAATCTTTTTTTTAGTTTTTCACGTTCTTCACGGGGGCGAGAAGTGGCTCACGGAGAGCCATTTTGCTGCATTGATCGTAGCAAATGGAAATCCGTGATCTCTGCCATACAGTTATATGTCTCTCGTTGTGTTGTCCTGTACAATAAAGTATTTGATAGCTAGTGAGGACTGCATGGGTGTGTGAATGGATCATGGATGGAAACAAGTAATAAAAGATATTGAATATAATTAAACACAGAATGGTGCGACAATATATAGGGTTTACAAGTCAAGGCAGACTGCATGACAACTTCAACTTTATAGAATTTAAATTATGACAAAACGGTATAAAAAGGTGGCATATCAGCCAGTCGACAACAGTGTTTGACTACTACTACTAATTCCCATATACATACAAGTCTATTGAACCCATTTCTGTATTCGCCTTCACGAATATGCACCAAATAAATAGACTTGCATATGGAAAAGTAGTAGTAGTAGTAGTCAGACAGTTCAGTTAATCATACTGATTATTCAGTAAACTTTACCGTAATTTCAGTTGGCTCCACTGATTATTTTTTACAGTGTACCTATTCGCGAATGTTTGAATTTCAATATTCGTTCCATCTCTAGTAGGTACGTTTGCCGTTAAACTATTCGTATGCCTTAATCAATTGCATTAAAGTCTATGTCCAGTGGTTTGTAGAGACCATCTTCAACACAATTCGACCATTTTAAACCTTATTGTTATTGATATAAGATATTACCTTTGGTTAGCTTTGCTGGTGCAGTCGTGCGGAGAGGTATAGGAAATGGTCGAGCGATTTTAATTGAAATAGTATTTCTTGTCAGTTTTACGGGAGTGAGCATTTTCCCGGCAAGTTCCTTGATATAATGTGCTTAGAACATTATTGATTATACTGAAAGAAATATATAAACAAACAAACAAAGTGACAGCACCGTGGGGAGACATGTAGCTGTCATAAATGTCATAATCCACCAATCATCGCCACTACTTTAAAAAAAACACGTATTTCACACTTCTTCTCTAAGTTAAAACATAGTAACTCTACATGCATCGCAGACATTAGTTAGGTACTACATTTTACTTTTGAGTGACAGAACAGGATTCAAGTTTTTTTTCAAAATAGTGACGTTATGTTTAATCATGTTTTTTACGACGATAAATATAATATACTATAATTAAATACATAGCAAACATCCATAACTCAAGAACAAATATCTGTGATAAACACACAAATAATTTCTCCTTACCAAGATTCGAACCCGGGACCTCCTGTTTCACACCGACTGGGCTAGGAGGCTGTTTCATTCGCCATTCCACTATTCGTTGTTAGTCCGGAATTCGAACCCGTTAACGGGACTAGTGCCTGCATAACTGCATGCTTTACGAGTAAGCATAAGTTTATAGTGCGAAGCGCTGCACGCTGGTGCACTGGTGGCTTAGCGGTAAAAATGGCGGGTTCGAACCCCGTACCTATAACCTCGTAATACTCAATGAACTATTTTTAACATACATACATACAATCACGCCTATACCCCAAAAGGGGTAGGCAGAGATCACGGATTTCCATTTACGACGATCAATGCAGCAGAACTGCTTTCCGTGAGCCATTTTTAAGAAGGGCAAAATATAGTTATAATTAATACAAACTTTGAAAACCTAAAAAATTAATCAATCCAGCTAATTTACCAATTAAGCTATGGGTTCAGTCTATAGTTTGAGTGGAATGCACCATTTTAAAAACATATAAAAAAAACTAGTTTTTGGCTCACGAGGTCAACTTTTTTAGTCAAAATTAGACTTTATTCCAGAACCTGTAATTAAAAATATAATGTCCTATTTTTAGGACACTGGGTTGTTATTAATTTCTAGGTTTCCTGGAACCTACGAGGCATTCATTTATATTTTGCTAGTCGTTTTTGCAATAACGTAAAACATCGTGAGGAAACCATCTTTCTTTTTATTCTACTTAATGATGATCATATTTTCTACAATTTCCGATAATGTTGACGTTGCGTCGACGCTCGGAAGACGCTAGTGTTGGGATATCCTAAGAAAAAGTAGTGAAACAATTTTTGGACAGGATTTTTTTTATATGGTTCAGGTACACCCACCATACAAAACCCAATTTTTTCCCTTAATTATACCCTTTAAAGGATCACCAGTATTTTTGTTAAACCCATATAACCTTATTAAAATGTTCACGAGTGTGCTATTGCTAGGTATTTGCCTAGGAAATGTGAAATGCACTTTCTATCAGATGTGCCCATTGGGCCCAACATACTAATAATTCAACCACCTAACCAATACTAATCCTTATTTCAAGGATATAAAGACTATTTCTGGTCAGTTGACTGACCATTCTAATCGCGCGGTGAAACGCACGCGCTCCGGCGCATTTGAAATGCTGTAATTATGCCATAATAGGGAAATTAGCTAGAAGTCAAAGACTGCATAATTGCCATTTTGTAGACTCAGTCCAGTAATATATGGTCTTTGCAAGGTTGCAAGTCCGGCTTTCAATCCAGAGGTCTCGGGTTCAAACACCAGGTCGTATCGTTGAGTTTCTCAATCGGTACTTATCTGCGAAATATTCTTTGATTACCAGTCGTTTTTCAGTGAAGGAAAATCATGAGGAAACAGGACCTTAAGGGCCTTATCACACATGAGCGATTTGAAAGCGATTTCTATATAAAACTCGTACGCGGCGAACTCGCGGCGTGTTCGCTCCCACACAAAGCTCGCTCGCAAATCGCAAGTGTGATAACGCGCTTAATTCTTACCATATTCTAATAACTAGTTTCCCCTCTGTTAGGTTAGGGAACGTACCCAAACTACGTGACCAGTTTAGGGGGAGGAGGAGAGTCTTAGGTTCTGTCACGTAGTCAATAATTATGCTCAAATATCGCGCTTCTAATTATAGGTTTCCATGCACTTTTGGCGTCACGCGGCCAGTGTCGAGTAAATAAAAGGCAAAGTAGGCAAAATTATGTTTTTTTGCTTTCTATGTCCAAAACATCACTCTAAACTATACGTGACAACTAGGGGGGTGGGGGGGGGAGTCTTTGCGATTACTACGGATGGTCACCGAGGGGGGGGGAGGGGGGTCAAAAACTGAAAAAATGGGTCACGTAGTTTGGTTACGTTCCCTAGAAACAACATAACTTTTGGCATTGATTAACAGGAGATGACATCCCTAAGATTTTTTTTGTTTAGTCCCAAAAATTGTAGTGAAAAGCACTACAAGTCTATACAGTCCGTGAGCTTTAAGAAGAACCTTCGGGAATCGGCGATGACACACGAAGGTAATATTGTTGTTCTGCTTTTTCGTGTGTCACTGCCGATTGATACCCGACGTCTCTTTCTAAAACCCGAAGGTTCTTTTTAGAGCTCATAGACCGTACTACTCTTTGATTCAGCCATTCAGCTATACAGGGCGTCCCAAAACTATGGGTCATGAAGGGGAAGTACCTGAAATATTGTAGATAGGGTATTTTGCTGAAAGAAGACTTTATGTTATTTTTAAAAGTTAGTATTTCTGCATTCAAAGATTTTCGAAAAATTACTTGCTTCGTCTGGGAATCTAACCGACTTCAATGTGAAAAAAAATTCACCCCTACTTTTATGATGCCAATGGAAAGAATAGCCATAAAAGAATAACTCTTCTTTAGTAATTTTAAAAGAAAGGAACAACGTAAAATGTTTGAGTCATAAATTATTTATTGCCGAAAGCAAGTAATTTTTAGAAAATCTCTGAATGCAGAATTACTAGCTTTTAAAAATAACATAAAGTCTTCTTTCAGCAAATACCCTATCTACGATATTTAAGGTACTTCCCCTTCACGTCCCATAGTTTTGGGATGCCCTGTATAGCTGTCAACCGCCAAACATGGCGCACATCATTAGTTCTAGATGCCACATTTAGTAGGTTCTACCTACATAATAAATGACTTTTGGTCATTTTTGTCCTGAAGAGAATCATTTGGGACAATTTGAGCGCCGAGGAGACAACAAAGGCGTTGTTTAGATATTTGTAACCACCTTGGCCGCTCCGATATATCTGATGGCGTCTGTACCTAGGAACTTATGAGGTTAAAAATGCAGCCTCAAATACCGAAATTGCATTAATTTTACGACAGGTTTCCGATCAACCTTATACAACATCTGACATTTAACAGTACCGTTAGTGATGCTATTATCGATGATTAGGCATCTGGGCCTAAGAATAGCCTGGGTCTGGGTCTAGCAGCTGGCCGGTCAGCTGCTAGATGTGATTATAGGCTTTGAAGTCTAGATATCTAGGTGCTAGGCAATGTGGAGCACGTGCTATCAATTAGGGTCAAGTTTGTTGTAACTTACACTACTCGTATAAAGTTTAGTATTATGTAACAATTATTAGTACATTACGCACCTAGGGCGGTAAAATAAAGAACGTCTCAGATCGCGGATATTTGTGGCCCGAACCGAACGTAAGGGCCGTAGACAAGCGATCTGAGGCCTTCTTTATTACCGCCCGTGGTGCGTACACAATTTTACGTCTTCTCCTGGGTGTTAAGTGAGATTTGCCGCTATGCCCGTGGGCGTAATATCTCACTTACCGCACAGAGTGACGTAAAAACATATAGATGTCATATACAAAGGAAAAAGTGACCAAAGTATGTAAAATATAAAATTATATTCATTAAAAAATAATTTGATTTGTTCTTTCAGTTCTATTATGTAATAATATTTTAAACTGCCATTTTACGATTTTTATTAAACATTTAGACCCAGACGAAAATCTGACACGCGTGTCTATAGTATAAAATATCGAAATAATTAATGTCTCTAATATATACAATAGGTATACATATAACTAATACAACTATGATATAATGGGTTGGGTATACAAGGTGTAACAAAAATGCTGGTGATCCTTTAAAGGGCATAATTGGTATCGTATTCTAATTATGAAAAACAAGACAAAAAAAATCACGCAAAAAACCACGAGGCCATACCAATTTTGGTTTTTTTTCGCGTCCAAAAATGTACCTCCTGCCGTTTCTTACTCGCTATACGAATTATGGCTGACAAAATTACGATGTAAATACTCTATCAATAACCATTTAGTTACGTTGTGGTATGGGATTTTAAGATTTTAACTAAAGATAAATTGACCACCAATTGATATACTTTTAGTTAAGTATATCAATTTAAAACACATAATCAATCAAAGATAAGCTGTCAATGTAACTTTTTAATTACTGGTGCGCAATGAAATACACTATACAGCCACATTAATCTATTTAAAAAAGTAAGTGCCGTAAGGCTAATGATTTCTTAAGTTGTTTTAAATAATCAATTAAAATGTTTTAGAATTTTTTTTATTAGCGATTTGTCTTTTTTCGTGTGTTATAAAATTACAAATAATATAATAAGCGGTGTAATTAAGAGGCCAAATAATCAAATAGAAATCAAGCACGCTAATTTTGCATCAATTTGTTTACCTTGATTGGATAATGATATCTTATCAGTGATTATATCATTAATTTATACCTGTTATATAGTTCAGAAGTCATATAATTTCACTGCATATCATTCAGAGGGGGTTATAAAGATCAAATGCAACTGTAACACAATGCAAATGACTACACAGTACACACACACACTCACATCATTCGACACCAAAGTGTTTCGAGGAAATACAAGATGGCTGCCAGATATTATGGACACTGTTCAATGAATTTTAAATGTATAAATATTTGAGGACCTTCTTTTAGGTATAAATTTATTCAGATATAAGCAATGGTATTACTGTAGCTAGATTACTATACAGATAAATATAGGTATTCAAACATATAATATAAAACATTACGTAAATCTGATTAGCAAACCTCTTGTTGAATATAAAGAGTTGTCGCTGACGAAAGTGCGTAACATACAAAGCCATACATACATACATACATACATACATACAAATTCGGAAAATAAATGTAGACACTTTGTATCATTTTTTTTATTTTTAGTTAAATAATTAATTATCATACATTTTGGACTACGGAACGTGCCAAAGCCAATATTCAAAAACTTGTTTGCAGAATTTACATTTAAAACTCATTCATTTGAAATTAGTCTTCATATTTAGAACAATCTGTTATAGGGTAAACCGCCAGTTACTGGCCCTGTTTATTTACTTAGGTACTGGACACAACTTTCGTTATCACTTACATTGCTATTTGAATGTATATTTCATATCGTCACTACTTTGAAAAAATCGCGCACCGGCAAGCGAGAGATGCGGACGTGCCAATGAGCTGCCGTCACCAGCGCGAGAAAGAGACAAACTATAATTTTCTAACAATGAGGGTGACAAAGATTTAATAATTGTCAAAATAGATAAATATAACGGAATCATTGCTAGGTTATGAAATAACTTTGGAAGTATTTTTTATGTACATTTTGTTAGGGTATAACCCATCCATAGTAATTATCATTGGGTGTTTGCAGTAAGTGGAGGGTGGCCCTCTTATTGGCAATTTACCCTATAGCTAAGTAATAAACGAAACAATACCAGATGAGGCGAATAGTCGTAAATCGATCGTAAATCTGGCAAAAAATCGATTCTTAATTAAAAACGGGACATTTACAGATCGCAGTCGGGGAGGCATATTCGAATTTTAAAAATCATATCCTTATAAATCTGTTATTGATATTTGACACCTGTAGATAGCTACATCTAGCTTGTATTATCTTTCATGTATTATTGTAATTATATTCGATACATATTTATTTCGAAAAAAATGTTAATCAATAAAACTATTTCTAAAGTATAATCTATTATAATGATTACAAAAAAGGATTACTTTTATTACACAAAATCGGTTTTTGCATATATTTTTATTTTTGATGGCGAACAAAAAAAATCTTTGATACTTGATAACTGAAAAATCTTTTTTATGTCAGCAGGCCCATTCGAAAAAAATAATAAGGATTTTAAAGTTGGAATTTGCCTCCAGGACAATACCATAAACGGACCAATAAAAATGTAAATCAAAATGATTTAGCGTCAATTTGACATTGTAATGAGATTTTTTGACGCTGATTCTTGTTGAGTGGTTTATGTTAACGAGATGGCATTGGCAGTAGGGCTGCCGTATACTAAGAAATTTGAAAAAAAAATGTTTTCATATTTCGTAGAAAGTCATGTTTCTGAAGTCATATGACTATGAGAAATAATATTATTTCGTATATTTATTTTTTGTCTTTTTTATTTACAATATTTAAAAAAAGGAATATAAAAATACATCTAAAAAAACAATAAAAAAAGTGCACTGCCTGTCTGTTACTACTTCACGTTAAAATTTGCTGAATGGATTTAGATCAAATTTCAATCCTGGGAAATGCCACAGGATAGTTTTACGAAGCGTATATATAAAATAGAATGGTTTACGTATATAAAACCATATACATTTACCGCTTATCGGTGAAAGACAGCTTGCACCCATTTCAAGTATAGTAGTATTTTTTAATATGTACTAATCTTACTAGAGATTTCTTCCTACAGTTCGGACATCTTAAAAAATCTTACTATACTTAAAAAAATTGTATCTATACAATTACAAACAACTTTTTAAAAAGTAAAAATACACCCCTAGTATCAAGATTGATTACTTTGGCATGCTGCTATCTGTACCCATAAGGTTTTATTACAAAATGCCAATACATACACATTAATGCCTCATTAGTAAACCAATTAAGTCTTCAACTATCAAGAACTGTCGTATTTTACGTAAAAACAGAGTAGCAGAAACCGCTATTTAATTCTCAACCTTACAACACACGTTTTAGGATTCTCTTTGAAACAGCGAAAATTCTCAATTCGTTGTATACATAAAATATTTTTAATGTTGTATGATCCATTTTCGAACTCGCGGAGCGTAAGCGAAGTGAGTTCTTACAAACAACTCCAGACCGAACTGAACTGTCACCTGGCTACTGGGACGTCTCGGCATTTTGATTTCGATAGTTTGTCTGACGATAACATTAGTAACGCTTTTCTGATCTATATGAAATTTCTTGGGACTGTAGCAGAGGTACATAAAATTTGTAAGTTCGTATATGAGCGGGATCCATCAAATGGTTATGGAGCTAGAAGGAGAAAAAAATCCTCCTTGGGGTCTTGTTATTGGTCAACTCGTTTGCAAGTAAATCGCGAGTTCTCAGTTCGAGGTGGACTACTAGTTAATGTTGTATGATAAATTTTTAATGTCTTATACAAATTTTGTCCGTATACAGCGGGGTTTAGAGTTCACTTTAGAATAGCACGACGGAAACAAAGCAATACAAAATTGTGATCTATTAAAACAAAAGGCAATCAAAGTGAGATGTTATTAATCTCTTCCATTATGAACTTAAATGTATTTGACTTACGGAATGAATTAAAATGGCTTGATAATGTTTCTTAAGAGTCGCCAGGACGCTCGCGTGAACTCGCGTTCCCATACAAACGTAGTTCAGCTCTCATTTTAAAACGGCATGCTTTAGAACCACGAAATTTGGCATGGGCATTCTAGCAGTACAGATCTATGTCGGTAATTTGTTTTCGTTGCAAAAAATTATAATACAAAGAAAATATAGCAAAAATAAGTTTTGTATGTAAATCTGTATCTGGCTGTATTTTCTTTGTATTACAATTTTTAGCAACCAAAACAAATTACCGACATAGATCTGTACTACTAGAATGCCCATGCCAAATTTCGTGGTTCTAAAGCATGTCGTTTTAAAATGAGAGCTAAACTACGTTTGTATGGGAACGCGAGCGTCCTGGCGACTCTTAAAACGACGTTTTGTAATTTACAAAGTCAGATGGAAATTAAATGGACGCAAGAAGTGTATTAATTCAAGCAGATATCGTTGAATTATTTATTGTGTGCAAGTTTTTTACGGAATCAGTGTACCGCGGTAAAAGTGTGCTACTCTGTAAAATATTCAAACTTGGTCAGACCTCTTTTTCTGACATTTAATTGGAAATAATAATGATAAAGTTAACAACGTGTAATTGCACACATGTAAGTTGAATGATTATTATCTATTTATCATAAATCACATACACTTATATTTGTAGTAATGTTTGTGCTAAAATAACCATAAGTAGGTATACAAGGTGTAACAAAAATACTGGGCATGATTGGTATCGCATTTTTATTATGAAAAACTGTGAATAAACATTTTTTACGCGAAAAATAATTGTGGTTTTGCATGGAGGGTTGGCCGGTCGGGACGACGTGTCCCAAACAAAAAAAATTTTTTTCGCGTCCAAAAAATTTTTGTTCTCCCTTTTCTTACTCGCAATATGATACCAATAATGCCTCTAAACGGATCACCAGTATTTTTGTTACACCCTGTATTTATTTTAGGTATGGGAAACCTTCAATACATAACAATTTTTTTTCGCGAGAATTTTTTTTTCTTATACCTATTTTCATAATTAGAATATGATACCAATTATGCCCTTAAAAGGATCACCAGCATTTTTTTACAACTTGTATGTCTATCGTATTATTTCAAAAAGTACTTACACCCTTCCTGCTTTGCAATGAAAGCACAATAATATTGCATTAGCATTACACTATTCAAGTAACTATAAGTAGCGGCGCGGAAGAGAAAATGATCAGCAATTCTCGATGCGCGCGCATCTTCATATTGCATAGCTGTAATTTATGCGGAAATGCTTATGCTAACCCATGCGTGGGGTTCACTAGCCCTTGCTCGGTCAAGGAAATGCATGCTCAATAAGGCTTGTGTTGTGGTCTAGGCGACGATATATACAGGTGATTCAGGGGACGTGAGCAGGACAGGAACAACCTTACATACTTAGTTAATGATAATGAATCGGTCGCCATCATGTTTAAGTTAAACACTAACGGTTTTTTTCTTAGTTACGTAGAAATTGTGTCCTCTGTAATCATGGTCACCCTACAAAAACAAAAATAATAGCGCTAATGACACTAATACTGGTATCAAACAATAGCTTGTTATCGACTGAATCCGTAGTGTTAATACTGCTCACGTCTACTGAATCACCCAGTATAGATAAATACTTAAATACATAGAAAATATCCATATAACTTAGGAACAAATATCCGCGATAAACACACAAATAAATGCCCTGATCAGGATTCGAACCCGGGATCTCCTGCTTCATAGACAGGGTCACTACTGACTAGACTAGGATGCCGTTAAAAGTTAAAGCTATAAGTCTACGGTTTCACTGAGGTGAGAAATTTTTATGATAAAAGTAACTAGGCAACCCTATTAGGGCTTGCAATTATCCGGATATAGTCTGGAGAATATGAATACTATCCGGATAATATGGGTACTATCCGGATAATATGAATAATATCCGGATAATATGGATACTATCCGGATAATATGAATACTATCCGGATAATTCCATACAATACGCCGGGCATATCCGCCGGACAAATCTGGCGGGCAGATCTGCGCGTGTATCCCTACTCCCTAGCTAATGTGGTTGGTAGGTGGTAGCCCTTAGTGCCTCAACTTTGATTTCTTATTCAATGAACGTTTATTTATAGACGTCAACTATAAATCAGTGCTTGAAATGCTAAATGTATCTCACTATCTCCGATCTGAAATGTTTATATTTACTAGCGACACGTCGTTAGTATGAGTTAGTAGTGCAGCCTGCAGCTAATAGGGCCTTTGCACATCTTCGCGGAATCAACGCGGAACCGCGCCGCACGTTTCGTCGCGAAACCTGGCCACCACGAACCACTTCGTTCGCTGAATCGTTTATAAGCGCTCTTTCGAATATGCAACAGCGATAGAGACGGGAACAACGAACTTCGCGGTAGGTTCCTTGAGTGGGCCGAGAGCGAAACGCTCTTGTTTTGCGCCAGTTTTAACATGCGATGCGGCAGGTCCGCGGTATCGATTCCACCGTGGAGATGAGCAAAGGGCCATAGAAATGAGTTCTAGCCGTACCAATCACACTATATCGTACTCCGATAAGCTAGGGATACACGCACAGATGTGCCCGCCAGATTTTTCCGACGGATATGCCCGGCGGAAAGATCCGTCCATGTATGGCAGTATTCAGATGTGTCCGCAGACAAATTCGTGTCCATTTCGCGCCATATGCCGACGAGCATATCCGTCGGACAAATCCGGCGGGCACATCTGTGCTTGTTTCCCTAGCTATTGCCTTGACGGCTAAAGGAACAAGAGGGTCCCTCGTCGGCCACACACTGCGTTCCCTGGCGAGCTTACTCACCAGCGGGAACACATCACTATGAGTAAGTAGGGTCTCATGCTATTTGGCTGTAGTTTTCTGTAAAATGGAGATACTTCCCCATTTGGGGTCTGCTCTAGATTTGAGCGAGATAACATTCGCTGAGCTGTGGACTACCACACTTAGCGAGATGACATTCGCTGAGCTGTGGACTACCACAATTAGCGAGATGATATTTGCTGAGCTGTGGCCTACCACACTTAGCGAGATGACATTCGCTGAGCTGTGTCCTACCACACTTAGCGAGATGACATTCGCTGAGCTGTGTCCTACCACACTTAGCGAGATGACATTCGCTGAGCTGTGGCCTACCAAACTTAGCGAGATGACATTCGCTGAGCTGTGTCCTACCACACTTAGCGAGATGACATTCGCCGAGTTGTGGCCTTGCTTGCCACACTTAGCGAGATGACATTCGCAGTGCCCATACCCCTCTTTTGGATGTAGCTTAAGGACATACCCGGGTCCCAGTTGCACAGTAACGTTGAACTTTCAACTCTCTTGACAGCAATTTTTGAGATGCGATCAAAACTGTGACAGAAAGAGACGACGACTGATGATGTCATGAAATGACTGCATTTCGCGCATCAATTTTTGCTTTTATGCATACTCCACTGCTTCTAATGTTCTTAAGCTGGCCCTTCACAGACCTTCATACACCTTATAACTAACGTAATAAGGACTACTATCGGTTAAATCTACCTTTTAAAACCAAATAAATCAGTAAAGGGCTATGTTTGTATGCAGGCGACGTGGTGCTAGCACGTGAAGAGAGTGTTCAAGTGCTGATGGATTGATTTATGTTGAAATGGAGCCAAATCTGGACTTCTGAGAAGTCAATCTTGATGGGTACGACAGGTTCCATACTATTATTTGTGGAAGCAGAACTATAACAAAGAATAGGCAAGTTTGGGGGATCTTCTACTAGTCAAACTCCGGTCCTCGAGGGCTGTGTTTCGAGTGATGAGTGAGAATGCGCTGTGGTTGACGTGTTTTTTAAGAACGAATAGAATCACTTCATTTGCCTATCCACACATAGCACAGCTCTAGGATTGGTTTTTATTAAACACATTCCTCGCAACTAGGGCTGCCATCCGTCCGGGTTTCCCCGGATTTGTCCTAGTTTGGAGGCCGTCCGGGGTGCGTCCGGGGGGTTTTTAATAAGTGTCCCGGACGCTTTTTATGTGACCAACCCATTGAATTTAATTATTTAGTGTCATTATTGTTTTGGACACGTCCGGGGAAAAAATGCGATTTACGCCAAATGTCCGGGTTTTTTTATTATTGTCCGGGTTCCGCGAATTTAGAGATGGCAGCCCTACTCGCAACGCATCCTCGCTCATCTCTGACTATAATGACTAATTTTGTATATAACCGTTGCTAGCAGTTGCAATTTTTCAGGTTCTTTACCTACTTGACTCTACACTTTGAACCCCTGAAGGCCATCCATAGTTGCCATTTTATCACTTATCGCGCTATGCGTCACTTTCACACTTACATACTTGTTAGAACGTGACAGCTATGGTGACAGGCGATAAAAACCCGACCATAGTAGGCTAGCTGGTTGACTTGGCAAAATTTCTACCTACATTAAGCAAAGAATTATATACAAATTAAAAGAAATCATAATAAACATTTTATTTGTATGATCTATTCGACTAAATCGTATTATAGTTCATTCCTCCATACTTATTTTAATAAAATTAAACTTTATTCTAATTCATTACGATTACGACCCAGATAGTACAAAATGTCGCCTCCTTTTAAAGAAGTCAACCATTGAATTAGCATTTATTATGAAAGTGTTAGATAACGATTATATTATTTCGATCGTCGTCCATAACTGGTTGCCTTTAGCATAATAATGAATTGTATCATACTAGCAGTTGCCCGCGGCTTCGCCCGCGTACATTATGATTAATGCAGATTTCTACTCTTGAATAAAAGTTTTTCCCCGCGACTTCCTTTGCGTAGAATTAGTAATTGACCCCCCTTTTTACCCTCTTAGGGAATGACTTCTGGGATAACTACTATGTATCCATCCCCAGAACTCAAACTATCTCTATACAAAGTTTCATCTAAATCGTTCACGTTTAAAAATTCCCCATGCAATCTTGCAACCCCCGTTTCACACTTAACCTTTAGGGCTGATTTTCGAGATAAAAACTATTTTATGTTCCTTCTCGGGACTCAAACTATCTGTATGCTAATAAGCATTAAGTTTCATCTAAATCGGTCCAGATGTTAAAAATTTCCTAATCAAAATTCTAACCCCTTTTTCACTCCTTCAAGGGATGATTTTCGGAATGAAAACAACCCTTAGTCTTTTGCAGGGATTCACACTTACTATATCCCAATTTTCGTCTAAATCGGTTCGACGGTTTAAAATTCCCTAAACAAACCTGCAACCCCCGTTTCACCCTTAACTTTTTTACCTTTAAGGGTAGTTTTCGCGAAAAAAACTATTTTTTGTTCCTCCCCGGACCTCAAACTATCTGTATACCAAGTTTCATCTAAATCGGTTCAGCTGTGAAAAAATCCTATACAAACTACCAACCCTCCTTTCACCCCTTTACAGGTTAATTTTTTCAATGAAAATAACCCTTAATCGTTTCCCGGGGTTCAAACTATCTATTATATCATGTTTCATTTAAATCGGTTCAACGGTTAAAAATTCTCTATACAACCTTCCAATCCCCTTTTCACCCCCTTAAGGGCTGATTTTCGGTATAGAAACTACCCTATCTCCTTTCCCGGAATTAAAATTATTTCTTTACCAAAATTTCGAAATTGATGCCATTTTCGTACTTAATTAACGTCCCAAAATACCATAAATCGACTCCCATATTGATATTTAGTCATTTCAACCCTATCGCACCCGAACAGGGGGATGATATTTCACACCCGCCACGTTGTATCAAAAAATCATTGGTGTTTTCGTAATCAGCGACCCGATAAACCATAGAAACGATACCCATGTTGATTTTCAGACTTTGTCACCCCCATTTCCCCCATTATGGGGTTGAATTTTCAAAAAACCTGAAACACGTGTTTACTCATTTATTATTAGGAATACTCCTGTGAAGTTCCAAATAAAATAGTCTAACTAATCTTGTTTCCCTATACAAACTTTGGACCCCCATTTCACCCCCTGGGGGATGATATTTTACACCTGCCACGTTGTATGATAATATGGTTGTTGTTTTCGTAATCAGCGACCCGATAAACCATAAGGAACGATACCCATATTGATTTTCAGACTTTTTCACCCCCATTTCCCCCTTTAAGGAGTTAAATTTTCAAAAAAGCTGAAACACGTGTTTACTCATTTATTGTTAGGAATACTCCGGTGAAGTTTCAAATAAAATAGTCTAACAAATCTTGTTTCCCCATACAAACTTTGGACCCCCATTTCACCCCCTTACGGGGTGAATTTTGAAAAATCCTTTCTTAGTGCACCCCTAGACCTTATAAGGGACCTACATGCCAAATTTGGAAACTCTAGACCCAGCGGTTTAGGCTGTGCGTTGATATGTCAGTCAGTCAGTCAGTTTCTTCTTTTATATATTTAGATGTATGTATGTATGTATAAACTCTTTATTGTACAAAAAACACGTAAAAACAACACAATAAAACAAAAGTAGTACAAAGGCGAACTTATCCCTTTAAGGGATCTCTTCCAGCTAACCTTTGAGTAGTTGAGAAGTGAAAGCGAATGGCAGACAAATACAGCACTATGTACAACAGACTACAGGAGGGTCAATATTTAAATAAATAAATACATGATAATAAACAATATCATATATCATATGTGTGGACGATACTTGCATATTTAAGAGCACACGACATTTTCGGAAGATATCAATCGATTATATTTCCCGTGATAGCGTGACTTAAAATGACAGTTGTCGCCAGACTGTCGTTATATATCATGTGACAAACTGCTGCTTTCATAGCCCTACAGGCGTCTGCACCACGAATCAAAACGGTCCTTATGAGGCCCACCCATTATCAGTCGGCCTGATGATATTGGCCTGTCAGTTGTTAAGAGTGTAGAGATCCCTAACTGCACTACCTACTTACTTGACTTAACCTAGTTTTATGCCAGTTACTCGTACCTGATGTCCTTGTATATTTTCCTTTTAAATCGGGCTCGTGATCTTCTAGTGGTTAGGAAAGCTGTGTTCGTTGTAACCTGTCCTTACATAGTGTAGCTTGTCCATGTCTCTCTGTCCTCCATCATACCGCTTATCATTCACCTGTTGTTTAAAGATTCTATGACCATACGGTCATTAAGTATCCCTAAACCTATATGGGAGTATTTTCATGAAGATCGTCATTGTACAATGTCAGTTAGTCCGGGTAAATATAGAAATGGCCACCGAACTGTACTGATGTAAGGTAGTCCGAGTAAGTATAAAAATAGAACAATAGGACCTTAAGATAGGAAAGGTACAGTCAGTATGTCTAGTTATCTTCACTCACAGTTCCTCAAACTATTTATGCGTCATAATCCCTAGGATTGGTCTCTGTACATTGGGAGAATAACTAATACCTTGTAGCTGTCGTACGGCGTGATTATCGAATAAATATACAAGAGTCACTCCTATTGTAGAATATGTGTCAGACTGTACCTAGAAAACATATGACCATTTTCCTTATCTTGTACCTATACCTACACCTAAAATATCTCCTACCTTACCGTAGTATCCTCACTTTACTTCATCACTATTGGCCTTATAGGTATACTACCGCTGACTATCCACCGTGTCTCACTTAGTTATCAATAAAGTTAGAAATATCGGTTTTGTGGTAACTCCACTTCGCTGTCTTACCTAGCTAGAAATATAGCCTAAATATCGGAACCGCAGGTCGTCCGCTCTCGTCACTCAAAGGTCAGTAAGGAATGGAGGGTCTTTAATATTGGATATACACAATTATTTAGAATACTTAAGTTAATACAGGGGTAAGAATACTTAAGTTAATAGAAAATATACAAGAATAAGAATACTTAATAGAATAGGGAATATATAAGCGTAAGAATACTTAAGTTAATAGGAAATATACAGGCATAGGAATACTTAAATTGTTCGCGGCTGGAGTCCGTCATTGCAGCGGCTAGTTTCCCACAGAACTTACATTTCGAGATATAATATATGATTTTACTATCTTGCTGCTCACAAACTGCGTTTACTGTTATTTCAACTTGATTTTACTAGTATTTTCATCTCAATCCTTTCGTATTTATGTTTGACAGTTTTTTCATGAGAACTCTAATGACAGTAAATTTGAATTCGAAATTCGGAGAGTATTCATTCTTCTAAAGCATAGACAACAGTAGACTTCTAAAGGCACATATACACTACATAATAAGCAGTGAGTGGTAGTTAAATATATAAAGGAAACCTAAATTATAATTTAACAATTATAATCGCCTATATTGAACGGGTAAGGAAGGCGACCCGTTACAAGAGCTGTCAAATTTTACTGACTGACTGATGGTCGGTGGGCCCCCTTACAAAAAGCAAATGGAGCGTGACGTCACAGGCAGCTTAGAAAACTGTACGGACAAATGAGTATTTTGGGATTTTTTTTTATATTAATGAAAATGAATTTGCAGATAAAAGAGAATTGTATAATTATGCGACTCTAAACTGCAATATATTTACAAAATTTTTAGCGAATTATTGCGGATCTTCAATTCATTGAAATTATCAGTACCTAAGTCATTATTTTTTTGTAGGTAGGTAACCTACTAGACGTGACATCTAGAACAAATATTGTGCGCCATGTTTGGCGGTTCACAGCTGTGACTGAATCAAAGAGTTTTTTTATTATTATTATTAATTTATTATACCAACAACAAAAATTTCATTTTAGACAAAGACCCTGCAAAACTATCTCAATAGTTTGACTGCAGGAAGCAGTTAAAACTTAATAGACTATTTTATTATACTTACTTAGTTCTACTACAGTATAGACTTGTAGTGATTTTCACTACTAATTTTGGGACAAAAAATCATCATGTCATCTCCTGTTAGTCAATGATCTAAGTAGTAGGAGTACTTAGTGTTATGTTTTAATGTGTATGATCTAGTTTAGTACTGGCTTATAATGATGTATGTTTATGAGTGACATTATTTATATTTAAATAATAGATTTAGCCCTAGTTCCAATTTCTGTCTGTCAGACATCATCTTGTCACTCGACCCGTTTGTTTATTTCGAAATGCATGTTATTAAATATATATTTTAATATGCTTAAATAGTGTCGTGTTATTACCACTGCGTACTAATAATTTGACCCTGCTACACATAGTGCTATATTTATCGGTTGTCACTTATCACAATATCGCGCCAATAGTCGCAACGCGACACTTCTCGCGACTTATCCACATCGACAAAGACATTCCGTCCCACTAACGATCCATTCTGCTTTCACTGCAACGACCATTCGTGATATGACTCGGTTACTTGACAGCAATTCTTTAACTGACCAGTTTTAGTCTTTAAATCATTGGCAATAAGGGTGAAACATGCTCAGTTATATCAATGGTGGTGCATAAATATAGGCTTGCATGAGAGCACGATTTATTATGAAATTGATGCGTTTTTTGATGGCAGTTGGTCATGATATGATGGATGTGTGAAAGATTATTGGTGGTAAGTGGGTTAGTGTTTACATCACAGATCTGTCGTTATCGTGTACAGTCCGTGCAATATAGATATTGGAAAAATACGTGCAACTCGTGAGCCAGCAGGCCTAAATTGGGTTCATTATATTGCAAATATACCTGGTCTTCTTTTAAGAGTCCGGTAACGAATAATGACATGAATTGCATTTGGTAAGATTTATTTTTGTATTTTTATATTTATAAAATACTTTAACATCTTCCCAGAAATATCACCTACACTTTAGAAATTTTTAGCAAAATTGCTCTAGCAAAACATACTTTCCCTTAAAATATATATATGAAAATGAAAAAAACATTTACACTTATTCCTCAGGCGACTCATTTTCCAATGTATTTATAAATTTTTCGTAGTTGTATAACTTAATTTTAATCAATAAAAACCTTACTCTTTTCACCTTGCCAAGCAAAAATAGCGAAACAGGTGTTAGGTTATAATAGGGTGAGTTATTTATAAATGAAGCATAAAATTTAAAAATCGTTGTATTTATTCCATTCAAAAAGAAACGATATTTCATAATATGTATACAAAATTATAGAAGTTAAGTTAGTTACTGCAAAATAGCATCAAAAAGTTGAGCGAAATCTAAAAAAAAAGTTTACCGGACTCTTAAGTGTTCGTAGCAACTTTTGCCATAACATAGTGTAAGTACATTACTTAGTACCATAGGTGTGGAAACATGTCAAAAACAAAAAAATTGCCCGGCCTAATTAGCGTGTTCTGTTTAGGAGACAGTAGAAAAACCTAATTTCTACTCAAAAAACAAATGAACGGTGCTGCTTGCCTACTGGGACAATTGTCCCATACAAAAAAATTGTATTCGTGTCAAAAAAATGTTTCGCTCTTTTTTTCAGTACCATCTACCATCATCAGTATTTTTGTAATATTCTGTATGTGCGATACGACTTACGAGTAACTGTCCTGTAAATAAAATTTGATAATAGCTTTACCCTTAATGTAGTATTGAAAATTTGCCCCATTTGACCCATCGCTAACAGCTGTTTCTTTCCCAGGGCTCGGACCCTCGCGTGGCGACGTGCCGCGGACGCCTGCAAACGCGACGCTGCCAGCTCAACCAAGAGATCAACAAGGAGCTAAGGCTGCGCGCTGGTGCTGAGAACTTGTTCAAGGTAGGTTGACGTTGCCAGCTCTCCAGGACTCGTGGCGTTGACGCCGCGACGCAGCCAGCTCAACCAGTTCAACAAGGAGCTGAGGCTGCGCGCTGGTGCTGAGAACTTGTTCAAGGTAGGTTGACGTTACCAGCTCTCCAGGATTTGTGGCGTGCTGCAAACGCGACGCTGCCAACTCAACCAGTTCAACAAGGAGCTGAGGCTGCGCGCTGGTACTGAGAACTTGTTCAAGGTAGGTTGACGTTGCCAGCTCTCCAGGACTCGTGGCGTGCTGCAGACGCGACGCTGCCAGCTCAACCAGTTCAACAAGGAGCTGAGGCTGCGCGCTGGTGCTGAGAACTTGTTCAAGGTAGGTTGACGTTGCCAGCTCTCCAGGACTCGTGGCGTGGACGCCGCGACGCTGCCAGCTCAATCAGTTCAACAAGGAGCTGAGGCTGCGCGCTGGTGCTGAGAACTTGTTCAAGGTACACGTGGTGACGTTGCCAGCTCTCCAGGATTCGTGGCGTGCTGCAAACGCGACGCTGCCAACGCAACCAGTTCAACAAGGAGCTGAGGCTGCGCGCTGGTGCTAAGAACTTGTTCAAGGTACACGTGGTGACGTTGCCAGCTCTCCAGGATTCGTGGCGTGCTGCAAACGCGACGCTGCCAACTCAACCAGTTCAACAAGGAGCTGAGGCTGCGCGCTGGTGCTGAGAACTTGTTCAAGGTACACTTGATGACGTTGCCAGCTCTCCAGGATTCGTGGCGTGCTGCAAACGCGACGCTGCCAACTCAACCAGTTCAACAAGGAGCTGAGGCTGCGCGCTGGTGCTGAGAACTTGTTCAAGGTACACTTGATGACGTTGCCAGCTCTCCAGGATTCGTGGCGTGCTGCAAACGCGACGCTGCCAACTCAACCAGTTCAACAAGGAGCTGAGGCTGCGCGCTGGTGCTGAGAACTTGTTCAAGGTACGTTGACGTTGCCAGCTCTCCAGGACTCGTGGCGTGCTGCAGACGCGACGCTGCCAACTCAACCAGATCAACAAGGAGCTAAGGCTGCGCGCTGGTGCTGAGAACTTAATTGTTGAAGGTAGGTACGTGGCGACATTGCCAACTCTACATGAGACTCGCTTGGGTACATTTCCAGCTCAACTAGAAGCTCAACATCAACAAGGAGGCGAAGGTAACCATCCCGTCGGCCTCACAATTCTGGGAAGTCCGCCTTCGCTGTGTGCATGATTGTGGCGCCATCTCTTGGGCAGGTCTTCAATCCCTTTTTTTATAAATAGAATGTGTATGCGGCTATACTCACTTGTGTCACAGCCGCATGCAGTGATAATAGTGTTAATATGTCTCACGAAAGTTTAAATTCAATAGAATGTATTCCTTGCTTATAAAGCATCATGGAATATTATTCAAAATAAAAGGTATCAAAATGAACGACAAGAAATCGTCAAAATCAATAAAAACGGCAATATTATTAATTGCAAAAAAGAAATTGCCAATACTTTTAATGATTTTTTTATTAACCTAACAAATAATGATTACGATCACAACAAGTACAAACTAAGCTTAAAGTCGAATCAAGCTACTATTTTTCTTTATCCATGTCACGAAGAGGAACTCGTCAAAATAGTAAAAACACTAAAGAACACGAGCTCTGTAGGACCTGATGGGTTTTCTACGATTATCATAAAAAAGAGCATTGATACTTTTTCCTCAATATTATGTTTTTTGATAAATCTTTCATTTACAACTGGCACATTCCCAGACAGATTGAAGACTTCCATTATCAAGCCATTATACAAGAAAGATAATAAAGAGGACCTTAATAATTACAGACCGATAGCCTTGTTATCAATTTTTTCGAAAATCTTTGAAAAGGCTATGCATGCAAGGGTCGCAGCCTTTTGCAATAAGCATGACATAATTAATACACAACAAAGCGCGTTCCAAAAAGGCAAATCAACAACCTTAGCAGCATTTAAACTCGTAAAGATTATTACTGAAAACGTTGACAAAAAAGTACCTGTAGTAACTGTTTTCTTTGATATGAGCAAGGCTTTTGATTTTGTGTCTCATCATCGCCTTTTGCATAAGTGTGAATCGTACGGTCTTCGAGGATTAGCCTTGAGTTGGTTAGAAAGCTACCTGAATAAACGAACTCAATTTGTGGAACTAAACAGTATTAATGATAAAAAAATTGTAGGCTCTGCGAGGTCTAATGTTATGGAGAACAAAAGAGGTGTCCCCCAAGGCAGTGTTCTAGGACCACTTTTGTTTCTACTATACATCAACGACCTGCCTTCGGGTACAAGACACCATTGTTTACTCTTCGCTGATGACATATCTGTAGTTATACCATGTGACCACATTAAATTATATAATACTGACATAAACAATACGATTAATGACATTATACTATGGATGCAAAATAATAATTTACAACCAAATTTGTCTAAAACAAAATATATACAGTTTTATAACAGAAAAGGAAGAACTAATTTAAGTGTTAAATATAAAGGAATAGACATTATAGAAACAGATCAAATTTCATTTTTAGGAATACTATTAGATAAAAACTGTTCTTGGAAACCACAAATACGGGAAAAATGTTGCAAAATTAATCGTTTTGTCCATGTGCTAAGGAGATTAGCTACTACTGTAAATAAAACTACTGCTCTTACTGCCTATCACGGCTACGTAGCCTCAGTTATTAGGTACGGTCTTCTATTATGGGGAAACTCAAAAGCTATTAAGAGAGTTTTCTTTTCTCAAAAAGATTGCATCAGAGCAGTATGTAACGTACCACCACTAACACCTTGTAAAGAATTATTCAAGAGTCTAAAAGTTTTAACATTGCCATCTTTATACATTTTAGAAGCATGTAAATTCGTTAAGTTGCATCCTGAATTGTTTGTAAAGTTGAAGAGTGTGTGTAAATTCAACACGAGATATCCCAACAGGCTTGTAGCGACAAGTAAAATTAATGGTAAACTTTATAAAAACAATTGTTATCTGATGGCTATAAAAATGTACAACAACTTACCGAATGAAATTAGAGAACTAACTTATGAGAAGTTTGTACCAAAATTGCATAAGTGGTTATTGGGAAAAGTTTTCTATTCAGTTCGGGAATTTTTTGACAAAACAGAAACTTAAGAACTCATTTTTACATTTACTTAATATTTTTATACATTCTGACATCTTTAAATTTAGTCACTACCTGTGTTTTATTTAATTGTAATTACTGTTATACAATGACGTAGATATGATAATATGTAAATAGTTTGTAAATAATGTTACAATGTAATGTAAAAAAAAAAAAAAAAATTTGCATGCCTATTTTTACTGGCGAAATGTGCTGAACTCACAAAATTGTATGTTTACACCTTATCTCTGTACCACATTTCTAGCAAATAAATTTCTTATTTCTTATTTCTATATGAAATGTCACTATTTGACAGTGCACAGGGGCTTTTGCAGTTTCATTTCTTGTCACATTGTGCACTGCGATCGTTGTCATTACCCCCACCATACACTTCGCACATAGCGCATAGGCTCCTAAACACAATAATAACAAGTTAACTGTTCTAAATCAAAAGCCAAATGGAAACAATTCAAATCTGTGCGGTCCTCTACGTATAGTGGGTTTTTATTTTTAACTTCATTGGAAAGCAAGTCTAGGTGCCTATTCCACTTAGATGTCAACACTGGCACTGATAGATGCCTGTGCAACAAAATTATACACGGCCGCACCTATCATTCAAATGCTCTTATCGGCAATGGAAACAGTTCGTATTTCATGGAGATTCTGTATAATGTTACCCGTTTTCATTCCTTTTGTATGTATTAAGGGAATGGGACTAGTTCCATGCAATTTTCCCTCCTACCTAACAATAGAAAGTGCAATGCTTCACCATGTCCTATAGTAAATCTGACACGACTACGTATGAGGTACTTTTGAGAAGTATTTTGTTACATTGTGTAGTCTTCATAAAATAACTGGTTTTGTAACACTTACAAGTGTTACAAACTAACATCAAAACAAAAGATCTGCTTAAAACCGTCTAAATCCGGTAATTACTATCTAAGTATGATACCCATCTATCAGAGACCTCTAATGTCTGTGTAGATTCCCAAGGTCAGGGTTCAGGGACCCGTAAGAAAGGGTGTCACGCTCGGTGCGCGCGCGCAGATGCAGGCGAACAATGACGTAAGTCGCGCGAATCGGTTTAATAAGTGTTCGGTAAGAGAAAAATACATCGTTGAAATCATAAACCATCGTTTTCCCGTAGTACAAAGTCGAAGTTTCTGAAAATTGGTGAGTTTTGGAGTTCCTTTTTCTATGACTGATTTTATGATCGCATATTTTAGCATCACCGGCGATGCTATAATGGATTTTTTCTACTCCTGCATTCTAATTTGCCTGACATAAATGACTGACATGTAAATTCAAAGCATATACTTTATGAACGTTGTCATAAGATGACTCAAAAGTCGATTCTTAGGGATATAATGGGTCTGTTACCGAGGCGGGCCCCGCACCGGCGCCGCCCGCCGCTGTAGACGAGGCGTGCGCCGGCTCAATCCGCCGGGAGATTGAAGGCAATTGTATAGAGGCAGCAGGTCATTCGTCGAACTCAATGCTTACTGGCTTGCCTAGCACTCGTAGAAAAACTATTGTGTGCAACGGTACATAATTAGGTCTTAATATTCTCGGGTCTGTTTTTACTAAATTCGGCTTCGCCTCATTTTGTAACTTCGGCCCTCGTATCTTAAGAACCCTTATTATGTAACTGTTGCACAAAATACTATTATACAATTATAGCACATTCGTGGACAACGCCTTCTTTCCCAAGCGCCGGCACAATCCACCGGGAGATTGAGGTTACTAAATTGTATTGATGCAGAAGGTTGTAAGAAATTCATCGAACTCAATTCTTACTGGCTCGCCTATTTTGAGCACTCGTAGAAAAAGTAGTGTATTATAAAAAAAATTGTGAAATTAAGCTTTTCAATCCTGTACCTACTTTACTTAGGCCACTCAGCAAGCTTCGTGGCCCAAACACGGTACTCGACTGAAAAGCTCTTGATT
Source organism: Pammene fasciana (assembly GCA_911728535.1). Taxonomy (NCBI): domain Eukaryota; kingdom Metazoa; phylum Arthropoda; class Insecta; order Lepidoptera; family Tortricidae; genus Pammene; species Pammene fasciana. The sequence goes on along the minus strand of OU452294.1, from coordinate 11,293,129 downwards.
TATTTGAAAATACTATTATACAGTCAGCAGCAAAAGTAACTAAGCAAGTAGTGTGTTCAAAATGACCTACACACGCTCTTATTCTCTTAACAATAAAATTGTGTCCAGCTCATTTTGAACACCCTACCCGCATAGCTACTTTTGCTGCTGACTATACGTAAACTTGAAACCTAACAGATAACTTTCAAACCTAGCCATCTTTTTCTCGGCGACAACGCCGGCCGCAGACAGGAAGCGGTTCCACGAATGAATCACTCCTTTCTCGTCATCCATTCGCTCACATATACCACTCTCCATATAAAATTACATGACGGTACTAACAATGTTGCAATCAGCGACAGATGGTACTTTAGATAAATTGTTACCGCAACTTATAGACGCTTCTTGATTTAGGAAATCTGGGCATAGAATAAATAAAATATAGTTCACTGGTCATTTCGTATAGAAACACCGTCTCAAGTTGACTCGATTTTATTGTACTTACTTGCTAGAGTGTACCTATGTTATATTTCGGCCTGTATGTATAACTAACGAACCTGGGAATATTCAGGATTGATTTCTAAAATCGCGACCATTTAGGTATTTTAGACTTAAGAGCTACTGGGGAAGACTAGAAGTCACATCAAAATAGAGATTTGGAATACAAGTCATCCATTGTTATTACTTTTGTACCTACATAAAAAAATGGGAAACTCCCGAAGCGGCTGAACCGATTTTGATAAAACATTTCTAAGAGCACTTGCTAGAAAACCTGCTTTCAAATAAATAATTAAACATTCAAATCGGTGCACCCGTTTGAGAGCTACAGTGCCACAGATATACATGCAGACACACATACCGGTCAAACTTTATACCATTCCTTTCTTGCTTCAAGTCTTATATTTATTTATCTCTTTCAGGCGACAACAAACAGGAAACTACGTGAGACGGTGGCGCTGGAGCTGAGCTTCGTCAACTCCAACCTGCAGCTGCTCAAGGAACAGCTGGCGGAGCTCAACTCTTCAGTAGAACTATACCAGAACGACAGGTATGTGTGCAATGTGCTTCTGCGATCTCTCTAAGGCGTTTGATTGTGTCGAGCATTGACTACGAGTGCAAAGCTTGGAGTACCACAGGATTTAGTTTTGGGGTATTTTCTCTTCCTTTGGTGTGGACGAATATAGTTAGCAACAAATGTTAACTACACTGTGTACATGCTGTTATTGTTTAGTTGTATTTTGCGACCTCTCCAAAGTTTTTGATTGCGTGGAGTGTTACGACTGTAAAGCTTGGAGTACCACAGGGTAAAATTTTTGGGCCTTTTCTCTTCCTTCCTTTTAAATTAAGTATCTACGTAAATTATACGTTCAAATTTGCTCTATAAAAATCGTTATTCATGAAAATACTATTAATGGTCGATGTTAGGTTAGAACGGATACAGTGTAATTAACACTTTTATTGCCAAGGTCTACTAGTACCTCCTAGCAGGTTTTTAGCTGCGAAAGTGTTGAGTCGTTCTTTCCTGTCCACTACTTTCCAGAAATAGGAAAGAAAAGTAGACATAATGATTTAAAACAACTCACCTGATTGGTTTTGCTGGGTTTGTCACATCAGTAAGATAAGAGTTGCAGGCGTCCATAGGCTACGGTAGTTGCTTACCATCAGGCGGGCCGTATACTTATTTGCCGTTGTCGTGGTATTAAAAAAATATGAAATCAGATTAATCAGAACGATCAAAAATATGTGAACCTGTGAACATCCATTATCCGACAGATGGGACAGTGGCCTCATAAGGCACTGGTCGATGGTCCTCTCTTCATTTAAGTTTAGCACCTAAGATAGTTATATAAGTTAACCGTAGTTATAAGTTAAATTTTTAAGTTATTGTTACTAACAAAATATGGACAGCTTTAGTCTGAAATAAATGCATTTTTTTTATTATTATAACCAGGCCAATATCCAGACAATAGGGCCATATCCAGATATTGTAAGCACATGTTTTGATCGCACCGTTATGTTTGATCACCACTGTAAGAACATTTATATTATATACATACATATATCGATCGCATATCTCACTCACACATCGCGTGATCGTGAATCACAATCGATAAAAACATTTCGGAGGAAATAAACATACAAACACTTAAAAATTTGTAGATTAAAATACCTAACTTTTAACTAAAGTTATCATAGAAGTCTGAATCATAAAATTCACATTAATTATCCAAGTTAGTCACTATTGTCACTAATAAATCTTTGCTATCACATACGATCTCATTTCTACATCGCTACCATAGATAAAACTGGATAAATGGCTTGAAATTTTGATATACTTATATCTGAACTGAAACAACCTGTTCTATAATTATATAATTGTGTAACGGACTTATATGTGATGGTCCATGCATAATGTGACATTCGCTGTAAAGTAAATTGCTTGGGACTAGTTTATGCAAAAGGCTGTCAGTAATTTTTCTCTTAAACTTTTTAGGTAGTTAGTAGTTATTATAGGTAGGTACATAGTTAATAATATATGTAAATCATCTATAATTATTTTTATATCACGCCAGATCAAGTTAAATTAGACTGTTGTCATCTTAATTATTCTCGGCTAGTTTATATCAATTAACCCATTCTATATACCTAATCTAAGGGACCGTTCAAGTATTACGTAACGCAATTATTTGAAGATTTTTGACCCCCCCCCCCCCCATGTAACGCGTAATTTCCTTTGTCTGTAACGCAATTTTTTGACCCCCCCCCCCCCTCCTGATTCCGTTACGTAATACTTGAACGCTCCCTAAATACCTATAAAGCTGAACTTCCTCTGTTGTGTTCAAAATAAATCACCTATCAACTTCCTGCCCTGTATGCGTTTTTCTGTCTTTTTTACTAGTTTACGGTTTGCATATACCGACTACAAATTTATGCTTTGTAGCGTTTTGCACCCTAGAGGACTCGATGTAATAATGGCGTAATTAATTAACGTTCTTCAATTCTATAAAGCCATTGAAATGCGTTTGGAGATATAAACCACTTCAAAATGAATGCTTGTTAAAAAATAAAATAGAACTGATTTATTTAGTATTTTAGTATTTTAAGATGTATTAATAAGGATTATAATATGTTTTTTGTAATAGCAGCTATTTGGCGTTCTACTCTGGAAACGGGACTTAAATAATTTAAGAACGGGATTTAACATTGATATTTATTAAGTGATACAGTAGGCATTAATAATTGTAACGTTTTCAAGTCACATAGGTACATAATTATCGATTGTTAATAGTGTTATTTCTAAATTATGTTATGGCATATCGCCTTTTAGACAACCGACAAATACAAATACAAATGATTTATTCGTCGAACACAGGTTATACAACATTACATTGCAGTAGGTGGAAAAAACAGTGTTCGTATCACTATGTCGTGCCTAAAGGGCATACGAAGTTAATTTTGAAATTGTGCACACATGCAACAATTAAAAATGAACAACAATGAACCTTTGAAAACGTCACTATTATTTACATCTAGCATTGATGTTGATTGAATTGATAATTCGATAAATATCAATTTCATTAATGAATTCATCTCGCATTAACGCATCCAACTTTCGACCGGCCGCGCAACGAGTGATCTGCGTACGCGCCTTCGGCACACACTTGCACATCTCTTACACAAGTTACACACTGCTTGCACACACAAGAATGTGAAAGTGTTTGATGGATAAGTCGGTGCTGATTATGTTTACCTTACAGTTCATATTTGTGGATGAGTATAGTGCAAGGGACCACTTTGTCGTTTTGCAAGTACGCTTCATTCTTCCACTAATCCTCCCCCTCTGCCTTTCCGTTCCCTCGATTTCTCCAGAGTCCCATCATCAGATCTCGACCTGGTGACAATGGGACTACCTGTGAAGTATACTTTTTCCAACAAAAAATGAATTTTCCAAATCGGTCCAGGCGTCTTCGAACAGTCGGGAGCATACACAAAAAAGTAATAAATAGCAAGAACAAAGATCCCGATGAATTGAGTACCTCCTGCTTCGAAATCTTGAAGTCGGTTGAAAAGGGCCCTCGAGGCTCTTAGCAAAATTTCACTCAAAATGGCCGTAAATAACCCATTAAAAAGCTAGTGAAAGCGTATTACAAAACATTTATATCATAAATGTAACGATTAACGCAATCATAAACTTTCTTTACGCGCAACAGTCCTCAGGCAACCAAATCTGGTCCGGTCTGACCACCCACATGTCTATTTGTCCGTAACAATCGTACCACAGACTAGATATAGTTGAATTATCGAGAGCGTGGAATTGCATATGTAGTGGTTGTACCGTGTTGTGCCTCTTTGTGTGCGGATTCAAATATAGAATGCCTGTAAACAAACAATACTACTACATATGCAATTCCACGCTCTCGATAATTCAACTATAGTTTGGCCAGAGTTTGTTCCACTTCAAGCATAGACAGGGAGAATCATACTGTCTTTTTCTAATGCTAGTACTCTCACTACTAAAAAAGGGATGGGTATAGCATGTTACTCTGACTGTTACTGCGCTTTTGGTTTGCCAGACTATATACTGTACAGACACCGCTTGAAGGTTCTACAAAGAGCACAAGGTCACTACACATGGACGCAAGTTTATTAGTGCATCCTAATTTTAAAATACATAAGCAATACAATAAAAACACAATCTATCCCAAACATGACTCTATTAACTCTTACACACAACAAATAATCAACCAATATGAAGTTGCATAAGAATAATTTTCATATAAATTCTGATATTTCTGCTTCAGACGTCCGCGTCAGCGTAGTTCATTGTTTCATTTTAAACTGTAACTTCATATTTAAAAACTTATTTTACATTATAGTAGCCCTCAACCAAAGTGACGACCGGGGCCATAAAACCTTGAGCTCGCGTTATCAGTTATCCATTGTGTTGCATTGTGGACTTTTATGGCCCCGGTCGTCACATTGGTTGAGGGCTACTATAGTACATATTACATTGTACAACGCATTCAGAGCTTTCCTACTAAATTAATACAGGCGCTTCGAGTACCTAGTTTTCTGTGTTGCCCTAAAACTAGGAAGCAAAATCAACATTTAAGGCCATTCCTCGATTCGGACAAGCCAAGCCCACCCGTTAGAGACACGTTTATGGCTCCCGTGCACGAAAGAAAGAGATGCAGCGCTCTTAAGGATCAGACTTTTTGACCAAACTACGATAAATAAGCGAATCTATAAAGTTTTGTCTAATTTTGCTTCTGTGACTTTTTAGATAATCCAGAATACCATATTTTTTACTTAATTATATTGCTTATTCTCTTATAGTTTACGTAAGCTAAGAAAAATAAGGAGAAAAAGGACCCAACTTCGGAAAACCTATAATTTTTAAATTAAGCGTATTTACATAGGTAGCACAGGGCAAGATACGTGGTTTTACGGTAGTCTTATGTAGTCTTACAATCCAAATTTGACAGTAGCTGTAAAAAAACTGATTACAGTACCAACGTAAGAAAAGAACAGCATGATTTTCTTTGTCTAATATTGTTTTAGTAAGAATCTCTTCGATTAAACTAGATATATCTATGCTCCGTCTGTTCTTGAAATGGTCTGTAGTGTCGCCATTATTAATCTTCCCAATTTGTCTATGACTCTTTTTTTCTTAATTACAGTTTTATTGGCAGATCAATAGATAAGCCAGAATAGGCTTGATTTAATTTGAACAGAATAATTGATATAAATTATGTATATTTATGGAAACACCCACTTAAGTAAACTAAGTTAAATGAGTCGACTCCGCCTTTTAACAAAGTGGGTTATCCCAAAAATTCGATAAATATAATTTAGAATTGAATTTATTTCATTCAATTATGGTAGGTATGATTGATTCCTTATCAAACACAATATTTCGTCATTACAGTAACCAAGTAACTGCCAAAATTTTATACAATCGTGACATAATGAAGAGCTTTTCAGTCGAGTACCGTGTTTAGGCCACGAAGCTTGCTGAGTGGCCTAAGTAAGGTACGAGATAGAAAAGCTTTATTACGTCACTATTGTATACATTACTTTTTCTACGACTGCTCAATATAGGCAAGCCGGTAAGAATTGAGTTCAGCAAAAGACCAGATGCTACCTCTACACAATTGAGTAACTTCGTTACGTAAAACGTTATTAGGCGTGATTACACCTGGCGCACCGCCTCGCGAGGAATATGCCGCGCGCGGCAGCTCGGCCAGTGTGGGTGTGCCTCGCCCGAGGCATTGCGGCCGCGCGTGCGTTTGCCTCGGCCGAGTCACGTCCACATTAGCCGACCTGCCGCGCGCGGCAATTGCCTAGTGAGGCGGTGCGCCCGGTGTAGACACGGCTATTGATGACTGTACTTGCTATTCGTTGCACGTCTATTGCTCCTATTACAGGAAACACCCGGTATGGTGGATAGTGATTTAGTAATTAATCCTTAATCCTACTGAGCCTTAGAGCTTTTAATAATCAAAGTACTGATACTGAGCCCTTAACATATGTGGTGCCTACACAGAACCCTAAAATAAGTCTTGTTAAATAAAAGTTGTGTACTTGCGATGCACCACAAAAACTCCGAATGGGCGGTAATGACGAATAATGGCGGCCGCCGGTTCGCGTATTTATATACAATCTACTTCCAAACTGACTTATAACCCTTCTTTATTCAATGTCGCTTACGACCTTCTTGTTTCGAACCTATAGCTGTTTATAGGCGCATCGCTTTCAAGCACTTGTATGTGCCGTTAACGGCGCTTACAACGTTTTTGTTTTGAGAAGCTATAGTTTTTTTATAGCTGCATGGCTTCCGAATAATCGTAAGTGCCATCGAGTTTTACATTAATTTAAGCTTTGTCATGTTTAAATATTTTTAGTTTGCCCCCAGGTATTAAAATGACGGGGAAATTATCGTTTAAAATATATATGGATAAAGTGATGGACAGTTTGGATGCCAGGACGAATTTTTTTTTTTTTTTTGCTACTTGGAGCGGCCGATGTGTTGTGGCAACATCAACATATTGGTTCAATATGAGAGTTGTTTTAACTTGTTGGTTAAAAACAGGTACCATGATCTTGGAGGTATTTGAAAATATATATGTATAGGTTTTTGTCTGGTTTCCTAAAATTTTATTCCTAAAATCTTAATTGAACTCGCGGAGCGTAAGCGAAAGTGAGTTCTTACAAACAACTCCAGACCGGTCCGAACTGTCACCTGGCTACTGGGACGTCTCGGCATTTGGATGGCTTTTTGATTTAGATAGTTTGTCCGACGATAACTTTAGTAACGTTTTCTGATGTTTATGAAATCTGTTGGGGTTGTAGCAGGGATACATACAATTTGAGGGTTCATTTATGAGCTGGATCGATCAAGGAGTTGTGGACTTAGAAGGCGAAAAAATCTTCATATGAGTCTTGGTCAACTCGGTTGCAAGTAAATCGCGAGTTCTCAGTTCGAGGACTACTATAGTCTGGCAAACCAAGAGGCGCAGTAACGGTCAAAGTAACATGCTATACCCATCCCTTTTTAGGGTTCCGTAGCCAAAATGGCAAAAACGGAACCCTTATAGTTTCGCCATGTCCGCCCGTCCGTCCGTCCGTCCGTCCGCGGTCTATCTCCGTGACCGTTAGCACTAGAAAGCTTAAATTTGGTTTGAATATGTGCATTAACCAAGCCGACAAAACGGTAGAATAAAAACGCGAAAAATATATTTTGTTAGGGTACCTCCCGTACACGTGAAGTCGGGGGCGAAATTTTTTTTCGTTCCAGCCAAGTTGTGTGGGGTATCGTTGGATAGGTCTTTAAAAAAGAATTAGGGTCTTTTAAAACAGTTTTTGGATAAAACTAATAATCTCGGAAATAATAGCTCCGAAAGTTTAAAACAGGGCGTCCCCCCCCCCCCCCCATCTAACTTTTGAATCGTGGGTCCTAAAATTTTGAAAAAAATCATGAAACTGAGGCCTAATGAGTACCTTCAATGAAAACTATATTGAAGTAAATCGGTTGAGCCGTTTTTGAGTTATCATTCAAAAACCCATAGTGAAAGGACGTAAGTAAAAATGACGTAAGCGCCGCCAAATTTCCCGTAAGAAACGACCTTTTGAATGAATGGTCTCAGTTTACGGAACCCTACACTGAGCATGGCCCGACATGCTCTTGGCCGGTTTTTTAGTAGTGAAAGTACTCTAGCATTAGAAAAAGACAGTATGATTCTCCCTGTCTATGCTTGAAGTGAAACAAACTCTGGCCAAACTATAGTTTATAATCTTCCCGAGTTAGCTCGGACACTCCATGTGAACTATACCGTTCATATTTCATTCCGACTTTTATCATCTGTCAAATCAAATACAATATGAAAAGCATTTCAAAGCGATACCATCACCAATTTTCCCAATTAGCTAACCCTGAGAACTGGCAATTATTAATTTCTACACTAGTTTCAATTAATCTGTTCACAGAGTTTACGAAATCAAGAGAGTTTGCAAAAAAAACTTCCGCCATTGTTATTTGACGTTTCCCGCGCTTTGAGCCATAGAGCATGGCTGGAACGCGGGCAGAGGTTTTTTCTTTTTTAATTATCTTGACGTTTGAGTGTGCGGTTTCCTGTTAAAGTTTTTTACAGAAAAAGACATTTCATTATAGATAAGTGAAACTTACAATATTGTATACCGTTATAAGGAAAACACAAGGGAAATGACAATAAATAAGTAACACAAGTTACACAACTTATATTCCGACCAAAAAGTGTAGTAAACTAAAAAGTGGCAACATAGTAGTGTCGTCCTTTTTAAATCAATCTAAGAAAACGGGACGACACTACGATGTTGCCACTTTTTAGTTTACTACACTTTTTGGTCGTAATATACTCAACTTTTTGTTTTCTAAGAAAAGGAAAATTTTGCTAACGATATTATTTTCTAAGAATATTATTTTAAAGGAATTATTTTTCTAAATGTTTGCCCGTAGCCAAAAGGACTTGAACTCCTAAAAACCTCACTACTTATACGTTAGTATTTTTCTAAATTTAAATATTATTTATTCAATAATAATTACTTAGTCCACAAATTTAAATTCTAAATTATTTTATTACGCTTGCAAATGTTTTTATTGGCTTATTTCTGTCATTCATGAAAATACATGTAAGAAAGTCTTTCAACATATATTATTTTATCCTACTTGCAGAAGAGAATCAATTCTGCACAAGTTTTAGAACGTTCCCGCACAAAACGTAGGCCATAGACAACAAAACTAAGTTTCAGCTTTAGCACATAAACGTCATAAGCACATTTACAAGTCAGAATCATCTTTAAACCTTATCTGCAACAAAATAAGTTCTCAAAACGCGTGAAAAACTAAATGACAATAATCATTTTTCTTTTAAACTTTGATAGAACGTAAGAATGACAACATAATAGCGCGGCAAGTCTTTGAGAGTTCTAATAGTTGTCTTGCCAATTATTTTCTAGTCTTATTTTAAAGGGGTTAGGGTTTAGTTTAGGGTGGGGGTAGTGGATTGTTTTTATTGCTTAGGTGCTAGGGTATTGCACCTACAACAAGCGAAACTTTTGCGAATGAATGTGAAAGTTACAGGCAGTTTTCGTGATGCAAGAATGGATGCATTTGCCTAACACATACCGTGTTTTTGTAGAACTATTAAGAATATATTTTTATTATACGTGGTTTCTTCTTTCGTATTTGCTCCATACTAAAATACCGGTATTTTTTTCGTTCTTTCGTCTGCTATTTCAAATTAGACATGTGCGCCGCGCCGCCGCGCCGCCGCCGCCGACGATTTTTCCACGCCGCCGCCGCCGATGATTTTGACCGGCGTAAAATCGGCGTGGCAAATTTTAAATGTTTTAATGCCCGGAAACGGTAAATTACTAATGAGTGGCCAGTATACTACGTATTTTTGAAAGATATTTTGCTTCTTGACTTATCCTTTGCCAGTTACATCAAATGAAGCCATTTAGATGCTATTGGAAGATTTACGTCAACGACTTATCGGTGATTTGTGACGGCTGGTTTTTGGATTATAGGCTTTTATTTGTTTTGTCGATTTGTTATCTATCTTCTTTGATTTATCTTTTGTCTTAGGTTAGGTTATTCACAATATTTTTATAAAAGTAAAATACAAAAATAGATCAAAAACATACAAAAGCAATAAAAATATTATATAAACCTAACCTAGGGATCCGCCGGCAACGGAGCAAGGCCCAGGCTGCCAGTGGTCAGGGCCGCATAGAGGGGAACCTTCGGGCTGTGCGAGTGTGCGCGCCGTGTTCAGGATTACCGCCATCTGAATCTGACCCTTGAACCAACCTCAACCTCGAAACGAAAGTCTTTCAAGAAGTTGGCCGAGACTCTTCGCAATGAGAGCATACGCAAAAACTACTGTCGGTTCAATAATCGCTGAACCGAATCAACCTGGAACATGGCGGCTATCTATCACCACAATATCAGGCTTATTGGTAGCAATATTACTGTCCGTGATGATAGATTGATCTTAATAGAGCGTGGCTCGACTATTTTCGAGGACTGGCGCAGGTGTGTACTTGTAGTACGGCACTTTGTGGTCCCGAACACCGTACATAAAAGCAACCTGCTGGTTTATAACCCTAGCTACGAGATTATGTATGTGCAAGTGCTCGCCGCTAGCAAGATGAGAACAACCGGAGATGATATGACTGAGTGACTCTCCGGGACGGCGACAGGATATATCATCGTCATGATTCAGGCATACAATACCGATTTTACATGCCCTAGTCATGATACCTTCGTCTGCAATTGCACAGGCAAAACCCTCGGTTTATTCGAAGAGGTCCCCAAATCGTAACCACTTCACCGACGCGAGCAGGTCTACGTGTCCCGTGACTCCCGTGAGGGCTCTGTAGAACCGCCCATGTAGCTCCTTACTCTTCATTTTTTTGTTAAATACCCCTTAAGTCAAGGTTGATGTTGGGATCCTTCATCAATCGAGGGAACTATTTAAGGCCATTACCTAACTTCGCGATACGGTATCGGTGCACTAAAGGATGTTCGATATTTTTTTTGCCGATTCCTTACCGAGCGCCTATATATGAATGCAGGTTTCCTGATTGGCGCGGGCTACGCAGTGAGAGTGCGGCATATTGCAGGCCGCATCACGGTGTAAAATCTGCATGCCGAGCTCGCACCGCATGAAATTTCGTGAACAAAATGGCGGCGGCAAGAGCCACGTGTATTATTTTGGTAGCCGATGTGGAAAAATATCCACTTTTATATAACTAGAACTGAACGAACTAAACTAGAATCACTAGAATGCATTTTCTTCATCTGACATCCCATCGTTCTCTTTTAGAACTCAACGTACAATTTTCTCTCACGAATTACAAATGCGAAATCAATTGGTTTTGCACTTATATTAACTTCGGGGATTTTTGTGTTATCGTATTCGATGTTTAGGCAAGTGGTGTAGCCAGTTCTACATAGATAAAACAAATAAGTATGTCTATATAACTAGTCTATCTTTTGTAAAATTCTCAAAATCATGTCTTGTATTTAAAATATGCAAAGTTTGCTAGACAATCGTACATTATTCGAGATTTGGGGAATTCTATTTACGCAGGTTATACTTAATAACTCAGTAGGATTCGATCTAGAGGGTATTTTGTCAATTTCCCCAAAAATATTAAAAATATATACCACGCCGATTTCACGCCGATCACGCCGCCGCCGCCGGTCAAAAAACGATCGGACGCCGCCGCCGATGATTTTGGCATCGGCGCACACCTCTATTTCAAATATAAGCCCATATCAATTTGTATGTCTGTAACAGGCTGAAAATGGAGATGCTATACCAAGATACTTAGAAGAGATGCTATTTAAGATCTTTTGTGTAAACATTTTGTACAAATAAATATTTTCATTTCATTTTATAATCGAAAACCTACAATATTTATAAAGTCATTACCTATTGAGTTCCACATAAAAACCATAAAAAAAATTGGGTTATTTAGGAGTTTTTTGTGAAAACCGGTTTCAAGCCCTGACCACTGTAATAGTCAGCAATAGTTTCTATGCATTTGAAATTATCCCAGTGGAACACCAGCACACGTAGAGTATTCGGAACTAATCCCTCGGCCACTCAGTGCACTGCAAACTGCAATACCTAATGCAGTTAATGCACTTCTTGCGATGATGCAATTTTAGCTAATTGACGTGGAGGCGGTCATTCCTGTGCAGGTATGCACGTTGTTTAGGAATTTGAAGCTTTCTTTAACAGAGTGTTTTAATGGATATTGTAAAACGCGGAAGTTTTTGTGTTTCATGAGCTAATAAATTATGCTTTTTGTTTTGTATTTTACGCATTAAATATATTTAGCGGTATTAAATACACACTATAAATAAATCAGAACAGCATTTGGAACTAAAACACTAAATTAAACTCAATTTGAATGCGGGAATAGTAAAAAGCACTAGTGCGAGAAATCGAATCGCATAGCAGAAATAGTTACTTATTAGTTATTACAAGCCGCAAAGTTGATGCTTTTAACCTCTTATACTTTTCTTGTGACCTAGCGAAAGATGCCATTTAGTCATGAGCGTAGCGAGGGCCTCAAAGCAAGAGAGGTTAAAAAAACTTGCTCAGTCCATCCTGCCAGATAACGTGAAAAACAAGTCAATACTTATATCAAATTACTTTCCCCACATGTGGATAAAATGGGATTTATCCCACAGCTTCCAGGGGATAAAGAGCGCGTTTTCGAGGTGCCATGGTGAAAAATAATATTACCTGTTACAAGGTGTACCTATACAATGTGTAAATTTAATACGGATGAACCTTTTAACGGTAGTTTATATTAAGGTCATATTGAACAACTTTCAACCTACTTACCCCGAAATCACGATTTTTTTTCCAGACTCATACATTTTGTCGCATGGGTGTCGACATTTTGTACGAGGAAGCCAAATATTTTTATTTTTATTTTGGGGTTACTTCCATAGTGAAACTTGTTCAGTATGACCTATGTAAAAAGGTTCGCCCGTATTAAATTTACACACTGTATAAGGGTCACCACACACCTAGCGGAATTCCTCGCGGAATTAGCGGTGACCCTAATACTGTAACGCTCCCATGGACAATTAGATTATACGCCTGAGGAATACCTTGACGATATAATAGTCAGTATAGTCACCTTTTAGTTTAATAATGAAGTAGGTAACCATCCAGAGCGCAGAATTAATAATTATTGAATTAATTATATATACGGGTCGCCACACACCTAGCGGTTTTCCTCGCGGAATTACCGGAAGTAGCGGAAATTCATAGACAAAATGCTTAATTTGTCTATGGTAGCGGAAATTTGTCTATGGCTTCCATACAAAAAATCTGCTACCATAGACAAATTTCCGCTACCATAGACAAATTTCCGCTACTTCCGGTAATTCCGCGAGGAAAACCGCTAGGTGTGTGGCGACCCTACAGAAGGTTCCCTGTGTAACAAAACCCCACTTGGTATGCTTAACGTACCTAAACGTGACAGTCTCCCTCCATACCATACATTATATATTCCGACCAAAAAGAGTAGAAATTAAAAAGTGGCAACATCGTAGTGTCGTCCCGTTTTAACGGCTATTAGACATTGCAACCTGCAGGGCCCAATCTGTTGTGTACCCTGCCTCTTCCTACCCCTCCTTCAGCTCCCTACGGGCCCTACCTTCAATTACACCTTCCAACCTGACAGATTGGGCCCTGCAGGTTGCAATGTGTAATACCGCTTTTTCTTAGATTGATATGAATGGGACGACACTACGATGTTGCCACTTTTTAATTTCTACTCTTTTTGGTCGGAATATACCTATACTATAATCATTTATTTTACTGCTAAGCTTCGGTAGCTCTATTTGTAGAGCGGTGGCCAATATTGTGGCGTCGCATTTAAATCTCACCAAACGCAAAATTAACCTAACCTAACCAAACCAAGGATATACATAATATGACATGACCTCTTGCAATGCATTATAGTCGCTAACGTCTTTTTCGTCCTAGGCCGGTAATCATAATTGCAGGAGTTATTTTCTCGCTTAGTTTGCACGCACGCGCCGGGAAACGCGTGATTTTACGCACGGCATTCACACTATAGGCTCTAATTATATATAAAGACCATAATCTTCAACACAAGTTAAGGTATAAGTAATTTGTCTAGATCTTATAACAATAGCAAGTAACTGTTTTACATAAAAAACCGAAAAATATAGATAATTTTCAGAATAGTTCTGAAATGTTTAGCACTATGTTAATCACTAAATTATTATTATTTATTTTTATCTGATAATTTTCTATCACTATGTCACTTCTGCCGTATGCATCCGGATAGGTGGGCTAGTATAGCTACAAAATGGATGCCAAAAGAGGGGCGTGGGGGGCGTGGGCCCGGCAGGCCCAGGCGGAGATGGCGGGACGACTTGAACATCTTTCTTAGCAACTGGCCAGACGAAGCACATAATCGGGCCATGGAGGTCAAGGGGAGATGCCTTTGCCCAACAGTGGGACACTAGAAAAAAATATTCAGCGCTGAACATAGCAACGCTGTATGATGTAGGGCACTTTAATACTTCATTGTTATAGTCGAGGGTGTTTCATTGTAGGGCATTGGGATTAGCTATAGCTACACTCAAGCTACAGTCAGAGCTACGGCTCTGAGTGTACAGTGCCACTAAAAAGAGTAGAAATTAAAAAGTGGCAACATCGTAGTGTCGCCCCTTTCAAATCAATCTAAAAAACGGGACGACACTACGATGTTGCCACTTTTTAATTTCTACTCTTTTTGGTGGCACTGTATGTATGTACATATAGCGTGATTTTGTAAAAGATTGGAAAGTCTTTTCTTTAACAAAGGACGATATTACTGAGCGCGTCCATCTGTTGTAGTCACGTTTGATGAATCCATGTCCTTGCGTTATTTCATCACTTCATCTAACCTATTTATTTTCTCGTTGTTACAGTAAGGAATGCGTAATGCCGATGATTCCACTGGGGCTGAAGGAGACCAAGGAGGTGGATTTCAGAGAACCGTTCAAGGATTTTATACTAGAACATTATAGCGAAGATGCCGCGGCTCATGAGGAGGCCATATCAGACTTCATGGACATGAGACAGGTGAGCATATCTACACTATAATGGTTAGATCTAAATCTAACAGTATCCACACTACATTACTTGTCTTATCGTCTAAACAAATATTCCCAAAGAAATTATCACACTTTTCTTAGGGATTATCACTTAAAATATTATTCCATCTAAGAGAAACTCACGAAGTACTGCTTTTTTACAGGCAATCCGTACCCCAGTCCGTTCGACCGCCGGCGTAGCTCTCCTCTTCAAATACTACAATCAGCTGTACTTCATAGAACGTCGATTCTTCCCTCCAGATCGCTCTTTAGGAGTTTATTTCGAATGGTTCGACTCTTTGACAGGTGAGGCCATCTTGCGAATTGGTTAGGTAGGTAATAGTGTTGTCACTTAACGGTAGGAGGCGCTCTTTTCCAATACAAAATATAGCCTCTACAATCGGCGCAATTTTGACACAAAACTCGCGCGCGATTTCGAGACATTGCCGTCTAGGTAGGTGCAACGAAATCAATCGACGGATCAAAAACCGCAATGTATTAAAAATCGCAGGTGACTAGTCGTTTACGTTTGTAGAGGCCAATACAGCTACGTTCAAAGAACACAGGGGCACCACACATCAGAGCGGAGTTCAGCTATTCATAGACAAAAGCGGAACATTGTCTATCGTAGCTGCATTTTTGAATCCAGGCTATAGACAATAGCTGAATTCACTCTAATGGGGGAGGGGGGGGGGGGGGGTAACTGTCCTTTATAGTAGATCGTTTCTTTTCACTTGATTGCACTCTAGAGTTTATATTTTGAGGGATTCGAGTCTTCGACAGGTGGGTGTACCTCGGAATTCCTAATAACGTTTGTCCTAAAATCACTTGCCCTAACTGTTTTGTCCTAATTGTCATTTGCCCTAATGATCAATTACCCTAACAGTCACTTGTCATAATGTAATGAATGTCCTAATGCCCATTTGTCCTAAAATTGTTTACCATAATGTTCAAAAATCCTAATTTTATTTGCCATAACATTTGAAACCCCTAATGTGATTTGTCCTAAAATTACTTACCCTAACCGTGTTGTCCTAATTGTCATTTGCCCTAATGATCAATTATCCTAACAATTACTTGTCATAATGTAATGTTTGCCCTAAAGCTCATTTGCCCTAAAAATTCTTACCATAATGTTCGAATATCCTAATTTTATTTGCCATAACGGCGTAGGTTAGGATTATTTTTTTATGCTCTAATAACGAAACTGCTCCCAGAGATAGGTAGGTTAGGGTTCTTTTTTTTTGGAGACCCTAAAAACGAAACTACTCCCAGAGATAGGTAGGTTAGGGTTATTTTTTTTTGATGACCCTAAAAACGAAACTGCTCCCAGAGATAGGTAGGTTAGGGTTATTTTTTTTTTGATGACCCTAAAAACGAAACTGCTCCCAGAGATAGGTAGGTTAGGGTTATTTTTTTTGATGACCCTAAAAACGAAACTGCTCCCAGATATAGGTAGGTTAGGGTTATTTTTTTTGATGACCCTAAAAACGAAACTGCTCCCAGAGATAGGTAGGTTAGGGTTATTTTTTTTGATGACCCTAAAAACAAAACTGCACTCAGAGATAGGTTGGTTAGGGTTATTTTTATGACCCTAAAAACATATGAGAATTAGGGCAAGTGACAATTAGGAAAAATCACCTGTAGGACATTTAATATTAGGGTATGAAATAATAGGAAAAATAATATTAGTTCATTTGAAATTAGGTGTTTTGATCATTAGGACAAATAACTTTTAGGTCAAATAATAATTATGACAAATTAATATTATGGAAAAAAAAGTTAGGGCAACTGATGAACAGGTCAAATGATATTAGGTAATAACATATTAGGAAAAATAAAATTCATCGATACGATGATAGGGCAACAACAATTAGGACAAATGAGCATTAGGGCAAATGATCATTAGGACAAATAACATTGGGGAATACAAAAATAGGACAAAAAACTTTAGGGATTCAGATATAGATCCTCGACAGGTACGGCCACCTAGAGGTGAGCAGATAAATTAATTAATATTGCTACTTAACGGTAGATGGTGCTAGGTAGTTTAGCTTGATACGTGAGGCCATCTAGCTAATAGAATATATTTTATTATTTATTTATTTATTAATAACACAAGGTTACAAATTTAATTATATACATGCTCCACAAAACTAAATTAAGTTTGACTGTGGAGTCAAGTAGTTTACCTATATTTATTACACCAAATAATTATATTAATTAAGAACACATAATAAAAATAAAAACAAGAAATAAGATTTGTGTAAGTGATATAGGGTTACTCCTTTTACGATAGATGTCGCTCTGCTCCAATACAAAATGTTGTTAGCCAGTTGAAGTTCTTTACGAACGTAATGATTTGAACTGTTTAAACATTTAAGTTAAACCACATAACAAACATAATATTAATTCGAACCGTTTACAATTCCAGGTGTTCCGTCATGCCAGCGAACGGTGGCATTCGAAAAAGCTTGCGTTTTGTTCAACATAGCTGGGATTTATACACAGATTGGCGCTAAACAGGTGCGTTTGATATAAATTTGGGGCCATCTGCCATCTTTAGCAATATTATTATTACTTTTTTTCCTTTTACACAATTAAGTCACTTGTAATACTTAAATTAGTCTAGTAACAATAGAATAACAATGCAATTCAATTTGTGCTAAATATATTGTACCTACGTTTGGAAGGAGCGGTATCTCCTAACACAAGTATTATTATACTTACCAGGAGATACCGGCTATAATATATTTTTGTAAACCGGTGCTGGTATCTGGTATACCTAATAAACATATTTTCATTTGATTTTTTTTTGTTTTTATTTTTGATCTCGCAAAATATTTTATTAAGATTTGGTCACAAACGCCTCTTGCTAATCTTCACCGCGGAACTTTGGCGGTAATTCTTAATCCATTTGTATCCAAGCGTAAGCAGTAGTCGACGACGCTAAAGGAGCGCAGAGTAAATTCTCTCGAAACCTAACTAAGTTACAAAAGTAATAAACAACCGTATTTTACTTGCAGGAGCGGCACACATCTTTAGGCCTAGACGGCGCGGTGGACGCGCTTCTCAGAGCCGCGGGCACCCTCCGATATATACACGAGAACTTCACCAACGCCCCCTCCGTCGACCTGGCCGCTGACACACTGCTGGTCCTTGCTGCTACTATGACGGTATTCATTTTTAAGTTCATTTGTTTTGGCGTCTAGCGGTGCAATCCTTGGAGCCATGGAGAGGAGTGGTCAAGTGTCCACTAAGACCACGACACTGCATGCCAATCGTACGTATGCGTGTCTACTTAGCTAGCATTTAACATAGGTACCTTCAGGTTTATAATTGCATACCCAATTTATGAATGAATCCATTGATCAATTGGGTATGCAATTATGAACCCGATGGGACATATTAGATAACAGAGCAGCATAGTCTAAAAACTTTTTGAAGCTCAAGTTTGGTGCGCCATGCCCGAGAGCAACCTAAAGATATAAAAATAGTATGAAAAAATTACAGGGTGTCGCGGCAACATCTAGTGGCGAGTAGCGTACTAGTAGTACCTAGATGGAGTAGCAGTGCAGGTGACATTTCCTCTTACATTTTGGGTTTTTTATAGGTTGCTGTCATCCAGATGGCACTTAAAGACTTGGAGCTTCTAAAAGTTGACTGTGGCCGTCTATCAAATCTGTCTCTGATATTAGCATACTTAGTATACCTACCTATACCAACCTAATTTAGGTGACAATGGTTATGTTATGGAACTATCAAGCTGGCTTGATGATGGAGACTGATGATGATAATAAAACCATACGACTTAATAGATGACTGTAAGAAACGTCAGTTTGCGATAAAAATCTGATACAACAAATAACTGTCAAAATCTTATTTATTATACAGAGTGACCAAAAAAGAACTAGATTCCCGTTGGCTGTAAGATTTTGGGACGCAACCAGAGTCCAGAGCTCCCTAAATGGTTTTGGAACCTCTCAGATCGATTGGATTTTTGTATGACCATTGGGCGGCGGCGGTGAGTAATCGGGAATCTAGTTATTTTTTGGTCCTGTATACAAGCTTTCCCATTGTAATGTATTTTTTTGATTGATAGAGTGCTTTCCTTCCAGGCACAAGCCCGCGAATGCCTGTTCGAAAAGCTGCAACTCCAAGCGCGCGAGTGCGGGCGCGGCGAGCTGCGCGACGACCTCGACATGTGCCTCGACTTTGCGCAAGAGGCTGCGCAGTGCGCGCACACATACACACAGCTCTATCAGAAGGTTAGTTCAACCAATGATAGATGGCGCTATGTTAGTCATAGCTGTAGGGAACAAACAATAGATGGCGCTGACCTGACTTATAGATACGACCTCGACATGTACCTCGACTTCTTGACGACGGTGCAGGCGCTCATGCTTATACCAGAGACTATAGAGATATAGACGACCACAGCCTAAGAACTTTTTGAAGCTCAAGTAAATTGCGCCCTCTGTCCGAAAGCCGCCTAGGTGGAGTAGCAGTGCAGGTGACATTTCTCTTACAAATTCGGTATCTTTAGGCGGCTTTCGGACAGAGGGCGCAATTTACTTGAGCTTCAAAAAGTTCTTAGGCTGTGGTCGTCTATATCTCTATAGTCTCTGCTTATACTCAACTATATGAATAGGTGGGATTTACTCTGCGATCTAACCTGTATTCATATGACAGAAAAAACGCAGCTTAGCTGGGAAAATAGAAAAGTAGTTACTGGTTAGCGACACTTAGCAGTAGATGGCGCCACATTGACTCTGGCGTAATTGTGGCGACAGTTGCGTTCGTAATTTCTAAGATCATGGTGAGATCATGTAAATTAAAAACCGCAGTGCAAATTCGGATAGAAACCAAGACTGGTACATAAGTAATAATAACAAGACACAAACTTTCATGGCAATTTCTAGAACGAAATACTGAGTATCTATGATTTTAGTTTATTTAATTATTTTGTGTTAATGTATTTAAATGTGGTGTTGCAGATGCAAACGGAAGGCGTCTTCAACTATGTGCCATACTCGTGGGTCTCTTTGGTCCATGTGAAGACTGAATTTTATAAAGGTAAGGTATAGCTTAGTGGGAATGATTCTTGATAATACATAGTACATATTATGAAAGGTAACGGTGACTTAGGTACGAGTATTTTAAAGATATTACCTTTTTACACATGTGTGATTCTCGAGATTACAGGTGCCAAAAACTGTTTTCCATACAAATAATATCATGATATAAGTACATAGTTTGAAGAGCTGTTTTTTAATACAGTTGCTCAAAAAAGTGCTTTTCTTGTAGTGGTTTAGCGTGCGGAAAGTTTGATATCGCGCACTAGTGCTTTTTACTTTTCCAGCCAATCACAGCTAATGACAGTGACAGACAGCCAATCACAGCGCTGCACCGCACCGCGCGGAGCGTTCGGATACATGTACTAAAGTAACCTCAAAGTGAATAATTGACAATTTTATATTTTTTTCGCAACTGTATTAAAAAACGTCGTTCGATACTCGTGCGTAAATGTCATTCTTCACTCGTCCCGATATCTCGGTACTCGTGAAGTACTGACATACTTTCCGCACTAACATCGAAATGTACTATTTTAATGCTGTTTTGTTGAAAAGCTGTGCATGTGACGATAAAGTAGGTTTTTGGACTTTTTGGAAATAGTGTTACGATAAAAAGTGTCGCGAGGAGGTCAGTCGTTGTTTTCGCGGTGCCAGATCAGAAGTGGGATTATTTGTGCTTAGTCTAGATCAAAAGGAGCCATTTGGCGGCCGGTTTACGCTGTTATTACTCGAATACAACATTGAATCTGTACAAAACGTATGCGCCTCCCGCCAGGGTACCTTTTCCAAAATCTGTGACATTCTAACTTTACATGAATATTGTTTATTTTTAATTTATATAATTCACATTTCTCTTTATTTTTCTTTCATCTTAGGCTAGGTAATTTATAACATTTTTATAAAAGTAAAATATAAAATACATCTAAAACATACAAAAACAATAAAAACATTATAAAAAATCTAACTTAGGGTGCCGCCAGCAACAGGGCAGCCCCCAGGCTGCCGGTGGTTAGGGCCGCAGAGAGAGGAACCTTCGGACTATGCGCGCCGTGTCCAAGATTACCGCCTTCTGTATCTGACCCTTGATCCAACCACAACCTCGTAGCGAAAGTCTCTCAAGATGTTGGTCGAGACTCTTCGCTATGAGACTGTTCGCAGAAACAACTATCGGCACAATGATCGCCGAATCAACCTCCCACATGGCGGTTACCTCGTGAGCTAAGTCTAGGTACTTGCTGGACTTGTCCTTCTCAGCCTTCACGAGGTTCACGTCACATGGGACAGTGATGTCGACGAGCATGGCCCGGCGTTGCGGTCGATCTATTACCACGATATCAGGCTTATTGGCTACAATAGTCCTGTCCGTGATTATAGATCGATCCCAATAGAGCGTGGCACGACCATTTTCGAGAACTGGCGCAGGTGTGTACTTGTAGTACGGCACTTCGTGGTCCACAAGACCGTATAGGAGAGCAAGCTGCTGGTGTATAATCCTAGCTACGAGGTTATGTCTGTGCAAGTACTCGCCGTTAGCAAGATGAGAACAAGCGGAGATAATATGCCTGAATGACTCTCCGGGACGGCGGCATGCCCGACAAATGTTTATTATTATTCCTCAAATAAACACTTACAGTCTAGTTACACATATTGAATGTGCTTTGTTTTCAGCGCTGGCGCACCAATACGCAGCCTTAGGACTTCTCCACGCTGACAGCACACCTCGCGCGCGGCAGCGGGTCGCCGCGCTCTATACCAGCAGCGATCGAAGCGTCGATAACGGTAAATAACTAACTTCAATATGCCATTTTCTGCTTTTGAAGACCTATCTTAAACCGGTATGACATTGCAACCTGCAGGGCCCAATCTGTTGTGTACCCTGCCTCTCCCTTAAAGCGGTATTACACATTGCAACCTGCAGGGCCCAATCTGTTGTGTACCCTGCCTCTTCCTTACCCCTCCTTCAGCTCCCTACGGGCCCTACCTTCAATTACACCTTCCAACCTGACAGATTGGGCCCTGCAGGTTGCAATGTGTAATACCGCTTTTACCCTTCCTTCAGCTCCCTACGGGCCCTATCTTTAATTACACCTGACAGATTGGGCCCTGCAGGTTGCAATGTCTAATAGCCGTTTTAATAGTGAGGGTATATCGTGAACGTTGAATTGAATGCCTATATCGCTTGTAAAGGGTGATTTGGTAAGCCATATTAAACAACTTTTACTAGGGGGCCAACTCCGAAGTCTCGATAAATTTGTCTCAGTTATAGAGGACAGAATAGATGCCTAAGATACAGGGTGAATTTTAAGTCGTGAATCGAAATATGTTTTCCTAACTCTATAAACAACAAACAATTTAATGCACTAACTCTTAGTAAAAACAGATATTTTTATTTTATTTTTTAACTTTTTTGTCATTTATTTTTCTTTTAATGGTGGATTTTCACATTAGAACAAAAACATTGCATATTATTGTGGAAAAAGAAATAGTAGGCGACAAACTTAGAATTACATTATACGTCGTTTGGCATTACTTTCCCCCAACAGAAACTTTTGGCAATGTACAATCAAATTATTTATATAATTTCTGTTCTCACAATACATATTTGTGGCATCAAAACTAAAACTCTAGGATCTGTTTTCTTGAAGTGGTTTGCAGCCATCACCACTTTACAGCTGCCAGATGCCCAGATCAAAAATAAGCATAGTATAGCAAACTGACTAGAGGGGTTTCGCTGCTCTCATGATTGTGTCATATCTGACGTGGCTAGCTCTCCGTCTATAGGTATTTATTAATTCAGAGACTACAGAGATATAGACGGCCACAGCCTAAGAACTTTTTTAAGCTCAAGTCAATTGCGCCCTCTGTCCGAAAGCCCCCTGAAGATACCGAAAATGTAAGAGGAAATGTCACCTGCACTGCTACTCCACCTACTAGCTACTGGTGTTCTACTAGTACGCTATTTGTTACTAGGTGGAAAAAAGTTAAAAAAAAATATTTAAAAGTTCTTAGGCTATGCTGCTCTATGTACTATATAAGTTACTCTATGATTAAGTAAAGCACACATTTAGATAGACCGCTACTCACCAACAGATGGCGCCACTAACTATTCTATCCCAACAGGTTCTGTGTCGAACGCGAAGATGGACGAGGATTTAGACTTCATGGTGGTGGGGCGCGCGCACCTCGTGGAGGCGCAGGCGCTGTACGAGGAGGCGCAGCGGCTGCAGAGGATGTGTCGGTCAGTTGCACTCCTTAAAGTAGTCCGCCTCGAACTGAGAACTGGCGTTTTCCTTGCAAAACGAGATGACCAATACAACAAGACCCTTATGATGGTTTTTTTCGCGCTTTCTAACTCTATGGCCCCTTGATCGATCTTGCTCATAAACGTACACTCAAATATAATCAAATAAAAATTTAAAAAAAAACGTTACTAAAGTTATCGTGAAACAAACTTTCAAAATCAAAAAGCCATCGAAAGTTCGAGACGTCCGCTCCGCGTCCCAGTGGCCAGAAGTTGTTTATAAGAACTTTCGTTTACGCTCCGCTCGTTCGATATATCATAGTATAGTTGATATAACATGAATATATGTAGATAGAGAATACATATATAGACAACCGCGTGACAACCACAGTCTTAGAACTCTTTGATGCTCCAAATCTAAAGCGCCATCTGAACGAGAGCAACCCGTAAGTTAACAGTAATAACGTAATAACAGTAACGCTATCAATTACTACATGGCCCTGAGGACGGAGAGTACTCTGCCCTACATTAAACGTTAGTTCTGGTTGGTCTCCTTTCAGATGGCGCTTTAGGCTTGGAGACTCAAAAAGTTCTTAAACTGAGGCTGTCTAGATAAATAACTATGCTGTAACTTGTGATAAAGTAAATAAGCGGTCATATCTCACCTAAATACAGTACTTTTACAGACATTGCACACTAGTGATTTGCGTCTAAGTACATCTGTCATCTAGTCTCTATTGTTTTTAAGAGTCGCCAGGACGCTCGCGTGAACTCGCGTCCCCATACAAACGTAGTTCAGCTCTCATTTTAAAACGACATGCTTTAGAACCACGAAATTTGGCATGGGCATTCTAACAGTACAGATCTATGTCGGTAATTCATTTTCGTTGCTAAACATTGTAATACAAAGAAAATATAGCAAAAATAAGTTTTGTATTAAATCTGTATCTGGCTGTATTTTCTTTGTATTACAATTTTTTGCAACGAAAACGAATTACCGACATAGATCTGTACTACTAGAATGCCCATGCCAAATTTCGTGGTTCTAAAGCATGTCGTTTTAAAATGAGAGCTAAACTACGTTTGTATGGGAACGCGAGCGTCCTGCCGACTCTTAAATCCTCATCTATTTTATGAGCAAGTCTGTGTCGGTGGCTCCAGAAGTAGTCACATGCAAGTATTATTTAGACGAAGTAGTGGCGATGTTTGCCGTTGTCTTGTGGTTGTTGTAATATGTTCTAAAACCATAATTCTGACTAAAATATCTTGTATGCAGTGAATTACGAAGCAAGGAGCCGCTAGCACGAGTGATAAGAGCTCACGCCGAGCGCGCAGTTCGCGAGCGAGCCACACTCCGCGACTCACCGGACCTTAGCGAGATGGAGCTGCTGGACGCACCCACTATAATACGTAAGTTCATTGTAGAGCTTAAACATTTACTACTACTATTCCACTACTACTACTACACCACTACTTACTATTCCACTCTCTAGCCATTGAAGAGTTCTAAAAATTATAGGAAGATATTGATATATTTTTTTGCATTATTTTAATCTGGAATTCCTTTGACTTATTCTGGATTTTTAATTCACTCTTCTTCTTCTTCCTCCTAGCGTTTATCCCGGCTTGGGGTCCGCTTGACAACTAATTCCATGGATTGGCGTAGGCACTAGTTTTTATGAAAGCGACTGTCATCTCATCTTCCAATCCAGAGGGGAAACTAGGCCTTATCTGGATTAAGTCCGGTTACCTTGCGATGCTTTCCTTCACCGAAAAGCGATTGGAAAATATCAAATGATATTCCGTATATAATTTCTGAAAAACTCAGTGGTACGAGCCGGGGTTTGAACCCGAGACCTCCAAATTAAAAGTCGGACGTCTTACCGCTTAGGTTAAGCCAGGTTAGCGCTCTGGATTCATTAAAAATTCTTCCGTCATATTCGCGCCTAACCAATTTTTTCTTCGTTGCAGCCTCATCAAAATTCCAACTATCCCTAACACCACCCGATTTCGCACAACACCGAGTCGACGACCTCTTCAAATCCCTAGGACCCATAGCCGTCTTCTCCGCCAAACGCCACTGGAGTGCACCTCGCCTCATCACCCTCCAGAAACACAGCGACCAACGCAGAGAGAGCTGCCGAAGAATCAACACGAGAAGAGACTACGACCTCGAAAACGGAAAGAGATCAGAGAAAAGAGACAGATCAGAAGACAACAGCGCTTACTACAACTCCATAATCAGAGACGAAAACTACGAAGACTACGAGAAGCAACTCCAAAGAGTCATGAAGCAAAACGGGGTTTATATAAACAGCTACAACAACATGGAATACCATCCCAAAGTTTTAGACTACGATAAATACGATTATAGGAACAACGAGAGCTTCATAAAGACTACCACGGAGAGTGTGAACGGGAAGTTGAAGAATGGGAGAAGGAAGGAACCATTGAGGAGGGTGGCGAGTGAATATAATGTGGCGAAGAGCGATGAGGACGGGTTCGGGTTCTCAGTGAGGGGAGACGCGCCGGTCATGATCGCGGCTGTCGAACCTAATTCTTTGGCTGATGTAAGTATTAGCAGATAATATAAGCATAGACTTAAAGATATAATAGACGGCCATAGTCTGAGAACTGCTTAGCTACTTAACTTTTTTGTCATAAATTTATGTCAGAGCTTGTGCAACATTTGCAACATAGGTAGCGTATTCTCTCTTCATTTTATCGTGATAAATAATCATCTTAACGTTTATGCAATTCGCATTCTCAGCTACTGCTTGCCCACTACACTTTCTGCCATTTATTTATTAATCCGCAACACACGGTTTTCAGGATTCTGTAAGACCATTGATACACAATTCATCTCTTAAAATTCTGCTAGACCCTGAAGCACATTGGCTAAGCTAAATATATTAGCTAAATCCTGCTGCTAGCAGGCATAGCTTGGTGGTTGGTAAGAATTTATTATAGCCTGAAAACTGAAGCCTTGGCTCATTAGTTTTGTTAGTTAAAGCAAAATTAAATACCAGCTTTAAAAGTTCATAAACTAAGATTATTTCTAACTAGTAACTACTTGAAAATCATGATGCTACTTCTTTACCAATACATCAGCGTAGAACTTTTTAAACTTCCTCCATCTACGCACTAGTTTTTCTGTTCTCTAACTCAGGTTAACACAGGTTAGGTTATTTACAATATTTTTATAAAAGTAAAATACAAAAATACATCAAAAACCGGCAACGGAGCAAGGCCCAGGCTGCCGGTGGTTAGGGCCGCAGAGAGAGGAACCTTCGGACTATGCGCGCCGTGTCCAGGAATACCGCCTTCTGTATCTGACCCTTGATCCAACCACAACCCCGTAGCGAAAGTCTCTCAAGATGTTGGTCGAGACTCTTCGCTATGAGACCGTTCGCAGAAACAACTATCGGCACAATGATCGCCGAATCAACCTCCCACATGGAGGGTAACCTCGTGAGCTAAGCCTAGGTACTTGCTGTACTTGACAATATTTATTGTTACAGATTGGTGGTATGCGTGAAGGCGACTTCATCATCTCAGTGGGTGATAAAGATGTGAAGTGGAGCTCACACGAGGAGGTGGTCCGGCTCATTCAGCAAGCCGGAGACTTGTTGGCACTCCGGCTTGCCACCCCCATGGACAAGAGTCTGGCGAAGGTATGTTAGACAATCATTTATAAATATGACATATTTCATGTTTGAACATAGTGTTGTAGAAATTACATAAAGTTGTCCCATTCTACCATATATAGGCCTTATGAATTCTACCATAGTTTGATACCTCCTCAAGCTTTAACTGCTACACCAATTTAGATGAAATTTAGTATTAAGATGGTTGGATTCTGAGGAAATAGCATGGGGTAGTTCTTAAGGCGGAAATCATCCCTGAAGGGGGTGAAAATGGACAGTATAGAAGTGCTAATTCTACGCAATCAAAATCTTGGACGGAAACTAGTGAAATATAACGATTAACTACATCAAACTAAACAAACATCTACGGCGATTATCACACTGACGACGGATCCGCATGCGGCGCCGGTGCGCGAGCGAGATAGCGCTCTGCATGTGTATAGCGCTACCTCGCTCGCGCACCGGCGCCGCATGTGAATCCGTCGCCAGTGTGATAATCGCCTAACACTTTTAGCTTACATTGACTACCGATAGATGACGCTTTTATAAATAAACTATTACCTTTATTCCAGTCTTCCCCAGACATCCCCCGGCAGTCCAACTCTAACCAAGGCTCGGTGTCGGCCGCCTCCACCGCCTCGAGCGGCTCCACGGCCGCGACGGCGCGCTCGTCGGCGCGGCGCGCGCCGTCCTGGAACCCCTTCCGGCGGAACACCACCAGAGACAACAGCTCGCACAGAGGCTCGCACACGAGCAACGTCATATTCCGATAGATGGCGCTGTTATCAAACCTGCTAATAGGAGCTAACTTGTTTTCTTTAAATCAGGGTTATAAAATTATTTGTAGCACACAGAATTGTTTGCAATAAATGTGTTATACCTTCGATTTTTTTTTATGAAAGTGACACGTAACTACCGGGCAATTCTATTCGAAGTAAGGAGTCAGTAATATTAAGAACTTTAAATGCAGAAAGGATGTAATAGATTTAGATAAATGTATACCGAAATTATATAAGCTGTCCGTCTAACAGCCTGGCCACGACTTCGCGCAGCGGCGGCAGCGGCCATAAGTTAGAACGAAAGGTACGAGCGCAGTATCTCGCTCTAACCGCTCTTGCTTGGCGCTACAATCGCCCCACGCAATATACTATAATCCGTCCATATTATAGACTGGCCTATAACCGCAAAGCACTTCGTTCATCGAATCGAATATTTCCATCACTCTCTTTCGTATATGCAAGAGCGATAGAGACGGGACCATCGTTTTATCGATTTTCGAACTTCGCGGTAGGCCCTCTGATCGTGAAATACTAATAAATAATAATTCCTTTTAAAGGCAATGCCACTTTTCGTAGGACTTCAGGTCTATATTATACTTTTGTTATGTTATTTACTTCATAAGACGTGATGGCGGTGTTGGCAAGTGCAACTATTATATATTTAGCCTCCTAAATATATAGTTAGACTCTTGGTTTCTTGAATAAGGCTATGAAATTCCAAAGTTATTCTAACATACACTTAAATTCCCATAAATAGACGTTTTTCATATATTAAAGTCTTTAAATGGTGACTTAAGAGTACCTACAAATCCTATAATGATAACTTTCGAACATTCAGAAAAGGAGAAGAATAAGTTCTGATTATTCTGAAGTCGCGGGTAAAATTATAAAACTTGGTGTATACTTTCTTGTCATAATCTATGTGTGTTTATTGTGTAAGCATATGTATTGGTTTTTGTTTATACTTATAACAATTTATTTGATTTTGTTACATTATTATTAGTAAATACATTTTTAACCAGAAAGTCACCGATAGATGGAGTTGATTAATTGGATTTACCTACTCAACAGATGGCGTTAAAAGCAATGTCATCGATAGGCGCCATCTTATGTTATAAATTATAACTTATAATATATGTCTATAATAAAACTTCATAAATTTCCCTTCTTGTAAGTAACACCAGCAGCATAAAATATAGATATTAATATATTTATCGTCAGCATTTGAATTAAGATTTTCTCGGGGTTTTATAAATTCACTAGACGACAGCCCAAGCAATAAGCATCTTTCAAAGTATGCTACTGATAAAAAAAACCTGAAATGCTGACTGTATCTATGCCAGTATTGTTGTTGACTGTAGTTTTACTGTATATGTATTCGGTACGTGCAAACTGCCAAGTCTTTGATTCATTAAGACGAAAGCAGTCCTTGGGTTAGAATGATATATTTTTATTTTTTCAATTATCTAAAGCAAAGCAACACTTCTCTTTTTAATTTTAAGTGTAGGTATCTTGTACAATATTTGCTAAAACTACACTCTTACCTATACAAAAACATCAATCTGTAAGAATTTATGTAACTTTGTATACCTTTCTTACATTTAACCTTTTGACTGCCGTCGACTGATTTATGAGACAAAATGACAACTTGAATGATACCTTCAAAAATTATGACAGAATTCAAAATTGAAAGTTAAAATTTTGACGTAAGATTGTTAAAAGGTTAAGTGGTTGTTGGAGTTCCCATACAGTTTCATTTATTTTCAATATTAACATATCAATATAATTTAAGTAAAAATATATGTCACAAAATTCAGTATTTAAAAATAGAATATTTTAATTTTGGTTGTGATCGATCTTCACGTATATTGATCGCACCCAAAAATATAAAAACGTATTAAATTAGTTTTATTTGAGTTTTTTGTGTATAAAGGTAGGTTAGAGAAATGTATATCATTGTAAAAACTTAAAGATGTATAAATTGTTATGGTTAAAGTGAACAATAAAGTTTGTTTAAAGGCAATGTGGTTTATATTCTCCATAAAGTATAATACAAATGTACCCATCATATAATGATTGAACGGACGTCAAAATAGCCACGTCAGATAAACGTCAGTCCATATAATGAGCATGACCACTGGTCATATATTTTCGGCAGAGGGGAACGGTTAAAAGCTCTAAGGCACGCACTGAATAATTGCTACTTTATTTTATGGTAACTATCTGAGTTGGAATAACACACCAGACAAGTTTTATGTTAGAAAAATTAATGAACTGATACAAAAAAAAATTACCTTTTGACCGCCGTCGTCTGATATATGAAGTGACAACTTGAATAACACCTACATAAATTACCTATGTCAGAACTAAAATTGAAAGTTAATATTTTGACGTAAGGCAGTCAATAGTATTTTTTATACTCGGCGACTGTAATACTCGAATTGAGATTGTGGTGGCGGAACTACTAGCGCATACTTTTTGATAGAGCTTGTATGGTCGCATATTGTAGCATCCATAACAATCACAGAAAGGATTTCCATACAATATTGTGAAACTGTTGTCGGGCCTCGCATTGCGTGTCGCCTCCGGCACAATCCACCGGGAGATCGAACGTTACGAGATTACATAGAAGCAGTAGGTTGTGCACGGCTTTCGTCGAACTCAATTCTTACCGGCTTGCTTAAGCACTCGTATAAAAACTATTGTGTGCAACGGTACATAATAAGGGTTCTTAAAATTCTCGGGTCTGTTTTTACAAAATTCGGCTTCGCCTCATTTTGTAACTTCGACCCTCGAATCTTAAGAACCCTCATTATGTAACTGATTTGTGCAACAGTTACATAATGAGGGTTCTTAAGATTCGAGGGTCGAAGTTACAAAATGAGGCGAAGCCGAATTTTGTAAAAACAGACCCGAGAATTTTAAGAACCCTTATTATGTACCGTTGCACACAATAGTTTTTATACGAGTGCTTAAGCAAGCCGGTAAGAATTGAGTTCGACGAAAGCCGTGCACAACCTACTGCTTCTATGTAATTGAGTAACTTCGATCTCCCGGTGGATTGTGCCGGCGGCGACACGCAATGCGGGGCCCGACAACAGTTTCACAATATTGTATGGAAATCCTTTCTGTGATTGTTATGGATGTTACAATATGCGACCATAGAAGCTTTATCAAAAAGTATGCGCTAGTAGTTCCGCCACCATAATCTCAAATCGAGTATTACAGTCGCCGAGTATAAAAAAGGTTAAAAGACTTAGCTGACGTTTTTTTTAGAAATCAAAATTAGCACTAAAGTTTAATTGCGCATAAAAGTAAAATAAAAAGTAAAGTTTTTTTTTAAAGTGACATTGGAAAAACATATCTAACGACTAACGTTAAACAAAGCAGTTACAGCTGTTATGTATTTCGGAGGAAGCCTATGTTCCCTCCTAACTACATACATCAGCATCAGATATATCGGAGCGGCCAAGGTGGTCACAAATATCTGCACAACGCCTCTATGGTCAAGGCGATAAAGTGCATGTCCAGTTATTTTTTAGTTCCTCGACCGCTCCAATATATCTGATGGTGACTGTACAAGGAAATCACAACTCATACCTCACATAGCCGGCATCTGACAATTACTAAGGTTTTTTAACGAAATGTTTTGCTGTCAAATGACCTTGTAAACTATCTTTGTGCCGACTCGCATATTCACAATGGTTACATTTATATGGTTTCGCCCCAGTATGTATCATCTGATGTCTTATTAAATGTATTTTCCTACTGCATTTGTATTCACAGTCGTCACATTGAAAAGGCTTCACACCTGAATGTGTCTTTTCATGATCTAGAAGGTTTTGTTTTTGAATACATCTGTAGTTGCAGATACCACATTTAAATGGCTTAGCGCCGATATGTGACATCATGTGGGTTTGTAAATGTGCTTTGAGACCGGCTTTGTATAATAAGGTAGCAAAAGTTTAATGGTAACTGTCCGAGTTGAAATAACACAGACAAGTTTAATGTTACAAAATTTAATGAACTGATACACAAACAATTTTAACCTTTTGACCGCCGTCGTCTGATATAATATATGAAGTGACAATTTGAATAACACCTACATAAAATATGTTAGAAATTAAAATAGAAAGCACATACGAAGTACGAATCTGGCAGTTAGTCATTTATTCAGGCGTTTGTGCTGCAAATAAATGATGTGTACATCATGGCTGTAGCCTTGGCCAGAAGTATTGGGTACCAATGCGATTTTCATACCAAATTCGAAAGTTTAGTCCATCATTTCCATCTTTTTTGAAGTTATTTTATCAATTTCGTCAAACATATTTTGTTGAGAATATATATCTTCTTAAATAACTTTGTACAAATGTAAGGTTACGGTTTAGGTTAACGCGGGCTGTACAGACTTTACACCTACAATTTCTTCGCTAGCATTGAATTCATGTAATAGCAAAACGTGCTTTTTAAATTAAATAAGATTATTTTGAATGAATGAATGAATGAATAAATGCTTTATTGCACACCTCAAAAATTACAACACAGTAGAAAAAGATATAATTAACAAAAAAGAGGCAAACAACAGGCGATCTTATCGCTAAAAAGCGATCTCTTCCAGACAACCTTGGGGTAGCGGAGAAGATAAAGTAGAAAAGTTAATAGGAGGTGCAAAAAAACTATTTTCTTAGAATTTGTTATTCAAATTTCCCATTTCCTAATATAGTAAACTCGCTATTGTTTATGTTAATTATATAAGACCCCTCCTGGCTTATGTACATATGAACGAAGCAGAAATGGCTTAATATTTTTATACCTAAGTAGCAGTGGCGGTGGGTCAAAACAATTCATAGGCAAGCCGGTGCTAATTTTGGTTCAAAATTTCTCCATGAGCTGTAGGAAAATTGCTCAAGCGCCTGAAACTTAGGCAAGCCGACGGGAATCGTGTTCTATGGACGCGCCGCCACTGCTAACTAGTTCAAGACCTTGGCGACATAGTCCGATCTGTCCCATCAATCTACTAGCTCGACTTCCTGCAAAGCTGTCCAGAATTCTAAAATCGGATATGACTAAACAGATATAATATGTAATAGTGGGATGGTCCTTATTTTCACGGTATATTAGCACCTATTACATTAAGTCCTTTTTTTCTCTATTTTTGAAAATTTTGCGGGGCACCCCCTCGTTGTGTCCATTGGCAAGAAAAAAATAATTTCAGAAATTCCTTAGGGACGTACCACGTAAAACCATAATACAAAATTCTAAAAATAAATGTGGTATTTTTTAACATCGTATATTACAAAGACAGACATTTTGCAGACATTAATACGTCTACTAGCGTAAAAAAAACTTCAAACAAAACGTATTTTTTTTACTCTAAGTAGGAGAATTAAAAAAATTCCACATGCGGTAGCGACCTCTAAGACTTTTCAAGAAAAAAAAAACAGTTATCATCTTTAATGCCAAAGAACACAATGAGGGGGTGCTCCGCATAATTTTCAAAAATAGAGAAAATACCGGCCAAGAGCATGTCGGGCCATGCTCAGTGTAAGGTTCCGTAAACTGAGACCATTAATTCAAAAGGTCGTTTCTTACGGGAAATTTGGCGGCGCTTACGTTATTTTTACTTACGTCCTTTCAATATGGGTTTTTGAGTGATAACTCAAAAACGGCTCAACCAATTGAATTCAATATAGTTTTCATTGAAGGTACTCATTAGGCCTAAGTTTCATGATTTTTTCCAAAATTTTAGGGTTCACGATTCAAAAGTTAGGTGGGAGGGGACGCCCTGTTTTAAACTTTCGGAGCTATTATTTCCGAAAGTATTAGTTTTATCCAAAAACTGCTTGAAAAGACCCTAATTCTTTTTAAAAGACCTATCTAACGATACCCCACACAACTCGGTTGGAACGAAAAAAAAATCGCCCCCCACTTCACGTGTACGGGAGGTACCCTAACAAAATATATTTTTCGCATTTTTATTCTACCGTTTTGTCGGCTTGGTTAATGCACATATTCAATCCAAATTTCAGCTTTTTAGGTGCTAACGGTCACTGAGCTAGACCGCGGACGGACGGACGAACATGGCGAAACTATAAGGGTTCCGTTTTTGCCATTTTGGCTACGGAACCCTAAAAAGGACTTAATGTAATAGGTCCTAATATACCGTTGTCGTCTACGGTGAAGCATATTAACGAACATTGACTTGCGTCAAAATATCGCACCCCTACGCGATCACTGTATAGAACTGAGAGTTCGCTCTCTATTCGCCGAGTCGCTCGCACGCATGTATTATAACTATTATAAGCTCTTATATAATTAACATAAACAATAGCGAGTGTACGATATTAGGAAAGTGGAAATTTGAATAACACATTCTAAGAAAATAATCATATTTAATTTAAAAAGCACGTTTTGCGATTACATGAATTTAATGATAGTGTTTAGATTGCCGGTGTAAAGTTTAGTAAATAATCGTAATCAGAGTTTGACAGCTTTACTAGATGGCGCTTCTAACATACGGCGCCATATTTTTCGCCATATATGTCTCACGAAAGTTTAAATTCAACATACAACAAATGTTTAATATTACAAATTATGACGAATTAATACAAAAGAGCAATTTTAAAACTTATTAGGCCTTATTTTACGTACATTTAACCTCCTAAGACCCCTCATATAATTTCTTGTACAGTCGCCATCAGATATACTTATCGGAGCGGCCAAGGTGGTTACAAATATCTGAACAACGCCTCTATTGTCAAAGCGATATTGTTCAGATATTTTTGAGTACCGTGACCGCTACTACTGTACTTACACAGAATATGCTATTATAAATCATAATTTTTATTGATTAAATATAATAAGATTAATAAGGGCTCCAGATTACAATTGATGCTGCTTCTTTTGGTTCTAAGGAGAAAAAGACCCCTAGACTTTTACTTAAACCTATATAAACTGAAGTTTAAGTTTTATTTTGTACATTTTTATGCTTATGCTTATCATGAACTGTAAAACCACCCAGCTATAGTTTATTTAGTACTGCAACTACAGTCTTTGTTTAACAGGAAATTAAGTATCGACAACAAGTCTTCTTTTTGGTTTTATCGCACTTCATCCATACATTTACGAACATGTTTTGCTTCAGAATAATTGCGTCATTTAAATAAAGGTCAAGCCTAAACGAAGAAATCGAGTTAGTTATTAGACCATACTTAAGGAGTCGTGGGCTATTATAGTCCAAAATAGTTGGATGATTTTACCGTACTTCACATCAAACAAAGTGTTAAGATTGTATTGCAGTAGTGTAAGGCGCAGTGTCAGTGTCTTGCTCTGGAGTGTTCTAGAAGCTTCTCGGCTAGTGAGCAGCCTCACGCCTTGTCCGCCACTCGCGAGCCTGCACGACACACGCCGGCACGACGCCGCGCACGTCACGCGCGCACTCACACGGGAACCACGACACACGCCTCATTCACACAAGGATCATATTCCTATCACACAACTATACTAAGGTTTTTTAACCAAATGTTTTGCTCTCAAGTGACCTTGTAAACTATCTTTGCGCTGAGTCGCGAAGCTACAATGGTGACATTTATAAGGCTTTGCGGCAGTATGTATCATCTGGTGTCTTATTAGTCCCGTTTTCCTACTGCATTGGTATTCGCAGTCCTCACATTGAAAAGGCTTCACCCTAGTGTGTATCAATTGATGCCTTTGTAAGTGTGATTTGTTTCTACATTTGAAGCCACAGTAGCTACATTGAAATGGCTTCTCTCCAGTGTGTATCATTTGGTGAATTTGTAGATTTCCCTTTTGACTGCTTTGGTAGTTGCAGTCGCTACATTTAAATGGCTTCACCCCAGTATGTTTCAATTGATGTCTCTGTAAACTACTTTTCAGTCTACATTTGTAATCACAATGGCTACATTTAAATGGCTTCTCTCCAGTATGTTTCAACTGATGTCTCTGTAAATTACTTTTCAGTTTACATTTGTAATCACAATGGCTACATTGAAATGGCTTCTCTCCAGCGTGTATCATTTGGTGAATTTGTAGATTTTCCTTTCTACTGGTTTTGTAGTTGCAATTGCTACATTTAAACGGCTGCACCCCAGTATGTTTCAATTGATGTATTTGTAAATAAGATTTTTGTCTACATTTGTAATCGCAGTGGCTACAATGAAATGGCTTCTCTCCAGTGTGTATCATTTGATGCCTTTTTATGTTTGATTTTCTTCTACATGTGTAGTCACAGTGACTACATTGAAATGTCTTCTCTCCATTGTATGTCCTCTGTTGTCTTCGTCCGTGTGTCCGCTGGTGACGTCGCAGGTCTGATCCAACTCTGAGTGACAAGTGAGTGTGCACGTGCTTCGTTAAGAG
Source organism: Pammene fasciana (assembly GCA_911728535.1). Lineage (NCBI taxonomy): Eukaryota > Metazoa > Arthropoda > Insecta > Lepidoptera > Tortricidae > Pammene > Pammene fasciana. Next base: position 11,256,848 of record OU452294.1, on the reverse strand, counting down.
AGACTTGTTCCGGAAACGTTTGTCGCAGTGGTGACATTGGTAGTGGGCGCTCGTGCGCGCCGTGTGGCCGGGTGGCTCGGGCCTGTGAGGCCGCAGCTTGTACGTGCGGCCCCCGAGCCGGCACGTGTCCGCGGCCACGAGCGCGCGCTCCAGCCTGACCGAGCAAGCCCGGCCGACACCAGAGAGCCGAGCGCCAGCTGCAACATCACCTATACTATACTTACTGCACACTCTGGCTAAACAACAGGGTTCATAGTAAAGAACACAAGATAATAAGAGAGTGAGTTGTTTTTATGTGAAATAAAATAAGTACCTTTTACACCCTTACCCGCTTATTCATAAACGTGTTTCCAACCTCATTGACCTAAATAATCGTTTGTCCTTATCTGTCACATTGACAGTTGTGTTTGTTAGAAACTGACAAAATATAATTTAACTAAATGAGGTTTGAAACACGTTTATGAATATGCAGGTAAATCTTTAATTACATTGAAAAATTATATTTGTACAAAGTTATTTAATAAGTTATATATAGAGGAAAGGCCAATTCGTTGGAGCTATCTTATTTTCGATGTTCGTAGGACTGAAAAGGTTTATACCAACAAGTGGTATCGTTGGAATCAGCATGAGCTACTGATTATGAAAATATCTCTTGTCACTTCATAAAGTGGTGGAATGAGTTTTAATGACGTCACAAAGATGGCGCGCGACTTAGGGTTAGATTATGTCGATTAATTCAAAAACTACATCTAGTATTAGAGCTATAAAGCCTCTGAAAATCTTAACATACTGCAATGTCAGCCGGGTTGCCTGGTTTTACAAACCTTACAAGTACGTTGCAATCCCATATAAAGAACTGCAAAGTTACATTTTCAGTAAATAACATTTTGATCTTTTTTTGACCATAGTAGTTGATAGTAAAATAAAGGCAGTTTTAGGTGCCCATTAATACCTTCGGATGTGGGCATGCGTACGGGTTCATGGGTAAGAATAGGTATGGGAATGTGCACGGCAAGAACATGGAAGGAGAAAAGGGAGCCCTACTTACAAAAAGGAATGATATCCCATTAAAAACATTACATGTGAAAAAAACACAAGACTGGCAATACTGTTCTTAGACCGCAAAAAGTATCGATATCTAAAGAAAACCAAGCCGGTGTCCTTAGAACTCAATCCCCACTGGAATTTACTAACAACAGTTCATTGTGGCCGTTTCAATATTAGATGTCTATATTTTTATAATAAATAAAATGATTTCGCAGTTGCACAGGACAATTAAATAGAAACGCAATAAAGTTTATCGGATTATGTACCTAATTTACCCGACGATATACATATTTTTAGGTGTGCGAACGCCAGAACATTCTATTCCATACAACCTTTGTGTGCTCGACATAATGCAAAAGAATATTCGTTCACTCCGAACTTCTCTGTTTGTATGTTAGTTGTTGGAACTCCTTAAATTTAAATAAATAAATAAGTTAACCTTGATACTCGCACTAGGCATGCCTATATCGCGGAGACCAATATCACATGTTATGACAATATATGCTATAACCGGTTGACAAATTAAAGATTTTTTTTAAAGTAGGATATTGTCTACAACCAACACAATACATAAGTAGACATATTACTTAAGCTAATTTATTATAACTATACTTAAGTAAAAGTGCATCAAATAAACTCTAAGCTTATTTGACTATCACGAAGGTCTAACTTTTTCTGATTTGGATAATATCTTCAGTATATTCATAGGTAAGCATGACTAAAGATAGAGAGACATATAGACATATGGTCGCCGACCTCCTGGACGGAGATGGCACATGAAGAAGAAGAAGATATTCATAGGTTAAGCTGGCTAGCTATTGCTTTTGCTTTTGTAATGACTTGTTTGGCTTTAAAAACGGGTTTATCTTTAATGTCTAAGTGTCTAGTCACGGAATTATAAACAAAACTAGATATATACGGTTCAAATCGTTTTGCAAGGGCAGTATTCACGGACGGAACCTGTGTTCGATACACTCTTCGTTTCGAGTATTTGCTTGTGCTTATCAACAACAATTTTTAGTAGGTAAATTGACGAACCGTCAACACTTCGGACTTTTTATATAGTAAAAGTGTGGAATACCGGAAGGGTTTCTTTATAGTATTTTGTGCAACAGTTACATAATAAGGGTTCTTAAGATTCGAGGGTCGAAGTTACAAAATGAGGCGAAGCCGAATTTTGTAAAAACAGACCCGAGAATTTTAAGACCTAATTATGTACCGTTCCACGCAATAGTTTTTCTACGAGTGCAAGCCGGTAAGCATTGAGTTCGAGGAATGACCTGCTGCCTCTATACAATTATCTTTAATCTCCCGGCGGGTTGTGCCGGCGCCTCCCTTGCCTACAGCGGCGGGCGGCGGTGCGGGGCCCGCCCCGGCTACAAACCCATTATATCCCTAAGAATCGACTTTTGAGTCATCTTAAGACAAAGTTCATATGGTATATGCTTTGAATATACATGTCAGTCATTTTATTGGCAAATTAGAATGCAGGAGCCGAAAAACATTGTTTTAAGGACAGGCCGCTGTGCTCTTTCGGCCTCGATGATAACTGTTTTACAAGAGCTGCCCCAACACCGTAAACAGTATGTTAAAAACACACTGTAAAATACACTACTTAATGATAAAATGTATAACGATAAGGCTAAATAAAGGTAAAGATTATTACATATACACATATACTACATATACATATATATTATCTACAAATATTTCTTTACAATGTGTAGAGTTAGAAATGAGGACTTAAGTATGATACTAATAATTACACAATCCTTTTATCTCACTGCACACACCATAGCAAATTTCTGTTTTGCCCTATGGTTGACTGGAACAGAATGCCTTAAGGCATTAAGTGCGCCTTTTGGACTTATTTTTTATTATTGTGCAATAAAGTTTAACATAATTAAAAATGTAAATTAATGCGTGTTAGAAATTTTAATAAAAATAAATTTGGCTTTTATTTAACTTTTTGGTTGAAGGTAGATTAACATATTTTATTAAGCATGAAAATATCAATCATATGACACCTTGTTTGCTTAAATTGACTAAATAGTTTTTGAATTAATCGACAAAATCTAACCCTAAGTCGCGCGCCATCTTTGTGACGTCATAAAAACTCATTCCACCACTTTATGAAGTGACAAGAGATAGTTTAATAATCAGTAGCTTATGCTGATTCCAACGATACCACTTGTTGGTATAAACCTTTTCAGTCCTACGAAGAATTCTCCGCTTCAACTTGGCCACCCCACTAATATATAATATTCGTAAAAGCAGTTACTACTAACTTCAACAAAACATGTTTGAATAATTTGATAAAATAACGACAAAATAGATGGAAACGATGGACTAAACTTTCGAGTTTTGTATGAAAATCGCAATGGTGCCCAATACTTCTGGCTAAGGCTGTACCACAGATTATATAATAGTTCTTACGAACGGATATGAATCTCTCATAGAAAAAGTAAATACCTCCCGCTTTAAGTTACCTATGCAAAAATACAATGGAGCGACCGTCGACGTGCGCACCCCGCACCTCCCGCGCGGCCGCGCAGCCGCCCGATCGCTAGCTCGTTTGTCCCGCCGGCGGTGATCGGGCGGCGAGCGGCAAGTAGGTATTTAACGAGAGAGCGCGGGCGAGTTTCATAGGCTGTACATCATTTTTCTGTGACAGCACAACCGCCTGAATAAGTAAATGGCTAACTCCCAGGGGCGTCACAGTGTATAAAGATTAGTACTTCGTACGCGCTAAATAAAATGAGAGCAAACAATATTATGGATATATCCATACATAGTTTACGCAGTTTCTATCTGTGGAAATTTTTTATTGGCTCACTAGTTCTATATCACTCCCTATCTTGCTACTTTAGCTGTAAGTTTTCCTTTGAAATAAAATAAAATAAATACAAATAATTTCATCTGTTTAAGCAACTAAGTAACAAACAGACAGAGTTACTTCCACATTTCATAATATTAGTAGAGACAGAGATCACAGGATTCCTCCTTCAGTCTTTCGGACCGGGGGCTTGTGGTATTTTGTCTGTTTTGCCACCCTATTGTCACGCGACTGGGTTCATGTGGATAGTTTCATATTCAGTTGAAAAAATGTTATTATCAAAAATTTCTTCTGGTGGAAAAACCGACCTTTTGCTTGCACTGGTTTAGGCCGGTGCCACAGCTGAGGGCCCAGCACAAGCTCCTGCTTGACCACGTGGTCGGTGTACAGTCCGGCCGACGTGGCTGCTGCACTCACTTCGCACAAGTCCTCCACCTCTTGCTCCTCACTCATATCCTCCTCTCCCTCTGTCTTCACACACACCTCCTCCTTAACACACGCCGCCTCTAGTGACATGTTGTTAGAACACCCTGAAGTACAAGTAGGACACATTACATGATAAATAATAAACTTAACTATCAGGATCATGTATATGTAAAACCTATGTACCTCTTCTCAGACAACATCGTTTGAAAGAGTTACTTGTTCAATGAACAGCCTTTACAACTACCTGTCAGCCATAGAATGTATTCGTTACCTGAACTGACCAGCACAGACTATTTCTCAAGTAGACAGGGTATTAAATGGCGCAAGGATTAATTGTACCTCCTTAAGATGTAACATTTTTATAGTTTTTAAAAACTTAGCAAATGGTACAAATTGGAAACAGACATCCATTATATAATGAAAAAATCAACCGTGAAGAACTCTGGAGCATTTGAAGAATTTAAAGCTATTTGCCATTTTAGGTAGATTTCGAAAATCGAGTCTACCTATTCATTTCTTCGACACAATCGAATTTTGAAAAAAAATCTTTACAGAAGGTCTAGTTATGACCCCCAGATTCCAAAATGACCACTGGTTCAATAGTTTATATAATATATATATATTATCCGCAGCCCGATTTTGTCATCACGATAGCGGTCGCATCTTTGCTCCGATTGCTTTCAAACTTGGTACAAAACTTTTACTGTTAAATTCATGTTAATATCACATAGGTCGTACTAAAAAAATAGTAAAAAAAAAAACTTTGAACTGGTATCCCATGCGGTACCATGCAGCGCCCTTATCCATTCATCCACAAGGATAAGATGCGAAATCTACCTGTGCGTTCCACTTGCGGGGACGGATTTTTTTCGTATGGAATCGATTATTTCTTAAAATGGTCTTATAATCTAGTGCGCCCACCGGAATGGTCTTAAATTTGGTACGTAGGTTAATTGAGGTGGGCTTTATCGTGTGTCAAAATTTGAAGCGGTAAGCTTGTTGATAAATTAAGGCCATTTTTTCGTATTTTCAACTGGTCTTAAAATCTAGTGCGCCCACTGGAATGGTCTTAAATTCGGTATGTAGGTCATTTGAGGTGGGCTTGGTTGTGTCAGGGCCCTACCGCCATTTTCCTAAAACGATCGCGTCCGTTTTCGGGAGGGACACCTTCAACCCGAGTAGCTATATGCAACTGGTGGTCATTGTCGTCGCTACGGCCGCCCTCTGAAGAGTTTCCTCGGGCCGCTTTCCCCTCATGGCCACCATTGTGTCATCGGCGTAACAGATGGTGACCATGCGTGGCAGCTGTGTCCCTCTGACGGCCCAGTCATAACCAATGTTCCACAAGAGGGGCCCCAGCACAGACACCTGTGGAACCCCGCATGCCATGTGCGCGCCGCCCCAGTTTTGTTTCGTAGAGCACTACCCGCTCAGTTAGGTAGTGCTCTATCGCCAGCCTTAGATATAAGGGTACCCCGTGGTACCAAATGGCCTCTCCTATCAACCTGACTGCATGGGTTTAAGCTCTAGTTTGCACATTTAAAAATAACCAAACATAATTTTAAGTCAAAATGCTAGGTAAAAGCCAGTCATCACTATTTTATTTACAGAATATGTTAGGATCCTCCTTCAGTAATCACCTCTCATTTGGCCACTCTGACAAGTGACAGCCTATGCAGGCCTATGCTCTGCCTCAGGCACAAGCCATTGTGTGACTCAGCCAAAAAAATATTACGTCAAAAATGTTACACTTACCTTCTACTTTCACTGGTTTAGGCCGGTGTCTCAGCTCAGGGCTCAGTACAAACTCTTCCTTGACCACATGGTTGGTGTACATTCCGGCCAACGCGGCTGCTGCACTCACTCCGCACAAGTCCTCCACCTCTTGCTCCTCACTCATATCCTGCTCTCCCTCTGTCTTCACACACACCTCTGCTTCCTCCTTAACACACACCGCATCTAGCGACATGTTGTTAGGACACCCTGAAATACAAGTAGTACACCTTACATGATAAATAATAAACTTAACTATCAGGATCATGTATATGTAAAACCTATGTACCTCTTCCCAGACAACATTGTTTGAAAGAGTTACTTGTTCAAGGAACAGCCTTTACAACTACCTGTTAGCCATAGAATGGATTTGTTACTTGTACTGAACAGAAGAGACTATTTCTCAAGTATAAATGGCGCAAGAATTAATTGTACTGTACCTCCTTAAGATGTAACATTTTTATAGGCTTTAAAAACTTAGCAAATGGTACAAATTGGAAACAGACATCCATTATATAATGAAAAAATCAACCGTGGAAAACTCTGGAGCATGACAGGAACCGAACCTGAGACCTTTGGACTGCGAGCCCGACGTGCTTCCATGTTACACCACACGGTCCCAGTTCCACACGGCGAATTTTATCATATATAACGGTGATCAAGTCACAGCGACATCTGTACCTTATGTATTAGCAAAAGGTATTAGTAATTTGTTAAGTGACTGACAGCACTTTAAAACCTAATATATACGGGTTTTCATAAACAACGACTTTGGTTAACAAAGCCTTACGAAAAACTGGTAAAAAGCGCTCGAAAGGGGTATAGCATGAGTGTGGTCCCTTATTATAACTGTATGAGACACTATGATATGATAACAAATATAATCTAAGAGTCGCCAGGACGCTCGCGTGAACTCGCGTCCCCATACAAACGTAGTTCAGCTCTCATTTTAAAACGACATGCTTTAGAACCACGAAATTTGGCATGGGCATTCTAGCAGTACAGATCTATGTCGGTAATTCGTATCCGTTGCTAAAAATTGTAATACAAAGAAAATATAGCAAAAATAAGTTTTGTATGTAAATCTGTATCTGGCCGTATTTTCTTTGTATTACAATTTTTAGCAACCAAAACGAATTACCGACATAGATCTGTACTACTACAATGCCCATGCCAAATTTCGTGGTTCTAAAGCATGTCGTTTTAAAATGAGAGCTAAACTACGTTTGTATGGGAACGCGAGCGTCCTGGCGACTCTTAAGCATAACATACTTACCTTTCTGCTTAAGGATTAAAATGATGCACTCGAAATGCAGCGGAACTGAAATAAACACAAAACGCAACACTTTCAACAACAAAAATTTAAATGGTTCCATTTGAGCTCTACATGAGTCTACGGGGGCTCTGCAGTCCATCCAGAAAATGCCGAAGAAAACGAAGTAATGCGTGATAATGTTGTTATGCTACACGGACTTCAATTTAATATTGGCTAAATAAAAAATAACAAAACTACTAACCTCAACCTCAATCTTTCTTTTAACAAACTGACAGTGACAGTTGACAGGCAGTCGCAGCAGATGTAGGGTCGCCACACACCTAGCGGTTTTCCTCGCGGAATTACCGGAAGTAGCGGAAATTCATAGACAAATTAAGCATTTTGTCTATGAATTTCCTCTACTTCCGGTAATTTGTCTATGGCTTCCATACAAAAAATCTGCTACCATAGACAAATTTCCGCTACCATAGACAAATTTCCGCTACTTCCGGTAATTCCGCGAGGAAAACCGCTAGGTGTGTGGCGACCCGTAATGGTAGCTATACATGTAGCGATTTGGCGTCAACGTGATATCGGGGTCGAAGTCGGCCATCCTTTACACACGTAACAACTTGAGTAGTTTAAATCATTCATTAATTCATTCATACGGTATAATTGCTGTATTCTTATCATTCCTAGTTAAGTATAAAAATATTAAATAAATAAATATTTCTGCTTCATTCATATGTACCATCAGGTTCAAAAATGTATGGGCAATTAATGAATGAATTCATTGATAAATTGGCCATGCAATTATGAACCCGATGGTACTCAAGCCAGAAGGTATAAGCTCTTATATAATTAACATAAACAATAGCGAGTGTACGATATTAGGAAAGTGGAAATTTGAATAACACATTCTAAGAAAATAATCATATTTAATTTAAAAAGCACGTTTTGCGATTACATGAATTTAATGATAGTGTTTAGATTGCCGGTATAAAGTTTAGTAAATAATCGTAATCAGAGTTTGACAGCTTTACTAGATGGCGCTTCTAACATACGGCGCCATATTTTTCGCCATATATGTCTCACGAAAGTTTAAATTCAACATACAACAAATGTTTAATATTACAAATTATGACGAATTAATACAAAAGAGCAATTTTAAAACATATTAGGCCTTATTTTACGTACATTTAACCTCCTAAGACCCCTCATATAATTTCTTGTACAGTCGCCATCAGATATACTTATCGGAGCGGCCAAGGTGGTTACAAATATCTGAACAACGCCTCTATTGTCAAGGCGATATTGTTCAGATATTTTTGAGTACCGTGACCGCTACTACTGTACTTACACAGAATATGCTATTATAAATCATAATTTTTATTGATTAAATATAATAAGATTAATAAGGGCTCCAGATTACAATTGATGCTGCTTCTTTTGGTTCTAAGGAGAAAAAGACCCCTAGACTTTTACTTAAACCTATATAAACTGAAGTTTAAGTTTTATTTTGTACATTTTTATGCTTATGCTTATCATGAACTGTAAAACCACCCAGCTATAGCTTATAATTTAGTACTGCAACTACAGTCTTTGTTTAACAGGAAATTAAGTATCGACAACAAGTCTTCTTTTTGGTTTTATCGCACTTCATCCATACATTTACGAACATGTTTTGCTTCAGAATAATTGCGTCATTTAAATAAAGGTCAAGCCTAAACGAAGAAATCGAGTTAGTTATTAGACCATACTTAAGGAGTCGTGGGCTATTATAGTCCAAAATAGTTGGATGATTTTACCGTACTTCACATCAAACAAAGTGTTATGATTGTATTGCAGTAGTGTAAGGCGCAGTGTCAGTGTCTTGCTCTGGAGTGTTCTAGAAGCTTCTCGGCTAGTGAGCAGCCTCACGCCTTGTCCGCCACTCGCGAGCCTGCACGACACACGCCGGCACGACGCCGCGCACGTCACGCGCGCACTCACACGGGAACCACGACACACGCCTCATTCACACAAGGATCATATTCCTATCACACAACTATACTAAGGTTTTTTAACCAAATGTTTTGCTCTCAAGTGACCTTGTAAACTATCTTTGCGCTGAGTCGCGAAGCTACAATGGTGACATTTATAAGGCTTTGCGGCAGTATGTATCATCTGGTGTCTTATTAGTCCCGTTTTCCTACTGCATTGGTATTCGCAGTCCTCACATTGAAAAGGCTTCACCCTAGTGTGTATCAATTGATGCCTTTGTAAGTGTGATTTCTTTCTACATTTGAAGCCACAGTAGCTACATTGAAATGGCTTCTCTCCAGTGTGTATCATTTGGTGAATTTGTAGATTTCCCTTTTGACTGCTTTGGTAGTTGCAGTCGCTACATTTAAATGGCTTCACCCCAGTATGTTTCAATTGATGTCTCTGTAAACTACTTTTCAGTCTACATTTGTAATCACAATGGCTACATTTAAATGGCTTCTCTCCAGTATGTTTCAACTGATGTCTCTGTAAATTACTTTTCAGTTTACATTTGTAATCACAATGGCTACATTGAAATGGCTTCTCTCCAGCGTGTATCATTTGGTGAATTTGTAGATTTTCCTTTCTACTGGTTTTGTAGTTGCAATTGCTACATTTAAACGGCTGCACCCCAGTATGTTTCAATTGATGTATTTGTAAATAAGATTTTTGTCTACATTTGTAATCGCAGTGGCTACAATGAAATGGCTTCTCTCCAGTGTGTGTCATTTGATGCCTTTTTATGTTTGATTTTCTTCTACATGTGTAGTCACAGTGACTACATTGAAATGTCTTCTCTCCATTGTGTGTCCTCTGTTGTCTTCGTCCGTGTGTCTGGTGGTGAGGTCGCAGGTCTGATCCAACTCTGAGTGACAAGTGAGTGTGCACGTGCTTGGTTAAGAGAGACTTGTTCCGGAAACGTTTGTCGCAGTGGTGGCATTGGTAGTGGGCGCTCGTGCGCGCCGTGTGGCCGGGTGGCTCGGGCCTGTGAGGCCGCAGCTTGTACGTGCGGCCCCCGAGCCGGCACGTGTCCGCGGCCACGAGCGCGCGCTCCAGCCTGACCGAGCAAGCCCGGCCGACACCAGAGAGCCGAGCGCCAGCTGCAACATCACCTATACTATACTTACTGCACACTCTGGCTAAACAACAGGGTTCATAGTAAAGAACACAAGATAATAAGAGAGTGAGTTGTTTTTATGTGAAATAAAATAAGTACCTTTTACACCCTTACCCGCTTATTCATAAACGTGTTTCCAACCTCATTGACCTAAATAATCGTTTGTCCTTATCTGTCACATTGACAGTTGTGTTTGTTAGAAACTGACAAAATATAATTTAACTAAATGAGGTTTGAAACACGTTTATGAATATGCAGGTAAATCTTTAATTACAATGAAAAATTATATTTGTACAAAGTTATTTAATAAGTTATATATATAATATTCGTAAAAGCAGTTACTACTAACTTCAACAAAACATGTTTGAATAATTTGATAAAATAACGACAAAATAGATGGAAACGATGGACTAAACTTTCGAGTTTTGTATGAAAATCGCAATGGTGCCCAATACTTCTGGCTAAGGCTGTACCACAGATTATATAATAGTTCTTACGAACGGATATGAATCTCTCATAGAAAAAGTAAATACCTCCCGCTTTAAGTTACCTATGCAAAAATACAATGGAGCGACCGTCGACGTGCGCACCCCGCACCTCCCGCGCGGCCGCGCAGCCGCACGATCGCTAGCTCGTTTGTCCCGCCGGCGGTGATCGGGCGGTGAGCGGCAAGTAGGTATTTAACGAGAGAGCGCGGGCGAGTTTCATAGGCTGTACATCATTTTTCTGTGACAGCACAACCGCCTGAATAAGTAAATGGCTAACTCCCAGGGGCGTCACAGTGTATAAAGATTCGTACTTCGTACGCGCTAAATAAAATGAGAGCAAACAATATTATGGATATATCCGTACATAGTTTACGCAGTTTCTATCTGTGGAAATTTTTTATTGGCTCACTAGTTCTATATCACTCCCTATCTTGCTACTTTAGCTGTAAGTTTTCCTTTGAAATAAAATAAAATAAATACAAATAATTTCATCTGTTTAAGCAACTAAGTAACAAACAGACAGAGTTACTTCCACATTTCATAATATTAGTAGAGACAGAGATCACAGGATTCCTCCTTCAGTCTTTCGGACCCGGGGCTTGTGGTATTTTGTCTGTTTTGCCACCCTATTGTCACGCGACTGGGTTCATGTGGATAGTTTCATATTCAGTTGAAAAAATGTTATTATCAAAAATTTCTTCTGGTGGAAAAACCGACCTTTTGCTTGCACTGGTTTAGGCCGGTGCCACAGCTGAGGGCCCAGCACAAGCTCCTGCTTGACCACGTGGTCGGTGTACAGTCCGGCCGACGTGGCTGCTGCACTCACTTCGCACAAGTCCTCCACCTCTTGCTCCTCACTCATATCCTCCTCTCCCTCTGTCTTCACACACACCTCCTCCTTAACACACGCCGCCTCTAGTGACATGTTGTTAGAACACCCTGAAGTACAAGTAGGACACATTACATGATAAATAATAAACTTAACTATCAGGATCATGTATATGTAAAACCTATGTACCTCTTCTCAGACAACATCGTTTGAAAGAGTTACTTGTTCAATGAACAGCCTTTACAACTACCTGTCAGCCATAGAATGTATTCGTTACCTGAACTGACCAGCACAGACTATTTCTCAAGTAGACAGGGTATTAAATGGCGCAAGGATTAATTGTACCTCCTTAAGATGTAACATTTTTATAGTTTTTAAAAACTTAGCAAATGGTACAAATTGGAAACAGACATCCATTATATAATGAAAAAATCAACCGTGAAGAACTCTGGAGCATTTGAAGAATTTAAAGCTATTTGCCATTTTAGGTAGATTTCGAAAATCGAGTCTACCTATTCATTTCTTCGACACAATCGAATTTTGAAAAAAAAATCTTTACAGAAGGTCTAGTTATGACCCCCAGATTCCAAAATGACCACTGGTTCAATAGTTTATATAATATATATATATATATATATATATTATCCGCAGCCCGATTTTGTCATCACGATAGCGGTCGCATCTTTGCTCCGATTGCTTTCAAACTTGGTACAAAACTTTTACTGTTAAATTCATGTTAATATCACATAGGTCGTACTAAAAAAATAGTAAAAAAAAAAACTTTGAACTGGTATCCCATGCGGTACCATGCAGCGCCCTTATCCATTCATCCACAAGGATAAGATGCGAAATCTACCTGTGCGTTCCACTTGCGGGGACGGATTTTTTTCGTATGGAATCGATTATTTCTTAAAATAGTCTTAAAATCTAGTGCGCCCACCGGAATGGTCTTAAATTTGGTACGTAGGTTAATTGAGGTGGGCTTTATCGTGTGTCAAAATTTGAAGCGGTAAGCTTGTTGATAAATTAAGGCCATTTTTTCGTATTTTCAACTGGTCTTAAAATCTAGTGCGCCCACTGGAATGGTCTTAAATTCGGTATGTAGGTCATTTGAGGTGGGCTTGGTTGTGTCAGGGCCCTACCGCCATTTTCCTAAAACGATCGCGTCCGTTTTCGGGAGGGACACCTTCAACCCGAGTAGCTATATGCAACTGGTGGTCATTGTCGTCGCTACGGCCGCCCTCTGAAGAGTTTCCTCGGGCCGCTTTCCCCTCATGGCCACCATTGTGTCATCGGCGTAACAGATGGTGACCATGCGTGGCAGCTGTGTCCCTCTGACGGCCCAGTCATAACCAATGTTCCACAAGAGGGGCCCCAGCACAGACACCTGTGGAACCCCGCATGCCATGTGCGCGCCGCCCCAGTTTTGTTTCGTAGAGCACTACCCGCTCAGTTAGGTAGTGCTCTATCGCCAGCCTTAGATATAAGGGTACCCCGTGGTACCAAATGGCCTCTCCTATCAACCTGACTGCATGGGTTTAAGCTCTAGTTTGCACATTTAAAAATAACCAAACATAATTTTAAGTCAAAATGCTAGGTAAAAGCCAGTCATCACTATTTTATTTACAGAATATGTTAGGATCCTCCTTCAGTAATCACCTCTCATTTGGCCACTCTGACAGCCTATGCAGGCCTATGCTCTGCCTCAGGCACAAGCCATTGTGTGACTCAGCCAAAAAAATATTACGTCAAAAATGTTACACTTACCTTCTACTTTCACTGGTTTAGGCCAGTGTCTCAGCTCAGGGCTCAGTACAAACTCTTCCTTGACCACATGGTTGGTGTACATTCCGGCCAACGCGGCTGCTGCACTCACTCCGCACAAGTCCTCCACCTCTTGCTCCTCACTCATATCCTGCTCTCCCTCTGTCTTCACACACACCTCTGCTTCCTCCTTAACACACACCGCATCTAGCGACATGTTGTTAGGACACCCTGAAATACAAGTAGTACACCTTACATGATAAATAATAAACTTAACTATCAGGATCATGTATATGTAAAACCTATGTACCTCTTCCCAGACAACATTGTTTGAAAGAGTTACTTGTTCAAGGAACAGCCTTTACAACTACCTGTTAGCCATAGAATGGATTTGTTACTTGTACTGAACAGAAGAGACTATTTCTCAAGTATAAATGGCGCAAGAATTAATTGTACTGTACCTCCTTAAGATGTAACATTTTTATAGGCTTTAAAAACTTAGCAAATGGTACAAATTGGAAACAGACATCCATTATATAATGAAAAAATCAACCGTGGAAAACTCTGGAGCATGACAGGAACCGAACCTGAGACCTTTGGACTGCGAGCCCGACGTGCTTCCATGTTACACCACACGGTCCCAGTTCCACACGGCGAATTTTATCATATATAACGGTGATCAAGTCACAGCGACATCTGTACCTTATGTATTAGCAAAAGGTATTAGTAATTTGTTAAGTGACTGACAGCACTTTAAAACCTAATATATACGGGTTTTCATAAACAACGACTTTGGTTAACAAAGCCTTACGAAAAACTGGTAAAAAGCGCTCGAAAGGGGTATAGCATGAGTGTGGTCCCTTATTATAACTGTATGAGACACTATGATATGATAACAAATATAATCTAAGAGTCGCCAGGACGCTCGCGTGAACTCGCGTCCCCATACAAACGTAGTTCAGCTCTCATTTTAAAACGACATGCTTTAGAACCACGAAATTTGGCATGGGCATTCTAGCAGTACAGATCTATGTCGGTAATTCGTATCCGTTGCTAAAAATTGTAATACAAAGAAAATATAGCAAAAATAAGTTTTGTATGTAAATCTGTATCTGGCCGTATTTTCTTTGTATTACAATTTTTAGCAACCAAAACGAATTACCGACATAGATCTGTACTACTACAATGCCCATGCCAAATTTCGTGGTTCTAAAGCATGTCGTTTTAAAATGAGAGCTAAACTACGTTTGTATGGGAACGCGAGCGTCCTGGCGACTCTTAAGCATAACATACTTACCTTTCTGCTTAAGGATTAAAATGATGCACTCGAAATGCAGCGGAACTGAAATAAACACAAAACGCAACACTTTCAACAACAAAAATTTAAATGGTTCCATTTGAGCTCTACATGAGTCTACGGGGGCTCTGCAGTCCATCCAGAAAATGCCGAAGAAAACGAAGTAATGCGTGATAATGTTGTTATGCTACACGGACTTCAATTTAATATTGGCTAAATAAAAAATAACAAAACTACTAACCTCAACCTCAATCTTTCTTTTAACAAACTGACAGTGACAGTTGACAGGCAGTCGCAGCAGATGTAGGGTCGCCACACACCTAGCGGTTTTCCTCGCGGAATTACCGGAAGTAGCGGAAATTCATAGACAAATTAAGCATTTTGTCTATGAATTTCCTCTACTTCCGGTAATTTGTCTATGGCTTCCATACAAAAAATCTGCTACCATAGACAAATTTCCGCTACCATAGACAAATTTCCGCTACTTCCGGTAATTCCGCGAGGAAAACCGCTAGGTGTGTGGCGACCCGTAATGGTAGCTATACATGTAGCGATTTGGCGTCAACGTGATATCGGGGTCGAAGTCGGCCATCCTTTACACACGTAACAACTTGAGTAGTTTAAATCATTCATTAATTCATTCATACGGTATAATTGCTGTATTCTTATCATTCCTAGTTAAGTATAAAAATATTAAATAAATAAATATTTCTGCTTCATTCATATGTACCATCAGGTTCAAAAATGTATGGGCAATTAATGAATGAATTCATTGATAAATTGGCCATGCAATTATGAACCCGATGGTACTCAAGCCAGAAGGTATAAGCTCTTATATAATTAACATAAACAATAGCGAGTGTACGATATTAGGAAAGTGGAAATTTGAATAACACATTCTAAGAAAATAATCATATTTAATTTAAAAAGCACGTTTTGCGATTACATGAATTTAATGATAGTGTTTAGATTGCCGGTATAAAGTTTAGTAAATAATCGTAATCAGAGTTTGACAGCTTTACTAGATGGCGCTTCTAACATACGGCGCCATATTTTTCGCCATATATGTCTCACGAAAGTTTAAATTCAACATACAACAAATGTTTAATATTACAAATTATGACGAATTAATACAAAAGAGCAATTTTAAAACATATTAGGCCTTATTTTACGTACATTTAACCTCCTAAGACCCCTCATATAATTTCTTGTACAGTCGCCATCAGATATACTTATCGGAGCGGCCAAGGTGGTTACAAATATCTGAACAACGCCTCTATTGTCAAGGCGATATTGTTCAGATATTTTTGAGTACCGTGACCGCTACTACTGTACTTACACAGAATATGCTATTATAAATCATAATTTTTATTGATTAAATATAATAAGATTAATAAGGGCTCCAGATTACAATTGATGCTGCTTCTTTTGGTTCTAAGGAGAAAAAGACCCCTAGACTTTTACTTAAACCTATATAAACTGAAGTTTAAGTTTTATTTTGTACATTTTTATGCTTATGCTTATCATGAACTGTAAAACCACCCAGCTATAGCTTATAATTTAGTACTGCAACTACAGTCTTTGTTTAACAGGAAATTAAGTATCGACAACAAGTCTTCTTTTTGGTTTTATCGCACTTCATCCATACATTTACGAACATGTTTTGCTTCAGAATAATTGCGTCATTTAAATAAAGGTCAAGCCTAAACGAAGAAATCGAGTTAGTTATTAGACCATACTTAAGGAGTCGTGGGCTATTATAGTCCAAAATAGTTGGATGATTTTACCGTACTTCACATCAAACAAAGTGTTATGATTGTATTGCAGTAGTGTAAGGCGCAGTGTCAGTGTCTTGCTCTGGAGTGTTCTAGAAGCTTCTCGGCTAGTGAGCAGCCTCACGCCTTGTCCGCCACTCGCGAGCCTGCACGACACACGCCGGCACGACGCCGCGCACGTCACGCGCGCACTCACACGGGAACCACGACACACGCCTCATTCACACAAGGATCATATTCCTATCACACAACTATACTAAGGTTTTTTAACCAAATGTTTTGCTCTCAAGTGACCTTGTAAACTATCTTTGCGCTGAGTCGCGAAGCTACAATGGTGACATTTATAAGGCTTTGCGGCAGTATGTATCATCTGGTGTCTTATTAGTCCCGTTTTCCTACTGCATTGGTATTCGCAGTCCTCACATTGAAAAGGCTTCACCCTAGTGTGTATCAATTGATGCCTTTGTAAGTGTGATTTCTTTCTACATTTGAAGCCACAGTAGCTACATTGAAATGGCTTCTCTCCAGTGTGTATCATTTGGTGAATTTGTAGATTTCCCTTTTGACTGCTTTGGTAGTTGCAGTCGCTACATTTAAATGGCTTCACCCCAGTATGTTTCAATTGATGTCTCTGTAAACTACTTTTCAGTCTACATTTGTAATCACAATGGCTACATTTAAATGGCTTCTCTCCAGTATGTTTCAACTGATGTCTCTGTAAATTACTTTTCAGTTTACATTTGTAATCACAATGGCTACATTGAAATGGCTTCTCTCCAGCGTGTATCATTTGGTGAATTTGTAGATTTTCCTTTCTACTGGTTTTGTAGTTGCAATTGCTACATTTAAACGGCTGCACCCCAGTATGTTTCAATTGATGTATTTGTAAATAAGATTTTTGTCTACATTTGTAATCGCAGTGGCTACAATGAAATGGCTTCTCTCCAGTGTGTGTCATTTGATGCCTTTTTATGTTTGATTTTCTTCTACATGTGTAGTCACAGTGACTACATTGAAATGTCTTCTCTCCATTGTGTGTCCTCTGTTGTCTTCGTCCGTGTGTCTGGTGGTGAGGTCGCAGGTCTGATCCAACTCTGAGTGACAAGTGAGTGTGCACGTGCTTGGTTAAGAGAGACTTGTTCCGGAAACGTTTGTCGCAGTGGTGGCATTGGTAGTGGGCGCTCGTGCGCGCCGTGTGGCCGGGTGGCTCGGGCCTGTGAGGCCGCAGCTTGTACGTGCGGCCCCCGAGCCGGCACGTGTCCGCGGCCACGAGCGCGCGCTCCAGCCTGACCGAGCAAGCCCGGCCGACACCAGAGAGCCGAGCGCCAGCTGCAACATCACCTATACTATACTTACTGCACACTCTGGCTAAACAACAGGGTTCATAGTAAAGAACACAAGATAATAAGAGAGTGAGTTGTTTTTATGTGAAATAAAATAAGTACCTTTTACACCCTTACCCGCTTATTCATAAACGTGTTTCCAACCTCATTGACCTAAATAATCGTTTGTCCTTATCTGTCACATTGACAGTTGTGTTTGTTAGAAACTGACAAAATATAATTTAACTAAATGAGGTTTGAAACACGTTTATGAATATGCAGGTAAATCTTTAATTACAATGAAAAATTATATTTGTACAAAGTTATTTAATAAGTTATATATATAATATTCGTAAAAGCAGTTACTACTAACTTCAACAAAACATGTTTGAATAATTTGATAAAATAACGACAAAATAGATGGAAACGATGGACTAAACTTTCGAGTTTTGTATGAAAATCGCAATGGTGCCCAATACTTCTGGCTAAGGCTGTACCACAGGTTATATAATAGTTCTTACGAACGGATATGAATCTCTCATAGAAAAAGTAAATACCTCCCGCTTTAAGTTACCTATGCAAAAATACAATGGAGCGACCGTCGACGTGCGCACCCCGCACCTCCCGCGCGGCCGCGCAGCCGCACGATCGCTAGCTCGTTTGTCCCGCCGGCGGTGATCGGGCGGTGAGCGGCAAGTAGGTATTTAACGAGAGAGCGCGGGCGAGTTTCATAGGCTGTACATCATTTTTCTGTGACAGCACAACCGCCTGAATAAGTAAATGGCTAACTCCCAGGGGCGTCACAGTGTATAAAGATTCGTACTTCGTACGCGCTAAATAAAATGAGAGCAAACAATATTATGGATATATCCGTACATAGTTTACGCAGTTTCTATCTGTGGAAATTTTTTATTGGCTCACTAGTTCTATATCACTCCCTATCTTGCTACTTTAGCTGTAAGTTTTCCTTTGAAATAAAATAAAATAAATACAAATAATTTCATCTGTTTAAGCAACTAAGTAACAAACAGACAGAGTTACTTCCACATTTCATAATATTAGTAGAGACAGAGATCACAGGATTCCTCCTTCAGTCTTTCGGACCCGGGGCTTGTGGTATTTTGTCTGTTTTGCCACCCTATTGTCACGCGACTGGGTTCATGTGGATAGTTTCATATTCAGTTGAAAAAATGTTATTATCAAAAATTTCTTCTGGTGGAAAAACCGACCTTTTGCTTGCACTGGTTTAGGCCGGTGCCACAGCTGAGGGCCCAGCACAAGCTCCTGCTTGACCACGTGGTCGGTGTACAGTCCGGCCGACGTGGCTGCTGCACTCACTTCGCACAAGTCCTCCACCTCTTGCTCCTCACTCATATCCTCCTCTCCCTCTGTCTTGACACACACCTCCTCCTTAACACACGCCGCCTCTAGTGACATGTTGTTAGAACACCCTGAAGTACAAGTAGGACACATTACATGATAAATAATAAACTTAACTATCAGGATCATGTATATGTAAAACCTATGTACCTCTTCTCAGACAACATCGTTTGAAAGAGTTACTTGTTCAATGAACAGCCTTTACAACTACCTGTCAGCCATAGAATGTATTCGTTACCTGAACTGACCAGCACAGACTATTTCTCAAGTAGACAGGGTATTAAATGGCGCAAGGATTAATTGTACCTCCTTAAGATGTAACATTTTTATAGTTTTTAAAAACTTAGCAAATGGTACAAATTGGAAACAGACATCCATTATATAATGAAAAAATCAACCGTGAAGAACTCTGGAGCATTTGAAGAATTTAAAGCTATTTGCCATTTTAGGTAGATTTCGAAAATCGAGTCTACCTATTCATTTCTTCGACACAATCGAATTTTGAAAAAAAAATCTTTACAGAAGGTCTAGTTATGACCCCCAGATTCCAAAATGACCACTGGTTCAATAGTTTATATAATATATATATATATATATATATATATTATCCGCAGCCCGATTTTGTCATCACGATAGCGGTCGCATCTTTGCTCCGATTGCTTTCAAACTTGGTACAAAACTTTTACTGTTAAATTCATGTTAATATCACATAGGTCGTACTAAAAAAATAGTAAAAAAAAAAACTTTGAACTGGTATCCCATGCGGTACCATGCAGCGCCCTTATCCATTCATCCACAAGGATAAGATGCGAAATCTACCTGTGCGTTCCACTTGCGGGGACGGATTT
Source organism: Pammene fasciana (assembly GCA_911728535.1). NCBI lineage: Eukaryota > Metazoa > Arthropoda > Insecta > Lepidoptera > Tortricidae > Pammene > Pammene fasciana. The sequence continues at coordinate 11,236,666 of OU452294.1, read as the reverse complement.
TTTTCGTATGGAATCGATTATTTCTTAAAATAGTCTTAAAATCTAGTGCGCCCACCGGAATGGTCTTAAATTTGGTACGTAGGTTAATTGAGGTGGGCTTTATCGTGTGTCAAAATTTGAAGCGGTAAGCTTGTTGATAAATTAAGGCCATTTTTTCGTATTTTCAACTGGTCTTAAAATCTAGTGCGCCCACTGGAATGGTCTTAAATTCGGTATGTAGGTCATTTGAGGTGGGCTTGGTTGTGTCAGGGCCCTACCGCCATTTTCCTAAAACGATCGCGTCCGTTTTCGGGAGGGACACCTTCAACCCGAGTAGCTATATGCAACTGGTGGTCATTGTCGTCGCTACGGCCGCCCTCTGAAGAGTTTCCTCGGGCCGCTTTCCCCTCATGGCCACCATTGTGTCATCGGCGTAACAGATGGTGACCATGCGTGGCAGCTGTGTCCCTCTGACGGCCCAGTCATAACCAATGTTCCACAAGAGGGGCCCCAGCACAGACACCTGTGGAACCCCGCATGCCATGTGCGCGCCGCCCCAGTTTTGTTTCGTAGAGCACTACCCGCTCAGTTAGGTAGTGCTCTATCGCCAGCCTTAGATATAAGGGTACCCCGTGGTACCAAATGGCCTCTCCTATCAACCTGACTGCATGGGTTTAAGCTCTAGTTTGCACATTTAAAAATAACCAAACATAATTTTAAGTCAAAATGCTAGGTAAAAGCCAGTCATCACTATTTTATTTACAGAATATGTTAGGATCCTCCTTCAGTAATCACCTCTCATTTGGCCACTCTGACAGCCTATGCAGGCCTATGCTCTGCCTCAGGCACAAGCCATTGTGTGACTCAGCCAAAAAAATATTACGTCAAAAATGTTACACTTACCTTCTACTTTCACTGGTTTAGGCCAGTGTCTCAGCTCAGGGCTCAGTACAAACTCTTCCTTGACCACATGGTTGGTGTACATTCCGGCCAACGCGGCTGCTGCACTCACTCCGCACAAGTCCTCCACCTCTTGCTCCTCACTCATATCCTGCTCTCCCTCTGTCTTCACACACACCTCTGCTTCCTCCTTAACACACACCGCATCTAGCGACATGTTGTTAGGACACCCTGAAATACAAGTAGTACACCTTACATGATAAATAATAAACTTAACTATCAGGATCATGTATATGTAAAACCTATGTACCTCTTCCCAGACAACATTGTTTGAAAGAGTTACTTGTTCAAGGAACAGCCTTTACAACTACCTGTTAGCCATAGAATGGATTTGTTACTTGTACTGAACAGAAGAGACTATTTCTCAAGTATAAATGGCGCAAGAATTAATTGTACTGTACCTCCTTAAGATGTAACATTTTTATAGGCTTTAAAAACTTAGCAAATGGTACAAATTGGAAACAGACATCCATTATATAATGAAAAAATCAACCGTGGAAAACTCTGGAGCATGACAGGAACCGAACCTGAGACCTTTGGACTGCGAGCCCGACGTGCTTCCAGGTTACACCACACGGTCCCAGTTCCACACGGCGAATTTTATCATATATAACGGTGATCAAGTCACAGCGACATCTGTACCTTATGTATTAGCAAAAGGTATTAGTAATTTGTTAAGTGACTGACAGCACTTTAAAACCTAATATATACGGGTTTTCATAAACAACGACTTTGGTTAACAAAGCCTTACGAAAAACTGGTAAAAAGCGCTCGAAAGGGGTATAGCATGAGTGTGGTCCCTTATTATAACTGTATGAGACACTATGATATGATAACAAATATAATCTAAGAGTCGCCAGGACGCTCGCGTGAACTCGCGTCCCCATACAAACGTAGTTCAGCTCTCATTTTAAAACGACATGCTTTAGAACCACGAAATTTGGCATGGGCATTCTAGCAGTACAGATCTATGTCGGTAATTCGTATCCGTTGCTAAAAATTGTAATACAAAGAAAATATAGCAAAAATAAGTTTTGTATGTAAATCTGTATCTGGCCGTATTTTCTTTGTATTACAATTTTTAGCAACCAAAACGAATTACCGACATAGATCTGTACTACTACAATGCCCATGCCAAATTTCGTGGTTCTAAAGCATGTCGTTTTAAAATGAGAGCTAAACTACGTTTGTATGGGAACGCGAGCGTCCTGGCGACTCTTAAGCATAACATACTTACCTTTCTGCTTAAGGATTAAAATGATGCACTCGAAATGCAGCGGAACTGAAATAAACACAAAACGCAACACTTTCAACAACAAAAATTTAAATGGTTCCATTTGAGCTCTACATGAGTCTACGGGGGCTCTGCAGTCCATCCAGAAAATGCCGAAGAAAACGAAGTAATGCGTGATAATGTTGTTATGCTACACGGACTTCAATTTAATATTGGCTAAATAAAAAATAACAAAACTACTAACCTCAATCTTTCTTTTAACAAACTGACAGTGACAGTTGACAGGCAGTCGCAGCAGATGTAATGGTAGCTATACATGTAGCGATTTGGCGTCAACATGATATCGGGGTCGAAGTCGGCCATCCTTTACACACGTAACAACTTGAGTAGTTTAAATCATTCATTAATTCATTCATACGGTATAATTGCTGTATTCTTATCATTCCTAGTTAAGTATAAAAATATTAAATAAATAAATGTTTCTGCTTCATTCATATGTACCATCAGGTTCAAAAATGTATGGGCAATTAATGAATGAATTCATTGATAAATTGGCCATGCAATTATGAACCCGATGGTACTCAAGCCAGAAGGTATAAGCTCTTATATAATTAACATAAACAATAGCGAGTGTACGATATTAGGAAAGTGGAAATTTGAATAACACATTCTAAGAAAATAATCATATTTAATTTAAAAAGCACGTTTTGCGATTACATGAATTTATATATTTATCGCCATATTTTTCGCCATATATGTCTCACGAAAGTTTAAATTCAACATACAAACAAATGTTTAATATTACAAATTATGACGAATTAATACAAAAGAGCAATTTTAAAACTTATTAGGCCTTATTTTACGTACATTTAACCTCCTAAGACCCCTCATATAATTTCTTGTACAGTCGCCATCAGATATACTTATCGGAGCGGCCAAGGTGGTTACTGGTTACAAATATCTGAACAACGCCTCTATTGTCAAGGCGATATTGTTCAGATATTTTTGAGTACCGTGACCGCTACTACTGTACTTACACAGAATATGCTATTATAAATCATAATTTTTATTGATTAAATATAATAAGATTAATAAGGGCTCCAGATTACAATTGATGCTGCTTCTTTTGGTTCTAAGGAGAAAAAGACCCCTAGACTTTTACTTAAACCTATATAAACTGAAGTTTAAGTTTTATTTTGTACATTTTTATGCTTATGCTTATCATGAACTGTAAAACCACCCAGCTATAGCTTATAATTTAGTACTGCAACTACAGTCTTTGTTTAACAGGAAATTAAGTATCAACAACAAGTCTTCTTTTTCGTTTTATCGCACTTCATCCATACATTTACGAACATCTTTTGCTTCAGAATAATTGCGTCATTTAAATAAAGGTCAAGCCTAAACGAAGAAATCGAGTTAGTTATTAGACCATACTTAAGGAGTCGTGGGCTATTATAGTCCAAAATAGTTGGATGATTTTACCGTACTTCACATCAAACAAAGTGTTAAGATTGTATTGCAGTAGTGTAAGGCGCAGTGCCAGTGTCTTGCTCTGGAGTGTTCTAGAAGCTTCTCGGCTAGTGAGCAGCCTCACGCCTTGTCCGCCACTCGCGAGCCTGCACGACACACGCCAGCACGACGCCGAGCACATCACGCGCGCACTCACACGGGAACCACGACACACGCCTCATTCACACAAGGATCATATTTATATCACACAACTATACTAAGGTTTTCTAACCAAATGTTTTCTTCTCAGGTGACGTTGTAAACTATGTTTGTGCCGAGTCGCAAAGCTACAATGGTGACATTTATAGGGCTTTGCCCCAGTATGTATCATCTGGTGTCTTATTAGTACCGTTTTCCTACTGCATTGGTATTCGCAGTCCTCACATTGAAAAGGCTTCACCCCAGTATGTATCAATTGATGTCTTTGTAAGTTTGGTTTCTGTCTACATTTGTAATCACAGTCGCTACATTGAAATGGCTTCTCACCAGTGTGTATCATTTGGTGAAGTTGTAGATTTACCTTTCGACTGGTTTTGTAGTTGCAATCGCTACATTTAAATAGCTTTACCCCAGTATGTTTCAATTGATGTCTCTGTAAATTACTTTTCAGTCTACATTTGTAATCACAGTGGCTACATTTAAATGGCTTCTCTCCAGCGTGTATCATTTGGTGAATTTGTAGATTTTCCTTTCTATTGGTTTTGTAGTTGCAATTGCTACATTTAAACGGCTGCACCCCAGTATGTTTCAATTGATGTCTCTGTAAATTACTTTTCAGTCTACATTTGTAATCACAGTGGCTACATTTAAATGGCTTCTCTCCAGCGTGTATCATTTGGTGAATTTGTAGATTTTCCTTTCTACTGGTTTTGTAGTTGCAATTGCTACATTTAAACGGCTGCACCCCAGTATGTTTCAATTGATGTATTTGTAAATAAGATTTTTGTCTACATTTGTAATCACAGTGGCTACAATGAAATGGCTTCTCTCCAGTGTGTATCAATTGATGTCTTTGTAAGTCTGATTTTTTTCTACATGTGTAGTCACAGTGGCCACATTGGAATGTCTTCTCTCCATTGTAAGTCCTCTGTTGTCTTCGTCCGTGTGTCCGCTGGTGAGGTCGCAGGTCTGATCCAACTCTGAGTGACAAGTGAGTGTGCACGTGCTTCGTTAAGAGAGACTTGTTCCGGAAACGTTTGTCGCAGTGGTGACATTGGTAGTGGGCGCTCGTGCGCGCCGTGTGGCCGGGTGGCTCGGGCCTGTGAGGCCGCAGCTTGTACGTGCGGCCCCCGAGCCGGCACGTGTCCGCGGCCACGAGCGCGCGCTCCAGCCTGACCGAGCAAGCCCGGCCGACACCAGAGAGCCGAGCGCCAGCTGCAACATCACCTATACTATACTTACTGCACACTCTGGCTAAACAACAGGGTTCATAGTAAAGAACACAAGATAATAAGAGAGTGAGTTGTTTTTATGTGAAATAAAATAAGTACCTTTTACACCCTTACCCGCTTATTCATAAACGTGTTTCAAACCTCATTGAACTAAATAATTGTTTGTCCTTATCTGTCACATTGACTGTTGTGTTTGTTAGAAACTGACAAAATATAATTTAACTAAATGAGGTTTGAAACACGTTTATAGACTAAGATTAGATGGTAGTGCACCCTACCTAATCGGGTAGCAAGATTCGGCATATATAGGGGGTAGCACCTTAAAAAGTTATGACTTTTAGTATGGGACACTATGAGCCAAACCTGGAGCGTTCGGAATGCAGCCAACTTTTCGGGTACCAAAAAAAGTCAGAAAATACCTCATCGGGTAGCAAGATTCGACATATACAGGGGGTAGCACCTTAAAAAGTTATGACTTTTTGTATGGAACACTATGAGCCAAACCTGGAGCATTCGGAATGCAGCCTGATTTTAGGGTGCCAGAAAATATCGAAAAATACCTCATCGGGTAGCAAGATGAAACTAATGCCAAATGAAAGTACTAATCATCCTGTTAATAAAAAAAAATGGTAGTCGGTCCTAAACCTGGAGCATTTCAAATGCAGCCAACTTTTGTGATCGAACAAAAAACTCATCTGATACCATTACAACGTAGAAATGGCCCCAGAAGATGGTTCAAAAGACATAAACAAGCTTAATATGACATAATTTATCAAAAAGTGCCAAAACATTTCAGGTTTACTCACCCAAACTTATCACTTTCGTGATTTGGCTTAATTTTAGGGTACCTGAAGATTTAAAAAAATACCTTATTGAGTAGCACGACAATATGTATGCCAAATGAAAGGACTTATCATCCTGTTAATAAAAAAAAATAGCAGCGGGTCCTAAACCTGGAACATTCCAAATGCAGCCAACTTTTGTGATCGAACAAAAAACTCATCTGATACCATTACAACGTAGAAATGGCCCCTGAAGGTGGTTCCAAAGACATAAACAAGCTTAATTTGATAGAATTTATCAAAAAGTGCCAAATTTATTAGGTGTACTCACCCAAACTTATCACTTTCGTGATTTGGCTTATTTTTAGGGTACCTGAAGATTTAAAAAAATACCTTATTGAGTAGCACGCTAATATGTAAGCCAAATGAAAGGACTTATCATCCTGTTAATAAAAAAAAATAGCAGTGGGTCCTAAACCTGGAACATTCCAAATGCAGCCAACTTTTGTGATCGAACAAAAAACTCATCTGATACCATTACAACGTAGAAATGGCCCCAGAAGATGGTTCAAAAGACATAAACAAGCTTAATTTGATGGAATTTATCAAAAAGTGCCAAAATATATTAGGTTTACTCACCCAAACTTATCACTTTCGTGATTTGGCTTAATTTTAGGGTACCTGAAGATTAAAAAAATACCTTATTGAGTGGCACGATAAGATGTAAGCCAAATGAAAGGACTTATCGTCCTGTTAATAGAAAAAAATAGCAGCGGGTCCTAAACCTGGAACATTCCAAATGCAGCCAACTTTTGTGATCGAACAAAAAACTCATCTGATACCATTACAACGTAGAAATGGCCCCTGAAGGTGGTTCCAAAGACATAAACAAGCTTAATTTGATAGAATTTATCAAAAAGTGCCAAAATATATTAGGTTTACTCACCCAAACTTATGACTTTCGTGATTTGGCTTAATTTTAGGGTACCTGAAGATTTAAAAAAAATACCTTATTGAGTGGCACGATAAGATGTAAGCCAAATGAAAGGACTTATCATCCTGTTAATAAAAAAATATAGCAACGGGTTCTAAACCTGGAGCATTCCAAATGCAGCCAACTTTTGTGATCGAACTAAAAACTCATCTGATACCATTACAACGTAGAAGTGGCCCCAGAAGATGGTTCAAAAGACATAAACAAGCTTAATATGATAGAATTTATCAAAAAGTGCCAAAATTATTAGGTGTACTCACCCAAACTTATCACTTTCGTGATTTGGCTTAATTTTAGGGTACCTGAAGATTTAAAAAAATACCTTATTGAGTAGCAGGCTAATATGTAAGCCAAATGAAAGGACTTATCATCCTGTTAATAAAAAAAATAGCAGTGAGTCCTAAACCTGGAACATTCCAAATGCAGCCAACTTTTGTGATCGAACAAAAAACTCATCTGATACCATTACAACGTAGAAATGGCCCCAGAAGATGGTTTAAAAGACATAAACAAGCTTAATTTGATGGAATTTATCAAAAAGTGCCAAAATATATTAGGTTTACTCACCCAAACTTATCACTTTCGTGATTTGGCTTAATTTTAGGGTACCTGAAGATTAAAAAAAATACCTTTTTGAGTGGCACGATAAGATGTAAGCCAAATGAAAGGACTTATCGTCCTGTTAATAGAAAAAAATAGCAGCGGGTCCTAAACCTGGAAAATTTCAAATGCAGCCAACTTTTGAGATCGAACAAAGAACTCATCTGATACCATTACAACGTAGAAATGGCCCCAGAAGATGGTTCAAAAGACATAAACAAGCTTAATTTGATGGAATTTATCAAAAAGTGCCAAATATATTAGGTTTACTCACCCAAATTTTTTTTAAATTTTTTTAAATCTTCATGTACCCTAAAATTAAGCCAAATTACGAAAGTCATAAGTTTGGGTGAGTAAACCTAATATATTTGGCACTTTTTGATAAATTCCATCAAATTAAGCTTGTTTATGTCTTTTGAACCATCTTCTGGGGCCATTTCTACGTTGTAATGGTATCAGATGAGTTCTTTGTTCGATCTCAAAAGTTGGCTGCATTTGAAATGTTCCAGGTTTAGGACCCGCTGCTATTTTTTTCTATTAACAGGACGATAAGTCCTTTCATTTGGCTTACATCTTATCGTGCCACTCAATAAGGTATTTTTTTAATCTTCAGGTACCCTAAAATTAAGCCAAATCACGAAAGTGATAAGTTTGGGTGAGTAAACCTAATATATTTTGGCACTTTTTGATAAATTCCATCAAATTAAGCTTGTTTATGTCTTTTGAACCATCTTCTGGGGCCATTTCTACGTTGTAATGGTATCAGATGAGTTTTTTGTTCGATCACAAAAGTTGGCTGCATTTGGAATGTTCCAGGTTTAGGACCCACTGCTATTTTTTTTTATTAACAGGATGATAAGTCCTTTCATTTGGCTTACATATTAGCGTGCTACTCAATAAGGTATTTTTTTAAATCTTCAGGTACCCTAAAAATAAGCCAAATCACGAAAGTGATAAGTTTGGGTGAGTACACCTAATAAATTTGGCACTTTTTGATAAATTCTATCAAATTAAGCTTGTTTATGTCTTTGGAACCACCTTCAGGGGCCATTTCTACGTTGTAATGGTATCAGATGAGTTTTTTGTTCGATCACAAAAGTTGGCTGCATTTGGAATGTTCCAGGTTTAGGACCCGCTGCTATTTTTTTTTATTAACAGGATGATAAGTCCTTTCATTTGGCATACATATTGTCGTGCTACTCAATAAGGTATTTTTTTTAATCTTCAGGTACCCTAAAATTAAGCCAAATCACGAAAGTGATAAGTTTGGGTGAGTAAACCTGAAATGTTTTGGCACTTTTTGATAAATTCTGTCATATTAAGCTTGTTTATGTCTTTTGAACCATCTTCTGGGGCCATTTCTACGTTGTAATGGTATCAGATGAGTTTTTTGTTCGATCACAAAAGTTGGCTGCATTTGAAATGCTCCAGGTTTAGGACCGACTACCATTTTTTTTTATTAACAGGATGATTAGTACTTTCATTTGGCATTAGTTTCATCTTGCTACCCGATGAGGTATTTTTCGATATTTTCTGGCACCCTAAAATCAGGCTGCATTCCGAATGCTCCAGGTTTGGCTCATAGTGTTCCATACAAAAAGTCATAACTTTTTAAGGTGCTACCCCCTGTATATGTCGAATCTTGCTACCCGATGAGGTATTTTCTGACTTTTTTTGGTACCCGAAAAGTTGGCTGCATTCCGAACGCTCCAGGTTTGGCTCATAGTGTCCCATACTAAAAGTCATAACTTTTTAAGGTGCTACCCCCTATATATGCCGAATCTTGCTACCCGATTAGGTAGGGTGCACTACCACCTAATCTTAGTCTATTATGAATAAGCGGGTAAATCTTTAATTACACTGGAAAATTACATTTGTACAACGTTATTTAATAAGATATATATTTTCAACAAAACATGTTTGACTAAATTGATAAAATAACTTCAAAAAAGATGGAAATGATGGACTAAACTTTCGAATTTGGTTTGAAAATCGCATTGGTACCCAATACTTTGGCCAAGGCTGTACATCATTTTTCTGTGACAGCACAACCCCCTGAATAAATAGCTAACTCCCAGGGGCGTCACAGTGTAAAAAGATGCGTACTTCTTACGCGCTAAATAAAATGAGTGCAAACAAAATTATGGATATATCCATACATAGTTTACGCAGTTTCTATCTGTAGAAATTTTTTAATTGGCTCACTGTTTCTATATTACTCTCTATTTTGTTAATCTAGCTGTAAATTTTCCTATTAATTAAAATAAAAGAAAAGAAAATCAAATAATTTCATCTGTTTAAGCGACTAGGTAACAAACAGACAGAGTTACTTTCACATTTTATAATATTAGTAGACACAGAGATCATAGGATTCCTCCTTCAGTCTTTTGGACCGGAGCCTTGTGGTATTTTGTCAGTTTTTCCACACTTGTTACGCCACTGGCTTCATGAGGATAGTTTCATATTCAGTCAAAAACATGTTATTATTAAAAATGTCTACCAGTGAAAAAACTTACCCTCTGTTTGCACTGGTTTAGGCTGGTGCCACAGCTCAGGGCCCAGCACAAGCTCCTCCTTGACCACATGGTCGGTGTACAGTCCGGCCGCCGCGGCTGCTGCACTCACTCCCCACAAGTCCTCCACCTCTTGCTCCTCACACATGTCCTCCTCTCCCTCTGTCTTGACACACACCTCTGCTTCCTCCTTAACACACACCGCCTCTAGTGACATGTTGTTAGGACACCCTGAAATACAAGTAGGACACATTACATGATAAATAATAAACTTAAAGGCTTGGCCTAACCGCCGGCGGGGCGCAGCGCGACGTCCGCAGCGCGTGACGCCGACGCGATGACTGTTCAAACAGGGCGCGCGCGGATCGCGCTCTCAACACGCCCTCAAGGCGCGCGCGGAAGCGGCGCGGACGCGCGTGGACGCGGCGCGGACACGCGTCCAACCGACTGAGACCCTGCGCGGGGCGCGGGGAGGGGCGCAGCGTGCCGCCGCGTCCCGCCGCGTCCGCTTGCGTTGTGCAGCGCTGCGCCCGCGCCGAGTGGACGCGCGGGGCCGAGCGGCGCGGGGCGGGACAGAAGCGGGGCGCGATGCCGGCGGGACGCAGTCTGTTTGACGTCGCTAACCTGTTAGCATGTATTTAAGGACGCCGCAGTCGCGCGGCGCGACCGCGGCGCTGCGTCCCGCTGGCAGTTAGGCCAAGCCTTTACTATCAGGATCATGTATATGTAAAAGCTATGTACCTCTTCCCAGACAACATCGTTTGAAAGAGTTACTTGTTCAATGAACAGCCTTTACAACTACCTGTTAGCCATAGAATGTATTACTTGCCTGTACCGACCAGAACAGACTATTTTTCAAGCAGACAGGGCAATGAATGGTGCAATAATTGTATCTCTATGAGAGGCAACATTTTGATATGCTTTTTATACAGAAAAAGATATCAGTACTTTGTTAAGTGACTTATAGGTATAAGACACATTAAAAAGCACGTAAAAACCTAATATTTAGTAAACAATGACTTTGGTAAGCAAAGCCTTACGAAAAACTGAAAAAAAAACGATCGAAAGGGGTATAGTCATTGACTTAGTATGTATTCTACTAGACAAGCTATCTAGAACAAAGTTTGTGCGCCACATTTTTCGGTTGACAGCTGTCATTGAATCAGAGATTAGCTTTAGCAAAGCAGTTGTGACACTATTATGACAATATTCATATTCTGCCTAAACACATTTTGTAATGAAACGTGATTAAATAATTTTAAGAGAAACTGATTGTTTTTTATTTGTAATATTTATTTTCAATTTTATATCATGTGGTACTTTAGAAAAAAAACGACCGAGCGCTGTGTTTCATTTTGAATGTAATTATTTATTTGAGTATACTTATAATATAATTACTTATCCCTTTATATTTACTTAAATTCATATAAATATTTACTAGCTATAATGTGAGTGATATTTTGATATTTAAGTTTTAAATTTAAATCATAAATTAGGTACCATTTTTATGTAAAATTAACTCTCGCTTCAAATTTCAGCAAAATCGCCCTTGTTATACAATAATCATAATGTGTGTTACGAAATAAACATTTTAAATGTACCTATCTGGATTTTTTTTTTTGTATACCACGTTAATATTTGTAGGCAATATAAGAATCTAATAAATAATATAGGTACATCATAAGTGTAGGCATATGTGTTACTTTTGCGGCATTAATCTATGCGCCGAGGAACATTGGCAACATGGCGTCGCACCGCGAACAACAATTATTTTAATTTAGTGGTACATCAAACTTTGCGCTTATTTACCGATGGAATGTAATTTCGTGGCTTCTATTACTTTTATTAGAATTATTAGTGCAGTTTTATACTACGCACGAAGCCATTATTTTTAATATTATTATTTTTTAATTTTTGACGCTTGCGTGGCATCATGTCTGTGGTCCAAGACAGAATGTCAGGCTGATCACTTAAAGTCGAGTAAATCACTTAAACTCACGGCTGAAAAAAAATGTATGGGATGTCATCTCCCTGTTACTCAATGCCATAGAATGTATTACTTACCCGTACCGACCAGAACAGACTATTTTTCAAGCAGACAGGGTAATGAATGGTGCAATAATAATACCTCTATGAGAGGTAGCATTTTGATAGACTTTTCAAACAGAAAAAGATATCAGTATTTTGTTAAGTGACTTATGGGTATAAGTCACATTAAAAAGCACTTAAAAACCTAATAGCTATATGGGTTTTAGTAAACAACGACTTTGGTCACTTTGGTTCGCAAAGCCTTACGAAAAACTGGTAAAAATGCTCGAAAGGGGTATAGTATGAGTGTGGTCCCTTATTATAACTGTATGAGGCACTATAATATGATAACAAATATAATTGAAGCATAACATACTTACCTTTCTGCTTAACGATTAAAACGATGCACTCGAAATGCAGCGGAACCGAAATAAACAACAACGCAACTCTTTCAACAACAAGAATTTAAATGATTCCAGTTGATCTCTACCACGGACCACTTTATGATCTCTACATGACTCTAAGTGGGCTCTACGGACTCTACAGCCCCGTGCAGAAAATGCCGAAGAAAAGGAAGTAATGCGTGATAATGTTGTTACGGCTACACGGACTTAAATTTAATATTGGCTAAGTACAAAAATAACAAAACTAATAACCTCAATCTCTCTTTTCTTTTAACAAACTGACAGTGACAGGCAAGGCAGTCGCAGCCATGTCGCAGCAGTTGTAATGGTATCTATACATGTAGCGATTTCATCCTTTACACTCGTAACAACTTCATCATCATCATCATGCGGTATAATGGCTGTATTCTTACCATTCCTCCGTTATTTTTGGGTTCAATCAATTACTGCAATGTGTCGAAAATGGTGAGTAGAGTTCTAAAATTGTTCAAACTCAAACACAACCGGATTGACACAGGAACTCTCTTTCTAACTATATATCCATCTCACTCTGATCGGTTGACCAGGCGCTTACGCGAGTAAACGCCTTAAATTTCAAGGTTAAGTTGTGGTTAAGTCACCTCAACCACAGAATTTTTCCTTCTTCCTCCTAGCGTTTATCCCGGCTTGGGGTCCGCTTGACAACCTAACCCCATGAATTGGCGTAAACACTAGTTTTTACGAAAGCGACTGCCATCAGACCTTCCAACCCAGAGGGGAAACTAGGTCTTTTTGGGATTAGGTCCGGTTTCCTTACGATGTTTTCCTTCGCCGAAAAGCGACTGGTAAATATCAAATGATATTCCGTACATACCTAAGTTCCGAAAAACTCAGTGGTACGAGCCGGGATTTGAGCCCGAGACCTCCGGATTGAAAGTCGGACGTCTTACCGCAAGGCTACCGCTGCGCAGCGCTTCCACCTCAACCACAGAATAATATATTATTGATCTTAGAGCTTTAAACCAAGCGGAGTAGTCATTGACAGGCGTTTCCCTCTACCGAATGAGTATGACCAGTGGGTCCAGTGGTCATACTCATTGTATGGACTGACGTTTATTTGACGTGGTTATTTTGACGTTTCGCATACATTTCACGTTCCCCTCCCCCGCAAAAAACGGCAGACTTTTTCCGATAGAAATGAGAGTGCGTCTCGGATCCGGTTGGTTTAATAATCAAAGGTATTGATGCCTCATCCCTCAACTTGGACATTCTATTTCTATTCGCGAATCTTGTAATTGTTAAAGCGATATATTCAGTAATTTATTTCTTACCTTTCACAAGAATATCGCGAAACAATACTCTGTGACTACACGTACGGTTAGTGCACATAATATCGCCATGAGTATGACAAATGCCGCATTTACTTTATACAGGTCGCGGCACGTAACTCTAGCGCTGAGTGTAGAGAACTGAGAGTTTGCTCTCTATTCGCCGAGTCGCTCGCACGCATGTATAAAATAAATGCGGCATTTGTCATGGCGATATTATGTGCACTAACCGTACGTTTAGACACAAAGTATTGTTTCGCGATATTCTTGTGAAAAGTTAAGAAATAAATGACTAAAGATATCGTTTTTATCAATTACATGATTCGCGAATAGAAATAGAATGTCCAAGTTGAGGGATGAGGCATCAATATTAACTTGAAATTTAAGGCGTTTACTCGCGTAACCGTCAACCGATCAGAGTGAGATGGATATTTAGTAAGAAAGAGAGATCCTGTGTGAATCCGGTTGTGTTTGAGTTTGAACCACAGATAAGGCAACCACTAGATACGCCTTATAAGGTGACTTGCGCTCACCACTCGTCGGAATCAGTGCACTGATAAATTGCGCGGCCGTCGCCGAGCCGTTCAGTTGCGTCCAAGTTTTAGACCTGCGCGTAGCGTGCGTTTAATGCGAGAAAGAAATTGAATACGTTGGGGAAATTGTTGAAATCATGGGATATTGTTATGTGAGGTGGTGTGGAAACTATTCTAGAACTTCAAGTTATAAAAAAAATGGAATAACATTCCACAGGTAAGTCGAAATCATCGTTTGATTGATAATTTGCTTCTGGCCAGCGGAGTTCATTGAATTCTGGTCGGTGAGAAGTAGTTAGTTTGTGTGTCCCTTTTCTTCAAATTGAACATAGATTGTGCTATTCCTTTCTGGCGGAGCACGTGTTCAACTAGTGATGCGCGTTTGATAACTTCAATAAGTACCGGATTTGCCGATACTACGTGCTTTCGTTGGTACCGAATTTAAAATATATATTAGAAAACACAGATTTCGAGCTACATTACCTTTTTAATTTTGATTAGTTAAACTGTAGAATATGTAGTATCTGTAGTTTTTATGTAGTTGGTAGGTTTGTTTTATTATAGAAGTAGACAAGTAATGAGTAGTTATGTTGTAGTATCATTACTAGTACCTATCAGTGGCGGCGCGTCCATAGAACTCAATTCCCGACGGCTTGCCTAATTTTCAGGCACCTGAGGAATTTTCCTACAGCTCACGAAGACATTTTAAGCCAAATTAAGCTCCGGCTTGCCTAAGATTTTTTTTGATCCGCCGCCACTGGTACCTATTGATAAATCATAATAATTGTTTGTAATGTAATTAAATAATTGTAGTGTACATTTTAAACACAAACTTTTCAGGGTTGAAGCTCTGCTAATGAGTCACAAGTGGGCCTGATGATGAACCCTGATGAAGGCTGAGGGAACTACGAGTTGGTTTGAGATATATATAGAGTGCGAGGGCTTTTTAGAATCCACTTGATGAGCAGTTGGGTCTACAGTCACAAGTTGATGCTGATGATGAACTCCGAGGAAGTGCGAGGGAACTCAGGATTGGTTCGAGATAGGTATATGCTGTGAGGGGTTTTTAGAATCTACATGGTGAGCAGTTGGGCCTACAGTCACAAGATGATGCTGATGATGAACTTCGAGGAATTGCGAGGGAACTCAGGATTGGTTTGAGATAGGTATATGCTGTGAGGGGTTTTTAGAATCTACTTGGTGAGCAGTTGGGTTTACAGTCATAAGATGATGCTGATGATGAACTTCGAGGAAGTGCAAGGGAACTCAGAATTGGTTTGAGATAGGTATATGCTGTGAGGGGTTTTTAGAATCTACTTGGTGAGCAGTTGGGTTTACAGTCATAAGATGATGCTGATGATGAACTTCGAGGAAGTGCAAGGGAACTCAGAATTGGTTTGAGATAGGTATATGCTGTGAGGGGTTTTTAGAATCTACTTGGTGAGCAGTTGGGTCTACAGTCACAAGATGATGCTGATGATGAACTTCGAGGAATTGCGAGGGAACTCAGGATTGGTTTGAGATAGGTATATGCTGTGAGGGGTTTTTAGAATCTACTTGGTGAGCAGTTGGGTTTACAGTCATAAGATGATGCTGATGATGAACCGAGGAAGTGCAAGGGAACTCAGAATTGGTTTGAGATAGGTATATGCTGTGAGGGGTTTTTAGAATCTCCTTGGTGAGCAGTTGGGTTTACAGTCATAAGATGATGCTGATGATGAACTTCGAGGAAGTGCAAGGGAACTCAGAATTGGTTTGAGATAGGTATATGCTGTGAGGGGTTTTTAGAATCTACTTGGTGAGCAGTTGGGTCTACAGTCACAAGATGATGCTGATGATGAACTTCGAGGAAGTGCGAGGTATCTCAGGATTGGTTTGAGATAGGTAAATACTGTGAGGGGTTTTTAGAATCTACTTGGTGAGCAGTTGGGTCTACAGTCACAAGATGATGCTGATGATGAACTTCGAGGAAGTGCGAGGGAACTCAGGATTGGTTTGAGATAGGTATAGGTATAGGTATAGGTAAAATTCTTAGGTACATTTTTAAAGTAGGTACCTACAGATAGATACATATTTTTATTTTTAGTATTTTTTATTTTATTGTATGTAGGTAGATACATATTTCATAAGGTTACTGATTTAGTAAACCGTAAGTAAATTACGGTACAGTACGTTTCGGTACCGGTTACATGTAAATTGTAATGAACATTTCCCATCACTACGCATCCTCCGGACAGCGTGCCGTCCTTGAAGCGACCAATCGCAGCGCCGATATTACCCACCCGCCCCGCAGGCCTCCCGCATGTTTTAGTGACTTCGGTCGCGAACAAACTTAGCAAGATTATCACTCTATGGGAGGTTCTCTGTGGTTTGAACAATTTTAAGAACTCGACTCACCATTTTCGATACATTGCAGTAATTGATTGGACCCAAAAAGGAGGAATGGTAAGAATACAGCTATTATAACGCATAAGGGTCACCACACACCTAGCGGTTTTCCTCGCGGAATTAGAGGAAGTAGCGGAAATTCATAGACAAAATGCTTAATTTGTCTATGGTAGCGGAAATTTGTCTATGGCTTCCATACAAAAAATCTGCTACCATAGACAAATTTCCGCTACCATAGACAAATTTCCGCTACTTCACTAATTCCGCGAGGAAAACCGCTAGGTGTGTGGTGACCCTAAATGAATGATTTTAACACTGCACAAGTTGTTACGTGTGTAAAGGATGGCCAACTTCGACCATGTTGACGCCAAATCGCTACATGTATAGATACCATTACAACTGCTGCGACATGGCTGCGACTGCCTTGCCTGTCACTGTCAGTTTGTTAAAAGAAAAGAGAGATTGAGGTTATTAGTTTTGTTATTTTTGTACTTAGCCAATATTAAATTGAAGTCCGTGTAGCCGTAACAACATTATCACGCATTACTTCCTTTTCTTCGGCATTTTCTGCACGGGGCTGTAGAGTCCGTAGAGCCCACTTAGAGTCATGTAGAGATCATAAAGTGGTCCGTGGTAGAGATCAACTGGAATCATTTTAATTTTTGTTGTTGAAAGAGTTGCGTTGTGTGTTTATTTCGGTTCCGCTGCATTTCGAGTGCATCGTTTTTATCGTTAAGCAGAAAGGTAAGTATGTTATGCTTCAGTTATATTTGTTATCATATCATAGTGTCTCTAACAGTTATAATAAGGGACCACACTCATGATATACCACTTTCGTGCGTTTTTTTACCAGTTTTTCGTAAGGCTTTGCTAACCAAAGTCGTTGTTTACTAAAGCATGTATATGTATATTAGGTTTTAAAGTGCTTTTTAATGTGGCTTATACCCATACGTCACTTAACAAAATACTGATATGGGCTTGTGCACAAATCACGCGAGGTTCGAAAGGGGGGGGGAGGGGGTCCCGAAAAAATCACGATAGATCACGTGGGGGGTGGGGGGGTACATGGAGACCTCACGTGTATTTTCTATAATGAACGAAGCCGTGAAAAATATAAAAAACTAAGGGATCGTAATGACAAAATAGGCCGACCAACGCGCATTCTAACGCGGCGAACTATAGCGAGATCCCAAAGGGAAGTTCTTTGTGTAATGCGGGAAAACGACGACGTCGTGTCGTGTGGCAAGACGAAGACGATGTCGAAGGATGTATGCCCGCTACCTGCCTGCCTGAAGATGTGTGCCCTGTTGTAACGTTTAGAGACGAACCAGAACAATCCCTGGACCGACGAATGATTTAATTTCAAATCAGGTTTAATTATATTAATAAATATGTCTATTTTACTGCGCTATAAGCCAAACGGTAAAAAACGGAACCCTTATAGATTCGTCATGTCTGTCCGTCCGTATGTCACAGCCATTTTACTCGGAAACTATAAGACGTATCATTATCAAATTTTTACATAAAGTGTATTCTGTGTGCTGCTACTTAGATATGTAGTTAAATTTCAGAAAAAAAATCATTTTAGAGGGGGCACTCCATACATGCAAGTAATTGTCAAAAAATATTTTTTTACCAAATATCAACATGATGCACATCAATCGATAGGTCTTTAGAAATAACATTGAGGTTTTTTAAAAAAAAAAATTGATTAAGTGGATATATTCAGAAATAATGACTCCGAAAGTCAAAAAAATTGAACCTTATTTAAGTCCAAATATTATGGAAAAATTCAAGAAGATACACTTTTGAATATTCTTTCAACGAACATTTTTGAGTTATCTCCAAAAAACTACCTACTTAGGCAGATACGACCTTGCGATATTAATTTATTCGATAGTAGCTACGGCCGGTTTTTATAGATAATGGTACGGAACCCTTCATGAGCGAGTCCGACTCGCACTTGGCCGGTTTTTTTTCTTGTACCCGTCAGTAGCACCTGTAATATAAATGTAATAAAAGCTAAAATTAAATCGGCGAATGTAGAACTTTGAAAAACCATACCTATTACCTCAAAATAAGAGTCAACTTTTCAGAGATAGTAGTAAAAATTACACAAATACATTTGTGCATCAACGGATACTAAATATATGGCAAATATAACATCACATTAATTGCGAAAATAGAAAAATAAACAAGATTTTCGAATATTTAATTTCAAAATTAGGTCGAGTAAAAAAATTCAATAAATATACTCGAGGTTAGGTGGGGGAGGGGGGGGAGCTTAAAACCTCACCAAAGATCACGAGGGGGAGGGGGGGGGGTCAAAAAGTAGCCAAAAAAACCTCGCGTGATTTGTGCACAAGCCCTATCTTTTTCTGTATAAAAAGCCTATCAAAATGTTACCTCTCATAGAGATACAATTATTGCACCATTTATTACCCTGTCTGCTTGAAAAATAGTCTGTTCTGGTTGGTATAGGCAAGTAATACATTCTATGGCTAACAGGTAGTTGTAAAGGCTGTTCATTGAACAAGTAACTCTTTCAAACGATGTTGTCTGGGAAGAGATGTATAGGTTTTACATATACATGATCCTGATAGTTAAGTTTATTATTTATCATGTAATGTGTCCTAATTGTATTTCAGAGTGTCCTAACAACATGTCACTAGAGGCGGTGTGTGTTAAGGAGGAAGCGGAGGTGTGTGTGAAGACAGAGGGAGAGGAGGATATGAGTGAGGAGCAAGAGGTGGAGGACTTGTGCGGAGTGAGTGCAGCAGCCGTGTCGGCCGGACTGTACACCGACCACGTGGTCAAGGAGGAGCTTGTGCTGGGCCCTGAGCTGTGGCACCGGCCTAAACCAGTGCAAGCCGAAGGTCAGTTTTTCACTAGAAGAAATTTTTGATCATAACATGTTTTTGACTAAATATGAAACTATCTACACGAAGGCGTGTCCATAAAACACAATTCCCGTCAGTTTGCCTAAGTTTCAGGTGCTTGAGCAGTTCCTACAGCTCATGAAGAAACTGCAATTTTAAGCCAAATTCAGCACCAGCTGGCCTAAGAAAAATTTGATCCACCGCCACTGCAAAACTCTACTAATATTATAAAATGTGAAAGTAACTCTTGTCTGTTTGTTACCTAGTCGCTTAAACAGTCATGAACCAATTTAGATGAAATTATTTGATTTTATTTTATTTTATTTCATAGGAAAATTTACAGCTATATTAACAAGATAGAAACTGCG
Organism: Pammene fasciana; assembly: GCA_911728535.1. Taxonomy (NCBI): domain Eukaryota; kingdom Metazoa; phylum Arthropoda; class Insecta; order Lepidoptera; family Tortricidae; genus Pammene; species Pammene fasciana. The sequence goes on along the minus strand of OU452294.1, from coordinate 11,216,794 downwards.
TAAACTATGTATGGATATATCCATAATTCTGTTTACTCACATTTTATTTAGCGCGCACGAAGTACGAATCTTTATACACTGTGACGCCCCTGGGAGTTAGCCATTTACTTATTCAGGCGGTTGTGCTGTCACAGAAAAATGATGTACAGCCTTGGCCAGAGTATTGGGCGCCAATGCAATGAGATTTTCATACAAAACTCGAAAGTTTAGTCCATCGTTTCCATTTTTTTTGAAGTTATTTTATCAAGTAATTCAAACATGTTTTGTTGAAGTTAGTAGTAACTGCATAGAATATTTGCAATATGTCGCACCAACTTAAGTTAACACTTTTGGCACCTACCTACGGTTTTTATATTTTATAGGTACAGTCAAGGAATTTGATTCGCGTACCGTTTCGTTGATTTATTGCTTGAAATGTCAGAATATCACAAGGCTTATATTTCTTTAAGCAAGCGAAGAAACATAGCCCTTAGTACTATTAATTGTCATCAGTAATTTAGACTTAAGACGGTACGCGAATCAAATTCCTTGATTGTACCTTGAAAGTGTTATTAAGTGAAGTTTTCTATATTTATAAATAAATTTTTAGGATAGGGAAATAATACTTAACATCAAAATTGTAAACAAAAAACAGCTATGCTCAATACTTCTGGCCAAGGCTGTACGTGGATTGCTTCTCCATGCTTGGTACGTTGAAGCGGCACCTTATTATAACTTATTAAATAACTTTATACAAATGTAATTCTCCAATGTAATTAAAGATTTACACCGCTTATTCATGAATGTGTTTCAAACCTCATTTAGTTAAATTATATTTTGTCCATTTCTAAAAACACATCTATTAATGTGACAGATAAGGACAAACGATAATTTACCTCAATGAGGTTTGAAACACGTTCATGAATAAGCGGGTAAGTAAGGGTGCAAAAGGAACTTATTTCACATTAAAGAAACTCACTCTCTTATTATATTATCTTGTGTTCTTTACTGTTACTTACCGACTATTCGCCTTTGTACCCATATCTCTTAAAATTGTTTTGTATTTTTCTTTGTGTACAATAAAGTGCTACTACTACTACTACTATCAGTCCGCCTGCAGTCCGCCTGACGATATTGGCCTGTCAGTTGTTCGGAGCCGGCAAATTTTTGTTCTAACTGACAGGCCGAGATCGTCAGGCGGACTGCAGGCGGACTGAGTGTCGCTCGCCGGCTTAACCCTGTTGTTTAGCCAGACTGTGCAGTAAGTATAGGTGATGTTGCAGCTGGCGCTCGGCTCTCTGGTGTCGGCCGGGCTTGCTCGGTCAGGCTGGAGCGCGCGCTCGTGGCCGCGGACACGTGCCGGCTCGGGGGCCGCACGTACAAGCTGCGGCCTCACAGGCCCGAGCCACCCGGCCACACGGCGCGCACGAGCGCCCACTACCAATGTCACCACTGCGACAAACGTTTCCGGAACAAGTCTCTCTTAACCAAGCACGTGCACACTCACTTGTCACTCAGAGTTGGATCAGACCTGCGACGTCACCAGCGGACACACGAACGAAGACAACAGAGGACATACAATGGAGAGAAGATATTCCAATGTAGCCACTGTGACTACACATGTAGACAACAATCAAACTTACAAAGACATCAATTGATACACACTGGAGAGAAGCCATTTCATTGTAGCCACTGTGATTACAAATGTAGACAAAAATCTTGTTTACAAATACATCAATTGAAACATACTGGGGTGATGCCATTTCAATGTAGCGACTGTGATTTTAAATGTAGACAGAAATCATACTTTCAAAGTCATCAACTGAAACATACTGGGGTGAAGCCATTTAAATGTAGCGATTGCAACTACAAAAGCAGTCAAAAGAGAGATCTACAAATTCACCAAATGATACACACTGGAGAGAAACCATTTCAATGTAGCGACTGTGATCACAAATTTAGAAAAAAATCACACTTACAAAGGCATCAAATGATACACACGGGGGTGAAGTCATTTAAATGTAGCGATTGCAATTACAAAACCAATCATAAGGGAAATCTACAAATTCACCAAATGATACACACTGGAGAGAAACCATTTCAATGTAGCCACTGTGATTATAAATGTAGACGACAATCTTATTTACAAAAGCATCATCTGAAACATACTGGGGTGAAGCCGTTTAAATGTAGCGATTGTAACTACAAAAGCAGTCACAAGGCAAATCTACAAATTCACCAAATGATACACACTGGAGAGAAACCATTTCAATGTAGCCACTGTGATTATAAATGTAGACAACAATCTGATTTACAAAAGCATCATCTGAAACATACTGGGGTGAAGCCGTTTAAATGTAGCGATTGTAACTACAAAAGCAGTCATAAGGGAAATCTACAAATTCACCAAATGATACACACCGGAGAGAAGCCATTTCAATGTAGCCACTGTGATTACAAATGTAGAACCAAATCAAGCTTACAAAGTCATCAAATGACACATACTGGGGTAAAGCCTTTTCAGTGTGACGATTGTGAATACAAATGCAATAAGAAAATAAATCTAATAACTCATCAGAGGATACATACTGGGGCAAAACCTTATAAATGTCACCATTGTAGCTTCGCGACTCGGCAGAAACATAGTTTACAAAGTCACCTGAGAACAAAACATTTGGTTAAAAAACCTTAGTATAGTTGTGTGATAGAAATATGATCCTTGTGTGAATGACGCGTGTGTCGTGTTTCCCGTGTGAGTGCGCGCGTGACGTGCGCGGCGTCGTGCCGGCGTGTGTCGTGCAGGCTCGCGAGCGTACAAGGCGTGAGGCTGCTCACTAGCCGAGAAGCTTCTAGAACACTCCAGAGCAAGACACTGACACTGCGCCTTACACTACTGCGCTACCATCTCATAACAAAGTCAAAGTCAATATTGTCTTTATAGTTTATTCAAGTAGGCATAGCAACAAGCACTTTCGAATCGTCAGTAACAATTTATCTTAAGCTAATAATAATAAATAATTAAGAGCAATATATTGATACAATTGTAAAAAAAACACATGTAGATGTAAAAATAATAATAATAAATTCACAATAAGATCGTCAAAACTTTAAAAATGAAATAGTATTAAAATACTAGTCACTAATCATTCTAGAACAAAATTTAATGTCACAATATGAAAATGTTATTCAACACTTTGTTTGATATGGATTTATGTACTTGTGTCGCTGCTTTGTTCTCTCCGAACTACAAAATGGCTGTATCGATTTTGATTACTAAGTATAAATTTAAGTACCGTAAAATCTTCCAACTAAAGGTTGAGTACCCCAAAAATGGGGCACACAAAAGGACAAATAAAAAAAATTACAAGGTCAACTGTAGCGAATTACCTATTGAATATAGTTGCAAATTTACTCTTTATTTATAATAATACTCGAATTTCAGTTCAACTTCTGAATGGAACGAATCATACAAACTTTTGGTAACCAGGACACGTGACACTTTGCACGACATTACTATCGTATATTTTAGTGGCACAATACCCTGTTATTCGATGATTAGCTGCTAATATACCTCTAACAGGATATTTTTTGTGGAATAACTTTTAGTATAGACAAATCATTTCGATTTGCCTTAGTTTAGGCTGATCCGCGAATAGTACCCTACAGGCACTGTCAGCGACTCAATTATGATCCTACCCCTCAGATACTGCTATAGAGAAGTGACTACTTACTAATGCCACCAAAACAGTAACAATGTGCTGTGACTTCAGATCATAAGTTCTAATCGTTCTCAACGATCTATTTATATTACATTTCTTTGATCATTCTTCCTCTCGTATGTAAATTATCGCCTACTCATGCCATGATTATCAATACCTAGCTAGACCTATAAATAATGAGGACACTAAGCATTATTTTTAGCTCATAATCTTTAAAAATATATTATTAAGTCATTACACGCAAAGCTTTTTTATTTGGTATTAGTTTAAATTTGTTTTTGTGCAGGTTCAATCATCATTCATTGAACGCACTCAAACTTTGGTCAAAATTATTGTACATCATTTCTGCGCCACGTTTTGAACAAAATAAATTTGGTTTAGCATCTCCCTTGGCAGCAAATACAGCATTGTAAGCTCCTAATTTAAGTTGACTTCACTTTTTTGTGTAAGTTTGCGATTTTTGTATCTTTTTGCAAAATAAACCGAGAAAGGTCTCGATTTTACATAAGAAAGCTGTACTGCCACATGCTTCGCTTTTTGCCGTTACTTAATATCTCTTTATTTATTTTTTCGGCTATCATCCTGTTAAATAGCCCCTCTGCAATATTTTAATACCAAATAGGCAACTTATTTTAGGCTATACGCGTTTTTTTGCACATCTTTATAACCAACACGATTTTTTTAAGGGTTTTCGTGCAAATTGACTTCAGTCCTTTAATGTTTAGAGCTCATTTTCATGAAAACCAATTATAGATTTAATAACTATGGTCATACTTTTTATTGGTAATGTTGTAGCGATTATAATTTTAGTACACAAAAAAATCTATACTGCCCAAGTTAAGAAGCATAACAATAAATGTGTGCCCCGATTTTGGGGTACTCAACCTTTATTATAGACTGGACTATAATAGTCCAAGAAGAACTTGATATTGATTTTCGTTCAGGCTTTGCTTTACCTTTATTTAAACGACGCAATTATCTTGAAGCAAAACATGTTTGAAAACGTATGGAAAAACTTCGATAAAATCAAAAAGAAGACTAGATACTTAATTTCCTATTGAACTTTTAGACTGTAGTTGTAGTACTAACTATAGCTGGGTGGTTTTACGCTTCATGATAAGCATACGAATGTAAAAACTTAAACTTCAATTTAAATAACAAGTAAGGGTAAGTATCACAAAGTGTTTTGCTCTCCTTAGACTCAAAAGGAGCAGTTGTTTTGTTTTTAAATTGGAGCCCTTAGTTTATGGATGGTACATATAAGGAGGATAAGTATCTCTTATAGGAGGACGGTCGAAAAAGTGTCCAGCTGTAAACAGTAAATAATAGTTCCTAATCTCTCCGAGTGGCGTTAGTATAGCTATAGTAGCACTTAGCAGTTATTGACGGAGTGATATGCGCTACCATATACTACAGCTATTGTGGCGCCACCATTTGTCGTGTACTTGATTGGTTATTTTGGTTGCAAATAAAGATCTCTATCTCTATCTCTATCTAACGCCTTTTGACGGGGACTTTTGTAACATAGAGATTATCATCCTTTCTTTCTACCATACATACCTTAGTTATTCAATAAAAATCTGTTTTTAGAATATGTATAAGAAATTGTATCGGGGATCTCAGAGGAGGTTAAATGTACGTAACTAATAAGGCTTCATACGTTTTACAATTGTTCCTATCTTATATTAATTCGTCATAATTTGTAATATTAAACATGTTGTGTGTTATTTCAACTCTTACCACGAAACTTATGGCTCCTGATTTTATAGCGCCATCTAGTGAAGCTGTCAAACTACGATTATTTACCAAACTTTACGCCTGCAATCTCTGTGCTAGCATTGAATTCATGTAATAATAAGATTTAAATTAAATTATTATTTTCTTAGAATGTTTTATTATTAAAATTTCAACTACCGATTTTTATATAGTAAACTCGCAATTTTTTATGTTAATTAGGTATATAAGACCCTTTCTGACTCATATGAATGAAGAACAAATATTTATTTTATATAATATTTTTATACTTAACTAGTTCAAGACCTTGGCGACATTGTCCGATGTATCCGATCAATCTGCTAGCTCGACTTCCTGCAAAGCTGGCCAGTATTCTGAAATACGAGTAGGTTCTGACTAAACAGATATAATATGTAATAGGCCCTAATATACCGTTACCGTCCACGGTGAAGCATATTAACGATCATTAGGCGTGTGGATGACGTCACTCCGACGTCAGTGGCTGCCCTAATATGTACGGCCCAGTATGACGTCTCTCTAACGTCTGTAAACTGACGTCTTGAGGCTGTGACAAATTGACGTCATCTGCTGGGACCCCCCGACGTCAAGAAATGACGTCTCTTACGTCGAGCAGTACCGTAAACGGACGTCATAATGACGTATAAATGCTACCTGGGGACGTGCCTCGCCCGAGGCATTGCGGCCGCGCGTGCGTTTGTCTCGGCCGAGACACGTCAACACTAGCCGAGCTGCCGCGTCAGCCGCGTGCGGCAATTTCCTCGCGAGGCGGTGCGTCAGGTGTAGCCACGGCTATTGACTTGTGTCAAAATATCGCTACTATTGATTGGACCAAAGGAGGAATGGTAATAATACAGCCATTCACATACCGCATGAATGAATTAAGAACTTGCGAACTTGCGAATCCTGGAGAGTGATAAAGGGGCTGACACACAAGCTACAAGTGTTTTGTCAATAAGTCCCTTCGGTCGATCCTCCACATCTTCTGGCCAAGGACTATAGTCCTTGCAGAAATGAGGGTTTGTGGAGTATGGGTCGTCAGTCTCCTAACGCCCAGGAAGGACCGCTATGGAAGTGGATCGGACATACCCTTGAAGAGAAGCATTGAACAATGCCAGTATCGCTTTTGAGCGGCGGCCTCAAGATAAAAAGCGAGCTGGCGGACGCCCCGTACACACGTGGCGGAGGAGCGTAAAGACCGCGAGATGCGACCCATAGGACTGAGCTGGAGACAGGCCAAGACGGTTACTCAAAACAAGATATAAAGGCGTGGAAGGATCTTGTGGAGGCTTTAACCGGTCACCTCCCTACCTAACTAAAATACTATAACCAACACCAGAATTGGATCACCAACAAAATTAGCCAGAGTACAACAGTTTTTTCGGTGTCAGGATTGATCCTTAATGCTGAAGTGGATGTTTGGACTTACTGCGAGTCAAAAAAGGATCTTTATTAATTTATGACAATTATGAAAAACATGAACATAAATGCAATTTCCGTAAAGAAAACAAGCCTGTGGCAAGCTAGAATACTAGAAAAATACCCTTAAATTAACAAACAGCATTAAACATTGTTTTATGTTCCCTATTCTGATATTTTTAAAATGAACCATCACGTAGGCAAAAGCGACCTTGACGCCGGCGTGGCGCGCCACGCCGCCAAAAGTCGCCGGCGCGCCGCTGCCGCGATTTTTTATGGCGGCACACACGTCTACTTTAGACCCAGGCCACTTTACGGCTCTTCGGGTTGATCTGGCTACACCATCTTTTGTGAAGTATACTTTTCATAAATCATCCGCGTGTTTTGGTCTGACAACAATCACCAAGTTTACAAGGATCTATAAAATACGTGATTGTGAATTTAAATTATTCTTAGTATATTTTAATCTATATGAAATAAGCTTTCTAATTATAAAATGTAATATACATATGTGTAGTGTATATTACCATGCCATGTTGCCTTGCCTGGTTAAACATTAAGGTGATACAAAACTAAAGTTGTGTTCAGCAGATGTAAATTTACTCGAAGCATATTTGATTTACGAGTTTGATACTTTCAAGAATGATTTACGACTATATGGCCGAGGGATTTGTAGATGGAAAACACAATTGGCTACAATTACCTCGATACTTTTATTTTTCAAAGTCAGGTCTTCTTTTACCCTAAAACTGATTTTGTTGCTCAATTATAAAGAATATAAGGATATAATTGGAGTATGATAAAGCCATTAACTAGTTTTAGGGAATTGTAGATTGACAATTTAATTCGTTGCTTACTTTTACCTCGAGATGGCATAATGTGAAATGACGCTTACGACATTTCATAAACGCGCTTCCAGACTAGCTCACGCTCCTTCCCGGCGACACGAATTACCTTAGCGCTATCCTTTACTACATTTGATCAGTCTGTCAGCGGCCACTGCCAACGACGGGTTCTTGTTTGTCGGCGTCAGCGCTTATTTTTACGAAAATAAGGTGCCTTTAATTATTTTTTAGTTTTATTACACTCTATTTGTAGATCTGGTTACAAAAATGTTTTTTGCTTTCATCGAGCTTGTACCTCCATACAAAAATACTCGTGTAATATTTATTTTAGTTATAGACTAGTCGTTTCAACAACAGAGTAAACATCAGTAAGTTCACTTCCACTATACTTGCGCACACGGCGAGACACGCCAGTTTTGTAGGTACTAATCAAATAGGTACCATTTGGCGGTCAGTGCTTACGTCGTATATCTTGTACCGATTTAATATTGTATTCAAGCAATAATGCAATGAATGCGTAATAAGCGCCGACCGCCTAATGGTACAGTCGACGTTAAAAATATGTTTACACTTTTGAACTTTATTACAAAGGAGTAAGGTGCAAAAGTGTAAACATATTTTTGACGTCGACTGTACCTTTGCCAAAATAATGTCAGAAAGAGTATTAATTACAAGATGATTATTTGCGTAATGGACAACTTTTTTGACGCGAGTTAAGTTTCTATAGGTAAGTAGGTACAATTATACCTAACAAGCTGTCACGCTTGCACACCGTAGCCGCAGGCGGTTCTCTTCCTCTATCTACCCACTAGTTACTCAAAGCAAGTAGGTAGGTATAATTGAAACTCGTATTTGCCCAGACACAGACAACACGCAACGCGACTAATTTTAAAATACGTTCCAGTCAGTGATCGGAATAGGTAGCGTATATTATTTACGTAAACTTTGGGGTCGTCCAGAAATCATGTGATCGTATTTGGCCTATTTTTGACCACCATCTAGAATTGAAACCCTATACTTGAGGATATTTAGGGCCTCTTATTACGAATCTGAAGTTAAAAAATTAAGAATCGGGCGCGATCTTGAGTTTGTTCATTTTTGATCCGATCATGTTGAAAATCGATATCTAAGGATCCGCCAGGCCCCTTAATATGAATCTGAAATCAAAATTCTAAAAAAAGGGCGCCATCTTGACTTTCTTCACTTTTTATCCGATCGGTTTGAAACCCGATACTTGAGGACATTTAGGGCTTCTTATTACGAATCTGAAATATTTTTTTTTAAATTGGGCGCCATCTTGAGTTTATTCATTTTTGATCCGATCATGTTGAAAATCGATATCTAAGGATATGCCAGGCCCCTTAATATGAATCTGAAGACAAAATTTAAAAAAATGGGCGCCATCTTGATTTTCTTCATTTTTTATCCGATCGGTTTGAAACTCGGTATCAGAGGATCCTTAAGGCCCCTTAATACGAATCTGAAGTCAATATTGCAAAAACGAACCGCCATCTTGAATTTCGTTATTTTCGATCCGTTCGTGATGAAAATCATATCGATTTTGACCTTAAAGGCCTCTCAATACAAAACTGAAGTCAAAATTGCAAAATTGGGCGCCATCTTGATTTTCTTCACTTTTGATCCGATCGATTTGAAACTCGATGTCTGAGGATAATAGGCCTCTTAATACGAAGTTTCGTATTAAAGGGCCTGGCGGATCCTCAGATATCGATTTATAACTTGATCTGATCAAAAATAAAGAAATTCAAGATGGCAACCGTTTTTTCTTATTTTGACTTCAGTTTATATTAAGGGGCCTTAAAGATTCTCAAATATCGAGTTTAAAACCGATCAGGCAAAAAATCAATAAAATGAAGAAAAGGGGCCCTAAAGATCCTTAGCTATCAAGTTCCAACAAGAACGGATCGAAAAGAAATAAATTCAAGATGGCTGCCAGTTTTTTCAGATTCGTATTACGGGGCCTGGCGAATCCTCAGATATTGGATTCAAGCTTGATCGCATCAAGAATAAATAAATTTAAAATGGCGCCTATTTTCATATTTTGTTTTGACTTCTGTTTCGTGTCAAGGGACCTTATAGATCCTCATACAATACAATACAATACAAATACTCTTTATTGAACACCTCAAAAACAAAACCAGTACAGGAGAAAAAATAAAAAATTAAATTAGAGGTAAACAACAGTCGAGTCTCATATATCGAGTTTTAAACCGATCGGATAAAAATAATAATATTTAATAGCCTCCTAGCCCAGTTGGTAGTGACCCTGCCTACGAAGCAGGAGATCCCGGGTTCGAATCCTGGTAAGGGCATTTATTTGTGTGTTTATCACGAATATTTGTTCCTGAGTTATGGGTGTTTTCTATGTATCTAAGTATACAGGGTGCTCGCGAAGAAACCGCATAATTTTGCCAGCGTATTCCTGAGGTCATAAGAAGTAATAAATGTTATATGAACTTATGTCAAATTCACCAAAAAAAAATTTTTTTTGTGCTTTTTTTTAGATTTTTTGAATGCTTTTGAACATAAAAAAATATGTTATTGGTAAAACTATTGACTAAAATAAATTGGTGCATTTTTATCCGTAAAAAATGGTTTACGCAAACTATTCTTTGGCATTTTGATATCTGACAATATGAATGTCTAGACTAGACCCCATAAAGAGAGAAATCACCATCAAAAAAACTTTTTGCACTGAGTTACAATAAAAAATGTTTTTTTTATTTAGTTGGTAATAACTCTGAAACTAGGCGAATTCCAGAAAAGTTTGTACGACATTTTAGTCTCCAATTACGATCAAGAATACACTGTTAAAATCTCTCGCAATCCTCACGAGCACCGTGTATATTTATCTATATAAGTAGGTATATCGTCGCCTAGTACCTATAGTACAAGCTTAGCTTAGTATAAGTTGATTTGTGTAAGATTGTCCCCAAATATTTATTTATTTAATGAAAAAAAAGCAAGATGGCCATTTTTGCAATTTTGACTTCAGTCTTATATTGAAAGTCCTTTAAGATCCCCAGATATCGATTTTCATCACGAACAGATCGAAAATAATGAAACTTATATGGCGGCTAGTTTTTGCAATTTTGAGTTCAAATTCGTAAGGGGCTTTAAAGAAAGATCCTCTGCTATCGAGTTTCAAATTGATCGGATAAAAAATGAAGAAAATCAAGATGGCGCCCATTTTTTGAAATTTTGAATTCAGATTCATATTAAGGGGCCTGGCGGATCCTTAGATATCGATTTTCAACATGATCGGATAAAAATAAACAAATTCAAGATGGCGCCCAATTTCTGGAATTTTTACTTCAGATTCGTAATAAAGGTCCCTAAATATCCTTAGATGTCGAATTTCAAACCGATCGGATAAAAAATGAAGAAATTCAAGATGGCGTCCATTGTTTTTAATTTAATTTCAGTTTTGTGTTGAGAGGCTTTTAAGATTCTCGGATATCGATTTTCAACACGAACGGATGAAAAACAAAGAAATTATAGATGGTGGTCAATAATAGGCTAAATACGATCACATGATTTCTGGACGGCCCCAAAATTTATGAATAGGTAAATTATATACGCTACCTATTCCGATCACTGGCTGTCTAGTGCCTACCATTTTAGAACATAATTATTTTAAAATTAGTCGCGTTGCGTGTTGTCTGTCTCTGGGCAAAGGCGAGTTTTAACTAGAGATACCTACTTGCTTTTGAGTAATTAGTGGGTAGATAGATAAAGGGAGAGAACCGCATGCGGCGACGGTGTGCAAGCTATGCCAAGCCAATGTCCATTACTTAACTCTCAAATTATGTGTATCTCTGCTACAACCCCATCAAATTTCATGAAGATCAGAAAAATGGTACTAAAGTCATCGTCGAACAAACTCTCAAAATCAAAAAGCCATCGAAATGCCGAGACGTCCCAGTATAAGTAGCTAGAAGTGGTTTGTAAGAACTCGCTTCGCTTGCGCTCCGCTCGTTCGATTAGTACTATATTTCTGACATTATTTTGGCAAAGGTACCATTTGGCGGTCGGCGCTTACGCATTCATTGCATATTACTTGAATAGTACAGTCGCCATCAAATTTATGAAATCGGCCAAGGTAGTCACAAATATCTGAACAAGACCTCAAAATTAAAGGCGATAAAGTACATGTTCGGATATAAAGTATAGTTATATTGCATTGTTGCGGCCGATAGACTAATCTGCGTGCGCATGTACCCGGCAACCTATAATGAATGACAACAAGACACATAAAAAAACGATTGTCTATGTCAATCTAGGCATTCTTTCAATTTCTTTTACTCATTTTACACGAGCTATTATAATTAAATAAAATATAATGTTAATAAACGCAAAGTTCTTATTTCATGTAGTTATTCAAGTAACTAGAGCTTACAAAGTGGTCCAAACGAACCGGAAATGTTGAATTAGTGATAAAAACCAAAAATCGCAGTGAAATAAGAACATTTGTGACATTTGTGTGTGAAAAGAAACGTCACGTTTCGAACATTCGAGAAGAAAACAAGAGAAAGTGACAGAACAAAATACGAACTATGGTGAAAAAATAATAAAAATCCAATAAATGTGCAGTGAATGAACATTAATTGTAGGGTTTAGGTATATAAAAAGTAAGAAAGCAGTGTCAAGTATTGCAGGAACTATAATTGTGTGAATTTCGTGAAATATCAACCGGCTATTACTCAATGTAAACAATGGACACAAAAGTGAAAATACATCGCGATCCGTAATAATTTTGAAGAAAACGTGTGAAATCTTAAATTTTACGAACATTTCGTGTTTTTTGAAGAAATTCTAAGAAGATTGAAACAGTTTTGTCGTGATTTACTACATAATAACATAACCTACAAAATGGAAACCTATGTAGCAGAACAAGACGTTACTTACGACTAAATACGAAAAATAGGAGTCAACTTCAAAAAGCAAGGAAAAACACGGATCACGAAAGGTTATGTACAAGCGAGATTGGAAACTTTGAACGAGTATTGGCATAAATACGAAACAAACCATTTTCAAATCGTAAAATATGCCACTGCAACACAAAAGAAAGAGCATGGTTACTTCACTAACGACTGTTATTCCGATGTAGAAGAAGATTATTTTACCATAAAGGGAGAGTTATCGGATACGATCGAGCTATTTAACCAATCCGTGACCTCCAGAGAGAAACCGCAAACACAAAACGTCGCCACCACGTCGGAAATAAGAAACATAACACAAGAAGTGAAACTACCTAAAGTTATCTTGCCTCAATTTTCGGGAGATTACCATGATTGGACATCATTTAGAGATCTTTACACGTCACTCGTTCATAACAAAACATCGCTAAGCAAGGTACAAAAACTTCATTACTTAAAAACTAGTGTCACCGGAGAAGCGGAACAATTATTGAAACACCTGCAAATAACCGAGAAAAACTATGATGTTGCATGGGAAACTTTAGACAAAAGATACAATAATAAACGCATGATTGTAAATACTATATTAAATAGATTTATGAATCAGAAAAAAGTTAACCTAACTTCATCAAGATCCATCAGAGAACTGCTTGACACAACCCAGGAATGCCTAAACAGCTTGAAAAATAATGACGTGAAAATAAATGAGTGGGATACAATTGTCATTCATATTATACTCAACAAATTGGATGACGAGACACGCAAACAGTGGGAAGAGGAGATAAGTGTGCTACCTGTACAAGAGTTACCGAAACTAGAGAAGTTTACAACTTTCTTAGATACACGTTTCAGAGTACTAGAAATGATTCCATCTACAACTAATTCGAAGGACAGAGAGAGAAATTTCATAAGACAACGATCATTTCTAACAAGCCCCGCTACAACAACCATAGAGTGTTCCTACTGCAAGCAAAACCATTTCACTTATCTATGCAAAGAATTTAGCAACTTAGATGTCAGCGACAGAGTTCAACACGTCCAAAAAGAGAGATTATGTTTCAACTGCTTGTCGTCAAACCACAATGTGAAGAATTGCAAGTCTAGAGTATCCTGTCATCACTGTCACAAGAGACACCATTCAATGTTACATTATATGAATCAATCTTTTGAGAAAAGAGAAAATGGAGACGAATCTGGTCCTTCAAGAGCACCCACAGAGAGAGAATAATTTACAAAGAGAGCACCCGCAGAGAGATAATTTACACTTGAGAGCAACCGCAAAGAGAGAATTTACACTTGAGAGCAACCGCAAAGAGAGAATTTACACTGAGAGCAACCGCAAAGAGAGAATTTACACTGAGAGCAACCGCAAAGAGAGAATTTACACTGAGAGCAACCGCAGAGAGAGAATTTACACCGAGAGCAACCGCAGAGAGAGAATTTAGATCGAGAGCAACCGCAGAGAGAGAATCTAAATCAAAACTTATAGAAACACCAAAGATAAAAAACTATCTTATTACAAAGAGTAATGCTGCACTCTTAGCTACAGCACTTGTTGATATCAAGACTGGCCGAGGTATGCAAGTTATTCGAGCTATGATTGATCCCTGTTCACAAGAATGTTTCATAAGTGGGGAAACTGTTCACAAACTACAACTGAGAAAACGTCCAGTAAATGGCATAATTACCAGAGTGGGTCATATGTCAACTAAAATCAAGTATTCTACAGAGATAGAAGTTTACTCAAGATTTGATCACAACGTCAAAATCAATTGCACAACTTACATCGTTGAAGAAGTCACAAGATCAACACTACTCCTGAGTAAACTACTGAAGCATGTCACTACAGCTATGAATATCGAGCATAAACATACATATGCTTACTCAGACTCAAAAGTAACCTTAGCGTGGATTATCGGAGACCCACTGAAGTGGAAAACATTTGTGAAGAACCGAGTCATTGCGATTAACAACAATATCAATACTACATGGTCGTACGTGAACACAAAAGAAAACCCTGCAGATCCCGCGTCGAGAGGAGTCTCACCTGAGAAATTACAAGAAAATACATTATGGTTTCAAGGTCCTGCATTTTTACATCAAAGAGACTGGAGAAGTTCAACTAGTAAAATAGAAGATACAGATCTTGAAGTGAGAAAATCCATTATATGCGCAAATACTACGATGATAGAGAAGACTGAAGATTTCATTTTCATTATCACTCATAAATACTCATCATTAAGAAAACTTGTTTCAGTCATAGCCTACTGTCGAAGATGGTTGATACTTAAGAACAAAAAAACAAAAGAATACTTACCTGCATTTGTAACTTATGATGAACGAGAAGAAGCACTTAAAACATGTATCAAGCTTTCACAACAACGAGAATTTCCAGATGAAATTGAAAATTTGAGAAACCAGAAACCATTGAAGAAAGGCAGTCGCTTATTGACACTTACACCCTTTCTCGATGACAAAGAAATATTGAGAGTTGGAGGAAGATTAAAACATGCAGATATAGAGTTCCTTAACAAACATCCAATTATCTTATCGAAGAACAACGTCCTGGTCCCACTTTTGCTGGATGACGCACACAAGAAGACACTGCATGGAGGTCCTCAACTTATGACTACATACTTAAGAGGGAAATATTGGCTTATAGACGCAGGAAACACAATAAAAGCCTATGTAAGAAATTGCTTTCCTTGTGCTAAACAAAAGGCGAAGACAGTAACTCAACTGATGGGTGACTTACCTGAGATTCGAGTGAAGCCGTCAAGACCGTTCCTGACTACTGGTGTAGATTTCGCAGGCCCAATAAACGTACGCATGAGCCCTGGACGAGGAACAAAATCATTTAAGGCATATATCAGCATTTTTATCTGCATGGTAAGTAAAGCTATTCATATTGAATGTGTGAGCAATATGACTATGGAAACTTTCATGGCAGCGTTTAGAAGATTTACAGCCCGAAGAGGATTCGTCAAAGAAATGTGGAGCGATCACGGAACAAACTTCATCGCTTCAAGTAAAGAATTACTGGAGACCTGGAGACTTGGCAAGTCAACAATCCCGAATGAGTTAGCTGCACTGATTGATACAGAAGGTACCAAGTGGAAGTTTATACCTCCTGGACTACCAAACCATGGCGGATTATGGGAAGCTAGAGTAAAAAGTATCAAATTTCATTTGAAGAGAACCATCGGAGAATCTATACTCACCTTGAAGAACTGGATACGGTGCTGAATGCATTTCTTAACAGTAGATAGAACATTATCACCGCTGAGTGATCATCCTGATGACCTCGAACCGTTGACACCAACACATTTTCTGGTCGGAGAGCCACTAGTTACAATTCCAGAAAGTGACTTCACACAACATAAGACAAACTCATTATCAAGGTGGCAAAACATTCAGAAAATGCTGCAAGTATTTTAGCGAAAATGGCAAACTGAATTTTTAACAAGACTACAAGAGAGACCTAAGTGGAAAATAAGAAAACCAGAGTTTGATATTGGAGACTTAGTACTAATCAAGGATCACAGATTACCTCCTAGTAGATGGTTACTAGGTAGAGTTTTACAGAAGCATCCAGATAAAGACAACGTGACACGCGTCTATGATATTCGTACAGCAACGGGAATGTTAACCCGTTCAATTTCGAAGCTCTGCCCCTTACCAGATATTGGAAAAAAGGTTCCTATTATCCTTTAGGCGGGAATATGTTGCGGCCGATAGACTAATCTGCGTGCGCATGTACCCGGCAACCTATAATGAATGACAACAAGACACATAAAAAAACGATTGTCTATGTCAATCTAGGCATTCTTTCAATTTCTTTTACTCATTTTACACGAGCTATTATAATTAAATAAAATATAATGTTAATAAACGCAAAGTTCTTATTTCATGTAGTTATTCAAGTAACTAGAGCTTACATGCATAAAATCGGTTAAGCCGTTTTTGAATTCTAGCTCAAAAACTCATGTTAAAAGGACTTAAGTGCCGCAAAATATCATATATAAAACGACCTTTTGATTGGGTGTTTTGTGAGTTTTGGGACGGACCGGTTATTATGGAACCTTTATTTACATTGAGCATGGCTCGACATGTTATGATTATAAAATGTGCTCATTTGTACCTTTCACTTAGGAGGTACAGTCGCCATCAAATGTATAGAAGCGGCCAGTGTACTCAAAAATATTTGTACATGCACTTTATCGCCTTGACAATACAGGCGTTGTACATATATTTCTGACCACCTTGGCCGCTCCCATATAATATATCTGATGTCGACTGTACGTAATTTACAATAAAAAGTAACATCGTTCACAAAAACTAAATCAAATTCAGTTTAAAAATTACCGTCTCGCAAAGCAGATTCTCCTACTGCAAAAAATATCGAGATCTAATTTGTTCCGAGTGAACTTTCTGCGAACCTCTATCTGAGCGAAGTGCGTAGTGACCGAGTTCGCAAGGAGGTGGGGCTACGCGATGATTGCTCCGCCCAAATCGAGGTACATGTTCTTTTGAGTCCTCGTCTTAATTCGATAATTATACACAAGCATATGTGATGTTGCAGATGTCGCGACGCTCTCGGCCTTTGGTTCAGGCCAGGCTGGCTCGGTCAGGCTGGAGGGCGCGAGTAGCGACTGTGGTTCCAAGTGCAGTGTTGAATCAGACCTGCGACGTCACCAGCAGGCACACAAACGAAGACAACAGAGGACATACATTGTAGTTGTAGCGAAGCCATGTCAATGTAACTACTGTGACTACAAATGTAGACTGCAATCTGATTTACAAAAGCATCAAATGACACATACCGAGGTGAAGCTATTTAAATGTAGCTATTGCAACTACAAAACCAGTCAAAAGGGAAATCTAAAAATTCACCAAATGATACACACCGGAGAGAAGTCATTTCAATGTAGCGACTGTGATTTTAAATGTAAACTGAAATCATACTTACAAAAACATCAATTGAAACATACTGGGGTAAAACCATTTAAATGTAGCGATTGCAACTACAAAAGCATTCAAAAGGGAAATCTACAAATTCACCAAATGATACACACTGGAGAGAAGCCATTTCAATGTAGCGACTGTGACTTCAAATGTAGAAACAAATCAAGCTTACAAAGTCATCAAATGACACATACTGGGGTAAAGCCTTTTCAGTGTGACGATTGTGAATACAAATGCAATAAGAAAACAAATCTAATAACTCATCAGATGATACATACTGAGGCAAAACCTTATAAATGTCACCATTGTAGCTTCGCGACTCAGCACAAACGTAGTTTACAACGTCACCTGAGAACAAAGCATTTGGTTAAAAAACCTTAGTAAAGTTGTGATAGAATATGATCCTTGTGTGAATGAGGCGTGTGTCGTGGTTCCCGTGTGAGTGCGCGCGTGACGTGCGCGGCGTCGTGCCGGCGTGTGTCGTGCAGGCTCGCGAGTGGCGGACAAGGCGTGAGGCTGCTCACTAGGCGAGAAGCTTCTAGAACACTCCAGAGCAAGACACTGACACTGCGCCTTACACTACTGCAATACAATCTCATTCTCATTACACTTTGTTTGATATGAATTAATGAACTTGTCTCGCTATTTGTTTTCGCCTAGCTACAAAATGGCTATATCCATTTTGATTACTAAGTATAAATTTAAGTATGGTAAAATCACCCAACTATTATGGACTATAATAGCCCAAAACTCCTTAAATAAGTATGTTCTATATCTAACTCGATATCTTCGTTTAGACTTGACCTTCATTTAAACGACGCAATCATCCTGAAGCAAAACATGTTCGTAAACGTATGGAAAAACTTCAATAAAACCAAAAAAAATGACTGGTCGATACTTAATTTCCTATTGAACTTTTAGACTGTAGTTGTAGTACTAACTAACTATAGCTGGGTGGTTTTACGCTTCATGATAAGCATACAAATGTAAAAACTTAAACTTCAATATGAATGTTTTGCTCTCCTTAGACTGAAAAGGAGCAGTTAAACAAGGTGAGTACTTCAGGTAACTGTTCTAGCCCATCCCAAGTTCCACCGCTTTTCGTGTATCGTATTTGTCGTAAACTAAAACTTGTAGAATACAGTCCTCTAAAAATTATATCGAAGTAAAACCCTTAACATTTTTGGATTGTATTGTGTTATGGATGGTATAAGGAGGATAAGTATCTCTTATAGGAGAACGGTCGAAAAAGTGTTCAGCCGTAAACAGCTAAAAAATAGTTCCTAATCTCTCCGAGTGGCGCTAGTATAGCTATAGTAGCACTGAGCAGTTATTAACGGAGTGAAGTGTGCTTCATATGCACTACCATATACTACACTACAGCTATTGTCGCACCACCAATCTAACGCCTTTTGACGGAGACTTTTGTAACATAGAGATTATCATCCTTACTTTGTACCATCCATACCACTGACTTAGGAATAAAGAGACACGGTCTCATCGCGATTTAGTACCGAAACCAGTGTCGCCACGGTCAAACATGTGTGTATTTCATCTACATATATAATATTGTATGTATTAGGGTTACACACACATAGATCAAGTCCACTACGTGGAGTCTTATACTGTGGTTGGTGCACATACAAGATACATGGATTATAATTACACAATAACCATGTCAACGAACGCTTCCGTGTTTGTGTTCGTACCTCCTTGAGCCAAAAAGTCATATCTTCATACGATATTTTTATCACATACGACTTTTTACTTTAAATGGAACTTTGACAAACATTCAAACCTTCATTCTTCCATTCATTCATTCGATAGAGATGGGAAGTGCAAAAATATTTTCTATCGATACCAAATTTTATAGACTTACTTCGACTTTGAAACTATCTCCTACTAAGGTTAACTAGAATAGATAAGTTCGCCTTTGTACCTACTTTGTTTCTTTCCTACATCATGTTTGTATTCTTACTTCTTTTGTGTAAAATAAAGTGTAAACATACGTACAGTACGTATCTCGTCTAGTAGTAGTAGTAGTTAAGTTAAGTATGTGGAGCATAACATTTATCTTTACCTCGCAAGTCCTGAGATGTCGAGACCGAAGACGAGTGAAAATGGTAAAAAAAAAACATATCCGCTAGTGTGTCAAACGACGATTTTCACTAATGTTATAAAAAAATTACAATATAACAAATATTGAATTTAAACTTTCGTGAGACATATTAACACTATTATCACTGCATGCGGCTGTACTCACTTGTGTTGTGTGTGACTAAACACAAGTGAGTACAGCCGCATGCAGTAATAATATAACAAATCTTGTTTACTTTGAAATTAATTGAGTAGGTAGGTACAGTCAGCACCAATAGTATCTTCCTACACGAAGACCTACAAATAAGAGCGTATCACATATATTTGCGGCCTTCGTGTAGGATCTAAGGTAAGTATTATTTTATAGTTAATGAAAATGACACCCCGGTGAATTTACTCATTAATTATGTACATCTGACATGATCTGACTACATATTTAAAACTTTTACCTAAACTTCAAAACTGAAGTCCCCTGCAGAATGTATAATGCTAACTCTTTTCCTTGTTAGCACTGTCTTCACTGATTTAAGTAATTATCATATTTATTCTACCTGTGTCTGACAACCTATTAATCCTAAAATATCATCTTATCGTAAAAATGTATCTAAAATATAAGGTCTCATCCGGTAGAAAGCATAAAAAATGTGACCAACAAATACTATAGTCACGGAAACGACACGTGAAGTGATTTAAAATCAATTACGTATTCGTACATAATTGTGACGTTTTCAAGTCAAAGGTAGTTACATAATTATCGGTTGTCAATAAGGCGTTAATGTCTTACAAGTTCATTTAGAAACTAGGCGGGCCCGCGGCTCCGCTCGCGTAAATGAAATAAAGAGTTTGTGTTATGTTATGTTTAGTTAAATATCGACATTAAATATTATGTATTCAAACCTGCCAGGGTTCATAACTCTGTGATAGGGACTTCTTATTTGTAACCGTTGTTTGGATAACTTAATTCGCAATCGCATATTTCTCAATAAATAATGTCATTTGAAAAAAGGCAAGATTGTATTTTTTTAAATTTTTATTTATTTTTATAAGCTCATATTAGTCCAGTCAGCAAAAACGTTCATTAGATTAATTTCCGCCTTAAGATGAATGTGGACGACCACCGCCCATAAATCGCCTTTTCATACAACTCTGACACCAGATCACGCCATGTTTCTCGGTCTTGCAATAGCTCTCGCCAGTCGCTATGGCCGAGGTTAAGCAGGTTTTGAGCAACGACGTCGTTTCTGCGGTACCTAGGACGTCCAATCGGGTGTCTCTCATTTCGTTGTCCCAAGTACGCTCTCTTCACGTCACGATCCTCTCCCATTCTCTCTGTGTCCGAGCCACCGAAGCTCAGCCGCTTTGGTCTCTTCAATACCCAAATATATCGCCAAATAGTTATATCGGAACACATCCTTATTTCTATGGTAACAAAGTTATATTACGATATATTTGGCTACTTTAGCCGTCACTATCTATTTCATACTGACTGTACATTTGCTTTATGAATGTGTAGATTGTGTAGTCGCCATTAGATATATATCGTAGCCACCAAGGTCGCTCAAAAATATCTGAACATGTACTTTAATTACATTATACATAATTTACATGGTTCAGATATTTGTGAATACCTTATCTGCTCCGATATACCTGATGGTGACTTTCAGCATGAAGAAAAATCTTACCTGGTCGAGTCGTATCGAGAAAACAGTTCCCTAATTGATTATATCTCTAACTGATGAACCCTTCCCTTGAACTGATGGATTTTTGGGCTTTCTCGTCAGCCCGTACCCCGGACGAATGGCAATGGTTGCCGAAGCAGTAAAAGTCAAACCGAATAATATAACTCGAAAAGAAATTTAAGACAACGAAATTCAAATTATTAGTAATATAAGTCATATACCATGGTTGACATTGACAGCACTTTTTATTTTACTTCGAGTAAAAACGGCCGAAATCACTGCATACCAACATAACAAACATAATTTTGGTTATTTGAAGTTCGAAACGACATCAACCGAGAGTTCCCGACAATAGCCGATAGTCGTAAAATGAAGAATGTTATGAAAATTTATTTTGCTTATTGTAAATTAAATACGCATCGAAAGCGATAGTTATTATGCTCTTGTTCTATTCTCATATGTAGATAATAGATTTAAACAGTTTTTTCTTATCATACGTGCGCCGTATTCGAGATACGTGTCAAAAACTTTTTTAGAAATTTGTAAGGCGCCATCTCGCTTTTTTGCTCGTTTTTTATCCCGTTCTGGTTTAACGATTTTATATATATATATTTAGAAATAAACTTTATTAACAACTGACAATGATTGTACCTTTGACTTGAAATGGTCACAATTACATATATGTTATTTTAGTACACCAAAATATCGATACATTACAATTAAACATTTAAACTTATTCTCAGCTCCATTTCGTTCATCACTGACAATATTTTGACACGTTATTTCAATTTTGCGAGTACTGTCATATTCCACATGTTTATTGTCCATTGCGTGGTAGCCTCGATAACATCAAAGGGGAATGTACACAAAACAAGCAATCGATGTCATTTGAATGCCAAGCAATGGAAAACGTATTTTAATATTTTTCGCTCTTATCTTTATTTAAATAAATAGTGATTAGTCTTTCCAGTGATAACTAACGTCACAGTTTCGCAAATTCACAGTCGTAGTGCGGTTTTTACACGTAATTATGGCACAAATCGGCATTTTATTTTGCTATTTATACCATATTGGTTGTCATGCAACTGACAATATTTGATCACGTTTCTTGATCGCCTCGATCAAGATTCAGAGACAAGCTTGCAGCTGTCAAACCACTTCTCTTTATAATTCAGATTTCTATGATCCATACCTTAGTTATTCAATAAAAATCTAATTTTAGAAAATGTACATTTAAGAAATTGTACGAAGGCTCTTAGAGGCGGTTAATTGTACGTAACTAATAAGGCTTACTGAGTTTTAGAATTGTTCCTTTCTTATATTAATTCGTCATAATTTGTAATATTAAACTAATATAATTATTTTCTTAGAATGTTTTATTATTAAAATTTCAACTTTCCTAATATCGTAATCAAAGCTGGCCAGAATTCTAAAATCGGATCTGACTCACCTCAGCCATAAGTCCACTGCTGAACATAGGCCTCCCCTTTGGACCTCCATAAGTGTCGGTCGGAAGCGACTTGCATCCAGCGTCTTCCGGCGACCTTTATAAGGTCGTCTGTCCATCTTGTGAGTGGATGTCCTACGCTGCGCTTGCTAGTCCGTGGTCTCCACTCGAGCACTTTTCGACCCCATCTGCTCTGCGTGCAATGTGGCCTGCCCATTGCCACTTCAGCTTGCTAATCCTGTATAGTTTAATACAAAGAGTAGTATAGTATAGCTGACAGTTTAATATGTAGAGAACTGAGAGTTCGCTCTCTATGTCATGGCGATATTATGTGCACTAACCGTACGTTTAGTCACAAAGTATTGTTTCGCGATATTCTTGTGAAAAGTTAAGAAAAAAATTACTAAAGATATCGTTTTATCAATTTCAAGATTCGCTAAATAGGGATGTGGCATACAGAGCTAAGTTCCTAGGGTCTCCAAGCACCTTACACGAGGCGGTATGCAACATAAAGGCTTTGCTGAGGTTCGTGGAGGAGCTGTGGTGGTTAGAGCGCCATCCGTCTTTCATGCAAAATAGGCACAGTGGATGTCGACTTGCGGAAAATGCCCAGTACAACTAACTAACTATTATTCTGTGATTGAGTTGACTTGACCTTGAAATTTAAGGCGTTTACCCGCGTAAGCGAATGGTGAACCGATCAGAGGGAGATGGATATATATAGTTAGAAAGAGAGATCCTACGTCAATCCGGTGGTGTTTGAGTGTGAACAATTTTAAGAAATCTACTCACCATTTTCGATACATTGAAGTTATTGATTGGACACAAAAATGACGGATGAATGGTAAGACTACAGCCATTATACCGCATGAATGAATTAATTAATGATTTTAACTACTCAAGTTGTTACGTGTGTAAAGGATGGCCAACTTCGACCCCGATATCATGTTGACGCCAAATCGCTACATATATATAGATACCATTACAATTGCTGCGACTGCTTGTCATGTCATGTCAGTGTCACTGTCAGTGTCAGTGTGTTAAAAGAAAGATTGAGGTTACTAGTTACGTTATTTTTTATTTAGCCAATATTAAATGTAAGCCCGTGTAGCCGTAACAACATTATCACGCATTACTTCCTTTTCTTCTGCATTTTCTGCATGGGCTGCAGAGCTCACGTAGACTCGTGTAGAGGTCAACTGGAATAATTTTAATTTTTGTTGTTGAAAGAGTTGCGTTGTGTGTTTATTTCGGTTCCGCTGTTTTAATCCTTAAGCAGAAAGGTAAGTATGTTATGCTTTAATGATATTTGTTATCATAGTGTCTCATACAGTTATAATAAGGGACCACACTCATACTATACTATACCCCTTTCGATCGTTTTTTACCAGTTTTTCGTAAGGCTTTGCTAACCAAAGTCGTTGTTTACTAAAGCATGTATATGTATATTAGGTTTTAAAGTGCTTTTTAATGTGGCTTATACCCATACGTCACTTAACAAAATACTGATATCTTTTTCTGTATAAAAAGCCTATCAAAATGTTACCTTTCATAGAGATACAATTATTGCACCATTTATTACCCTGTCTGCTTGAAAAATAGTCTGTTCTGGTTGGTACAGGCAAGTAATACATTCTATGACTACCAGGTAGTTGTAAAGGCTGTTCATTGAACAAGTAACTCTTTCAAACAATGTTGTCTGGGAAGAGGTACATAGGTTTTAAATATACATGAACCTGATAGTTAAGTTTATTATTTATCATGTAATGTGTCCTAATTGTATTTCAGGGTGTCCTAACAACATGTCACTAGAGGCGGTGTGTGTTAAGGAGGAAGCGGAGGTGTGTGTGAAGACAGAGGGAGAGGAGGATATGAGTGAGGAGCAAGAGGTGGAGGACTTGTGCGGAGTGAGTGCAGCAGCCGCGTCGGCCGGACTGTACACCGACCACGTGGTCAAGGAGGAGCTTGTGCTGGGCCCTGAGCTGTGGCACCGGCCTAAACCAGTGCAAGCCGAAGGTCAGTTTTTCCACTAGAAGAAATTTTTGATCATAACATGTTTTTGACTAAATATGAAACTATCTACACGAAGGCGTGTCCATAAAACACAATTCCCGTCAGTTTGCCTAAGTTTCAGGTGCTTGAGCAGTTCCTACAGCTCATGAAGAAACTGAAATTTTAAGCCAAATTCAGCACCAGCTGGCATAAGAAAAATTTGATCCACCACCACTGCAAAACTCTACGAATATTATAAAAAGTGAAAGTAACTCTTGTCTGTTTGTTACCTAGTCGCTTAAACAGTCATGAACCAATTTAGATGAAATTATTTGATTTTATTTTATTTTATTTCATAGGAAAATTTACAGCTATATTAACAAGATAGAAACTGCGTAAACTATGTATGGATATATCCATAATTCTGTTTACTCACATTTTATGTAGCGCGTACGAAGTACGAATCTTTATACACTGTGACGCCCCTGGGAGTTAGCCATTTACTTATTCAGGCGGTTGTGCTGTCACAGAAAAATGATGTACAGCCTTGGCCGGAAGTATTGGGCACCAATGCAATGAGATTTTCATACAAAACTCGAAAGTTTAGTCCATCGTTTCCATTTTTTTGAAGTTATTTTATCAAGTAATTCAAACATGTTTTGTTGAAGTTAGTAGTAACTGCATAGAATATTTGCAATATGTCGCACCAACTTAAGTTAACATTTTTGGCACCTACGGTTTTTATATTTTATAGGTACCTTGAAAGTGTTATTAAGTGAAGTTTTCTATATTTATAAATACATTTTTAGGATAGGGAAATAATACTTATCATCAAAATTGTAAACAAAAAACAGCTATGCTCAATACTTCTGGCCAAGGCTGTACGTGGATTGCTTCTCCATGCTTGGTACGTTGAAGCGGCACCTTATTATAACTTATTAAATAACTTTATACAAATGTAATTTTCCAATGTAATTAAAGATTTACACCGCTTATTCATGAATGTGTTTCAAACCTTATTTAGTTAAATTATATTTTGTCCATTTCTAAAAAACACAACTATTAATGTGACAGATAAGGACAAACGATAATTTACCTGAATGAGGTTTGAAACACGTTCATGAATAAGCGGGTAAGTAAGGGTGCAAAAGGAACTTATTTCACATTAAAAAAACTCACTCTCTTATTATATTATCTTGTGTTCTTTACTGTTACTTACCGACTATTCGCCTTTGTACCCATATCTCTTAAAATTGTTTTGTATTTTTCTTTGTGTACAATAAAGTGCTACTACTACTACTACTATCAGTCCGCCTGCAGTCCGCCTGACGATATTGGCCTGTCAGTTGTTCGGAGCCAGCAAATTTTTGTTCTAACTGATGGCACCTCTACATGATGGGCCATCATAGGGACGCAGCTATGCGTTAGAGAGAGCTAACGATATTGCCATCTCGTTCCGTTGTATAGCTGCGTCCCTATGATGGCCCATCATGTAGAGCCAGCCTGACAGGCCGAGATCGTCAAGTGGACTGCAGGCGGACTGAGTGTCGCTCGCCGGCTTAACCCTGTTGTTTAGCCAGACTGTGCAGTAAGTATAGTATAGGTGATGTTGCAGCTGGCGCTCGGCTCTCTGGTGTCGGGCGGGCTTGCTCGGTCAGGCTGGAGCGCGCGCTCGTGGCCGCGGACACGTGCCGGCTCGGGGGCCGCACGTACAAGCTGCGGCCTCACAGGCCCGAGCCACCCGGCCACACGGCGCGCACGAGCGCCCACTACCAATGTCACCACTGCGACAAACGTTTCCGGAACAAGTCTCTCTTAACGAAGCACGTGCACACTCACTTGTCACTCAGAGTTGGATCAGACCTGCTACCTCACCAGCGGACACACGGACGAAGACAACAGAGGACTTACAATGGAGAGAAGACATTCCAATGTAGCCACTGTGACTACACATGTAGACATCAATCAAACTTACAAAGACATCAATTGATACACACTGGAGAGAAGCCATTTCATTGTAGCCACTGTGATTACAAATGTAGACAAAAATCTTGTTTACAAATACATCAATTGAAACATACTGGGGTGATGCCATTTCAATGTAGCGATTGTGATTTTAAATGTAGACAGAAATCATACTTTCAAAGTCATCAACTGAAACATACTGGGGTGAAGCCATTTAAATGTAGCGATTGCAACTACAAAAGCAGTCGAATGGGAAGTCTGAAAATTCACCAAATGATACACACTGGAGAGAAGCCATTTCAATGTAGCTACTGTGATTTTAAATGTAGACTGAAATCAATCTTACAAAAACATCAATTAAAACATACCGGGGTAAAGCCATTTGAATGTAGCGATTGCAACTACAAAACCAGTCGAAAGGATAATCTACAATTTCACAACATGTTACACACTGGAGAGAAGCCATTTCAATGTAGCGACTGTGATTATAAATGTAGCCGGAAATTTAATTTAAAAATACATCAATTGGAACATACTGGGTTAAAGCCATTTAAATGTAGCGATTGCAACTACAAAAGCAGTCAAAAGGGAAGTCTGAAAATTCACCAAATGATACACACTGGAGAGAAGCCATTTCAATGTAGCCACTGTGATTACAAATGTAGAACCAAATCAACCTTACAAAGTCATAAAATGACACATACTGGAGTGAAGCCTTTTCAATGTGACGACTGTGAATACAAATGCAACAAGAAAACAAATCTTATAGATCATCAGAGGATACATACTGAGGCAAAGCCTTATAAATGTCACCATTGTAGCTTCGCGACTAAGCACAAAAAAAGTTTACAAAGTCACCTGAGAACAAAACATTTGGTTAAAAAACCTTAGTATAGTTGTGTGATAGAAATATGATCCTTGTGTGAATGAGGCGTGTGTCGTGGTTCCCGTGTGAGTGCGCGCGTGACGTGCGCGGCGTCGTGCCGGCGTGTGTCGTGCAGGCTCGCGAGCGTACAAGGCGTGAGGCTGCTCACTAGCCGAGAAGCTTCTAGAACACTCCAGAGCAAGACACTGACACTGCGCCTTACACTACTGCAATACAATCTCATTACACTTTGTTTGATATGAATTTATGTACTTGTGTCGCTATTTGTTCTCTCCGAACTACAAAATGGCTGTATTGATTTTCATTACTAAGTATAAATTTAAGTATGGTAAAATCACCCAACTATTATGGACTATAATAGCCCAAAACTCCTTAAATATGGTCTTTAACTAACTCGATATCTTCGTTTAGGCTTGACCTTTATTTAAACGACGCAATAATTCTGCAGAAAAACATGTTCGTAAATGTATGGATGAAGTTCTATAAAACCAACAAGATGACTTGTTGTTGATACTTAATTTCCTGTTGAACTTAGACTGTAGTTGCAGTACTAAATAAACTATAGCTGGGTGGTTTTACAGTTCATGATAAGCATAAGCGTAGAAATGTACAAAATAAAACTTAAACTTCAGTTTAAACAACAAGTAAGTGTAAAGTAAGTCTCTCCTTAGAACCAAAAGGTGCTTAATGCTGCTTATTAAGTGTAATCATATTCTATGTAAGTCCAGTAGCCACCAATTATATCTCCTTGAACAATATCGCCTTGACAATAGAGGCGTTGTTCAGATATTTGTGACCACCTTGGCCGCTCCGATATATCTGATGACGACTACTAGAAATTATATGAGGGGTCTTAGGAGGTTAAATGTACGTAAAATAAGGCTTAATAAGTTCGTCATAATTTGTACTATTAAACATTTGTTAAATGTTGACTTTCGTGAGTCATGTTATTGTGTATTGTTTGTTGTATGTTATTCTTAACTCTTACCACGAAAAATATGACGCCTCATGTTAAAAGCGCCATCTAGTAAAGCTGTCAAACTCTGATAACGATTATTTACTAAACTGCACACCTGCAATCTAAACGCTATCATTAAATTCATGTAATCGCAATACATGCTTTTTAAATTAAATATGATTATTTTATTTATTGTTGTATTATTAAATTTTTCACTTTCCTAATATCTAAACTCGCTATTGTTTATGTTAATTATACAAGTTATACAAGACCCCGTCTGGCCTCAGTACATATGAATGAAGCAGAAATATTTATTTATTTAATATTTTTATACTTAAGTAGTTCAAAACCTTGGCGACATTGTCCGATCTATCCGATCAATCTACTAGCTCGACTTTCTGCAAAGCTGGCCAGAATTCTGAAATAGGATCTGACTAAACAGATGTAATTATGTAATAGGCCCTAATATACTGTAACAGAAAGGGCAAATAACACGAGAATAAATACATTTTACACTTTTATTTCAATAATTCGACATCAGTAAAAATGGCGACCGGCACAGTTTGATTTTTCACACCAGAGTCTGACTTCTAACTTTTTAAACTTGTCTTCATAACAAATGCGCGGGAAAAGTCCATAGAGTATAATTATACTTCCGTGCCGGGCTCTATGGTCAATCTTGACATGTGTCTTGGCGTGGCGTGGCAGGCAGTCAAGTCGGAGGCATGGCACGCTCCGAAGGCTTAACTCGGCTTGGCAGGCTGGCATGGCAACACTGAGGCTCCAGTGTTTGAAGCTGGCGTGCTTCAGGCTCGGCAAGCTGGCTACATAGGCGAGCTCGGCTAGCATGTTGTTACAGTCGGCCATCCTGCAACAATTGCTCCCGCAATGGGAACAATAACAATGCTTAATAAACAGTTCATAGTTCAACTAGTTAGTCTCAATTTAATGATCTGAACTTTAGGCTTTGTTCTCACAAAGGTTTCCAATTTTTGTAATATGACCATGGATACAAATGAATCTAAGTCTGAAACATTCATCTATTTTTTTTTTATGACCATTCTCACCAATGTTCGACTATCAAGCTACGAAGACTTATCTACCAGTGCATTGTAAGTACAGAGTACAGGGTGTATTACCTAACCTACACCAATTAATGAAACCAATCAAAGACAGACAGCAAAGTACAACCTGGCATTTTAGCATAAGATTTTTATTGTTGATATAAGTACAAGAATCCAGAGAATTTAACTTCAGGTCTGACATTTAGATGGAGTGGCATCTGAGTGGTAGCTTTTGCGTTTGACATGGCGTCGAAAAGGTTAAATAAATATTTACCAGGCATAATCCTGGCCAAGCCATGTCTACTTTCACTAGTACAATAAAGGATAAATAAATTCTTGTTGCCAGACAATTTAACAACTTACTACAGGACACTGCTTAAGATTAAATAATTACAAAGCGGCCTAGGTACAATGACACAAAGATAAACCGTAGTCACTGATTTAGAAGAGGTTACGAGGTGTTCAGCGGCGTCCAAGATCTATATCAGCAGTGGCACTCTTATTTAGGATAAAAAGAACTTGCATGTCTATTGAAATTCATAGCTGGAATACATACCTTATTCTTAACATGTAAAACTGCGTTTAATGTGTGCTTTAATCATTGTTTTGCTCTGCCTGTACACAACTACCAGCGTCAAGATCATTCTTGCTTAAGATTTAATAATTAAAGCACTCCAAATATGGTCCATTTAATTAACAAGCCTTCAATTCAACAAAGTCAACAACTTACAAACAATATAACCTATAACCGTCATGAACTGTCAAGCAAGTGACGTATGTCACAAACCATTGACATGCCTAGAAATTAGTGAACGGAACGTTGCTGCTAGCCTCAAAGCAAGTATTAACTAGAGCCCGCACACGTGTACCCCCGTATGGGATAGATATATAGATGCCCATAATCACTTCTACAGCATAAAACAGAACAATTTACCAATCTTTTCCTTAGCCGACACAACTTTCTAGGAAAACTAACAGCTTTTCTCGTAGCAATCACATAAATTCTTGAAGAAATCGCGCATTATATCTGTTTGTTACCCTCCACTGCTAGAAGTAACGCGTGGAGGGTAATAGAAACTATGACAAGGACCAACGATAATAGCACCTCTCTGCCGTATCTATTGAAAGTGTAATAAGACCATCCCGTTCTATCTTGGTATTATTAGTTCCGTGTCAGATCTATGGGTGGTATATCTATGCTGCTAGCAATGCAAAACTTGGGACAGCATGGAGCCGTAGATATTTCTAGCACAAAATTGGACGTACTAACTTAACCCATTGTTAAAGACTCATTCATATGACCAGTTTACTACTAAGATATATATATTTTTTTTTTAAATGGCTCATTTAAATAAACTTCCAAGGGATTAAAGGCACAACAAAGTAACAAAACGCTGAGCCCAAACGTAAAACAAGACGTTTCATTTGACGTTTCTAAGTTTTGGTTTCCTTTCTTCATACAAAGTTACTGCAGGTGCAGAGATACCTCATGCACTATGTACTATAGATATAGAAGTACAACAACAAACATCTCAAGTCATGTACTGTTTACCATCTGAGGCTATGTAGATACAAACAAGCCATGTGAAACGGATTCAAGAACAACACTGGCAGAGCCAGTTCCCACTGCCAGACACATATATACCAGTCTCGGAACAGCTACCGCCCGGCTACAAGGAATAACGGCCCATTCGCAAGGCGCTGAATAGGCTCAGGTCCCAGGTTGATTGCTGCAGGCAGAACATAGTTGCATGGGAACTACTCTACCCGATCCGCTTGTTACACAGTAATGCAAACAACGGTGCACCTACTGGCAGGTTCACATGCCTGTACTTCTACTCGGAACTTGACCTGAAGGCTGTAAGAGATAAAAAAGATAAAAAGATAAAAGATATTTATTCTTCAATTTAGGCACATTACAATGCACTTATGAACGTCAGAGAGAAAAGAAACTACCACCGGTTCTAACCCTACACCTCTGACCCGAGAAGTATTACTTATTACCGGCAAGAAACTCGGCGGGACTTATTTTTTCAAAACAGTACTACAAATACATTAAAGATACTATATACAATAATGCGTAGTTCTTCAAGAAGGCATATCAAAACAGCTTGAGAGACAGACATGTACCTGCCTATTGTGTAATTAAAATGAAAAATAAAAATAAAATCCAAATCTGACTGCTTCGCAATACGTTTGATATTCTTTCTTACTTGAACTGTGTCCTCTAAATGTTAGATGATTTTATAGATTCTGGTTTGGGCCATGCATATATGTCTGTCATATAGTCCTCGACCCTGTAATAACCCTTTGACATTAAAGTTTTTTTCAAGTATTTCTTAAGAGCGGGAAATGATAGATTCAAAACATCGACGGGTAACTTGTTATAAATATGAATACCCTGGCCAAAAAATGACTTATATGCTTTGCGGACACGACATCGTCTGGTAGCAAGCTTATTTTTATTTCTAGTGTTATAGCTGTGGATGTCACAATTCTTCTTGAATGTGTGTATATTCTTTACAACAAAAATAATATTATCATAGATATATTGGGACGCAAGAGTTAAAATATTAATTTTTTTAAATAATTCTCTAATTGATGTACCTGCCTTTAAGTTATACATAAAGCGAATGGCTCTTTTCTGTAAAACAAAAATAGTCTGTATGTCAGCTGCTTTGCCCCAAACCAGAATTCCATATGACATTACACTATGAAAATAACTATAATAAACTAAGCGAGCTGTCTCAATATTAGTCAGTTGTCTAATTTTTCTAACGGCATGAGCGGCTGAACTTAGTCTAAGAGCGAGTTTTTTTATATGAGGACTCCATTGTAAATTTTTGTCCAACGTTGAACCAAGGAACACAGTTTTATCTACTATATCTAAACATTCACCATTTATAACTATATTAGTGTCCATTGGTGCCACGTTTGGCAAAACAAATCGAATACATTTAGTTTTCTTAGCATTAAGTAACAGATTGTTAGTAGTAAACCAGTTTAGTACGCCAGCTAGTGTATTGTTAATTACAGATAAATCATTGGATTGCCGTTCAACTTTGAAAATTAAAGATGTATCATCGGCAAACAAAATCATACCACAAAGGTTTTGTACTACACAAGGTAAATCATTTATATAAACCAAAAACAGGAATGGGCCCAGAATGGAACCCTGTGGCACTCCTAATTTTACTAAAGTCCCTTTAGACTGGGTTTTATTTACAACAACTGTTTGTGTTCTATTGCTAAGGTAAGAAGACATGAGACTCAGGGCATTTTCTGAAAGACCATAGTGTTCTAATTTAAGAATGAGTGTTCTATGATCTACACAATCAAAAGCTTTTGAAAGGTCACAGAATATACCAATTGCATCATAACGTTTGTCTCGCCAAGCATTGAAAATATGTTTAATGAGTTCTGCAGCAGCGTCGGTTGTGGAACGTCCCTTTGTGAAACCAAACTGATTGCTTGTAAGCAGTCCATGTCTGTTGAAGTGCCCCAGTAGATCATTTAACATTATCTTTTCAAAGACTTTACTTAGTACAGGAAGTATCGATATCGGTCGGAAATTATTTAGATCACTAGAATCACCCGATTTATATAGAGGTATGACTTTACTACATTTCATTAGATCTGGAAAAACACCTTGTGAAACTGAATTGTTATAAATGATGGCTAAGTAAGGCGCTATGTCGTCTATGATATTGCTGATGACTACAACTGATATTCCCCATAAGTCCTCAGTTTTCTTTAAATTGAGTGATTTGAATGACTTTACAATTTTTTCGGAATCCACTAGGTCAAATTCAAAGATCGTATTACATTTCTTAATATTAGCGCAAAGTAAGGAATGAGCTTGAGACGAAGATGATTGTAGGCATTTTGTGGTATTTAATGCTATGTTAGAAAAATAATCTTCGAATGCCGAGGCAACATCGTCATTTGACATGACCTGTTGTTCCTCCGAGACAATGTTGACTTGACAATCGCGTGATTTACATTTACCAGCTTCCTTATTAATAATATTCCACACTGTTTTCACCTTGTTGTCCGACATTTTTATTTTTGCACTAGTATAGTTCGCCTTAGCAGTTAAACACACCTTCTTGAAAATTTTTGAATAGTTTTTTACATAGTCCATAGTTACATAGTCCATAAGGGTCAGGGCTTTCGACACTGCTGCTTTCTTGGCATCCATCACATAGAAACCGTTGACATAAAGGAACAACAACACTAGTTTAATACTAAGAAGACCAACCAAGAAGGACCAACAGTGTTAAACCAAACTATTACAGCATCTTCAAACTATATCTTAATAAGAAAAGATACTGCAGGAATTGAAGCTACTTTGAAGCAACACAGAGAACATGGGCGCCTAATAGAAACATACAAAACAATATGGGCATTATGGCCTCAAGAATTTCCACAAGATATGCAATCACTTGAACAACAATAGCCGACTGGTTACCAATGGAAAGTAGAAACTTACCACAACAGCTCATATAGCCCATTCAGAAACTTCCTGAAGCAACCAAGTAGTAAGAACTAGGAACAAACTCCCAGAGGATGTGGATGTGCTCAAAATTTCAGCCAGTAGAAAAATAAGTTAGACAAGTACATATACATCACTTATCAAAGACAACATGTCTTGGTGACTGGATACTTGCAAACACAACTGCCTGCCTCCTTATTACATAATAGTTATAATAAGTTTACTCAAACTACAACCTCTATTTATTAAAGACAAAACTACCTTAGTCTTTACTTGAGAACTGTGATAAGACTGATAAGCAATTTTTGATTAATTTTTTTATACACAGGCTGCATAATGTCAGTTGGTTAATACCAA
Source organism: Pammene fasciana (assembly GCA_911728535.1). Taxonomy (NCBI): domain Eukaryota; kingdom Metazoa; phylum Arthropoda; class Insecta; order Lepidoptera; family Tortricidae; genus Pammene; species Pammene fasciana. Next base: position 11,182,235 of record OU452294.1, on the reverse strand, counting down.
GATCTTAGAAATAAATGATTATACTGAAACAATAAATCTGTTAACCCATAATGTTATTATTATTTAATTGCCATGTTTTAGTAATTCTATCTACTACTACTGTGGTCATAATAATTTATTAGGCTAGTGTCGAGATCACAATTTAACACTAACAAGAAAATTAGTGGCCAGGCAAAGGTGACAAGATGTAGCAAGGTGCGGCAAGATGTGGCAGGATATGGTAAGATGTGACATGGCATGGCAAGGTGTGACAAGGTATGGCAAGGTATTGGCAGATGAATGATTGTGAGGATAACTGACCTGTTATGTAGACTTGGCAATGTGTCACAGCTTTTGGCTATTTGGAGTAGTGCTTAAATTGAAAATTCTTTGTTCTTTAGCTTCAGTGGCAGGATAATTCTTTATTGAAAGGTAACTGATGCTTTCCCTTTACATAGACCGCTGTAAACAGATTGACAGAATGATAAGTTTCAAATCACAGGCATTCATCGCATTGGGCAATATTACTTAGAGGTTGACAATAAGCTCGTTCAACATTGTCAACAATTTCAGATGCTAATCTTGACTGGATACTGTTCTTTCATGGTATCGGGTAACTGTAAGTTGAGTTCGTTCAGATTTGCTTATACATTCATCCAGGTTTTCTTGCTATCTTAATAGCGAGTCACAATTGTTTATTACAACCACTTGGATAACAACATGTTTTGTTCTTATTGTATAAATCTCTGTATGTTTGCCTAGACTCCTCCACTTTTGTTGGTCAAAAAGTTGGTTAGGGTTGGACTATAGCAATTAGCAAATTGGCCCGGCAGCATGGCTTCAATCCGGTAATGAGTTGTTTCTTCATCAAGTACTGGGTCCCAAGCTGTACGTAGAGTACATTAACCGTCCTCTCTGTTAAAGTTTAGGTATTTCATTATCTCCATAGCTTCGCGTAACATTCTCAGGCTGTTATGTTCTTCTTTTGCGGGGACTACAGCGTTGTTAAGCTTCAAATTTCAAAATACGCGATGCAATCCGTTTAATTGCATGGTCTCGTCCGACTAAATTACATGGATCTGCAGGTTGACTGTAATCTTTATTGCTGGGGTCAAGGTCAAGAGCTCGATGATTTATATTTAACAAGCAGTCTTTGTTTCTCTAAATTCTTATCTCACAGTAACAAATTTCATTATAGTTGTCTTTCAAGTCGCGAGAGGGTGCTGAGACTTGATTTCGGCGTAAATCATTTTGCGTTCTTCATCGGCATCCGTGCTTCCAAGGCTCCAAACTGGAGGCCGTAATAGAAGACCAGCGCGATCTGGATAGTTTAACTGCGCTTTATATTTGAGTTTATCCCACTTCTGAATGTAACAGAAAGGGCAAATAACACGAGAATAAATACATTTTACACTTTTATTTCAATAATTCGACATCAGTAAAAATGGCGACCGGCACAGTTTGATTTTTCACACCAGAGTCTGACTTCTAACTTTTTAAACTTGTCTTCATAACAAATGCGCGGGAAAAGTCCATAGAGTATAATTATACTTCCGTGCCGGGCTCTATGGTCAATCTTGACATGTGTCTTGGCGTGGCGTGGCAGGCAGTCAAGTCGGAGGCATGGCACGCTCCGAAGGCTTAACTCGGCTTGGCAGGCTGGCATGGCAACACTGAGGCTCCAGTGTTTGAAGCTGGCGTGCTTCAGGCTCGGCAAGCTGGCTACATAGGCGAGCTCGGCTAGCATGTTGTTACAGTACCGTTGCCGTCCACGGTGACGCATATTAACGACTATTGATTTGTGTCAAAATATTGATCCCCTACGCGATCACTCTAGCGACGACACGAATGGCGACCCGAGTATGTACAGTCGGCCAAAAATGTGGTCTACCACCCTACTGTTGAGGTTTGTTTGAACGTCATGAGACAACAAGGTCGTGCATGTTTTAAACTCCGTTAGAAAAGTCAACCTTAGCGATCGTTAGATCTCGCAGAAACTTTTGTCAAAACTGGTAGGCCACTTTCTTGATCGACTGTACTAGCTAGGCAGTTCGTTCCAGAGTTTAATGTGTATGGAACAGAGTTCGCTCTCTATTCGTGGAGTCGCTCGCATGCAGGTACCTATAAAATTAATCAAATAAACGCGGCGTTTGTCATGGCGATATTATGTGCACTAACCGTACGTTTAGACACAGAGTATTGTTTCGCGATATTCTTGTGAAAAGTTAAGAAATAAATTACTAAAGATCGATTTTTATCAATTACTAGATTCGCGAAATAGAACGTCCAAGTTGAGGGATGAGGCATCTGTCGCGCCGAGCGCGATGCATACCGGTAAGTGTACTGACCACATCACTATTCTGTCATGTGGCAACACTGACTGACAGCTATAGGATGACAGTTCGAATGGCGGGAAAGGACTGGCGCCGACATGGACTGCAGGGAAGGTAACGTTTGAAAGTGTGGAAGGCGCTGGGTGTCCTGTACGGTCTACAGTGCATGAGCCTCCACGGGATCACGAGACACCTTCCTGGTAAGTGTGAACATTTTATACTTTTATAATCGACATCTAAACTACATGAGGGTAGAACAAGGGTTAACCTACGGTCGTCGTTTGTTAACGTAGTTTCACTAAGGCGTAGTCCAATCTTGTGGTGTATGTACCTAGACAAGCAAGGACATTGGACTGGGAAGCCCGGGGCTTCCTAGAGTGTGTATTGAAAGCACACAGGCAAGGCATGTAGTATGGTCGGTTATGAGTTGGAGTAAAAAGGCCGGGTCTAGGGGGCAGGCTTATGGAGGACCCCGTGGGGGCAAAGCCCCCACGTCTAGCTGGTATCGTTGGATACCAGGGTACTAGTTGGTAGTACCCAGTCTGGAGGCGTAACCGATTGTACGGGAGAGTCACTGGATAGGCCAGTCGACTTTCATATATGTAGACATGTACAATGCCAACTCTGAGTTAAATACACATCAAATAGCGCGGTCCTAGGTGACCCCTTCGTCTACTCTCATATAGCATATTATTATGTGTATGTCTGATTTGTTATATTTTGTTGCCCGAGCAGATCTATACCCATATTGGATTCAGGCAACTATGTCATACATAACTGGGTATAGAGGGCGCCACAGCATCAATACTCTAATCTAATACCAATACCGCCTGTAACGGCTGGGAGTCAAAACACCAGTGAAAAGTCCGAATTTGCACAAAAATGTATATAATTCGATTTAAAAACGGAAAGTAGGTACACATACAAAAAAATGAGCACAAGAGACGTGCGGTTGGCGCGGAATATAGATCGGAACCAACTCGGGATTGTTCGGCAATGCACTGTTGCACCCCTGCCTCCCGCACCCCTCTCAGCTCTTACATGTCTATTAACCGGTTGTCTAGTTGCGTCGCGAACATACCCCCCCTTAGTGCTGCACTAGCAGCACTCATCCCCTATCGGAAGGTGAGCGACGCGTGTGGCGGATCGAGTGAGGATTCCCGTTCTGGTCTTTATCCTGACCATTCGGACCCGCCCATCTCTTCCAGGTATAACTTCTTGAATTATGCCCCTGGGCCAAACATTTCGAGGCCCGTCTGGCTCTACGATAAGTACAAGGTCTCCTACTTGCAAAGGCCTCTGTTCAGCTTGCCATTTCTTTCTCGGCACCAGGTCTGGTAGAACCTCCCTCATCCAGCGCTTCCAGTACTGGTCAGCAAGAAGTTGAGCTATTCGCCATTGTTTTCGTAGGAAAAACTCTGAACCGTCAAAGACTCCAATTTGTGGTAGATTAGATGACGAGCCCACAAGAAAATGGTTAGGGGTCAAGGTTTCGTGGCTGTTGGGCTCGACAGAAACGTGGGTTAATGGTCTGCTGTTAACCATATTTTCGACTTCAGAAAGGAGAGTGTTCAAAGTCTCCTCTCTAGGTGCTCGCTCCTTTAATATAGTTTTCAGAGACACCTTCACGCTTCGTATAAGGCGCTCCCATGCACCGCCCCAGTGTGGACTAGCAGGAGGAATAAAGGTCCATTTCGTCCCATGGTTCATGGCCGTGTCTTTAAGTTTCTCTTCGTCCAGTTCCTGAATTGACCTCTTAAGTTCTGTGTCTGCACCACGGAGATTTGTCCCGTTATCTGAAAATAGCTGCTGAGGCCAGCCTCGTCTGGCTGCCATGCGGCGAAGAGCCATGATGAAGGAGTCGGAGGTGAGTGACGCGACTGTTTCCAGGTGTATAGCTCTGACCGTCAGACAGGTAAACAGTACCCCGTATCTTTTTTCTCTACGTCTTCCAATAGTGACCTCCATAGGTCCAAACAAATCTACGCCACAAAAGGTAAAGGGACGTTGATGATGAGCCACTCTAGCACTCGGTAGGTCTCCCATTCTGGGTATCTCCGGTTTACATTTTTTAATTCGGCAGATCATGCACTTAGATGCGACATTTTTTACGGTAGGTCTTAATTTTGTTATCCAATACTTTTGTTTTATATTATTTACGACCATCTCCTGATAACCATGTGCAGCGCTAGTATGGAAATATTTGACAATCAAGCGCGCCATATAATCCTGACCGTCTAGAATTGCAGGTCTCTTTGTTGTCGGTGAAACGTCGGTAGCCGCGTCGATGCGGCCCCCTGCACGTAAGACTCCGTGTTCGTCGAGGAACGGTGACAGAGTAAGTATTTTACTATTTTTCTGAATATTTTTTCCTTGTTTCAGGTCACTTACTTCCTGTCCGAAACTTTCACCTTGTGAATTTCTCAAAAGTAGGTATTCAGCTTTCTCCATATTATCATCATTTTCAACGATATTTCTTCTACATTTATTTATAAAGGTAACTACCACATTAGTAGTCCTAAGTAGCCGCAACCACGAAGAAAATCTCGTAGGGTCCGGTACAGGTAAGTCCACTATTTCCTTATTTTGTATCATAGTTACACATTCTAAATCACTTGTGTTTTTTATTTCAGGGTTCAGTATATCGGTTGGCCAGTCACATTCGTCACGGCGCAGAAAGGTAGGTCCATGAAGCCATTCATTTTCTAAACTGAAGTCATAGTTTTTTCGCGTGCCCAAGTCCGCCACGTTTACCTTTGTCGGCACGTACCTCCATTCATTAATGCGCGTCAACTCGTCCAGCTCACCTAAGCGATGTGCTATGTATGGTTTATAGGTACGCGCCGCATTTCTTATCCAGAATAAAGTGCAGCTTGAATCACTCCAAAACGTTCGACGTTCGGCTTTTATCTTATGTTCTTTTGTAATTGTGTCAGCCAATCGAGCACATAAGACTGCAGCTTGCAATTCCGCCCTAGGAATTGATAAGGTCTTATTAGGCATAACTCGACTTCTGCTGGCTATAAACGCTACGTTTATTATTCCTATTAGCAGGGCTGAGAGCGCAGGAAGGTTTTTCTTTGTGGTGGCGGCCAAATCAAACAAACATCTTTCTCTTCATGCAAGGATTATATATTGGATAATAGTTTGAGGTTACGAATTCACACGACTGTAAGATATTATTTCATATTGAATGGACGACACATTAAACATTTACTTAACTTACGAGGCAGGCGGATATAGAAAATGAGAGAGAGGTTTATGGTCACCGAGCCTTTTATAGGAAGGGAGCATAGACAATAATAGAGAACAAATAGTATTTTTCTAACACTCCTCCTTATATGCTCCTGTAATAAAAGGCTTTGTGATATAACTATTGGTACATACATGTAAGTAAAAAGGAAGAAGCAAAATTACAAATGTCAATGAATGCACTAACATTCTATACATTTCTATTTAAAACCCTTTACGAAACATGTACGTTTTCAATACACAAAGACTTAGTACATATGTAAGTATGTTGGTAAATGACTCATAACACTTTCTGAGCACTCTGATTGTCATTATATATGTTAACATCAAAATGTTTGCAATTATTTCTGACAAGAAATTCTCAACAAAGCATATATCTTTACATACATCACTAATGGCAATATACTCAGATTTACATGTTGACATAACTGTACACTTTTAAACATAGCCAGTAGGTATAAGATTTACGATCTGACAAATCATATCGTTTCCCCAGTTACTGTCGGCATAAGCCACAATACTTAAATTATTATTCCTTTGAAAACAAAGTCCATAATTTACAGTTCCAGCTAAATACCTAAGTATCCGTTTAGTGACATGCCCATGACTTATACTGGCTCAGCTGACTGCAAGCATTAGATATAATTATCTGAACAAGTGCATACCGTACATACAAATACATAAGTGACCCTAAAAGTTGTCTATATTGATACTGGTCATCCTGTAAACAAGGCATATCAGATTTATTTATCAAGCTTGCAGTTTACTGGCAATAGAGTTTATACAGATTTACAGTTACCTATTCGTATTAAATCTAGTCAAAAAAAAACGTCCAATGTAATCTGATTGATCTAATACAATCATATTATTAGCTTGAGTTACTTTCATACATAAGACATTTTCATTTTATTTTCCTTAATGTCAAATTTCAAAATAACCCTTTAAAAATGAAAGCAATTTATCAACACAGCCGTTATGAAATACCTACATATTAAATCTTTTTGGTTTTCTTAACATAAACACAAGGCTCACATTTACTTTGTTTATAGCCATTATCATGCATAAATAAAAATTAAATCATTTTACATTGAAATAAATGACTAGCTTAATTGAAGCTGTATAATGCTTTTGCTTGATTAAATATAGCTTTTGAAACCTGCTGGTATCTCCATATAGATTTTCGTCTAAATTAAAAGTTGTGACGTCTATATGATCCATATGTAGCGCCAGCTGATTTGCAATGCTGAACTAAAGTTTGAGGGTTTAATGTCTTATAACAATTCAACATTATTATATCTGAAAACGAACTTTACCCTCTTTTAGACTGTAACCACAGGCAACTAAATAAACATTGTACCTAATACAGATTACCTGCGGCATCTAACTTTTATTTTTGATAACTATTAGTGACATTTAGTAAAGACCTTTAAAATCATAAAATCTCTAAGAAAATACCTCTCGTACTATGAACGGAGTGAGACGTCCACGCATCGGCAACCACCGGTGTAATCGGCATATCTCCTCCTCGAAGTGAAGGGCCCGGCAGAGAGGCTGGAGTGTCTGAGTGCAGGGTCACATCACCCTCATCACCGCCATCTTCATCAAGCGAGAGATACTGAGCAGTTAGACAGCGGAGACTGCGCACCTGCGCTACTGCCGCATCTGAAACATGTTTATAGAGCTTATATTAGACTTATCACTAGTATCACAGTTATTATTGTCACTATTACAGTTGTCTTGTTCTACATGACCATTATAAAAAAAATCATTTAAAATAGCATTTCCATTGCTTGGTAAAATTTTCATTACATTTATTATTAAAATTAAATTGGTCATGTATAATAAAATGCTCTCAAGCCTGCCTCTTAACTGGTGTCTAGTCCATGAATTGAGCCTCCAAAATAAAACTGCACTACGGGAATAAAATATTACCCTGTGAATGTTGTTAGGATCAATTAATCTACAGTCATTTAAAAGTTTCCCTATAACCATCAAATGTGTATTGTTTGACCTTAGAATAAAGTTTACGCCTCTTATGACACATGGGCACATGCTATGCATCCAAAGACTCAAGCAACTTAAATCAATTTTTGATCCAGTCCACTCACGGTCTAAAATATTGTCTGACAAAGATCTACTAAGGGTACTGTTTTTCAAATAACTGGCTGTCATTACAGCCTCAGCCCAGTAATGATCACTCAAAACAAATACACAGCACATAGCACTAGCTATTCCATAAATAATTTGGTCAAGACGTTTCAAGAAATTATAAGGCACAGTCATTTCGTGAACTATGTCATAACACTGGAGAAAATTTGACAGATTACTATCATAATCACTGCATGAGATTTTAAATTTTAAACAAGCCTGTTTCTCTACAATTTTAAAAGTAATAAAAAGGGAACTTACTTCTGACTTTGCCTTCATGAGATAACTGAAGCTCCTCTTGGTGCAGTCATCAGTGGGCATCAGCAAGTAGCGGGCTCCATTCCAAGTGCTGACTTGCATCAGGCTGCAGACGACACTATGGATCAGGTCCAATGTTCTGGTAGCATGTCCATCGCCTTCTCTAGGAACAGATGTATCACACATCTTCCCAGTAAGGCACGGTACACAGCTACTTGGCACATCATCTTCATTCTGAAAAACGACACCAACACATTGACCATCACCACCCAGTACGTACATGCTATCACGATGCAAATGTGCCAAGCGTTTAAGCCAGGTTGACATTGACGCAGACACTGCAGCATTGGCACTCAATGGTCCCTGCCTTGATTGAAGGGGCGTTGAATTACCTAATTCGAGAATGGGCTGCTCTTGCAAAAGTCTATAAAGTTCATTATTTTTACTAGTAGATAAGAAACAGTTGCCTGTGATTTTACAAGAATCTTGATTATACATATTACAAAAATCTTTGTCAAAAATAACAATGTAATCTTTTTCAGTGATTTGAATTACTGATAGCAAATTACTTGCCAGCTGTGGCACAAAAATGACATTATCTGTACAAAACTTCATATTAAGAGAAACTTTACCTATCAGCTCATTACTAAGCTCTTCTCTGTTAGCAATAGAAATCAAACATTCCTTCTTTTCGGTTTCTTGAAGAGGTTCTTGATTTCCGGCTAGGTGAACCGTTCCGCCGCTATCAAAAATGTTTTCAGAGGTACATGCGGAGTAAGCCGCAGCATACAGTGTGTGATCTTCTTTATCTGCCTTTGCTTCCTCACGCTTCCTCTTGAAACATCTGCGGGCCACGTGTCCATTGCGCTTACAGTATGAGCATAAAAGCTTGGTATTCTTCTTTATCATGTACGCAGTTGAAGTGTCATTGTTAGTTTGAATGTTGCTATTCCGATGATCTTCTTGTAGAAGTCGAGTACGGACGATTTCACTGGTAAGTGTGTTCGTTAATCCAGCAGTTTCTAAACCAGAGACTAGCACGTTGTATTCTTCTGGCAATCCGGAGAGCAATATTTCGGCTACTTCGCCATCTTCAATATTCTTCCCAATATCAGAGAGCTGAGCAACAAGCTTCATCACACCTTCTATGTAGTCAGACATACAGGAGAAATTATGGTACTCAACTCGGTGTAACTGTCGAAGTAGGAGTACTTTCCTATAAAGTCCTTTGTCTTCAAAGGCGTCAGCGAGCTTTTTCCAGGCGTCCTTAGATGTGGTACAATTTCTCACGAGCTGATACAAGCTGGGTTGAATAGAAAGACAGATACGTGCCAGCGCCCTCGCGTCCTTGCCGCCGTCCGTGACAGAACCATCGATGCAACCCCACAGATTCTCCAATATTAACATCATCTTAATTGCAAATTTCCATGATAAATAATTATCCAATCCTTGCAACTTTTCAATGGATGTAGAAGTAGCAAAATGATTTGTCGATTGTGATTCCGCCATTTTGAGGTTATCCCTCGTGCTCGTGTAAGTCGACAACACTTAAGTTTTATACTAGTTACACGAACAAAGGTCCTGTTATTCTAACAGTCTAAGCCCTTCCTGGGATAATAAAAATACACCTTTATTGTCTGGTCTGGACCACTAACCTATTAGCAGGGCTGAGAGCGCAGGAAGGTTTTTCTTTGTGGTGGCGGCCAAATCAAACAAACATCTTTCTCTTCATGCAAGGATTATATATTGGATAATAGTTTGAGGTTACGAATTCACACGACTGTAAGATATTATTTCATATTGAATGGACGACACATTAAACATTTACTTAACTTACGAGGCAGGCGGATATAGAAAATGAGAGAGAGGTTTATGGTCACCGAGCCTTTTATAGGAAGGGAGCATAGACAATAATAGAGAACAAATAGTATTTTTCTAACAATTCCATTGCATTCCCATCTCCAATAAGCCACGGCGCACATTGCTATTGATGAACTGTCGCAAAATAAATGTAACTGCAGGTTTGTATATTTATTATTTACATTCATTTGCAGCGGCGCCGGCGCACGCGTAGATAACGATAACACCTGATCGGGAACCGGTTCGGTGCGCGTCGCGCTAGCGGAGCTCGTTCCAGCAGCGTTATTATAGTATCTGGGTAATCTCACTTTGTCTAATGTTTTAAGTAGATTCGTCCACTTGCACCATTCATTGTATATATCGTCAGGAACAGTTTCGTCCCACGAAAGATTTAATCGCCAGGTATCACGAATAATCAGTTTTCCAATAATAGTAACTGGCGATAAAAAACCGTAAACATCGAAAATTGACATCACTACGCGTAGCATGGCGCGTTTCGTTGGCCTTTGTTGTCCGTTGATTATACTCGCTGGTAATTTTTTGAACGAAACATCAAACCCCAAGGTATCATCATCTGGACGCCATAAGAGGCCGAGGGTTCGCTCGCCATCATATTGCTCGCCGGTTTTGAATCTTACGGCCTTCTCACCGAGGGCTTGTTTTGGTAGGCTATCGAGTACCGCTTGACTGTTGCTCATAAAATTGCGTATTTCAAAGTTTCCCTTTTGATGAATCATTTTAACTTCACGTATCAACTTGATAGCCGTTTCTTCATCTGGCACGCTGTCGATCCAATCGTCCATGTAATGTTGCTTATGTATAGCTTCCGTAGCCAATGGAAACAATGACTCAAAGCGTTGAGCATTCTTATTTTTCACAAATTGGGCAATAAAGGGCGAGCAGCTGGCTCCGAACACCAATGACGACATCGCGCAAACCTTAACAGGCTCTTCGGGTTCCTCTCTGTATAAGAATCGGAAAGCATTCTGGTCATCGGTTCTTATTTTTATGCGTAGAAACATGTCCTTTATATCACCAGATATGGCGATAGGGTGCTCGCGGAATCGAAGCATAATCCCGAGGAGTGACATAAGTAGGTCAGGTCCTTTTAATAAATAGTGGTTTAGAGAAAAACCGTTCGTGGTAGCTGCGCCATCAAAGACAAGTCTGAGTTTTGATTTATTTTTATTGTCTACTCCGAAATGACTTAAGTACCAAGTCTTTTGCGTAACTTGGGTGTCGAGAAGTTCATGCGCATAATCATTTTCGAATAAATGTTGAAAACGCTCCATATATCTTTGTTTGAATGCGCTATTCTTTATCATCTTCTGTTCGACATTTTTTAGACGTGACATTGCGAGAGGGAAAGAGTCGGGCATAACACAGTTCTCATCCCTCCAAGGTAGGCCGACGTACCACTTGCCGTCAACGAGAGTAGAAGTCTGCTCCAGCAGTTCACGAGCGCGTTCATCTTCACTATTCAGCCGCGGTTTAGTTGAAATTCCCAAGGAATCCACTGCAAAGTTACGGCGAACCTCCTCGTGTAGTTCGTTAAGCAGTCGGTTGTTCTCGGTGACGTCAGCATTGTCATCGTATGTAGTTAAATGCAGAGTAGTAAATAGCGAGTGGCGCGATGACGTCACGCGCGACGAGGGAACCCTGCCGTGCACACAGTAGCCCAGCGGAGTCCGAGTTACATACGGTTCGTCGTCTTTACTCCCACATATGACTTCTAGAGGCAACATTAAGTGATAATTATCTTGGCCGATAAGTAATTCCGGTTTTTTACACTGTCCGAAATATAAAGAGTTTTTAAACTTTTGGATATGTGCAAACTTCTCACAATCAATTAAGTTCACGTTTTGTTTAGGTATATTAAGTTCATTCACACTGCGCGCGCTTAGCGTAAACAATTTTTTGTCTCGATTAGACACCGTAATGTTATCTATCAGCTGCGTTTCGCACACTAACTCAGCATTGTTCCATGCACCACGCACACGCATGCATTTACGCTGTCCCTGCAACCCGGCCCGCGCGGCCAGATCGCCGGTGATCATAGACACACTTGCACCGTCGTCAAGGATAGCGGTCGTGTTAATGATTGTCCCATTAGGTCCGTGTATTTTTATAGGCACGACTTTTAATAACACTACACTCGCGGAGTCGGAACCAATATGCGTGACGACCTGAGTTTCCGTCGTACTATCGGTCTCTGGCGGTTCTTCTATCACTGGGCTATTGTTAGACGAATTACGATTTTTAGAAACGAAGTGCAATAATCGGTGGTGCGCTTCGCCGCAGTTATCAATATCGCACACAGGCGCCGCGCACATCTGTCTTTCGTGATTACGTAATAGGCACTTGTAGCAAAGTCCAGACCGTTTCACATAACTCCAGCGATCTTTTCTTAATGACCTTTTAAATTTCTTACAGTCAGCGAGATTGTGATTAGATCCGCGACAATAACGACACTTTGAGTTACTTTGTTCACTTTGTAGTAATACTGTCTTAGGTTGAATATTACTGTCTGTGTATTTACGCTTATAATTGTCTTTAGGCGCATTTATTAACGAAACACTGCACTTTGATATCTTGATGGCTTCTTCGTTAAGGAAATCCGATAGTTGGTCGAGTCTAGTCGTGGCACTTGCAGAGTTATGTAAATATCGGTAGTCCGCCCATTTAGACAACAGGATAGTAGGCAGTTTAGATAACACAACTGTGATTAGACTCGAGTCCTCGAGGTGATTTTCACGGTCAAGTGCAAGTACAGCTGCAACGTAATTTTTAATTTTGTTTGAAAACGTAACAATGTCTTTGTGGTACTCTGTAGACACTGGACTTAATTTTTTGATGTCTTGCTTTATACGACACAAGATTGCATCTGGGTTCCCGAACTGCAACTCCAGCGTAGACATCAATATTTCGGGAGAAGTAGCCGTTATGAGCAAGGCTTGGACCGCGTCTTTGGCTGCGCCACGGAGACACTTCCTTAAACGCCACAAATTCTCCGAATCACTGAATTGACACAAACGTGTTGATTCTTCGTATGCCAGCTTAAACTGAAGCCATTCCATTGAGTCACCAGTAAACAATGGCAGATCTTTGGGTGTGCTGATACGGCTTAGGAGTTTGGAGTTCTGTTTTTCAGTGATGTTAGTTGTGAGGAAATCTTTAAGAACGTTAGCAAGCTGGTGAATTGGGCCGTCAGTGCCTGCGTTATACTGTAACGCTGGCGGGCACGGCAAGCCTAGTCCCTCGGGACGCTCGTTCCGTTCAGTGGCTGGCCGTGACTCCAATTCTTGCTGACTTCGCTCCACCCATTTGGCAACCTCACTACGATTGGAAACTGAACTGGCGGCCTCCGATGAGTGTGGACTGTAATCGTTGTTTAGTTCCGCTATGTTGGCTTCCAGTCGTTTGTCTATTAACTCCATCCTAATTTTGGCTTTTTCTTCTGCCGCTTCTAACTCCAGCTTCTTCCTGCGAGCTTCTATTGAAGATACGGATGATCTCTTTGTTTTCGACACACTAACAGCATGTTCAGATTTGCGAGTCTCGGTTTTGATGGAGCTCGCAACTACTGAGGTAGTATCCAATTTTGGTTTTCGTGTTGTCGAAGGTTCCTCTTTATCTTCACCTCCATCAGCAGGCGGGTCCCGCGGTATATCAGATCCAGCAGTTTCTTTGTTTGCGTTACCCTCTGATAACAATTGTTCCCGCTTAGCAACACTGCGTGTTTTAACATTTGACACCTTAGGCGTGTAGAGCGTTAATGACATCGTTGATCCGGTTCGAAGACCAGCTTTTGTAACGGCTGGGAGTCAAAACACCAGTGAAAAGTCCGAATTTGCACAAAAATGTATATAATTCGATTTAAAAACGGAAAGTAGGTACACATACAAAAAAATGAGCACAAGAGACGTGCGGTTGGCGCGGAATATAGATCGGAACCAACTCGGGATTGTTCGGCAATGCACTGTTGCACCCCTGCCTCCCGCACCCCTCTCAGCTCTTACATGTCTATTAACCGGTTGTCTAGTTGCGTCGCGAACACCGCCTTTATATTATTCTGTGGTTGAGGTTTGAGGTGACTTGACCTTGAAATTGAAGGCGTTTACCCGCGTAAGCGACTGGTGAGTGGTGAACCGATCAGGGGGAGATGGATATATAGTTAGATAGAGAGATCCTGTGTCAATCCGGTTGTGTTGTTTGAACAATTTTAAGAACTCTACTCACCATTTTCGATACATTTGCAGCTTTTTTATTGGACCCAAAAATGACGGAGGAATGGTAAGAATACAGCCATTATCTATGATTATTAAACCAACCGGATGCGACACGCGCTCTCATTTCTATCGGAAAAAGTCTGTCGTTTTTTGCGGGGGAGGGGAACGTCAACCGTATGCGAAACGTCAAAATAGCTACGTCAAATAAATGTCAGTCCATACAATGAGTATGACCACTGGTCATACATTTTCGGCAGAGGGGAACGCCTGTCATTGGCCGCTCCGCTTGGTTTAAAGCTAAGGCCATTATACCGCATGAATGAATTAATGAATGATTTTAACTGCTCAAGTTGTTACGTGTGTAAAGGATGACCAACTTCGACCCCGATTCATGTTGACGCCAAATCGCTACATGTATTAGATACCATTACAACTGCTGCGACTGCCTGTCACTGTCAGTGTCACCGTTGCTGTCAGTTTGTTAAAAGAAAGATTGAGGTTGAGGTTAGTAGTTTTGTTATTTTTTATTTAGCCAATATTAAGTTTAAGCCCGCAACATTATCACGCATTACTTCGTTTTCTTCTGCATTTTCTGCATGGGCTGCAGAGCTCACGTAGACTCATGTAGAGATCAACTGGAATCATTTTAATTTTTTTTGTTGAAAGAGTTGCGTTGTGTGTTTATTTCGGTTCCGCTGCATTTCGAGTGCATCGTTTTAATCGTTAATCAGAAAGGTAAGTATGTTATGGTTCAGTTATATTTGTTATCATATCATAGTGTCTCATACAGTTATAATAAGGGACCACACTCATACTATACCCCTTTCTAGCGTTTTTTTACCATTTTTTTGTAAAGCTTTGCCAACCAAAGTCGTTGTTTACTAAAACCCGTATAGGTATTAGGTTTTTAAGTGCTCTTTAATGTGACATATATCCATAAGTCACTTTACAAATCACTGATACCTTCTGCTGTTTGAAAAGGCTATCAAAAAGTAACCTCTTACAATTATTGCACCATTCATGAGCACTTGAAATCTTTGGCACGTGACTGCTACAAGAGGCTTGGCTTCGTTATAAGAAATGCTAGGGATTTTTAAGATATTGGAGCCTTAAAACTTCTCTATTGTGCTCTAGTGAGAAGTGACTTTGCTAACCAAAGCCATTGTTTACTAAAACCCGTATATTAGGTTTTTAAGTTCTTTTTAATGTGACTTATACCCATAAGTCACTTAAAAAACACTGATGCCTTTTGCTGTTTAAAAAGCATCAAAATGTTACCTCTCGTAGAGGTACAATGATTGCACCATTTAATTACCCTGCCTACTTGGAAAATAGTCTGGTCTGGTCAGTAATCGACCAGAACAGGGTTTGCACAGGTAAATAATCCAACAGGTAGTTGTAATGACTGTACATGATGCTCATATAATTATGATCCTGATTTTTATTTTTCATGTAATTAATATTTTTATTTCAATTCTGCTATCAATGAAAACCTTTTCCTCTCATTGTGTCCTACTTGTATTTCAGGGTGTCCTAACAACATGTCACTAGAGGCGGTGTGTGTTAAGGAGGAAGCGGAGGTGTGGGTGAAGACAGAGGGAGAGGAGGATATGAGTGAGGAGCAAGAGGTGGAGGACATGTGCGGAGTGAGTGCAGCAGCCGCGTCGGCCGGACTGTACACCGACCACGTGGTCAAGGAGGAGCTTGTGCTGGGCCCTGAGCTGTGGCACCGACCTAAACCAGTGCAAGCAGAAGGTCAGTTTTTCCACCAGAAGAAATTTTTGATAATAACATGTTTTTGACTGAATATGAAACTATCCACACAAAGCCAGTGGCGTGACAATTGGGTGGCAAAACAGACAAAATACCACAAGCCCAGCCCTACCCAGTCCGAAAGACTGAAGCAGGAATCCTATGATCTCTGTCTCTACTAATATTATTGAATGTGAAAGTAACTCTGTCTGTTTGTTACCTAATTGCTTAAACAGATGAATCTTTTTTTTTCGTAGGAAAACTTACAGCTAGATTAACAAGATAGGGAGTGATATAGAAACAGTGAGCCAATTAAAAATTTCCACAGATCGAAACTGCGTAAGCTATGTATGGATATACTCGTATCCATAATTCTGTTTGCTCTCATTTTATTTAGCGCGTACGAAGTACGAATCTTTTTACACTGTGACGCCCCTGGGAGTTAGCCTTTTATTCAGGCGGTTGTGCTGTCACAGAAAAATGATGTACAGCCTTGGCCAGAAGTATTGGTCACCAATGCGATTTTCATACAAAACTCGAAAGTTTAATCCATCGTTTCTATGTTTTTTGAAGTTATTTTATCAATTAATTCAAACACGGTTTGTTGAAGTTAGTAGTATACTGGATACAGGCACTATCAGTTTCTACCACTGCTTGCCTGCTTACAAATCATAATAAATAATAAATAAATAACCTTTTTTAAGAACATTATATATATCACTTATTAAATAACTTTGTACAACTGTAATTTTCCAATTTAATTAAAAATTTACCTGCTTATTCATAAACGTGTTTCAAACCTCATTTAGTTAAATTATATTTTGTCAGTTTCTAACAAACACAACTGTCAATGTGACAAACGATTATTGAGTTCAATAAGGTTTGAAACATGCTTATGAATAAGGGGGTAAGAGTGTAAAAGGTACTTATTTCAGATAAAAACAACTCACTCTCTTATTATCTTGTGTTCTTTACTATGAACCCTGTTGTTTAGCCAGAGTGTGCAGTAAGTATAGTATAGGTGATGTTGCAGCTGGCGCTCGGCTCTCTGGTGTCGGCCGGGCTTGCTCGGTCAGGCTGGAGCGCGCGCTCGTGGCCGCGGACACGTGCCGGCTCGGGGGCCGCACGTACAAGCTGCGGCCTCACAGGCCCGAGCCACCCGGCCACACGGCGCGCACGAGCGCCCACTACCAATGTCACCACTGCGACAAACGTTTCCGGAACAAGTCTCTCTTAACGAAGCACGTGCACACTCACTTGTCACTCAGAGTTGGATCAGACCTGCGACGTCACCAGCAGACACACGGACGAAGACAACAGAGGACATACAATGGAGAGAAGACATTTCAATGTGGCCACTGTGACTACACATGTAGAATAATATCAAACATAAAAAGGCATCAAATGACACATACTGGAGCGATGCCATTTAAATGTAGCGATTGTGACTACAAAACCACTCAAAAGAGAAATCTACTAATTCACCAAATGATACATACTGGAGAGATGCCATTTCAGTGTAGCGACTGTGATTATAAAAGTGCACATAAATCAAACTTTCAAATACATCAATTGAAACATACTGGGGTAAAGCCCTTTAAATGTAGCGATTGCGACTACAAAACCGGTAATAAGGGAAATCTACAAATTCACCAAATGATACACACTGGAGAGAAGCCATTTCAATGTAGCGACTGTGATTTTAAATGTAGTCAGAAATCGAAATTACGACAACATCAATTTAAACATACTGGGGTAAAGCCATTTAAATGTAGCGATTGCAAGTACAAAAGCAGTCAAAAGGGAAGTCTAAAAAATCACCAAATGATACACACTGGAGAGAAACCATTTCAATGTAGCGACTGTGATTACAAATGTAGAAAAAAATCACACTTAAAAAGGCATCAATTGAAACATACCGGGGTAAAACCCTTTAAATGTAGCGATTGCAACTACAACACTACTCTAAAGGGAAGTCTACAAATTCACATAATGATACACACTGGTGAGAAGCCATTTCAATGTAGCGACTGTGATTACAAATGTAGAACAAAATCACACTTACAAAGACATCATTTGATACATACTGGAGTGAAGCCTTTTCAATGTGACGATTGTGAATACAAATGCAGTAGGAAAACGGAACTAATAAGACACCAGATGGTACATACTGCCGCAAAGCCTTATAAATGTCACCATTGTAGCTTCGCGACTCAGCTACAATATAGTTTACAACGTCACCTAAGAACAAAACATTTGGTTAAAAAACCTTAGTAAAGTAGTGTGATAGAAATATGATCCTTGTGTGAATGACGCGTGTGTCGTGTTTCCCGTGTGAGTGTGCGCGTGACGTGCGCGGCTTCGTGCCGGCGTGTGTCGTGCAGGCTCGCGAGCGGACAAGGCGTGAGGCTGCTCACTAGCCGAGAAGCTTCTAGAACACTCCAGAGCAAGACACTGACACTGCGCCTTACACTACTGCGCTACCATCTCATGACACTTTGTTTTATATGAATTTATGTACTTGTGTCGCTATTTGTTCTCTCCGAACTACAAAATGGCTGTATTGATTTTGAATACTAAGTGTAAATTTAAGTATGGTAAAATCACCCAACTATTATGGACTATAATAGCCAACTCCTTAAATATGGTCTATAACTAACTCGATATCTTCGTTTAGGCTTGACCTTTATTTAAACGACGCAATAATTCTGCAGAAAAACATGTTCGTAAATGTATGGATGAAGTTCTATAAAACCAAAAAGAACTTGTTGTCGATACTTAATTTCCTGTTGAACTTAGACTGTAATTGCAGTACTAAATAAACTTATAGCTGGGTGGTTTTACAGTTCATGATAAGCATAAGCGTAGAAATGTACAAAATAAAACTTAAACTTCAGTTTAAACAACAAGTAAGTGTAAAGTAAGTCTCTCCTTAGAACCAAAAGGTGCTTAATGCTGCTTATTAAGTGTAATCATATTCTATGTAAGTCCAGTAGCCACCAATTATATCTCCTTGAACAATATCGCCTTGACAATAGAGGCGTTGTTCAGATATTTGTGACCACCTTGGCCGCTCCGATATATCTGAGTTAAGTTCGTCATAATTTGTACTATTAAACATTTGTTAAATGTTGACTTTCGTGAGTCATATTATTGTGTATTGTTTGT
Organism: Pammene fasciana; assembly: GCA_911728535.1. Classification (NCBI taxonomy): domain Eukaryota; kingdom Metazoa; phylum Arthropoda; class Insecta; order Lepidoptera; family Tortricidae; genus Pammene; species Pammene fasciana. Next base: position 11,163,256 of record OU452294.1, on the reverse strand, counting down.
TGTATGTTATTCTTAACTCTTACCACGAAAAATATGACGCCTCATGTTAAAAGCGCCATCTAGTAAAGCTGTCAAACTCTGATAACGATTATTTACTAAACTGCACACCTGCAATCTAAACGCTATCATTAAATTCATGTAATCGCAATACATGCTTTTTAAATTAAATATGATTATTTTATTTAGTGTTGTATTATTAAATTTTTCACTTTCCTAATATCTAAACTCGCTATTGTTTATGTTAATAATACAAGTTATATAAGACCCCGTCTGGCCTCAGTACATATGAATGAAGCAGAAATATTTATTTATTTAATATTTTTATACTTAAGTAGTTCAAAACCTTGGCGACATTGTCCGATCTATCCGATCAATCTACTAGCTCGACTTTCTGCAAAGCTGGCCAGAATTCTGAAATAGGATCTGACTAAACAGATGTAATTATGTAATAGGCCCTAATATACCGTTGCCGTCCACGGTGACGCATATTAACGACTATTGATTGGTGTCAAAATATTGATCCCCTACGCGATCACTCTAGCGACGACACGAATGGCGACCCGAGTATGTACAGTCGGCCAAAAATGTGGTCTACCACCCTACTGTTGAGGTTTGTTTGAACGTCATGAGACAACAAGGTCGTGCATGTTTTAAACTCCGTTAGAACTTTTCAACCTTAGCGATCGTTAGATCTCGCAGAAACTTGTCAAAACTGGTAGGCCACTTTCTTGATCGACTGTACTAGGCAGTTCGTTCCATAGTTTAATGTGTATAGAACAGAGTTCGCTCTCTATTCGTCGATGATTCGTCGAGTCGCTCGCATGCAGGTATGTACCTATAAAATTAATCAAATAAACGCGGCGTTTGTCATGGCGATATTATGTGCACTAACCGTACGTTTAGATACAGAGTATTGTTTCGTGATATTCTTGTGAAAAGTTAAGAAATAAATTACTAAAGATCGATTTTTATCAATTACTAGATTCGCGAAATAGAACGTCCAAGTTGAGGGATGAGGCATCTGTCGCGCCGAGCGCGATGCATACCGGTAAGTGTAGGTACTGACCACATCACTATTCTGTCATGTGGCAACACTGACTGACAGCTATAGGATGACAGTTCGAATGGCGGGAAAGGACTGGCGCCGACATGGACTGCAGACTGCAGGGAAGGTAACGTTTGAAAGTGTGGAAGGCGCTGGGTGTCCTGAACGGTCTACAGTGCATGAGCCTCCACGGGATCACGAGACACCTTCCTGGTAAGTGTGAACATTTTATACTTTTATAATCGACATCTAAACTACATGAGGGTAGAACAAGGGTTAACCTACGGTCGTCGTTTGTTAACGTAGTTTCACTAAGGCGTAGTCCAATCTTGTGGTGTATGTACCTAGACAAGCAAGGACATTGGACTGGGAAGCCCGGGGCTTCCTAGAGTGTGTATTGAAAGCACACAGGCAAGGCATGTAGTATGGTCGGTTATGAGTTGGAGTAAAAAGGCCGGGTCTAGGGGGCAGGCTTATGGAGGACCCCGTGGGGGCAAAGCCCCCACGTCTAGCTGGTATCGTTGGATACCAGGGTACTAGTTGGTAGTACCCAGTCTGGAGGCGTAACCGATTGTACGGGAGAGTCACTGGATAGGCCAGTCGACTTTCATATATATATGTACAATGCCAACTCTGAGTTAAATACACATAAGATAGCGCGGTCCTAGGTGACCCCTTCGTCTACTCTCATATAGCATATTATTATGTGTATGTCTAATTTGTTATATTTTGTTGCCCGAGCAGATCTATACCCATATTGGATTCAGGCAACTATGTCATACATAACTGGGTATAGAGGGCGCCACAGCATCAATACTCTACTCTAATACCAATACGTGCCAATACCGCCTTTATATTATTCTGTGGTTGAGGTGACTTGACCTTGAAATTGAAGGCGTTTACCCGCGTAAGCGACTGGTGAACCGATCAGGGGGAGATGGATATATAGTTAGATAGAGAGATCCTGTGTCAATCCGGTTGTGTTGTTTGAACAATTTTAAGAACTCTACTCACCATTTTCGATACATTTGCAGCTTTTTTATTGGACCCAAAAATGACGGAGGAATGGTAAGAATACAGCCATTATCTATGATTATTAAACCAACCGGATGCGACACGCGCTCTCATTTCTATCGGAAAAAGTCTGTCGTTTTTTGCGGGGGAGGGGAACGTCAACCGTATGCGAAACGTCAAAATAGCTACGTCAAATAAATGTCAGTCCATACTGTTAGCTATTAAGGTTTATTTTAGTAATTTTCAACTGTTATATAATGTTTTTATTTAAAAAACATTAATTATTACAATTGCAACACTATTTGATTTGATTAAATGCGTCTCCGTTGACATTTCTCTTAAATAAGTTCGAAAACGATTGTTGTATGATTGTCATTGGTCACTGCTCGGAAACATTTTGGATAATCGATTTCTATTGGCTAGTAGCCAGTGATGGCGCCACTAGCTGTTTGGTTGGTTTTGGCATTCACGGGCATTCCGATATAATCACTTGAGCAGTGAACATGGAGGGACATTAAGTTGATGTTGTATTGAAGGTTAATTAAGTTTAATGGATGGATTAAAAGAATAACGTTGATTGTTAATTAAGTTGATGTTGTGTTGAGGGATTAATAGTGATTGGTATTAAAGTCACAGTCAATTGTCTACGTGTGTATCATTTGTACATCTTAATCCTGGAAAGTTCTTTCAAGCTTCAGAAGAAGGGATCACTAAACGCCCACATGGTATGGATAATTTTTAGTACCTATTTATTAACCGCAGTTGTCTTTTAATTATACGTGAAAGTAACAATTTTATTACATTAGCTGTTATGCAACAAAGCTGGATGTCCTGGGTTCAAATCCCGGCAAGGTTAATTAGTCGTGCGTTTATCCAATGTTTTTCCCGAGAAATAGTTGTGGTTCAAGTTCGGGTTCATTTATCTGACCAAGTAGCAAAATACGTTGCAGTTTACAAGTCACATTTCATGCAATATCTGTTGAGAATATATAATAAAAATATGTCAGGATAGTACAAGCGTAAACAAGTTCTATAGTATGCAATTATTTGATTGCTACCATCATTGTGTTTAATATTTTCTGTAAATTCACTAATTGAGTAAAATGGGTTACATTGAAAGCATCGCTTTAGTTTGTTTTTAAAGTCTAAACGGTTGTACAGAGTGATTTGTGGGGGGTTTTTTCCTTGCTTGAATGTTTAGACTGGGTTTGTTCGACAAACCAATAGGTTTGTATTTGTTGCGTGTATTATAATTATGGATGTCTTTCCATGATGTAAAATTATTTCTATTATTATGGATTTAAAAAAAACAATTACTGTTGGATATAGTCATTTTCATTAATTTGATAGACGTAACCGTTGGCTTGGGATAAGCCATAATAGAATGTTTACAGTCGTATACGTCGTACATATCGGTTATATGCGAGAAAGAAAACAGTCAATGTAGTAGGTAACAATTTTGTAAATTATATAGTGCGTGGTCAATTGAAATAGTTCCGAATTAAAATTTGTACTTGGTTTCATGCTATAGTGTGGTATAATGGATTCGGTTGAATACGTCTATTGGGTATGTTTCGCCATACCTTTTGGAAGGGCTCACTTTATCATTTAATAGGTGTGTGGAACGTTATGTATCAACCTCTATGGTTCGTTTATTTTGATTAAAATAAATAACTGTCGAAGTGCTTTCGCGGCCATTAAAATTACTTAAATATATTTGTGTTTATAGTAGCCTTGCTTACGTACTTAGAACGTTACAGTGTTGGCACAACTTATTTACTAGGCATTTATACTAGATTGTACTTACATTGGTATTCTATGTTGGGATGTTAATTTTCTACAAATATCACCTGTCTCTTTTAAACATGAGTATAATGTGAAAGCTTCGTCTCTTCCTCTCTAGTGAAACTCTGATATGTAAGCATTTGTTGTCATAAAGTTAACAATAATTGGTACCCTACATGTATCTAGGTTTCCTAGGTCAATAATTGAACAACAGGGTCAAATGATTTATTGGTCACACGGTATAAATTAAGGTTTACAGTCCTTTGATAAATTTTAAGATTAATGACAGTTTTTGTGCCTTAGTTATTTTGATCAACCTTGATTCTCCTAGATGCTGTGTGGTGCTGTACGATTAATTATTTAACTAGCAGTTATTTGCACGAAATTTTTATTATTTTTATCATTGTTTATGTTCTTCTAAATGTTGCACAAATAAAATAATAAAAAAATTCTAGACAAGAAGAGGTTCAAAACGAATGGTTTCCGATTTAGAACATACGTGTATCACTGTCAGTTATTAATTTTTTTCGGGTCTCTAACGTGTTAATCAAAACGAAATTGTGTTTTTATTGTTGTGTTGGATCACTTAATCTACAGATTTTTTATTGTTCATTCACAAACGTAAACTCATGTTAAAAACTTAATCATGTTAACTGATCGTTGTTGGTTAGCTTGCAGTATGTTTAAATTGAACATTCAAAACTAATGTTTACTAAATTTTTGGTCTCAAAAAAACTAACTATAGAGTGGAGGGTAAAGCGGTACAAGTTTAGACTTGTTTTAGACTTACGTTGGCGTGTAATAGGATATACTTTTATGCGGTGTTGAAAGATTGGTTGGTTGGTTGATTGGTTGGTTGGTTTTGATTAAGTTTGTGGTATTTTACATTTATTAGTTCGTTTGGACCATGCCTACTTTTCATGCCTATTTTGGGGGATAGTGGTGATTGTAAATGTCATTGTTCTTAATGCTTCTAGGACTTTGCTGGTGCACAAAAGTTTCTTAAACGGACATGAATAATGTTTATGTAAGATGTCATTACAACAGACAATTGTGATTAATAACCGTAAAGGGGTATTTTCTTGTCTTATATAAGACATGTGTAGGCGGACATGTGTAGTCTGACATGTGTAGTCGGTCATGTGTAATCGGACATGTGTAATCGGACATGTGTAGTCGGTCATGTGTAGTCGGTCATGTGTAATATGTCATGTGTAGTCGGACATGTGTAGTCGGACATGTGTAGTCGGACATGTGTAATCGGTCATGTGTAGTCGGTCATGTGTAGTCGGACATGTGTAGTAGGTCATGTGTAGTAGGTCATGTGTAGTCGGTCATGTGTAGTCAGTCATGTGTAATCGGACATGTGGAATCGGTCATGTGTAGTCGGTCATGTGTAGTCGGTCATGTGTAGTCGGACATGTGTAGTCGGTCACTTGTAGTTGATCACGTGTAGTCGGTCATGTGTAGTCGGTCATGTGTAGTCGGTCATATGTAGTGTGTAATCGGACATGTGAAACAGAATACGTTTAGTTCGACATGTGTAGTCAGATGCGCGGAGTCGGATGCGTGTTTATTTAATTTAGTATTTTCTAATATAGGCGAGTTGTCACACATTATTTAGTCAGACGTATAGTCTGAATCGTCGGATACGGTAAGTTAGGCACATGTAGTCTGGCATGTGTAGTCGGGCATTCATAGTCAGACATGTGTAGTCAGTCATGCGTAGTCGGACAGGTATAGTCAGACATATGTAGGCGGACGCCTGTAATCGGATGTGTTTAGTCTGATATAGGTGGTCGGAATTCAGATATATGAAACCAGAATCGTATATATATATATTATGTGTAATTGGACTTGCTTGGTCTAACATGTGCTGTCGGATACTCTTAATCAATCTTAGCAAACATGTTTGTTTCGTCATCATAGGGATAATATATAATAAAATACATTAAGTACAACAGATGACAGTTTATTTTACAAAGTACCAACTATGATGTACCTTTCGGCATACGATAAATTAAGTACCTACTTACAAATCTTACGTACAAGCCCATTTGTCCGGTGGTTTAGGGGTAAAGAGCCTTACTAACTGGTAATCTAATGTAAAAATAAAATGGTGTAAGTGATTTCTTACATACACTAAAATATTACGTAATTATTTGTACTAAAGGGATCAGCGTTAAATGACTTCACTAAAATCGCACAATGAATTAAAACTATATTGGGGGGTAAGATCTCAAGAGTCGGTTGTTTTTAACTAGTTGTTATTCCGTTAAACTGTTTTTGTAATTACGTGTATACGAGTCGAAGAATTGATTAATTATGAGGCGATAAAATTGCAGTAAATATTTGGGCCGCATGTTTTAGTCACGTTCAGAGAATTGAAGACACTTTTGTTGTTCAAGATCAGCACCGCTTAATTATTAGTGTGACAGAGGGATCATGCAGTGAATAACCATGTCTACCAGTTCCAATTCTCCCTGAACTGCTCAAAGGTTGGCTGGAAGAGATCCCTTAAAGGATAAGTCCGCCTTTGTACAAATATTATGTATTCTTACTATTGTATTTTATTTGTTGTACAATAAAGTGTTATACTACTACTAATAACTAAAAGTAATAAGTTGAAATTCACTTCTTCGTAGTACGACTTATAACCTCTCGAAATAAATAATGAAATGCTATTGTAACTGGTATTATCGCTTTTTACCTTACCGCTGCAGGATGAACTATAACTAGTAGTCTGGCACGGTAATCCGTATCGGTTTCGAGCCATCGGACACGGGTTTATTAGGTGATGGTTATTATTAATTAGTTTATATACAATGTATAGAGACATAATAAGAATTTTGTGAACATTTCATCGGCGTGCAAATTGTTTTTTCTAGTACTCACGCGAAATGGATAAACACTACCGCTCGAGATCACGCCGCCGCAACTCCAGTTCAACGGTTGATGTACGGAGGTCAAAGCTTTGGTTGCGCAGCCGGGTTCTTCCAAAGTGGCACCAGAAACGGCGTTGTACGTACACGAGGGGAAGGAACCCGACGAAGGCATATCTGGACACCAGAGCGTACACGAGGGGAAGGATTTGTAAGGGAAGGATATTGAGTGGATATTGGAGTGATATATTGGTATTGGATTGATAATGGGTGGATATTGCTTAGATATTGGGTGTATATTGGATTTAAATTGGGTGGATATTTGGTAGATAATGTAATGAAACGATTTGAAATGAAAGCATTTATTTTAGATAACCATACAACCATATTAAGTTGGTAGGAACTTATAATAACTAGGTTAAAAGTATAAGGGTGATTATAACATTCATTTACATAATTAATAACTAGCTCAAATCTAAACTAGGCCCTTGCGGCATTGTACCATACCATACATTGAGTGATATTGAGAAGATATTGGATTGATATTGGGTGGATATTGGATTGATATTGGATTGATATTGGGTAGATATTGTTTGGATATTGGATTGATATTGGGTGATAACATTTATTTACATAATTAAATATACAGAGGCCCTACAGTACAATTATTAAACTAAATTAATAACTAGCTCACATCTAAACTAGGCCCTTGCGGCATTTTACCATACCATACCATTGATTGATATTGGATTGATATTGGGTGGATATTGGATTGATATTGGGTAGATATTGTTAGGATATTTGGTGGATATTGGATTGATATTGGGTGATAATATTTATTTACATAATTAAATATATAGAGGCACTACAGTACAATTATTAAACTAAATTAATAACTAGCTTAAATCTAAACTAGGCCCTTGCGGCATTTTACCATACCATACCATTGATTGATTGCGAGGATATTGGGATTAATATTGGGTGGATATTGGATTGTTATTGGGTAGATATTGTTTGGATATTTGGTGGATATTGGATTGATATTGGGTGATAACATTTATTTACATAATTAAATATATAGAGGTACTACAGTACAATTATTAAACTAAATAAATAACTATCTCAAATCTAAACTAGGCCCTTGCGGCATTTTACCATACCATACCATCGATTGATTGCGAGGATATTGGGATTAATATTGGGTGGATATTGGATTGATATTGGATTGATATTGGGTAGATATTGTTTAAATATTGGGCGGATATTGGATTTATATTGGGTAGATATTGGATTGGTATTGGATGGATATTGGGTGGATATTGGATTAATATTCGGTGGATATTGGATTGTTATGGGATGGATGTATTGGATTGATTCACGCCCACGTACATGGGTGATGGGTTGATGGGGTGATGTGATGATCAATGATGGGGTGATCAATGATGGGGTGATCAATGATGGTGTGATGGGATGTTAAATGATGGGGTGATCAATGATGGGGTGATGGGGTGATAAATGATGGGGTGATAAATGATGGGGTGATGGGGTGATAAATGATGGGGTGATGGGATGATAAATGATGGGGTGATGGGGTGATCAATGATGGGGTGATGGGTGATGGAGTGATGGGTGACGGACGACGGGAGACGGGCGACAGGCGACAGGCGACGAGTGCCGGGCGACGTGCGACGGGCGACAGGGGATGGGTTCGGCTGTCAAGTATCGTTTAATCAAGCAATGGACGACGTAAGGCGCTCGAGGTCTCGTGTTCGCAACCCGGTTCTCCCAAGTGGCGGTACACGTACACGTGGAGTGTACGCCCGATGCAAGCAGTTCCAGACCCCGCGCCGCCGCGAGCGATGGCAGCACAGCGATGGAGGCAGGTCTAGCAGTCGAGCATCCGGAAGCAGCGATCAAGCACCACCGAGGGATCGTGGGTAGTGTAGGGTAGGCTACGGACGCAGAGTATCATTGATCCCCTACCAGGGGTCAAGGGTGACCATGATTTACTTAGTTTGAGATTCATTTTACTATTCTCTTGCTTTTATCAAAATATCACATGGTTTTATTGCTGACCACATACAGAGTCGGAAATAGTGGTTCTGGATCACGACCCAGAAATTGCCCTGTATTGTATACATATACCAGGCCGTGTTGAGATTCGATGTTGTGTCGGAAATCTTGTTGCACAAATTACCCATACATATATTAAAATGTAAATTTATAGTAGAAAATTGTACTACGTACATAACGTTGGGTCTACCCTAGCTTTCACGATCATCTTAGCCAAACAGCAAGCTACGGCTGTAATACGGCGCATGGTGGTTTTTCATTTATCTACTTGGTTTTCCATCATGCAAAAGCCTAGGAACCGAAGTAGATACCTAATGACGCCATCAAAGACAGCATTAGGGGTAAATAGTCAGTGTTTCTCTATTCAATAATAAAATCCAAAATCAATTCTTCAATAAATAAGTTTATTTTTAAAACTTCAGTCAAAACATAATTTTCGAAATATAAGTAAACATTTATTATTGACAATTGTTAATCAAAAACCATCTTTGTAATTTAGAGAGTTGCAGAAGATAAAATTGTAATCTATGTACTCTTAGTTATAGTATTGTGGCATAAATGAAAACAAATTCGATTCTTACACAAGTCACGAGGACGTGACTGGTAGTCAGGATGGACGAATTTGTTAGCTATTAAGGTTTATTTTAGTAATTTTCAACTGTTATATAATGTTTTTATTTAAAAAACATTAATTATTACAATTGCAACACTATTTGATTTGATTAAATGCGTCTCCGTTGACATTTCTCTTAAATAAGTTCGAAAACGATTGTTGTATGATTGTCATTGGTCACTGCTCGGAAACATTTTGGATAATCGATTTCTATTGGCTAGTAGCCAGTGATGGCGCCACTAGCTGTTTGGTTGGTTTTGGCATTCACGGGCATTCCGATATAATCACTTGAGCAGTGAACATGGAGGGACATTAAGTTGATGTTGTATTGAAGGTTAATTAAGTTTAATGGATGGATTAAAAGAATAACGTTGATTGTTAATTAAGTTGATGTTGTGTTGAGGGATTAATAGTGATTGGTATTAAAGTCACAGTCAATTGTCTACGTGTGTATCATTTGTACATCTTAATCCTGGAAAGTTCTTTCAATACAATGAGTATGACCACTGGTCATACATTTTCGGCAGAGGGGAACGCCTGTCATTGGCCGCTCCGCTTGGTTTAAAGCTAAGGCCATTATACCGCATGAATGAATTAATGAATGATTTTAACTGCTCAAGTTGTTACGTGTGTAAAGGATGACCAACTTCGACCCCGATTCATGTTGACGCCAAATCGCTACATGTATTAGATACCATTACAACTGCTGCGACTGCCTGTCACTGTCAGTGTCACCGTTGCTGTCAGTTTGTTAAAAGAAAGATTGAGGTTGAGGTTAGTAGTTTTGTTATTTTTTATTTAGCCAATATTAAGTTTAAGCCCGCAACATTATCACGCATTACTTCGTTTTCTTCGGCATTTTCTGCATAGGGCTGTAGAGCCCACGTAGACTCATGTAGAGATCAACTGGAATCATTTTAATTTTTTTTGTTGAAAGAGTTGCGTTGTGTGTTTATTTCGGTTCCGCTGCATTTCGAGTGCATCGTTTTAATCGTTAATCAGAAAGGTAAGTATGTTATGGTTCAGTTATATTTGTTATCATATCATAGTGTCTCATACAGTTATAATAAGGGACCACACTCATACTATACCCCTTTCTAGCGTTTTTTTACCATTTTTTTGTAAAGCTTTGCCAACCAAAGTCGTTGTTTACTAAAACCCGTATAGGTATTAGGTTTTTAAGTGCTCTTTAATGTGACATATATCCATAAGTCACTTTACAAATCACTGATACCTTCTGCTGTTTGAAAAGGCTATCAAAAAGTAACCTCTTACAATTATTGCACCATTCATGAGCACTTGAAATCTTTGGCACGTGACTGCTACAAGAGGCTTGGCTTCGTTATAAGAAATGCTAGGGATTTTTAAGATATTGGAGCCTTAAAACTTCTCTATTGTGCTCTAGTGAGAAGTGACTTTGCTAACCAAAGCCATTGTTTACTAAAACCCGTATATTAGGTTTTTAAGTGCTTTTTAATGTGACTTATACCCATAAGTCACTTAAAAAAACACTGATGCCTTTTGCTGTTTAAAAAGCCTATCAAAATGTTACCTCTCGTAGAGGTACAATGATTGCACCATTTAATTACCCTGCCTACTTGGAAAATAGTCTGGTCTGGTCAGTAATCGACCAGAACAGGGTTTGCACAGGTAAAAATTCCAACAGGTAGTTGTAATGGCTGTACATGATGCTCATATATGATCCTGATTTTTATTTTTCATGTAATTAATATTTTTATTTCAATTCTGCTATCAATTAAAACCTTTTCCTCTCATTGTGTCCTACTTGTATTTCAGGGTGTCCTAACAACATGTCACTAGAGGCGGTGTGTGTTAAGGAGGAAGCAGAGGTGTGTGTGAAGACAGAGGGAGAGGAGGATATGAGTGAGGAGCAAGAGGTGGAGGACTTGTGCGGAGTGAGTGCAGCAGCCGCGTCGGCCGGACTGTACACCAACCACGTGGTCAAGGAGGAGCTTGTGCTGGGCCCTGAGCTATGGCACCGACCTAAACCAGTGCAAGCAGAAGGTCAGTTTTTCCACCAGAAGAAATTTTTGATAATAACATGTTTTTGACAGAATATGAAACTATCCACACAAAGGCAGTGGCGTGACAATTGGGTGGCAAAACAGACAAAATACCACAAGCCCAGCGCCCCAGCCCTACCCAGTCCGAAATACTGAAGCAGGAATCCTATGAACTCTGTCTCTACTAATATTATTGAATGTGAAAGTAACTCTGTCTGTTTGTTACCTAATTGCTTAAACAGATGAATCTTTTTTTTTTTGTAGGAAAACTTACAGCTAGATTAACAAGATAGGGAGTGATATAGAAACAGTGAGCCAATTAAAAATTTCCACAGATAGAAACTGCGTAAACTATGTATGGATATATCCATAATTCTGTTTGCTCTCATTTTATTTAGCGCGTACGAAGTACGAATCTATAATAAAACACACGGATGATGATTGACAAGTAACGGGATTTTATTCCAAGACCAATGAATGCTTAGACACACATGTTTACACAGTAAGTAACTAGATGGCGCTAGTAACTCTATTTTAAACTTATTTTGATATTAATTTACAACACCCCCACTATATCAAAATAACAAATGAACTAATAACTACTTTAACAGGCATTATGAATCATACATTTCTTAAGTATCCAGTAATTTACTCTACAAAAGAAATAAAAACAAAAAGTATATAACATAATGCAAGTATGCAAACACACGCAGTGTTTTTATACAATAAATATCATTTCTGAACAATGCCAAGTTTTGCCATGAATCGGTAATGTTTGACCTCTGGCAAACCTTTGGTTAACAGGTCAGCGGGCATATCAGCAGTCGGTAAATATTTTGTCTCTACTATTTCATTATTAATAACTTCTCTAATGAAATTATATCTAACATCAATGTGCTTAGAGCGCTTATGTGACTGATGATTATTTGCTAGCTTCAATGCACTCTGACTGTCATTATATATTACTATTTTGTTGCTAAGACCTATCAGTTCTACTTCTAGGTTTTGTAAGTAGATGGCTTCACGGCATGCTTCCGATAAGGCCATGTACTCACTCTCACAAGAGCTTAAAGCTACAGTTCTTTGCTTTTTGCTCTCCCAAGAAACAGCAGAGCCGGATTTCATAAAACAAAATCCTGTGTAGGACCGTCTGTCAATGGTATTACTCGCCCAATCTGCGTCTACGAAACCTACCAGTTCTGCTCTTTCTTTGGAATATTTCAAACAATAGTCCTTCGTTCTCATCAAATATTTCAATATTCTTTTAGCATAGTTCCAATGAACATGAGAATAAGAATTATTAAACTGACTCAAATAACTAGTGGCATAAGAAATATCAGGCCGAGTCAATACTGACAAATACATCAAGCTACCTATAAGTTTTTGATAGGGCAGTTTCTCTTCACAAGTATTTGTTTTCTCAATATTCAATTTACATTCTATAGGAGTTTCAACAGAGTTACAATCTTCCATATCAAATTTCTTTAACAACTGCTCTATATAATTCTCCTGATCCATAGTAATGACTTTTTTATCTTTATTAATATTAATTCTCATACCTAAGTATTGCTTTACTTGACCCAAATTTTTCAACTTAAATTTTTGACCTAATGCTTCTACCAGATGATCCTTTTCAGTATTACAATTTGAAAAGATCAGAAAATCATCAACATAAACTCCAACAATAGTTTTCATATTATTGTTATGATTTTTTATAAATACGCAAGGCTCAAGTTTACTCTTAGTATACCCTAAGTTACACAAAGTTTCATTAACCTTTTGATACCAAGCAAGCGATGACTGCTTTAAGCCATAAACAGCCTTTTTTAACTTTAACACTTTGTTCGAGTCTGTGACAGGAAAACCTTCTGGTAAATGCATATAGATATTCTCTTTCAGGTTACCGTTAAGAAAGGCTGTTGTGACATCTAAATGAGTCACGTCCATTTCTAACTGTACACTCAGAGCAAACAGTAACCGCAAAGTTGAATGTCTAATCACGGGAGAAAAAGTTTCTTGATAGTCCACTCCATGTTTTTGCGTGAAACCTTTGGCTACTAGACGCGCACGATATCTCACTTTATTGTCACAATCACGTTTCTTTTTTAAAACCCACTTGCACTGCACTACACTCGCGTTATCTGGAGCATCGACAATGTCCCATACTTCATTGTCTTCAAATGACCGCAGTTCTTCTGCCATCGCCTGCAACCACTGTTGTTTCTCAGGTCCACTGATAGCTTCTGCATATGTCATTGCATCTTCTCCCACGTAGGCGCTGGTACATGTGTTAGCAAAACCATACCTCTCAGGTTTTTTTCTCTGTCGCTTTTGCCTGTCTTCATTATCAATGTCCAGTGAATCAGTGACCTCCGTTCTTGTTGGTGAAATGTCTTCGGGCTGTGGTTGAATTTCAGTTTTCAGTTGAGGGCAAACATGACTATTAGTGATATCTTCTAGAACTGGCTGCTGTCCATTCTCGTCATGCTGTTCACTCTCATCGTCAACATCGAGGTACTCTGACTCAGATTCGCTGGAGTTAAGCTGGTTAAACGGCTCTAATTTAACTACAGATTCCTCTACCAACTCCCCCACTGAATCTGTATTTTCTACACACACAGTGACTGTATCTTCACTCTTCCGTTTTTCTAGAATCACTACATCTCGGCTTGTTGTGATTTGATTCTTCACTGGATCATAGATTCTATAGCCCTTTATATCCTCAGGAAATCCTACAAGAATATATTTCTTTGACTTTTTGTCCCACTTGGTCCTTTTTTCTTTTGGGATGTGTGCCATAACAGGGCTTCCAAAGATGCGCACACCTTCTAAATTGGGCTTTTTTCCTGTCCACATCTCATATGGAGTTTTTTCAACACCTGTTGCTACTGACCGGTTCTTTAAGTAAACGGCAGTATTAGCCGCTTCAGCCCAGAACTTCTTATCTAAGCCGGCTTCAAAAAGTAGACATCTTGCTCGTTCTACTATCGTACGATTAGACCTTTCACTGAGTCCGTTCTGCTCAGCCGTGTAGGGGTTGGTTTTCTGGTGCACTATACCCTCATTCTTCAAGAAGTCTTCAAATTCTTTGCTACAATATTCACGGCCCTGGTCCGTCCTAAGAAATTTGATTTTCTTGTTTTGATGATTTTCCACCATTGACTTGAACTGTTTAAAATGACTTAATGCTTCACTTTTTGCTTTAAGAAAATAAATGAAAGTCATTCTGCTAAAATCGTCAACAAAAATCAAGAAAAATCTGGCACCACCAATCGAATTCTTTTCCATTGGACCACAAATGTCACTATGGACAACTTGGAGGATCTCTGTGGCTCTAGTTCCTGCATAGAAGGGTAACCTTGTTTGTTTTCCTTCACAGCATACCTCACAGTTTGATTTACTTCCTGTAAAAGTTCCAGGAAAGTCAATTCCGTCCACTAATCCGTGTTTCATCCTGTTCAAGTCACCGCTATTGATGTGTGCAAGGCGCTTGTGCCATATGTGGCCATCAGCTTTTGACGGAGCTAGCATACAGCTTTGTGTTTGTTTTACTCTCAATTTGTAAACACCATCCACTAGGTCTGCTTCCGCCACTAAATCACCTAATTTATTGTAAATCAAACATCCGTCAACTGTGAAATCAATCTTATTTCCGTTCTTTATTAATTCACTGACAGATAATAAATTAGTGGCTAGGCTTGGCACACACAGGACGCTCTTCACGTTTACTGCATAGTCGTGACTCGTTGTTATTTCCATATCTCCGGAACACACAACAGGAACCTTTGTTTCGTTTGCTACAATGATTTCAGGAAGACTCGAATTCTGTTTGTTTTGTAGCCAATCTTGATTCGGCGTTAAGTGTTGACTTGCACCTGAATCTACATAAAAATCATTTTTACTGAAGTTTCCACTGAGAAAAACAACACTGAACGCGTGGGTTTGTTTTTTCTTCTCTGGTTTTTCTTTAGAAAACGGACATTGACTGCGGTAATGTCCTATATTTTGACATTTATAACATGTTATTGTTTTCGTGTTGACATTTGAGTTTGACGTTGACACTTGGGAGGTTTGTTGTCTATGCTTGCTAGTGTTGTACTTACTTTTCTTGTTCAAGTGATTTTTTGCAAGTAATGCTGAGTTGCATTCCGTTTCACCTACTTGAGCACATTCCATATCCAATAATTTAGTTTTAATTGAATCGGCTGTTATACTAATTCCAGAATGCTCGATAGCCATAATCATTGGCGTAAATCGTTCTGGTAATCCTGCAAGCATCAACGAACCCACCCATTCATCATCAATATTGAAACCCGTGCCGGTTAACCGCTGCGAGGTTTCCACTATTTGCGTCACATAATTCGTCATATTTTCACAGTTTTCCAATCTGATGGATATTAAATGACGAAGCAAAGTAATTCTCCGCGAAAATCCTGAATCGTCGAACAAAGTCTTCAACGTTGCCCACAATTGCTTCGTGGTCTTTGCGTTCTTTATGTGCACAAATAACGATGAATCTATCGTCAAAATCAATTTAGCTCGTGCTTTTGCATCTGCCGTGTCTGTTGCACCCTCGGCTGCTTTAGGGTCTTCCTTTAGATACTTGTGCGCGCCTTCAAGTATCAGCAAATTTTCAACCGCGAACGCCCAATCGTCGTAGTTTTCGCGACCCTTTAACTTCGGCACGTTCGTCAGATAATTGGAACTCATTTTCACACACTGAACACGAAATCTACTAACAATAACTACTACTTTTTAATTAAAATACGGGAGTAGCCCATAACCTATAATAAAACACACGGATGATGATTGACAAGTAACGGGATTTTATTCCAAGACCAATGAATGCTTAGACACACATGTTTACACAGTAAGTAACTAGATGGCGCTAGTAACTCTATTTTAAACTTATTTTGATATTAATTTACAACAGAATCTTTTTACACTGTGACGCCCCTGGGAGTTAGCCTTTTATTCAGGCGGTTGTGCTGTCACAGAAAAATGATGTACAGCCTTGGCCAGAAGTATTGGTCACCAATGCGATTTTCATACAAAACTCGAAAGTTTAGTCCATCGTTTCTATGTTTTTTGAAGTTATTTTATCAATTAATTCAAACACGGTTTGTTGAAGTTAGTAGTATACTGGATACAGGCACTAACAGTTTCTACAACTGCTTGCCTGCTTACAATTCATAATAAATAATAAATAAATAAATAACCTTTTTTAAGAACATTATATATATCACTTATTAAATAACTTTGTACAAATGTAATTTTCCAATTTAATTAAAGATTTACCTGCTTATTCATAAACGTGTTTCAAACCTCATTTAGTTAAATTATATTTTGTCAGTTTCTAACAAACACAACTGTCAATGTGACAAACGATTATTCAGTTCAATGAGGTTTGAAACATGCTTATGATGAATAAGGGGGTAAGAGTGTAAAAGGTACTTATTTCAGATAAAAACAACTCACTCTCTTATTATCTTGTGTTCTTTACTATGAACCCTGTTGTTTAGCCAGAGTGTGCAGTAAGTATAGTATAGGTGATGTTGCAGCTGGCGCTCGGCTCTCTGGGGTCGGCCGGGCTTGCTCGGTCAGGCTGGAGCGCGCGCTCGTGGCCGCGGACACGTGCCGGCTCGGGGGCCGCACGTAAAAGCTGCGGCCTCACAGGCCCGAGCCACCCGGCCACACGGCGCGCACGAGCGCCCACTACCAATGTCACCACTGCGACAAACGTTTCCGGAACAAGTCTCTCTTAACGAAGCACGTGCACACTCACTTGTCACTCAGAGTTGGATCAGACCTGCGACCTCACCAGCAGACACACGAACGAAGACAACAGAGGACATACAATGGAGAGAAGACATTTCAATGTGGCCACTGTGACTACACATGTAGAATAAAATCAAACATAAAAAGGCATCAAATGACACATACTGGAGTGATGCCATTTAAATGTAGCGATTGCGACTACAAAACCACTCAAAAGAGAAATCTACATATTCACCAAATGATACATACTGGAGAGATGCCATTTCAGTGTAGCGACTGTGATTATAAAAGTGCACATAAATCAAACTTTCAAATACATCAATTGAAACATACTGGGGTAAAGCCCTTTAAATGTAGCGATTGCGACTACAAAACCGGTAATAAGGGAAATCTACAAATTCACCAAATGATACACACTGGAGAGAAGCCATTTCAATGTAGCGACTGTGATTTTAAATGTAGTCAGAAATCGAAATTACGACAACATCAATTGAAACATACTGGGGTAAAGCCATTTAAATGTAGCGATTGCAAGTACAAAAGCAGTCAAAAGGGAAGTCTAAAAAATCACCAAATGATACACACTGGAGAGAAACCATTTCAATGTAGCGACTGTGATTACAAATGTAGAAAAAAATCACACTTACAAAGGCATCAATTGAAACATACCAGGGTAAAACCCTTTAAATGTAGCGATTGCAACTACAAAACTACTCTAAAGGGAAATCTACAAATTCACATAATGATACACACTGGTGAGAAGCCATTTCAATGTAGCGACTGTGATTACAAATGTAGAACAAAATCACACTTACAAAGACATCAATTGATACATACTGGGGTGAAGCCTTTTCAATGTGACGATTGTGAATACAAATGCAGTAGGAAAACGGAACTAATAAGACACCAGATGGTACATACTGCCGCAAAGCCTTATAAATGTCACCATTGTAGCTTCGCGACTCAGCGCAAATATAGTTTACAACGTCACCTAAGAACAAAACATTTGGTTAAAAAACCTTAGTAAAGTAGTGTGATAGAAATATGATCCTTGTGTGAATGACGCGTGTGTCGTGTTTCCCGTGTGAGTGCGCGCGTGACGTGCGCGGCGTCGTGCCGGCGTGTGTCGTGCAGGCTCGCGAGCGGACAAGGCGTGAGGCTGCTCACTAGCCGAGAAGCTTCTAGAACACTCCAGAGCAAGACACTGACACTGCGCCTTACACTACTGCAATACAATCTCACAACACTTTGTTTGATATGAATTTATGTACTTGTGTCGCTATTTGTTCTCTCCGAACTACAAAATGGCTGTATTGATTTTGAATACTAAGTGTAAATTTAAGTATGGTAAAATCACCCAACTATTATGGACTATAATAGCCAACTCCTTAAATGTGGTCTATAACTAACTCGATATCTTCGTTTAGGCTTGACCTTTATTTAAACGACGCAATCATTCTGAAGCAAAACATGTTCGTAAACGTATGGAAAAACTTCAATAAAACCAAAAGAAATGACTGGTCGATACTTAATTTCCTATTGAACTTTTAGACTGTAGTTGTAGTACTAACTATAGCTGGGTGGTTTTACGCTTCATGATACGCATACAAATGTAAAAACTTAAACTTCAATATGAATGTTTTGCTCTCCTTAGACTGAGAAGGAGCAGTTATTTTGTTTTTTTAATGTGAGCCCTTAGTTTATAAATAAAATAAAAAAAATAAAAATCATTTATTTCAGACTAAGGTCCATAACATAACATTTAGACATTTTGTTAATACAAAAGTAATCTCATAAAAACTAGTGTTAGTACGGCACAAAAAGATTAACTATATACTAAATATACTAAAAACTAAACAATTACTGCATGCAGTCTCGGCCAACGAGCGAGTATGGGGCCATTTTCACGCTCCATAAAAACACTCAGTACAATCCGAGAAAACTAGAAGCCTACACCGGCTTCCGCAACCGATCGCTGCACCGTCACAAGCAGTTAAATAAGGTGAGTACTTCAGGTAACTGTTCTAGTCTAGCCCATCCCAAGTTCCACCGCTTTTCGTGTATCGTATTTGTCGTAAACTAAAACTTGTCGAATACAGTCCTCTAAAAATTATATCGAAGTAAAACCCTTAACATTTTTGGATTGTATTGTGATATGGATGGTATAAGGAGGATAAGTATCTCTTATAGGAGAACGGTCGAAATAGTGTCCAGCCGTAAACAGCTAAAAAATAGTTCCTAATCTCTCCGAGTGGCGCTAGTATAGCTATAGTAGCACTGAGCAGTTATTAACGGAGTGAAGTGTGCTTCATATGCACTACCATTAAAGCGGTATTACACATTGCAACCTGCAGGGCCCAATCTGTTGTGTACCCTGCCTCTTCCTACCCCTCCTTCAGCTCCCTACGGGCCCTACCTTCAATTACACCTTCCAACCTGACAGATTGGGCCCTGCAGGTTGCAATGTGTAATATCGCTTTTACAGCTATTGTGGCGCCACCAATCTAAGGGTCACAACATACCTAGCGGTTTTCCTCGCGGAATTACCGGAAGTAGCGGAAATTCATAGACAAAATGCTTAATTTGTCTATGGTAGCGGAAATTTGTCTATGGCTTCCATACAAAAAATCTGCTACCATAGACAAATTTCCGCTACCATAGACAAATTTCCGCTACTTCCGGTAATTCCGCGAGGAAAACCGCTAGGTGTGTGGCGACCCTAACGCCTTTTGACGAAGACTTTTGTAACATAGAGATTATCATCCTTAAACGGCTATTTATTTATTTATTTAATTGTTCCTTTCTTATATTAATTCGTCATAATTTGTAATATTAAACTAATATAGTTATTTTCTTAGAATGTTTTATTATTAAAATTTCAACTTTCCTAATATCGTAATCAAAGCTGGCCAGAATTCTAAAAAAAAATAATAATTTAAATTTAAATTTTTAAACTGTTTATTTTAAATTTAGGGTTAGTAAGTACATTGTTCTGGACTCAGTTACAATCTCTAATTTCTGAGATTATCTTAACTAAGTAGGTATAGCCTTAATTATTTCTAAAATCGGATTTTACTCATCTCAGCCATAAGTCCACTGCTGAACATGGCCTATGGACCTCCATAAGTATCGGTCGGAAGCGACTTGCATCCAGCGTCTTCCGGCGACCTTTATAAGGTCGTCTGTCCATCTTGTGAGTGGATGTCCTACGCTGCGCTTGCTAGTCCGTGGTCTCCACTCGAGCACTTTTCGACCCCATCTGCTCTGCGTGAAATGTGGCCTGCCCATTGCCACTTCAGCTTGCTAATCCTGTATAGTTTAATACAAAGAGTAGTATAGTATAGCTGACAGTTTAATATGTAGAGAACTGAGAGTTCGCTCTCTATTCGCCGAGTCGCTCGCACGCATATATAAAATAAACGCGGCATTTGTCATGGCGATATTATGTGCACTAACCGTACGTTTAGATACAGAGTATTATTTCGCGATATTCTTGAGAAAAGTTACGAAAAAAATCACTAAATATATCTTTTTATCAATTACAAGATTCGCTAAATAGGGATGTGGCATACAGAGCTAAGTACCTAGGGTCTCCAAGCACCTTACACGACGCGGTATGCAACATAAAGGCTTTGCTGAGGTTCGTGGAGGAGCTGTGGTGGTTAGAGCGCCATCCCTGTATTTCACGCAAAATAGGCACACTGGATGTCGACTTGCGGAAAATGCCCAGTACAACTAACTATTATTCTGGGATTGAGTTGACTTGACCTTGAAATTTAAGGCGTTTACCCGCGTAAGCGACTGGTGAACCGATCAGGGGGAGATGGATATATTGTTAGAAAGAGAGATCCTACGTCAATCCGGTGGTGTTTGAGTGTGAACAATTTTAAGAAATCTACTCACCATTTTCGATACATTGAAGTTATTGATTGGACACAAAAATGACGGAGGAATGGTTAGACTACAGCCATTATACCGCATGAATTAATCAATTAATGATTTTAACTACTCAAGTTGTTACGTGTGTAAAGGATGGCCAACTTCGACCCCGATATCATGTTGACGCCAAATCGCTACATATATATAGATACCATTACAATTGCTGCGACTGCTTGTCATGTCATGTCAGTGTCACTGTCAGTGTGTTAAAAGAAAGATTGAGGCTACTAGTTTTGTTATTTTTGTACTTAGCCAATATTAAATTTAAGTCCGTGTAGCCGTAACAACATTATCACGCATTACTTCCTTTTCTTCTGCATTTTCTGCATGGGCTGCAGAGCTCACGTAGACTCATGTAGAGGTCAACTGGAATAATTTTAATTTTTGTTGTTGAAAGAGTTGCGTTGTGTGTTTATTTCGGTTCCGCTGTTTTAATCCTTAAGCAGAAAGGTAAGTATGTCATGCTTCAATTATATTTGTTACCATAGTGTCTCATACAGTTCTAATAAGAGACCACACTCATACTATACCCCTTTCGAGCGTTTTTACCAGTTTTTCGTAAGACTTAGCTAACCAAAGTCGTTGATTACTAAAACCCGTATATTATGTGTTTAAGTGCTTTTTAATGTGACCTATACTATACCCATAAGTGACTTAACAAAGTACTGATATCTTTTTCTGTATAAAAAGCCTATCAAAATGTTACCTCTCATAGAGATACAATTATTGCACCATTTATTACCCTGCCTACTTGAAAAATAGTCTGTTCTGGTCGGTACGGGTAAGTAATACATTCTATGGCTAACAGGTAGTTGTAAAGGCTGCTCCTTGAACAAGTAACTCTTTCAAACGATGTTGTCTGAGAAGAGGTACATAGGTTTTAAATATACATGATCCTGATAGTTAAGTTTATTATTTATCATGTAATGTAGGATATATTATATTTCAGGGTGTCCTAACAACATGTCACTAGAGGCGGCGTGTGTTGAGGAGGAAGCGGAGGTGTGTGTGAAGACAGAGGGAGAGGAGGATATGAGTGAGGAGCAAGAGGTGGAGGACTTGTGCGGAGTGAGTGCAGCAGCCGCGTCGGCCGGACTGTACACCGACCACGTGGTCAAGGAGGAGCTTGTGCTGGGCCCTGAGCTGTGGCACCGGCCTAAACCAGTGCAAGGAGAGGGTAAGTTTTTCCACTAGAAGAAATTTTTGATAATAACATGTTTTTGACTGAAAATTAAATTATCCACACCAAGCCAGTACAATCTATCCACCACATTGTCCATGAATGCCAAATAAGGAAATACCCAGGAGACTGCCCTCTGGACTTACTAGCATTAAGTAATACCTAGTTGCTTAAACAGATGAAATTATTTGTTTTTATTTTATTTTATTTCATAGGAAAACTTACAGCTAGATTAACAAGATTGGGAGTGATATAGTAACAGTGAGCCAATTAAACATTTCCACAGATAGAAACTGCTTAAATTATGTAAGGATATACCCATAATTCTGTTTGCTCTCATTTTATTTAGCGCGTACGAAATACGAATCATTTTACACTGTGACGCCCCTGGGAGTTAGCCATTTATTCAGGCGGTTGTGCTGTCACAAAAAAATGATGTACAGCCTTGGCCAGAGTATTGGGCACCAATGTGATTTTCATACAAAACTCGCAAGTTTAGTCCATCGTTTCCATCTATTTTGAAGTTATTTCATCAATTAATTCAAGCATGTTTTGTTGAAGTTAGTAGTAACTGCATAGATTATTTGCAATATGTCGCACCAAATTAAGTTAACATTTTTGGTACCTTCGGTTTTTATATTTTATAGGTAAAGTGTTATTAAGTGAAGTTTTATACGTGTATGAATAAAATATTTGCCTTTACCGTACATTGTTAGGATGGGAAAATAATACTTAACATCAAAATTGTAAACAAAAAACCGCTATGCTCAATACTTCTGGCCAAGACTGTATGTAGATTGCTTCTCCATGCTTGGTACGTTGAAGCGGCACCTTTATATTATAACTTATTAAATAACTTTGTACAAATGTAATTTTCCAATGTAATTAGTGATCTACCCGCTTATTCATAAACGAGTTTCAAACCTCTTAGTTGAATTATATTTGGTCCGTTTCTAACAAACATGTCAGTCAAAGTAACAGATAAGGACAAAGGATTATTTAGTTCAATAAGGTTAGAAACATGTTTATGAGTAAGCGGTGAGGGTTTAAAAGGTACTTATTTCACATAAAAACAACTTACTCTTATTATATTGTATTCTTTTCTTACTAACCCTGTTGTTTTGCCAGATTGTGCAGTAAGTATAGGTGATGTTGCAGCTGGCGCTCGGCTCTCTGGTGTCGGGCGGGCTTGCTCGGTCAGGCTGGAGCGCGCGCTCGTGGCCGCGGACACGTGCCGGCTCGGGGGCCGCACGTACAAGCTGCGGCCTCACAGGCCCGAGCCACCCGGCCACACGGCGCGCACGAGCGCCCACTACCAATGTCACCACTGCGACAAACGTTTCCGGAACAAGTCTCTCTTAACGAAGCACGTGCACACTCACTTGTCACTCAGAGTTGGATCAGACCTGCGACCTCACCAGCGGACACACGGACGAAGACAACAGGGGACTTACAATGGAGAGAAGATATTTCAATGTAGCCACTGTGACTACACATGTAGACAACAATCAAACTTACAAAGACATCAATTGATACACACTAGAGAGAAGCCATTTCATTGTAGCCACTGTGATTACAAATGTAGACAACAATCAAACTTACAAAGACATCAATTGATACACAATGGAGAGAAGCCATTTCATTGTAGCCACTGTGATTACACATGTAGTAGAAAATCAAGCTTAAAAAGGCATCAAATGACACATACTGGAGTGAAGCCATTTCAGTGTAGCTACTGTCAGTACAAATGTAGAAATAAATCAACCTTACAAAGGCATCAAATGACACATACTGGAGTGAAGCCATTTAAATGTAGCGATTGCGACTACAAAACCACACAAAAGAGAAGTGTACAAATTCACCAAATGATACACACTGGAGTGATGCCATTTCAATGTAGCGATTGCAACTACAAAACTACTCAAAAGGGAAATCTAAAAATTCACGAAATGATACACACTGGTGAGAAGCCATTTCAATGTAGCGACTGTGATTTTAAATCTAGACTGAAATCAAACTTACAAAGCCATCAATTGAAACATACTGGGTTAAAGCCATTTAAATGTAGCGATTGCAACTACAAAACCAGTCGAAAGGTAAATCTACAATTTCACAAAATGTTACACACTGGAGAGAAGCCATTTCAATGTAGCGACTGTGATTATAAATGTAGCCGGAAATTTAATTTAAAAATACATCAATTGAAACATACTGGGTTAAAGCCATTTAAATGTAGCGATTGCAACTACAAAAGCAGTCAAAAGGGAAGTCTAAAAATTCACCAAATGTTACACACTGGAGAGAAGCCATTTCAATGTAGCCACTGTGATTACAAATGTAGACAACAATGTGATTTAGAAAATCATCAACTGAAACATACTGGAGTGAAGCCTTTTCAATGTGACGACTGTGAATACAAATGCTACAAGAAAACAAATCTTAAAGCTCATCAGAGGATACATACTGGGGCAAAGCCTTATAAATGTCACCATTGTAGCTTCGCGACTCGGCACAAACATAGTTTACAAGGTCACCTAAGAACAAAACATTTGGTTAAAAAACCTTAGTATAGTTGTGTGATCGAAATTAATCCTCCTAATTCCTTGTGTGAATGACGCGTGTGTCGTGGTTCCCGTGTGAGTGCGCGCGTGACGTGCGCGGCGTCGTGCCGGCGTGTGTCGTGCAGGCTCGCGAGTGGCGGACAAGGCGTGAGGCTGCTCACTAGCCGAGAAGCTTCTAGAACACTCCAGAGCAAGACACTGGCACTGCGCATTACACTACTGCGATACAATCTCATAACACTTTGTTTGATATGAATTTATGTACTTGTGTCGCTATTTGTTCTCTCTGAACTACAAAATGGCTGTATCGATTTTGATTACTAAATATAAATTTAAGTATGGTAAAATCATCCAACTATTATATATAATAGCCCAAAACTCCTTAAATATTTTCAATATCTAACTCGATATCTTCGTTTAGACTTGACCTTCATTTAAACGACGCAATCATCCTGAAGCAAAACATGTCCGTAAACGTATGGAAAAACTTCGATAAAACCAAAAAGACTTTCGTCGATACTTAATTTCCTATTGAACTTTTAGACTGTAGTTGTAGTACTAACTATAGCTGGGTGGTTTTACGCTTCATAAGCATAAAAATGTAAAAACTTAAACTTCAATTTCAATAACAGGTGAGTAAGGGTAAGTATTACAAAGTGTTTTTCTCTCCTTAGACTCAAAAGCTGCAGTTGTTTTGTTTTTAATTTGGAGCCCTTAGTTTATAGATGGTATAAGGAGGAAAAGTATCTCTAATAGGAGAACGGTCGAAAAAGTGTCCAGCTGTAAACAGTAAATAATAGTTCCTAATCTCTCCGAGTGGCGCTAGTGTAGCTATAGTAGCACTGAGCCATCACTGAGCAGTTATTGATGGAGTGAAGTGCGCTGCATATGCGCTACCATATACTACAGCTAATGTGGTGCCACCAATTTAACGCCTTTTGACGGAGACTTGTAACAGAGATTATCATCCTTTCTTTCTACCATACATACCTTAGTTATTCAATAAAAATCTGTTTTTAGAATATGTATAAGAAATTGTATGAGGGGTCTTAGAGGAGGTTAAATGTACGTAACTAATAAGGCTTACTGAGTTTTAGAATTGTTCCTTCATTATATTAATTCGTCATAATTTGTATTATTAAACTAATATAATTATTTTCTTAGAATGTTTTATTATTAAAATTTCAACTTTCCTAATATCGTAATCAAAGCTGGCCAGAATTCTAAAATCGGATCTGACTCATCTCAGCCATAAGACGTCCACTGCTGAACATAGGCCTCCCCTTTGGACCTCCATAAGTATCGGTCGGAGAGTGTTTCCGCACTACGTCCGATCCGAATCCGAGAAAATATGGGTCTAGAAAACTCGGACCGAATTCGGATACTGCTTACGCACTAGTCCGATCCGAATCCGTCAAAATATGGGTTTAGAAAACTCGGATATTGCTTACGCACTAGTCCGATACGAACCCGTCAAAATATGAGACTAGAAAACTCGGACCGAATTCGGATATTGTTTACGCACTCGTCCGATCCGAACCCCTCGCCCTTAATTTATCAACGAGCTAACAGCTCCAAATTTTCACACACGATAAAGTCCACCTCAAATAACCTACATACCAAATTTAAGACCATTCCGGTGGGCGCACTAGATTTTAAGACCATTTTAAGAAGTAATCGATTCCATACAAAAAATAGCAAATAGCTTTAAATTCGGTTCAAAAATACATTTTGATGGTTTGACATAACGGCATATTCATATTTAAGGGTCTCATAGTTAGATATGCCGTAAAATGACAAACCGTTTAAATGAATTTTTGAACCGAATTTAAAGCTCTATGCTATTTTTCGTATGGAATCGATTATTTCTTAAAATCTAGTGCGCGCACCAGAATGGTCTTACGTTTGGTATGTAGCTTGTTTGAGGTGGGCTTTACCGTATGTCAAAATTTAGAACGGTAAGCTCGTTAATAAATTAACGCAATTTTTTCGTACTTTCAACTGGTCTTAAAATCTAATGCGCCCGCTGTAATGGTCTTAAATTTGGCATGTAAGTTATTTGAGGTCGGTTCGATCGCGTCTCAAAATTGGGAGCGTTAAGATGATTTTTTTTTCCAGACAGCTACATATTCTAGGAGCACCTAACTTGACGCTTGTCTGTTTAGGGTTATGAGTTACTGTTAGAAAACGCCTATAAGAATTACGTCAGATTTTCTGAATCGAGATTTTACCATTAAGTTAAAAATTAAAAATGAATTTTGTGATTCAAAACATCCTGACGTGATTCAAAACACCCTGACTTAAGTACCGCTATGATGAATTTTCCAATTTTAAGACTTATGTAGTATACTTTTACGGCATATCTAACTATGAGACCCTTGAATGTGAATATGCCGTTATGTCAAACCATTAAAATGTATTTTTGGACCGAATTTAAAGCTATTTGCTATTTTTCGTATGGAATCGATTACTTCTTAAAATGGTCTTAAAATCTAGTGCGCCCACCGGAATGGTCTTAAATTTGGTATGTAGGTTATTTGAGGTGGGCTTTATCGTGTGTCAAAATTTGGAGCTGTTAGCTCGTTGATAAATTAAGGCCATTTTTTCGTATTTTCAACTGGTCTTAAAATCTAGTGCGCCCACCGGAATGGTCTTAAATTCGGTATGTAGGTCTTTTGAGGTGGGCTCTACCGTGTCTCGAAATTTGGAGCTGTTAGCTCGTTGATAAATAATAACGTCATTTTTTCGTTTTTTCAACTTGACGCCATACATATACTAGCGCCCATTTAAGACCTTTAAGACTTATGTTTTCGTGATCTCCGAGACGGGCTCTACAACCTTATATGGAAGCCAAGCGTAAATAAATTTGATAAATTAACAGTTCCGTCGGCTCCAGTACTATCTTGTCCGAAATGGAGATTCTTAGAATGACGGAAAGAAATCGGATGACGGAGATCGGATGTAGTGTGTAAACTACCATAGAAATAGTTCTACGGCTAATTCGGATCTTATTTTCACGGGTTCGGATCGGATTCGGATCGGACGTAGTGCGGAAACACCCGGAAGCGACTTGCATCCAGCGTCTTATTCCGGCGACCTTTATAAGGTCGTCTCTCCATCTTGTGAGTGGATGTCCTACGCTGCGCTTGCTAGTCCGTGGTCTCCACTCGAGCACTTTTCGACCCCATCGGCCATCTGCTCTGCGTGCAATGTGGCCTGCCCATTGCCACTTCAGCTTGCTGATCCTGTATAGTTTAATACAAAGAGTAGTATAATATAGCTGACAGTTTAATATGTAGAGAACTGAGAGTTCGCTCTCTATTCGCCGGGTCGCTCGCACGCATGTATAAAGTAAATGCGGCATTTGTCATGGCGATATTATGTGCACTAACCGTACGTTTAGATACAGAGTATTGTTTCGCGATATTCTTGTGAAAAGTTAAGAAATAAATTACTAAAGATATCGTTTTATCAATTACAAGATTCGCTAAATAGGGATGTGGCATACAGAGCTAAGTACCTAGGGTCTCCAAGCACCTTACACGACGCAGTATGCAACATAAAGGCTTTGCTGAGGTTCGTGGAGGAGCTGTGGTGGTTAGAGCGCCATCCCTGTATTTCACGCAAAATAGGCACACTGGATGTCGACTTGCGGAAAATGCCCAGTACAACTAACTTTTATTCTGGGATTGAGTTGACTTGACCTTGAAATTTAAGGCGTTTACCCGCGTAAGCGACTGGTGAACCGATCAGGGGGAGATGGATATATAGTTAGAAAGAGAGATCCTACGTCAATCCGGTGGTGTTTGAGTGTGAACAATTTTAAGAAATCTACTCACCATTTTCGATACATTGAAGTTATTGATTGGACACAAAAATGACGGAGGAATGGTTAGACTACAGCCATTATACCGCATGAATTAATTAATTAATGATTTTAACTACTCAAGTTGTTACGTGTGTAAAGGATGGCCAACTTCGACCCCGATATCATGTTGACGCCAAATCGCTACATATATATAGATACCATTACAATTGCTGCGACTGCTTGTCATGTCAGTGTCACTGTCATTGTGTTAAAAGAAAGATTGAGGTTGGACTTGCGGCCATCTTGTCGAGCAAGGTAGTTTGGTTTCGGGAAAAACTTCTTATTTTATGTTCATTTTCGTGATTCAATGTGTAATATATAGCTTATTCTGCAGTGATTTAACGAACTAGTGAGCAACTAATGAAGAATTAGTCTCGAAACATGTGTAACCCCTGTTTGAGTTAGATATCCGTTAGTCCACGTGCTGTTTGTAGGGAGTAGCTATCTTCTTATAAAAAGCCTAACCTCACCGTACAACGTCCAGCTCTTGGAGCAAAATTTTAATTAATTAACCGTACATTTGTCGTATCTACTTCGACATTGGCAAAATTGTCCCAATATTGTGGACAGAATGCCATATTTTAAAAATTGAATTGAAGATTGAGGTTAGTAGTTCAAAGGTGCTTTGCTCGCGACATAAGAGCTTCGGTTAGGCATATTTTATTTGATGAATGGAATAATTTATGGCAGCAATCCCGCAAATCAAAGGGTCAACATTATGGCAACTTACAACCAAATATTCCCCCTAAACCTTGGTTTTTTAAGAACAAAGGCTACTCTAAGCTAAATACTTCGAACATCATCAGGTTACGACTTGGTCATATTTGTTCGCCAGTACGTCTGGCCAAGATGAGAATAAGGGACGGCTCAATTTGTGAATGTGGACTAGACGAAGGCACTACTAACCATTTACTCCTAGAATGTCCCTTAATACGTCACCCAATATATGATTTTCTCCCACGAGAGATTAGTCGTCCAGTGAATATCAATTACCTGCTAACCCTTGTGTTCACCCCATTTTGTAATATTCTAAATAAATTCCTGACTAATAATGAACTCAAATTATAATTATATTGTCGGTTGACTGGTATATACATATACATATGTTATGATAATCTATATATATATTTAAAAAAAAGTAAGTTTCTAACATAGCGTCTGTAACTTGTGTCGTCCATATTTGTTATAAGTAGTTGTGCTGTCCTTTTGTCAAGTAGTTTATGTCTATTTGTAGGGTGGATGGATACTCTACCGAACACCGCACATCACCGTACAACGATACAACATACTGGCCGTGTTTTATCCAACCTCGACACTGGCGGAATCATCAAGCCCTGATGGAGCCATAATACGCAAAAATTGATTGATTGATTGAGGTTAGTAGTAATGTTATTTTTTATTTAGCCAACAATATTAAATTTAAGCCCGTGTAGCCGTAACAACATTATCACGCATTACTTCCTTTTCTTCTGCATTTTCTGCATGGGCTGCAGAGCTCACGTAGACTCGTGTAGAGCTCAACTGGAATAATTTTAATTTTTGTTGTTGAAAGAGTTGCGTTGTGTGTTTATTTCGGTTCCGCTGTTTTAATCCTTAAGCAGAAAGGTAAGTATGTTATGCTTTAATGATATTTGTTATCATAGTGTCTCATACAGTTATAATAAGGGACCACACTCATACTATACTATACCCCTTTCGATCGTTTTTTACCAGTTTTTCGTAAGGCTTTGCTAACCAAAGTCGTTGTTTACTAAAGCATGTATATGTATATTAGGTTTTAAAGTGCTTTTTAATGTGGCTTATACCCATACGTCACTTAACAAAATACTGATATCTTTTTCTGTATAAAAAGCCTATCAAAATGTTACCTCTCATAGAGATACAATTATTGCACCATTTATTACCTTGTCTGCTTGAAAAATTGTCTGTTCTGGTCGGTACAGGCAAGTAATACATTCTATGGCTACCAGGTAGTTGTAAAGGCTGTTCATTAAACAAGTTACTCTTTCAAACAATGTTGTCTGGGAAGAGGTACATAGGTTTTAAATATACATGATCCTGATAGTTAAGTTTATTATTTATCATGTAATGTAGGATATATTATATTTCAGGGTGTCCTAACAACATGTCACTAGAGGTGGTGTGTGTTAAGGAGGAAGCGGAGGTGTGTGTGAAGACAGAGGGAGAGGAGGATATGAGTGAAGAGCAAGAGGTGGAGGACTTGTGCGGAGTGAGTGCAGCAGCCGCGTCGGCCGGACTGTACACCGACCACGTGGTCAAGGAGGAGCTTGTGCTGGGCCCTGAGCTGTGGCACCGGCCTAAACAAGTGCAAGGAGAGGGTAAGTTTTTCCACTAGAAGAAATTTTTGATAATAACATGTTTTTGACTGAAAATTAAATTATCCACACCAAGCCAGTACAATCTATCCACCACATTGTCCATGAATGCCAAATAAGGAAATACCCAGGAGACTGCCCTCTGGACTTACTAGCATTAAGTAATACCTAGTTGCTTAAACAGATGAAATTATTTGTTTTTATTTTATTTTATTTCATAGGAAAACTTACAGCTAGATTAACAAGATTGGGAGTGATATAGTAACAGTGAGCCAATTAAACATTTCCACAGATAGAAACTGCTTAAATTATGTAAGGATATACCCATAATTCTGTTTGCTCTCATTTTATTTAGCGCGTACGAAATACGAATCATTTTACACTGTGACGCCCCTGGGAGTTAGCCTTTTATTCAGGCGGTTGTGCTGTCACAAAAAAATGATGTACAGCCTTGGCCAGAGTATTGGGCACCAATGTGATTTTCATACAAAACTCGCAAGTTTAGTCCATCGTTTCCATCTATTTTGAAGTTATTTCATCAATTAATTCAAGCATGTTTTGTTGAAGTTAGTAGTAACTGCATAGATTATTTGCAATATGTCGCACCAAATTAAGTTAACATTTTTGGTACCTTCGGTTTTTATATTTTATAGGTACCGTGAAAGTGTTATTAAGTGAAGTTTTATACGTGTATGAATAAAATATTTGCCTTTACCGTACATTGTTAGGATGGGAAAATAATACTTAACATCAAAATTGTAAACAAAAAACCGCTATGCTCAATACTTCTGGCCAAGACTGTATGTAGATTGCTTCTCCATGCTTGGTACGTTGAAGCGGCACCTTTATATTATAACTTATTAAATAACTTTGTACAAATGTAATTTTCCAATGTAATTAGTGATCTACCCGCTTATTCATAAACGAGTTTCAAACCTCTTAGTTAAATTATATTTGGTCCGTTTCTAACAAACATGTCAGTCAAAGTAACAGATAAGGACAAAGGATTATTTAGTTCAATAAGGTTAGAAACATGTTTATGAGTAAGCGGTGAGGGTTTAAAAGGTACTTATTTCACATAAAAACAACTTACTCTTATTATATTGTATTCTTTTCTTACTAACCCTGTTGTTTTGCCAGATTGTGCAGTAAGTATAGGTGATGTTGCAGCTGGCGCTCGGCTCTCTGGTGTCGGCCGGGCTTGCTCGGTCAGGCTGGAGCGCGCGCTCGTGGCCGCGGACACGTGCCGGCTCGGGGGCCGCACGTACAAGCTGCGGCCTCACAGGCCCGAGCCACCCGGCCACACGGCGCGCACGAGCGCCCACTACCAATGTCACCACTGCGACAAACGTTTCCGGAACAAGTCTCTCTTAACGAAGCACGTGCACACTCACTTGTCACTCAGAGTTGGATCAGACCTGCGACCTCACCAGCGGACACACGGACGAAGACAACAGGGGACTTACAATGGAGAGAAGATATTTCAATGTAGCCACTGTGACTACACATGTAGACAACAATCAAACTTACAAAGACATCAATTGATACACACTAGAGAGAAGCCATTTCATTGTAGCCACTGTGATTACAAATGTAGACAACAATCAAACTTACAAAGACATCAATTGATACACAATGGAGAGAAGCCATTTCATTGTAGCCACTGTGATTACACATGTAGTAGAAAATCAAGCTTAAAAAGGCATCAAATGACACATACTGGAGTGAAGCCATTTCAGTGTAGCTACTGTCAGTACAAATGTAGAAATAAATCAACCTTACAAAGGCATCAAATGACACATACTGGAGTGAAGCCATTTAAATGTAGCGATTGCGACTACAAAACCACACAAAAGAGAAGTGTACAAATTCACCAAATGATACACACTGGAGTGATGCCATTTCAATGTAGCGATTGCAACTACAAAACTACTCAAAAGGGAAATCTAAAAATTCACGAAATGATACACACTGGTGAGAAGCCATTTCAATGTAGCGACTGTGATTTTAAATCTAGATTGAAATCAAACTTACAAAGCCATCAATTGAAACATACTGGGTTAAAGCCATTTAAATGTAGCGATTGCAACTACAAAACCAGTCGAAAGGTAAATCTACAATTTCACAAAATGTTACACACTGGAGAGAAGCCATTTCAATGTAGCGACTGTGATTATAAATGTAGCCGGAAATTTAATTTAAAAATACATCAATTGAAACATACTGGGTTAAAGCCATTTAAATGTAGCGATTGCAACTACAAAAGCAGTCAAAAGGGAAGTCTAAAAATTCACCAAATGTTACACACTGGAGAGAAGCCATTTCAATGTAGCCACTGTGATTACAAATGTAGACAACAATGTGATTTAGAAAATCATCAACTGAAACATACTGGAGTGAAGCCTTTTCAATGTGACGACTGTGAATACAAATGCTACAAGAAAACAAATCTTAAAGCTCATCAGAGGATACATACTGGGGCAAAGCCTTATAAATGTCACCATTGTAGCTTCGCGACTCGGCACAAACATAGTTTACAAGGTCACCTAAGAACAAAACATTTGGTTAAAAAACCTTAGTATAGTTGTGTGATCGAAATTAATCCTCCTAATTCCTTGTGTGAATGACGCGTGTGTCGTGGTTCCCGTGTGAGTGCGCGCGTGACGTGCGCGGCGTCGTGCCGGCGTGTGTCGTGCAGGCTCGCGAGCGTACAAGGCGTGAGGCTGCTCACTAGCCGAGAAGCTTCTAGAACACTCCAGAGCAAGACACTGACACTGCGCCTTACTCTACTGCAATACAATCTCATAACACTTTGTTTGATATGAATTTATGTACTTGTGTCGCTATTTGTTCTCTCTGAACTACAAAATGGCTGTATCGATTTTGATTACTAAATATAAATTTAAGTATGGTAAAATCATCCAACTATTATATATAATAGCCCAAAACTCCTTAAATATTTTCAATATCTAACTCGATATCTTCGTTTAGACTTGACCTTCATTTAAACGACGCAATCATCCTGAAGCAAAACATGTCCGTAAACGTATGGAAAAACTTCGATAAAACCAAAAAGACTTTCGTCGATACTTAATTTCCTATTGAACTTTTAGACTGTAGTTGTAGTACTAACTATAGCTGGGTGGTTTTACGCTTCATGATAAGCATACAAATGTAAAAACTTAAACTTCAATATGAATGTTTTGCTCTCCTTAGACTGAAAAGGAGCAGTTATTTTGTTTTTTTAATTGGAGCCCTTAGTTAATAAAAAAAAAAACATTTATTTCAGACTAAGGTCCATAACATAACATTTAGACATTTTGTTAATACAAAAGTAATCTTATAAAAACTAGTGTTAGTACGGCACAAAAAGATTAACTATATACTAAATATACTAAAAACTAAACAATTACTGCATGCAGTCTCGGCCAACGAGCGAGTATGGGGCCATTTTCACGCTCCATAAAAACACTCAGTAAAATCCGAGAAAACTAGAAGCCTACACCGGCCTCCGCAACCGATCGCTGCACCGTCACAATATCAACCGGATTGACAAAGGATCTCTCTTTCTAACTATATATCCACCTCACTCTGATCGGTTCACCAGTCGCTTACGCGAGTAAACGCCTTAGGGTCGCCACACACCTAGCGGTTTTCCTCGCGGAATTACCGGAAGTAGCGGAAATTGGTCTATGGTAGCGGAAATTTGTCTATGGTAGCAGATTTTTTGTATGGAAGCCATAGACAAATTACCGGAAGTAGAGGAAATTCATAGACAAAATGCTTAATTTGTCTATGAATTGAATTTGTCCCTTCTTAACGCATGACAAGTTCTCTTTCGCACTTATGCAAACGTATCGGATACGTCGTGTCAAACTCAAATTTTTTGACAGAATTACTTTGAGTTGTACCCCCCTGGTCATGCCGCATTATCCCATGAATAAGGCATATCTATTATAGAAGATAGGACTTCTTTTCGACGCGCGGCAAATTTCAAAAGTTCCCTAATGACCCTAACCTCCCTACATGCTATTTCACTTCACAATCGGCAGTGCGTGTAGGGAGGTTGGGTGTTGTCGCGAAGTGCCCTTTGGGAATTAACTCATGTACACCAATTGCATTGTGACTAATATATTCAGGTCTAATAAGGCACAACGCGATGGAAAGAAACATAGATGATCAAATCTCACCTCTCAGGTCAAGCAGACTAGAACTCCTTTTATCTACTTGTGGAGTGGTGACGAGTGATCACTTCGTAGATCACCACGACAGCCTGGTGTCCAGCCTGAGGGCGAGACTCGCTTCCTCCATCTAAGGGGATTAAACAATCTATGAGATCCCAAGTCACTAAGCATATTACTGTGGAAGTCTAAATTAGGGTGAATACTATTACGAAGGCCTGTAATCTTTATGATCAATGATAATGTGATGTAGTATTTCGACTCGCTCACGATAATCAGCGTTGGCTCTAAGAGAACTATTTCGCTGCTGCTCGCCTTAGTTTCCTCGAGGCATCCGCTAATAACTCCTCCCCTTAACTCCGTGTCACGACTGCGTGTACGAGCGTCCTCCTTGCTTCTGCTCACAACTCCGTCGCGTGGATCCACTCACGACCGCACTTAAGCGTCCCCTACTGCATACGCTGATCGCGAGTCAGCGTAGCGCCGCTCCTACCTGAACTCGCGCCTAGGAGATGCCTATGCACCCGCTGATAACTCAGCAGCGTAGTGACCGCGCGCCTAACCATCTACGTGCTTACGCTGGCAAACACCTCAGCTAGCGCCGTTCTCGACCGCGCCTAAGTCCCTAGGCATACGCTGATAACTCCTCAACGTAGCCCCGTACCGAGACCGCATTTAAGCGTCACCTACTGCATGCGCTGATCACGGGTCAGCGGAGCGCCGCTCCTACCTGATCTCGCGCCTAGGAGATGCCTATGCACCTGCTGATAACTCCTCAGCACAGTGACCGCGCGCCTAACCATCTACGTGCTTACGCTGGAAAACACCTCAGCTAGCGCCGTTCTCGACCGCGCCTAAGTCCCTAGGCATACGCTGATAACTCCTCAACGTAGCCCCGTACCGAGACCGCATTTAAGCGTCACCTACTGCATGCGCTGATCACGGGTCAGCGGAGCGCCGCTCCTACCTGATCTCGCGCCTAGGAGATGCCTATGCACCCGCTGATAACTCAGCAGCGTAGTGACCGCGCGCCTAACCATCTACGTGCTTATGCTGGCAAACACCTCAGCTAGCGCCGTTCTTGACCGCGCCTATTCCCTAGGGGCTATGCTGGCAATACTCCACAGCTAGCGTCGCTCTCTACCTAATCTAAGTCCCTAGGCATGCACGGATAACTCCTCAACGTGGCCCCGTATGATTATATAAATAAACTCTCTCACGGATGTTCGGTAGGGTCAACTCAACTGTTAAGCATGGATTATATCATTCTAGGATAAGATTATGGACCCGATACCACGCATGGATGATCTTTATGGTAACCACGAGTACTGTTACAATGATAGTATTAAAGTGATTCTGTAGTCTGTCGAGATTGATATAACATATCTAGTAAGACACTTAGCTCTCGTATCTCGGTGTGCTGGCGTAGTATTTCCAGTTCTTGCATTAGGTATCTTCTCACACTCACTTCGTATTATAACACTAATACGTTGTCTATCACGTCCAGACTGCTATGACCGTTAACATACAAATGGGCGCACCCACGGAAACCTTTCGTATGTAAGTCTACCCGATCTACCCACATTAACAAAGTTAAATATTACTATGCCAACTGTGTACCCAACTTAACTCTCGCGGTACATGATTCAAACATGCCATGTATCGCGACACTCCCAACGCCAAAGAAATGCCATGACGTGACGAGATGCTTCTTCAAGATATCGCATAGGTTTTCTAAATATTAGATGTTCTGCTGACTTGCAATTATGCCTCGTGTCATTCTGCTGATGGTCAGTCTCTACTGAACTTGCCCCTTCGTAAAAAACACTACCTAACTTTTGTTATGTCTCAAGTTCAATCAATCAGACAAATCTTAGTATTTAAGTACTCGATTTAGTTTTACATGTTTCTAGATTAATAAAATATTCAAGTTCAATGAAGTTATAAACGTGAGACCACGTAACCAAAACAATCAAACAAATGTTATGAGTCGAACTTCATTGAGAGTATTGAGAATGAGATCCAATTTGAGACTTATCTTTTATTTTATTATTTTAACAAATAATTCGTGGAAGGATGAAATATAATCAACAGTAACCAGATATACTGATTTTGAGATGAAACTCAATAAAGGCTTTGAATTATTCCCTTAACTATTTAGAGTCTCCAATAAGGGGATGCAGGAGACTGCGATTATATTTGTAATAAATAACCTAAATTGTTAATTATACTTTACGCAGTCGATATGTCATAAGGTTCATCACATATTTAAGTATAGTTATGGACTTGATTCACTCGTGTTGGTGTCGAAGTGACTGGGTTCTCAGATGAGAAAATAGTTTAATGTGTTTAGAATAGAGAGTGTTCCGTATGGAATCCTGAGTACCTGGCGGGTTATTTTATTACTTTCAGTACGCGTATTACTATTGTTGGTAGGTTTGACAGGGAAGAACCAAATATGACCAAATATGACAAGTGTCATATAATTGATGTCGCACGGAACTGCAGATCCGGTCAGGCGCGAAAACTTAAATTGTCAGTTTGTAACAGCATCTCTTGCCCATATATTATAGTGCATATTCTCATCCTTCAATACATTCGTGGTCCATTGCATGTGCAATTTCTCAAAACGAAAGCATAAACGAAAGTACTGCATCTTGCCTATGAGTGACCGCTATTTTAGATCTACAACACAAGACAAATAATCTTTACTGGACCCCGAGAAATAAACCCGTGTAGAAACTACGGAAAATTAAAGGCTTGACAGGTAAACAACGGCGGTCTCACCGCTCAAAGGTAATCTCTTACAGACAACCAGATTTCAGATTGGTTTTGTAGCTTCGTATAGCTAACCATTTCTCATCTTAATACGTGCCTGATGCAGGCATGAGAGAATTGTATAAATTTGGATATTTAGATACCAGTAATGACTCTTCGTAATTGATTTAGTTAAAAGGTATCAGAAGACATATATGACTATTGTACACGAGCAAATAGTCAAACGATGGTCCCTATACGCAAATTATCCGTCAATGTTTAGGGAAATTCTCAAATGTGATAGGTATAATAATTATAACAACAATACTCGCGTTCACAATAATAGTAACAATACATCGAATGTAGACGCATAAATGAAGGCACCTTCGTACACCATAGGCATACGGCGGAATTATATTGTGCAAATGAACTATTTAGCAGGGTATAGTTATATACGATCGCGCGTTTATTCCAATCAAAGATGAGCAACCTTCTAGTTTTAACTAAGTAATATCGTTATTAAAGAGCATTTGGCGAATGATTTAAATTTTAAGCAGAAATACATTATTGTTCACATGTGGGCTACAATGAACAAAGAGTCAATGAAATGGTAACTTGTGTTATGTTGGATTCTCCATCTATCCTCCTTCATACAATTAATAATATTTATCATCCAGAGACCAGATACGATACGTATACCAACTTCAATTCAGGTATTTATTGAATATTAAAATTAAATAATCGTTTATTTTACTAAGTATAATTTAGGTATTAATAGGTATAATTCACGATGTATAAATTTTCCTATTCAATAAGGAATTGAATGTGAACAGCTATATCATTTTTGCGAGTGACTCGTGGACTTAGATAGATCTACTTGAAGGTGATGTTAACTGTTAAAGATCTAAAGGATCTTTCGAATTATATCATGATACTTAATTGTTCGCTTGTTGGTGAAAGCGGAGTACATGATGGTGTTCATTACACTTTTAGAGCCGTAGTCGTGCTGGACGCGACGCGTATGGCGGGATGGAAGAGGAACCATAAACTATAAGGAAATTTCGTACGGCAGTTATAATTCTTGGGTATATACGGGTTTAAGGCCAAACGTTCGACATGAACTTTAAGCGTATTCACTGGAGGTAAAGGGTGGAAGAGTTAGTTATGAGGCTAAGAGTCAGTATATCTCTAGAGTTGAGACACGCGACCCACCAAAAGAGAAAATACACACAACGCGACAGACACCAAAACATGCTTCAAGATGGCTGACAGCACGCTGCAACTAACGCAAACAATCCAGTCGTGTTCTTTACCCCTTTCAAGAGCGGCGGAGCTCGCCTCTATTGTACCTAGGGCTCCCCGGAAGCAAGCAACAATCACAAGGTCGATTCCCTGACAAGGACCACAATAAAGACGCCCTCTCCGTCACATCCATGGAAAGTGCAACAAGACCATCCCTTTCAATTTCAGCATGGCTATCACCATGGCAGGTCCAGGGATAGTATGTCTATAATAGAAAGGCGTGAACAAACCTAAGTGAACGATGTCTTAAGGACCTGAGCGGTTAATACTTAGAACTATCATAATAAGTAATTATTGCATTTACTAACAGAGATGTTTCTTGTTAGGGTAATTTAGTTAGGTTTCAATTTAAAGTACCTACATAGAGCAGATTATCTATTTCTCAAACTTATGATTCTTATTATGGTATTAAAACGGTCATTCATTTATTTTTATGTTTAACCATTTGATTAACGTTAAAATAGGGAATGGAAAATAATAGAATTGCACAATTGACATTAACAAAATAACACTGATAACCGGATGGCGTTACCAGGTGCAGCAATCGATTCATTAAGCTTATACTCCGTCGTGAATAAAATTATGTAGGTATTTATCTTCCTCAATTATACATCTGTCAGAAATCCCCTGTCTAGGGTTTCTATAGAATCGACCGTGTCAGTATATTTGAGAAGTATTTGTCTTAGCTGTCAGATATCTGTGCTAATAGCGTTGGGGTACAGACCCATACGTTTATAGATATTTGATGAGACAATCTGAAATCATTATAATCAATCAGCCGTAATATTACCCAAAAACTAACTGTAACAAAGGTTTGTATAATAATGTGTATTTATGGAACTTTGTCATAATATACCTGCTTCACCCATTTATAAAAAAAATTAAATTATTGTCTTACTGACAATGTTAACTCCGCAAATCTCAAACTGACATTGGCGCCAACGGGGCACAAAGCTCAAGAGTGATATTCGGAGTCTATGGGTTGAGCTCATCATGGTCGCAGCTCGTTAGGATTAATTATTTGTCTTTTGTTCATTTTCGTGGTTCAGTGTGTAATATAGATAGCTTATTGTGCGGTGATCTAACGAACAAGTGTGCGGATAATGAAGAATCAGTCTTAAAAGGCGTGTAACCATTGATTGGTTCAGAACAACCTGTAGCCTCCTCGAGCCATTTGTAGGGAGCTATCACTCTACAAATAGCAACTAACAAGGCTTATGCCACTTCTACCGAACAACGTTGCCTAAAACTTATTTGATTAAACAAAATACTTATCGATTGAAGACATTGTACCATGCATTGTACCTAAAGATTGAATCTTACAAGCTCTTATTTCCCGCCTTTTTATACTTGACATTGGCTACAGGCAATACCGCCTAAAGTCCATAAGAAGAAAAAAAAAAAAAAAAAAGAGTGATATTCAAGCATCTTAGGTCCAACAACGTATCCAGTCCTAAGAGCGCCCGCACATGTGCACTGCTGATTTGTGACTTTGACGCAAGTATCTATCTCACCTCAGTAAAGCTCTGCGTCACCCAAAAGTGAGATATCGCGGAGGTATCGTGGTGCCACTGCATGACACCGCCATTGATGCATTGTCGAATAGGCCTGCTGTTTCCATGTCCTAAGTCCCTTGTAAAGTCATTGAATTGTTTACACTTTACATGTACTACTAGTAAGTATCTAGAAATAAATGAATGGTCCACGTCTCTAATTATCATCAAATTAATTAAGCTTAAGCAAAAGGATAAGCAAATGTCGTGAACTTACAGTGTTTATAGCACACGTACGGAAAATTAACCAGTTCGTTGCTCTTGTGTATAATTGTTATCAGCTAAATTTCATTTCATTAGTAATAGCTTAATATAACGATTTATACCTAGTCGGTTATTTCCTTGTCAAATAGGTAGATATCTTATCTTATTTTCATGATTGAAGATCAACCCGATTTTGCTTAGCGCCGCGGTTCTCAAACCCTTTTGGTGACGTTACCCGTTCGGAAAGCGAAATACTTAACGGAGCCTCAACATTAAAATAAATTATATTATTATGTGCTAGTCAAACAAAAGAGCTGGTAATTAGTCATTTAAAGTTCAATATTAAAAGTAAAACCCCACAGATGCGTCGCGGAGTCCTAGGGGTCCGCTCCGCGGAGCACACTTTGAGAATGGCTGACTCCGCGGTAACAAGTGATGCAAAAGGAGAGAGAGTTATCTAGAGGACTGTGTCTTGCTTTGACTAAAGTGGTAATGACGTCATCAGATATTAGTCAACATATGTCAAGTGTGACCTTTTGTTAAGGCCCAAAATTGTTTAGGTACCCAGTTCCACTGCTGACTGTACCCAGTAGCACTGTCATGCAAACCTACTATTCAATATACTCTGTGATGCAAACCTAGGAAGCATATCAAACCACAGCTCAAGCAGAAGCCGGGAAGCGGCTGACCTTTAACTCTGAAGACCCGACACATATAACAACATAAACAAATAAACAAAGAAATATATGGGTCAAGCCAAATAAACCTGTGTAAAATGCACATATTCGTAAATTGTAGGTATATGACGTTAATAATTTTGTGCAATCCATAATGAACCTTAAAATTATCGTATTAAGGCAGGATCTAGATCTTTAGCGACATTTACTCCCACAGGACATTTATCAGCTATCACGTGGTACATACATGTTCTGAAATAAACATACCTACGCGTGGAGAATTTAAAGAATGATGTATAAAATGATAACGATGATGAAACAGTTAGGTGATATATAACTCTGGCCAGCCAACGAACGCAGTAGCAATATACATCAAAATTGAATGCTAAAATCATTAGTTTGGCGAGGAAATGAGCGTATCTACCAGAAAACACAACCTTTCAGTTTAGAATGGAATCGGATTAACTGCATAATCTGTAGGTACGAATATAAGTGTAATACATCTACGAGTATTTATTATGTTATGATTCCCGTTCGTCATTTGTTTTAAAAACTACTCTCGTATTTTAGCTTTATTATTGTATGAAGTGTACAGCTAATAAACGCAAGTGAGATTCAGGCGTTTATTTATTTTATACATCCCTTAAGTATATGAAGGGAAACATCAAAAACTTGATAGAATTCTGAAGGTAGCGGAGTGCTTGTTGCTTGTTAAATCTCACGGTTTTCTCATCGCTCTGTGACAATATTGAGCACCATTCTATGCAACAAACGTTCTTGGACTTAATTTGGCACCAGTTTTCGCTTTGATTGTTTCGTTTTATATACACTGTAAGAAAAAACTTCAAATGATAATTCCATACAAAATTGCATAACCTCAAAACGCGTATTTATCACGCAAATGTTATTATACCTGAATCAGTTAGGTAGCTAAGCTAAGCCCCCCTTTTTTTTAGTACATTTATCGAATGGAAATGGCAGACATCACATTAATAAATAATAAATTATGCATTTGTAACTTAAGAATGTAAGTAAACAAACTAACCTTTTAAAATTAAAAGTTCAATTCCACAGATAACACAAATTATGCACAATTTTCAAATAATTCAAAGACTGGTGTTGCCAACTCGCGATTTTTCAAATTTGCCGCGCTTTTCTACTGACAGAAATGGTTTGCCAAAGTAGATTTTTTTTGTTTTGTTAAAGTAACAAAGCAAACGTATTGGAATAATGAATATTTGGAACGCTATGTTTTTGTGTTTTGTCAGATGTCATTAGTGTCAATAGTGTCATTACGAAGCCAAGCAGGGCCCGCTCTAAAAGCGGTATTACACATTGCAACCTGCAGGGCCCAATCTGTCAGGTTGGAAGGTGTAATTGAAGGTAGGGCCCGTAGGGAGCTGAAGGAGGGGTAGGAAGAGGCAGGGTACACAACAGATTGGGCCCTGCAGGTTGCAATGTGTAATACCGCTTTAAAGAAGAATTATGAAGGGACCCTATGCGTATCTCTCATTATAAATTATGTATCCTAACTAAACATATATTGAACAGATGATTGACAACATTGACAATGATAATTTTGTGAGTGCGGTGTAGGAAGTTTGTGTATATGTCGGCCTGCCGAGTGCAACATAGTTTGTTTAAGAAAGTAACTTGGATTATTTCATTTTATTGATTGTAAATATCATAAAATGAGGTGTTACATACATATATCGAGTCCTCCAAGATAAACTCGAATTCGATCACAGCAAAATAAAATAGGTTGGTACTTCACACGTTATCCTCGCGCAGAATTTCATTAATGTTTGGAATGGATAAGTGATGGGGTATATAGAACAATTGTAGGTTGTCATTGGATTAAATAAGAGGGAGGATAAGTAATGGTCTATATACCCATTTTATTTAAATCGTTTGAAAATGTCTGACACATCTAACAGGTTATTTATTAGTTTATTACCCGCGCAAACAGGTATGGAACAAACTTGACCTACATTCTCTCTGTTTCTGTAGGTACTCAACTACGCAACCTAAGCATCGCTTTACTCTATCATTGGCAAATAAGGACACCTAGGAGGGAATGCCGCGGCTGGGAAAGAGAATATTGTTGTTGCTAACTAATCAAAGCTTTAGTAAAAAATATATAAAGAAGATGAGTGAAGGTGAAGATGCGAGTACCAATACTTTTACGATAGCATACTTATTTATATTAGCACAGTGAGTTATTGTAGTAATAAGTTGAGTTTGCTATTCTTGTACAACGTTAGAACGGAATTTACTTCGAAACCAGTGAATCGGGTAATAATAAGGCCAAAATTAATAAAGAAATTATTTAAACAGACATGTTAATGGTGAATCCACCCTTATATCTGATTCTTACATAAAGTATTTTATTTTGAACCCCTTATAGCGCTTTCCTAACTTTAATTTCAAATAAGGTCTATGTAACCTCTAAAGCTTCGCATAACTCGAAATTGAACCAGATTCAATCATCCCAGCATCTCCACCATGTCGCGAAGTGCCCTTTGGGAATTAACTCATGTACACCAATTGCATTGTGACTAATATATTCAGGTCTAATAAGGCACAACGCGATGGAAAGAAACATAGATGATCAAATCTCACCTCTCAGGTCAAGCAGACTAGAACTCCTTTTATCTACTTGTGGAGTGGTGACGAGTGATCACTTCGTAGATCACCACGACAGCCTGGTGTCCAGCCTGAGGGCGAGACTCGCTTCCTCCATCTAAGGGGATTAAACAATCTATGAGATCCCAAGTCACTAAGCATATTACTGTGGAAGTCTAAATTAGGGTGAATACTATTACGAAGGCCTGTAATCTTTATGATCAATGATAATGTGATGTAGTATTTCGACTCGCTCACGATAATCAGCGTTGGCTCTAAGAGAACTATTTCGCTGC
Organism: Pammene fasciana; assembly: GCA_911728535.1. Taxonomy (NCBI): domain Eukaryota; kingdom Metazoa; phylum Arthropoda; class Insecta; order Lepidoptera; family Tortricidae; genus Pammene; species Pammene fasciana. Next base: position 11,118,563 of record OU452294.1, on the reverse strand, counting down.
TGCTCGCCTTAGTTTCCTCGAGGCATCCGCTAATAACTCCTCCCCTTAACTCCGTGTCACGACTGCGTGTACGAGCGTCCTCCTTGCTTCTGCTCACAACTCCGTCGCGTGGATCCACTCACGACCGCACTTAAGCGTCCCCTACTGCATACGCTGATCGCGAGTCAGCGTAGCGCCGCTCCTACCTGAACTCGCGCCTAGGAGATGCCTATGCACCCGCTGATAACTCAGCAGCGTAGTGACCGCGCGCCTAACCATCTACGTGCTTACGCTGGCAAACTCCTCAGCTAGCGCCGTTCTCGACCGCGCCTAAGTCCCTAGGCATACGCTGATAACTCCTCAACGTAGCCCCGTACCGAGACCGCATTTAAGCGTCACCTACTGCATGCGCTGATCACGGGTCAGCGGAGCGCCGCTCCTACCTGATCTCGCGCCTAGGAGATGCCTATGCACCTGCTGATAACTCCTCAGCACAGTGACCGCGCGCCTAACCATCTACGTGCTTACGCTGGAAAACACCTCAGCTAGCGCCGTTCTCGACCGCGCCTAAGTCCCTAGGCATACGCTGATAACTCCTCAACGTAGCCCCGTACCGAGACCGCATTTAAGCGTCACCTACTGCATGCGCTGATCACGGGTCAGCGGAGCGCCGCTCCTACCTGAACTCGCGCCTAGGAGATGCCTATGCACCCGCTGATAACTCAGCAGCGTAGTGACCGCGCGCCTAACCATCTACGTGCTTACGCTGGCAAACTCCTCAGCTAGCGCCGTTCTCGACCGCGCCTAAGTCCCTAGGCATACGCTGATAACTCCTCAACGTAGCCCCGTACCGAGACCGCATTTAAGCGTCACCTACTGCATGCGCTGATCACGGGTCAGCGGAGCGCCGCTCCTACCTGATCTCGCGCCTAGGAGATGCCTATGCACCCGCTGATAACTCAGCAGCGTAGTGACCGCGCGCCTAACCATCTACGTGCTTATGCTGGCAAACACCTCAGCTAGCGCCGTTCTTGACCGCGCCTATTCCCTAGGGGCTATGCTGGCAATACTCCACAGCTAGCGTCGCTCTCTACCTAATCTAAGTCCCTAGGCATGCACGGATAACTCCTCAACGTGGCCCCGTATGATTATATAAATAAACTCTCTCACGGATGTTCGGTAGGGTCAACTCAACTGTTAAGCATGGATTATATCATTCTAGGATAAGATTATGGACCCGATACCACGCATGGATGATCTTTATGGTAACCACGAGTACTGTTACAATGATAGTATTAAAGTGATTCTGTAGTCTGTCGAGATTGATATAACATATCTAGTAAGACACTTAGCTCTCGTATCTCGGTGTGCTGGCGTAGTATTTCCAGTTCTTGCATTAGGTATCTTCTCACACTCACTTCGTATTATAACACTAATACGTTGTCTATCACGTCCAGACTGCTATGACCGTTAACATACAAATGGGCGCACCCACGGAAACCTTTCGTATGTAAGTCTACCCGATCTACCCACATTAACAAAGTTAAATATTACTATGCCAACTGTGTACCCAACTTAACTCTCGCGGTACATGATTCAAACATGCCATGTATCGCGACAGGTGTCGGGCATAGATATACCACCCATAGATCTGACACGGAACTAATAATACCAAGATAGAACGGGATGGTCTTATTACACTTTCAATAGATACGGCAGAGAGGTGCTATTATCGTTGGTCCTTGTCATAGTTTCTATTACCCTCCACGCGTTACTTCTAGCAGTGGAGGGTAACAAACAGATATATTTCGCGATTTCTTCAAGAATTTCTGTGATTGCTACGAGAAAAGCTGTTAGTTTTCCTAGAAAGTTGTGTCGGCTAAGGAAAAGATTGGTAAATTGTTCTGTTTTATGCTGTAGAAGTGATTATGGGCATCTATATATCTATCCCATACGGGGGTACACGTGTGCGGTCTCTAGTTAATGCTTCCCAACTAGCAAAATTGCTGTATAAACATGCCTTTATAAGAACTAAAACATTATAAAAGGTTTATTTACATCCTGACTAAGAAGGTACATCTTACAAAGGCTTTTTATACGACTAATTGGTCTTCAGAACATTTAAACTTATTAAGTACTCTTGTAGACGTCTATAAGAAATTGTAATAAAACATTTATCAGAACCAAGGTTTTACAAGTGCATTTTATCAGCCTAATTGGTCTTGAGAACATTTAAACTTATTAAGTACTCTTGTAGACGTCTATAAGAAATTGTAATAAAACATTTATCAGAACCAAGGTTTTACAAGTGCATTTTATAAGCCTAATTGGTCTTGAGAACATTTAAACTTATTAAGTACTCTTCTAGACGTCTATAAGAAATTGTAATAAAACATTTATCAGAACCAAGGTTTTACAAGTGCATTTTATAAGCCTAATTGGTCTTGAGAACATTTAAACTTATTAAGTACTCTTGTAGACGCGTATAAGAAATTGTTATAAAACATTTATCAGAACCAAGGTTTTACAAGTGCATTTTATAAGCCTAATTGGTCTTGAGAACATTTAAACTTATTAAGTACTCTTGTAGACGTCTATAAGAAATTGTTATAAAACATTTATCAGAACCAAGGTTTTACAAGTGCATTTTATAAGCCTAATTGGTCTTGAGAACATTTAAACTTATTAAGTACTCTTGTAGACGTTTATAAGAAATTCTTATACAATATTTATCAGAACAAAGGTTTGACAAGTGCATTTTGTAAGCCTAATTTTTCTTGAGAAATTTTAACTTATTAAGTACTCTTGTAGACGTTTATAAGAAATTCTTATACAATATTTATCAGAACAAAGGTTTTACAAGTGCATTTTATAAGTCTAATTGGTCTTGAGAAATTTTTAACTTATTAAGTACTCTTGTAGACGTTTATAAGAAATTCTTATAAAATATTTAGCAGAACATAGGTTTTATAAGTGTATTTCATAAGACTAATTAGTCTTAATCATTATTTACACTTAGCAAAGTACCTTAGAAGTCAGTTCGTTCTTAGTTGAGTCTGCGGTAAGTGTTTTATCAGACTTCTTGCTCCTTGCTCTTACTAAAGCCTTGTATTTGTATATACACAAATAACCTTAAAATCACAAACATGGCCACCATAACCATAGCCTCAGATAAGTATTTAAAAAGAGCGGAAGGCTTAACATTGACTTAACGAGTGTTTAATAAGAAATATCAGCCTTACATACATCTTAAACAAGAGGAATTGTACTTTTAACTGCTTTTACAGTGTCCATTATTGAAACACATTTCAATTTCACAAATAATTTAACAAATAATTATTTTTTTAGAGACATTCCAGAAGGGCCCGTGAAAATATTGTTAATAATATTACAAAACTATCGAGGAAATGTACTTCGCAAGTTGTTTATCAATATAATACCAAGATAATTTGCATATCAAAGAAATAACAGTTAGGTAGCATTAGTAAGAGTATATTTAAACATGTAATAGACTTAACTGGGTTTTAATATTTTTTTATATAACTTCACTTTGTCCGAACACCTTACGTTTTCTGAAATGGCCTCTACGACAGGAAGTGCTAATACTCTTACAATGAGATCACAGAGAGGAATATAAGGGGAATCACACTTAGAACGGCGTTAGTAAGAGTACTCAAATACTTATTAACCTTACAGCATGCCACTGTAAGATACTTGTAAGTCTATTTGCTCTTACAACAGCATTAGCAAGATGATCTTAGGGTTAAAAATACACTTAATAAGACCATTATACAATAACTATAAGCAGAATTGCTCTTATAAAGTGCGCCCAATTCCACACTTATAGACGTTTTAAAGTGTACTGTAAGAGTAATAAAAATGTGGTCTTAGGATATTTGTAAGAGAACGTTTTGCTAGTTGGGTTGCTTTGAGGTGTCGGGGCACTGCCGACCGCCCTAGATCGGGACTCCTACTCACAACTTGCTATTACACCTACCAACCTGACAGGTTGGGCCCTGCAGGTTGCAATGTGTAATACCGCTTTAGTGCACATAATATTGCCATGACAAATGCAGCCTTTATTTTATACATGAATGCGAGCGACTCGGCGAATAGAGAGCGAACTCTTCCATACACATTAAACTATGGAACGAACTGCCTAGTACAGTCGATCAAGAAAGTGGCCTACCAGTTTTGACAAAAGTTTCTGCGAGATCTAACGATCGCTAAGGTTGACTTTTCTAATGGTGTTTAAAACATGCACGACCTTGTTGTCTCATGACGTTCAAACAAACCTCAACAGTAGGGTGGTAGACCACCTATCGTCCTATCCTAATCCTATTTCAGAATTCTGGCCAGCTTTGCAGAAAGTCGAGCTAGTAGATTGATCGGATAGATCGGACAATGTCGCCAAGGTTTTGAACTACTTAAGTATAAAAATATTAAATAAATAAATATTTCTGCTTCATTCATATGTACTGAGGCCAGACGGGGTCTTGTATAACTTGTATAATTAACATAAACAATAGCGAGTTTAGATATTAGGAAAGTGAAAAATTTAATAATACAACACTAAATAAAATAATCATATTTAATTTAAAAAGCATGTATTGCGATTACATGAATTTAATGATAGCGTTTAGATTGCAGGTGTGCAGTTTAGTAAATAATCGTTATCAGAGTTTGACAGCTTTACTAGATGGCGCTTTTAACATGAGGCGTCATATTTTTCGTGGTAAGAGTTAAGAATAACATACAACAAACAATACACAATAATATGACTCACGAAAGTCAACATTTAACAAATATTTAATAGTACAAATTATGACGAACTTATTAAGCCTTATTTTACGTACATTTAACCTCCTAAGACCCCTCATATAATTTCTAGTACAGTCGTCATCAGATATATCGGAGCGGCCAAGGTGGTCACAAATATCTGAACAACGCCTCTATTGTCAAGGCGATATTGTTCAAGGAGATATAATTGGTGGCTACTGGACTTACATAGAATATGATTACACTTAATAAGCAGCATTAAGCACCTTTTGGTTCTAAGGAGAGACTTACTTTACACTTACTTCTTGTTTAAACTGAAGTTTAAGTTTTATTTTGTACATTTCTACGCTTATGCTTATCATGAACTGTAAAACCACCCAGCTATAGTTTATTTAGTACTGCAACTTACAGTCTAAGTTCAACAGGAAATTAAGTATCAACAACCAGTCTTCTTGTTGGTTTTATCGAACTTCATCTATACATTTACGAACATGTTTTGCTTCAGAATGATTGCGTCGTTTAAATGAAGGTCAAGCCTAAACGAAGATATTAGAAACTTAATTGTATTGAATTGTATTATATTGAATTGACATGTGGAATTTTGTATTACAAATTGCAAATTATTGTTATATATATATATAGTGCCTAGTATTAATTATTATTTTAGTATTAAGTTTGCTTTTTGACGTGTATTGTATATGTGCATTTACGAAATAAATGAATATGAATATGAATATCGAGTTAGTTATAGACCATATTTAAGGAGTTGGCTATTATAGTCCATAATAGTTGGGTGATTTTACCAAACTTAAATTTATACTTAGTCATGAAAATCTATACAGCCATTTTGTAGTTCGTAGAGGGAACAAATAGCGACACAAGTACATAAATTCATATCAAACAAAGTGTCATGAGATTGTATTGCAGTAGTGTAAGGCGCAGTGTCAGTGTCTTGCTCTGGAGTGTTCTAGAAGCTTCTCGGCTAGTGAGCAGCCTCACGCCTTGTACGCTCGCGAGCCTGCACGACACACGCCGGCACGACGCCGCGCACGTCACGCGCGCACTCACACGGGAACCACGACACACGCCTCATTCACACAAGGATCATATTTCTATCACACAACTATACTAAGGTTTTTTAACCAAATGTTTTGTTCTCAGGTGACTTTGTAAACTTTTTTTGTGCTTAGTCGCGAAGCTACAATGGTAACATTTATAAGGCTGTGCCTCAGTATGTATCCTCTGATGATCTATAAGATTTGTTTTCTTGTTGCATTTGTATTCACAGTCGCTACATTGAATTGGCTTCTCTCCAGTGTGTAACATGTTGTGAAATTGTAGATTATCCTTTCGACTGGTTTTGTAGTTGCAATCGCTACATTCAAATGGCTTTACCCCGGTATGTTTTAATTGATGTTTTTGTAAGATTGATTTCAGTCCACATTTAAAATCACAGTAGCTACATTGAAATGGCTTCTCTCCAGTGTGTATCATTTGGTGAATTTTCAGACTTCCCATTCGACTGCTTTTGTAGTTGCAATCGCTACATTTAAATGGCTTCACCCCAGTATGTTTCAGTTGATGACTTTGAAAGTATGATTTCTGTCTACATTTAAAATCACAATCGCTACATTGAAATGGCATCACCCCAGTATGTTTCAATTGATGTATTTGTAAACAAGATTTTTGTCTACATTTGTAATCACAGTGGCTACAATGAAATGGCTTCTCTCCAGTGTGTATCAATTGATGTCTTTGTAAGTTTGATTGATGTCTACATGTGTAGTCACAGTGGCTACATTGGAATGTCTTCTCTCCATTGTATGTCCTCTGTTGTCTTCGTTCGTGTGTCCGCTGGTGACGTCGCAGGTCTGATCCAACTCTGAGTGACAAGTGAGTGTGCACGTGTTTGGTTAAGAGAGACTTGTTCCGGAAACGTTTGTCGCAGTGGTGACATTGGTAGTGGGCGCTCGTGCGCGCCGTGTGGCCGGGTGGCTCGGGCCTGTGAGGCCGCAGCTTGTACGTGCGGCCCCCGAGCCGGCACGTGTCCGCGGCCACGAGCGCGCGCTCCAGCCTGACCGAGCAAGCCCGGCCGACACCAGAGAGCCGAGCGCCAGCTGCAACATCACCTATACTATACTTACTGCACAGTCTGGCTAAACAACAGGGTTAAGCCGGCGAGCGACACTCAGTCCGCCTGCAGTCCACTTGACGATCTCGGCCTGTCAGGCTGGCTCTACATGATGGGCCATCATAGGGACGCAGCTATACAACGGAACGAGATGGCAATATCGTTAGCTCTCTCTAACGCATAGCTGCGTCCCTATGATGGCCCATCATGTAGAGGTGCCATCAGTTAGAACAAAAATTTGCCGGCTCCGAACAACTGACAGGCCAATATCGTCAGGCGGACTGCAGGCGGACTGATAGTAGTAGTAGTAGTAGCACTTTATTGTACACAAAGAAAAATACAAAACAATTTTAAGAGATATGGGTACAAAGGCGAATAGTCGGTAAGTAACAGTAAAGAACACAAGATAATATAATAAGAGAGTGAGTTTTTTTAATGTGAAATAAGTTCCTTTTGCACCCTTACTTACCCGCTTATTCATGAACGTGTTTCAAACCTCATTCAGGTAAATTATCGTTTGTCCTTATCTGTCACATTAATAGTTGTGTTTTTTAGAAATGGACAAAATATAATTTAACTAAATAAGGTTTGAAACACATTCATGAATAAGCGGTGTAAATCTTTAATTACATTGGAAAATTACATTTGTATAAAGTTATTTAATAAGTTATAATAAGGTGCCGCTTCAACGTACCAAGCATGGAGAAGCAATCCACGTACAGCCTTGGCCAGAAGTATTGAGCATAGCTGTTTTTTGTTTACAATTTTGATGTTAAGTATTATTTCCCTATCCTAAAAATGTATTTATAAATATAGAAAACTTCACTTAATAACACTTTCAAGGTACCTATAAAATATAAAAACCGTAGGTGCCAAAAATGTTAACTTAAGTTGGTGCAACATATTGCAAATATTCTATGCAGTTACTACTAACTTCAACAAAACATGTTTGAATTACTTGATAAAATAACTTCAAAAAAATGGAAACGATGGACTAAACTTTCGAGTTTTGTATGAAAATCTCATTGCATTGGTGCCCAATACTTCCGGCCAAGGCTGTACATCATTTTTCTGTGACAGCACAACCGCCTGAATAAGTAAATGGCTAACTCCCAGGGGCGTCACAGTGTATAAAGATTCGTACTTCGTACGCGCTACATAAAATGTGAGTAAACAGAATTATGGATATATCCATACATAGTTTACGCAGTTTCTATCTTGTTAATATAGCTGTAAATTTTCCTATGAAATAAAATAAAATAAAATCAAATAATTTCATCTAAATTGGTTCATGATTGTTTAAGCGACTAGGTAACAAACAGACAAGAGTTACTTTCACTTTTTATAATATTCGTAGAGTTTTGCAGTGGTGGTGGATCAAATTTTTCTTATGCCAGCTGGTGCTGAATTTGGCTTAAAATTTCAGTTTCTTCATGAGCTGTAGGAACTGCTCAAGCACCTGAAACTTAGGCAAACTGACGGGAATTGTGTTTTATGGACACGCCTTCGTGTAGATAGTTTCATATTTAGTCAAAAACATGTTATGATCAAAAATTTCTTCTAGTGGAAAAACTGACCTTCGGCTTGCACTGGTTTAGGCCGGTGCCACAGCTCAGGGCCCAGCACAAGCTCCTCCTTGACCACGTGGTCGGTGTACAGTCCGGCCGACGCGGCTGCTGCACTCACTCCGCACAAGTCCTCCACCTCTTGCTCCTCACTCATATCCTCCTCTCCCTCTGTCTTCACACACACCTCCGCTTCCTCCTTAACACACACCGCCTCTAGTGACATGTTGTTAGGACACCCTGAAATACAATTAGGACACATTACATGATAAATAATAAACTTAACTATCAGGATCATGTATATTTAAAACCCATGTACCTCTTCCCAGACAACATTGTTTGAGAGAGTTACTTGTTCAATGAACAGCCTTTACAACTACCTGGTAGTCATAGAATGTATTACTTGCCTGTACCAACCAGAACAGACTATTTTTCAAGCAGACAGGGTAATAAATGGTGCAATAATTGTATCTCTATGAAAGGTAACATTTTGATAGGCTTTTTATACAGAAAAAGATATCAGTACTTTGTTAAGTCACTTATGGGTATAGTATAGGTCACATTAAAAAGCACTTAAACACATAATATACGGGTTTTAGTAATCAACGACTTCGGTTAGCAAAGTCTTACGAAAAACTGGTAAAAACGCTCGAAAGGGGTATAGTATGAGTGTGGTCTCTTATTAGAACTGTATGAGACACTATGGTAACAAATATAATTGAAGCATGACATACTTACCTTTCTGCTTAAGGATTAAAACAGCGGAACCGAAATAAACACACAAGGCAACTCTTTCAACAACAAAAATTAAAATTATTCCAGTTGAGCTCTACATGAGTCTACGTGAGCTCTGCAGCCCATGCAGAAAATGCAGAAGAAAAGGAAGTAATGCGTGATAATGTTGTTACGGCTACACGGGCTTACATTTAATATTGTTGGCTAAATAAAAAATAACATTACTACTAACCTCAACCTCAATCTTTCTTTTAACAAACTGACAGCAACGGTGACACTGACAGTGACAGGCAGTCGCAGCAGTTGTAATGGTATCTAATACATGTAGCGATTTGGCATCAACATGAATCGGGGTCGAAGTTGGTCATCCTTTACACACGTAACAACTTGAGCAGTTAAAATCATTCATTAATTCATTCATGCGGTATAATGGCCTTAGCTTTAAACCAAGCGGAGCGGCCAATGACAGGCGTTCCCCTCTGCCGAAAATGTATGACCAGTGGTCATACTCATTGTATGGACTGACATTTATTTGACGAAGCTATTTTGACGTTTCGCATACGGTTGACGTTCCCCTCCCCCGCAAAAAACGACAGACTTTTTCCGATAGAAACAAGGGCCTGACACCGCGTAGCACCGTAAGGGATAGACATAGATGACGTCATGATGACGTCTAACTCGTGGGGATACCAGTAAGAGAAAATTACCCCATTATTTCATATAGCGAGCACTGAGCACTCCGGGCAGGCCCGGAGCGATGTGAACATAGACATACCACCCATAGACCTGACATGGAAATAAATAAATAATAATACCAAGATTGAACGGAATGGTCTTATCAAACTTTCAACAGGTGTGACAGAGAAGCGAGCTGTTATCGTTAGTCCTTGTCATAGTCTCACCTATTTTTTGACAGTGGAGGGTAACGAACAGATGAAATTAGCGTTTTTACTACGAGAGAACCTGATGGTTTTGTCAGAAAGTTGTGTCGACTACGGACACAATAGTAATTTGTTCCGCACATAAAAAAAAATTTCGCGTTTTTTTTTTCTTCAACCTACTTTTCCTAACTCGCAATACGATACCATGCTAATGCCCTTGAACGGATCATGAATATTTTTGCTACATCCTGTATAGCAATTTCATTTTTAAGGTCGCTGTTCCAAACCCAACTTGTACATTAAGATTTTCGAAACTTATGATCGAACTTTCATTTGTTATTTCAGTTCCTTTACGGTGAACAAAAATATTGCAAGGAAATCAAATCAGGTGGAAGATCTTTTCGCTTTCATTAAAACTAGTTAGTACCAATCTTGGACTTAGGATGCCAAGCATACCCCAGACTTACTGAGCCATAGCAAAACCAACACTAGGAATTAATTTTGTTAAATTCTAATTTCTTTAGTATGGAAAAATAAAACAGGTAAATTTTATTACTGGCAGATATCAACATCTTTATTTAAATAAATTTTTGCCAAGTATATGAAATGATGATCTTTTTAAAACAAAAAATACCTCAATATTAGGGTAAGTATAAAAATCACGCACTGGTATCCCTAAGGCGTATGTAATGCGACTAAATTGCTTAAAGCGGTATTACACATTGCAACCTGCAGGGCCCAATCTGTTGTGTACCCTGCCTCTTCCTACCCCTCCTTCAGCTCCCTACGGGCCCTACCTTCAATTACACCTTCCAACCTAACAGATTGGGCCCTGCAGGTTGCAATGTGTAATACCGCTTTTATGCGGTTCTAAAAGCGGTATTACACATTGCAACCTGCAGGGCCCAATCTGTTGTGTACCCTGCCTCTTCCTACCCCTCCTTCAGCTCCCTACGGGCCCTACCTTCAATTACACCTTCCAACCTGACAAATTGGGCCCTGCAGGTTGCAATGTGTAATACGGCTTTAAATTACTGACAGCTATACGGCTAACCGCGTTCATAAATTAGTCGGTTAATATGTTCTCGAATGTTTTATTTACCTTTACGATTTTATGTATTATTCTTCACGAGAATAGATTTATTAACAAGATTATAGCGCGTAATAGATTGTAGGATACTATTTATACACTAAACAACAGGAGTAAACTGTAAAATGTGGTACTTACCTGTGAAAGGTTATGTTGTCGTAATATCGGCGATAATCACTTCTACAGCTCAAAACACAACAATTAACCATTGTTTTCCGTAGCTGGCACAACTTTCCACGAAATATATTTGGGTTTCACCTAGCAAATACAGATATTTTGCAAGAAAACGCGAATTAAATGTGTTCATGACCCTCCACTCAAAGAAAGTACTTACGGTGGAGGGTGACATAAAGCCGTGAGTCTATGATAAGGACGAACAAAAAATGGCAACTTCTCTGTCATACCTATTGAAAATTTAATAAGACCATCCCGTTCTATCTTGGTATTATTATCACCATGCCCTGTCTATACCTTATATTGTATGTCTATGGATAGAAATGAGAGCGCGTGTCGCATCCGGTTGGTTTAATAATCATAGATAATGGCTGTATTCTTACCATTCCTCCGTCATTTTTGGGTCCAATAAAAAAGCTGCAAATGTATCGAAAATGGTGAGTAGAGTTCTTAAAATTGTTCAAACAACACAACCGGATTGACACAGGATCTCTCTATCTAACTATATATCCATCTCTCTCCCCCTGATCGGTTCACCAGTCGCTTAAAGCGGTATTACACATTGCAAACTGCAGGGCCCAATCTGTCAGGTTGGAAGGTGTAATTGAAGGTAGGGCCTGTAGGGAGCTGAAGGAGGGGTAGGGAGAGGCAGGGTACACAACAGATTGGGCCCTGCAGGTTGCAATGTGTAATACCGCTTTTACGCGGGTAAACGCCTTCAATTTCAAGGTCAAGTCACCTCAACCACAGAATAATATAAAAGCGGTATTACACATTGCAACCTGCAGGGCCCAATCTGTCAGGTTGGAATGTGTAATTGAAGGTAGGGCCCGTAGGGAGCTGAAGGAGGGGAAGGAAGAGGCAGGGTACACAACAGATTGGGCCCTGCAGGTTGCAATGTGTAATACCGCTTTAAAGGCGGTATTGGCACAGAGTAAATAATAGTATAACAGAGAGACCTCTGTAATGTCACGTAACGTCACGAATCATGTTGTTCCTTCTTAACGCATGACAAGTTCTTTTTTGGCACTTATGCAAACGTATCGGATACGTCGTGTCAAACTCAAATTTTTTGACAGATTTACTTTGAGTTGTACCCCCCCGTATTGGTATTAGATTAGAGTATTGATGCTGTGGCGCCCTCTATACCCAGTTATGTATGACATAGTTGCCTGAATCCAATATGGGTATAGATTAGAGGTGTGCGCCGATGCCAAAATCATCGGCGGCGGCGTCCGATCGTTTTTTGACCGGCGGCGGCGGCGTGATCGGCGTGAAATCGGCGTGGTATATATTTTTTAATATTATTGGGGAAATTGACAAAATACACTCTAAATCGAAGCCTACTGAGTTATTAAGTGTAACTTGCGTAAATAAAACTCCCCAAATCTCTGACAATGTATGATTAACGAGAAACTTTGCATATTTTAAATACAAGACATGATTTTAGAGAAATTTACAAAAGATAAACTAGTTATATAGACATACTTATTTGTTTTATCTATGTAGAACTGGCTACACGACTTGCCTGAACATCGAATACGTTAACACAAAATGCCCCGAAGTTAATAAGTGCAAAACCGACTGATTTCGCATTTGTAATTCGTAAGATAAAATTGTACGTTGAGTTCTAAAAGACAAGGATGTCAGATGAAGAAGATGTATTCTAGTGATTCTAGTTTAGTTCGTTCAGTTCTAGTTATATAAAAGTAGATATTTTTCCACATCGGCAACCAAAATATTACACTTGGCTCTTGCCGCCGCCATTTTGTTCACGTATTACACGCGGTGCGAGCTCGGCATGCAAGTTTTTACACCATGACGCGGCCTGCGATATGCCGCACCCTCACCGCGTAGCCCGCGCCAATCCGGAACCCTGCATTCAAATATAGGCGCTCGGTAAGGAATCGGTAAAAAAATATCGAACATCCTTTACTACACCGATACCGTATCGCCAAGTCAGGTAGTGGCCTTAAATAGTTCCCTCGATTTATCAAGGATCCCAAATCCCAACATCAAACTTGACTTAAGGGGCATTTAAGAAAAAAATAAAAGAAGAGTAAGGAGCTACACGGGCGGTTCTACAGGGCCCTCACAGGACACGTAGACCTGCTCGCGTCGGTGAACTAGTTACGATTTGGGGACCTCCTCGAAGAAACCGAGGGTTTCGCCTGTGCAATTGCGGACGAAGGTATCATGACTAGGGCATGTAAGACCGGTATTGTATGCCTGAATTATGAGGATATATCCTGTGGCCGTCCCGGAGAGTCACTCAGGCATTCATCTCCGGTTGTTCTCATCTTGCTAGCGGCGAGCACTTGCACAGACATAATCTCGTAGCTAGGGTTATAAACCAGCAGGTTGCTTTATGTACGGCCTTCGGGTCCGCGAAGTGCCGTACTACAAGTACACACCTGCGCCAGTCCTCGAAAATGGTCGTGCCACGCTCTATTGAGATCAATCTATTATCACGGACAGAACTATTGCTACCAATAAGCCTGATATCATGCTGATAGATCGCTCGCAGGGCAATGCTCGTCGACATCACCGTCACGAGAACCACGTGAAAGGAAAACCGAGAAAGACAAGTCCAGCAAGTACCTAGACTTGGCTCACGAGGTAACTGCCATGTGGGAGGTTGATTCAGTTCGGTTATTATTGTTCCGATAGTAGTTTTTGCGTACGCTTTCATTGCGAAGAGTCTCGGCCAACATCTTCAAAGACTTTCGCTTCGGGGTTGAGGTTGGTGCAAGAGTCAGATTCAGATGGCGGTAATCCTGGACACGGTGCGCACAGCCCGAAGGTTGCACTCTATGCGGCCCTGACCACTGGCAGCTTGGGCCTTGCTCCGTTGCCGGCGGATCCCTAGGTTAGGTTTTTTTTTTATAATATTTTTATTGTTTTTGTCTGTTTTCATCTATTTTTGTAGCCTATAATTCAAAAACCAGCCGTCATGAATCACCGAATCGATTAATCGTTGACGTGAATCTTACAATAGCATCGAAATGACGTCAGTTGATGTAACTGGCAAAGGATAAGTCAAGAAGCAAAAGTATCTTTAATAAATACGTAGTATACTGGCCACTCATTAGTTATTTACCGTTTCCGGGCATTAAAACACTTAAAATTTGCCACGCCGATTTTACGCCGGTCAATATCATCGGCGGCGGCGGCGTGGAAAAATCGTCGGCGGCGGCGGCGCGGCGGCGCGGCGCACATGTCTAGTATAGATCTGCTTGGGCAACAAAATATAACAAATCAGACATACACATAATAATATGCTATATGAGAGAAGACGAAGGGGTCACCTAGGATCGCGCTATCTTATGTGTATTTAACTCATAGTTGGCATTGTACATGTCTACATATATGAAAGTCGACTGGCCTATCCAGTGACTCTCCCGTACAATCGGTTACGCCTCCAGACTGGGTACTACCAACTAGTACCCTGGTATCCAACGATACCAGCTAGACGTGGGGGCTTTGCCCCCACGGGGTCCTCCATAAGCCTGCCCCCTAGACCCGGCCTTTTTACTCCAACTCATAACCGACCATACTACATGCCTTGCCTGTGTGCTTTCAATACACACTCTAGGAAGCCCCGGGCTTCCCAGTCCAATGTCCTTGCTTGTCTAGGTACATACACCACAAGATTGGACTACGCCTTAGTGAAACTACGTTAACAAACGACGACCGTAGGTTAACCCTTGTTCTACCCTCATGTAGTTTAGATGTCGATTATAAAAGTATAAAATGTTCACACTTACCAGGAAGGTGTCTCGTGATCCCGTGGAGGCTCATGCACTGTAGACCGTACAGGACACCCAGCGCCTTCCACACTTTCAAACGTTACCTTCCCTGCAGTCCATGTCGGCGCCAGTCCTTTCCCGCCATTCGAACTGTCATCCTATAGCTGTCAGTCAGTGTTGCCACATGACAGAATAGTGATGTGGTCAGTACACTTACCGGTATGCATCGCGCTCGGCGCGACAGATGCCTCATCCCTCAACTTGGACGTTCTATTTCGCGAATCTAGTAATTGATAAAAATCGATCTTTAGTAATTTATTTCTTAACTTTTCACAAGAATATCGCGAAACAATACTCTGTGTCTAAACGTACGGTTAGTGCACATAATATCGCCATGACAAACGCCGCATTTATTTGATTAATTTTATAGGTACCTGCATGCGAGCGACTCGACGAATAGAGAGCGAACTCTGTTCTATACACATTAAACTATGGAACGAACTGCCTAGTACAGTCGATCAAGAAAGTGGCCTACCAGTTTTGACAAAAGTTTCTGCGAGATCTAACGATCGCTAAGGTTACTTTTCTAACGGAGTTTAAAACATGCACGACCTTGTTGTCTCATGACGTTCAAACAAACCTCAACAGTAGGGTGGTAGACCACATTTTTGGCCGACTGTACATACTCGGGTCGCCATTCGTGTCGTCGCTAGAGTGATCGCGTAGGGGATCAATATTTTGACACAAATCAATAGTCGTTAATATGCGTCACCGTGGACGGCAACGGTATATTAGGGCCTATTACATAATTATATCTGTTTAGTCAGATCCTATTTCAGAATTCTGGCCAGCTTTGCAGAAAGTCGAGCTAGTAGATTGATCGGATAGATCGGACAATGTCGCCAAGGTTTTGAACTACTTAAGTATAAAAATATTAAATAATAATAATAAAGATGAATAATATGTTAGCCTCTATACGTCCCACTGCTGGGCACAGGCCTCCTCTCATGCACGAGAGGGATCAGGCTATAGTCCCCACGCTGGCCCAAAGCGGGTTGGGAACTTCACATACACCTTTGAATTTCTCCGCGGATGTATGCAGGTTTCCTCACGATGTTTTCCTTCACCGTATAGCGATTGGTAAATATCAAATTATATTTCGTACATAAGTTCCGAAAAACTCATTGGTACGAGCCGGGGTTTGAACCCGGGACCTTCGGATTGAAAGTCAGACGTCGTTACCGTCAGGCTACCAACGCTTCTCCACTTAATATAAAAAACTTAATATAAAAATATTAAATAAATAAATATTTCTGCTTCATTCATATGTACTGAGGCCAGACGGGGTCTTGTATAACTTGTATAATATTAATTATTAACATAAACAATAGCGAGTTTAGATATTAGGAAAGTGAAAAATTTAATAATACAACACTAAATAAAATAATCATATTTAATTTAAAAAGCATGTATTGCGATTACATGAATTTAATGATAGCGTTTAGATTGCAGGTGTGCAGTTTAGTAAATAATCGTTATCAGAGTTTGACAGCTTTACTAGATGGCGCTTTTAACATGAGGCGTCATATTTTTCGTGGTAAGAGTTAAGAATAACATACAACAAACAATACACAATAATATGACTCACGAAAGTCAACATTTAACAAATGTTTAATAGTACAAATTATGACGAACTTATTAAGCCTTATTTTACGTACATTTAACCTCCTAAGACCCCTCATATAATTTCTAGTACAGTCGTCATCAGTTATATCGGAGCGGCCAAGGTGGTCACAAATATCTGAACAACGCCTCTATTGTCAAGGCGATATTGTTCAAGGAGATATAATTGGTGGCTACTGGACTTACATAGAATATGATTACACTTAATAAGCAGCATTAAGCACCTTTTGGTTCTAAGGAGAGACTTACTTTACACTTACTTGTTGTTTAAACTGAAGTTTAAGTTTTATTTTGTACATTTCTACGCTTATGCTTATCATGAACTGTAAAACCATCCAGCTATAGTTTATTTAGTACTGCAACTACAGTCTAGGTTCAACAGGAAATTAAGTATCAACAACAAGTCTTCTTGTTGGTTTTATAGAACTTCATCCATACATTTACGAACATGTTTTTCTGCAGAATTATTGCGTCGTTTAAATAAAGGTCAAGCCTAAACGAAGATATCGAGTTAGTTAAAGACCATATTTAAGGAGTTTTGGGCTATTATAGTCCATAATAGTTGGGTGATTTTACCATACTTAAATTTATGCTTAGTAATCAAAATCGATACAGCCATTTTTAAGTTCGGAATGTTCGGGGAGAACAAATAGCGACACAAGTACATAAATTCATATCAAACAAAGCGTGTCAGTGTTTTGCTCTGGAGTGTTCTAGAAGCTTCTCGGCTAGTGAGCAGCCTCACGCCTTGTACGCCACTCGCGAGCCTGCACGACACACGCCGGCACGACGCCGCGCACATCACGCACACACTCACACGGGAACCACGACACACGCGTCATTCACACAAGGATCATATTTCTATCACAACTATACTAAGGTTTTCTAACCAAATGTTTTGCTCTCAGGTGACGTTGTAAACTACGTTTGTGCCGAGTCGCAAAGCTACAATGGTGACATTTATAGGGCTTTGCCCCAGTATGTATCATCTGGTGTCTTATTAGTCCCGTTTTCCTACTGCATTGGTATTCGCAGTCCTCACATTGAAAAGGCTTCACTCCAGTTTGTTTCAGTTGATGATTTTCTAAATCAGATTGTTGTCTACATTTGTAATCACAGTGGCTACATTGAAATGGCTTCTCTCCAGTGTGTATCATTTGGTGAATTTTTAGACATCCCTTTTGACTGCTTTTGTAGTTGCAATCGCTACATTTAAATGGCTTAAACCCAGTATGTTTCAATTGATGTATTTTTAAATTAAATTTCCGGCTACATTTAAAATCACAGTCGCTACATTGAAATGGCTTCTCTCCAGTGTGTAACATTTTGTGAAATTGTAGATTTACCTTTCGACTGGTTTTGTAGTTGCAATCGCTACATTTAAATGGCTTTAACCCAGTATGTTTCAATTGATGGCTTTGTAAGTTTGATTTCAGTCTACATTTAAAATCACAGTCGCTACATTGAAATGGCTTCTCACCAGTGTGTATCATTTGGTGAATTTTTAGATTTCCCTTTTGAGTAGTTTTGTAATTGCAATCGCTACATTGAAATGGCATCTCTCCAGTATGTATCATTTGGTGAATTTGTACACTTCTCTTTTGTGTGGTTTTGTAGTCGCAATCGCTACATTTAAATGGCTTCACTCCAGTATGTATCATTTGATGCCTTTGTAAGGTTGATTTATTTCTACATTTGTACTGACAGTAGCTACACTGAAATGGCTTCACTCCAGTATGTGTCATTTGATGCCTTTTTAAGCTTGATTTATTTCTACATTTGTACTGACAGTAGCTACACTGAAATGGCATCATTCCAGTATGTGTCATTTGATGCCTTTGTAAGGTTGATTTATTTCTACATTTGTACTGACAGTAGCTACACTGAAATGGCATCACTCCAGTATGTGTCATTTGATGCCTTTTTAAGCTTGATTTTCTTCTGCATGTGTAGTCGCAGTGGCTACATTGAAATATCTTCTCTCCATTGTATGTCCTCTGTTGTCTTCGTCCGTGTGTCTGGTGGTGAGGTCGCAGGTCTGATCCAACTCTGAGTGACAAGTGAGTGTGCACGTGCTTGGTTAAGAGAGACTTGTTCCGGAAACGTTTGTCGCAGTGGTGGCATTGGTAGTGGGCGCTCGTGCGCGCCGTGTGGCCGGGTGGCTCGGGCCTGTGAGGCCGCAGCTTGTACGTGCGGCCCCCGAGCCGGCACGTGTCCGCGGCCACGAGCGCGCGCTCCAGCCTGACCGAGCAAGCCCGGCCGACACCAGAGAGCCGAGCGCCAGCTGCAACATCACCTATATTTACTGCACACTCTGGCTAAACAACAGGGTTCATAGTAAAGAACACAAGATAATAAGAGAGTGAGTTGTTTTTATCTGAAATAAGTACCTTTTACACTCTTACCCCCTTATTCATAAGCATGTTTCAAACCTCATTGAACTCAATAATCGTTTGTCACATTGACAGTTGTGTTTGTTAGAAACTGACAAAATATAATTTAACTAAATGAGGTTTGAAACACGTTTATGAATAAGCAGGTAAATCTTTAATTAAATTGGAAAATTACATTTGTACAAAGTTATTTAATAAGTGATATATATAATGTTCTTAAAAAAGGTTATTTATTTATTTATTATGATTTGTAAGCAGACAAGCAGTTGTAGAAACTGATAGTGCCTGTATCCAGTATACTACTAACTTCAACAAACCGTGTTTGAATTAATTGATAAAATAACTTCAAAAAACATAGAAACGATGGATTAAACTTTCGAGTTTTGTATGAAAATCGCATTGGTGACCAATACTTCTGGCCAAGGCTGTACATCATTTTTCTGTGACAGCACAACCGCCTGAATAAAAGGCTAACTCCCAGGGGCGTCACAGTGTAAAAAGATTCGTACTTCGTACGCGCTAAATAAAATGAGAGCAAACAGAATTATGGATATATCCATTATATCCATACATAGTTTACGCAGTTTCTATCTGTGGAAATTTTTAATTGGCTCACTGTTTCTATATCACTCCCTATCTTGTTAATCTAGCTGTAAGTTTTCCTACGAAAAAAAAAAGATTCATCTGTTTAAGCAATTAGGTAACAAACAGACAGAGTTACTTTCACATTCAATAATATTAGTAGAGACAGAGATCATAGGATTCCTGCTTCAGTCTTTCGGACTGGGTAGGGCTGGGCTTGTGGTATTTTGTCTGTTTTGCCACCCAATTGTCACGCCACTGGCTTTGTGTGGATAGTTTCATATTCAGTCAAAAACATGTTATTATCAAAAATTTCTTCTGGTGGAAAAACTGACCTTCTGCTTGCACTGGTTTAGGCCGGTGCCACAGCTCAGGGCCCAGCACAAGCTCCTCCTTGACCACGTGGTCTTTGTACAGTCCGGCCGACGCGGCTGCTGCACTCACTCCGCACAAGTCCTCCACCTCTTGCTCCTCACTCATATCCTCCTCTCCCTCTGTCTTCACACACACCTCCGCTTCCTCCTCAACACACACCGCCTCTAGTGACATGTTGTTAGGACACCCTGAAATACAAGTAGGACACAATGAGAGGAAAAGGTTTTAATTGATAGCAGAATTGAAATAAAAATATTAATTACATGAAAAATAAAAATCAAGATCATATATGAGCATCATGTACAGCCATTACAACTACCTGTTGGATTATTTACCTGTGCAAACCCTGTTCTGGTCGATTACTGATCAGACCAGACTATTTTCCAAGTAGGCAGGGTAATTAAATGGTGCAATCATTGTACCTCTACGAGAGGTAACATTTTGATAGGCTTTTTAAACAGCAAAAGGCATCAGTGTTTTTTTAAGTGACTTATGGGTATAAGTCACATTAAAAAGCACTTAAAAACCTAATATACGGGTTTTAGTAAACAATGGCTTTGGTTAGCAAAGTCACTTCTCACTAGAGCACAATAGAGAAGTTTTAAGGCTCCAATATCTTAAAAATCCCTAGCATTTCTTATAACGAAGCCAAGCCTCTTGTAGCAGTCACGTGCCAAAGATTTCAAGTGCTCATGAATGGTGCAATAATTGTAAGAGGTTACTTTTTGATAGCCTTTTCAAACAGCAGAAGGTATCAGTGATTTGTAAAGTGACTTATGGATATATGTCACATTAAAGAGCACTTAAAAACCTAATACCTATACGGGTTTTAGTAAACAACGACTTTGGTTGGCAAAGCTTTACAAAAAAATGGTAAAAAAACGCTAGAAAGGGGTATAGTATGAGTGTGGTCCCTTATTATAACTGTATGAGACACTATGATATGATAACAAATATAACTGAACCATAACATACTTACCTTTCTGATTAACGATTAAAACGATGCACTCGAAATGCAGCGGAACCGAAATAAACACACAACGCAACTCTTTCAACAAAAAAAATTAAAATGATTCCAGGGTCGCGTTTTATAAAGTTACAATTTCGCTTTTTGCCTCTCTTTCTATCCAATATGTGTGCTAGAAAGAGAGGCAAACAGCGAAATTGTAAATTGTAACTTTATAAAACGCGACCCAGTTGATCTCTACATGAGTCTACGTGAGCTCTGCAGCCCATGCAGAAAATGCAGAAGAAAACGAAGTAATGCGTGATAATGTTGCGGGCTTAAACTTAATATTGACGGCGTTTTACATAAAATAAAACGCTAATTATGAAAACTTACAAATTTGAGATCTAAAGTAAACATTGAGAGTGGCAACACTGTTGTTGGTCGTTTCTGTCCCTTTCTAGCATATACATCCATACGCCCTTTCTCGCTCACACAGAACCCCCTACCACATTCCACCAGGTGCAGCACTGATTTTAGACATCAGCGCTAATTTTTACCTCATTGTCTCAATATTTTTTTTTTTTTTTTTTTACCAGGCAGGTTTAAAAACTTTAGATCTCAAATTTGTAAGTTTTCATAATTAGCGTTTTATTTTATGTAAAACGCCGTCATTATAAAAACTGTACGAAATTTGAGATCTAAAGTAAACATTGAGACGTGTTTGTTATCGCCTGGTGGAAGCGTAAGACGCCAAGCCAATGTGATATTACAACAGCAATGAATGTTCATTGCGATGGTGTATGGCAACACCACGAATTTTAATAACTGTGTAGCGAGAGGTGGGTAGATTGTAAATTTATGTGGCAGTGTACAGACAAAGGAACACTTTGTCGATAGAGAGTTACTAGTAATTTCTAAAACTACGTAATGTGCACTACCTATTAGTGAAAGAAAACAGTGTCTGTATAAATCGACAAAGTGGTCCCTTGCACACATATATTGTACCCAAATAGTAGTAACTTTATAAGTTATTATAGGTACCTGTAAGTATTCAAGAAATGTTTCACCAGAAACACTTTCGCAATGGTGATCTAATTAAAAAACAAAATGTTTTATCTTATGTAAACTGACTGAGTATGAAACTCCCGGAAGAGATATCATTATTAACCAGCATAATGGTAAAGGAATGTAAGTGGTTTACTTAATAACCTTATAATATGTTATCAGATATAAAAAATAAATAAAACATAACAGTTGTCTTTGTAGTTTTTATTTATAATTTCTCCTTTCCTTAACAGATATGTTAGGAAATTACAATAATTCCCAATTGCTCAGTGACAATTTGTAGAAATAAAATAAGGTGCTTACTTTTATTTCCAAAGTTTCTAGGATTTATATTACATTAGGTACGTATACACTGAATAGATAATTGTGTACTTAATTGGTAATGACATTATGTATATAAATCACTCAATAAAAGGGATTGTTGAAAACTAATAAAGAATACCTTTACGATATACATAAATGAAAATTAATAAAGAAATGAGTTTGTTTAGTTGTAACAGCAATTAATTATGAAAATAATTAAACTATTTCAGTAAATAGCTTGTTAAGGAATAAGAAAACATTTATCCAATTGTTCACATGCCGTTACCAGGTTGCTAAAATATCATTATATTGATTATCATCGTATTATGAGTATGCATTGTTACACATTACATTCACCACAGTATATCAATTTAATGTACAACGAGTACTTAGTAATTTTAAAAGCATTGATTTTAGTATAGGTAGTCTCCTAGTGGGTTCTGCATCTTCTTTTTTAGTAAAATGTTACCAAGGACTTGGTTACTTTTTTGTTAAGACTTATAACAACTTTCTTGGCTCTGGCCAAATTACCACACCTGTAGTTGAGACTTTATTTTATTTACAATCATATGTGTACGCTGGGTGCACTTGAGGAACGTCACAGTAAGAAATGCTACTTCTATACTTATTCCTAAATATTTTATAGAAATGTAGCCAGAGGGCCTACCGCGAAGTTCGAAAATCGACAAAACGATGGTCCCGTCTCTATCGCTCTTGCATATACGAAAGAGAGTGATGCAAATAGACTATTCGAAGAATGAACTGCTTCGCGTTTATAGGCCAGGTTCTGTGCCCTTGCAGGTTATTTCTTTTTTAGTTGTGACCATTTATTTGTTTGTTCATTAGCCAAAACATATCAGAATAGACCTCACGTCGTAATCAGGTATTGCTAATAACTATATTTGGGCCAGTTTAAAACAGGCTCAAGTCAAAACAAAAAATAAGTTATTATGGGTCGGTCATAACGTTTGTATTGGACCTAGATATAAATCTGGGATAAATTTAAAGTTAGTTAAGTTTTAAAGTAGGGGGCCGATGTCTTTCCGTTTATTCCTTATTACTAAGTTAAGGATGCTATTATTTGAACTACGTAGGTTCATAGGTCAACTGACTTTTAGGAAAGTGTAATAGTGAGTTCAGGTTCCTAATGTCTAGTTTACGGCCAGAGCTTTGGGTTAACGAAAAGATGGCTGTGGCTAAGTTAAGTCGCATTGCTTAATAAATGTTATGTTTATGTATGTCGCTCCGAAACTACAAAAGTAGTTTTACAAAGTAGGTACCTCCTTAACTGTTAAAGTGCATAAGGTTCTGATAGGAACCCAATCATATCGATCCTAGACAGGATTTGAATGAACTCACTCAGTTTTTAAAATATCAGGCGTCTTCAGGCTGTACTGTGTAGAAAAAACGCCAAGTTCTGTCAACATTTTCTTGTGTGTAGACACCGCTACATTTCCTTAAAATTTAGTAAATGGGTACGAGATGAGTTAACGTACTTTGGCATTTACGAAAATGCATGCATTGTTTACTTAACGTATCAGACAATGTTTCATGAACAAATTACAATATCCGATTAATTTGGCTTGTACACTTGGCAAGGCCGTAATTAACCATGGACATGGGTATATACCTACTATCATTTGAAATTCACTTTCACTGATGTATGTGATTTTTCCTGTAGGTACAAACTTTACTTAGTGCTTTGAATGAAATCACTTGCGTAGTGAAAACAAAGCTTTAAGCTAAGCAATGAGCTTAGAATACTTGTATTTATATCAACAAGTGAAACTAACCTCCAACTGAGGTTTATACTGGATTTCGGGAGCTTGACTGCTCCTGATTTTATTTATTTCCACTTGCCCAGGTGTTGACCTGGCAAATTAACATACTCGTAGCCCGAGAAGGCTTATCGTCTCATCCTTATTTTAGCAAGCTCGAAATATTCGAGTACTTAAAATGCGAAACGTTTCGCGATTTTGCATGGACGACTCCTTGCGCAGGGGTCATGCAATCTAAATAAACAATTGTTTAAATAGACCAAGAGTCTCATACTTAGTCAAAGTCAAAGTCAATATTGTCTTTATTCAAGTAGGCATAGCAACAAGCACTTTCGAATCGTCAGTAACAATTTATCTTAAATAATTAAGAGCAATATATTGATACAATTGTAATCTTAATCCATTGCAACTCATATTTCCAATTTTTTACTATATTTATTCAGAAATAAACCAATGATGGTTTATGCAACAAGGTATGCGAAAACTTACATTTAATTGGAGTATCGTTATATCGTTAATGTCACTAAAAACTTCGATGAATGGGTGTTTGTTAACCAGAGACTGCTTTCTTGGCACTCTTTGCTGTAGCAAAGAAGGCTCCAGTTCTGGGCTAGACCGTTTAGTTTATAGGTTTTTTGAGGGAGGTTTGGTCCAAACCTTCTGTCCCAAACCATTAGAAGATAGTTTTAAGAGCATTATGTAATAGTTTGTGTCCTCATTCAAGTCATTCATGGTGTCTTAACCCTTTAAATGAGGTATTGATTAAATAAAGTCTTTGTGTGCTCATGGCAGCACTTGCCCCTGAGGACAGATCACAGAACCCTGTTGTACTACTAGCATTTTTATAGTACAAATATTATGAGTAAAGTCTCAAAATATTTACAAGAAGTGTGTAGCCAGTCGACTTGTAAGGCCAGTTTTGTACATTTAGTTTTCAACATGCTTGCCTACGCAGCAGCATGATAGTTTACCTGCATCGAGGATAGGTAGTGAAAACCAGTCATTATATTATCAGTTATATTTGGGAGGCGGAACAATGGCTTTAACCTTTTTACCACCATGACCCCATTATATGATAAGCAGAAGAAATTGCTACTGAAATGCACGGACGTCCAACTGAAGCTGTAAGCATGGTCGTCGGTTAGTTCCAACTGCTCCAGTTATAGGTTAATGAGGATAAAAACGCTTAGATTATAAATGGTGCTTTATAACCATGGATTTGAGATTCCCAAACCATAACCAACTTGCGACGTAATTTTTCCATATCTTTGCGCGTTTATCCTCGTTGACCGACCAAATTATAAATTTAATAGTGTGCCTTGCGAAGGCAGAATATCATACAATATTGTCGTAATAAATAGAAGGCAGATTCCGATCTGAATGACTATCATATTTTATACACCTTTGCGCAGGTGACAGTCAATTTTATTTGCACTTTTGTTATAAATCAAACTTAATGCCTAGGAGGCAGTTTATAGTATTCCTTGCTCAGAAGAATAGTCGGCCTTGCGCAGGCAGTGAAAAAGCTTATGAGCCAGTCAAAATATAGCTCAGGAGGCAGTTTATAGTATTCCTTGCTCAGAAAGATAGTCAGCCTTGCGCGGGCAGTGAAAAGGCTTATGAGCCTGTCAAAATGTAGCCCAGGAGGCAGTTTATAGTATTCCTTGCTCAGAAGGATAGTTAGCCTTGCGCAGGCAGTGAAAAGGCTTATGAACCTGTCAAAATGTACCCCAGGAGGCAGATTATAGTATGTTTGAAAAGGCTTATGAGCCAATCAAAGTGTAGAACGCTTTCATTGGAAAGCAATTCAGCATTGTCATCCTTGCGCAGGCACCATGCCTATTTTATCATTCAATTTTTACTAGAAATACTGCCTAATGGGACGTATTCACATGTACTTCAATAGTACTTATAAGAACCCCTCGTTAAAGATGAAACATAAGCACTGTCACTCGCAGTATGCAGTTGCATATCAAGTTAATAAGGAAGTAACTCATCCAATAATAATGCAAAAAACCGTACAGTACGGTTACTTGTAAATTACATTATAGTAATTACAACTGCACACAAGAGTATTTCTTATACTTTTCTTAACAATTTAAGCATATTAAGCTATTTATTTTGACAAAAAAAAAATTCGTTATAGTTTCCGTTGTTACTCAGCTTGTGCCCCTGCCCCGAGAGTAGAAATACAAGACCATTAAGAGGAGCTTTATCAACTCTCTAGCGGACCCACACTTTTTAACAAAAGTATATATTCTTTAGGGTACACAATTGTAACGTCAACGGTAATAGCGTATTGATGTGCCGATCCTTAAGTTCAAATCTTTTTCAACTAAAAAGTTGAGGGTATGTCCCTCATGCAGAAACATTTGATATAATTTCCTGTCATATTTAAACAACTATCGATAAATAACGCGATGCATAATAACACCAATTACAATGACAGCCATGTCATAATTCAATAAATGAATATTCTAAATGTAAGGATTTAACACGCCTTAAGAATAGCGCGATACGCAATTACACTTGTAAAATAGGAAAATATATCAAATATTGAAATGTGTATTATTAATAATATAATCAATAGGACTGCCGCGATGGCGCGGGCATCATTTTAATTTACTTAAGTAATTTTATTAACACTTCACTATTTTGGATCGGTTCATATTTGCTTAGGAACAGTAACTTCAAAAATATATTTCGAACGGTAAAAACCGTTAGAAACTGTTTTTCAAAGTATAAAGCTAAACTGGGATATCATTAAAAACCTCACCAGCAGTTTAGCTGACGACCTTTCGCATTGAAAAACAGCAAGCCAATGAGGTAAAAATTAGCGCTGATGTCTAAAATCAGTGCTGCACCTGGTGGAATGTGGTAGGGGGTTCTGTGTGAGCGAGAAAGGGCGTATGGATGTATATGCTAGAAAGGGACAGAAACGACCAACAACAGTGTTGCCACTCTCAATGTTTACTTTAGATCTCAAATTTCGTACAGTTTTTATAATGGCTAAATAAAAAATAACAAAACTACTAACCTCAACCTCAATTCAATTTTTTTAAAATAAATGGCATTCTGTCCACAATATTGGGACAATTTTGCCAATGTCAAAGTAGAGAATACAAGTGTACGGTTAATTAGTTAAAATTTCGCTCCAAGAGCTGGACGTTGTACGGTGAGGTTAGGCTTTTTATAAGGAGATAGCTACTCCCTATAAACAGCACGTGGACTAACGGATATCTAACTCAAACAGGGGTTACACTTGTTTTGAGATTAATTCTTCATTAGTTGCCCACTAGTTCGTTAAATCACTGCAGAATAAGCTATATATTACACACTGAATCACGAAAATGAACAAAAAATAAGAAGTTAATCACGAAACCTAACCACCTTGCTCGCCAAGATGGCCGCAAGTCCTCAACCTCAACCTCAATCTTTCTTTTAACAAACTGACAGCAACGGTGACACTGACAGTGACAGGCAGTCGCAGCAGTTGTAATGGTATCTAATACATGTAGCGATTTGGCGTCAACATGAATCGGGGTCGAAGTTGGTCATCCTTTACACACGTAACAACTTGAGCAGTTAAAATCATTCATTAATTCATTCATGCGGTATAATGGCCTTAGCTTTAAACCAAGCGGAGCGGCCAATGACAGGCGTTCCCCTCTGCCGAAAATATATGACCAGTGGTCATACTCATTGTATGGACTGACATTTATTTGACGTTGCTATTTTGACGTTTCGCATACGGTTGACGTTCCCCTCCCCCGCAAAAAACGACAGACTTTTTCCGATAGAAATGAGAGCGCGTGTCGCATCCGGTTGGTTTAATAATCATAGATAAAGGCTGTATTCTTACCATTCCTCCGTCATTTTTGGGTCCAATAAAAAAGCTGCAAATGTATCGAAAATGGTGAGTAGAGTTCTTAAAATTGTTCAAACAACACAACCGGATTGACACAGGATCTCTCTATCTAACTATATATCCATCTCCCCCTGATCGGTTCACCACTCACCAGTCGCTTACGCGGGTAAACGCCTTCAATTTCAAGGTCAAGTCACCTCAAACCTCAACCACAGAATAATATAAAGGCGGTATTGGTATTAGATTAGAGTATTGATGCTGTGGCGCCCTCTATACCCAGTTATGTATGACATAGTTGCCTGAATCCAATATGGGTATAGATCTGCTCGGGCAACAAAATATAACAAATCAGACATACACATAATAATATGCTATATGAGAGTAGACGAAGGGGTCACCTAGGACCGCGCTATTTGATGTGTATTTAACTCAGAGTTGGCATTGTACATGTCTACATATATGAAAGTCGACTGGCCTATCCAGTGACTCTCCCGTACAATCGGTTACGCCTCCAGACTGGGTACTACCAACTAGTACCCTGGTATCCAACGATACCAGCTAGACGTGGGGGCTTTGCCCCCACGGGGTCCTCCATAAGCCTGCCCCCTAGACCCGGCCTTTTTACTCCAACTCATAACCGACCATACTACATGCCTTGCCTGTGTGCTTTCAATACACACTCTAGGAAGCCCCGTGTCGCGCCAAGCGCGATGCATACCGGTAAGTGGTACTGACCACATCCCTATTCTGTCATGTGGCAACACTGACTGACAGCTATAGGATGACAGTTCTAATGGCGGGAAAGGACTGGCGCCGACATGAACTGCAGGGAAGGTAACGTGTGAAAGGGTGGAAGGCGCTGGGTGTCCTGTACGGTCTACAGTGCATGAGCCTCCACGGGACCACGAGACACCTTCCTGGTAAGTGTGAACATTTTATACTTTTATAATCGACATCTAAACTACATGAGGGTAGAACAAGGGTTAACCTACGGTCGACGTTTGTTAACGTAGTTTTACTAAGGCGTAGTCCAATCTTGCGGTGTATGTACCTAGACAAGCAAGGACATTGGACTGGGAAGCCCGGGGCTTCCTAGAGTGTGTATTGAAAGCACACAGGCAAGGCATGTAGTATGGTCGGTTATGAGTTGGAGTAAAAGGGCCGGGTCTAGGGGGCAGGCTCATGGAGGACCCCGTGGGGGCAAAGCCCCCACGTCCAGCTGGTATTGTTGGATACCAGGGTACTAGTTGGTAGTACCCAGTCTGGAGGCGTAACCGATTGTACGGGAGAGTCACTGGATAGGCCAGTCGACTTTCATATATGTAGACATGTACAATGCCAACTCTGAATTAAATACACATAAAATAGCGCAGTCCTAGGTGACCCCCTTCGTCTACTCTCATGTAGCATATTATTATGTGTATATTGGATTTGTTATATTTTGTTGCCCAAGCAGACTATACCCATATTGGATTCAGGCAACTATATCATATATAACTGGGTATAGAGGGCGCCACAAAAATGGTGGTGTTAGAAAAAATACTATTTGTTCTCTATTATTGTCTATGCTCCTTTCCTATAAAAGGCTCGGTGACCATAAAACCTCTCTCTCATTTTCTATATCCGCCTGCCTCGTAAGTTAAGTAAATGTTTAATGTGTCGTCCATTTAATATGAAATAATATCTTACAGTCGTGTGAATTCGTAACCTCAAACTATTATCCAATATATAATCCTTGCATGAAGAGAAAGATGTTTGTTTGATTTGGCCGCCACCACAAAGAAAAACCTTCCTGCGCTCTCAGCCCTGCTAATAGGTTAGTGGTCCAGACCAGACAATAATAGTACATTATTGCAGAGGACGGGAAAGGGAAATCCGTGGATGAGCGATTTTTTCGGACGAAGCGCAGCTGAGTCCGAAAAAATAAGACGAATCCACGAATTTCTATTCCCGCCGAGGCATATATAGTGCTTTTCTCTAAAAGTGCGAGGAAATAAAGTAAAGTAAATGAAATAAATTACAGATTTTGGTTACGTTATTAGCGTTCAATGTCATGAATTAGCTTCCCTCTATAATTTTTTTTTTAAGTATTAAGAACTATGTATACTGCCAATTTTCATTCAAATAATATTTAAAAAGAAATTTTCGTCAAAAGCTATTTAAGACAGTATTAAATATACTCCTTTTATGCAACAGATACAAGATTAAACCTTAAAAATAGTTGTTTTGTCTATGATTGTATTAAGCCTCATTCGCACGATCAGACGCGGTGCTATGACAAAGAACGAGACAACCAAGGTTTTTGATCTAACTATCTCGCTCTATCCTACAGTTTGAAGGGATTGCCGTTCAGACGGTGTATAGACGTCGCTTAAGTTTTGGCTGTTTGAAATGGCATTTCTTAGTCGGATGAAAAGTTTAAAAGGTAAAAAACAATACAGTAATGGATTTTACTAGTCAACGCCTAAAATATGTATACACTTTGAACCTTATTACAATGGAGTAAGGTGCAAAAGTGTATACATATTTATGGCGTTGCCAAATTACTTCACGGCCGCTAAAACAGGTAAATAATGATTTTTATTTTTTTAAATTCGTTTTGGTAAAAAATGAAGAACTTCACGTACTCATTTTGCTACAGTAAGCTGAAAATTTCCGAGCACATTGGAGAAAAGGTGTATTTTTATTATCCCAGGAAGGGCTTAGACTGTTAGAATAACAGGACCTTTGTTCGTGTAACTAGTATAAAACTTAAGTGTTGTCGACTTACACGAGCACGAGGGATAACCTCAAAATGGCGGAATCACAATCGACAAATCATTTTGCTACTTCTACATCCATTGAAAAGTTGCAAGGATTGGATAATTATTTATCATGGAAATTTGCAATTAAGATTATGTTAATATTGGAGAATCTGTGGGGTTGCATCGATGGTTCTGTCACGGACGGCGGCAAGGACGCGAGGGCGCTGGCACGTATCTGTCTTTCTATTCAACCCAGCTTGTATCAGCTCGTGAGAAATTGTACCACATCTAAGGACGCCTGGAAAAAGCTCGCTGACGCCTTTGAAGACAAAGGACTTTATAGGAAAGTACTTACTCGCTACCTACCTCGACCTACTTCGACAGTTACACCGAGTTGAGTACCATAATTTCTCCTGTATGTCTGACTACATAGAAGGTGTGATGAAGCTTGTTGCTCAGCTCTCTGATATTGGGAAGAATATTGAAGATGGCGAAGTAGCCGAAATATTGCTCTCCGGATTGCCAGAAGAATACAACGTGCTAGTCTCTGGTTTAGAAACTGCTGGATTAACGAACACACTTACCAGTGAAATCGTCCGTACTCGACTTTTACAAGAAGATCATCGGAAAAGCAACAATCAAACTAACAATGATACTTCAACTGCGTACATGATAAAGAAGAAGAACACCAAGCTTTTATGCTCATACTGTAAGCGCAATGGACACGTGGCCCGCAGATGTTTCAAGAGGAAGCGTGAGGAAGCAAAGGCAAATAAAGAAGATCACACACTGTATGCTGCAGCCTACTCCGCATGTACCTCTGAAGACTTCATCATTGATAGTGGCGCAACGGTTCACCTGGTCGGAAATCAAGAACTTCTTCAAGAAACAAAGAAGAAGAAATGTCTGATTTCTATTGCTAATGGAGAACAGCTTAGCAGTGAGCTCATAGGTAAAGTTCCTCTTAAAAACAAAACTTGTATAGATAATGTCATTTTTGTGCCACAGCTGGCAACTAATTTATTATCAGTAAATCAAATCACTGAAAAAGATTGCATTGTTGTTTTTGACAAAGATTCTTGTAAGATTTACAATCAAAATTCATGTAAAATCACAGGCAACTGTTTTATATCTGCTGAGAAAAGTAATGGGCTTTATAGACTTAAATTGCAAGAGCAGCACATTCCCGAATTACGTCACTCAGCGTCCCTTCACTCTAGGCAGGGACCACAGAGTGCCAATGCTGCGGTGCCCGCGTCAATGCATTTATGGCATAGACGTCTCGCGCACCTGCATCGTGATGGTATGTACGTTCTGGGTGGTGGAAATCAGTGTGTTGGTGTCGTTTTTCAGAATAAACACGACATGCCAAGCAGCTGCGTGCCGTGCCTTACTGGGAAGATGTCTGTGACACCTGTTCCTAGGCAAGGAAGCGGACATGCTGCCAAACCACTGGAGCTGATCCATAGTGACGTGTGCGGCCCGATGCAAGTCAGCACTTGGAATGGAGCCCGCTTCTTGCTGACATTCACTGATGACAGCACCAGGAAAAGCTTCGGTTATCTCATGAAGAATAAGTCAGAAGTAAGTTCCCACTTTATTGATTTTAAAAATATGGTAGAAAAACAGACTGGTTTACATATTAAAATCTTACGTAGTGATTGTGGCACAGAATATTGTAATAGTTATTTGACAAGTTTTCTTAAACATCATGGTATAATTCACCAAACGACTGTCCCTTACAATCCAAGCCAAAATGGTGTCTCAGAAAGATTAAATTTAACAATTCTTTCAAAAGCTAGAGCTATGTTACAGGAGAGTGGTTTGGATGACCGTTACTGGGGTGAAGCTGTAATGACAGCAATCTATTTAAAAAACAGATCCCCTAGTAGATCATTATCAAATAAAATTCCTGAATGTGAATGGACTGGGTCAAAAATTGATCTAAGTCATTTGCGTGTCTTTGGCTGTATAGCCTATTCCCACGTACCACATCAGAAAAGGCGCAAACTTGACCCTAAGGCAAAACAATATATATTTGTTGGTTATGGTGAGACCTGTAAGGGCTATAGATTAATTGACCCGAATAATCCTCACAGGGTAATTTATTCCCGAAGTGTAGCTTTCTTAGAGGATCAATTTATGGACAAGACATTAGTTAAGAGGCAGGCTAGAGAGCATTTTATTGTACATGATCAATTAAATTTTACCAGTTTTAACAGTAAATCTAGTGATATTATACAAAATAATGAAAACACTACTTTAAATGATTTAAATAATGAAGATCATGTAGCAAGAGATAACTGTGATACTAGTGTTAATGAAAACTGTGATATTAGTGATAAGTCTAATGTAAACTCTAATAATGTTTCAGATGCGGAAGGAACGCCAAACGCGCAGTCTCCGCTCTTTGATCAATACCTGTCGTTCGATGAGGATAGTGGTGATGAGGGTGATGTGAACCTGCACTCAGACACACCATCCGCACTGCTGGACCCTGCAGTTCGAGGAGGAGAGTCGATTTCACCGGTTGCTGCCGATGCCTCGATGTCTCGCCCCGTTCGTAGTACGAGAGGTATTTACCCAGAGAGATTTAATGATTTTGAACTGTTGTCGCTATTTGTCACTGATAGTTATCAAGATGAACCTCAAACATACACCGAGGCTATCAGTTCTCCCGAAAAACGTGAGTGGCTTGCAGCTATGAAAAATGAATTTGATTCCATGATAAGAAACAATGTATGGGAACTGGTAGACCGGCCTATGTACGAGAATGTAATAAAACAACTTTGAACGGATTATATCGCGTATACTGAATTTTAAATTACATCCCGACGTTTCGAACACTTTACAGCGTTCGTGGTCACGGGTACGAGAATACGAGACGGTGTACGAGAATGTAGTTAAAAATAAATGGGTTTTTAAAAGAAAGTTAGATACCACGGGTAATCTGGTTAGGTATAAAGCTCGCTTAGTTGCCTGTGGTTACAGCCAAAAAGAGGGTAAAGATTTTTCTGACATATATTCACCTGTTGTAAGACATCAAACCCTCAGACTTTTGTTCAGCATTGCAAATCAGCTGGCGTTACATATGGATCATATAGACGTCACGACGGCATTCTTAAATGGTAATTTAGACGAAACAATCTATATGGAGCAACCGGCAGGTTTCAAGAGCGATAAAAATAATAATAAAGTATGTTTATTGAGAAAAAGCATATACGGCTTAAAACAGGCGAGCCGTATGTGGAATGTAAAAATTCATCAACTTTTGCATGATAATGGCTATAAACAAAGTAAATGTGAGCCTTGTGTTTATGTTAAGAAAACCAAAGAAGAATATATTATCTTAGCTTTATATGTAGATGATTTTTTTGTCCTTCATAACGGCTGTATTGATAAATTGCTTTCACTTTTAAAGAATAATTTTGAAATTCGACACTTAGGAAAATTGAAAGATTGTCTCGGTATGAAAGTAACTCAAACCAAAAATATGATTATATTAGATCAATCAGATTACATTAGACGCATATTGGCTAAGTTTAATATGAGTAACTGTAAACCTGTATCAACTCCATTGCCACTAAACTGCAAGCTTGATAAATCTGAAACGCCTTTACAGGATGATCAGTATCAATACAGACAACTTTTAGGGTCACTTATGTATTTATCAGTATGCACCCGTCCAGATATATCTTATGCTTGCAGTCAGCTGAGCCAGTATAGTACATGTTTCGATACAAGTCATTGGCGTGTTGCTAAAAGGGTACTTAGGTATTTAGCTGGAACTATAAATTATGGTCTTTGTTTTCAAAGAAGTAATGATTTAAGTATTGTAGCTTACGCAGATAGTGACTGGGCCAATGATTTGTCAGATCGTAGGTCATATACTGGCTATGTTATAAAAATTGGCGAAAATGTAATTAATTGGGAAGCTAAAAAGCAGAGATGTACAGCCCTGTCAACATGTGAATCTGAGTATATTGCCATAAGTGATGTATGTAAAGATATATGCTTTGTTAAGAATTTCTTGTCAGAAATAATTGACAAACATTTTGATGTTACCATATATAATGACAATCAGAGTGCTCAGAAATTGTTATTAGTCAAAGAGTATTCCCATAAGAGAACTAAACATATTGATTTGCGATACCATTATGTTAAACAATTGATACAGGAAAATAAAATCAATGTTGTTTATCTGCCTACAGATAAAATGCTTGCAGATATATTTACTAAGCCTTTGTGTATAGAAAAACATACATGTTTCGTAAAGGGTTTGAAATTGAAATGTATAGAATGTTAGTACATTCATTGACATTTGTAATTTTTGTTTTTTTTTATTTACATGTATGTACCAATAGTTGTATCACAAAGCTTTTTATTACAGGAGCATATAAGGAGGAGTGTTAGAAAAATACTATTTGTTCTCTATTATTGTCTATGCTCCTTTCCTATAAAAGGCTCGGTGACCATAAAACCTCTCTCTCATTTTCTATATCCGCCTGCCTCGTAAGTTAAGTAAATGTTTAATGTGTCGTCTATTAGAAATTGTATAATGTACAGTATGCCTTATAGAAACATATATCTATGATAGTTATTGTCTATGGCTATAGAACCTTGTCTGTCAGAAATGTCAAGTTAATACCCTTTTTTCTTTTGCTCTATCCGGCCTAGAGGCAGT
Organism: Pammene fasciana; assembly: GCA_911728535.1. Taxonomy (NCBI): domain Eukaryota; kingdom Metazoa; phylum Arthropoda; class Insecta; order Lepidoptera; family Tortricidae; genus Pammene; species Pammene fasciana. The sequence continues at coordinate 11,083,056 of OU452294.1, read as the reverse complement.
AGCCATTTTTATTCATTAATTAATTTTAATTGTGTCGTCCTATCTACAATCTTAATCCGATTTAATCTTATTGATCATTTATTATTTTATTGTTTTAACAACGACAAGTTTATCATACGGATGTATTTTGAAGAATATACCGGTGCATAAAAGCGACACGGAGTTTGATTTATTTCCATGCTGTCCAGCTTCCTACACAAGTGGTAAGAATCCACGGGATCCTCTCAAGGATAACCTTATCTAAGCTGGTATCCTGATAGTTTATGGGCACAGAAGAAAAGCCGAGGACAGCAGAGCGGGAATAATCAAGTAAGATCACAACATAACCTTGTATAACCTAGAAATCCTACGATGCCTGACGCCACCACCGCCAGTACTACAAGTTCCTTGCCGTCTGCCGTCAGCGCACAAATAGAACGCTTAGATGGCGCTCGGAATTATTACTCGTGGAAGTTCGCCGTCCGCATGGCACTCATGCACGACGGATTGTGGAACGTGGTGGAGGCAGGAGCGACTGCAGGCGACGCTAGTGACCAGCGTGCCCTCGCTCGTATCTGCTTGTCTCTGAAGCCATCGATGTATCAGTACGTAAGATCTGCCAAAACCGCTAAAGAAGCATGGCAGAATCTAGCCGACGTATTTGAAGACTCCGGCCTGGTGCGTCGTGTCTTACTACTGCGAAAATTACATCGAATGGACTACGGCAGCTTTGCTACAATGTCAGAATATATTGAAGAAACAATGACGGTTGTGCAGCAGCTAGCCGATATAGACAAGGTAATTGAGGATAAGGAAGTTGCAGAGATATTGCTGAGCGGACTTACATCAGAATACGACTCGCTCGTATCTAATCTAGAGACCATCAACATGACCGGCACTCTGACCAGTGAAATTGTCCGAGGAAGGCTACTTCAGGAGGAAACCAGGAGGTCATCCGAAGAAGGTACATCTACAGCATTAGCATCCATGAACAGGAATAAGCAAATAAGATGCCATCACTGTAAACGCCTGGGACACGCCAAGAAGAATTGCTTCAAGCGGAAACGAGAACGGAGACAAAATGTCGAGCAAGCCCTATCAGCGACAGCAATGGCAGCCAGTATCCCCAGTGATGTAATGTGTGTGGACTCGGGTGCTTCTGTGCACATTTTTAACTCTAAAGACTATTTTATTAATTTCAAGCCCAATTTAAGCAAAATTATTGTGGCAAGTAAAGATTTATTGCAGTGCACAGGCACAGGAGATGTTATTATAGATGGTCATTTAAAGCTAAAGGATGTAAGGTATGCGCCAGATTGTCTTAACAATTTAATATCTGTGAGTAAGTTAGCTAAACAGGGTTATGTTCTAAATTTCAGTAAAAATGGCTGTGTAATAAATGAAAACGGTAAACGTATAGCAGCTGCTTCTCTAGTTAATGGTACATATTGGCTAAACAGGGGTAGTGGTGAGAATTCGCACAAATGGGAGAGCTCAAAGTTCTTGTATAGACAAGAAGCCATGAGCTCCGCAGTGACTGACACGGAGCTTCTACACTATAGACTTGGACATTTAAATACTAAAGACCTAAATAGTATTAGGGATAGGGTGCCTAATTCTTTAAATTTACAGAATAAGCTGGCAGCAGAAAAATGTGTTCCTTGCCTAGAGGGAAAGCTGACTTCCAAGCCGTTCCCGAAGGCTTCGAGCACGGTAGTTGACCAGCCATTGGCCCTTATCCATACAGATGTGTGTGGACCGCTTCCAGTCAGCTTGGGTGGTGCGAAATATCTGCTCACCATCACGGATCACTTCTCAAGAAAGTCTTTTGGTTTTCTTTTAAAGAGGAAATCAGAGGTAAGTGATCGTTTCATTGATTTTGTAACCATGATAGAGAGGCAGCAAGGTCTACCAGTACGTTGTGTTAGATCTGATAACGGAGGAGAATTTGTAAACAAACAACTTTCTACGTTTTTTAAAAGAAAAGGCATATTGCATCAAACCACTGTACCTTATTGTCCCGAACAGAATTCAGTAGCGGAGAGACTAAACCTTACCTTGATGAATAAAGTAAGGTGTATGCTGCAGCATTCAGGTCTGGACCGGCGCTTTTGGGGAGAGGCAGTAACTACTGCCATATATCTTAAAAATAGGTCCCCGACTTCAGCCTTGGATGGCCGGATTCCGGAGGAGGTGTGGACTGGGTCGAAGCTGGACCTCAGTCACCTGCGTGTATTTGGATGTGTGGCATATGCTAAGGTACAGGATGTGAAGCGAAGAAAGTTAGATGTGAAGTGTAAGCCGTATGTATTTGTTGGATATTCTGAAACCTCTAAGGGCTACAGGCTGGCTGACTGTAACGACCCTAACAAGGTTATTATATCCAGGGATGTCGAGTTTTTAGAGCAAAAGTTTTACAATTTTAAACAAAATGACATTAACAATAATAATTATAATTTTGAATTTTTAAATGAATTTAATTTTATTGATAATGATAATTGTGTGAATGATAGTAACACGGTAGACTGTAGGAATGAAAGTACTATGTCTAACACTGTAGACTGTAGGAATGAAAGTACTACGTCTAACATAAACTGTAGGAATGAGAGTACTATGTCTGACACAGGCTGTAGGAATCATTTTATTGAGCCTGATGTTGTTAACATGAATGAAAGTAATGTTAGTGATGATTGTGTGAATGAAAGTAGCGCAGGGGGCAATGCCCAGGATAGTGATTCTGTAGGAAATAATAGTACTACTGAGAAGGATGTCGCGAATGATAGTAACGATTTCAATTATATCCAAAATGAACATAATTATTCTTTGCCGATTTCAGGATCGGGAGACGAGGACTACTGCACAGTAAGCGAGGATGACTCCGTCGCTGACTGTCCTCATGATGACGCAGACTGGTCACCGGGCGCGGGCTCAGCTCCAGGGGAAGCTGTGCAGCAGATGCCTGCCCCGCTGCTGACATCTACGGGACGTCCAGTGCGTAGTACTCGGGCTGTACTGCCTAAAAGGTATTGTGATACGGATTGGTCACTAATGGTCAGCAGCAGTCCAGAACCAACTTCATATAAAGACGCGATGTCTAGTCCTGATGCTACTGAGTGGCAAAAGGCTATGAAAGATGAGTATGACTCATTAATAACAAATAAAGTGTGGAGGTTAGTTGACAGGCCGAAGAATACCAATATTGTCAAGTGCAAATGGGTTTTTAAAGTAAAAAACGATGCAGCAGGAAATTTCATACGCCATAAGGCTCGTTTAGTCGCGAGAGGTTTTACTCAAAAAGAAGGTATAGATTTTCACGATACTTACAGCCCTGTTGTACGTCACTCGACAATTAGGTTATTATTCAGCCTGGCTAATGAATTTAATCTTGATATAGATCACGTAGACGTTACTACGGCATTTCTTAATGGTGATTTGAATGAGGTCATCTACATGGAGCAACCAGAAGGTTTTAGTACAAGTAGTGACAAGGTTTGTCTGTTGCAAAAGAGCATTTATGGACTTAAACAGTCTAGTCGTATGTGGAATGCTCGGATACATAAGGTCTTAACTGATAATAGTTTTATACAATGTAAAAGTGAACCTTGTGTATATTACACGAAATCTAAACATGATTTTGTAATTATTGCGCTGTATGTGGATGACTGCTATTTGTTTTGCCGTAAGGATAGCCAATGCAAAAAGAAATTATTAGAAATATTAGGATCAGAATTCGACATAAAAAATCTGGGTCCAATACAAAGCTATCTTGGCATTCGTGTCACTAGAGACAGAAAAAATGGGACACTAACTTTAGATCAGTCAGTATACATCAAAAATATTTTAAAAAGGTTTAATATGTCGGATTGTAAGCCTGTATCTACTCCCATGGTTCCCAATAATAAATTGTTAAAAGAAAATGTCAGTTCTGAGGACGAGCAATATAAATATAGAGAATTGATAGGCTCCTTGATGTACTTATCTGTTTGTACTCGTCCCGATATTGCATTTACCTGTAGCCATCTGAGTCAGTTCAATAACTGCTTTGGAAAAGAACATTGGTTAGCTGCTAAACGTTTGCTTAGGTATCTGGCGGGAACAATTAATTACGGTTTACATTATGTAAAAAGTAAAGAATTGATATTAAATGCTTATACCGACGCGGATTGGGCCAATAATTGTTATGATAGGAAATCTTATACAGGGTTTGTAGTTAAACTAGGATCAAACGTAATTAATTGGGAATCAAGAAAGCAACAATCTGTGTCACTTAGTTCAACTGAAAGTGAATATATGTCTATAGCCGATGTATCCAAAGATCTCTGTTTTGTAAATCAACTCTTAACTGAATTACTACCTACTGTAAAGGTGCATATCATTGTGTATAACGACAACCAGAGTGCTCACAAGATTCTTAAAAACAATGATATTAGTCACAAGAGAACAAAACACATTGATGTGCGCTATCATTTTATTAAGGACCTAGTTCAAAAAGGATTCATGACTGTTAAATATCTCCGTACAGAACAAATGATTGCTGATGTATTAACAAAATGTTTAAATACAAAACAACATTGTATGTTTAGGCATGATTTATGTGTTAGGCCTTGTTAGTATAGAAATATTTTATTTTGTTTGCTATGCTAGCTAAGATGTTATGATATGATACTAACCGTCATGCATGTTATACTTAAGGTGTTGTTTATGTGACGCTGTGATAAGACTGTACTAGTAGAGATGTTTAGTAATTCAATAGTCAATTTGTAGAGTTGTGTAAATTTAAATGTAGAGTTGTGAAAATTTTAATGTAGAGTTATAGTCATCAGATTATGTTTTTAAAGTCAAGGGGAAGTATTAGAAATTGTATAATGTACAGTATGCCTTATAGAAACATATATCTATGATAGTTATTGTCTATGGCTATAGAACCTTGTCTGTCAGAAATGTCAAGTTAATACCCTTTTTAGGGTTCCGTACCTCAAAAGGAAAAAAAACGGAACCCTTATAGGATCACTTTGTTGTCCGTCTGTCTGTCTGTCTGTCTGTCTGTCTGTCTGTCTGTCTGTCTGTCTGTCTGTCTGTCTGTCAAGACCATTTTTCTCAGGAACGCGTTGAGGTATCAAGCTAAAATTTATATCAAATACTCAGGTCTATTGTCCCTTGAAGCTGTGAAAAAATCAAACTTAAAAGCCAACGCAATCAAAAGATACAGTCGTTTATGCTGCAAATTTTAGAGTTTTCGGCACTCGCAAAACCTACGGGGTACTTCCCGTGAACTCAGAAACTTGAAATTTGGCACGAAGCAACGTCATGTAGCATAGACAAAGGAAAAATTATAAAAAGTAGATATTTTTAGTAAAATCATACAAAATTATATATTTAAAATTTTAAACTTACTACCTTTTTCCTCGTATACGCGTGAAGTTATTAAGTTGAAATTCATGTCAAATACTCAAGGCTATAGGATTTTTCAGATGTAGCGAAACCAAACTTTTATGTCAACGCAATCAAAAGAAATAGCAATTTAAGTTGCATATTTTGAAACTGAGTACTCGCAAGAAACTCAAAACCTAAAGGGTACTTCCCGTAAACTCAGAAACTTGAAACTTGGCACGAAAAAACTTCATATAGCACAGACAAAGGAAAAATTATAAAAGTAGACATTTTTAGTAGGATCATACAAAAAATATTTTTTTCAATTTTAAACTTACTACCTTCTTCCTCGTAAACGCGTAAAGGTATTAAATTGAAATTCATATCAAATACTCAGGTCTATTATATCTTTCAGCTGTGGCAAAAACAAACTTTCATGTCAACGCAATCAAAAGAAATAGCAATTTAAGTTGCATATTTTGGAGATGAGTACTCGCAAGAAACTCAAAACCAGGGTACTTCCCGTAAACTCAGAAACTTGAAACTTGGCACGAAGAAACTTTATATAGCACAGACAAAGGAAAAATTACGAAAAGTAGACATTTTTAGTAAAATCGTACATAAAATATTTTTTTTAATTTTAAACTCACTACCTGTTTCCTCGTAAACGCGTAGCGTAGAGGTATTAAACTGAAATTCATAGCATATACTCAGCTTTATTATTATTCTTTCTGCTGTAGCAAATCGAAACTTTCATGTCCACGCAATCATAAGAAATAGCAATTGTTATAGGTTTTTACGGAACCCTCGGTGCGCGAGTCCGACTCGCACTTGGCCGGTTTTTTTTTCTTTTGCTCTATCCGGCCTAGAGGCAGTAGCCATTTTTATTCATTAATTAATTTTAATTGTGTCGTCCTATCTACAATCTTAATCCGATTTAATCTTATTGATCATTTATTATTTTATTGTTTTAACAACGACAAGTTTATCATACGGATGTATTTTGAAGAATATACCGGTGCATAAAGGCGACACGGAGTTTGATTTATTTCCATGCTGTCCAGCTTCCTACACAAGTGGTAAGAATCCACGGGATCCTCTCAAGGATAACCTGATCTAAGCTGGTATCCTGATATCGTCCATTTAATATGAAATAATATCTTACAGTCGTGTGAATTCGTAACCTCAAACTATTATCCAATATATAATCCTTGCATGAAGAGAAAGATGTTTGTTTTGATTTGGCCGCCACCACAAAGAAAAACCTTCCTGCGCTCTCAGCCCTGCTAATAGGTGGATTGTGCAGGGATTAGCAAGTATGGGAAGCCAGATAACATCTGGTTCTTTCATGTGCAAGTCCCCTTATGCTGGTCCTTGGGTCCCGGGGAATCAAATTAATTTTTGACCCTTGAGCTCAAGGTACCGAGTTGGTGTATTTTCTTTGGAAAATATGCACTTAATTAATATTAATTGTATTCACAGCATTCAGCGAGTATATTAAATGAATAAAAACAAATTTTCGTTTTATTTATACGTTGTCAATTACCTAAATACCTATATTCATATTTGCGGCAAAAGGGTGCACCCTAGGATAGGTTATGTATGCTTATTGTACGAATGTACCCGAATGTTGGGTATTGTTTTTCATTTCTAGGTTTATGGTAAATTCTAAGTTGTGTATAGTCCTCATAGATATAAGTTAACATATAATTTAATTAATTTGTTGTGTTGGTAACAATGTATTAATCTCGTATTAGTATAGTTGGTTTTTGTATCTGTGGTGAGCAGGTACGTTCGGATTCGGTCTTTTTCTTTTTCAGTGAAAAAGTTGATGAATGTGAGAAATAAATGTCAGGTTAAAAGTAACTAGAAATTAATAATCGTGTCAAATGATCTTGAGAGGTTTTTAATCTCTTAAATTGACATTGGTTATTTTTCCTATCTGGCATATAAGCGACGATAATCGGTAAAACTAATTTGTGAAAGTGAGGATCGGAACGTAACCGTGAGCGTTGCCAACACTACCCTATACGCATGACCATAGACAAGGACGGCACCGGCAGAGGAAAAAAATACAAGCGTTGTTGTCCGCGCCGTTGAGTGCGAAAAGTTTTCACGCGAAGTTTCTTTTGTTATTTTTAGTTAATTGTGGTTCTTGCGGCGGTTTCTAACTTCAAGTGTTGATGTGTTCGTAGACCTGGTATTGGGAATCGGTTCTGAGGCGAGTCGCAGCAAGTTTGCAGGTAAATGTTTGGCCGACATGACGCTAATGGCCGTTCGGCGACAAATTGTTTTCAATTTAACTAACATTTTTGTTAAATTCTGTCGTAGAAGTTTTAAGAGTGGTATTTGTTGTACTTTGCAGCTGCGCCAGTAGTAGGGGACGTACCCAAGCCAGGTCGGGACGACTTGATGATACAATTCTCGCATCAAGGAGTATTTTCCATTGTGAGGCGCCGATCGAACGAAGTTTTTATCCGTCTACTTAGGTGAGTTAATGAGTTCAATTTAACCAATACAAATATTGGAAGTATTCGGTTTGGAACGTATAAACCAAGTATAAGCACTTATGTTTAGTTATGAACGGAATCCGCGGACGCGGTAGTGCCTACGCAGAGATAAAGTACTACCTACCTTTTTTTTTTTGACCTGAGGAGTGAGACGAGTAGTTATGATAGTATTTTGAGTAAGAATGTCAATTGTTTACAGTGGTCATCATGGCAAGCCTGTACAACAGGCTGGTGCTGAGGCGTCATTAATTAGCGCAAACAACTGCGGATGCACAGGGCCTCCTGGAAAAATGTAGAACAGAGGGTGTTCAGCAAGAGGAATTTACTGGACTGCATCTGAAACTGAAACAGTGCTTGGGGGCTTTTGAGAAGGAACTGTATCAGTACCTAAGTGCTGTACCAGATGCAGATGTGGAAGAAATGACCCAAGACCAATTTAAGGCTGAAGACATCATGGTTGAGTTGGATACTGCATGGCAGATCAACAAGAAGAAAACCGACCTTGCTGCCAAATCTAAGCTACCAGAATTGGGTCTCCCGTCTTTCGATGGAGATAAGCTTAAATGGTCCGAGTTCTGGGACAGATTTGCGGCAAATGTAGATAGAAGAGATTTACCGGACTCAGAGAAGTTGATGTACCTACTGAGCTGCCTTAAGGGCGCAGCGCTCGATACAGTAGCAGGAATCACAGCCACCAATGCAAATTACTCTGTGGCCATAGATACTTTAAAATCAAGGTTTGGATCCTGCGACATGCTGATCGATGCTCATTACACGGCTCTTACCAACTTAAGAAAGGCAGACTACTCTAGTGCCAGTTGTCGGAGTGTTCTGGACAACATTGAACGGAACCTCAGGGTGTTGGAGAGGTTATTGACGTGCTTATAGGGAATGACTTCTTTGGCGGAATTCTCAGAGAAAACAAGATCCAGTTATCAGAAAATTTTTATTTACTGGATACTGATTTTGGATGGGTACCTTCAGGAAAGGTTGCTCCTGAAGATAGAAGTGAAGTCCTTTCTATAGTCACATACTGTCAATGTCATACCCCGAGTTGTCCGTATTTCACCGAGCCCGACCTGCCCTTAAGAAATATAGACGTGAGTTTCTTCTGGTCATTAGAAAACCTAGGGATTACAGACTCGCCTAAAGCCACAAGACAAGAGGAAGCAGTCAGACACTTCAATGAGACTGTGCAATACCAGGATGGTCGGTACTTGGTAAAGTGGCCATGGATTGAATACCCACCGGATTTACCATCTAACTACGGCTTGGCCTTAGGTAGACTAAAGAGCGTCCTGAGGAGATTGGATAGTGAATCTATTAAAGAATATGATGCCATCCTAAAGGAACAGCTGGACCTCGGGATCATCGAGATTGTGGGTAATGGATCGGATACTGACACGGTCCACCCAATTCACTACCTAGCCCACCACATGGTGAAGAGTTCTGGCAAGGGCCGGCTGGTGTATGATGCTAGCGCCAAGTGTGCAGGACAGAAGAGCCTCAACGAATGTCTTTACAGTGGTCCGTCTATGTTGGAAGACCTGACAGCGCTGCTTCTGAAGTTTCGAACGAAAAAATATGGCATATTAGCTGATGTGGAGAAGGCATTCCTACAAGTTGCACTTCAAGAGGATGATCGGGATGTCACAAGATTTATATGGGTGAAGGACACAAGCAGAGAAGCAACTGATGATAACCTACTATATTTGAGGTTCCGTAGGATACCGTTTGGAGTAGTTGCTAGTCCCTTCCTACTGACAGCAACCATCCGGCACTTCATAAGTCAAACAAACAAGGCCCTACTGAAACAGGTTGCTGATAGATGCTATGTGGACAACTTAGTGACCGGAGCCGATACTTTGCAGGAAGCTCAGCAAATCTATGACCAAACAAGAGCAACGTTTGAGCAGCTGTCTATGAATATGAGAGACTGGGTTTCAAACAACCAGAATTTCATGGATGCAATACCTGAACAGTACAGATGTACTAAACGAGACCATGTCAAGGTACTTGGACTGATATGGAAGGTTGATGAAGACAAGTTAAAACTAAACTTGACAGAGAGCCATTTCAGCACAGATCCTCCTGTGGACACGAAGAGGAAAGTTCTACAGGCTCTCGCGCGTGTATATGATCCTTGCGGCTTTGTATGCCCTCTTATGTTGGCAATGAAGCTGATTTTCCAGAATATCTGCGAAAAGAAGTGTAAATGGGATACGGAGCTACCTACGGAACTGTTGTTGTCTGTAAAGAACGTCATCGAAAGTTTGAAGATAATAGCCGATATTGAAGTACCCAGATACATTAACACAGATGCCTCAAAGGGTAGTCTTAAGTACCAATTGCATTGCTTCACGGATGCATCAAAAGACGCATATGCTGCTGTGATCTACCTAAAAGTAATTGAAGATGGTCAAGGAAAGTCAGTTTCCCTTCTGATGGCGAAATCACATGTGTCACAGACCAAGGATAAGGATGATCTGAAAATTCCTAGATTGGAACTATTAGGATTTCTAGCTGGAAGCAGACTTTTGAAATATGTGAGGAAACACCTCGATATTGGCGTAGATAAGGAATATTTGTGGTCAGATAGTTTGGTAATACACGGATGGATGAGGTCAAATAAACTGCTCCCACCCTTTGTTGCCAATAGGGTAAATGAAATTAAACGTGACCACCCCGGCACGGAGATGTTGTACGTGCACACGAAATCAAACCCTGCTGACATTGCTACGCGTCCGGAACTGTTCCAAGAGAAGAAGCAACTGTGGTTTGAAGGACCGGAGTTCCTTATCAGAGAGGAGTCTTGCTGGCCCCAGAACAGACTCTATGAGGTACATAAAAACCTCCTTTCTGTTGGGGAGGTCCTGGGTGATGACCCAGGTGAGCTGACACAGAGAGAACCTACTGATGCTGATTTGGACCAGAGTGGAACCCTGGAACGAACAAGCCCCAGTGATCCTGGCAATGATGAACCAATGGACACTCAGGATTCAAGTATACCCATAGATGAAGTTGAATATCCCATCGAAGGACGTATGGAACTTGACAATCCTGAAGATCACAACGAGGAACACAATCAGCAGCAGGCAAGTGTAGCCAAGACAGTGTCTGATATAAAAGTCTTGCAAAAGTCTCACTTTCAAGAAGAGCTTAATGGGAAAAGAACACATCTAGCAAGGAACCTGGATCTCTTTCTTGATATAGATGGCGTTTTGAGATGCCGTGGACGTATGGCGAACACATCCTGGAGCTATGACATGAAGTATCCAATACTACTGTCTGTTGGAACGAAACGCAAGGCTTCAGCGGGGACTGAGGAGGGACGGAGGGCGTCCAACGTCTTCCATTATTCGCTCTGATTTTCGCTGTGACACTGCAATTTTGAATTTGTAACGAGCAACTTTTCTTTGTATTTTTATATGTACTTGTGAAGGCAGATTACAGTACATTTTCTATTTTTAAACAATTTTTTATTCTGCCTGGTCCTTCGACAATTCCCAACATGGTCCTTCGAGCCGGATATCAGTAGCAGCGATTGTGCGGATCTATTGGAGACTATGGCGATGGATGGTCCCGGACGCCGCGCGTCCTGGCCGCTCGCTCCTGGCGCCGGCGCTGCTTCCGCGGCGCACGGGCGCTCCGCTGCGCGGCGGGTAAAGGAGAATTGTTTCGTAGCACTAGATGAAAGTGAAAACAATACTGTGAGTAGCCCACTTTTTACATATGAGTGTCCGTTGTGTAAGCGTGGTCATTGGTTATTTGAGTGCCCCGACTTTCTTGCGTTATCTAACAAGGAACGTGCAGATAAGGTTCAAGGGATGAAAGTATGTCTGAACTGTTTAAAACCGGGTCATATCGCAAAGTATTGTAGGCGTGGTCCGTGCAAGTCGTGCTCATTACGTCATAACTCGCTTTTACATGTTGATAAGTTGCCTTCAAAGGCTCCAGTAGCAATGCCAGTTATTGAAGTTACTCCTAGTACTCCGAGCGAGCACGATGAGTCTGCACCTGACCCCGGCTGCAGTGCTGACGGCAGCATAATGTTACCGGCCCATGCTGTTTTGCAAGGTCAAGTCTTACTGTCTACTGCGTTAGTAGAAGTATACGATCGCGACGGTAAAACACATGTAGCGCGCGCGTTTTTGGACCCTGGTGCTGCGTGTAATTTAATAAGATCTGACTTCTTGGAAAAACTTAACTTACCTACTAGGCAGGTAAATGCGTCATTAACGGGTATTAAAAACATGAAGTCTTCTGTACAAAAAATGTGTAACGCAAAGTTTACATCAGTTTTTGATAAAAGCTTGAATATGGAAAGGTCCTTTTACGTACTTCCACAAGTCACATGCGACTTACCTTTACATGAGGTAAATGTACCAATGCTAGACATACCTAAACATTTAGTCTTAGCTGATCCTAAGTTCAATGTGCCGGCAGCAATCGACATTCTTTTTAGCGCCGAGGTCTTTTGGGAACTATTAGGTAGTGAGAGGCTGAAGTTGGGACGAAACAAGCCCTGGGTTTACGAAACCAAGCTAGGTTGGGTAGTGTCTGGTCCTAATGCATATAATCCTAACTCTAAAAACATGCCTTGCCACTTTGTCCAATTGAACAATAGTGATGACGAATTAACGCGTTTTTGGAAGTTAGACGAAGCAACAATCAAACCCGCGTCGGCTTACTATACTAATGATGAACGGGCATGCGAGGAACACTTTGTTCAAAATACATCTCGGTTACCAGATGGTAGGTTCATGGTGCGATATCCTTTAAAGCAGTCTTCCTCTTCATTAGGCGATTCTTACGAGCGGGCAAAACAATGTTTTTTGTCGTTAGAGCGCAGGTTAGAACGGCAGACTCAATTAAAATCCATGTATACGGAGTTCATGAACGAGTATGAGACTTTGGGAGACATGTCCAAGGTCACGTGCAACGAGACGGTAGGAAACTTTTTACCACATCATGGCGTGCTCCGTCCGTCGAGTGTCACGACAAAATTACGCGTAGTTTTTAATGCAAGCTCACGCACGTCAACCGGAGTGACGCTGAACGACATTCAGCATGTAGGGCCTACAATTCAGGACGATCTCATAGCTATCTTGTTACGGTTCAGACAATACCGCTTTGTGTACACGGCTGATGTTGAGAAAATGTACAGGAGGATAGTCGTACATCCTGACGATAAACAAATAATTTGGCGCGAGGATCCTTCTGAACCTCTGTGCACGTACAAATTAAATACGGTCACTTACGGTACGGCCAGTGCCCCATTCTTAGCCGTTAGATGCCTTAAGCAATTATCGCTGGACTGCTCAGACCCTCAACTTTCTGAAATCATTGCCCATGACTTTTATATGGATGACTTTTTATCCGGGTCTGATACTGAACAGGAGTCCGTTAGCGTAATAGCACGGGTTAGCGAAGTACTTAAAGGTGCCGGAATGAATTTGCGTAAGTGGCGTTCAAATGAGCACAGGCTTATTAATGAATATAACAACGAATCTAGAAATTTTAATCTAGGTAATTTAGATGAAACTAAAACGCTAGGGCTAGGTTGGAAGAGTGGAGCTGATGTCTTGTATTTTACCATCGACTTAGAAAAAACACCTGATAAATTAACAAAGCGGTTTATTCTCTCCACAATTGCCAAAATATTCGACCCCCTAGGACTTTTATCACCGGTTGTCATGCAGGGTAAAGTCTTCCTGCAGCTCCTGTGGTTGTCACAAGTTTCTTGGGATGATGAAGTTCCCCAAGACATATCCGAAAAGTGGCGACATCTGACTTTGTCTTTACCGGAATTAAATAAGTTAAGTATCCCTCGTTGCGTTGTAGGGATCCACGCATCGCGAGTGGAATTTCATATCTTTACGGATGCGTCTCAAACTGCGTACGGAGCTTGCTTGTACGTACGTACGATTACTAGCGTAGGGGTAAGCACCCGGTTACTCATGGCGAAAAGTAGAGTAGCCCCACTTAAACCAGTTACTATTCCCCGTATGGAATTGTGCGGTGCTTTGATCGGAGCACAGCTATACCAAAAGGCGCTGACTTCACTACGCATGAAAGCGGATAGCTGTACATTTTGGAGCGACTCTATGATTGTGTTAGGATGGCTTAGGATGCTACCAACCCAACTGAAGATCTTCGTACGAAATCGCGTGGCTGATATACTCGAAATCAGTGGCAGTTGGCCTTGGCGCCATGTTCCTACAAATGACAATCCAGCCGATCTGGTCTCGCGTGGACATGATGCGGGTTCAATCGCTGCTACTGATATTTGGTGGAATGGACCAGCATTCTTAAGTAGCGATGAAGAATACTGGCCCAAGAACCACTACGCAAGCAAAGATAATGACCAATTACAAACCGAAGCAATCCCGGTTAATGTAGTGTGCGAAGCTACACCATCCCCGCTAGCTGCATTAAACTTAATAAAATACTCTAATTTTACTAAACTCAAGCGTGTCACCGCTTATGTTCTACGATTCATTAATAATACACGTCCCGGTAATGTCAAGTATTCGGGATTTCTTTGCACTAAAGAACTACAAACGGCTATAAACACTTTAGTAAAGTTAGCACAAAAAGAATCATATGATTCTTATGACGACATTAAAACCAAAACTGCGTTCAAAGCCAAAGACCCGCTTACAAAACTGAATCCTTTTGTAGATTCTGAGGGACTCATGCGTGTAGGCGGAAGACTTCAAAATGCGCCTTTTAACTTTAATAAAAAACACCCCGCGATTTTACCAAAACAACATTTTATAACCGTGACGTATTTCAATTTCGTTCACATCGTTTTATTACACGCTGGACCTCAAGCCATGCTAGCGTATATAAAATCTGCCTATTGGCCAATCGGTGGTCGTGCCCAAGCTAGGTCAACGTATCATAAATGTGTCCGGTGTACTCGTATGCGGGGTACAACCATAACGCCGCTCATGGGCAACTTACCGTCGCCGCGTGTAACTCCAGGTTTCCCTTTCGAGGTTGTCGGTGTGGATTACGCCGGTCCAATTTTAGCTGCGTCTCGCAAGGGTCGTGGTAGTCAAACCATAAAAGTTTATATTGTCATATTCGTGTGTTTTAAAACTAAATGTGTACACCTTGAGCTATGTAGCGACTTGTCTGCAGAAGGCTATATGGCAACTTTGAAGCGGTTCATTAGTCGCCGCGGTCTACCCTCGGACATAAACTCCGACAATGGGACCCAGTTTGTCGGAGCGTATAACGATCTGAAAAGATTTCTCACCAGTCATGCGAAGAAGTTATCTGAGTCCGCAGCCAATGACGGCATAAGGTTTCACTTTGTTCCACCATATTCCCCACATTTCGGCGGTTTGTGGGAAGCTGGAGTGAAATCCACTAAACACCATTTAGTTAGAGTCTTAGGTAACTGTCATTTAACTTTTGTTGAGATATATTCGACGCTGTGTCTTATAGAGGCAATTTTGAACTCGCGCCCTCTTACACCTTTATCTAGCGATCCTTCGGATCTGCTACCGCTAACCCCGGGTCATTTTTTAATCGGACGACCACTTTTGGCTCTTCCGACACCCTGTTTGATAGAGACTCCTCCTTCAAGACTAACCAGATACCAGAGGATCGAACAGTTAAGACAGCACTACTGGGTTCGCTGGCACAAAGAATATATCTCTGAACTCCAGGAGCGAACCAAATGGAGACAAGCCAAGGGTCAACTCACAACCGACACTATGGTTGTCATCAAGGACGACAACTTGCCTCCACTAAAATGGAAGCTCGGCCGCATCGTTAGCGTCATCCCCGGGCCTGATGGAATCAGTCGCGTGGCCGACATCCGGACGTCGACTGGCATTATTCGTCGTGCGTTCAGCAAGATATGTCCACTACCGATCGAGAAGTAATTCTTCGGTTGAAAGACCAGTCTTTCAACGTGGGCGGGCATGTTGGAACGAAACGCAAGGCTTCAGCGGGGACTGAGGAGGGACGGAGGGCGTCCAACGTCTTCCATTATTCGCTCTGATTTTCGCTGTGACACTGCAATTTTGAATTTGTAACGAGCAACTTTTCTTTGTATTTTTATATGTACTTGTGAAGGCAGATTACAGTACATTTTCTATTTTTAAACAATTTTTTATTCTGCCTGGTCCTTCGACAATTCCCAACACTGCCAAAGGACTCTGAGTTCACTGATGGAATTATAAGAGACACACATGAGAGTAACTACCACGTCGGTGTTTCACATACATTGAACATAATCAGAGAGCGATATTGGATACCCCAAGGACGCGCCCAGGTGACGAAGGTGATAAGGAGATGTACCCAATGTATTAAACATGGCGGTGGGCCGTATACATTACCAGCCACGCCGGCGCTACCACCGGAACGGGTAAATTACAATCGACCCTTCATGTACACCGGGGTTGATTATCTAGGACCACTGTTTGTGAGTACCAAGGCTGGTAAGGAGAAACGTTGGGTAGCCTTATTTACATGCTTGACAGTGCGAGCCATACATCTTGAGATGGTAAAAGACCTCTCAGCTGAAGAATGTCTTCTAGCCTTACGAAGATTCATAGCAGCTAGAAACAAGCCACTAAGGATGTACTCGGATAATGCCACTTGTTTTAAATTGGTTTCGGAAGTGGTACAAAAACCATACTGCATTGAAAATGACATCCAATGGAAGTTCATACCTCAGTTAGCGCCATGGCATGGTGGGTATTACGAGCGCCTTGTATCTCTTGTGAAGCATTGCCTCAAAAGAACCCTGGAAAAGCATCTTCTCGAGGATGCTAAGCTACTGACGGTGATAAAGGAAGTGCAGTCGGTGCTGAATACTAGGCCGCTAACGAGAGTTGGTACTGAAGTGGAACATGTTCTGTGCCCGGCAGATTTCTTAAGCCTAGGACAATGTTTGACGATGAGGCCATCTGCCGTGGATAATCCGACAAGTGACACAGCCACAAAGAGTGATCTGATTGAGAGCTGGAAGAGAGGATACAAGATCCTGGAGGAATTTAAGAAAATGTTCATTGGTCAGTACCTTGCTAGTCTCCGGGAGAGGTACAATAACTCACCTAAGCAGCCCAGAGTTAGGTCTCAGCGAACACCACAAGTTGGCGATCTGGTACAGCTCAAGTCTGATCTTAGAAACAGAAATCTGTGGAAAGTTGGGAAGATCGACGAGTTGATCATGGGACGTGACGGCGAATGTAGAGTAGCGAGGGTCAAGGTTGACGATTCTACTTTAACACGTTCTATTGGCCATCTCTATCCGTTGGAGGTGGATGACGAGACGCCTGAGGCAGAACCGGTAGCGAGGGACTCGGTTGATACAGTAGAGGAGACAGTGGAGTTAGATGCTCCAAACGATGTTGATCCTCTTGCACTTGATGAACGGTCAGGTGTTGACGTGAACGCCCCGACTGACTGTGAAGTGACCAGTCATCATGGAGGCCTGCCATCAGAAGATCAGCAAGAGGGCGAAGGCGAAAGAGGGGCCAAGCGGGTCGCAGCCATTCGTGCCAGGGGTAAAATCCTGGAGTGGACGCGACACTTACTTGCCGTGCTGCAGTAACCTTCTCTGCTGTTGGGAGTGTCGCGCCAAGCGCGATGCATACCGGTAAGTGGTACTGACCACATCCCTATTCTGTCATGTGGCAACACTGACTGACAGCTATAGGATGACAGTTCTAATGGCGGGAAAGGACTGGCGCCGACATGAACTGCAGGGAAGGTAACGTGTGAAAGTGTGGAAGGCGCTGGGTGTCCAGTACGGTCTACAGTGCATGAGCCTCCACGGGACCACGAGACACCTTCCTGGTAAGTGGGAACATTTTATACTTTTATAATCGACATCTAAACTACATGAGGGTAGAACAAGGGTTAACCTACGGTCGACGTTTGTTAACGTAGTTTTACTAAGGCGTAGTCCAATCTTGCGGTGTATGTACCTAGACAAGCAAGGACATTGGACTGGGAAGCCCGGGGCTTCCTAGAGTGTGTATTGAAAGCACACAGGCAAGGCATGTAGTATGGTCGGTTATGAGTTGGAGTAAAAGGGCCGGGTCTAGGGGGCAGGCTTATGGAGGACCCCGTGGGGGCAAAGCCCCCACGTCCAGCTGGTATTGTTGGATACCAGGGTACTAGTTGGTAGTACCCAGTCTGGAGGCGTAACCGATTGTACGGGAGAGTCACTGGATAGGCCAGTCGACTTTCATATATGTAGACATGTACAATGCCAACTCTGAATTAAATACACATAAAATAGCGCGGTCCTAGGTGACCCCCTTCGTCTACTCTCATGTAGCATATTATTATGTGTATATTGGATTTGTTATATTTTGTTGCCCAAGCAGACTATACCCATATTGGATTCAGGCAACTATATCATATATAACTGGGTATAGAGGGCGCCACACCCCGGGCTTCCCAGTCCAATGTCCTTGCTTGTCTAGGTACATACACCACAAGATTGGACTACGCCTTAGTGAAACTACGTTAACAAACGACGACCGTAGGTTAACCCTTGTTCTACCCTCATGTAGTTTAGATGTCGATTATAAAAGTATAAAATGTTCACACTTACCAGGAAGGTGTCTCGTGATCCCGTGGAGGCTCATGCACTATAGACCGTACAGGACACCCAGCGCCTTCCACACTTTCAAACGTTACCTTCCCTGCAGTCCATGTCGGCGCCAGTCATAGATATACCATCCATAGATCTGACACGGAACTAATAATACCAAGATAGAACGGGATGGTCTTATTACACTTTCAATAGATACGGCAGAGAGGTGCTATTATCGTTGGTCCTTGTCATAGTTTCTATTACCCTCCACGCGTTACTTCTAGCAGTGGAGGGTAACAAACAGATATAATGCGCGATTTCTTCAAGAATTTCTGTGATTGCTACGAGAAAAGCTGTTAGTTTTCCTAGAAAGTTGTGTCGGCTAAGGAAAACATTGGTAAATTGTTCTGTTTTATGCTGTAGAAGTGATTATGGGCATCTATATATCTATCCCATACGGGGGTACACGTGTGCGCGGGCTCTAGTTAATACTTGCTTTGAGGCGCCAGTCCTTTCCCGCCATTCGAACTGTCATCCTATCTATAGCTGTCAGTCAGTGTTGCCACATGACAGAATAGTGATGTGGTCAGTACACTTACCGGTATGCATCGCGCTCGGCGCGACAGATGCCTCATCCCTCAACTTGGACGTTCTATTTCGCGAATCTAGTAATTGAGAAAAATCGATCTTTAGTAATTTATTTCTTAACTTTTCACAAGAATATCGCGAAACAATACTCTGTGTCTAAACGTACGGTTAGTGCACATAATATCGCCATGACAAACGCCGCGTTTATTTGATTAATTTTATAGGTACCTGCATGCGAGCGACTCGACGAATAGAGAGCGAACTCTGTTCTATACACATTAAACTATGGAACGAACTGCCTAGTACAGTCGATCAAGAAAGTGGCCTACCAGTTTTGACAAAAGTTTCTGCGAGATCTAACGATCGCTAAGGTTGACTTTTCTAACGGAGTTTAAAACATGCACGACCTTGTTGTCTCATGACGTTCAAACAAACCTCAACAGTAGGGTGGTAGACCACATTTTTGGCCGACTGTACATACTCGGGTCGCCATTCGTGTCGTCGCTAGAGTGATCGCGTAGGGGATCAATATTTTGACACAAATCAATAGTCGTTAATATGCGTCACCGTGGACGGCAACGGTATATTAGGGCCTATTACATAATTATATCTGTTTAGTAGATCCTATTTCAGAATTCTGGCCAGCTTTGCAGAAAGTCGAGCTAGTAGATTGATCGGATAGATCGGACAATGTCGCCAAGGTTTTGAACTACTTAAGTATAAAAATATTAAATAAATAAATATTTCTGCTTCATTCATATGTACTGAGGCCAGACGGGGTCTTATATAACTTGTATAATTAACATAAACAATAGCGAGTTTAGATATTAGGAAAGTGAAAAATTTAATAATACAACACTAAATAAAATAATCATATTTAATTTAAAAAGCACGTATTGCGATTACATGAATTTAATGATAGCGTTTAGATTGCAGGTGTGCAGTTTAGTAAATAATCGTTATCAGAGTTTGACAGCTTTACTAGATGGCGCTTTTAACATGAGGCGTCATATTTTTCGTGGTAAGAGTTAAGAATAACATACAACAAACAATACACAATAATATGACTCACGAAAGTCAACATTTAACAAATGTTTAATAGTACAAATTATGACGAACTTAACTCAGATATATCGGAGCGGCCAAGGTGGTCACAAATATCTGAACAACGCCTCTATTGTCAAGGCGATATTGTTCAAGGAGATATAATTGGTGGCTACTGGACTTACATAGAATATGATTACACTTAATAAGCAGCATTAAGCACCTTTTGGTTCTAAGGAGAGACTTACTTTACACTTACTTGTTGTTTAAACTGAAGTTTAAGTTTTATTTTGTACATTTCTACGCTTATGCTTATCATGAACTGTAAAATCACCCAGCTATAAGTTTATTTAGTACTGCAATTACAGTCTAAGTTCAACAGGAAATTAAGTATCGACAACAACTTCTTTTTGGTTTTATAGAACTTCATCCATACATTTACGAACACGTTATTCTGCAGAATTATTGCGTCGTTTAAATAAAGGTCGAAGATATCGAGTTAGTTAAAGACCATATTTAAGGAGTTTTGGGCTATTATAGTCCATAATAGTTGGGTGATTTTACCATACTTAAATTTATACTTAGTAATCAAAATCGATACAGCCATTTTTAAGTTCTGAATGTTCGGGGAGAACAAATAGCGACACAAGTACATAAATTCATATCAAACAAAGTGTGTCAGTGTTTTGCTCTGGAGTGTTCTAGAAGCTTCTCGGCCAGTAAGCAGCCTCACGCCTTGTACGCCACTCGCGAGCCTGCACGACACACGCCGGCACGACGCCGCGCACGTCACGCGCGCACTCACACGGGAAACACGACACACGCGTCATTCACACAAGGATCATATTTCTCTCACACTACTTTACTAAGGTTTTTTAACCAAATGTTTTGTTCGTAGGTGGCGTTGTAAACTATATTTGCGCTGAGTCGCGAAGCTACAATGGTGACATTTATAAGGCTTTGCGGCAGTATGTACCATCTGGTGTCTTATTAGTTCCGTTTTCCTACTGCATTTGTATTCACAATCGTCACATTGAAAAGGCTTCACCCCAGTATGTATCAATTGATGTCTTTGTAAGTGTGATTTTGTTCTACATTTGTAATCACAGTCGCTACATTGAAATGGCTTCTCACCAGTGTGTATCATTATGTGAATTTGTAGACTTCCCTTTAGAGTAGTGTTGTAGTTGCAATCGCTACATTTAAAGGGTTTTACCCTGGTATGTTTCAATTGATGCCTTTGTAAGTGTGATTTTTTTCTACATTTGTAATCACAGTTGCTACATTGAAATGGTTTCTCTCCAGTGTGTATCATTTGGTGAATTTGTAGACTTCCCTTTTGACTGCTTTTGTAGTTGCAATCGCTACATTTAAATGGCTTTACCCCAGTATGTTTAAATTGATGTTGTCGTAATGTCCATTTCTGACTACATTTATAATCACAGTCGCTACATTGAAATGGCTTCTCTCCAGTGTGTATCATTTGGTGAATTTGTAGATTTCCCTTATTACCGGTTTTGTAGTCGCAATCGCTACATTTAAAGGGCTTTACCCCAGTATGTTTCAATTGATGCTTTTGTAAATCAGATTGTCGTCTACATTTGTAATCACAGTGACTACATTGAAATGGCTTCTCTCCAGTGTGTATCATTTGGTGAATTTTTAGACTTCCCTTTTGAATGCTTTTGTAGTTGCAATCGCTACATTTAAATGGCTTTAACCCAGTATGTTTCAATTGATGTATTTTTATGTTTGATTTTATTCTACATGTGTAGTCACAGTGGCCACATTGAAATGTCTTCTCTCCATTGTATGTCCTCTGTTGTCTTCGTCCGTGTGTCTGCTGGTGAGGTCGCAGGTCTGATCCAACTCTGAGTGACAAGTGAGTGTGCACGTGCTCCGTTAAGAGAGACTTGTTCCGGAAACGTTTGTCGCAGTGGTGACATTGGTAGTGGGCGCTCGTGCGCGCCGTGTGGCCGGGTGGCTCGGGCCTGTGAGGCCGCAGCTTGTACGTGCGGCCCCCGAGCCGGCACGTGTCCGCGGCCACGAGCGCGCGCTCCAGCCTGACCGAGCAAGCCCGGCCGACACCAGAGAGCCGAGCGCCAGCTGCAACATCACCTATACTATACTTACTGCACAGTCTGGCTAAACAACAGGGTTCATAGTAAAGAACACAAGATAATAAGACAGTGAGTTGTTTTTATGTGAAATAAATACCTTTTATAAGTTTTACACCCTCACCGCTTTTTCATAAACGTGTTTCAAACCTCATTGAACTAATTGATCGTTTGTCCTTATCTGTCATTTTAACAGTTGTGTTTGTAAGAAACTGACAAAATATAATTTTACTAAATGAGATCAAACCTCATGTACGGTAACGGTAAATGTTATATTTTATTTATAAATATAGAAAACATCACTTAATAACAGTTTCAAGGTACCTATAAAATATGAAAACAGAAGGTACCAAAAATGAAAATTTAAGTTGGTGCGACATATTGCAAATATCCTATGCAGTTACTACTAACTTGAACAAAACATGTTAGAATTATATGATAAAAATAACTTCAAAAATCGGCCAAGAGCATGTCGGGCCATGCTCAGTGTAGGGTTCCGTACTTGCTGTCCTGTTACAATAAATCCGCTCAAAAAGTCGTTCATGTCTATGGCGGCGCTTTCGTCATTTTACCATGCGGCACTTACGTCCTTTTACTAGTGTTTTTAGGTGATAACTCAAAAACAGCTCAGCGGATTTTATTCAATGTAATTTTCTTTGAAGGTACTTATACTCACAGTAGCTACATTGCAATGTCTTCTCTCCATTGTAAGTCCCCTGTTGTCTTCGTCCGTGTGTCCGCTGGTGAGGTCGCAGGTCTGATCCAACTCTGAGTGACAAGTGAGTGTGCACGTGCTTGGTTAAGAGAGACTTGTTCCGGAAACGTTTGTCGCAGTGGTGACATTGGTAGTGGGCGCTCGTGCGCGCCGTGTGGCCGGGTGGCTCGGGCCTGTGAGGCCGCAGCTTGTACGTGCGGCCCCCGAGCCGGCACGTGTCCGCGGCCACGAGCGCGCGCTCCAGCCTGACCGAGCAAGCCCGCCCGACACCAGAGAGCCGAGCGCCAGCTGCAACATCACCTATACTTACTGCACAATCTGGCTCAACAACAGGGTTAGTAAGAAAAGAATACAAGATAATACTCGTAAGAGTAAGTTGTTTTTATGTGAAATAAGTACCTTTTAAACCCTCACTGCTTACTCATAAACACGTTTCTAACCTCATTGAACTAAATAATCCTTTGTCCTTATCTGTTACTTTGACTGATGTGTTTGTTAGAAACGGACCAAATATAATTCAACTAAAAGAGGTTTGAAACTCGTTTATGAATAAGCGGGTAGATCACTAATTACATTAGAAAATTACATTTGTACAAAGTTATTTAATAAGTTATAATATAAAGGTGCCGCTTCAACGTACCAAGCATGGAGAAGCAATCTACATACAGTCTTGGCCAGAAGTATTGAGCATAGCGGTTTTTTGTTTACAATTTTGATGTTAAGTATTATTTTCCCATCCTAACAATGTACGGTAACGGCAAATGTTATATTTTATTCATACACATAGAAAACTTCACTTAATAACACTTTCACGGTACCTATAAAATATAAAAACCGAAGGTACCAAAAATGTTAACTTAATTTGGTGCGACATATTGCAACTAATCTATGCATTTACTACTAACTTCAACAAAACATGCTTGAATTAATTGATAAAATAACTTCAAAATAGATGGAAACGGACTAAACTTGCGAGTTTTGTATGCACATCGCATTGCATTGGTGCCGAATACTCAGGCCAAGGCTGTACATCATTTTTCTGTGACAGCACAACCGCCTGAATAAATGGCTAACTCCCAGGGGCGTCACGTCACAGTGTAAAAAGATTCGTACTTCATACGCGCTAAATAAAATGTGAGTAAACAGAATTATGGATATATCCATACATAGTTTACGCAGTTTCTATCTTGTTAATCTAGCTGTAAATATTCCTATGAAATAAAATCAAATCAAATAATTTCATCTAAATTGGTTCATGACTGTTTAAGCGACTAGGTAACAAACAGACAAGAGTTACTTTCACATTTCATAATATTAGTAGAGACAGAGATAATAGGATTCCTCCTTCAGTCTTTCGGACTGGGGGCTTGTGGTATTTTGTCTGTTTTGCAGTGGCGGTGGGTCAACATTTTTCTTGGGCAAGCTGGTGCTGAATTAGGCTTAAAATTTCAGTTTCTTCATGAGCTGTAGGAACTGTTCAAGCACCTGAAATTCAGGCAAGCAGACGGGAATTGTGTTTTATGGACATGCCTTCATGTAGATAGTTTCATATTTAGTCAAAAACATGTTATTATCAAAAATTTCTTCTAGTGCAAAAACTGACCTTCTGCTTGCACTGGTTTAGGCCGGTGCCACAGCTCAGGGCCCAGCACAAGCTCCTCCTTGACCACATGGTCGGTGTACAGTCCGGCCAACGCGGCTGCTGCACTCACTCCGCAGAAGTCCTCCACCTCTTGCTCCTCACTCATACCGTCCTCCACCTCTTGCTCCTCACTCATACCCTCCTCTCCCTCTGTCTTCACACACACCTCCGCTTCCTCCTTAACACACACCGCCTCTAGTGACATGTTGTTAGGACACCCTGAAATATAAGGAGGACACATTACATGATAAATAATAAACTTAACTATCAGGATCATGTATATGTAAAACCTATACATCTCTTCCCAGACAACATTGTTTGAAAGAGTTACTTATTCAATGAGCAGCCTTTACAACTCTGTTAGCCATAGAATGTATTACTTGCCTGTACCAACCAGCACAGACTATTTTTCAAGCAGACAGGGCAATATGAGAGGTAACATTTTGATAGGCTTTTTAATTTTTTATACAGAAAAAGATATCAGTATTTTGTTAAGTGACGTATGGGTATAAGCCACATTAAAAAGCACTTTAAAACCTAATATACATGTTTTAGTAAACAACGACTTTGGTTAGCAAAGCCTTACGAAAAACGGGTAAAAAACGATCGAAAGGGGTATAGTCATAAAGCTCTATAAATGGAGGAGCCATCGCGTCATCTTTCCAAACAAAAAAGTCTGCCAAAATCTGAGGGGGGCGAGGTAGCATACGTATGGCGTTTTCAATTTAAAGGTACATCATTGTCGGTTGTTAATAAAGTTTATTTCTAAATGAATTTTTATAGCAGCATCGCCTTATTGATAAAGGACAATGATGTACCTTTCACTTGAAAATATCACGCATATTTGACAGTAAGTCACGACACTAAATGGAGCAACAAATAGTTGATTTTACATATGTTGAAATATGGTTCATTATTGGATGCAGTCCTTGCAAATGTCAAACAAAAAAGCCAAGGATCATTTTTGCTTGTATTTTCAAACAAAATATAGAAGGCAGTAATCCTTAGGGGCGTTAAATATGCATAAGTGTCAAACGTCAAAATAGTTACTGCCCGTCAGAAAATAAACGATTATCTTTGAGTCGATTCAGTAAACGACGCTGGATTTTCGATATGGATTATTTTTTTAATCATAATAGTAATGATAAAAAAAGTAAAACTTTAATTACATGTCAAATTATATTTCATATTTTTGTAAACTAGACATAATAGAACATTTTTTACACCTAAAAACAATACATAAAGGCATTTTCACGGAGCTCTTTACTCACTGAAAACGATGAACTGAATGCGTGTAATCAATTTTTGAAATAGTTTTTATAAACCTATTAGATTTTCCTGCTAATAACGTTGACAGAGGGGAAATGTACCTAAGCTTACTCCAGTATAGAGCTTTATGGGTATAGTATGAGTGTGGTCCCTTATTATAACTGTATGAGACACTATGATAACAAATATCATTAAAGCATAACATACTTACCTTTCTGCTTAAGGATTAAAACAAGGGAACCGAAATAAACACACAAGGCAACTCTTTCAACAACAAAAATTAAAATTATTCCAGTTGACCTCTACATGAGTCTACGTGAGCTCTGCAGCCCATGCAGACAATGCCGAAGAAAAGGAAGTAATGCGTGATAATGTTGTTACGGCTACACGGACTTACATTTAATATTGTTGGCTAAATGAAAAATAACATAAGTACTAACCTCAATCTTTCTTTTAACACACTGACACTGACAGTGACAACTGACATGACAAGCAGTCGCAGCAATTGTAATGGTGGTTGTATATATGTAGCGATTTGGCGTCAACATGATATCGGGGTCGAAGTTGGCCATCCTTTACACACGTAACAACTTGAACAGTTAAAATCATTCATTAATTCCATAAAGCTTTATGATTAATTCATTCATGCGGTATAATGGCTGTATTCTTACCATTCCTACGTCATTTTTGGGTCCAATCAATAGCTGCAAAGTATCGAAAATAGAGTTCTTAAAATTGTTCAAACTCAAACTGACACAGGATCTCTTTTTCTAACTATATATCCATCTCACTCTGATCGGTTGACCAGTCGCTTACGCGGGTAAACGCCTTAAATTTCAAGGTCAAGTCAACCCAATCACAGAATAATAGTTAGTTAGTTGTACTGGGCATTTTCCGCAAGTCGACATCCAGTGTGTCTATTTTGCGTGAAAGACGGATGGCGCTCTAACCACCCCAGCTCCTCCACGAACCTCCGCAAAGCCTTTATGTTGCATACCGCGTCGTGTAAGGTGCTTGGAGACCCTAAAGGTACTTAGCTCTGTATGCCACATCCCTATTTAGCGAATCTTGAAATTGATAAAACGATATCTTTAGTAATTTTTTTCTTAACTTTTCACAAGAATATCGCGAAACAATACTTTGTGACTAAACGTACGGTTAGTGCACATAATATCGCCATGACAAATGCCGCGTTTATTTTATACATGCGTGCGAGCGACTCGGCGAATAGAGAGCGAACTCTCAGTTCTCTACATATTAAACTGTCAGCTATATTATACTACTCTTTGTATTAAACTATACAGGATTAGCAAGCTGAAGTGGCAATGGGCAGGCCACATTGCACGCAGAGCAGATGGGGTCGAAAAGTGCTCGAGTGGAGACCACGGACTAGCAAGCGCAGCGTAGGACATCCACTCACAAGATGGACAGACGACCTTATAAAGGTCGCCGGAAGACGCTGGATGCAAGTCGCTTCCGACCGACACTAAAGGTGATATCAGACGGTTCATTTATTGTTCATTTTCGTGTTTCATTTGGCATCTTTCACTCCAAGTGACACGTCTGAACACAAAATGAAACAAAATTGAAAAATGAATTCATTAATGAAAATATCCAACAGTGTTGGATATTTTCATTCGGCACCTTTCATTCGCACTCCGAATGAACCAAAAATGATCAGTCTGAACACGGAATGAACGTTCACTTTGGTTCCCCATTTTTCTCGAATCCTGTGAGTAGTATCAAGACGGGTAAGTAATAAAAGATATAAGAACTTATTGTATAATATTCATATTCTATACGCTCATATTGTATAAGCTTGTTTTGTATACCGTTCAAAGTCTATAATGAACGTTTGATATAACATCAAAATATCTAATTTTGTTAAGTATAACGTTGTTTAAGTATAATATCGTTATATATAACGGTCATAATGTATAACGTTCATAATACCTTAGATTTATAATGTATAATATTCAATACATCTAACACCAAAATACATAATGCTCGTATAGAATAACGGGTTGTCTAAATCGCAGCTCGTGTACATATCAACTCGCCTAAAAGCAACTGGTCTACACGATGTTTTAAGTAGCAGCTCGTCTAATTAGCTATTCTAAAATTCTCAAAATGTTGAATCCTCAACTTAACTAGACGGAGCCCCGCTTCGCGGGGCTCCTATTTCCGGGCGGTTTGCCCTTCGGGCATCTGAAGCTACCTAACGAACCTAACCTACCTATTGATTTAGTTTGATATCCGTGAAAACATTACACTTTGGAGAAAAAGGTTGGAATGGAGTTATAACCTATTTAGTATATCATACGCTATTATATTTTATAATTATTATATTAAAAGATAGTATATATTATGATCGATATACGTTATGTATGTTATATTAACTAAATTTAGAGTATTTGAGTGTTATATGATAAGTTATTATACAAAATGAGTATTATATTAATTGACCGTTATTCCTAATAAAAATATTGATTTTGTTGTTATAGCAAACGTTCATTATATCTTGTGAACGTTATTAATATGAAATTATATATTTTGTAGTTATATCTTATGGGACGCACCCTATCAAGACGAATATAACAAATATAACATTGTATAAAACAAGTAAATTCCGACTCGTGTCGGAGTTAAAACACTCCCTTCGGTCGTGTTTTAAATTACACCGCCACTCGTTCAGAAATTACTTGCTTTCTGCACTTGTAGCATAATAGTTATTTATGCTGTGACCGCACGTGTGCGGCAAAGAATCGCTTTCTATACCGGACATTACCCTTAAAAAGAGCACTTTCCGAGCTCATGCATTGTAAATATCTATTCTTCTTGGCAATCCAAGGTCTCGCCCACCACCTTCTACGCTTTTTTTTCTTGCCTTTTCTTTAATTATTTAATTAAGTAATCGCAAACTAAACTTATTCCAAGACGCACAACCTCATTTGACGACATAGTGAATGAAATAACAAGTGAATCTTCATTTTTGTCTTTGCGTGTGAATGTGAACATGGAATGAAAGAAGAATTAAGCATTCATTCCAGTGAACGTTCATTCGAGTGAACCGTCTGATATCACCTTTATGGAGGTCCAAAGGGGAGGCCTATGTTCAGCAGTGGACATCAATGGCTGAGATGAGTCAGATCCGATTTTAGAATTCTGGCCAGCTTTGATTACGATATTAGGAAAGTTGAAATTTTAATAACTAGTAGTTCGCCCCGAACTGTAAATCGCGAATCTTGTGTTTCGCCATAAATGTGCAATAGTAGAATTACTACAAATACCAAAAATAGGTATCGGGTATTTTTTCTCAACTAACCATCACGGTGAAACTAAACGTCCATATTAAATTGTGCGGTTAAGTAATTGATGCGCAATGGGAAGGAAGAGGCAGGGTACACAACAGATTGGGCCCTGCAGGTTGCAATGTGTAATACCGCTTTAACTAATGTGTTAGGGTCGCCACACACCTAGCGGTTTTCCTCGCGGAATTACCGGAAGTAGCGGAAATTTGTCTATGGTAGCGGAAATTTGTCTATGGTAGCAGATTTTTTGTATGGAAGCCATAGACAAATTACCGGAAGTAGAGGAATTTCATAGACAAAATGCTTAATTTGTCTATGAATTTCCGCTACTTCCGGTAATTCCGCGAGGAAAACCGCTAGGTGTGTGGCGACCCTTAATGTCAGTATAAGGGTCAAAACACACCTAGCGGTAATTCCGCGAGGAATTACCGGAAGTAGCGGAAATTTGTCTATGGTAGCGGAAATTTGTCTATGGTAGCAGATTTTTTGTATGGAAGCCATAGACAAATTACCGGAAGTAGAGGAAATTCATAGACAAAATGCTTAATTTGTCTATGAATTTCCGCTACTTCCGGTAATTCCGCGAGGAAAACCGCTAGGTGTGTGGCGACCCTAAAAGCGGTATTACACATTGCAACCTGCAGGGCCCAATCTGTCAGGTTGGAAGGTGTAATCGAAGGTAGGGCCCGTAGGGAGCTGAAGGAGGGGCGGGAAGAGGCAGGGTACACAACCGATTGGGCCCTGCAGGTTGCAATGTGTAATACCGCTTTAAGAATGATTTTATTGTAACTGCTCTAGTTGTTGTGTAAAGGACGGTCAACTTCGACCCCGATATCATGTTGACGCCAAATCGCTACATATATAGATACCATACAACTGCTGCGACTGCCACTGTGCCACTGTCAGTTTGTTAAAACGGCTATTACACATTGCAACCTGCAGGGCCCAATCTGTCAGGTTGGAAGGTGTAATTGAAGGTAGGGCCCGTAGGGAGCTGAAGGAGGGGAAGGAAGAGGCAGGGTACACAACAGATTGGGCCCTGCAGGTTGCAATGTGTAATAGCCGTTTAAAGAAAGTTTGAGGTTATTTTATTATAATTGTATTTTTATTTAAGCTCGTGTAGCCGTAACAATATTAACACGCATTACCCACTTCGTTTTCTTCCGCAAAGCCCACGTAGTCACGTAGAGCTCAACTGGAATCTTTTTAAGTTTTGTTGTTGAAAGAGTTGCTTTGTGTGTATATTTCGGTTCCGCTGCATTTTGAGTGCATCGTTTTAATCGTTAAACAGAAAGGTAAGTATGTTATGCTTCAATTATATTTGTTATCATAGTGTCTCATAATACAGTTATAATAAATACCACACTCATACCCCTTTCGAGCGTCTTTACCAGTTTTTCGTAAGGCTTTGTTAATTAAAGTCGAAAACGCGTATATATTGGGTTTTTAAGTGCTTTTTAATGTGACTTATACCCATAAGTCACTTAACAAAATACTGATACCTTTTTGTGTCTAAAAAGCTCTCTCGTCATAACCTTAAAGCACAGATAACCTCAAACACTAGATAGATCATAAGTACAACTCGAGGTCACCACACATAGGTGCTCCCGTACTAATTTTGTATGAGAGCGCGACCGCTTATTTTAATTGAGTTAAAGTTTTTGATCATAACCCATGTGAATTAAAAATATCCACAAAAATCTAGTTACAGGGGTGAACCTGGATTGTTATACTACAAATTGGTGTAGAATGCTATTGAGATGTGCTGTTCGAATCGTAGAAATTTACGAATAGAATTGCGCTTATGTGTGGTGACCTCGTGCTCCCTGTACAAGCTTAATGATGAGGTGTCTGTGTAGTCTGTGCCTTAAAGATATAATACATGGCTCCGAGTGTTTAGCGCTATCTAGTTTAGAGCGACCTAAAGATAGCCAAAATGCTAGAGGAAATGACACCTGCTCTACTACTCCATCTAGTAACGACTAGCGTACTAGAGCAGGTGACATTTCCTCTTACAGTCTTTAGGGCGCTTTAGGACTTGGAGCCTCAAAAAGTTCTTAGACGATGGCCGTCTATTATATCTTTAAGTCTATGCGTCTTGTAGAGGTACAATTATTATTATTATTTGTAAGCAGGCAAGCAGTTGTAGAAACTGATAGTGCCTGTGCCTGTATCCAGTATACTCTTGACAAGGTTATTGCGTTATGTTGTATGTTTTATTGTTCTTGTCTAAATTATTTTTAAAATTGACACTTTGGCCCAACACTGTGTCCGCTGGTAGTTTGTTCCAAGAGTTTACGACTCTTTTACTTATAAAGTTTCTGTGGGGATTATTGTAGGATCTGCGAGAGACCAGCTTTAGTGGATGACCTCTGAGACGGTTGTTGTTACTGCATTGAAATATCTTATGAAAGTCTTTGAGGTCATAGTGTTCTGTTAGGATTTTATAAGCATATTGCACCATTTATTACCCTGTCTACTTGAAACAGTCCGGTCTGTTCAGTTACTGACCAGGGTCGGTACAAGAAAGTAATCCATTCTATAATGGTCACTGATGCTCATATATGATCCTGGTTTTTACTTTTCATGTAATTAATATTTTCATTTTAATTCTGCTATAAATTAAAACCTGTTCCACTCATTGTGTCTTATTTGTATTTCAGGGTGTCCTAACAACATGTCACTAGAGGCGGTGTGTGTTAAGGAGGAAGCGGAGGTGTGTGTGAAGACAGAGGGAGAGGAGGATATGAGTGAGGAGCAAGAGGTGGAGGACTTATATGGAGTGAGTGCAGCAGCCGCGTCGGCCGGACTGTACACCGACCACGTGGTCAAGGAGGAGCTTGTGCTGGGCCCTGAAGTGTGGCACCGACCTGAACCAGTCCTAGCACAAGGTTAGTTTTTCCACCAGAAGAAATTTTTGATAATAACATGTTTTTGACAGAATATGAAACTATCCACATGAAGCCAGCCGCGTGACAATAGGGTGGCAAAACAGACAAAATACCACAAGCCCCTGGTCCGAAAGACTAAAGGAGGAATCCTATGATAATATTATATATTGCAAAAGTAACTCTGTCTGTTTGTTACCTCTTCACACTTCAATAGAGGAAATTATTTGTTTTTATTTTATTTCATAGGAAAACTTACAGCTAAAGTAAAAAGATAGGGAGTGATATAGAAACAGTAAGCCAATTAAAAATTTCCACAGATAGAGAGTGAGTAAACTACACTTGGCGCACCGCCTCGCGAGGAAATTGCTACTTTTATTTGCCGTTATGCGGTAATTATTCGGCTTTTAACCCTATTGATTCAGCCGAATATGATTATTGAAAAAAGCATATGAAAATTGTCTAATAATGTAATGAACCATATAATGATCGCTATATCAGAAGTGTCGAGTATCGCATATGAAGTAATTTTTGGTATAAACTTTATATACATAGGAGGATTTTTTGTTTTAATATTTCAGTAGGTCAAACGAGTTTCTTAACGGTGCGTCGCAGAGCTCCAAGGTGGCACTTCAACGTACCAGTATGGAAAAGAGATCCACGTATATATTTTTCTGTGAAAGCACGGCCGCCTGAATAGGCGTATTACACCTAGCGCACCGCCTCGCGAGGAAATTGCCGCGCGCGGCATTTCGGCTAGTGTGGTGGTGCCTCGCCCGAGGCATTGCGGCCGCGCGTGCGTTTCTCTCGGTCGAGGCCTTTGATCTACTCCTCTACTGAAATATTAAAACAATATGACTGTAAACAAATCAAAATATTTTGGGTTGTTTATTTTAAGTAGACACGCTACTATAATATAAATTATAAACTTTAGATAGATGTCATATACAAAGGAAAAAGTGATCTAGTCTCCTCCGGTCACTTTTTCCTATGTATATAAAGTTTATACCAAAAAATTACTTCATATGCGATACTCGACACTTCTGATATAGCGATCATTATATGGTTCATTACATTATTAGACAATTTTCATATTCGGTAGGATTTTCAGTTCTTTTTTCAATAATCATATTCGGCTGAATCAATAGGGTTAAAAGCCGAATAATTACCGCATAACGGTAAATAAAAGTAGCTCAAATGTAATTTTCCAATGAAATTAAAGATTAACTGTGAAAAAGG
Source organism: Pammene fasciana (assembly GCA_911728535.1). Lineage (NCBI taxonomy): Eukaryota > Metazoa > Arthropoda > Insecta > Lepidoptera > Tortricidae > Pammene > Pammene fasciana. The sequence goes on along the minus strand of OU452294.1, from coordinate 11,049,814 downwards.
TGCATATAAAAACAAGCCATCTTATGAATTCTTAATTTTTTTTAGTAACTAACAAAGCTTCCGTTATTTGGTATACACATTTTGAAAGAACGTTTCTTTTTTTTAACCGACTTCAAAAAAGGAGGAGGTTCTCAATTCGACTGAATTTTTTTTTTTTTTTATCATTTTTTTTTTTTTTTGTATGTATGTTAACTATGTTACTCTATATCTCCGTGAATCGTGAACCGATTTTCAAAATTTTTTTTTGAATCGAACAGGTATAATCCCTAGATGGTCCCATTGTCACCAAGTCGGGATCTGATGATGGGATCCTGGAGAAATCGAGGGAACTCTTCAACTATTATAGGCACACCTATAGTGATTTCACTATTTTTTACAGCAACTCGGCCACTTCCTCTTGGAATAGCGGATCCTAAGTGAAGTCGGTTCTTTTTTTGTTTAAAATTATTAAATTGTATAAATGTAACGCTTTTTTATTTTATGTTACCAATTGTTTATAAAATAATTGACCCTAATCTAACACCTATTTCGCATATTTTGCTTTGAGAGGTGGAAGTAGTAAGGATTTAAATATAAATATATAAGGACAAGAAGTACTTTGACTACTGAAGCGCTGGTAGCCTTGCGGTAAGACGTCCGACTTTCAATCCGGAGGTCTCGGGTTCAAACCCCGGCTCGTACCACTGAGTTTTTCGGAACATATGTACGGAATATCATTTGATATTTACCAGTCGCTTTTCGGTGAAGGAAAACATCGTAAGGAAACCGGACCTAATCCCAAAAACGGCCTAGTTTCCCCTCTGGGTTGGAAGGTCTGATGGCAGTCGCTTTCGTAAAAACTTGTGTCTATGCCAATTCATGGAATTAGGTTGTCAAGCGGACCCCAAGCCGGGATAAACGTTAGGAAGAAGAAGAAGAAGGACAAGAAGTACTTTATTGCTATAAAAAAAACTTCAAATTATCTTAATAAATGCGATTCATGAGCGTAATTTCATTATTAGCTATATTCGTTTTCAAATCGTTACTGGACTATTGTTGTGATTCGAAAGTGCTTGTTGCTATGCCTACTTGAATAAAGACAATATTGACTTTGACTTTGTTGTATTCTTTACTATGTAACTCCGTTTTTTAGCCAGACTGTGCAGTAAGTATAATATGTGATGTTGCAGCTGGCGCTCGGCTCTCTGGTGTCGGCCGTGCTTGCTCGGTCAGGCTGGAGCGCGCGCTCGTGGCCGCGGACACGTACAAGCTGCGGCCTCACAGGCCCGAGCCACCAGGCCACACGGCGTGCACGAGCGCCCACTACCAATGTCACCACTGCGACAAACGTTTCCGGAACAAGTCTCTCTTAACGAAGCACGTGCACACTCACTTCTCGTCCACACCTTTAATAAAATTAATCCGACAGCTCGAGATGACCTGTTCCGTGAGGCTCGAGCGCCTCCGCAGCGATGAGGGACATTCAAGTATGAGCAGTGAAAATGTGATATACACCTCTAAAGATTGTAGCATAAAGTGCAAAAACAAGTCTAATTTACGTAAACACATACAGCACAGTCACTTCTCACTCGGATTAAAACAATTTGCTTGTGATATTTGTAGTTCTACATTTTCAACTAAATTGTTATTATTAGAGCACGAAAAAAACGAACACGGTGTTATGAATTTCATGTGTGCAGAATTTGAATATACAACAGATCATAAGAAAAGTTTACGGACACATTTAAAGAGACACGCTGTAGAAAAAGTTTTAAATTGCAGCTACACAAGTCCGTCTAAAAATGATTTACAAGAACACCAAATGCTTCATGGCGCTGTTAAACATTTTAAGTGTAGCAACTGTGAATTCAAATGCAGAGTTGAATCAGACTTGCAACCTCACCAGCAGACACACAAAGGAAGACAACAGATGACATACACTGGAGAGAATTCCATTCACAGTGACTACAAATGTGGAAACAAATCACACTTAAAAAGGCATCAACTGATACATACTGAGGTAATGACATTCAAATGTAGCGCTTGCGACTACATAACCAGTAAAAAAACAAATCTAAAACATCACCAAATGATACACACTGGAGAGAAGCCATTTAAATGTAGCGATTACGACTATACAACCAGTCAAAAGCGAAATCTACAAGTTCACCAAATGATACACACTGGAGACAAGCCGTTTCAATGTAGTTACTGCGATTACAAATGTCGACAGAAAACACCCTTACAAAGTCATCAAATGATACATACTGGGGTCAAGCCATTTAAATGTAGTGATTGCGATTATGAATGTAGGACGAAAATATTACTACGAGCTCACCAAATGAAACACACAGGAGAGAAGCCATTTCAGTGTAACCATTGTGACTTCAAGTGTACATTTAAAGCAAATTTAAAAAAACATAAAATTATCCATATTGGAGTGAAGCCATTTAAATGTAGCGATTGCGACTATCAGTGCAAGCGGAAAGATCAACTACGAGATCACCAAATGAAACACACTGAAGAGATGCCATTTCAATGTAATCGCTGTGACTACAAATGTACACAAAAATCAAAATTAAAAAATCATCAAATGGTGCATACTGGGGTCAAGCCGTTTAAATGTAACGAATGCGACTATAAATCCAGTCAAAAGGCACAGCTACAAAATCACCAAATGAAACACACCGGAGAAAAGCCATTTCAATGTAGCGACTGTGATTACAAATGTAGACTTAAAAAAACTTTACTAGGTCATCAATTGACGCATACTGGGGTGAAGCCGTTTAAATGTAGCGATTGCGACTACAAGTGTAGTCAAAAGCGATTCCTACAAAGTCACCAAATGATACACGCTAAAGAGAAGCGATTTAAATGTAGCGACTGCGATTACCAATGTACACACAAATCAAGCTTACAAATGCATCAATCAAAACATACTGGAGTGAAGCCTTTTCAATGTGACGACTGTGATTACAAATGTAGTACGAAAACACATCTGTTAAGACACCAGATGATTCATACTGAGGCAAAGTCTTATAAATGTGACCATTGTAGCTTTGCGAGTCGGCACAAAGCTAGTTTACAAAGCCACATGAGAACAAAACATATGGTTAAAAATCCTTAGTATAGTTGATTGTGATAGAAATATGATCCTTGTGTGAATGACGCGTGTGTCGTGGTTCCCGTGTAGGTGCGCGCGTGATGTGCGCGGCGTCGTGCCGGCGACCCGGCGTGTGTCGTGCAAGGCATGAGGCCGGCAAGGCATTTGAGAATCTTTTGGGAGACACACTTGAGCCCTCCTTGACATGACTGCATTTTGCCAGATTGCAAAATAATAAGAATAACAAGTACATTTAAGAAGAAAGTATTTTACAATCTTAAGTTCTAAAATAAGTAGTTGTTTTATTTTTTTTATTTGGAGACCTTATAAATATACAATAAAAATTCGGATTTTAGAATTTGTACATAATTTTTTACGACGGGTCTTATGATGATAAATGTATGTAATTAAGGTTTAATTCGTTTTCAAATTGTTCCTTTTTTATATGAATGAATTAAAATTTGTATTATTTAACATTCATTTTATGTTATTTCAACTCGATTACCACAAATCATGGCGCCTTATGCGCCATCTAGCAAAGCTGCCCAACTCTGGCTTCGATTTTTTATCAGACTTTAGTTAGTGTAATGTAATGTATAATCAATCGCAAGACATGCTTTTAAAAAAATTGATATGATTGACTGAGGAGCCGAGCGTAGCGAGGCGACGAACGTCTCCGTTTTCACTGGTACGACGATTTGGCAGATTGATGTGATGTGTGTGTATTGGTTGGTTGGTTGGTCAGTGTCGGGTTAGAGGTCGCATTTTTCATTCGATTTCGATGAAACTTGGCATGTACGTTCCTTGATTTATTTGCCAAAAATTTTCGAGCCATTTTTATGATTGGGAGGAAAATGAGGGGGGAAAGGGGGGAAGTTTGTTGTCGCGTTATTTATGTTCTCCGAAGTCTACGGTTCACAGAACCACTAGTTATAAACTGAAATAGATGTCATATACCTCAGAAAAAGTAACGTCCTCCGGTGTCCGAGGACAGATTCGAACTGGCGTATGCAGCTATCGCGGCTGACGCGCTTACACCACCCGTTCACGGCGGAACCGGTCGAATTTTCTCAAGTAGGTATATGCAATCTACTCAATTTGAAAAGGCTTCGAATCTGGCCTCGGAAACCGGAGGACTTGGTCACTTTTTCTGATAAAAGTTTTTTGCGGGGGAGGGGAACGTCAAATGTTTGCGAAACGTCAAAATAGCAACGTCAGATATACGTCAGTCTATACAAGAAGTATGACCACTGGTCATATATTTTCGGCAAAGGGGAACGCTTGTCAATGGCCGCTCCGGTTGGTTAAAAGCTCTAAGGACAAATTGTGTCGCTTAGGGTCGCCACACACCTAGCGGTTTTCCTCGCGGAATTACCGGAAGTAGCGGAAATTCATAGACAAATTAAGTTACTTCCGGTAATTCCGCGAGGAAAACCGCTAGGTGTGTGGCGACCCTAAAGCGGTATTACACATTGCAACCTGCAGGGCCCAATCTGTTGTGTACCCTGCCTCTTCCTAACCCTCCTTCAGCTCCCTACAGGCCCTACCTTCAATTACCCTAAGGGTCACCACATACCTAGCGGTTTTCCTCGCGGAATTACCGGAAGTAGCGGAAATTTGTCTATGGTAGCGGAAATTTGTCTATGGCTTCCATACAAAAAATCTGCTACCATAGACAAATTTCCGCTACCATAGACAAATTTCCGCTACTTCCGGTAATTCCGCGAGGAAAACCGCTAGGTGTGTGGCGACCCTAACAGACTGAGCGGATCGGACCACGGACTGATAAGGACGCTGCTATTTGTCAGAGTGAGATAGCTAAATATCTCTCTCACTCTAAGAAATAGCAGTGTCCTTATCGGTCCGTGTCCGGCCCTAAAAGCGGTATTACACATTGCAACCTGCAGGGCCCAATCTGTCAGGTTGGAAGGTGTAATTGAAGGTAGGGCCTGTAGGGAGCTGAACACAGATAACCTCAACCACTAGATAGATCGTAAGAACAACTCGGGGTCACCACACATAGGTGCTCCCGTACTAATTTTGTATGAGAGCGCGACCGCTTATTTCAGTTGAGTTACCGTTTTTGATCATTACTCATGTGAATTAAATATATCCACAAAAATCAAGTTACAGGGGTGATCCTGGATTGTTATACTACAAAATGGTGTAGAATGCTATTGAGATGTGCTGTTCGAATCGTAGAAATTTACGAATAAAATTGCGCTTATGAGTGGTGACCTCGTGCTCCCTGTAAAAGCTTAATGATGAGGTGTCTGTGTAGTCTGTGGAGCTGAAGGAGGGTTAGGAAGAGGCAGGGTACACAACAGATTGGGCCCTGCAGGTTGCAATGTGTAATACCGCTTTAGGGTCGCCACACACCTAGCGGTTTTCCTCGCGGAATTACCGGAAGTAGCGGAAATTTGTCTATGGTAGCGGAAATTTGTCTATGGTAGCAGATTTTTTGTATGGAAGCCATAGACAAATTACCGGAAGTAGAGGAAATTCATAGACAAAATGCTTAATTTGTCTATGAATTTCCGCTACTTCCGGTAATTCCGCGAGGAAAACCGCTAGGTGTGTGGCGACCCTTAACCAAATCTCCCCGTCTGTTTGGCACATTGGGTCGTGCATGGGTTGTCCGTGCATTAGATTAGCATGACTTTATTTTCCGTTTCGTATTTCTTTCATTTGTTTGGTATTTTCGACGGTTGCTCATCGTATTATTTTTTTGCGATAAAGGAGTACTATTAATACGACGAGATTATAGTTGCAATTGCATGAAGAAAGTACTTAGTAAGTAACTTTTAAATTCATGACTAAACAACTTTTTTCAACGTTCATAAAATTTGCAAAACAAAATGTTCATTTTGTTCAATGACCGTCAAGTTCCGGAACTTGTAATTTTCTGTAACCGTCGACATTGGTGTTTGTGATATTGTAGTTTTATTGTGTTTATTTTGTTCTTTACTAATTATAATATCAGACATATCAGTTAGTTTCTTGGCTAGACCACTGGCTTGGATCTTTTTCGCCTCACTACATACCTACCTATATTTTTCTATAGAATCTCTTAACTATTTTCTTTGATCATGTTTCGCTTTTACCTGCTCTCACCATCACGATATCCTGCAGAAACGTTGACTTGCCAATTAACTTGGAATTTTTACGGTTTGTGTAGGTAAAATTCACAAGGCTCTAAATCTGTAAAACCTGTCACACACGTTGCTATAACGTAGATGTATTAACTACTAGTAGTCCGCCTCGAACTGAGAACTTAACTTACAAGCGAGTTGACCAATATAATAAGACCCTAAGGAGGATTTTTTTTCGCCTTCTAGCTCCATATCCACTTGATCGATCCTGCTCAAGTCATATACGAACCTTCAAATTTAATGTATATCTGCTACAGCCCCAAGAAATTTCATAAAGATCAGAAAAACGTTACTAAAGTAATCGTCGGACTAACTATCGAAATCAAAAAGCCATCCAAATGCCGAGACATCCCAGTAGCCAGGTGACAGTTCGGTCTGGAGTTGTTTGTAAGAAGTAAGAACTCACTTTGCTTATGCTCCGCGAGTTTGATAAGCACTGTAACAGACTGAGATTGGAGAGGCGTATGCCCAACGGTGGGCGAACTCACACTGATGAAGAAGAAGAGACTGAAACATAATTGAATGAGCGGAGAGTAAGAGAAGCATATTCTTACAAACAACTTCTGGCTACTGGGACGTCTCGGCATTTTGATGAGTTTGTTCCGGGATAATTTGAGTAACGTTTTTCTGATCTTTGTGAAATTTGTTGAGGTTGTAGCAGAGATACATATAATTTAACAGTTCGTATATTAGAAAGATCTATCAAGGGGTTACGGAGCTAGAAGGCAAAAAAATCTTCAAAAGGGTCTCGTAATATTGTTCAACTCGCTTGCAAGTTAATCGCAAGTTGTCAGTTTGAGGCGGACTACTACTTATTATAGCTAATAGTTATAACTAATCTCTAATATGCTGTTAATCGCCTGTCATGTTCAGTCTGCCTAAATCCCTGTAGTTAGAATTAGAGTCCCACAACGACCTGTCCTAGGGTTATTCAGAATCTTAACACAATCAGTGCCGACAACCTGAGTGTCGAGTTCTCTGTTCATAGGTACGATGAGTTATATGCGATGAAAATCGGTCCGCGATCAAGGCCAGGGCGCTGTTGCGGCTGGCGCGCACTCTGCAGAGCATCGCCGCGCACCGCGCGCCGCAGAGTAGCGTAGAAGCAATCGGTGCGCGCCTCTGCGAACATGCCCGATGCACTACAGTGACACATTAGCCGCAACAGCACCCTGAACGCGTTATTATATTGGACGCGCAGGGCGCTAAACGACTTCTGAGTGAACAGAGCCCACAGATTGCTAGTGTATAAAGAAGTACAGTACGCCTTGAACAGTGTTATTTTTACTGGAGTTGAACAACGAGCGAATCTGTAAATTAAGGGGCTACTTTGAAAAATTATGTGTTTTTTCAAACACTCTATTGACTAAACGGGAAAAGGGACTGAATTTATTTTCGAATATATATGTCGTAAGCCGGGGCGGCGGTTGGGTGCGTGCAGCATTAGCTGGCCTCTCTCGATGGTGGTGGTCGGATGGACGGATGACCGAGATCAGCAACGGGTGTTTAGGGATTGGTTAGGGACTCTCAAATACTGACATTATCAGGAATATCAGGGTAGCCTAACACTAAACACATTACACGGGTACACGGACGCACGGTAATGAAATAAAACGTAAACACTGGTTTAATAACTGTATTGTTTTCAAATCTCTTAAAACCAGATTAAGGGAGGACAATAAACTGCCACTGGTTCGGAAGGGAGCCACTACTGAGAAGAACCAGCGTAAGAAACTCAGCGGGACTTATTTTGTTATCTGAAACATTCCTAGACTAAATTGGGTAGATTACACTAATCACAAACACACAAAATACTTTCTAATCACAAAGGCCTCATTAAAACTTTAACTACGAAAAGCATTGACTGGTTTTATAAGGCATTAGGAAAACGAGGAGAGTTCCCAGCTTGCGTCCGTGTGCTACTCAAAATACCACCCGTTACTATACGACCGAACCGACTCGTCTTTTTAAGTCACAACCAAAGCGATACTGACTGCTCGACAATCAAAGCAATAATGAATTCTGAGATGTTGATCGTTCGCTAGTCAAACCGATAATGAATTCTGAACGAATACTAAATCACTACTAAGATACTGCCCGCATGACAGTCAAAGCGATAATGAATCCTGAACGAATACTAAATCACTACTAAGATACTGTCCCCATGACGGTCAAAGTGATAATGAATCGTCAAGTACTGCTGTCACTGGTTTTTATACCCTCAAAGGCGGGTAAGTCTAAACGTGACTTTCAATGACTACCGGCGCATTTCTTACTTTAAAGGTGGGTAAATCTAAACGTGACTTTTAGTAACTACCTGCACGGACCAAACTAAGACCACTCCCGAGCAATACTCTGCTCATCGTTTTCCAAACTTGTTAAAAGGTAACTTATTACAACAAGACATTATAATTCTATCAGTTATGACATGTATAGCGTAGCTCCGCAACAAGCCGCTGCCATCTCGCTCCGACATATATTATAAGACTATATACTCTTGTTTATGGCACAAGCCGAAACACGATTGCTGAAAGTTGCCTCGATAGAAAAAAAATCCGAAGTTGGGTCCTTTTTCCCCTTATTTTTCTCAGCTTACGTAAACTATAAGAGATTAAGCAATATAACTAAGTACAAAATATGGTATTCTGGTTCATCTAAAAAGTCACAGAAACAAAATTAGACAAAAATAGATATGCTTATTTATCGTAGTTTAGTCAAAAATTCTGATCCTTAAGAGCGCTGCATCTTTTTCTTTCGTGCACGGGAGCCATAAACGTGTCTCTAACGGATGGGCGTGGCTTGTCCGAATCGAGGAACGGCCTTAATGAAGTCACATTTCTTTTTTGTGTAGAATTATAAACTTACTTGTTTTAATTTTCAGGAGTTGTGTAAGGCTGAACCACAATGTGTAAGAAGACCCAGCCGGGCGAGTGTAAGGCAGACGAGAACATTCTAACAGAGGTCAGTTTTAAAACCACTTGGAAAAGGGGTGTGTGATGTAGATTTTTTTTCTAGACTTAAGAGTCGCCAGGACGCTCGCATAAACTCGCGTTCCCATACAAACGTAGTTTAGCTCTCATAAATATATATAAAACGACATGCTTTAGAACCACGAAATTTGGCATGGACATTCTAGTAGTACAGATCTATGTCGGTAATTCGTTTGCGTTGCTAAAAATTGTAATACAAAGAAAATATAGCAAAAATAAGTTTTGTATGTAAATCTGTATCTGGCTGTATTTTCTTTGTATTACAATTTTTAGCAAAGAAAACGAATTACCGACATAGATCTGTACTACTAGAATGCCCATGCCAAATTTCGTGGTTCTAAAGCATGTCGTTTTATATATATTTATGATTTTTACAACCTGAAAATTGGCGGGAATAGAATTCTATGGACGCGCCGCCACTGCTATCTAACTACTTAATCATGGAGATTTTTTTTTCTAGAAAAAAGTGAAAAATAGTAATTCCCAGGACAAGTAAACGTTTACTAAAAACTTGTTTTTAGTAAATTTTACTTGTTTTTAGTGAACTTTTACTTGTTTTTAGTAAACAACTTTTACTTGTCCTGGGAATTACAATTTTTACGTCTTCTTTCTAGTAAAATAAAATTCTCCGTGACATAAGTGTCCTTGTAAATCGACGAAGTAGGCCCTTAAACTAAACTATCCACAACACAATTTATGTTGGCCCTTCCTAAAAAGACCTTATCGCATTTCAGGGAAATCTCACAGGTGAAGACGAAGACGAGACAATGGATTCTGACGACGACTACCATTCTGAAACCAGTTCTGACGAAGGCGCGTCAGAATCTGACGTAGACTCGGCTACCGGCAACCGGGTGACCCCAGACATGATCATATGGCTTATGCTTAAAGAACAGGGACTAATTACCCAAGAGAAGTACGATGAAAAAGCCAAAATATGCGAAGACGACATCAGACCTTTGATCCCTAAACTAGAAAAACCGGAATCGGAATCATCAGAAAATGAGGGAGAAGGTGAAGACCTATTGAAGGCGTTTTTTGAAGCGATGGCGCGTATGAAAGAGAAACAAAGTGCTGAGGCTAATGGGAATGAGGCGAGTCAAAGCGAGACAAATGAAACATCCAAAGATGCAAATGAAATTGGTGTACATGAAGAGAATACAAATGCATCGGATAAAGCTGCTGCTGGCGATAAGACTTTGGATCAGGAATCTGAAGAAAATAACGAAAAGATGTCGAATGAAAAAGCCAATGACAATATACAGACTACTATGGAAAGGGATGCTCAAGAGTTGAATAAAGATAAACAAGAAACTGCATCCCAACTTGTGGATGAAATAGTTGATGAAGAAGTCGAATATACAGTTCCAAAATGTCTGAAATGTTGCAACATATCAACCACAGAAACTACTGATAGCAATGAAAATAATGAAGTGACCAGAGAAAATAATAAGAATCTCCTAAATGATAATGTTTCAGAACCTAAAATAGAAGCAGCATCTACAAACACAGAGGAATCTCAAAAGATGGATCCCAAAACGGAAAATGAATCTAATCCAGCCAAGAAAACTAAGAGCTTCAAATATATCCTCAAGCATCTAGTAGAAGAGAAACGAATTTCAGATGAATACGAATATGTTGACGTTCTAGAAACGTATGTTGAAGATTTAGATAGACAATATAAAAATAACAAGGCTGCGGAAATCTTCAACAAGCCTTCAAGAGAGCTAAAAGAATTCGCTTTCTTCCTCAATTTCTATTCGCCATCATCTTACAAACATATTGTCGAAACCTTCAATACTCCTCTACCTGACCATAAAGAATTATCCTCATGGTATGTAAAAGATGACGAACGACCAGGTCTATCAGAAAGAGCCTTTGAGATCTTGAAGCAAAAAGCTGCTAAGAAAAGATTGACATGCGCTTTGATGTCACGCGACATTTTTATGAGAAACTACGGCTTGAATTATGATCAAGTAGACTATGGTGGAGGATGCAACTTTGAATACACTGACAAAGCTGTGATGACCTTCGTTTTCATATTGGTGAGTCTGGATGAAGACTGGAAGATGCCCATTGGCTACATTTTTGCTAAACGCATCCCGCCAGAATCACACGCAGAATTGATAAGAGTATGTCTTACGCAATGCCATGAATCTGGCGTGGATGTGGTCGCTGTTACGCTAGATTCTCCGACCCCGGCAGAGTTTTTAGGATGCTCCTTCCAAGATGTGAGCAATTTGAGGACAGTTTTCAAGCACCCCGTATGTGAACGTGAAGTGGCCGTTTGGATCGATCCTTGTTTGGCAATCCGGAGCGCCCGGCACACGCTAAAAGCCAAAGGAGTTCTACATGACGGTAGTGGGAATAAAATCCGCTGGAACATGATCAGGAAACTGTTGAGTCTCTATTCTGACGAAGACATTGATTTTGATCAGCCAAAGTCGTTGCAATTACGGAATCACATCGCAAAAGTCGGTCTTACGACGGAGATTTTCAGTGATAGTCTAGCGCCTGCTCTTAAGCTGTGTGAAGAATTATTCCCAGACTTTTTCGGAGATACGGCCGCTACACGAAGATACATTGAAATCGTCAATACTCTGTATGATATACTCAATTCAAGAGTCACCACAAACATGGACGACGTAATACAACAACTGGATACTGCGAAAGATTACATGATTGCTTTATTCAGTAATCGAGAGAATGCCCTATCTCCGCATGACAAGGAAAATCTGACCAATAAAAAACTACAATTCCGGTCTTTCGTGGAAGGTAAACCGTCGTGCGGTTTCATCGGATTCCTAATATGCATTGAGAGTTTCAAGCACTTATATGCCACTTTGGTTGAGAACGAGCAGAGATTGGAGAGCCTGAATCCTCATCGTTTCTGCAAAGACCATGCAGAAAATTTTGTAAAGAATATCAGAGCATTTACGGGCATTGAGCCAGAAGATTTCAACGGCGGTCAGTTCCAACTCTTCTACGATTATTTGTTTGACATTCTTGAGATAAATCCAAAGTTCTCCGATAAGAATGTTGAACTAGAATACTGGACTATGGAGAATAAGTATTCTCCGACCGTCACAATCAAGCTTACTTCAGGCAAACGGGCTTTTGACGAAGTCTACTCGTTCCAATACAGACCAAAGAAACTGCCTAAGACTACACACGGTGATCAAGCGACTAATCTAGTCAAGGAATACTCCAAAGCGATGGACACAGAAACAGATTTATCAACTCGGAAGAATATGGTCGGATATATAGCCGGCTGGATCGCTACTAAGTTTGCAAAGTGCTTGAAATGCGAAGCGTGTATAGATTTGATGTGTACCGACAAAAAGCAGTGGTTCCACAAGTTTATAACCTCGAAGAAGATAAAAGCCATATGCCTGCCAAGCGAAGAAGTGTTTCGGATTTGCTGGGAGTGCGAACGAGCGCTCCGGTTCAAGACATCTCCAGCTCGTCTCCGAGCCTGGGTCCTCCGACGCCTGGTGCAGCAGTTCCCATGGGCTTCCCACACAGCGAAGCATCATCCCCAGCACCACATCCACCTTGCTCGTGCCATCATCACCAAATACATTCCCATGCGAGTCCCGGCCCCGTTAACTGAGAGAGACAGGCAGCGAGTCGCAGAGATGTTTAGTGTGTTCACTTGCATGAATAGAGACGGTTTCTTCAGTGAGCTGTTTCGAATGACTGCCAATGACGATGACGGAGAAGACTAAGGACTGAGTTTAAAAATTCATTGAAAGACCTGATCCGCGTTTTATAAACCTATTGCCTCTTTTAAACAGATATGGTGATAAAAAAGATACTAATGTCATAGACTTTAAGATATAATAGACGGCCATAGTCTAAGAATCAATCAATAAAATATTTATTTGCAAATGTAGTGATAAATACAGTTGGAAGGTACATGTTAAGTGCGTACATTTGACTTAAATAAGCATGCAAATATTACTTACAACTACTAATCTAATCTAAGGTAGACATTTTGAGGCTCCAAGTCTTTAGCGCCATCTAGTCCAGAGCGACCTAAAGATAGCCAAAATGTAAGAGGAATGTCACCTGCTCTAGTACGCTAGTCGTTACTAGATGGAGTAGCAGAGCAGGTTACATTTCCTCTTACATTTTGGCTTTCTTTAGGTCGCTCTCGACTAGATGGCGCTAAAGATTTGGAGCCTCGAAAAGTTCTTTAACTATGGCCGTCTATTATATCTTTAAGTCTATGCTAATGGCAAATGTTTAACTTGTACTGTCAGCAGCAATATTAGCTAAGCGGGTAGGGTGTTCAAAATGAGCTGGACACGACTTTATTGTTAAGAGAATAAGAGCGTGTGTAGGTCATTTTGAACACCCTACCCGCTTAGCTACTTCTGCTGCTGACCGCAGCTTTGTAAAACGCGACTCAGAAATGCTTTAGACGTCAGATCAATCAGAAGAAATGTCTTGGTTTTATTTACAAAAATTGCTTGCGATGCATGCCTATAATTTTTATATTGATTTTAGTAATTCAATAATTACTAATTAATGATAATTTACATTGAAATTGTTGTTTCTATTTTGTTTATGTCTAATTATTTGGTATAATATGTTCTTATGATCGCAATTTGAAGTTTGAATTACAAACTCATTCTCATTTCAGTAAGTGAAATGAATATCTTTTAAGATTACACAATTAAAAAGAATAGTTTATTGATTTGATTAGACTTATATAATCAATGTTAAGTTAGTTAACTTGAACAAATATTGTTTGAAATTGTTGATTTTAGTACCGTCGCGTGCTACAACTTTGCCTATGATGCACAACTTTGCCTGGCTTGAAAAACATGGCATTCTTCACCAAACAGCTATTTTTATGTTATTCCTGTACATTGACACGTCAATATCTCGCGCGCGAGATAGTCTATCCTTCCTTTTCTGACTGTGTCAATTAAAAAGAGACGGGTAGTCTACTTCGCGCGCGAGATACTTTCATGTGCTAGGCGTGCTGAGAAGGGAGGCCATCTCAGGCATAAGAGATAAATAGCTGTTTGGTGAATAATACCATGTTTTTCAAGCCGGGCAAAGTTGTGCATTATAGGCAATGTTGTAGCACGCGAAGGTACTTCAGAAGTTCACTATTATTGATTATTTTGCTTAAAGCAACTGTTTGTTTTTGTGCCAAATATTTTCTATTATGTGATGTTTAGATTCTAATTTGATGTTTTAATTTAGAATGTCTTTTTGCACAAGTGAAGTTACTAGCTAGCTTATAAGATTAAATGTGAAAGACAATATAAGTCCACTTATAAATATTGTTATTTCAATATCATGTGCTAATTACTTCGTGTTCAGAGTGATGTAATCAATTAATCAGGGTTTCATTTGAATAAGTTTATTTTAGTCTTCAAGGCAATTTCTTTCCTTATTCAGTATTTACGTTATTTTTGTTTATTGTGTTCTTATGTACAGTCGCCATCAAATATATCGGAGCGGCCAGGGTACCCAATAATATCTGAACATTCACTATATCGCCTTGACAATAGAGGCGTTGTTCAGATATTTGTGACCACCTTGACTGATCGGATATATCTGATAGCGACAGTACACTATTATTAGTAAAAGATGATTGTAATGTAAAACGTTATTCACTTGGCCGTATACATGTTTGTGGTCCATTTCAGGCCATCTTTATTTTAAAGCAGTATTTTAATTTAAGACAGTAATCTCTGACAGCTCTTGCCATTGCAAACCACTTTGTATTGCAAGAGCTGTCAGATTAGTAGAGCGGCACAACCTAAGAACTTTTTGAAGTTCAAGTCAATTGCGCCCTCTGTCCGAAAGCCCCCTAAAGATACCCAAAATGTAAGAGGAAATGTCACCTGCACTGCTACTCCACCTAGTAGCTACTAGTGTACTACTAGTACGCTATGGGTTACTAGGTGGAGTAGCTGTGCAGGTGACATTTCCTCTTATATTGTGGGTATCTTTAGGGGGCTTATACGGGAGTAACGTGCACTCGGGGGCCGAGGAAGCGGGAGGGTGTGCGCCGCGCCCGACCGTCGCCACATGTCCCGCACTCGCCCTACACGAGTGTTGGCCGCAGTGCACAGCACCACACTTATCGACACTAGGTCGATTGGTGTGAATATGATGCACTCGCCCAAAACAATGATTTCTTATAACGTTAATGGTACTGATTTATTTAAAATAAATATTTTTGTAGTTAATTGTAACGTATACCGTTACGCGACAATATGCACGTTTGAGTTATTGACATAATCTTTAATTGTGTAATAAGCCGTAAGCATGTAATATTATTTTATTGTACTATGTTTATTATCGTTATATTTTAGTGCATTGTCTTATTTCTTTTGTCGGCACATTACGGCGTGAGAATGCCAAAAGTGCACAAACATCTGCCTGACCGTAGTGGCGGCAAATAAGCATACCCCGGGGTTTTCGGTGCGGGAATGTTATATACTAGCCAAATAACAGGTAAAAACTGTAAAAAACTATACTAATTTAACATTTCTAAGCACATTTGGACCTTACTACCTACGTGTCATTCATAGTTTGGTAATTACTTTACAATAAACAAAGTTATAAATACACGAAATCATTCCCGCACCGAAAACCCCGGCGTATGCAAATAAGTAACACAGAATCGATAACGTAATATCGACTAACCCGCAACACTAGGTCATGACGCCCAACATTCCTCACATTCCTTACGCGTGCACGTTTCTCGCGCGCGGACAGTAGTAGTAACAAATAGCGTACTAGTAGCTACTAGGTCGAGTAGAGCAGCTGTGCAGGTGACATTTCCTTTCCTCTTACATTTTGGGTGTCTTTAGGGGGCTTTCGGACAGAGGGCGCAATTGACTTGAGCTTTAAAAAGTTCTTAGGCTATTACTACTTTAGTACTGGAAAAGAAAAGAAGACCCTACTTTGCGCAACTACGTATAAGAGACTTTTAGCATCATAGTTCTATGATGGTAATGTTCTACATCAAAATGCTGTATGTTAGAAAAAGTTTCTAATTTTTTTGAATACCCATTTTATTTTAGCGTCTAAAATTATGAATGTTGTCCGAGCGGTAAGATACACTTTTAAACAAGTGCTTCCCACAACGGTCTGTGATGATTAATTCCTTATGGAACAATTAATATTAAGAAATGTCTAAGACATAAGCTGATTGTGAGTTTTAAGGCTGTTCTTAGGTTAAGCTCATTTCTTTGTTAATTATGAATAAAAGTTGATTTCTAACAGACGTATTTCATTGCCGCCCACCAATCGTGATAAAATAAAGATGTGTCCGATGTGAGAATGTGCCATTCGCAAACGCTGGACAAGTGCAATATGCAATATGCATCGTGCTTCTGCTTCGTATGAGCTTCGCGAGCCAGACAATCGCATTCGCGGCGCGTTTTTCAAATCTGGACTCACCGAGGGACAGTGGAAGGAATTCAGTCGATCATAGACAAATTTCCGCTTACGGGTCAAAACAGACCTAGCGGAATTAAGCGAATTCATTGACAAAATGCTTAATTTTGTCTATGGTAGCGGAAATTTGTCTATGGCTTCCATACAAAAAATCAGCTACCATAGACATTTTGTCTATGAATTGGCTTAATTCCGCTAGGTGTGTTTTGGCCCTAAGGCGCATCATACATTTCGGCCGGCAGTTGGATTTTTCTACTTTTTGTCTATGAAAAGCTGAATTCCGCTTTTTATCTATGTAAATCTGAATTCCGCCATATCTTGCAAATTTAGCGAACATGGACTGTAATCATACCCATAGAATAACTGTAATGGTCGAGCATTATTCGGCCGTGCATTAACTAGGTTATTTTTTAAATTTTGAGTTTTTTCTGGCGGGAAATAGAAAAAAGTGGACGTAAAATTTTCGCTCAGAGTTTTAAAATTGTTAAATAATTGTAAAAACTAGTTTATTTTGTATATATTAGTGATAAATTTGTACATAATTACTTAGTGAAAGTTTTTAAAATGACTAATCCCGGGGGGGGGCGGGGGTAACCCGCCCACCTCCCAGAAGCGCACCAAACCCAGCAACGACGCCAACGACAATGCGATGGACGATGGCGGCGGCGGTGAGCGTTCCAATAATGAACAATACCTACCTTATTTTAAGCCAAACTATAAAAGACTATACACTGAAAACTCTACCAAAACAGACTTTAAAGTGTTTGTTGAACATACAGACCCGAAGGACAGACTGGGAAATAAAAGCCCAATATATCTCAACCATATATTTACCACAGACATAAAAGGTGTGATAATGATACAACGCGTAAACGCTAACAAAATTGCAGTAGTTTTTAAACAATACAACACGGCAAACAACTTTTTAAATAACTCTGCATTTTTAGAAAAGTATAAAATGAAGGCATACATCCCGGCAACACAAATTGAAAAAACTGGTATAATACGATTTGTTCCAACGAATATTTCAAACAAGGACTTATACTCTAAACTTAGCTCTATCTATGAAATTATATCTGTACGGCGATTCTCAAAGAAAGTTGGACAAGAGCGAGTTGCACTGCAGACAGTTAGCATTACATTCCTATCTAATGCATTACCGGACAATGTACAATATGATCTATTCTCGTATAGAGTGTTTGATTATATACCACCTCTACAGCAATGTTTTAAGTGCTTTAAGTTTAATCACTCCGCTCGAGTCTGTAATAGCAAGCAGAGATGTTCGATATGTTCAGGTGAACATATTTACAAAGATTGTGACAGACCAAATGAGATCTCCTGTGTCAATTGCAGCGGCCCTCATCTGGCTATATCAAAAGAATGCCCAATTAAGATGAAGAAACTTCTAGAAAAGAAAAATAAGATTACTTATGCAAGTGTATCACAAACTAAAATGCCTGAAAACGAATTTCCCTCCTTGCCATTGACAAAACACCAGACTGTGACGTTGCCAAAACCTGTACAATTTGTAAATAGTAAAATTGTAAATAAAAATGTAAATTCTGTAAACAAAAATACTGTAAATAAAAATGTAAATAATAAGCCTGCCCCGGAAGTTACACAAACAAATGCCCAGCCTGTGGATCTCAAAGCCTTGATCCTTGCTGATGATAATGTACTTTCTGTTTTAGTACAAACACTGGTAGAGCTGGGCAACAACCCTGCCCCTGTACCCATCACCACAGCATCCATTAAAGATAAATTGAAAAAAAATCTTAATTCATAATGGATTTAGGTTCCCCTGGAGAGTCTCAACTACGCATTGCACAGTTTAACATTCAAAGTGCAAATAGTAAAAAACCTTTATTAATTAATTTTCTGAAACAAAAGAACATTGATGTATGTTTACTCAATGAAACTTGGTTTAAAGAAAATCCTAATTTTAGAATTCCCGGTTATAATCTTCACTACAAATTATCTAAAAATCCTCACAATGGTGTAGCTATATTAATAAAACCATATTTGAAATATAATACTTTAAATACATCGTTTTATGAAGATATACAAACGATAGCTGTTTCTATATCTACTGAACGTGGTAATATAACGGTACTTTGTGTATACTGTCCTCCCTCTAGTGGGCACATACGATTAAGTAGGCTGCGTACAGGGTTGCCAACTTGGGGTTTTTCCCCCTAGATTTAGGGGGTAAATGAGGAACGTGGGGTTTTTTTAGGGGCTACAAATTTTTGGGGGTATTTTTAGGGAATTTTCTATACCATCCGTTACCTAGTGTATCCCACTCTTTGCTGCACGAAACTGCAAGTGCGACTGATAAGGACGTAACAAACGTTTTGGACTGGAGTTCCTATTTACCGTATTTACGCTACAGTGATTTTTAACACAGTTACGCGTGTTCCGCCGCTTTCGTGCTAGGTATATCTCAAAGCAAGCATTAACTAGAGCCCGAACACGCGTAACCCCGTAAGTGATAAATACATAAATGACGATAATCACTTCTTAACCCAGTAAAGATACGGTTACGTCAAACATTACTTTTCACCCGGAAGTAGTTAATAAGGTAAACAAAATATATGACTTTGTATGTTTTTAATTAATTACAATAATATCAATTATTTTTATTTGTATGTCTTTTCCATATCTCGGGACTATGGGGCCCCGGACCTTTGGTAGGCCTGCGTGGGGCCGAAGCCAACAGCGCAGTCGCCCTTTAAGACAATTTAATCTAAAAGCAAGGGATACAACACGTGGCGGATACCATCCCCGAGCGCACAATATGATACATCCGGAGATGGTCCCCGCCAGGTGCAAAGACTATTACAGTGCAGCACTTTGCTGCGATGGAAACTAAGGTCATGGTCAAGGCTATGGATGTGAATGTTGGATGGACTGGATACTGGGTTATGGGAGGAGACTAGCGGACACCTACCGTGACAATCAGTCTCAAAATTGTAAAAGGCAGGTGGTGACTCGCCAACTCAATTGAGTGGGCCACGCACGGTGCGACAACGGCGCAACACTTGAGAGTGGCTGTGAGGTTGTCGAGAGGTTAGTCTGCGGTAGCCAGATCCCGGTGTTCCGTTCAGCAGGCCGCCGGCGTTATGACATTTTACATTTCCAACCTGGAGCATAGGTCCCGCTCTTGCGACTCCACTCTGGCCGGCCAGTTAAGGCAAGCACAGAGGCGAGGGCCAGATGGAAAGGGCCCTCTGGAATAGGGGTCCGCGGTGTCGCCACTCACCGTCAGCTCGCCACAAGCTGCCCCCGCGATTATTATTACCATGCCCGTCTATACCTTTTATCCTATGTCTATGTGCTTTAGATATATATTTTGGGTCTTTGGGCTCTGTGGCATGTGGTGCATGTTGTTGAGTGTCGTATTTTGTATGTGTATGTTTAGTAAATATTTATTGTTAATGTCAAAAACATAGGATATATGAGAAGTTTGATACTTAATTTGTGTTTTGTTTTATTTAGGGGCGGAGTCCCAAAAATACTACAGTTTTAGGGGTTTTTACTTAAGCTCTAGGGGTAAAAATAATTTGGAGTTGGCAACCCTGGCTGCGTAATACAATCAGAGACCTCCCTAAACCTATCTTTATTGGTGGTGATTTTAATGCACATCACATTGCATTTGGTTGCTTATCAACAAAAGGTCGTGGTAAAGATCTGTATGATATTATAGATGAGTGTGATTTGTGTATATTAAATGATGGTAGTTTTACTACAGTGAATCGTCCCAGAACTAACCCCTCGGCCATTGATGTCAGCTTTACTAGTGATTGCTTAGCACCTCTTTGTGAATGGTTTGTGCATGATGATTGTATGGGAAGTTATCATTACCCCACCATAACTGTAATGTCCCTTTCCGTTGACAAATATCAAATTAATCCTCCTATTGATAAATTTTTATACAAAAGAGCAGATTGGCTTAAATATAATGAACTTTCTAAAAGCGCATTTGAGGATTTATCAATTAATGTTGAAGACCCACTTTCCACTTATACAGAATTCTGTAGCCGTCTTGATGCCCTTATGCATAAAGTTATTCCTAAGTATTCAAAATCTGCCCATTTTGCTAGCAGACCTCCAACACCTTGGTGGAACGAGATTTGTGAGCAAAGTGTTATTGCATCCTATAATGCTTTAAAACTTTATAGAAGTAACCCTACAATTGACAATTACATAAATTATAAAAAGCTTGATGCATTGAAAAAGAGAACCATTTCTGAACAAAAGAAGAGTGGATGGAGTGATTTGTGTAATTCATTCAACAGAACTACACCTATTAGTAAGATTTGGAACATGATTAAGATGTTTAAGGGTACTAAGTCCAATATTAGATCACACAGAGACGAATTCATTTCTCCCTTTTTAGATAAGTTATCTGATAATAGTAATTTAAAAGAGATCAGTAACTTACACTCTTATTTCAATAACAATAATAGTAACATAAATTCAATGTTTTTAATGGAACCATTTACTTGGAATGAATTTATATCTAGTCTACGTTCCAGACGTAACTCGAGTCCAGGCTTAGATAACTTTCCATACATAGTAATTAAAAATCTTCATATATCTGCTCAGCAATTGTTTCTTGATATTCTTAATATGTTATGGCTTCAATCAATTATTCCTGAGTCATGGAAAACGCAATGTGTTATCCCAATTCTTAAACCAGATAAATCCCCTGATCAGGCTAGTTCATATCGTCCTATATCCTTGTCTTCATGTCTCGGAAAGCTATTTGAAAACATGATTAAAATCCGACTTGATTGGTTTGTGGAAGCCAATGGTATCATCCCTGATGTGCAGTATGGCTTCCGTCGTGGGCGTAGTTGCGCTGACAGTTTCATTTCTCTCATCTCTGACCTGAAAATAGCAAATAATTCAAAGTTACACACTGTTTGTGTATTTCTTGATGTTCAAGGAGCTTTTGATAATGTTGATCCCGGGATCCTGGTCAATATTATGTCTGATGTAGGAATACCCGGAAGACTCTGTCAGTGGATATATAACTTTTTAAATAATAGGACATTTTATGTTAAATAAAATAATATTTTACATGGGCCTAGGTCAGCATCAAAAGGCACAATGCAAGGTGCCACTTTATCACCATTGCTGTACAACTTGTACACCTGTGAAATCTGTAAATATGTAGATACCAGTGTTGTAAATATTTTGCAATTTGCTGATGATATAGTTTTGTATAGTGTTAATAGGAATTTGCAACTCGCCATAGATAACATTAACAGAGCCTTAGAACAGTTAAGTGTATATTATGAAGGAAGGTTAAATTTAAAAATAAATGCTTCTAAAAGCAGCTTCATGATATTTGGTGAAGATAATCCAAGCAGTGATATTGTATATAGTGGGGATACTATTGATAGAATAAGATCTAAAAAATTCTTAGGCATTGTCATAGATCAAAAACTAACTTTTGAAGAACATGTAAAATACATTTCTAAAAATGCATTGAAAGGCATAAATATATTAAGATGTTTAGCTGGTGTATCTTGGGGTGCAGACCCGAAAATTTTGTCTGTATTATATAAAGCTATAGTGAGAAGCCATTTTGATTATAGTGCTATGGCATACATTAATAGTACACATGCCCGTAAATTAGATATTTTGCAGAACAAGGCTTTGAGAACTATATCTGGAGCAATGTGCTCAACTCCCATAAGGGCCATGGAAGTTGAGACCAAAATTATGCCACTAATTTTGCGACGTCTCTATCTTGCCGAAAGATACTGTCTGAAACTATTGTACTCTAATAACACACAAATTATTAAAAAGATCTTACCCCATCATGTTAATGTGGTTGGTCCTTTGGCAACTGGGGAAGGTCTCCTTATAGGCAATTCACCAATGTTGTATCATATTTTTCTGGAAATAAAAAACAATTGTGGTAAAATTAAAAGACAGCAACCATGGCCATGCTATTCCTCCCAGTATAAAAGTACTATGCTTCCAATTAAAGTTGTAGATTCAGTCACTAATAATATAGACATGTTGCAATTTCTAGCTGATAATGAGTATTATACCATGTATACAGATGGAAGTAAAGGTGAGGGCTATGTACGTTGTGCTGTATATGATCCTCGGTCTAAATATTCTCAGAGCTTTCTTTTGCAAAATCAATGCACCATATTTACAGCTGAGGCTTATGCAGTATATCAGGCACTTTTAAGAATTGAAAATTTAAATAATTGTAAATATTTTCTTATTGTAACTGACTCTCTAAGCTTGGTTCAGGGCTTGTTGAACTTGAAAATGCATTTTAAAACAAATTTCATTCTTTATGCAATTAAAGAATTGTTATTTAATTACTATCTTAAAGGTAAAGATGTTTCCTTTATGTGGGTACCTTCCCATAGGGGAATTTCTGGAAATGAAATTGTAGACAACGTTGCTTTCAAGGGTGTAAATTCACTTGATGTTAGCGAAGCTATGTATGTACCATTGACTGACTATTTCTACTCTATAAAGTTAAGTGTTAAAATGTTATGGGAACAAATGTGGAAGAAAGATCAAGAGCAAGATAAAGGAAGATGGTATGGCAGTATTCAAGAAAACCTACCAGTTAGACCATGAGGGCCTACCGCGAAGTTCGAAAATCGACAAAACGATGGTCCCGTCTCTATCGCTCTTGCATATACGAAAGAGAGTGATGGAAATATTCGATTCGATGAACGAAGTGCTTCGCGGTTATAGGCATGGTATGATAATCTTCAAAGAGCCAGTCGTGACTTTATTGCCACAATCAATCGTTTACGCTATGGACACAATGCAGCACCATCACACCTTGCTAGATTAAGAATTATCCAAAGCAATGTCTGTACTAGAGCTCCCGCTACACGTGTAACACGCGGAAACGAATACCCGTGTACTTAAGACCGGCGGTGCTAAGGAACCGGTTTACACGAACCCGCCAAGATTCGGAAACGTGTCCGGGAAACGTTTCCAGGAGACGTTTCTCAGACACGTTTCCCCGGTTACACGGGTACTTAATACCGGCCCGAACGGTTCCGAAGCTCCGAAGCAGTTAGAGCTGATTCAAATAAGGTTTACTTTTGAATGCTCTAATTGTGAACTGCATTATTATGCACCACACACTTGAGCGAAATTCAGCGCGGAATTCAGGCAAAAAAGCTGAATGCCGCTCAAATGTGTGGCGCTCCTTATTATATGAGGTTGAATGGATTCGTATCATATAGATTTACTTTAAAATAAAAATTCTTTACCCAACTCCACAAAAACCATAATTGTTTTGGAGTCCTTTATTACATACCTACAAGGATAATTATTATTATATAATTATATTGAATATTTACGTATGTTAAATAAAATAATATTAAAATTAATTACCATGCATATATTATATAACGAAGTTCACAATCTTACTAATTACGGCGAAAATGTTGTTGTAATTAGTACCATAGTGCACACATTTAAAGTCTAAATTCAAACAACATTTTCGCCGTAATTAGTACGATCGTGAACTTGGGTATCGATATTACAGGTAGGATTAGGTTAGGACGCGTCCAACTGAACAAAAATATGTGAACACGACCTTATACCCATACGAATAAGGTTGTGTTCACATATTAACGGATATTAATGGACTCGACTGTAAGTACTTACATTGCCGGAAAGGAGGCAATAATTGCCTCCCGACTTTCTTATTAAAACTTTACACAGTGATAACAGCAAATCAATATAAAATATATATTATACACTGATGTAGGTAATGTAAAAGTACCTATCTGAATTCATAGCTGTAGAGACATAATGCAATAACTAGGTATTAATTATAATATTGATATTCTCTTATTTTTATCTCTTTCTTTGTTTAACCGAGCATAAAGAACACGCGCGACGGCTCCTACAAAAATAGTAACTAGGTACGAATTTAAGTGAACGATAATATGACTTATTGCGATGAGCTTAGATCATAAAATGGGAAATCCTTTATTTTTACTTGAGTGACTTTCACGCTAACGTCCCAGCGGTCCAGGTAATAAAATTAAATGTGTCATTTTATGACATATTTTGTGCGCTATTTTGACCAAAACGTTTTGTTTTCAAATCTTAAATGTAATAATAGTAATAAAGCTTAAAATAGGTAGATACCTATTTTAAGCTTTATGTCGATGTTATAAAGTCAACACGTGGTCTATGGGTTGAGCTCATCATGGTCGCAGCTCGTTAGGATTAATTATTTGTCTTTTGTTCATTTTCGTGGTTCAGTGTGTAATATAGATAGCTTATTGTGCGGTGATCTAACGAACAAGTGTGCGGATAATGAAGAATTAGTCTTAAAAGGCGTGTAACCATTGATTGGTTCAGAACAACCTGTAGCCTCCTCGAGCCATTTGTAGGGAGCTATCACTCTACAAATAGCAACTAACAAGGCTTATGCCACTTCTACCGAACAACGTTGCCTAAAACTTATTTGATTAAACAAAATACTTATCGATTGAAGACATTGTACCATGCATTGTACCTAAAGATTGAATCTTACAAGCTCTTATTTCCCGCCTTTTTATACTTGACATTGGCTACAGGCAATACCGCCTAAAGTCCATAAGAAGAAAAAAAAAAAAAAAGTCAACACGTCTGTAAAAAAACGTTAAAACATTAAAATTCCCACAAATGTAATAGTTTCGCTGTGGTAATTTAAGAGCACCCTCTACAATACAACTAGAATAAATAAAAATAAATATAAGAATTTTTCGAATTTTCCTAAGCATCTTGTTATTTTAAAACCCGCAATCAAAGGGGTATATTATAGAGGTATGCCCGGGCTTAAAACTAGGTAATTATCATTGAATTAAAAATAATAGAAGACGGAAATAACCAAAATATCACCATATTTAAATATGATATGAGGATTCTGGTTATTAAAAAAGTTTTGTTTAATAAATTCAACACGTCTAATAAATGTTTAACTACATAATACATATCAAACTAATACAAAATTAATTTGATAGCTAAGTTTTATTTACGATGTTAAACTTCAATGTTTTTGCTCTAGTTAGTGATCTATTTGTGCAAAATTTACCTGCTATTCTATTGCCATCATAAAAAGGCACACCCACAGTAACCATTTATTAAATTTCTACTCTACGGACCTCACAATAAGATTCAAAATCACCAAACTCCCCAAATGTATCATATATTCATTCGTACCGTTTGAACGACTCGATCCGTTCGACTCTTACCGCCAAGGACGTTTCCAGATCCGCGTGTATTTAAGACACGGTTTTTTCGACTACACGTTTAACCGTGGACACGGATCTTAATTACACGTTTCTTAATTACACGTGCGAAACGGGCCAGAAAACCGTGTAGCGTGTTATTCGGACACGGGTATTCGAAACGGTTACACGAGACCCGGAAACGACCGCGAGCCCTAGTCTGTACTTTTTGTGAAACCGAAGAAGGAACCGTTGAACATATTATATTTAACTGTCAGAAGTTTCTCCTTGACAGATTAGTCCTTGCCAGTGAATTAAGTGAAGTGTGTAAAAATTACAGTGACTTTTCTTCCCGCCCGCCGCCGATTAAAGAACTGTTAAAAGATAGTGAAACGTATATCCCAATTTATAAATACATTAAAAATACAGTGTTAAAACTTTAATTACTTAAATTGTAGTAACAATGTGAAGTGCCGTGAATCCAAATAAGACTTGGCTTAAAGGTCTCGCAACCAGGCCATAAAATTCCAAAAAAAAAAAAATTTTAAATTTTGACACCTCTACATAATTTCTTTCACGCCATCTTTGTTTTCTTTTTACCGGTCATTACCGGTATATTAATGTATTTTAATCTTACTAAGTATTGGTATGGTATGTTAATGCAAGAAAAACTTTCGTTGAACGGTAAATTCCGTAAGCAATGATAACTAAAGGACCATTACAACTGGTATACTATATCTAACAATTAACACTGACCGTAAGTATAATTGGCTACTTGTTTATTTACTAACGTGCTCGAATATACGAAGTAAATGGATAATCTTCGGGATTTTAAGACACACGTTGTTTATTTTAGCGTTTTAACGACTAAAGTCGCAAAATAAGTGTATGTTAGTGTGTGTTTGGACCCTAAATCTGATCACTGGTAAATAACACATACTAAGTCAATGGTAATGGTAATAACAATGTAATTAGCAATTACTCTGTATGTACAGTGTTGTTTCTGAGGTTGAGTTAGGCTCAAAGGAACAAAGACCCCGTTTTTAACCTTTTAACCGCCAAAGCCGTCATATCAGGCGCACGAAAAGTCGTGGAGGACGTGATATCAAGTCCAAAATATAACCAAGGTAAGTAGTTGTAAGATTCAGAGCTCCCAAGGATACTGTGTTGATGAGGGGTTCTATAACCGCGAACCACTTCGTTCATGGAATCGTCTGTCTGCATCACTCTCTTTCGAATATGCAAGACTTGCAAGAGTGATAGAAGACGGTTCCAATGTATTGTCGACTGTCGAAGTTCGCGGTAGGCTCTCTGTTTTTGTATACAACGGGAACAAGCCAATGTACGCATTAACACAATACTGGAACACACTAGGTGTGTTGATTTTGTCTAGGGGGCTTGGCACTCATAGTGACTTGCTAACCCTTTGACCGCCAAAGCCGTCATACACAGAAAGTCGTGCCCTCAGCGCCAGGACGTGATATCACGTCCAAAATATAACCGGTTTGGCTCGGCGCTCAGGGCACGATTTTTCTGTCCCATTGTTGGCGTTCAAAAGGGAAACAGAGCCTGTTTGTTAGGGTGTTTTTGAATATAAATGAATTTTCCCATTTATCTTATCTTATACGATTGGCAACATGTATGTGTCTCCCCTGTTTTGAAGTGTCCTTAGGCTGTGGTGGCATCTTAAAAAGTCTGTGCGTGTTGCCACCTTCATGGTCAATATATATAAAGAACCCTGATAATAGACAAGCTAGTTTTAGTACTTAATAGTGTTTTGATATTGTGTAGCAAGAGCCGGGATTATTAGGATTTTTTTGGATAGAAAACCACCCCTAGGACTACCAGGAGTATACCCTAATAGGCGTGTCTACATCTGGCGCACTGCCTCGCGAGGATATTGCCGCGTGCGACAGCTCGGCTAGTGTGGACGTGGCTCGCCCGAGGCATTGCGACCGCGCGAGCGTTTGTCTTGGGCGAGCCACGTCCACACTAGCCGAGCTGCCGCGCGCGGCAATTTGACGCCTAATGTAGAACAGTTTGTTCGCAACCTTTCAGTGGTAATAAGGGACCACTTGGCGAAATTCCTGTTCAAAATGGCAGGGACCACTAGCTGTTTGAAAGTGTTCTGTGTTATAATTCGTGAACCACTTCAGGTTCTTTCAGGGTCTGCTAGTGGTCTGTGCCACTGGGGACCAATCTAGATCTTATAAAAAATCTGAAATATCTTTCTAAATAGTTATTAGTAGAGTTAAAATTTGCTACTAGGCGATAAATCGTACTACGCGAAAAGGCATAACATCTAGAAATTAAAGTGATTTGTTGAAAATTCCAGGGACACTGGTTGACTGGCCATCATTATGTGCAAGTACCCGGCGCCCGAGTGCAAGCCGATTGAAGAGGAGAATGAAGCACCCGAAAATGAGACAGCTGAAGAAGTAAGTAGCATATGCAATTCTGAACCTGATGGTACAGTGGAGTTCTCCAATATCATTGGTATCATTACACACCAGTGGTGGTGCGTCCATAGAACACGATTCCCGTCGGCTTGCCTATGTTTCAGGCAGTTGAGCAGTTTTCCTACAGCTCATGAAGAAATTTTAAGCTAAATTCAGCACTGGCTTACTTAAGAGATTTTTTGACCCACCACCACTCTGGTACACACGGACAAATATATGAAGAACACACCTTATTTGTATGGGCTTAAGGTCATGTACACATATTTTCGAACTATTTGAACATGCACTTTATCGCCTTGACAATCAGGCAGTATCCTGCCTGTTCACTGAAAATTGTATTGCCGAATTTCACTTGTCAACCATCTTTTCGCAGAAGTTACATTTGACCGACCGAACTATGGGGTTGGGAAATTACCTACTAGGTTGGGTTAGGTTAGGTTGGATTATGTAAACTTGGGAAATGAAATTCGGCCAAATGAAACTTCTGCGAAAAGATGGTTGACAAGTGAAATTCGGCAATACAATTTTCAGTGAACAGGCAGGATACTGCCTGATTGTCAAGGCGATAAAGTTAAAGTTAGTTAAAGTTAAGTTATGTAAAGTTGGGAAATGAAATTCGGCCAAATGAAACTTCTGCGAAAAGTTGGTCGGCAAGTGAAATTCGGCAATACAATTTTTCGACGAAAAGGCAGAAAGCCCAATCAGGCATTGTTCACATATTTGTGATCACCTTGGCCGCTCCGGTATATCTGATGGCGACTTTACCTACCCTAAAATACTTTTTAGCTTGTTTTACCACTTTGTCGGCGTGATCAGTTAGTTGATCGCATTATCAAACATCACACCTCCCCAAACACAATCTCTCTCTTTACCCCAGGGTGGACTGGAAAACTAGTGCAGTAAAGTTTAAAGCACATAGTATGTGCTTCAATTCATCCTGCTCATATACGAACTTACAAATTTTATGTATCTCTGCTACAGCCCCAATAAATTTCATAAAGATCAGAAAAACGTTACTAAAGTTATCGTCGGACAAACTATCCAAATGCCGAGACGTCCCAGTAGCCAGATGACAGTTCGGTCTTGAGTTGTTTGTAAGAACTCACTTCGCTTACGCTCCGCGAGTTCGATAAAATCAGACATTTTTATTAAAATAGAAAACATCATTTTCAGGACAACGCCACAAGTGAATATGATGACGAAGATTCAGACTCCGACTCTTACTACACCGAGTCCAGCGTGGGCATGAGATCAGACTCGGAATCCGACGGAGAGTCTGCCAGCGGACACCGAGTCACCCCAGAAATGGTGCTGCTTCTCATGCTCAAAGAACATGGGGTCATTACAGAAGAAAAGTATGCTGAGAAGGCAGAAAAATGTGAAAAAAACTTTAGATCTATAATTCCAGCACTTCCAAGATCAAATTCATTGGACACTTTAGATTATACTAAGGATCTTAGTGAAGAAGACTCCAAAGATGATAGTGATGATAATATTGCCAATAAGGATGATGTTAAGACAGATAAAGAGGAAGATACTGACAAAAAAGGTACAGAAGATACTAATAATGTAGAAAATAGTGAGAATGAGAGGAAATATATTTCATTTATTAGAAGCGTATTTGATTTTAAGGACAACTGTGATGATGAAATAGATAAATGGAGAAAATGGTGGGAAATGAAAAATAATGTTTCTCTAGATGTAAGCAAGCTATGCAAAGAATACAGTTTAGAAAAAAAGCAAGAAGGGAATGTGCATGGTGTCACAAAGGAATCCTTAGAAATGGAGGAAAAAATGCAGATCTTTCAAGCATTTGCTAAACAGCAAGAGAGTAATGAGAGTCAGAAACATGTTGAAGATATCAATGACAATACACAATTGCAAGAAAATAACATAGTACCAGAAGAAGACAAAATAATAGCGACAAATATAAATAACCACAAGGAAATAGTGTCAATGAAGCCTGAAGAAGAGTCTAAAGTTGACAACGAAAATACTAAACCTGAAAATGGAGAAATGCTCTCGTGTATTTTGCAGGAAAATAACTTAGAACTTCCTGAGGACAAGATAAAAGTCATAAATAGTAGTGTAAACCAAGATACAACTGAACCAGATAGTGTCGTAAATAAGCCTGGAGAAGAATCCAACAGTGAAAATATAAATTCTAAGAACGAAAATAACTTAGCATCAGTAGAGAATAACAGAGAGATAAATAATAATCCAACCATAGACAAAACTGAACAAGATATCATCTTAATGAAAGATAAAGAAATCAATAGTGATAAACAAAACACTGAAAAGGAAATTGAAGTCATGCAAGAAAATAACATAGAAGCAGTACAAGACAAAATAGAGAAAAATAATGTAAGCCAAGATACAGTTAAACAAGAATTCTTATTGAAACCTTTAGAGGAATCCAAGAGTGAAAATAAAAATTTACCTACAGGCAAAATTACTAAGAGTTTCAAGTATATCCTAAAGAAGTTAATAAGAGAAAATTGCATACCCAGGGAAGATGAAAACGATAGACTTTCAGATGAGTATGGTGAAGACTATGCTAGACATCTATTGTCATTTGCAGATAGCTTAGACCGCGATTATGAAAATAACACCATCACAAAATTATCCAATGATGATGATGAGTCTGATGATGAAGACTCTAATCTTAGAGAGTTTGCCTTCTTCCTGAATTTTTATTCACCATCATCTTACAAATATATCTTGGAAACTTACAACACACCGCTGCCTGAGCTTAAAGTCCTGTATTCCTGGTATTTAAAAGATGACCATTATCCTGGTTTAACGGAAAAAGCTTTTAAAATACTGAAAGAAAAATGTTCTGTTAAAAAACAGACATGTTCTTTAATGCTCATTGATGTTTTTTTGAGGAATGATGGCAAATATTGTGACCAGGTTGACTATGGTCATGGAGAATACTATAATTTTGAAGACAGAGCTATACTAGCCTATATTTTCGTTCTAGTGAGTTTGGATGAAGATTGGAAAATGCCTATAGGATACATTTTTGCTCGGAATGTCCCGGCTGAAACCCAAGCAGAGTATATCAGGATATGTTTGACGCATTGTTTTGATGCTGGGGTTGATGTGGTAGCGGTTACTTTGGAAACTCCGACTCCGGCAGAATATTTGGGATGCTCCTTTGAAAATATAAGGAATTTGAAGACTACTTTTAAGCATCCATCTTGCGACCGTGATGTGGCAGTATGGATTGATCCTTGCCTAGCTCTCAAAAGTGCCCGCCAAACTTTGAAAGTCAAAGGTATTTTAAAGGATGACGAAGATAATAAAATTAAATGGAATTTAATCAGAAAACTGAGGAGACTACATACAGATGATGAGACGGATCTTGAGAATCCGGAGTGTTTTGAACTGAGGAATCATGTCGCCAAAATCGGTCTGACTTCTGAGACTTTCAGCAAAAGTCTGATAGCAGCTCTGGATGTAGGCGAAAAATTACTCCCAGACATGTTTACTGAAATAGAACCGACTAAAAGATACATAGCAATCATCAATATGTTGTATAAAATACTTGATTCTAAGGTAACTAATCGTATGCGGAACCTCGCTCAACCATTACATGTAGCGAAAAAATACCTGATTCGTTTATTTTTAAATGAAGAGAATAAGTTATCGCCTTTGGATAGGGAGAATCTTGCATGGAAACGCATGCAAGGATACAGATACTTTCTAAAAGGTGAACCGGCTTGCGGATTCATTGGATTCTTGATATGTATCGAAAGCTTCAAGCATTTATATGCAACACTTGTGAAAAAGGAGAAAAGAATTAACTTCATTAATCCTCAGAGATTATGTAAAATACAAGCTGAAAATCTAGTGAACAACCTACGAGCATATGATTGGGATCCTGAAACTTTAAGCGGACAACGCTTCCAATGGTTTTACAAGAGATTATTTGAACAACTTGAGAAAAATCCTCAGTTTTCTGACAAAAGCATTCCTTTAGAGCATTGGCCGTTGAACAACAGATTCCCTCCAACGGTGACAATCAAGCTAACCTCTGGAAAACGGTCTTATGACGACGTTTATTCCAGTCAATATAGGCTTAAAAAAATGAAGACGACCAAAGACGAAGACCGAGCTACTAAACTAGTGAGAGAATATTCTAAAGCAATGGATACAGAAACAGATCTGTCGATAAGAAAGAATATGGTTGGTTTTTTATCCGGTTGGATCGCAGCGAAATTCGCAAAATGCTTAAAATGCGAAGCGTGTATAGATTCACTCTGTACCAACAAGAAACTATGGTTCCATAAGTTTATAACCTTAGAGCGGATATATGCCTTGTGCTTGCCAAGCGAAGAGATTTTCCGAATTTGCTGGGAATGTGAAAGAACGCTCCGGTTGAAAGGATCTCCAGCCCGACTCAGGGCTTGGGTGCTCCGGCAGCTGGCCCCAAGATTCCCCTGGTCTGCAAAAAGATCTAAACACGCAGCCCACCATATCCACCTCGCTCGAGCCGTGATCGCAAAGTACATGGCTTTGAGGATCCCGGCGCCATTTTCGAAGAGAGACCAGGAGAAAATAGTGGAAATGTTCCAGAGATTTACTACCAAAGATCCTGATGATTCTCTTGATAAGTACAGATTGGAAGATTTGAAAGAGTGGTTAGATGGGAGTAGTAGGGACGGATTTGAATTTTGACTGATATTTCTGACATTCTATTGATTTTCGGTATACATAATTATAAGTCTATTTTTATTCCTGATACTAAACTGACAGCTCGATCTGCCCTAATCTGACTCAATCTGCCCAATCTTACTGTAATTTTAACACATTCATTGCCGCCTAGTGCTACGCGCTACGCTCGTAGCCCGTAGCCAGGTATTCGTCGTATGTAGCGCGTAGTAGCTACGAACAGAGAGCCCGCCTAGCGGGTTCCTGGTCGTGAAAGTGTACAAGACATACAGACAGTTAATGACTAGGTACCTAATCTACCAAATCCAAATTTAATGTTATTTTAGTCTAAAACCAGATAGACATTACCAGGGTAGACATTGTGATATCGAACTGTCATTTTGAGCAAAAAAACTGGAGTTTAAAGTAAGCTTGAGTTAAAAAAAATTGTTGATTTAAATTTTGATGTGATAAAATATAATGATAAATTGTTATCTCAATTAATATAATTAAAATATGTAAATGTGTCGATTTTAGAGAAAGGGACCATTTCTGCGCCTTTCAACTTTTTTCTAATCTAAAAAAAACGAACTATAGTGAAAAAATCGATTCAGGAAATCCTCATTCTCGTAATTCTCGTTTGAGAAACAACTAAAACATTATTATAGAATAAGAATAAATGATTAATGTTGATTGTGATTATTGAAGGCTGTGTAGTCTGTAAGTTGATTTAAATTGTTAACATTCGAAAATAATAAAAAACGGATTTATATTAATGCATTTTATTACGCTACTCTCCCATCCCAATGACTCTCATACAACCTATCAAGATTGTACGCCATGATGATATATCGGAGCGGCCAAGGTAGTCACAAATATCTGAACAACGCCTCTATTGTCAAGGCGATAAAGTGCATGCTCAGAAATTTGGAGTACCCTAGCCGCTCCGATATATTTGATGGCGACTGTACATTTTGCTCTAAACTATCTCATTATATTTTTCTTTCGCCACACGGAATGAAAACATGCAATACTCTGATTGATAGAATCTAGATTGTTCCAACAAAGCTAATGGCGCTTGCAATTAACGTGAGGGCTGATATTTGGTTCAGTGGGCTGGCATTTGCGTTTCCATTTCCTGACCAATGTTGTGAAATGCCACGAAAACTATTATGAAGTTGATCGATATTCATATAATATAAAGTAGCTAGCAGTGGCGGTCAATTCTTCGGCAAGCCGGAGCTTAATAATTTGCGTTACTACGGTAAGCTACTCGTTACTAGATGTCACTGCGACGCAATGTAATTTTTTCCTACTAATTTTATATCTTTAAGGTGCTCTTATACGGGCGATAAAAATTGCCGAATTGCCGCAATTTTGACGTCACGGCCATATCGAGCAATTTCAAGCAATTCGAAATATTGCTCAATATGGGGCAATTATTGCTCCAGTATGGCGCCATTCTGGCTCCATTCGAATTGCCCCATATAGCAGCAACTCGGGAAACTAGGCAATACGTTCATACACGAGAAATACAGTGGAGCAATACGACCGCTTCGTTTCCCCCCCTTGCACTCACACCGCACCGCACTCGCCCCAAAATCAGAATCTCTCTGAACTATGGACGAGGTAATTCTAGCTGCGGAAGCTTGCAGTGCATTTAAAATAATGACTTAAAAAAAGAGAAATAGATGCGTTCATATCTTGCAGGAAGAGAACTAATTTTCAGAAACAAGTTTTTAGATTTTTCCTGTTGTTTACACACGAATGACACGAATGCCTAACTGGATGCCACAACTTTCTAGGTTATCTGGATGTAGTCAATAGTTTTGAGGATGAGTCAGTGGATCAGTAAGCCAGTCAGTCAGTGGTAAAAATAGTGATTTTCGGAGGTCAATATCTCGTGAATGGTTAGAGATTAATAGCTGAAATTTCTGGATTCAGTGGAAATATAAGTATAAAGCCCAAATGGGTATCAAGTTCTTAGGGTTTGGGAACGTACCCAAACTACGTGACTCATTTTTTTCAGTTTTTGACCCCCCTCACCCCCCTCGGTGACCATCCGTAGTAATTGCCAAGACAACCCTAGTTGTCACGTAGTAAAACTCGCACATATAGTTTAGAGCAAAGACAATACATTAATTTTCTTTGTTTAGAGTGATGTTTTGGACATAGAAAGCAAAAAAACATAATTTTGCCTACTTATTGCCTTTTATTTACTCGACACTGGCCGCGTGACGCCAAAGGTGCATGGAAACCTATAATTAGAAGCGCGATATTTGAGCATAATTATTGACTACGTGACAGAACTTAAGACTCCCCCCCTCCCCCTGTGACCTAGAGTAGTATTTGGATGACCTCCCTCCCCCCCCCCCCCCTAAACTGGTCACGTAGTTTGGGTACGTTCCCTTTAAAGTTTAAAACAGGGCGTCCCCCCTCCCCCCCATCTAACTTTTGAACCTTGGGTCTAAAAATCCGTAAAATTCACGAAAGTGAGACTTAAGTACTTTCAATGAAAACTATTTTGAATAGAATCGGTTGAGCCGTTTTTGAGTTATAACTCAAAAACACATAGTAAAATGACGTAAGCGCCGCAAAATATTCCCTAATAAACGACCTTTTGAACAGATTTATTGTAACAGGCCGTTTCCCCTCCCCCTACACCTGGACCGCGCTCGCCCTACTAGAAAAAGAATGGGACATGCATATATGTGCGCACGGGATAGAAATACAAATTGCCTTGAATTTTCCAATCGTCTGGATATACCGGCAATTGTAGTCGGCAATACAGAGCAACACGGAAATGAATGGAGCAATACGGGAAATGATTGCCGCAATATCTAGAAATTTCCTCGTATTGCTCAATTAATTGCTCCATATTGCTCCATTAGTTTCGGCACCGTATCGCCGGGCAATAATTGCCCGATAAATCGCCCGTGTAAGAGCACCTTTAGGTTGCCCACGTGCAGGTGCCTCTTTAGACTTGAGCTTCAATAAGTTCTTAGTCTGTGGCTGTTTATAGTTTATACATAGGGTTGCCATAATTTTTGCAAACGAATAAGGGACTGCGGGGCTTAAACCTAGCAATAGCACCCCCCCCCCAACAAGTTTTGTCCAATAAACAACCGAGGTGCGTCCGGTGCTGACGGGAATTGTTGAAAAACGGGACGCGAAATACGGTGACATACGGGACAGCGTATATACGGGACGTATGGCAACCCCTATTTATACAGGATGTTTTTTCAATAACTAGCCATATTGTGTGAGGTTATTTGATAGGTCATGTCATACTAAGCAACTTTTTCTATGGTAACAACTAGGGATGTTACGGAGGTGGTTTTATCGGAACCGAAGCCGAAACCGGAGTTTTTAAATTTGTTTTAACGAAACCGAAAGCGAATCCGAAACCGAAAGCGAACCCAAAAACGAAACCGAAAGCGAAACCGAATCCGAAACCGAACCCAAAAGCGAAACCGAATCCGAAACCGGAGCCGGAGGTGAAGGTGGAGGTGGAGGGAGACTAATGTGAACCTAACCATCAGGTGGGCCGTAGGTATGCTTCTTTGCCACCGTCGTGATATGTCGTGTCGTTGTGTATAATCCTAGGCACGTAGGCACACGCCGCGCGCCGCGGCTGCTGACTTTCGGCTCCGTTAAAACCTCCGCTTAAAATTAGACGAAACCGAAGCCGGAGCCGGAGGTGTTCGCTTCAAATTAGACGAAACCGAAGCCGAAGCCGGAGGTGCGAATTCAGCCGAAAGTTTCGGTATATCGGAGCCGAAGCCGAACCTCCGTAACATCCCTAGTAACAACCCCGAAATCGTAAAAAAACGTCGACGTCTAATCGGCCGAAATGTATGAAATAGCCAAAAAAATTTGTGAGATTTAGGAGTTGGTCCCATAGTAAAAGTTGTTTAGTTTGGCCTACTAAATCACCCTGTATTATTTATTGTCTCTGCTACCCATCCCTGTTTAAATTTAGGTCAAGTCTTCCATATTTGCGTATTCGCGTGACAACCATTGCGTGCTGAGTATAGACATTGTCATAAGTCATAATTTGTTGCGTGCGGGCATATATCCTGAAATTATCTGTTCAGGCTGAGTTAGAAATGTTAGAATTAGGTAATCTTTATTTAAGAATTAATATATATGGCGGCGTCGTTACTCTCTACCCCTACTTTACTGGATTAGTTAAAGTAGGTATATACCTATTTAAATAAAGAAATAAATATTTGGGGACAATCTTTACACAAATTAATTAAAATTAAGCAAAGCTTGTACTATGGGTACTAGGCGACGATATACATACTTGTATAGAATAAATACTTATATAAATAGGAACTTAGATACAAAGAAAATTCGTGATAAACACACAAATAAATGCCCTTACCAGGATTTGAACCCGGAACCTCCTGCTTCGTAGGCAGGGTCACTAGTGTCACTACCGACTAGGCTAGGAGGCCGTTAATTTAAACTAACCTCGCACATTACTTTGCCATATGACTATGACACTGATATTTGTATTTTTTTTAATGCGAACTAAGAAGTGTGGAAAGAAGATTTACTAGTCCGTCACATTCACATCCTTGTTTCTAGTGCCGGATTACTGGGGACCAATTTTTGACTTTTGAGCGCCCGAATTAAAAAAGTTTAAGCTCGAAAATAATCGCACACAATTAATAGCTTACCGCTAATTTTTTCGCATGAAATTAAGTAATAGTTTAAATACTCATGATTTTAAATTCCTATCGCTGTGATTTTTAAAACGTAATTTCATCGTTTTATTCTGATTTCAAGCGAAAAAATTGGCGGTTAGCTTTTGTGTGCGATTATTTTCGAGCTTAAACTTTTTGAATTCGGGCGCTCGAAAGTCAAAAATTGGCCCCCTGGACGTGCCGGGGTACATCGAAGAATTATTGAGATTGTACTACATTTAATACTTAAGTACCGTATACTTAGCTGTATCCTTCGCTGATGTTATCTAATATAAGTAATATTCTACCTTAACGAAGACAGACAAATTGAGATGGTCGCTAAATGGCCTATTTGATTGGACTATTAAACTATACTAAACTAGTTCAGAGGTCACGGCGTCCAAATCGCCGAATAGTCGAATAATAGTCTTATTGTCAAACACCATTATTTAATTAGAGCACTTTAACTAACGAGCTTATAGCTCATACGCTCAAATAATGTGCGCCTATTCTACTTACTCTGTGACTTTTTTTAATACTAAGACGGTGGCAAACAAGCAAGACCCGCTTGATGGTAAGTAGCTTCCGCAGCCTATATACGCCTGCAATTATAGAGGTTTCACATGCGCGTTGCCGACCCTTTAGTGCAAGCCCTGAGTGGACGCTCGAAGCAGAGCGCTCGGCGGGGCGTGCAGCTGCAGCGTGGCGGGCAAGCGTGTATTCGCTTCGCATTGTGCAGCGTCGACTCAGGCCTATAACCGCGAAGCACTTCGTTCATCGAATTGTCTATCTGCATCACTCTCTTTCGTATATGCAAGAGCGATAGAGACGGGACCATCGTTTTGTCGATTTTCGAACTTCGCGGTAACCCACCAGGACACGAGTATGAGTTTCATTTGTTGGACATGCACACCTGCAGGAATTACGTTCTAATGTATAGATGCTGTTCTACTCTGGTAGCCAAACCAGGGGGCTAACCGCAAACTTCGAAAATCTTAATTTCGCTCCGAATCTCTTTCGCTCGTATTAGCAAGTGCGATAGAGAGGAAAATAACGGAGTTAGCGGTAGCAGGGCCGTCCATGTGGCATTATCGGAATTGCCTTAGAGCTAAACCCAAATTCACACGCACAGTATTTTCTCGAACGTATAATAACATACCTACAAAAGTTTTAATACCTTGCTCGTCCAAACGACGCATGCGTATAAAAATAAAACTCTTGTCTCTGCCCGGCGCCACGCTCGATTGGGCAGAGACAATCGGTGATCTATGGAGTCTATGGTGATTATGCTTGATGCTGGCCTTGCTGGTACTACAGGGTTTGGTTAATGAAGCCTGTGTAGTGAGAAATTCATTGAAAATTATAGCGAACTTACATATCTACCTTACCTTCGTATAGAGCCGTTAGCTATTTGTTTAGGAACTTCTGATCACAGACATGATGGCTTAGGAAGTTCTGATGACGTCACGCAGATCAGATGGCCTACCGCGAAGTTCGAAAATCGTCAAAACGATATGGTCCCGTCTCTATCGCTCTTGCATATACGAAAGAGAGTGATGCAAATAGACGATTCGATGAACGAAGTGCTTCGCGGTTATATGCCAGATACACTCGTTAGGGGGCCCACCGACTATCAGTTCGCCTGACGATATCGCCCTGTGAGTTAGAACAAAAGTTTGACAGCTCCGAACAACTGACAGGCCAATATCGTCAGGCCGACTGATAGTGGGTGGGCCCCATTAGACTATTCTACATACAGAGTGTAATCGATAAATGTTTACAGGCGATTATTACTTTTAATTAATATCGAAAGAACGTTATACAAAATGAGTAAAATTACATCAATAACTTTTTTTCCATTAAACAAACAAACAATATTCAAAATATTTACATATTTAACTAAATATACAGAGGTACTACAGTACAAATACTAAACTAAATTAATAACTAGCTAAAATCTAAACTAGGCCCTTGCGGCATTGTACCAAGGATGCTGGCGGCATTTCCTCGTTGTATCGCAATGCTGATACGCTGTGCGAGGAAACCGCCAGCTCTTCGGTCACCAGTTACATCAACCAGACGCTTTGCGATAACTGCAACAAACTTGTGTGCAAAATATTAAGTTTAAACGTCCCCATACATTTAGTATAGTCCGTTAAGTGGTTTAATTTAATTTCTCTACTTTCATCATCCTCCTAGCATTTTCCCAGCTTTTTGCCACAGCGCAGTTAAATGTGGGGTCCGCTCGACAACCTAATCTCAAGAATTGGCTGAACCGACTTTTGATAAAACATGTCATGTCTAAGGGCGGCCACCGACTATCAGGCCGTCCGACTATCGGATTCAGGCGGACTGCAGGCAGACTGATAGTCGGTGGCCGCCTTAAAAACCATCACTAGAAAACCTGCTTTACAAAGCGCATTCTAAACGATTCCCCGATTACGAGTAAGAGCTATAGTTGATGCTACAAATACACATTCTGCAACAGACAGACATACAGACACACATACAGACACACATAGTGATCAAACATATAACACACCTAGGGTGACCAGATCTGATTTCCGGTACGGGACAACTGCATTGAAAATACGGGATTCGAGGTTAAAATACGGGACTGGGACAATGCATTGTCCCGTATTGGTTTCGCCAAATTACGGGACAGTAATAAATTCGTGCCTGAAATACGGGACAACCCGTAAAATACGGGACAACCCGTAAAATACGGGACATCTGGTCACCCTAAACCCTAAACACACCCCTCCTTTTGCGCCTGGGGTTAAAAATAAACTAGGGGGGTGATTTTTGAGATTCGAGCACTCGAAAGTGACATTTAAAACTCTGAATAAAACGAAGAAATTATGTTTTAAAAATAAAAGCGATAGAAATTTAAAATAATGATTATTTAAACTATTAATTCCGTGCGAAAAAATTGGCTACAAACTTTTGTGTGCGATTATTTTCGAGCTTGAATTTTTTTAATTCGATCGTCCGGCTGTCAAAAATCGGCCCCTATAGGTCTGATTGTACAGTCAGCAGGCTGGCTAAGCAGTTAACGTGTCCAAATCCAAAATGATCTGGCAATAAAGCTCATTTTGAACTCCTCACCCGCATAGCTACTTCTGCTGACTGTATCTTGGTGAATATTATCAGAAAATCGTTAATACTCAGTGCTCAGAGGCTGCGCGGAATCTAGGCCTCGTCGCCATGGCAACCGCTCGGAGACCTAGTCGGTGGACCGGCCGGTTAAGATCAGTCAGTTTTATACATATATTTACTTACATTATAAATTCTCAGTTTCGTTACAGCCATACATTTTATATATCGTATCATTCGTATCTAACGAAAATGAGAAAATTAAGACTTCATTTTCTCATCAACCGACTTCAAGATTTTGAATCTCCTCCGTTCACAATTAGACGGGATCTTTTTTTTTTGGGATTTCTTAGTTTTTTTCGATTACTCGAAGACGCCTGGGCCGATTTCGAAAATTCATATTTTGTTTGAAAGAGTATACTTCACAGTTGGTCTCATCTCATTGTCAACTCTTCAAATATTATAGGCACATCTATTAGTGATTTCAGTATTTTTTACAGTAGCTCGGGTGCTTTTAGAAAGGTGCAAG
The DNA here is from genome assembly GCA_911728535.1 of Pammene fasciana. Taxonomy (NCBI): domain Eukaryota; kingdom Metazoa; phylum Arthropoda; class Insecta; order Lepidoptera; family Tortricidae; genus Pammene; species Pammene fasciana. The sequence continues at coordinate 11,008,498 of OU452294.1, read as the reverse complement.
ATAAAGTGAAGTCGGTTTTTTTTTAAATTATTTTCGTTACGATTTGACCCAGGTAGTACCCAACAATCTCGTTCCATACGTAGGTAACGATTTTAATTGTCTTAAAATCCTGGTAAGTCATAGGTTAGGTACCTAATTAAGTTCTTGACACGTAGTTTACTGTAGGTACTTAACTATTTAAGGCCTTTAATTGAAAAGTGTTGTCCATATTATCCGGCGGTTTTTAACCTCATCATTGACGGTTAGAAGTTGAAAAGCCTCGATAACCCGACTTTATTCTGTAACGCAACTTTTTAAATCCTAACCTAACACTTAACCCGACAAATCGTAACCTAAAACTTATTTAATTACTTTTACTAGATTACTAGATTACTTATAACTATTATTTAATAGTAGAGGAACTGTACCGATTGTTTGTCTTTGTTTTATAATATTTGTAATAAATTATAATTTACAATTCAATGTTACTAACCCTATATTGTAAGCCTAGTTGTAGGTATATACTAACAATCTATGGATCTTTGATTCGAAATAAATAAATTGAATTAAAACTTCTAAAGTAAACGGAATTGGGACCAAACAGTCCAAATACACCAAATTGATTTCGTCCATAATAACTCCACCCACGTTCGTGAATAAATTGGAAGGCCAGAGACCTTTGGATTAACTTAAAGTGGCTTTTTCTGATACCATCAATCTTAATCAAGATTAGAGCGTATTTATTTACTTGCAAAGTCGCCATCAGATATATCGGAGCGGCCAAGGTGGTCACAAATACCTGAACAACGCCTCTATTGTCAAGGCGATAAAGTGCATATTCAGAGTCCATAGTGTAAGTACTAGTACGTTTCACTAACGTAACGTTACGATTGCGTTAGGTCTTGGGATTGGGATTTTTAAGGGGCTACTTTGAAAAATCATAGGTTTTTTCAAACGCTTTAGTGACTAAACGGGTAAAGGGACTGAATTTATTTTCGAATATATATTACTAGACTATATACTCTTGTTTTTGGCACAAGCCGAAACACGATTGCTGAAAGTTGCCTCGATAGAAAAAAAATCCGAAGTTGGGTCCTTTTTCCCCTTATTTTTCTTAGCATACGTATACTCATCATCATTCCAGCCTTTTTATCGCCCACGTAAACTAAGAGATTAAGCAATATAACTAAGTAAAAAATATGGTATTCTGGTTTATCTAAAAAGTCACAGAAGCAAAATAAGACAAAACTTTATAGATTCGCTTATTTATCGTAGTTTGATCAAAAAGTCTGATCCTTAAGAGCGCTGCATCTCTTTCTTTCGTGCACGGGAGCCATAAACGTGTCTCTAACGGATGGGCGTGGCTTGTCCGAATCGAAGAACGGCCTTAACACAACACACCAAGCGGAACGTATCGTAAACTAAACCACCGAGTATCTAAGTATGAAGAATCTCTACTCGGTTATAAAAATTAATACCCAACGCAAACGTATATAATCGTTACGTTACGTTAATGAATCGATTATACTAAGGTTTCAGATATTTTTGAGTACCTTGGCTGCTCCGGTATATTTGATGGCTAGTTTGAATCGCCATCTGAACCAGAGTTACCGTACTATGCATGAAGCTTAATAGCGCCATCTAGCTATTAAACTTGGAGTTTTAAAAAGTTCTCAGACTGTGCTCCTCTATTTATACATCCTCTTTGCCAATATTAACCATTGTAGGTTGGTAGATGTGACTGTGACTGTTAGACTTTTGGCTTATATAGTAAACTTTACTTAGACTACGATTAAACGCCAGTTAGCCTCTGTTTCACCGGCCCAGGCTGTATTCAGGCTATTGATCGCTCGCCCGGCCGCAGCCCTGCCTATGTTCCTACTTAACTTAATACCTACATACCTTCTTATTTTATTTTTAGTCATATGATATGGTACAACGTGACATCCTACTATCTTCTATAATGTACTTTCATATTATAACTATACATAGTTACATACACAGATAGAAAAACCCACCCAGACGCCCAGGATCGTGCAAAGTGAACATGTGCACGTCCGTGCATATTGAGTGATCAGCACAATCGATTAGATCATGCGCCTCTACTTGATAAGGGCTTTCCTCTCCTAGCACGTAGAATAAGCATATATAATGTAATTAATGTAACAAGCTGGGGAGAGACAGTAAGGGAGATAGTAAGAGCCTACATACACCTCTGAAGACATGTAATGTGTTTCCATCACCATACCCTCCACCCCGGCGCTCTGCCTATTTCAGCCTACTCATGGGAGTAGGGTTCATAGCGGACCCCGACCAAGGCCGTCTTAATATGTGATGGGGCCCTAGGTCACTTAAGAATGTGGGGCCCTTGGACACTTGGAAATCAGGGGCCCTCAGGCGCTCCATTAGGGACAACGTTTTCTTTCGGAGCTCCGCTCAGAAGGGGGCCCTATGCACGGGCCCCGTGTGCCCTTATGGTAAAGACGGCTCCCGTGGCAAAAGCTGAGAGAAATGCTAGGAGGATAATGAGGTATATCAACAATAATACAGTGATTTCGTATTCCTTAGGTATTTGTGTCACATCTGGCCGCCGATTTCATTTCCTTATAAGCCAACTGGATTCTCTGCCGAAATACAATGCAGTTGGAACCTTGCCATAGTAAGCTGGAGAAACATTGCGTGTAGATTTGAAGCGAGTTGGAAAGGGTTTGGTTTGACAAGGTTGTTAATTTTGATTGGGGTTTATCTTTTTAAAGATGGACGTTAAGAGGTTTCTTATTAAATGGTGATCGCATGAGATGCATTCGAAATGTTACGACTGTTACGAGTAGGTAAGTATATGTTTTGAAAGCGGTTTTTTGACATAAAAGATAATTACAGGTCATCATCATCATCTCAGCCATGCCATAAGACGTCTACTAACTGAACATAGGCCTCCCCTAAGGGGGGGTTGCCATCTTATCTTATCTTATCTTATTGTATTCGGGGGCCCGTAAGGATACACTTCGACCCAAAGGGATCTTTTGTGTAGTTGCCCCCTAGTACACCTACTCGAGAGCTTTCTCAACCATCTCCATGTGTTGGATGATGGAGCTCAAGGGCGTGCTTTGAATTCCTCTGGATCTGGATAGCCAGTACCAAAGTCCTTCATTCTCTGTCTGGCTAGAGCGCCACGCTTGGCAGGCGGGTTGGCGCGCGCAATTTTTTTTTTGTTTATTGTTGTTAAGGCTTTCGGAAGATGCTGCTGCCCATCTCCCGGTATATATATTCCCTTAGCAGACTCCTAGTGCAACCACGGGATGATATCGGGGGACAATTCTAAGGCCGGGCACAGCTAATTACAGGTAATAAACATTAAATTTATTCATGAACATTGATATTAAGGTCCCGTTCATTGAGCTTAACATTATTATCGAACTCGCGGAGCGTAAGCGAAGTGAGGTCTTACAAACCACTCCAGACCGAACTGTCACCTGGCTACTGGGACGTCTCGGCATTTGGATGGCTTTTTGATTTCGATAGTTTGTCCGACGATAACTTTAGTAACGTTTTTCTGATCTTTATGAAATTTCTTGGGGCTGTAGCAGAGATACATACAATTTGTAAGAGCAGGATCGATCAAGTGGTTATGGAGCCAGAAGGAGAAAAAAAAACCTCCATAGGGTCTTGTTATATTGGTCAACTCGTTTGCAAGTAAATCGCGAGTTCTCAGTTCGAGGCGGACTACTAGTTAATCAAAAATGCAGAAATTTTCTAAGGGCCGGCAAGTTCGGCAACACACAATACACACATATATACGTAACTCCTCCGAAACATAAATCATAAATTCTTTATTTGCAAAAAATATGGTACAATAAGATGGTATTGACTAGATATTTCTGTACAATGACATAGGTATTTTGCCGGTTAGGCATGCAAACGTTACCTTAAAACTATAGACAATCTGTAGCTAATACTAATACAAAATGTTATCTTAAAACTACTTACTTAATATCAAACAGATCACTCACAGTGTAAAATGACTGTTTTTTGAGCCGTTCTTGAAGCCGCTCTTCAAGTTGCAGGCGTCCGTATACAACGGTGGCTGCTTTACTATCAGGCTTGCCCTTGCCATATGCTTATTTGCCACCATCTACTTGACATGGAAAGGGGATGCCGCTTATACCACCCCAGTAACGTAAGTTTTACCTGAATCTAATTGCTCACCCTATCCCAAGAGATGACGTCACTCCCCGACATGACTCAGGGGGTTGAGGGGTGCGACCCCCGACTTTACTAAATGAGTCATATTTACTAAAATAGCGTTTTGCTCATGAAACGCATAGTAACCATAGCAACACAAGCAAAACGCTTACCAGTTATGTTCTTAAGAGTCGCCCATACAAACGTAGTTCAGCTCTCATTTTAAAACGACATGCTTTAGAACCACGAAATTTGGCATGAGCATTCTTGCAGTACAGATCTATATCGGTAATTTGTTTTCGTTGCTAAAAATTGTAATACAAAGAAAATATAGCAAAAATAAGTTTTGTATGTAAATCTGTATCTGGCTGGCGACTCTTAAACGGATCAAAAAGCTACACGGAGAATTTTTTCGTTTTAACGTTTCCTTGTTTTTAGTATACGTTTACTTGTCCTGGGAATTACTATTTTTTACTTGTTTCTAGTTAAAAAAAATCTCCGTGTAGTTCTCCTCCTAGCGTTTTTCCCGGTTTCTTGCTCTATTATATATCCCAGGGGGATAAGGAATGGTTTTCTCACGATGTTTTCCTACAACCGAAAATCGGCTTGTAACTATCGAATAATATTCCGTACATCAAGAAAACTCAGTGATACGAGCCGGGGTTTGAACCCGACCCCTCCAGGCAGAAAAGCTAGTGCTACATAAATATTATAGCTAGCAGTGTCACCAGACTAAATCTAATTTGCCGGCACCCCTATCATGTTACCCTCCCAGATGACGTCACACTCTAGGGGCGGCTAACACGAACATTTTTATTAAAGGGTCATCTCATCAGTCCACCGGACGATATCGGCCTGTCAGGTAGAACAAAAATTTGACAGTTCCGAACTACTGACAGGCCGATATCGTCCGGCGGTCTGATAGTGGGTGGGCCCCGTAACAGAAAAGAAAGGCGGAAAGTGTCTTTATCACGTTTTTATACATAATGCTATGCTTATAATTGAGCCCATGGACAATATTCCATTTTCCGGTTGAATATTGTCTATGGTCGACTGAATTCCGATGAGATCTGGTTTGATTTCCGCTAAGTTAAGTGTGTATTGCCGTGGCCGTGGGGTGCCCGGCCTTAGAATTGTCCCCCACCATATCGTCCCGTAGCAGCAGCATCTTCCGAAAGCCTAAACAACAATAAACAAAAAAAAACTGCGCCCGCCGACCCGCCTGCCAAGCGTGGCGCGTATGGCAAACCCCGCTTAAAGGGGAGGCCTATGTTCAGCAGTGGACGTCTTATGGCTGATATGATGATGATGAAGTGTGTATTGTGCTTAACTTGGCGCAAGCACACCCCTTATATTGATGACGTCACCTACTCTAGGGGCAGCTAGCACATATTTACTGACATAAAGTTGGTAACCAGCTACTTTCATGTCGAATAAAAATAAGTAATGAAATGAAATTACTAAAGTAAGTACTTCTGGGGCTTAAAAAAGGAGTGTAAATAGATTCTAAAGGGTTATTTGACACGCATATGACCTCTGGACACTCACAAACTTGTCAAAAATCGATGAAATGTATGGATCTTATATTATAATTCTTGATTCTGTAGTACAGTCGACGTCAAAGACATGTTTACACTTTTTCACCTTACACCTTTGTAATAAAGTGCAAAAGTGTAATCATATCTTTGACATCGACAGTACAATGTACAGAGGCCGGGAATCCGTTTTCACGCCGAGGTATGTATAATGCTTTTCTCAAACATGCAATGAAATAATATAAAAAACTCGTAACTATACTCATACTCGTACCCATACCTATTATGCACCCATACACCCAACACGTATACACCCATACAACTAACACCCATATACCCGTACCCATACCTATTATACTCATCATCATCATACTATAACTCATAAGGAACTTCAGCTGTTCGTAGAACCTGCCGCCATCTTTGATACTGTATAGAATGACGTTGAACGTTGAAAGTTTACTTTGCAGACCTGAAAAGTTGTATGAAATCTCTTTTCAGGCCCAAAAAAGGATACTTCCGAGTCTATTATGAATAACGTAAAGTGAATATTTCCTTCCATGTTTGAGAATATACTTATTTAGCAATCCAGTCCTGTTTGCGGTGGGAGTACCGGTGATTCAAGTTCTGAGGTCACTCAGTCTCAGTACGTGTAGGCGCCATCTTGTTGACAAGCGAGGCACTCGGCTTTTGTTTTCGATAAACATATGATTGTCATGGTCAAAAAACTCCTCTTAAGGCCAGTGAAAACTTACTGTAGAGGGTTTTTATTTATCTTCTGTTTCTTTTAAAACCGTCAAATAGCTTTTCTTAAGCAAAAACCTGCCCTATGCTAATCTACGGCATTTTAATTTCAGAAACCGGTGGATTTCTAATTTTCTATTTCAGAGCAATTCGAGACCAATTTGAGTCATTTTTCCGAAAAAAAAACTGGGCGAATCAACTTTTTTATGTTGTTTACTCTGTCCCCGTTGTCCGAGGGACATCCTCATACTATTTCATTGAAAATCTTTGGTTGTCCAAGGGACGTAACCATAGCAACCAGACGCTATAAAAAGTTGATTGACTCAACTACTTCCCGCCATACAAAAGCTTTTCTTGTCACTTTGACAGTTGCCTTTCCGACGTTCAGAGACTCAGACGCTCTGAGAAAGGAAGCACAGGGGTTGATTTCCGGGAGACATGATGTGATATTTGAGTTCTCTGGTCAGGGGGGGGGGGGGGGGGTTGTCCCCCTGACATGCAAGTTTTGTATACTAATACGGTACGGGGGTACATAGGTGCGGACCGCAAGTTTTTTGGGTAGGAAAGTCCCCCTCCTGAACGAAATCTGGATCTGCGCCAGCTCTGGTTTACTCACTGGCACACTGGCAGAGCACAACACTATGAGTAGGGTCTACCTACTGCTATTTGGCTGTGGGAGAGGACCAGACAACTAACTAACGCCTGCTATAGAGCTTGAAGCCTGCTTACATTATGGGATGGCCAAAGAGAGATCATGAGAGGTGGTTGGAAGTTATGTATATACAAACTGACATTCGTAACTTCGTTAGCGTGATGTAGAAACTTATATGGGACGCTTGATACAAATTGCACTCGTAGTATGGAAGATGACAGTTTGTCGCCACTACGTCGCCATCTATCGAAATTGTGGCGCGACGCTAGAGACAGCTGGCAGAGGAGACGCCACATCAGCCCCCCTGTGAGCGGAGAGGTCAGCGAACGACGTGTGAGAAGTGCAGCTAAGCCAGTGTGCTCAGAGCCGCGAGGCGAGCGGAGGATGCTCAGAGCCAGGGGGCGAGCAGAGAGAGAGAGAATGATGATTGCTCGGAGCCGCGAGGCGAGCGGAGAGGCTCGGAGCCAAGGGCGAGCGAGGGAGAGAAAGAGAGGGGGGAGGAGGTGGTACCAGGCATGGGATAAATTTACACATGTACGGGGTGGTACAAACTCGGAGAGGCTGACTTAGTGCGGATGCTGCGTCGGGATCTTGAGTCTTCAGAGGCTGCTGTCCAGTGTCGGTGGTCACCAATGTAGCCAAAGGATAGTAGGATGGCCAAAGAGAGATCTCTCAGGGACCGAAGTCCCAATGAGAGGTGGTTGGAAGTTATGTATATACAAAACTGACATCCGTAACTTCGTTAGCGTGATGTAGAAACTTATATGGGACGCTTGATACAAGTTGCACTCGTAGTATGGAAGATGACAGTTTGTCGCCACTACGTCGCCATCTATCGGAATTGTGGCGCGATGCTAGAGACAGCTGGCAGAGGAGACGCCACAAGCTCTAAAGTCTCTAAACTCGTGACAACTATCTATCGACCCCCGTTTATTTCCTTATGTTGTAATTTTAGCCGCTACTCCCACGCACCCCGCTCAAATACAAATGGTCTCATCTTAATACCAATTTCCTGGCACTTAAGACCTTTCTGAAGCAGCAACGTTAAACATGCTTTTACCTCGAAATAGTGTTATGTTAGTGGGCGTTCTGTGTGAGTTACGTCCTTCTGCGTTTGTTATAATGAAGCTGGTCCGCCAACGCGCAGGATACAGTGCTGCCAAGACGAAATGTGTAGTGGAAACGGAATTCCGTATATCTGCCATGGATTAAGGATATTGCAGCCTGATGGTGGTGGATGTAGCTACTATAGCCAAAGGACGCTTAGAAACTCTTGAGGTGTCTACGCTTGTCGCTTCGCCGTTTAATATTAAGGAGGATTCAACACAGTGGTGTTGACAGCTAATTTGAAGAAGTAAATTGAAGAATAAATATCTTTTATCTTTAATGGGACAAGAGGGTCATCAGACATCTTCTGACTTACTGCATTTTCCTTAGAGCTTTAAACTAAGCGGAGTGGCCATTGAGAGGCGTTCCCCTCTGCCGAAAATGTATGACCACAGTGGTCATACTCATTGTATGGACTGACGTTTATTTGACGTGGCTATTTTGACGTTTCGCATACATTTGACGTTCCCCTCCCCCGCAAAAAACGGCAGACTTTTTCCGATAGAAATGAGAGCGCGTCTCGCATCCGGTTGGTTTAATAATCAAAGGCATTTTCTTTGAGCTCTTCGGTAACCTTAACCGTCGGCAGTCTACCTTGATGTGTTCCAACCCATAGCACTTGAGTGTAGTGTTCTGTACTTCCCCAGTCGGGCTCTGCTCCACATTTTAGGGTCGCCACACACCTAGCGGTTTTCCTCGCGGAATTACCGGAAGTAGCGGAAATTCATAGACAAAATGCTTAATTTGTCTATGGTAGCGGAAATTTGTCTATGGCTTCCATACAAAAAATCTGCTACCATAGACAAATTTCCGCTACCATAGACAAATTTCCGCTACTTCCGGTAATTCCGCGAGGAAAACCGCTAGGTGTGTGGCGACCCTTAGCGGGATGACATTCGCTGAGCTGAGGTGTCCTAGAACACTTAGCGAGATGACATTCGCAGTACCAGTACCTGCTTGAGGAATACGAATTAGAGATGGGCCGACTAGTCGCCGACTAGTCGGGAAAGCCGACTATTCGGCATCATTTGTAGTCGGCGATTAGTCGGCGACTAGTCGGCAAAAAATGCCGAATATTCGGCACTAATACCTACAGGAAAATAAAAACTTGGCGGAGGTTTAACCCTTTTCTTAGTTATGAATATCTAAATCTTATTATAGTGTTTGTTTTCCTTTTGCCTTCAAACACGCCAGCGCTGGTCATGAACGCGTGATAGACAATGGCACGGCGGACGAATAGAAACGAGCGTTTTCGATTGCACCCGAACTTAGCTAAAACCTACGATCGGCATTGCCGATTAGTCGGCCGATTAATCGGCAATTTGAAAACCGATTAGTCGGCCGATTGTGTAGTCGGCAAAAACCCTAGTCGGCCCATCTCTAATACGAATAATAGCATGGAATTACCGCTTGCCATCGATGTGTTCCCATTTGTCCTAGCTTCGATCTCATGGGGACAAATGAGAATGACTCCTTGATCAGGATGAGAAGAACACTATTCTCATCCGTCCCCGATGGGCACAGATGGGAATACACCTTGCCAACTCTTTCTTCGCCTGTGCTCTTGAAATTATAGTCGCTTTAACAGCTACATAATTTCAAAATATGCCATAAAATATCTGTAAAGCCTCAAATAAGGTTCTCTATGACAAAGATATAGACACGGCAATGACAATCATCTTCAATTGGTACACTTACATTTTTACGTATTTTATGCATGGCGGCTAGCGGCACTAAAAGTTACCTACAATAAAATGAAAGTAGCAAGCTAAACCACAAGGAACCCTAGAAATGTACGTTCTGTTATACAATTTAATTTTATGTAACGCCCCGTTACTCATTACGATGGCCTTTCGATTATTAATTATAATTAAGTCTAAGTCTTAGATCCAAATAAATCATCAGTTCTTAGATTAGAACACTGTGGAGACTGATTAATTTTCGAGATTGGCATACATAGATTTGCTGATGACATGATGACGATGTTTTTTTACAAGCATAACAATTTATAACTAAACGAATAAATAAAGCTAGGGATACACGCACAGATTTGCCAGCCGGATTTGTCCGGCGGATATGCCCGGCGGACAGTCCCGTCCATGTATGGTGCTATTCATATGTGTGCGCAGACAAATCCGTGTCCAATTCGCGCCATATATGGACGGATCTGTCCGCGGGGCATATCCGCCAGACAAATCTGGCGTGCAGATCTGTGCGTACCTAGGTATATCCCTAGCTATTGGCAAACATGGCTTTGCCGATGACGATGTTTTCCACAAGCATGAGAATTTGTAACAAAACGAATAAATATCATGTTATAGAGAACATTTATTAAATTAGGTACCTATGTACCTATATAAATGATCTGAATTTGAAAGGTAATTAAACGCAAATGACGCCGCCATTGCAAAAAACAAATCTTGCTGATTATGGCATGGACTATATCAAATCCATACAGTATATGGTGCTAATGGTGTTTCCCACCTGTCCCCTCCCCGGCCCACGTGACCGGGGGCACGGGGCACAGATGGGAACGACTCCTTTTCATCTGTGCCCTCCGATGACAGATGAGCATAGTTTCCTGCCCAACTACGGCAGATAACTATTCCCATTTGTTCCCGACCGGCGCCCCGGCGGGCACATGTGAGAAAGATGCGTTCCCATCAGTGATCGCCCTGTGACCATTGCTCGAACAGATGGGAATACACCCTAAAACAATTAATTATCAATAAAAAAAAAGTTTTATAGTCCGGTCAGTCACTTCCCTTTAAATAAATAATCAGTATCTAATAGATGAGGGGTCAACCGCCAGTGCCACCAAGTACCTAGGCATTTTGAATTTTGCATTAGTAGTGGTTTATTTATCAATCAATTAGAAATTTTAGAATAGAATAATCTGTGAGGTTTATCTTCATTGATGTGTAACGTAACGTGTTTTGAATTTGAATTGTACCTTAAAAACTGATATCTGATTAGGAACCACAAAACTTCTGATAGTTCTGATATCTAAGCATATGGTCACGTGTCTTTAAAACAAGTCAAATCGGCCCCCCAGTTGACAACAAAACACTTCAATTGACCTATATCCAAGGGCGTACTATCTACACGTCTACGTGGGTAGTCTGTGGGACGAATGTCAGTTCCTGCATCACTAACCGACTTTATTGCTTCGGAATTGGGGTCAGAATTGCTTGTCAATTACTCAGAGATAGACTAAGTGATATTTAATGGATGTCCATCTCAATTTACGTGTTTTAAGTCGTTCCGATCGCTGGGAGATAGTGGGACGGTTGCGGAGTCTATTCGCTTTGAGTATTGGAGGTCACCATCGAGAGTATTTACTAGAAAATGCAACCCGCGTTTTTTGCCCGAAATGAAAAGTCCGGGTTTCTAGGTATTATCCGGGTTATTACAGAAAAAAAAAACAGGCTGTAACCCCAAAAATTTTTATAAAGATCAGAAACCTACACCTATGCAAAGAGAATTAAGTACCTAGAGTGTTCTTTCCATACATGGCTAAATGCGTATATGTAATAAGTTTTAAGCGAGCTTTGCTAAAAGTTATTATTCAAAAGATTACAGCTTAATACATATTACGATTTAAGTGTGCTTAAAACTTAGTATAAATGAGTTAAACCATACCTCCCATACGACTTATTATTTAATTAGTAGTTTTGCTATGTATGGAGTTAGCAATCTATCTACTCATTTATCTATGACCTATGAAAAAACTAAAGTAATCGTGGAACAATAAAATTACTTATTCAAAATCAAAAAGCCAGTAATGGCTCCTACATGATGGGCCATCATAGGGACGCAGCGATGCGTTAGAGGGAGCTAACGATATTGCGATCTCGTTCCGTCGTATAGCTGCGTCCCTATTATAATGGCCCATCATGTAGAGCAGCCATAAAATAGTAGGGAGGGACGTCCCGCGCGGTCTCCCGGTAGCCAGCCCAAGCGTCTGAAGTTGTCATCGATTAATTAAATTACTGATAGTTTTCTTAGATAAAGGTAGATTGGGGCAGGTTTAGCAAACAAATCGCATATCTAGGTAGGTACTTCAGGTACTTAACAAACCCTAGAAAGTCGAACGACAAAAAATATATAACTTACGTAGTTTCAGCTGCTTTCAAGATATAGGCAACACGCATTGCGGTAGATCTTGAGGCCGCCGCGCAGTGATTACGAAATCACACTCCATTGCAATCAAAACTGGTTACTTTGTATCAACATTTTACACAAACTGACCCGTTCTAATTGCCATTAAGTGTAGTTACCAGGGTGCGATGGTATCGGGCGTTATTGGTAATGGCCATTAAGGAACGCCTAATGTCTTCCCGCCGTTTACCTGTAGAGTTCTTAAATATACAGGTTGTTTCAGATCATGGATAATACATTAAAAGTTATTTTACGTCACTCTGGGCGCTAAGTGAGATTTACCGCCCTAGAGCGCAGCGGCAAATCTCACTTCACACCCACGAGAAGACGTAAAATTATGTACGCACCACGGGCGGTAATAAGGAAGGCCTCAGATCGCTTGTTTATGGCCCTTACCTTCGGTTCGGGCCACAAATACCCGCGATCTGAACCCTTCTTTATTTTACCGCCCTAGGTACGTAATGTACTATTTAAAGCTACCTCCACGAGTTGTTATTAGGTACATTACACGTGATTGCAGTAAAGTAACTGACAAGACAACGTGTCACGAGCTTTTAACTTGAGTGTGTTACGTTAAATTGGTTTTATTGGAAATACATTTATTTACATAACTAAATATACAGAGGTACTACAGTACAAATACTAAACTAAATTAATAACTAGCTAAAATCTAAACTAGGCCCTTGCGGCATTGTACCAAGGATGCTGGCGGCATTTCCTCGTTGTATCGCAATGCTGATACGCTGTGCGAGGAAACCGCCAGCTCTTCGGTCACCAGTTACATCAACCAGACGCTTTGCGATTTCTGCAAAAAACTTGTGTGCGCTGGGACCCCATGGACCTAGAGTTTCAACTCCAAAAGGTACAAAATGGTACTCTCTACCGAGACTTTTATATTATATGGTTTATTTTGTATGGTTAAAAATGTTCATTGTAAAATGTTTCTGAATCTGTTATATCAATTATATCCTACGACTCCTACGTTAACCATGTTTCAAAATTAGACCATATGTATTTGCAGCTGGGACAATTTTTTTAATACTACAACAATGGCAAACAAGCATACGGCCTGCCTGACGGTAAGCAGCTACCGTAGCCATATAGACGCCAGCAAAACCAGTTGTCATCACCCTTTAATACTACTAAACAAGTGCGCATGTAGGTAGGGGCAATTTCGGCTACCCTTGATATTGCCGTAATTATACTGTTAGTTAGTTAATTTATACTGGAAATTTTGTTTAAATAATCCGTATAAGTAAAACTTTTGTTATTTATTAGCATACAGCAAACATTATAATTAACTGTGGCAGAATGACATCACGCACTCTGAATCAGCAAAACAAATAGAAAAACATATTATTGTCTGCCGATTCTGCCGTGGACCGTACAAAATGAGATGGATTACTCACTGTAAAAGTATCTATTATGACTTTGTACAGTCGAAATCAGATATATCGGAGCAGCCAAGGTGATCACAACTATCTGAAGTTTCTGAACAACGCCTCTAAATTGTCAAGGCGATAAAGTTCATGTTCAGATATTTTTGAGAACCCTGGCCGATGCGATATATTTGATGGCGACTGTACATGGCGCACCACACACTTGAGCGCGAAATTCAGATAGCATAGACGAAAATCAGCCGATTTTTGTTGAGGTTCAAATATTCTGATCTCTATTAATGAGAACACTTCGGCAGTTAGACGTAGGTACTTTGGAACTCCTGAAAATGTTTACTGACTTCCACCGCAGAACAGCTGCCAGGTGCCCGAATCTAGTAAGCAGCATAAATAATAGCAAGCTAAGCAGAGGGAAGCAGTATGGAAAACCGCAGGTTTCGCTATCTCGATTTTTATATGTCATATTTTCCGTAACTCTCCGTCTATTCTCAAATCAGAGACAACTCTATATTTAAGTATGAAACATTTTTACGCACTTTACTGGTAGCCTGGTTTGTAAATACGTATGTATGTATGTACAACATAATTATTTATTTATTTTTATTTTGTTTCACAGGAAAACTTACAGCTATAGAGTAACAATTAAGATAGGTAGTGATGTAGTAGATACAGTGAGCCAATTACAATAAATTATGATTCTCCTTAGCCTATACAAGGTGTAACAAAAATACTGGTGATCCTTTAAAGGGCATAATTGGATCGTATTCTTATTACGAAAAAGTAACAAAAAAATTTTTTTGCGCGGAGAAAAATTTTGGTTTAGTATGGAGGGTTGGCCGGCTGGGACCACCTGTCCCATAGAAAAAAATTTTTTTTCGCGTCTAAAAATGTTTTCTCCTACTTTTTCTTAGTCATAATGCGATACCAATTATGCCCTTAAACGGATCACCAGTATTTTTGTTACACCCTGTATAAACATTTAGATCAAATTTAATCTTAATTTAAGTATAGTTTTGAAGTTGTTTACGTAGTTTAATTGGGTACCTATTCTAAAGTAGACCAGCTATTTTATAGAGTTCGTCAGAACCGATACTGTAAGTGGCACACGTTGTATATGGAATGGACACAGCAACTTGTTTCTGCGAATACCAACCTTGACATACTTGACATTCATTATTTTCCTCAGTTTACTCATTATTTGCTACTTTGTTTTATTCTGTTTTATAATTTCTCATAATTAACAGAAATTTTAACCTCTAATAGGCTCCGTTAGGGATTGAATTTCCAATAATTTTAAACAAAAAGGAACCGACTTCACTTAGGATCCGCTATTCCAAGAGGAAGTGGCCGAGTTGCTGTAAAAATTGTGAAATCACTATAGGTGTGCCTATAATAGTTGAAGAGTTCCCTCGATTTCTCCAGGATCCCATCATCAGACCCCGACTTGGTGACAATGGGACCATCTAGGGGTTATTACGAGTATACCTGTTCGATTTAAAAAAAAATTAAAATCGGTTCACGATTCACGGAGATATCGAGTAACATACATACAAAAAAAAATGTTAAAAAAACAGTCGAATTGAGAACCTCCTCCTTTTTTGAAGTCGGTTAAAAATAGTCCACGGAGTCGTAAAGGTACTTATTTCATAGAATTCGAAAATCAAATTTTAGTAAGTAACGCGACGTACAGTCAACAGCAGAAGTATCTAAGCGTGTGAGGTGTTCATAATGAGCTGGACACTACTTTATTGATGTTAAGAGAATAAGCGCGCGTGTAGGTCATTTTGAACTCCTCACTCGCTTAGCTTCTTTGCTGGGTCGACGTGTTTTTTCGCGTTAAAAATTTTTACTTCTGCTACTTTTTCTTAGTCGCAAGTCGCAATACGATTCGATTCCAGTTATGCCCTTATTTAATCCGATCACCAGTATTTTTGTTACACTGTATAAGAAGTCCTACCTAATATACATAGTTCAAGAAAATATGCCTACACTACACTTACGTGTTTTATTAACATAGGAAACAATATTATGATTCAACCAATTTCTCGGCCTTCGGATGTCTCCGGTTTGACAGATGTTGGCGTAGCGGATAAAGAGGTTTTAGATTTTAAAAATTGTATTAGGTAACCGAGCAAGTTTCAAGCAGGGCCTTACTTATCTAGTCAGAGTTAACGGGCCCATCCACTATCAGTCCGCCGGACGATCGGCCTGTCAGACACAACAAAAATTTGACAGTTCCGAACAACTGACAGGCCGACATCGTCCAGCGGACTGATAGTGGGTGGCCGCCCTTAGGGGGCTTACCGCCTGACGATATCGGCCTGTCAGTAAGAGCAAAAATTTGACAGCTCCGAACAACTGAGAGGCCAATATCGTCAGGCTGACTGATACAGGGTGGGCCCCATCACTACATAGTATAAAACAAAGTCGCTTCCTGCTGTCTGTCCCTATGTATGCTTAAATCTTTAAAACTACGCAACGGATTTTGATGCGGTTTTTTTTAATAGACAGGGCAATTCAAGAGGAAGTTTTATATGTATAATTGCACCCGTGTGAAGCCAGGGCGGGTCGCTAGTTACAAATAAGATAGGGCGGACAGTACGCTTCTTTATCATTTTAGCGTTTCTGTCTATCTAGTCTATAGAAATTCTAATTTATAAAATATTTCATGAAACACATAAAAAGATCACCTTCTGGAACCGTAATAAAACGAAACGTTATTTAATCGGCCTCCCCTCCGAGTGCTTCTCTTGTATCTAAATTAAATACTACGACGCGCGTAAATACACATAAAAATCTTCTTAAGGAATAATACTGCATTCAAATAAAAACACACGTTGGTCCCTCAATTGAACCTGGGGTCCACTTGGCAACCTAATCCCATGAACAACAGTTTTCACACAAGCGACTGCCATATCCATCTGCTACCCCAGAACCTTCCAACCCAGAGGGGAAACTAATACTATTGGGATTAGGTCCGGGTTCCTCACAATGTTTTCCTTTATCGAAAAGCGAAGGGGTAGATTAGATTAGTATGAGCTGGGGTTTGAACTTTGAACCCGAGATCTCCGGATTGAAAGATCGCCAGGCTACCAGCGCCTCTAATCAAGCGCTTTTCAAATGTAAATAAACCCCTCATATTGCAACGGGTCGGGGGTTAAAAACAATCTCATATATTTATTAAATAAATTTGTCAGGCACATCCTACTCCCTCGTAAAACTCGTAATTCAGTTAGGGGGTGGAAAGACGTCGAAAATCCAGACAAATGTTCCATCTAAATATACACGAATGAAATGATACCATCCAAAAAGAACCAAGAAAACTCAATGTCACACTCAGCTACTTAACTTTATTCCAATAAAACAAACGGAACAATCATATCCATATATAGAAAAGCAGAATCTCTCCAATTCGGCTCTACCAGCTGGCTAAGCGCAGTGAAGTTAGCCACAAAGTTAAGATGGCCGCCGCGCCGACCAATCACAGCGCGCCGTTCAGACGCGGCGCGGAGGCGAAACTGGCCTCAAAAATCCCCACTGAGTGCCGAGGCTGATCAAATC
Organism: Pammene fasciana; assembly: GCA_911728535.1. Taxonomy (NCBI): domain Eukaryota; kingdom Metazoa; phylum Arthropoda; class Insecta; order Lepidoptera; family Tortricidae; genus Pammene; species Pammene fasciana. Next base: position 10,991,183 of record OU452294.1, on the reverse strand, counting down.
TTCGAGCAGTGCGCCGCGAGAGTCGCGTCTAGTGTTAGTTAATTTATTCCATTTTAAAAACATTAAATATGAGGGAAATCGTGCATATCCAAGCCGGCCAATGCGGCAACCAGATCGGAGCTAAGGTAATTTGCATTTATTTTATAAGTTCGTAACGGATTTATGATAACGGAGCGATCAAATTCACATACAATTAAAGTTTCCTAGTACTATAAATTCTCATATAAAAGCGAAAAGGTTTCTGTGAGAATGTGAGAACTCTTGCATAGTTTCATTCAACTTCGGTAAATTAGGACAGTTCGGAATTTGACTTCTTGCGTTTACGCAAGCGCGGCTAGGGTTGTCACTCTGGCGCATGCCCAGATTATTTATTAATTTATGTTTTAATTAAAGTTAGTTTCATATTTGTACAAACTTACATAGTGTAGGCACAGGCTCGGATGAAATTTAAATAATCTAAATATAAAATACCTATATGTATAAATTTACCCCGTAAATCCCGTTACCTACCTAGAGTTTACAACATAGACTGACAGTCAACGCACATGCCTGATATACCTATTTAAGAAAGTTGAAATTTAGAAAAAATGTTTTATAATATTACTTTATTTATGTGACACTATTTTGAAAAAGGTACCATTTGGCGAAAGGCGCTTACGTTGTACTAACAGCAATACTTTGCTGTACGTCGGTGGACCTTATTTGTAAAGGCATAAGGTCCACCGATGGGCAGTTAACAGTGTGGGCGATGTGTATGTTGTACAGGACAGGACTATCACTATCAATATCATATACAGGGTGTATTAATAAAAATACTGGTGATCCGCTTAAGGATATATTAGGTATCATATTGCCACTAAGAAATAGTAGGAAAAACTTTTTTTGGACGCGATAAAAAAATTGTATTTTGTGTTGGCCGGAAAAAAAATCGTGTAATGTAGGTTTTTAAATGTATTTCGCTCTAAAATTTAAGTATCATGTATTTAATTACCTTGTAACGTTCTTATAAACAGCTGTATCAATATTTTTTATTTATGTTAGAAGTACCAAGAATTTATAAAATGACTAATGCAGCAGAAAATTCAGAATAATTCCAAATCGGGCAATGACTCAACGGTTGACGTGTTCTTTATCGCGCGCGAGAGAAATAAAAAAACAAGTCAATATGTCGTGGAGTGAGATAACAACATTTAAATTAATGACATAACAAAGTTGTAAAGGTAAACCAGTTTGGAGTGAAGTATCTCGAACAAATAATTATAATTGATTGAATGTATATGCTACTGAATGATATCATATGTATCAGATGTTTCTGCCCCTTGGCGAGAGGTCTAGTTGTCATAATCCATCAATCATGATTACTCTTTTTTTGATTGGTGGATTTTGACAGCAGCTGTCAAAAATACCTCTCGTCGTGTCGTACTGCCGTGTCAGACGTCAAAGACACTGACGGCATCAGTTGGAATAGGGGATATTACTGCAATGTTCTGCCACCAGAGTGCAGACTTCTTAATACATACTAGGCCTTAAACAGTTTTTTACAGGTTTTCATAGATAATTTATAATTTGTTTACAAAGGGCCTATCGTGAAACGAAAGAATCGAAATTTTGACTTCTGCCTCTCTATCACTCTATGTAAGAGTAACAGAGAACCAGGTAACGAAACTTTTATTTTCGTGTTTCGCGGTAGGCCCTCTGGTTGTGCTATTGCCGCAGAGTTTTGCGAAATATTCCCTATTCCGAAAACTCTCATTACTATAGTTTCTGTAGCATTTTTCTCTCTAAAATCGCTGAATAGGTATTGTTACAAGCAAGCGCCACGGTGCTTAGGGAAATGACATGGAAATGAGCTCAAGTGCAGTCATTAGGCTTAAATATTATCATATTCACAAACGGCACTGTTTCTACTCTGTTTGTTTAAGTGTGCTGCTTTTGTCTAGTTTTCGTGTGGTTAGAATAATTAGGTAGTTGATGTTTATTTATAGCTAGAAAATACTACAAATAAGATTGTGACATTTTTGACCTACAATATTTTTTTACAACTTTTTGGAATTTCACTATTTAAAGCATTATAAGACTTCGGAGAAAAAAAACGTTTTTTAATGTTTACCAACATCAACATACAAATGTAAACAACATGAAACTTCACTTCACTAAACAGTTACAGGTGATATTATCGCCTAAGCGATCCCTTCCAGACAGACATCACTGGCTACAATACCAGCTATATCTTATTTTCGATGTTTTTTTCTGTTCAAGTATAAACCACTTTGTCATATAAAAAGAACTTTATTAAATTCAATTAGTACTTCATGATGATGATGATTTTTCCTGTTATCCCTCATTAGGGACATAGGGCTCGCAGAAGAGTTTTCCATGTGTCGCGATCTTGAGCTGCTACTGTAGTACTTCATACTACACTTAAATATTTTGTCGTGATACAGAATGAACTCCTATTATTACAAATCTCCAAAAATTCACATGTGCACGGGACAATGGTAGGCACTGTAGCCAGATCAGCGGAATGCTCCAAATGCTTCAAAATAGGTCACTAGCTGCACGCCGACTAAGTGTTAATAGTTCCAATTGCACACAATTATCAACTTTCCTAGGTGAAACGGTGCAAGAACCATGCGATTTGCTTACTGGCTATCGGATATCGATCTGCTAATTTAGAAATTTCTATTCTTGCAAAAGATTATTTGTTGCTAAGGAAGTCTTTGATGCTTCCTGGAGCGTTTTAACTGGACGATTTTTTTATTAATTAATAAAACCAACGCAGTGTATAGATTAACAGTGCCCATACAAAACTATTGAGGGTAGGGAAGACCTTTAAAGTTTGAAACATTTTAAATGTCGTCTTTAAGAAAGGATTTCTGCGTAGACGAAAACGCAGACTAATTGAATGAATTATGATATTTATGATCAACATATATCATAGGTATGAAAAAGCTTTGTTTAAAAAGTAGAAATTGAAGTGATCACATGGGAAAGTGGTAAAAAACGACTACGATACAAAGTTTGTTGAAGTCATGTGACACCTCTGGAGTAGCAGGCGTCCATTCCATAGGCTACGGTAGCTGCTTACCACCAGGTGGGCCGTATGCTTGTTTGCCCGTCGTTGTATAAAAAAAAGTAATTAACTCAATCATAATTAAACTCAATAATACTTGAAGTAATTAATTAACTTAAGGGAGATCATAATTAAAATTATATTGTCCCTTTTGCATTTTTGCTGCATAAGCCAACCTAATGCACATACGAATAGTTTCAACGTAATCATCAAAAGAAAAAATATAAACATCGTTAACTTGATTTATCATATGAGGAAGGCGGTGTACAGTAATCAGTTTTAATTGAGAACGTCTTTTATAACGATTTATTAAATTACACTCTTTATAAGCCCTTCCCACTCGTCTTTCGCAAGACCGAATAACCGAATATAAACCACTTTAACTTAATTGCCTTTAACGAGCAATGTTTTTTATGTCTACAGCAGTGATTCGAAATTTTAGTAAACTAGACATACTTTGAAATTTTAAAGGACTTAGACATGTACTTCTAAATTGTGTACAGTATAAAGCGGTTTCTCGCAAAGTGATGATTTGTAGAGACATGTTCACGTAGCTTTTAAATTGTTCCGATATATTTATCACATCTCGTTGGCGATTAAATACGTTCATCATCTCAGCCATAAGACGTCCACTGCTGAACATAGGCCTCCCCTTTGGATCTCCATAAGTATCGGTCGGAAGCGACTTGCATCCAGCGTCTTCCATTAAATACGTTGTTGATAATCAATTGTCATATTTTTTGCAGCAAGGGTAATCTGGGTAATAGAGATGATAATTTATGCCAAGCGCAGCAAAGCTGCAATATGTAACGGTATGTACTTCGAAATTCCAATCACGTAAGACATGAGACATGTACCTGTTCAATTTATAAAGTCATTCACATTCGTACACGAGCAAGTAATGTAATATAATAAAAGAGAAAACGCCTGATTCTATTGAATGGAGAATGGGTCAATCAATACTGAACGAGTGAACGATCGAATGGTATCCGCATTTGGATTTCGGTTGCGTTACGGTACAATGATGGATTTAGATTTATTGCCCTTAATTGAACTTTTTCTTTGATGTTGTACTTAATGATGGTTTCAAGGTTGCTACATTTTTTTATAATTTTTTTTAATTTATAAAAAAGCACAACCTAAACTCTAAAAAGTACAAAAATAAACTAAAGTCTTCTTTTTAAAGTCTTTCTCTTTAAAATGTCGTGAAAAACTTTATTGAAATTCAACGTCTAAGGGATCGAGAAAAGGGTTGAACGTTTTATCGACATCAAATATAAACTAAGAACATATACCTACCTACACGGTAAAAAAGTTGTTAATGATCTTCATTCGGAAGGCATTTTCACTTATGTTTATCAGGGTTTACTTTGAGTTTTTCCACTTCAGACATCTGTTTCGTTTGTGAAAGATCAAAAACACAATAGCCCATTCTGAACTTCACTCATTGTTTTCAAAGTCGAATGCATAATGAATAAATTAAACGAAGAAAAGACACTTTCCCATATATTCTTGTCTATGCGCTCACTTTACCAAGAACGTGAATCAGTAATCATGAGGCGCCTTGGAATCTCTTCGCAGAATGATGGCTGTTGCATTCAATTAACACCTACAATACAAGCTGTGTCAATAGTTCTCATTCGGTATGTTTACGTAATAGTAACATGAGTAAGGCTTTAGCTCTATTCGTTGACTTACTAGACTATTTAGACGATATCTTTTATGTTATATTAGTCTCTAGTTTTTATAAAACATAAACAAAAATGACTATAGGTGCGTCTGCCATTACTGCCATTAGTGCCATAACTCAAAGTACCGATTAAAGCTGATGTCACGGGAAATTTGAGGACATGATTAAGGCCTTAGCTCTATTTGACTTACTAGAGTATTTAGACGGTACCTACATATTTATGTTATAATGGTCTTTAGTTTTTACAAAACCTAAACAAAAATGACTAAAGGTGAGTCTGCCATTAGTCAGCGTAGTAGTACATATTTGAGCGATTTAAATATGAACAAAGCTGTATACGAGTATGAGGTCACGGGCAATTTGAGGACATGATTGCTGTACGAAACAATGGTGAAACACCATGATGGTTCGGTTCGGTCAGCTTTACTACTCCGCCGAGCACGGTATTTGATGCCGATTTAATACCTATGACCGTTTTGATTTCATATAGCTGTCTGAAGACTGAGGTGCTATTAGACGTTTTCTCACGAGAGTGCCTTATCATGTGCCGGTTTAGAAGTTAAGGCTAGATAGCAAGGGGCGTTGAACTCGCGGGCGATGACCAGCGTATAAATAGCCATCGACCGCCATAGCGCCGAGTACACTCCAAATGCACTTACACGTTTGTATTTTTGTCTCAAGAGTCTCGTATTTAATGAATTCAGTTTCATATTTAGCGGTTGCGGCCATTGTGGCAGTCAGGTGGCATAAACACCTATTGTGCACTAGTCATAGCCGCGGTTTCTCGTATCGCAAGTGGCGCGCCGTTCACATACCGCTTTCATACCTTCTCTTGTCTAGTTACGGGTAAAAGCAACCTTTCACGCTAAGCCTTTCACTTTTAGTTGTTATTAAAAATCATCAGTCATGTTTTGAAAGTCGATATTTTTACATGTCGCTGTAATGACGGCGATTTCAGATTTCGGATAATTTATTCTTAAAACGCCCATTATAACTGTCTAAGAACTTTTAAAGATGACGTCTTATGCCGCAGGAGTTGAATGGCAGTATTAAATGTTATTTATTCATCGAATTATAGCCCTGAACCAAAAAGTCAGCCTCCGCATTAGTCAGTTTTCCTTATAAGGCGTTGTCAGAGCCGAGCCGTTCGCCTTAGCACACACCTACTGCAGGATGACATCATAGCCATCGGCCCGATGAATTTTAATGCTCCTCGAACCGTTGCTATGTCCCGTCGCTAAAGTTAAGACTGCCTTTTGTCTCTGTCAAGGATTTCGACAATATTTAGTCTGCACATTGCGTAAGCTAAAAACGAGACACTTCGTGAGTTCTACGTCATTCTTTTCACTTATTTTGACAATTGTTTTCAATAACAATTTTCGCGCGTCATTTTTCAATTGAAAGCGAACATATGGTCGCCTGAAATCAGGCCACGGTCTTAAAGGAATCGAAAACTAGTATTCGAATGCTAATGAGCTGAACGAGGCAAGACATTCTCTGCTTATATGGAGAGATAAGCCCAATACGGAGGAGCCGTGGGCGTCGCCCGCCGGCAAGGCGACGTGAGCTATAACTCAAACCATTGTCTTGCGTAATCCTCTGTACTGAAGTCATTAAAGATGTATCCTGTCCGCTATTTACGCGGTTCATTGAGCTTTATTGTAGTTGACAGTTACTGAGCTATACATTGTCTCACTTCCACTTTCGAATTGAATGGAACTTAAACAAGAGGCTGCGAGTACTTAGTTTTCCCGAGGTATCGTGTACTCGACGCGCAACCGGTTCGAAAGTAGCAATGAGCTGAGACGCACTTACGATGCCTCGCGATGGCGCAGAGCTTTCGTGAAGGCATTTTAATCGACTGCATTCCATGTAGCGCCCTATTCCGAAACTAACGGATTATCTCTCTCTTTACAGTTCTGGGAGATCATCTCGGACGAGCATGGAATCAACCCCACCGGTGGCTACGAAGGTGATTCTGACCTGCAGCTGGAGCGCATCAACGTATACTACAATGAAGCTTCTGGTGGCAAGTACGTGCCCCGCGCCATCCTTGTGGACTTGGAGCCCGGCACCATGGACTCAGTCCGCTCTGGACCCTTCGGACAGATCTTCCGCCCCGACAACTTCGTGTTCGGACAGTCCGGCGCCGGTAACAACTGGGCCAAGGGTCACTACACTGAGGGAGCTGAACTCGTCGACTCAGTTCTTGACGTAGTACGAAAAGAATCAGAATCTTGCGATTGCCTACAGGGCTTCCAGCTCACACACTCCCTCGGTGGTGGTACCGGTTCCGGTATGGGTACACTCCTCATCTCCAAAATCCGTGAGGAGTACCCTGACAGAATCATGAACACATACTCCGTCGTCCCCTCGCCCAAAGTATCAGACACTGTTGTAGAACCCTACAACGCGACTCTCTCAGTCCACCAGCTCGTAGAGAACACAGACGAAACCTACTGCATCGACAACGAGGCTCTCTACGACATCTGCTTCCGCACGCTCAAACTGTCCACTCCCACATACGGTGATCTCAACCACTTGGTGTCCCTCACAATGTCCGGTGTCACAACTTGCCTCAGATTCCCCGGTCAACTTAACGCTGATCTCAGAAAGTTGGCTGTTAACATGGTTCCTTTCCCACGTCTCCACTTCTTCATGCCCGGCTTCGCTCCTCTCACTTCCCGCGGAAGCAGACAGTACCGCGCGCTGACCGTGCCCGAGCTGACGCAGCAGATGTTCGACGCCAAGAACATGATGGCGGCCTGCGACCCGCGCCACGGCCGCTACCTCACCGTGGCCGCCATCTTCCGCGGTCGCATGTCCATGAAGGAGGTCGACGAGCAGATGCTCAACATCCAGAACAAGAACTCGTCGTACTTCGTCGAATGGATCCCCAACAACGTGAAGACCGCCGTGTGCGACATCCCGCCCCGTGGTCTCAAGATGGCCGCCACCTTCATCGGCAACTCCACCGCCATCCAGGAGTTGTTCAAGCGCATTTCGGAGCAGTTCACGGCTATGTTCAGGCGCAAGGCTTTCTTGCATTGGTACACGGGCGAGGGTATGGATGAGATGGAGTTCACTGAGGCCGAGAGCAACATGAACGACTTGGTGTCGGAGTACCAGCAGTACCAGGAGGCCACCGCCGACGAAGACGCAGAGTTCGATGAGGAGCAGGAGCAGGATATCGACGACCACTAAACGTTGTATAGAAGGACTCGATGCCTCGCGACAAAGTACATGCCATTATATCTCGCGTTACTTTTTGTGTAACATTAATGATTCCTATCTATTGAAAGACCTGCTTTCTAACTTTTAACAGAATGCACGTGTTAACAAATCCCGGTCATGACATGCGTGAATGTTTGCGACATTTGTTTCGGTACAATACATTCCTGACTTTACCATTGAGATCTGAAACTTAGCAAAGGCTGATCTATTCCTTTTCGACATCTTTTAATGTATTAGTTTGGGCTTCGTCCGCTCCAAACGTGATGAATGACGGCTTCAATAACAGAAGTTTATGAATAAAATTAGTTTGATCAATAATTTAATGTATATAATAAAGATTTTTATTTATTTACCTGCTCGTTTTCTTAACCTTGTCCTTTAGAGTCATAATTATACCTCTATTAATAAAAAATAAGTCTCAAGTCATCCGATAGACTGGTTATACAACTTATATCTTACGCAATCCTTGAAAAAAGGCAACACTACTACGCATGATAATAAACAAAGAATGTAATAAACATATGACATATAGCATATAGGTACTTAGTTTAGTACCTAGTACTTGTGTGGATATATGATACAGTCCTACATCCACTTGAAAGTATGTCAGGGCTATGTAAGGAAGTAAATACAACTGTTTACAACCAGACTTATAACTTAATGTAATAAAGTGGAATACCGAATAGCTATAAAATTAACCGATACGACGAAATTTCAATGTCGAAATCGTACATATTTTGATGTACTCCATCCAAGCCTGAGATCACTACCTTGACTCTATATATAGAAATGCACTTATAAGTACGACCAATGTAGTCAGATCTCCGGACGCGATGCGTGACCTCAGAATTCCAAGCAATTTAATCATAGACGAGATGCTGGAAGGGTCTTTGTTGACCGGTGATACAGTTTTCCTGCGATAAAATAAATGATGTCAGACGGTAAACAACGGTCTTATGTCATCTCGTTGACATTGTCCAAACATATTGATGACAGCATGTTAGTTAGAACTTATGTAGGCTACATTATACTACAATTAGGTCACTGTCTTTTATAGGTAAATAAGTGACAAGTGTCTGGGTCGTACAGTTTTGTTTTTTATATTGCTTATAAGCATAGAGAAATAATAAGCCTTATAGAGTTCTCACTCCATACAACTGGTTATTAGCCCGCAAGCTTGACATTTTGAAGGCTAGACGACTAAGGGGTTGAGGGAGGAGCGGGCATCAGGGGGCGTGAATACCAAGGTTTTACAACGGGTGCCCTAATCACACCCCCTGCCCGCTCCTCCCTCAACCCCTTAGTCGTCTAGCCTTCAAAATGTCAAGCTTGCGGGCTAATAACCAGTTGTATGGAGTGAGAACTCTATAAGGCTTATTATTTCTCTATGCTTATAAGTAAGTAGTAAGTCTAAGCCACCACTGTCGCTTAGTACGTCACCGGTAATAGTATCTTCCTACACGAAGGCTGCAAAAATATGTGACACGCTCTTATGGCCCTACAAATAAGAGCGTGTGCGTGCCACATATTTTTGCGGCCATCGTGTAGGAAGATACGTTTGCCGGTGACTGTACCGTCGCCATCAAATATATGGGAACACTATCTGAATCTGTACTCAACAATATCTGAATACGCACCTTATAGGTTTGAAAATAGAGGCGTTTTTCAGATATTTATGGCCACCTTGGCCGCTCCGATATATCTGATGGCGACTATACTATAAGTGTCCTAGAGGAATAAATTCCGACCTACTTAAGTTTAATTAGTTTCCGTGAATTAGGTAAATCTTCCAAATATGGCAACATTTGGATAAACAATACTTACAATATTGACATTCATATCATATCATAATATAATATATGCTATAGTTTATATGAAAAGTTTTTTTTTTGCGGCCGGCTCTTTTACAACATTGGATCTGTAAAAAGTAGGTACGACGTTAGCGCTTTTCACCAAATGGTACCTTTTCATGTAAACACACACATAATATAAGTAGTAGTTAGTAGGAAAATAAAGGAAATAGGTAATTGCGCAAAACTGAATCAGTATTTGTCCTCTTTTGCTACCAATTAAACTGTGACCTCAGTGGTTATAAATAGCTGAAAGTGCCGTTATTGTCTTATTAAAGTTATAATACTTATAATTGAATGGCTGAAGTATTATTGTATCAAAAATTCGGGGTATTGTGCTATTTTATTATATCCAAAGGAAACATTTTACCTCCTTACTCCGTGAGCTGTGAGTATAGATAAGTACAAGTACCTATTATTATATTAAATATAGCCCTGTGAGTGTAGTTAGGTACTTATTATTATTTCAGTATTAAAACCAAACTACGAAACCAACCCAATAAGGAAATGTCAGTGATGTGGAATAATGTATTATTATTGAAGGAAATATGTCGCAAAAATTAAACAATTGCATTACGAGTAAGTACATGCACTGAGTAGGTACAAATTATTAGGCGTTTGACAACCCTGCGTTCCTGTAACCTTGGATTGGACCCATTCCCATTTGATAGGTGCCGCCATTTTAGAAAATTAATTGAATGTACTTTTAGACTTTTAGTCCCGTCACTAAACTTTAAATTGTTCGAGATCACATTTAATCGTACCCTATTTTTATCCTTGGGATCTGATAATACATCATTTTTTGAAAATACGTATTAAGTTTTCCCCAAATAATACATTGTGCTTTTTTTTATAAAAAATATTGAAAATTAAAAATTTTATTAACCACAAACATTAAATCCTACGCTAGAGATTTTTTATCCAAGGGACTACCTGAATATTTAAAACAGTATTTGAAATAGTCACCACCTATCAAGTGGAGAATACGATAGAAAAAATAAAAATGTTTAGAAAATTCAATAATAATCAAACACTAATTATATAAATGGTGATTTTTCACTATATTGTCTAGACAATTATTACGCTTAGTTTAAAAAAAAATTACGCCGGTGACTTTATTATTGCAATTTTTTTAATGATTTTAATTGATTTTCGTATACGCGCATTAATTCTACGCTCATAGTTTTTAATGCTTCTTTTAGCTATAATAATATGTTTCACAATATAAAAAAATCACCGATTTATACATTGAGCATTTTCCTTAATTGTAAAATCAGTTATCAATAAAATAAACATGATTGCTGCGGGGCACGGGGCGGGGAGGACAAGGCTAGACGCGCGGCCGCAGGTACTTTACGCGCACAAATGTAGGTCTTTGACCGTCATAGGTATCTAAGAAGCGAGGAAAGGCGAGTACATGCGTACTAAGTAAATATACAGGATGAAAAAAATAATATTAGTAGTTAAATTATTTTTAAATTCACATTACGCAGATATTGTTCTTAATGTTATTTTGATGTATTATATGGTAGCGTATTTTTGTCATAATAGTAAAATTGTTAAGTAAACAAACGGAAATATTTCACAATTAGCTACAATATTTAGTGCAGCGCCATTTATTCAAAGGAAGTTTAGGTTGCCAAAAATGTACTTTAGTTCTTCTAGTGTTGTCTGTGACATAGGTGAATATAATAAAACAACTACATTTACTTTTTCCTGCATGTCATATGCAGACGTATCTCGTCAACACTTTCGAAAAGGAACGACAAACCATCATTTCGTAAATGACTAAATTTAATCAAAGTCGCGAGTCCACTTTTTATCACAGTCACAGTATCAGCTAGTGTTGGGCAAAAAGTAATTGAATTACAAAATACTAATTGGAATTACAAAATGTAATTGCAATTACAAATTACAATTACATGGAAAAAGTAATTGAGGCCTCAATTACAAATTGCAATAACAAAATGTAATTTGTAATTTCAATTACCAATTACATTTTGTAATTAAAATTGGTAATTAATTACTTTTTCAATTACAAATTACTTTTTTCTAACAACATTTTCGAGTATATTTTGAACTTTGAAATTTTTCATAAAAATATTTCCTCACTTTTTAGTTATTTTTTCGGTCGTACAAAATGTTTAAAAAGAATCATAAAATGTCATATAGTTTTCCCCAAAAATAACTTTTTTCAACGATATACTTCCAACTCGATGTGTTAGACGGCGGTGCTATCTAGGACTTAGAGAAATTTATAACAATAATTTTATTTTAACGTTTTGCAGTTTTTTTATTGCGTATATAAACTTTTTCCCAAAATAGCTCTTTTCAAAGATGTACTTAACTTTGACGGATCAGAAGCGAAGTTCTCAAGGAAATTTCCATCTAAATGTTTTTCTCAGTTATTGGTTTTTATTTTTATTCTATCGAACGCAATGCTTAAAAATATCACAAAATGTCATATAAAGTTTTCCTCAAAATCGCTTCTTTCAACGACATACTCGATGTGTTAGACGGCGGTGCTATCTAGGATTTGCCTTAAAAAAAATGTTTCTTACTTTTCGGTTTTTGGCTTCATTCTGTCGAAACAATACTTAGGGAGAAGCGCAAAACGTCAAATATTTTTTTGTGCCAAAATCGCTATTTTCAAAGATATACTCAGTCATAATGTTAGGAGCAAAAAAATATTTTTTATTTTATTAATGGTTTCCAGTTCAATCGTAAAACACACACAAAAATAAGCAGAAAACGTCAAATAAACTTCTTTCTACGATGTATAGTTACAGGGATATCGAAGTTTCAGTGAAAAGTAATTGAGCAGAAAATAATTGCAATTACAAATTACATAATTGAGCAATCGACATAGTCAATTACGAATTTCTTTATCTTAATTTTTAGGGTTCCGTAGCCAAAATGGCAAAAACGGAACCCTTATAGTTTCGCCATGTCCGTCCGTCCGTCCGTCCGTCCGCGGTCTAGCTCAGTGACCGTTAGCACTAGAAAGCTGAAATTTGGTGTGGATATGTGCATTAACCAAGCCGACAAAACGGTAGAATAAAAATGCGAAAAATATATTTTGTTAGGGTACCTCCCATACACGTGACGTGGGGGGCGAAATTTTTTTTCGTTCCAACCAACTTGTGTGGGGTATCGTTGGATAGATCTTTTAAAAAGAATTAGGGTCTTCTAAAACAGTTTTTGGATAAAACTAATACTTTCGGAAATAATAGCTCCGAAAGTTTAAAACAGGGCTTCCCCCCCCCCCTCCCCCATCTAACTTTTGAATCGTGGGTCCTAAAATGTTGAAAAAATTCATGAAACTGAGGCTTAATGAGTACCTTCTATGAAAACTATATTGAAATAAATCGGTTGAGCCGTTTTTGAGTTATCATTCAAAAACCCATAGTGAAAGGACGTAAGTAAAAATGACGTAAGCGCCGCCAAATTTCCCGTAAGAAACGACCTTTTGAAATAATGGTCTCAGTTTACAGAACCCTACACTGAGCATGGCCCGACATGCTCTTGGCCAGTTTTTTATTTTAAGTGCGCATCTAAAGAATCACAAAATTGTAAAATTAAATTTGAAACAAATCTCCCTTTTCAGAAACATGCAACATTAAACAAGCAAACTATCAACGGCCATCGGCACACGGTTTTTGGGACTTAGAAAATTTCTGACAATTATTTTATTTTGATGTTTTGCTGTTTTTTTTTCAATTGCGTCGTAAAGTATGCCTAAAATAAGCATAATATATCATATAAACTTTTTCCCAAAATAGCTCTTTTCGATGATATACTTAACTTCGATGGATCAGAAGCGAAGTGCTCACCCAAGTAACATTTTGAGCTGTGTAATAGCTGTATCCGCCAAATTTTCTGCTGTATAAAGGCTGTATGACGGGCTTGGAGACCGTTATATCCTCAAAAAGGGCCCCAAATTATACAGCTCTAAGTGTTAATATAGCTGTTTAACGACGAATTTTACAGCTCTAAGTGTTGATATAGCTGTTTAACGACGAATTTTACAGCTTTAAGTGTAGATCTAGCTGGTTAACAGCTGTATTATTACTGAGCGATGGCTGATTTACAGCATAAATAAATTCCATTATACAGCTAATACTCCTCGGCTACACTTTTTATGCCTATATACACAGCAGTAAACTGACAAAAGTCTGAGATTTTTTTACCCGAGTTGTGTTTATTCTACTTTGGAACGTCATAATTCGAAGACATCTTGTAAAATATACGCATCCATTAAGTGTACAAAAGGAAACTAAACCAATTGCGGTAGTAATCGATATTCCGTACCTATTCTGCTTGCGGCTGTTAGTTTTATGTGAATGTATATACTAATTGTAAACAAAAAACTCACGCGCCCTCGAAATTATATAGATAATTCAATAATGATTGTATATTGTTATTTAGTGGATCGAATCTTTTTTTTTAGATTGACCCTTTTGTGTTACTTATGCTTCTCTATTTAACAATAAAGTTATTTTACTACATGGATTTAGTAACTACTTAAGTGTTATAATTGGGAAACATAATAACAAACCCATTTTAGGATTTTTAAAGATTGTAGGTTATGGTATTAATGGCGTTCGTAATTTAAACAGCATTAGCTCTTCAAGTACTCGATTTTGAAGCTATATGCTGAACTATGGAAAAAATTGAGTGTGTTTACCAGCCTCGAGTTTAATAGCTGCTGTGTAATAGTATTTAATTTTCGGCTTTATAAAATAGTATGAATACGCTTTTAAACAGCTTATAACATTACATAAAACTCTTGTAAAGGGTACAGCTTTATAAAGGCTTTCTATAGAACCATTATTCAGGTATTATACAGCTTCATGTAATGGCATTATAACCGAGTAGGTTTACACCATTATTCAGACAATAACATCATTGTATACTCTTATTCCGCCGTTACAAAGCTTTAGGTTTCAAAAAATGCAGTTCGCTTTTTTTAGCACTTAATTCTGTATAATGGTGTTGTTTTTATGTTAATATAAAGCCAAAAGTAATACTTTCGACATTATACAGCGGTAAATCAGCCTCACTGTATAAGAGAAACCTTTTCTGCGCTAGTTCAGCTTTAACAGATTTTCTACTCCGTTATTCATCAGTTTTTAAGCTCTAAGCTGTTTACTAGCGAATTTAAGCATCTTTTTAGCCTAAAATGTTACTTGGGCAAGGACTTAGAGAAATTTCGATCAAAAATGTTTATCATAGTTTTTGGTTTTAATTTTATTCTATCGAAAGCAATGCTTAAAAAGAATCACAAAGTGTCATATAAAGTTTTCCCCAAAATCGCTTCTTTCAACGATATACTCGATATGTTAGACGGCGGATGACGGCGGTGCTATCTGGGACTTAGAGAAATTACCATCAATTTTTTTTTCTTACTTTTTGGTTTTTGTTTTTTTCTATTGAAAACAATGCTTAAAAAGAAGCACAAAACGTTATATAAACTTTTCCCGAAGATCGCTCTTTTCATCGTTATATTCAACTACGATGGTCGAACGAATCTATTTCAGGACTTAGATGATTATGGACCAAACAATATTTTGTTTTCAGTTCACTATAAAAAACGCGCAAAAATAAGCATAAACTGTCAAGTAAACTTTTTTCTAACATGTATCGTTAGAGAGATATCGAGGTTCCAGTTAAAAGTAATTGAGAAAAAAGTAATTGCAATTACAAATTACATGTAATTGCAATTACCAATTACAAGTAATTTCAATTACAAGTAATTTCAATTATATGTAATTGCAATTACTTGTAATTGAATTACATGTGATTAATTGGTAATTAATTACAAAAAGTAATTAATTACGCCCAACACTGTGACAGCTTCAATCAACAAATTGTTACACAATCCATTTTGCACTTTCATCTTAACAGTCAGATATTGTAAATTAGTATTTCCGCGCAGTAAACACCAACATGAACGCAATGAGAATGACACCGGCCGGCCGAAAACTCCAAAACAAACACTATTCGCCTGTCGCCGATCGGTATCCTAGCAACGAAAATATAGGTATACGTCAAACGCACCACGCAAAGCATGCAGGGTAAAGATTACTCCTCATAGACTACGCATTATGAAGTGCGTAAGTACGATGTCTCATGGCATGACCACCAAATCAGGTGTGAACGGCATTACTCGGTTCTATCCGACACCATTTTAATTGTGTAAATGACAATTGTTGATATTATATTTGAGTAGGTATAGCAAACATATCTCTAGGCATGACTTCTTTAAGATTGGCCGACATTGGACTAATATATGGAACTTGTCTCCCAGATACTGAACTAATAGTAGGGCTGCATCAGTCGTTAGCTAGTCAACTGTTTATAGTATATTCAATTATTCATATCAGTACAAAACTACAATATGATGTAATTACAGATTGGTTATATCTAACCAATATGTAATTTCATATTGTAATGTCAAAATTTCAGAGTGTTTATGACAAATATAATGACATTTTATAGTATCGACAATATTGAAGTTGAAATAAATAATCTCTTTACCGATCTGTGTTACTTGCAAGTCTTCGGATACGCTCTATCTAATAAAAATAGGTAAGGAATCTATGATGCGTAGTAACCTTGGCGCGGAGGCGGGAATTTTTAAAATGCGAACCTTAAAGTATTAGCTGTTTATATTGATTGTTCGAAAAGCACTTAGTCTATTTCCGATATTTTTATGATTATGTATGTTAAATAAATTGTCAATTTATGAAAAAAATATTCACTAGCGTAGGTATCAATAAAGTGATCGTATACGTCAAATAAAATTAAAAAAAAATCTTTTAATATGGATCTAAACGTGTCACCGTGGTGAAAAAATACTGTAACACTTAGATCCGTATTAGTACCATACTACCAAATTTTCGAATTGTGTTCGAATTTCTAAGTCACTTTTTTATAAATTAAAAGAAAAAAAGTCCCTTAATGAAGCTTATCGACAAAAGCTCGGTTAAACAATTCGGGAAATCTTTAAGTTAGTCATCACTTATTTTAACAAATATAATAGTAATAGATCCCGAGCGTAGGATTTAGTCAGTGTAGTGTTCCAGACGATGTCTAGAATGACTCCGGTTTCCTGAAATGCACAATGACGTCACTGGGGAAAAATGTATAATGGGAATCTGAGGACCCTACTTAATAATCAGAAAAAGCTTCCAAAAGCGTACGATTTAATGTAAGGTATTTTTTTTCTTCCCCCGACTATTTTGGGTAAGTACAAACTTAATATTTATTTAACTCGTTTAGAATTCAATGATTTTCAGTGGCAAATACCTACAATACAAAAATATTCAGAATTCAAAAGTAGGTAAGTAAATAAATAAATACTTATAATTTCTTGAAATGACTGCCCCAGACTTTTAAAATCTGCGGCCATAAGACATCCTATAAGGGTATCGTTTTTCCTTTTGAGGTACGGAACCCTAAAAACGCCGTAGTGGAAAGGTTCTCTAGGTATAGGTACAGTCGACGTCAAAGATATGTTTACACTTTTGTACCTTATTTACAAAGGCGTAAGGTAAAAAAGTGTAAACATACCTATCTGTGATGATGATTACTGTAAGTACATTGTACATTCACATTTAATGCTATGCATTTGAAGCTGGCGATGGCGCCAAAAGTCTAGACTTTGTTCGGTAAGAAAAGTGTCGTGTTTTATACGGGCGCTCATACATTATACGACACTTCTCTTTCCGAACAGACTTTAAAAATGACAGTCCGCTATAAGTCTCGCCAGATCTAGAATCTAGATAACCTAGTTTCAAAGGCGGGGCACTATCGACTGGCTGCGGCTAGTCGGGTGTGTTGACCGGTAAAGTTGGCAGACACGCCCGGAAAATGCGGATTTTTCACCACGTAGGTACGTACAATGCGACGTGATGCGGCACCATTAGGTAATCCACCAAGTTTACAACCAACAACCAAATAGGCCACCAGGCGCTGTCAGTAATCATCATCAATTAAGAGCTGGCCTATAACCGCGAAGCACTTCGTTAATCGAATCGTCTATTTGCATCACTCTCTTTCGTATATGCAAGAGCAATAGAGACGGGACCATCGTTTTGTCGATTTTGGAACTTCGCGGTAGGCCCTCAGCATAGCTTGTATCTGTCAGTACTACAAATAGTGTCAAAATCAAAACATAGCTTCAAAGAGCGGTGAAGGGAAACAAACGTTTCTATTGTACCTAGGACCTTTTGGAAGTAAGTAATAATTACAAGGGTAGACCAACGATAATAGCGCTTTCTCTGTCATATCTATGGAAAGTGTAATAAGACCATCCTGTTCAATCTTGGTATTATTATTTCCGTGTTATTGGAGGTCGAGTCCAGATGTCATACATCATAATCCACCAATCATGTTTAATCACATTTTTTTATTGTGGATTTTGACAGCTGATGTCAAAAAGACCTCGTCACCTGGATTTCCGGAAACCTTCATTGGGTCTTTGTTTACATTCTTTCCATGAGATTTGAATGCGAGTGTAGGACGTTTAAAGCGGTATTAGACATTGCAACCAGCAGGGCCCAATCTGTCAGGTTGGAAGGTGTAATTGAAGGTAGGGCCCGTAGGGAGCTGAAGGAGGGGAAGGGAGAGGCAGAGTACAAAACAGATTGGGCCCTGCAGGTTGCAATGTCTAATAGCCGTTTTACCTAGTCAGTCTGGTTCTAAAAGCGGTATTACACATTGCAACCTGCAGGGCCCAAGCTGTCAGGTTGGAAGGTGTAATTGAAGGTAGGGCCCGTAGGGAGCTGAAGGAGGGGAAGGGAGAGGCAGGGTACAAAACAGATTGGGCCCTGCAGGTTGCAATGTCTAATAGCCGTTTTTTAACTAGTCAGTCTGGTTCTAACACCTACAGTCCTACACCCTGAAACGAGTATGCAGATACTAGATATTGTAGGCTGAAACCTCCTAAGCAAGGCCTTGACAACTCGCAAAATTATATCCCGTGCACCTACACGCTTAAAACAATGTAATGTAATGTAACGAGGTAAAATTATGGCCAACAAAGTGGCCAAATTAAATAAGAGTAGGTAGGGTCTGTCCGAATTCCGGAAAGAGAAGAAAAGTGTCATAAAATGTATGAGCTCCCATATAGACCACGAAACTTCTCTTTCCGGACAAACAAAAATTTTCATCACGATTCAATTCAAAGTATAATAAGTGTCCGGGAAAAACCCGTACACTTTTTAACCGACTTCAAAAAAGGAGGAGGTTCTCAATTCGACTGATTTTTTTTTATTTTTTTTATCATCATTATGTTTTTTTTTGTATGTATGTGACTCCATATCTCCGTGAATCGTGAACCGATTTTCAAAATGTTTTTTTTAATCGAACTGGTATAACCCCTAGATGGTCCCATTGTCACCAAGTCAGGGTCTGATGATGGGATCCTGGAGAAATCGAGGGAACTCTTCAACTATTATAGGCACACCTATAGTGATTTCACTATTTTTTACAGCAACTCGGCCACTTCCTCTTGGAATAGCGGATCCTAAGTGAAGTCGGTTCTTTTTTTGTTTTAAATTATTATGTGAAGAAACAACCCATTGAATTAATTTATTTAGTGCCATTATGCCCATTATTGATTTGGACACGTCCGGGAAAAATGCGATTTTCGCCAAATGTCTGGGTTTTTTTTAATTATTGTC
This sequence comes from Pammene fasciana, assembly GCA_911728535.1. Classification (NCBI taxonomy): domain Eukaryota; kingdom Metazoa; phylum Arthropoda; class Insecta; order Lepidoptera; family Tortricidae; genus Pammene; species Pammene fasciana. Next base: position 10,971,647 of record OU452294.1, on the reverse strand, counting down.
CGGGTTCGGCGAATTTAGAGATGGCAGCCCTAAATTCAAAGCAAATAAAGCCAACTTGTCCCGTCCCCGATGCAATAGCCTGTGTGTGTGAGTTGTGTGACTGCTCATTTATATTGTTCATACTTTTTTTATGCTTTTTTTATAGACGCGCGATTGATAAGCAGTAAGCACGTCCAAATAAAATATGAATAATCAAATACCTACCTAGGTAGGTATAGGTATGTTGATAACATAATGCCAATGATCTTTACACCTTGATCGTACTGATGATAGTCATTCGTAATACCTAACCTAACCGTAAAAATAAATACGGTAGGTAGATACTACCTGTAGACTAGGTAGGTTGTACCTATCTACAGTATCTACTTAACAATTAACATGTGAGGAGTTCAAAATGATCTTCACACGCATTTTTTATTAGGTACCACGACGGTGGCAAACAAGCATCGGCATACGGCCCGCCAGCAGTTACCTTACCGTACCCTATCCCTATGGACGCCTGCAACCCCAGAGGATTCACATGCGCGTTGCCTACCCTTTAAGGCCGTTCCTCGATTCGGACAAGCCACGCCCATCCGTTAGACACTTTTATGGCTCCCGTGCACGAAAGAAAGAGATGCAGCGCTCTTAAGGATCAGACTTTTTGACTAAACTACGATAAATAAGCGAATCTATAGAGTTTTGTCGAATTTTGTTTCTGTGACTTTTTAGATAAACCAGAATACTTACCATATTTTTTACTTAGTTATATTGCTTAATCTCTTATAGTTTACGTAAGCTAAGAAAAATAAGGAGAAAAAGGACCCAACTTCGGATTTTTTTTCTATCGAGGCAACTTTCAGCAATCGTGTTTCGGCTTGTGCCATAAACAAGAGTATATAGTCTAATAATATATATTCGAAAATAGATTCAGTCCCTTTTCCCGTTTAGTAAATACAGCGTTTGAAAAAACCTTACACTCCTTTTTTGAAGAACCTCATTACTGAAGAACCTCGTTTATTTTACAATAAAGTCGTGCCAAACATAGATTTATTAGTCCAAGGTGCCAAAATTATTTTACGTCATTCTGGGTGCTAAGTGAGATTTACCGCCCTAGGGCGCAGCGGCAAATCTCACTTCACACCCAGGAGAAGACGTAAAATTATGTACGCACCACGGGCGGTAATAGGTAATAAAGAAGGCCTCAGATCGCTTGTTTATGGCCCTTACCTTCGGTTCGGTTCGGGCCACAAATGCCAGTGATCTGAGCCCTTCTTTATTTTACCGCCCTAGGTACGTAATGTACTATTGAGCACCTCGACCGTTTAGCTGGAATAGCTGGATTTTACCTTTTCGAAATCTTTGTAGTAATCTTCCAAAGAGACGGCAAAGTTTTGAACAAGTCAATAAACTATTATGAACTTCTTTAGATAAATATCTTACATCACTCATTTATATTATAGTACCTACCTATAAAACTTATATTAATGAACTAGGCACCTAGGTACGTGCCTAATACCTATGCGCTAGTGGTCTGTAACTACTAACTTAGGATGCTTCTATGTACGTTGATTAATATAGGTACATAGAGTACTAAAAATACACAATCTAAATGAAAAAACCCCAATTACGAATAATCATAGCATTTTAGGTAGCAAAATGCTGCATTGCAGTTTTAACTCGTACGATTATTTTCCAGTTTTTGCACAAACTAGTTTGCACGGTAAAACATGCTCGTGTATAGACCCCTTTATAGATGATAAAACGAATCTATCTATATAGATATATACGTTGAGGCCGGCCGGCAGCCGGTTACAGTGTACCAACATGACATAGGAAACACCTGTGACAAAAAACTGTAAACTACAACTTTAATGAACATGAAACAGTATTAATTTTACTTTATTTTCATTTGAAATTACGTAGTTTAAATTACAATAAGACTTTTAGGCATTTATACTGAATTAGAATAATAAATAGGAATAAAACGAAACATTGCTTTGACTTGTCATGTTGGCAAACTTGAGCACAAAATGGCCGATAGCGTTACCCGCTCGACCAATAGGAAAAGAGCTCGTCAGGCTAGAGTTGTGCGAGTTACGTTTTGCGAACGTCTATCGATATCGATATTGTCGACAAAGGAAAATGACAAAGGTTTTCGTTTAATAACTAAAGCGCACGGCAGAATAACATATTTCATCTGTGTTGTGTTTGTCGATATCAAGTAAGTAAGGTATATCAAGGTATGATATTTGAAACCTAACATCTTTATAGTTTATAATATAATGATGTAAATCTAATCTATTAACTTTAATTATATTATTTTACTGAGCACTGATTACTGAAAACTGCCTATTTTAAAGGGTTGGTAATGCTCATGTGACACCTCTAGAATTGCAGGCGTCCATAGGCTGCGGTAACTGCTTACCATCAGGCACGTTTGCGGTATCTTAACGTCATGTTATAAAAAAAAACACTGTAAATATGATATTCCGAAACGAAACGCTACGCAACGGACAGTGTGCTAAATTGCGAGCCGTGAATTTATTAAGTACATCACCGATGCATGTAAAGCAGAATAATATACCCACATGCTTCATACGATATATCAAGTTGACAAAAAATATAATAACAATACCAACATGATCAATTTAACTGGGAATGCATAAAAATAACCATAGATAAAAATCTGTTACCTACATTAGTTTAAGGTTTGCTTTTATGAAACAGAAATGTATTGTAGGTTACTTAAACCAAACCCTACAGCATAGCATCATTATCTCATTAAAAAATTATCATGCTGAAGGTGGCTCATTTAAAATATATACAATTAACCTTCTCCACGCCAAAGACGTATATATCGGCACCACAGGTCCAACGCCAAAGACCGATATATCGGTCACCGACCACAGAACAAAATAGACCTACATGCACACACATAAAGTTTAACTTCATTTTTGACATTTAGATGTCGTGGCGTCTGAGTGGTAGGTTTTGCGTTTGACATGGCGTCGAAAAGGTTAAATGTCTTCAATTAAAAAGTAACTCTTTGCTGATTGTTGAAAAGGCACTACTGTCATAAAAATCTACATTAAATAAACTTTATCAACTCACGACAATGCGGTACCTTTACATTCAATAATCGATTAACTAAGGGAATACTTTACAGTAAAAAGGAGTTTTATTTCAAGGTAAGACCATTTGAGTGTAGGTGTGTCGCAATGCGACAATTTCTATCGATACCGACCCGCTCTTTCGCATCACTAGCGACCACCGCTCCGCTACATTGCCTGCGCGAAACGAATTTCGGCGTATTCTTCAACTAGCTACCACAAAAGTACGTGGTGCGTGCGGAGCAAAAAAATTTTTATAGTGTTAAGTAATTTAATAGTTCACACAACAAAATGAGGGAAATCGTGCACATTCAAGCTGGACAGTGCGGCAACCAGATCGGCGCTAAGGTAAATACTAAACGATTTTCTTTTGTTTCGATTAACGGATAATTCGGATTTCGAACCTCCGGCCGGCATTTTGTGACCGGTACGTGAAATTGGCCGCAAGAGAAAATGACATCATTTTTGTCGGCTGCTGTAGTGTTAATTAGGTCGTAATTGTTGGAAAATTTATAATTAAAAGATTTCTCTTGCGAGTGGGTGTGGTCGTTTGAAATGCACGAGTTAGTCATAATTTCTTTCATAATTATCTCTTAAGCCGTTTAATGTCTATAAATGCCATGTTTTTGTGCTCTTTGGAATTATACTTTACGTGTTTTTAGATAGTTTTGATATAACCACACCTCTATCGATCGGTCGCGAAGGTGCGGTTACTAGGCCTTTCCTTCCACGTGTCGATATCGCCTTCGCCATTCTGATTCACAGATCAAATTCTAAGAATTTTCGCTTACGTGACCGGCCGACTTTTTGCTATCTTATCAAAGTGCATTCATATGTTTGTTTTGCGTTCAAATTTCTTTATCTTGACAATGTATGATTATATTATGAAATCTAAAGATAATAATTGATTGCATCTGAATTTAAATTTGGAACTTATCTTAAGACCTTAATCCCCGTTTCCCGCCACGAAAAATCCGTTAAAAAGGGCACGCGTATGTTATGAACCCCACTCAAGGTTATTTAGGCGTCCCGTAGATAAGGGACGACCAATCACAGGCCGGCGTTCCTAACGTTCGAATTTCAATTGTACTTAGAGAAAAAACCGTTACAGCAGATGCGGTAGGCATGGTGTTTAATTTCTGTTATTATTATAGATTATAGGTACCTACTCGAATTAAGTCTGTTTTAGAGATGTATATTTGCTTGATAGGCCAGGATACCTGCAATCGTATCTCACTGGAATACCTACCTAGGTAGGCAGGTACTTTTTGTCCCACTATTTCATAGATTCCTTTACCAACCTGTGTCTAACTTCTACAAAAAATAAAAGCAAAAAACGTTTCTTTTATAGCTATTTTGTCTCGCTATTGGTTTAATAGAGCGATGATGTCATTGAGGTGTTAACTGCACTGCAGACTAGGTACCTACCAGAGGCGGCGCGTCCATAAAACATGATTCCTGTCGGCTTGCCTAAGTTTCAGGCGCCTGAGCAGTTTTCCTACAGCTCATGAGGAAGTTAAGCCAAATTCAGCACCGGCTTGCCTAAGAAAAGCGACCTACCGCCACTGATACCTAATTCCTTCCCAAAGTGACAGCACCGATTTTAGCGAAATAAACAACTAATTAGCGCCATTTGCATAATTCCGTAGTGAAAATGAGGAAGAGATTAGGTAGGTACCTACTTCTATTCCAACGAACTGGATTCTCGTGCAGAGGTCGTCGACCCGCGTGTTAAAATAAGCGCGGAAACAGGTTACGACAAACAAAGGTCCACTTTTATGAGTGCAACGGCCAAAATAGCGATAGTTAAAATACTAGGTGCTGGCGTAACTGTACTTTGAAGAATATCAGTTTGAAACTCGTCTGTATGTTAGGTAGCAGTGGCGGCGCGTCCATAGAACTCGATTTCCGCCGGCTTGCCTTTTTTCAGACTCCTGAACAGTTTTTCTACAGCTCATCAAGAAGTTGAAGCTATATTAAGCTCCGGCTTGTCTGAAAAGTTTTCACCCACCGCTACTGCTAGGTAGGCAGGGTTCCATACTAGGATATCTGTTAATTTCGCTCTTTAGTTTCCTATTTGATATTTAACCGGCTAATCTGATAAGTGATAATGATAACAGTAAGGCAATACAATATTGAGCCCATAAAATGATTAAATTTCTAGGTAGGTATATGATATGCGTATCGTATATCGCGTTTTTTTCCCTGTAGGGAGGTATGAAAATTAGGAATGGTAGGTATGATTCTTTGGTAGGTTAGGTAAGTAGGTAGAGTTGTGAAGTGATGGGTACTTCTGGAGTTGCAGGCGTTCATAGGCTGCGGTAGCTGCTTACCATCAGACGGGCCGTATTCTTGTTTGCTACACTCGTATTAAAAAATTGTAGTATGTTACTATTTTAGTCGTTATGTAGAAAAAAGGAAGATTTTGCTTTTCCTATTAATCCTATGGTACAGTCGACCAAAAATGTGGTCTACCACCCTACGGTTGAGGTTCGTTTGAACGACATGAGACAACAAGGTCGTGCATGTTTAAACTCCGTTAGAAATGTCAACCTTAGCGATCGTTAGATCTCGCAGAAACTTCTGTCAAAACTGGTAGACCACTTGGTCGACGGTACCTACATAAAATACCTAATCTACTCTGATACTTACAAATACTGTGTATTCCCTATAAAGACGCTTCTCTAAGGGAATGACACAATAGGCCACATGGTTGTAGAAACTAGAGTTAACTTATGCAGATGGGGCACTATAGAGCTGCCGGGGCACAGGAAATAGACCTTACAGCCATCTACATAAGACGCACATTACATTTTTGTGTATTGTAGTAGTTGTCGAACTCGCGGAGCGTAAGAGAAGTGAGTTCTTACAAACAACTCCAGACCCAACTGTCACCTGGCTACTGGGACGTCTCGGCATTTGGATGGCTTTTTGATTTCGATAGTTTGTCCGACGATAACTTTAGTAATGTTTTTCTGATCTTTATGAAATTTGTTGGGGCTGTAGCAGAGATACATAAAATTGGAGAGTTCGTATATGAGCAGGATCGATCAAGTGGTTATGGAGCTAGAATAGAGCATTTGCATGTAAATAGCGAGTTCTCAGTTCGAGGCGGACTACTAGTTAATTATATTAAGTACATAGTATGAAACATGATTACTTCTGACAATTGATTTTACATGCATAGGTACAAGTAAAGGGATTGGAAATTAGGCAACTTCTTGCTGCAAGGACGGAAATCCAAACAGTTTTATATTTTCACTGAGAATAGGTTCTAAATGAATTGTATGAAAATTGGATTATTTTGGAAAATGAAACGCAATATTACCTTTTACCAGGGCTGTAGCTAGACTTAAATTTAAGATAAAATAGCTGAAAATTATTGGGGTTACCTACCTTTTCTTTATACCAGCCTAAAGTAAAGAAAAGTGCCTAACTAACTTAGTTGAGCTACTTACAAGCCGCCGGAAATAGTTTATATGGACGGCTAGTATAAGTAGCTTAGGTAGTTACTAGCCTTGACCACGCCTACACACCAAATCTACGGTTAAATCGCCGCCTTAATTGGATAAAAGTTACGCCAATTAGTGTGCTCAAGCGAAAAAGTATAACAATGAGATATCTAGTGAAAAGCGTTTCTTAGACACCTATTACAATTTTCTTTTTAGCGTCTTAAGAGCAGGACACCGCAATACGTTAGACACCTATGGCGATGTCTATCTTAACGTATTGCGGTATCCTGTATTTAAAAAGTATAGTGTAACAGGGCTTTTAGAGCGGGACTTCACTATAAAGGTGTAGCGCTGTCTCGCTCACACACCGGAGCGGCGTGCGGTAACCGTGTTAGCGCACTAGACAGTAGACAGTGAAATGTGGCTTTACTTGTTACTGGCAGAGAAACTGGCAAGAGAAAGCTCTCCCTGTAGGACCTAGGCATTTCTTCTATAGCTACTTAGTTAGGTCTAGACTTGGCTGTTGGACTAGTTTTACAGTTGATATGATATTGAAGCTAGATAGGTTAGGTACTGTACTGACTACTGAGTTATGATTATGAACTAGGTAAATCTGTATTTTTTGTACATACTAATAAATATTACTTGTTGCAAGCATTACATATGTGCGTGGTTTAAAAAATTACTTATTTAGATATAACTTTATGATAACTTGAATTATAATTGATATCTTGTACAAAATTAGCCAAACTTGCATTTAGGTTACAGTAAAACTTACAGGTTATCAACTTATCATCACACAGACAGAAATCTCCAGTGAAATTGCTGTAGTGGCATGTTACAAAAAAAAATTGCATACATAACACAGGCAAATAACAATAATGGTCAATAATCCCAGTAATAGTCTGTCTAGCCGGCAGACGGCAAAGTTTTTCCATAAATTAGTTAAAATGCCAATCACCTTTATTAAAATTAGTGTAAGCAAAATGCATAAAATGTTGACTATCAGCCAACTCTCCTGACAAATGCCAAAATCCCGGAAAAAGTATTTTTTCCAGTCCTGGCGAGTTGCCAGATTGATATCAGATGTTTGCCCTAAGAATCCGAGTATTTTTAGTAAATACTCTAACTTGTGTGATATTTGAGTTAAATCAACAGGAAGTCGTTAGAAAACTATACCCGTTAAGTGGCTATGTTAATTAAAATAACAGGCAATGTATTATTATTAATAGAAGCAGGCACCTATTCTCTCGTACCTAATTTGATTTAGATGTATCATATCACCATACAATAGTAGGTATTGAATAAACAATGAACCTATTTGTTTTGAGCTAGCATTCCATTCACTATGAAACAAATCATTCTTCGCTATCCAACCGATCATACTCTTTATTAATAAAGCCGATCTTATCGCAAGCACTCGCTCACGGTCGAGTAGAAAGGCGAGAGATAACATCTGCGCAATTTCATGTTAATGTAAGAGTATTGTACGCTACAGTATGGAGAGTTATGCTTATTTCGTCCCACTGAGCCAGTCGGCGCCGCGACCCGGCGCCCTCTGATTTACAGCTCGACAGATTGACAAGGCGAAGCTCCAAAATAAGAAACTTGCTCCGCGCTCACCGCTTATATGGTGCCATTACATAAAGCCACGAAAGTGGGCGGTCATCTCGCTCTTGGCGAGTTTTTTGCAATTTGCGCAACTACTGATTCATACCGTTTACCGACCTTATACGGCTAATGTAATGCATCTGTAGGATCGATAATGTTACGCAAAGTATTACGCCCTCGGAAATATGCTAATGGGGACGGTCTATACGTTTGTTTCGAGCGGAGTTGCCTAGGCGACCGGTGACTCATCCGAGCCCACACGCACCGTGCCACTCTGTGGTAATCTCTACGTTTAGGGGAATAAATCCGGGGACCGTCAACTTTAATTATTTAACAAACATTATCTGACTTTTGTATCTTTTGTTACAGTTCTGGGAGATCATCTCAGACGAGCACGGCATCGACCCCACCGGTGCCTACCATGGCGACTCCGACCTGCAACTGGAGCGCATCAACGTATACTACAATGAGGCTTCCGGCGGCAAGTACGTGCCCCGCGCCATCCTCGTGGACTTGGAGCCCGGCACCATGGACTCCGTCCGCTCTGGACCCTTCGGACAGATCTTCCGCCCCGACAACTTCGTGTTCGGACAGTCTGGCGCCGGCAACAACTGGGCTAAGGGTCACTACACCGAGGGCGCCGAGCTCGTAGATTCAGTCCTAGACGTCGTACGAAAAGAATCAGAATCCTGCGACTGCCTCCAAGGCTTCCAACTCACACACTCGCTCGGCGGCGGCACTGGATCCGGTATGGGCACACTCCTCATCTCCAAAATCAGAGAAGAGTACCCCGACAGAATAATGAACACATATTCAGTTGTACCCTCGCCTAAAGTGTCAGATACAGTAGTAGAACCTTACAACGCCACACTCTCAGTCCACCAGCTAGTCGAAAACACAGACGAAACCTACTGCATCGACAACGAGGCTCTCTACGACATCTGCTTCCGCACGCTCAAACTGTCCACCCCCACGTACGGCGACCTTAACCACCTCGTGTCGCTCACCATGTCCGGCGTCACCACGTGTCTGCGGTTCCCCGGTCAGCTGAACGCCGACCTTCGCAAACTCGCCGTGAACATGGTTCCCTTCCCGCGTCTGCACTTCTTCATGCCCGGGTTCGCGCCGCTCACGTCGCGCGGCAGCCAGCAGTACCGCGCGCTCACCGTGCCCGAGCTCACGCAGCAGATGTTCGACGCCAAGAACATGATGGCGGCCTGCGACCCGCGCCACGGCCGCTACCTCACCGTGGCCGCCATCTTCCGCGGTCGCATGTCCATGAAGGAGGTCGACGAGCAGATGCTCAACATCCAGAACAAGAACTCGTCGTACTTCGTCGAATGGATCCCCAACAACGTGAAGACCGCTGTGTGCGATATCCCGCCCCGCGGTCTAAAGATGGCCGCCACCTTCATCGGCAACTCCACCGCTATCCAGGAGCTGTTCAAGCGCATCTCGGAGCAGTTCACGGCTATGTTCAGGCGCAAGGCTTTCTTGCATTGGTACACCGGCGAGGGCATGGACGAGATGGAGTTCACTGAGGCCGAGAGCAACATGAACGACTTGGTGTCGGAGTACCAGCAGTACCAGGAGGCCACCGCCGACGAGGACGCCGAGTTCGATGAGGAGCAGGAGCAGGAGATCGAGGACAACTAAGCCTCCTCCCCCTCACCCCTCGACCCTCTACTCACACTACCCCAGTCTCGTCACCCGCGAACCGCGTCGCGCGATGACTGCATTTTTTTGCTTCGATAGTATTTTTACCATACTTTTTTACAATATTTTTTGACATTGAGTTCCCCACCTGCAGGGAGTACACATTGATGTTGCGATGCATGAATAGCGGTTACATTCCCGGTTGTTTTCCTTGACGAAGGCGGCTCTCTCTACTGTTTATTACCGAATAAACACTCCCGGACTTGACGTGGCCCCTTCCCGACCATCGTTTGGTGCTGAAACGCGACACGAAAGGAAAAGATCTTTTTGATAAGGCTGAACTTGAGTTTTTAATACCTAAGTTAATTATTAATTCTTTGTTTGTAACCAGTGTGATGTTTATTGGCTTTTTTACTAAAAAGCTAATCGTACAATTTTTCGAAGTCGATCAAAGTTTTTAATTATTATATTCCAACTGGTGAATAATAAAATACATTGAATTTATTTATATTGTTTTATTTTAAATAAATACAAAATCAACATACATTCAGACTAGCCAGATGATAAATTAGGCATTACATGTTATAGAAATGGCATTTAGGTATCAAACAATAGTCTACCAATTCTAATAGATTTCACTTTTCTAATTATGAAGTGTATGAAAATGAGAATTAGCAGTAGAGCTGTTTGTTGGCTAATTACATAGTGTATTTCCATTTGTCCCAGCTTGGGTCGCACGCAGTATACCAAACGGTTGAGAAGGACAAATTGGAATGATTTACTAAACCTATTCTCTTCGTCCCTGGCTGGCACAGATGAGAATACTAGATTTATTTATCGGAGCTGACGAGATCACGAGACATTCTCCGGGAGAATCTACACCAATTTAAAACAGATTCTTCATTTATCTACAATTACAATCCCAAATAAATAGGTACCGTCAACTACTACAACTTTGAATACGATGCACAACATTGCCTGGCTTGAAAAACATAGTTTTCTTCACCAAACAGGCTATTTATATCTTATTCCTGATATGCGAGAAATGCCACGATCTCAGGAATAAGATATAAATAGATTGGTGAAGAAAACCACGTTTTTTAAGCTAGACAAAGTTGTAGCAGTTGACGATATGTAGGATACCTAGGTAAAAAGGAAACTGCTAGACTTGGTATGCATATCGAATGCATTTGCATGTTGCACCGCGCTTCCTTGCCTCGCCGATATACGGCATAACGGGGTTTTGACAGGCCATCTATCACGTAACTGGTACAATAGCTGTAAAGCCGGCTTTAGCATTAGTAACTAAATTACTTTGAATTTAAAACTATTGTTAGGTATTATCTATATCTTTTATAGGTACCTAGATAAGGATATCTCGTCTGAGAGTACTTATGTTATATTATAGATTAACATTTTCTGGTAAGATATACCTAATTTATTATTTTATAACTGACAGCAAACAAAATCCAAAGTCCGAATCTTTGTTTTCTCTGTATTAAAAATTTCCTTACACTTATGGAAATCCTGTGTTGATTTTTAACTGAAGCTTCCAATAAAGATATATATTTATTTACTAAATTCCAAACCTAAGCTTCCAGATGATCGATGTTTTTGTGCTTAAAGCTTGTAGATGTTAGAAATAGGCGCTAGGTACTCATCGCGATGGGTGATTCACCCAAGTTATTCATCCTCCCACCCAATATGGTAAAGCCGTCCGCCTCCAAATCTAAACAGGGCGGGTGTTGATTCACAAATATTATAGTGTCACGTATATCTACGTGCATATATGGATAGTAAAAATCAATGCGAAGACGTGCCATGTTTCCAACTGGCCAGGTAGTGTAGTGCGTCAGGTACTTAAAATCGTAGTAATTATCGTGCCTAAACACGCTCAGCTATTTCTAAATTATCGCCAATACTGAACTGACATACTTTTATATGATCGGATACCATTTCTACAGTTTCCTCACTAATTCGTCCGGCGTCTTTGAGCATTTTCACTAATTCGCTCATCGTGAAAAGCGAGTGTGCATTGACTCCATTCGTTTTGAGCACGGTAGCGCCACCTTGTTCGCGGTCGAGAACTACTAAGGCGTCGGTGACGCTCAAACCTTCGTTGCGTAGCGTGCATACTGTTTCTAGTAAACTGCCGCCAGATGTCACTACGTCTTCTATAACGAGACATTTTTGTTTCGGCTGGTAGATTCCTTCTAGGATTTTCTTGGTGGCGTAGAGTTTTGTTTCCTTTCTCTTCATGATCATGGGTGTTCCGGTGTTGACGGTCATAACGGCGGTAATGGGGAGCGCGGCGTACGGCACTCCGCATAGGATGTCGTGCTGTATTTCGGCTGCAAAGTTTTGCAGATGCAGTGCTACCGCCATCTGTGAGGAGGAAGGTAAAATTACTAAGAGGTTTGTTGCAATTTTTAAAAGATGGCGCTAGGTATAGGGTTGCCAGGTGTCCGGCTTTAGCCGGACATGTTTGGCTTTTTACGGGCGTGTCCGGCCAAATATTTGCTCGTCCGGCCTGTCCGGCTTTTGTTAGGCTTTTCGTCTGACTGCTACGCGAGTGGTACGAGGCGAAAGTCGACCGCAAATAAAGAAGCAACTGCTCCGAGGGCTGTTAACAAGTTGATAAAATTGACAAATAAGTGTATTAAAATAATTATCATTTGCCAAAAGGCAAAACTCTTTAGTTTTGAGTAAAAAAGGGGTATTCGTTTATGGGCGAAATGGATATTTATGGTGTTTATTCACAAAGTAGACCCCTGATAGCTAAAATTTGTTTAGTTCCTTTCTCAGACAAAATTTAACGACACTTTATCGGGAATAGGTTTGATATAGGTACATTTATGAATAAGAGCGTTATAGTTTAATCTGTTTAATATATCATTAAAAAGAGATTATTTGATCCTTTATTTTATATCTGGATTTTTTGTGGCTACAGAAAACTTAACTGTGCAATGGAATTCACTTAGTTGTTTCTTTTTTCGTAATTTTTAGGACCCGCGGTTTATAAATTTGAGACTCGTATTATGATTAAGAGAACTATCCAATAACAGATGCACTCTAAAAAAATTAATTTTTTAGTTTTCGTTTTACCATTTTATCGGCGTGGTTAATTACACATACCTATTTACTCACTATTACTACATTTCAATTTTCTAGTAGGTAGAGTCGACGTCAAAGATATGTTTATAATTTTGCACCTTATTATAAACGAGTAAAATGAAAAGGTGTAAACATATATTTGACGTCAACTGTACTAACGATCACTAAATTAAGCCGCGGACAGAAGGACCAGGCGAAACTATTAGGGTTCCTAGTTCCTGGTTGACTAAATAACCCTAAAAATAAATAAGTAATCGTTTCTTTTGTATAAAATGTTGTCCGGCTTTTCGAACAACTGTCCGGCTTTATAAAAGGCTAAAATTAGCTATCAAAAAAGTTATGTCCGGCTTTCAGGGTAAAATGTCCGGCTAAATTAAGCGCGAAGTCCGGCTTTTGTGTTTTTGGGCCTGGCAACCCTAGCTAGGTACATTTAAGTTTAGACAAACGGTACTTCCATAGACTTAAATATATAGTAGACGGCCATAGTCTAAGAACTTTTTGAGGCTCCAAATATTTAGCGCCATCTAGTTCAGAGTCACCTAAACAGAACCAATATGCATGAGATAAAATCAGCGCCACCTAGTAACGAATAACGTAGGTACTAGTAGTACATATTCGTTACTAGGTGGCGCTGATTTTATCTCATGCATATTGGCTGTTTAGGTGGCTCTGAACTAGATGGCGCTAAATATTTGGAGCCTCAAAAAGTTCTTAGACTATTGGCCGTCTACTATATATTTAAGTCTATGGTACTTCATAATCATATATATCTTCACCTAAAGAAAAGAAAAATAACTGGTGGAATCATGGTCGAATCATTTCTTTTACAGGTATGACATGACTATTGATTGAATTAATATTAATCTCGTCTCGAGCCTTGAAATTCAAGGTAAGGCGGCAAGTAGGTCAAATAGGACCTTCCGTAAAACGACAAGTATTTTTAAATGGCCTACTTATATTACTATATTAGTGACATGACTTAAGTTAATTGTTTTAAATTAAACATTTGGATTGCCGCTGTCAAGGTGGACTTCAGTTTGGCTATATCCGCCTTTTTAACCGACTTCAAAACAGGAGGAGGTTCTCAATTCGACTGATTTTTTTTGTATGTTACTTGGTATCTCCGTCAATCGTGAACCGATTTTCAATTTTTTGATCGAACGGGTATAACCCTTTGATGGTCCCATTGTCACCAAGTCGGGGTCTGATGGTGGGATCCTGGAGAAATCGAGGGAACTCTTCAACTATTATAGGCACACCTATAGTGATTTCACTGTTTTTTACAGCAACTCGGCCGCTTCTTCTTAGCGGATCCTAAGTGAAGTCGAATCTTTTTTTGCTCAAAATTATTCGTAAAATGTCTTTTTTGAGACCCTATAGGTATATGTTTAGATCCTGTACCATTGCATTGTATAAGTAGAGTATAAAATTTGGCATTTTTTGCGCCTTTATTTTGACCTTAATTGGTTTACCAATCTAAAACTTCTAAACGTGATATTAATTTGCATAAAATGTGAACTATTATTTCAAAGTTATTCCGAAACTATAGACTGGAATCCGTAAAACTTTTAACAAACTAAGTATTTCGACTTTATAATCTTATAAAAATTAAAAGCTTACTTAAAATGAAAGAATAATACCTTTCCGATCCGATTTAAAATTGTCTCGTAAGAAAATAACTCTCTGGAAGTCGTTAGTCGGTTAAGTTAACGTATACCTGTAGTAAATTTTTGCTACCGATAACTTCATTTTATACAAATTAAAGCTACACATGCAAGTTTGACATACCTGCCATATATTTTAGCTATACTTCTCAGGTAGAAATGGTCTCTACATTTCGTCATTACTTTGAAAAAAAAAACTCGTTTCTCACACTTCTTCTCTAAGATGAATTGAAACGCAGTCTCTATATGAATCGCATAAATAGTTACCACATTTTTCTTTTTTGAGTGACATATCAAGATAGGTTCAGGTTTTTTTTAAAGTAGTGACGATAGGTATGTATTATAGTGCTAGCGGTACACGCCGAAATTCAGTATAATGCTGCAAATGGTGTTAAAAGCATAAAAATCGGACCGATTGATCTTTAGGCCAAATGAATCGATTCGGCCCGTAGCAGTAAAAAAAAAAAAAAAACAGAGTGCAGTTATGACGTCATCTTTTTTTTGTATGGAAAAAAAAAATTTTTTGTTCTGAAACCTATCGTGTGTGGTATCAAATGAAAGGGCTTTCTGAGCTTATTCCAAAAATATGTCACATCATTACATTTCAGTCACATGTTTGAAATAAACATAAAAAACATTTTCAAAACATACCAAGTTTGGGCTCCTCGAGATACGACACCAAGCAATATTTTTTTGTAAAATATATCTCAAATGATACCTAATATCCTCATATCTAACCCCAAGAATGCAATTTTGAAAATAATTACATTTAGTATTTTTTTCTGATTTTTAATGTTTACAAAGTGCGTCGTATTACTCAATACGAGTACGAGTACCGTAATATCCTCCAACTTTGCCCCCAGGCGAAACTTTGCCCAACATTTTGAACAAATTCATTAATTTACGTAATTTTATAGTATGTATGTATGTATGTACTTTATTGCACATAAACAAGTTTAACAATATTACAACAGTAAAATAAAAAATAAAAAAGATATGCACAAAGGCGAGCTTATCCCTAAAAGGGATCTCTTCCAGCCAACCCATAGTATAGTATTCTGGTGCGGGCAAGTGTTGATGTGAATCTCACAAAATGGGAAAGCATGGTGAGTAAAACCCATACTTATACTTATACCTGTATATAATAAGGCAATGGGGAAAGCCAGTGAAACCTTATTGTAGAGGGTGCTCTTTTAGATTCCATACAATGAGGAAAAGAAACAAAAGATGAATGGTCCTTAACAATGTACGGGAACTATGTACAGTTAAAAGGCTTTTCTTATGCAATTGTTTCCCTATACCTTTTTGCTTCAGCATTTTCATTTTAGAGTATTGTGACAGTTGCCATTACTCTAGATTGTTTATATCGTAATTCGATTTCAAAAGGATAATGAATGAAGAAGTCTTGATGTGGGCAATGTTACGTTGTAATGTAACAACTAGTGATGGCCAGCTTTGCCCAAGACAAAAAAAAATCTTAGGGCTATCGGCTTTTTGTATTAACCACTCGGCACAAAAAAAGGTGATTATTGTTTTTGAAATATATATATGACGTTTTGGAACTGTTTCTTTATTTTTTTAATGTAATTGTTAATGTGAAACCATAGTATTCAATATATACATAATTTTCTTTGGTCTGCCGATTTATTTGTAAACATTACTAAGATAGGTTCGTTATGATTTGTTTCTATTATAAATAATGAAATATAACTCATTTAATTATGTTTTGTTTAATATACATACTAATGCCTGAAAAATAAAAACATGACTAAATTAAAAAAATTAAGTCAAATGAGACAACCCTTGTACTTTGGAATGCTTGTATGCACCTTGTACCGTAAAGATCAAAAACGCGTACCTATCATTGCCCACCTAATTTGTACAAAAGTTCACGTACTTATCGCTGAACTATTTAAAGGGAATGATAGGATTACCCTAGAGATTTGCTGTAATTCTTGTTTCAATACTATAATCGCATTATTTAAGCGCAAATCGACTTGAGCAATGTTGGGTAAAACTCGATATTACTTTACCCACCCTCAAGTTCGCAAAAAATGGGATAAACTTAATTCGCTTTAAGTAAGAACAATCCTGATATGTGCAACCCGGGTTCCTCGAGCTCACCTATCACGTTATATCAAAAGAACGTGTAAACAGAGTTTCATTACTCCGAGAATTATTAGATCCCACATTCGTAATAATGAAAAATTAAAAAAAAATACTTAGTGAAATTATTTTCAAAATTGCTTTCTTGGGGTTTGAAATGAGGATATCAGGTATCATTTAAGGTATGTTTTACAAAAAAATATTCAACCGTATCGTATTTGTAGGAGCCCAAACTTGGTATGTTTTGAAAATTATTTTTATTTTCATTTGAAACAAGTGACATAAATATAATGATATGATATATTTTTAGAATAGGCTCAAAAAGCCCTTTCATTTAATACCACACACGATAGGTTTCAGAACAAAATTAATTTTTTTTCCATACAAAAAAAAGATGACGTCATAACTGCACTCTGTTTTTTTTTTTTTTTTACTGCTTCGGGCCAAATCGATTAATTTGGCCTAAAGATCAATCGTTCCAATTTTCATGCTTTTAACACCGTTTGCAGCATGTTTAAGGCGTACCGCTAGTACTATTAATAATTTATGCGTCTGAGACAGACTGAGAGTGAGAAGCCATACTTAACTTTATGACCTAAAAACAACTTGTCATGAAAATCAATAGTATAAAAGTCAAGGCTCTAAACATAGAACACGTTTATACTTAGAGCATTTGACCAACCGGAGCGGCCATTGACAGGCGTTCCCCTCTGCTGAAAATATATGACCAGTGGTCATACTTATTGTATGGACTGACGTTTATCTGACGTGGCTATTTTGTCGCATACTTACATTTGACGTTCCCTCCAGCAAAAATCGGCAGACTTTCTTTGTATAGAAAATGACAGACATGGCCGGTCCGGTTGGTCTAAGCTAAGTTTAGAGTAGGTACATGCAGAAATACTGGATTTCACGCTAAGTTCAAGGTTGAATTTGTCTAAAAATGCCATTGTCGCCGACTGATATCTAGGAGCACCTTATTTAAAAACAGTTTAAAGTTTTGTATGCAGATTTTTTTTTCACTTTTTTAAAATTATATACCTATTATATTTAATATTCAATAATCTTTTCAACCCCTGAAACTCTGAAACCAAGAACACGACAAAATACAACAAGCTATAAAGCTATATTTTATAACATTTTGTCGTCTGAGTTTTGATAAGAATAGACGGCGGGAAACGCACAAATTCTTACACAAAACTAACTTACCAAAACACTTCATAAATCTGATATCATTTCGATTATGGAACTTATCTCTTTATAATAAAGTCCAGTGGTTCGCATTCCGTGTTATTACAGCTGTAAAGTTTAGTTTGTTTGAGGTTAACTTATTTTATTTCGAACGCATCTTGAAATTGCTATTTTAGAACGCAGCTTTTGTTGTTTTTTTTACCAACGCGAGTAGCTGAAAGTGGCTGAAATGTTGCGGCGATCAAAGCTTTTGTGTCAGTTGGCCAGTAGACATTTAACTAATGGTAAAGTTAAGATGGTATTTTAAACAAAGATTTATTCCTAAATTTTTCTAGTAAAATATCGTTTACGTCACTCTGGGCGGTAAGTGAGACATTACGCCCACGGGCGTAGCGGCAAATCTCACTTCACACCCAGGAGAAGACGTAAAATTGTGTACGCACCACGGGCGGTAATAAAGAAGGCCTCAGATCGCCTGTCTATGGCCCTCATCTTCGGTTCGGGCCACAAATATCCGCGATCTGAGCCGTTCTTTATTTTACCGCCCTAGGTGCGTAATGTACTATTTCATTTCTGTTTTGTAACAATTTTTCTTTTTTTTAGTTTAAACAGTGAGTTTCTCATTTCAGAGCTTAGGTAGGGGAATTGCAATTTTTACGGTAAAATTCTTAATTGAGTAGTAATCTGACATACAAAGCTGTATGCAAATGTATGTAAAGTGCTGTCAAATTACTCAACTCAATACTCAATTAAGAATTCTACTTTAGCTTGAAATTTGAGTGCTGCAAATGGTGCGATTAAACAGGTTCATATATTGATAGGTACGAGTATACAAATTCGACCCGGACTCTCGATCACATATGTATATGTTGGATTTAGGATTATTACATTTAATATTTGTAAAAGTTTAAGGTATTTAATTGACTCAAACACTAATTATTCTATGAATGTGGGTAAACGAATGAAACGGCTCGATCAGGCCACCTGCTCAGCCAGGTATAAAAGGGACCGCTCACTGACGAGCAGTCACTGGACGAAAAAAGGGTCTGCACAAACATTTCGCCACCTACAGACCCACGCCTCCGCAGACGAGCAGAAGGAGAGGACGCCGCGACGCCGCCCGACGCGACGCCCGCACAAGGCCCTTTTAAGGGCCCCCCTGCCGCCACATCCAACCCAAACCAGCCGCAGACAGCGCGCGCCGAAGCCACCACCATGCCCAAGCCGAGAAAAGAAACAATAACAAAGCCCCCCCCGACTCAGCCCCCCGCAACATCAACCGCGGACCCCGGCAAGGGCAAAAGCTACGCAGCCGTCGCGACTCGCCAGACGGACGCGACAGAAGCTACTACAGAAACCACAAACGACAGCACTGCTATCGCCGACACCGAGAAAAACAACAGAAATCCAGCGCCCACCAAAAACCAGCCAAAGAAATCGAAGTACCCCGCCATTGTCGCCGAGCTCCTGCCAAACTGGCCCCAGGTGCTAGACGACATTGCGGAGGAGCTTGGGGCCTCACCCTCGACCGTACAAAGCGGCCAAGGGGTCGAGTTCCGGCCGGACACTGAGGACGAGTACCGCCTCGTAATCAGACATCTCACCAAACGCCAAGACGAAGCAAACGCAGCAATCGCCGAAGCCAAAGAAAAGGGGGAGCCTCACGACCACATCAAAGTGCCAATCTTCCACGTCTACGGGCTGGACTCGGAGAAGCGGCGCAAAGTGGCCATCAGAGGCCTCCCAATGGACACCCCACTGGATGACATCAAGAAAGCCATGGAGAAGCAAGGCTACCCCGTAGACTACGTAAAACAAATAAACGCGAGAGGGGGGCGCCCGGGCTGCATATACTTTGTGCAGCTCGAGGGCTCCGCTCAGGACCACGCGGACATCTACGGGGTAAAGGAGCTCCTCCACATGAAGAGAGTGAAGGTGGAGGCATGGCGCGGAAAAAAGGGGCCCGCGCAATGCCACCGCTGCCAGGGCTTCAGACACTCCTCACACGGCTGCCACAGACCAATTGCCTGCGTCCGCTGCGCTGGACCACACTTCGCCAGCCAATGCACACGACCGAAATCCCAGAAGGCCACATGCAAGAACTGCGGAGGCCCTCACCCTGCCAACTTCCGCAACTGCCCTGTATTCAAGAAGGAGGCTAGAAACCAGAGGGCCGGGAAAACTGCCATCTCGGCCCCGTCCCGCCCAGGACCCACCACCAGAGCCACTATCGCAAAACCCACAGTGGAAGAGTCAGCGCCAGCTACCCTGATGGCGCCGGCCAACCCCCCCACTCAAAGGGGGGCGGCCAGGCAGCAAGCTCAGGTGAAACCTCAGGCGGGCCAGAAACAACAACCACCACAACCCAAGAAGAAGCCTAAGAAAAAGAAGAAGAAGAAGACGGAAACGGAAGACCAACCGGCTGCCACCAAAGCAGCACGCACACAAGACACAGCCCAAGCCTCCAACACCGTGCCTCCAGCCAGCTCCACCGACCTTGCCGCTCTAGTGGCACAGCTCGCGACACTGGCGCAGGCACTCTCAGCTGCCTTAAACGCTACCCAACAAAAGAGCTTGACAAACTGAGGATAGTTTACTGGAACGCGCAGGGGTTACGCTCGAAGATCGGGCTACTCCGCAACTTCATCACGACACAGAACGTGGACGTCATGTTAGTGTGCGAAACACTCCTGCGCGCCGAGCTGCCACTGAAAATCCCCGGCTACTGCGTATACCGTAAGGAAGAGGTGCAGCCGAACGGAACAGCCTACCGGGGACTAGCTGTCATAGTCCGGAGAACAATTATCCACCAACCGGTGGAACACCAGCCCCTCGATTCCCTCTACGCACTGGGGATCGACATCCGAGTCTTGGGCCACGAACTCCGACTATACGCCGTGTACAGACCAACAGGCCGCCCAGACAGCCTGTTACAAGACCTACGGAAGCTTCTGAACACCCCGACACCAACCTTATTGGCCGGGGACTGGAACGCCAAACACCAGGCTTGGCACGCTACAAGGCAGGACCCAGCGGGCCGAACCATATACCAAGCTGCTGTAGACCAAAACTTCGAGATATCAGGACCCGAAGAACCCACACACTACGACGACCGTCACGGTACAGCTGATGTCATCGACTTTGCGGTCTACAAACACATCGCAGCAGCCATAACTCAGGAAGCCCTACCCGACTTACCATCGGATCACCGCCCAGTGCTCCTGACAATAAACGACTTGCCAACAAAAGCAAATCTACCAAGACCTAGACGCCGAACCAACTGGGAAGCCTTCTCTGAAGTCTTGGAAGGGAAACCGCAGACAAGGTCCGTCTCGACAGCAGAAGAAGTGGAAGCAGCCATCAACGCCATCACATCCGACATCCAGGATGCGCTCAACACAACCTCGCACACCATCCAGAATGGAGGGAGACTTCCCCCCCTGCCACGAAGGATCCAGGAACTGATCAAGCGAAAGCGCAACTTGAGAAGGAGATGGCAAGTCACCAGATGTCCCACCCTGCGAGCGGAACTCAACACCCTCGTCAGGAAAATACAAAAGGAGCTCAGCAACCACGCAGCAGAACGATGGGAAAGCCACCTCGCGTCTATCGAGGGCGACATACCCTCAATCCACCGCCTCTGCCGCCAGCTCGGCACGACACGGGAATCGATCTGCCCACTGAAAGACGCTAACAACCTCCCCAAGTACAAGGCCGAAGATAGGGCGGAACTCTTCGCCGAATGCCTGGGAAGACAATTCAAGCCGAACCCAATCCAGAACCTGGAGCACTACCTAGTAGTAGAGCAACACCTGGAGAGATACCTCGAGCAACCGCTGGAGACTGAAGTGGACCCGATCTTCTTCTCACCCGGCCAAGTCCAGAGAGCCCTCCTACGCTGCAAACCGAGGAAAGCCCCAGGCGCCGATTCGATCCCGAACACGGCGCTCAGACACCTGCCACAGCGCTCCATCGTGGCAGTGACGCGCCTGTTCAACGGGATCATGCGCTCGGGCCACTACCCGACAGCCTGGAAAACTGGTCGGGTGATAATGCTACCCAAACCAGGCAAAGACAGAGGAAGACCGGAGAACTACAGGCCGATCACCCTTCTCAGCACACTCTCCAAGGTGTTCGAGCGGCTCCTACTGGGCAGACTCCAGCCCTTCATCGAGCTGAGACCGGAACAGTTCGGCTTCCGAGATGGCCATTCAACAACTCTACAACTAACCAGAGTCCTCCACATCCTGACAACAGCCATGAACAAAAAACAGTACACAGCCGCCGCATGTTTAGACATGGAAAAAGCCTTTGACAGGGTCTGGCACGAGGGGCTGATCTACAAACTGTCAAAGACCCAAGCACCCCGACGGATAGTCCAGGTCATCGCGTCGTTCCTGACTAACCGCCGCTTCTCAGTCGCAGTCGAAGACGCAATCTCGAGGGAGCGCTCGATTTATGCGGGCGTACCACAAGGCAGCGTCTTATCACCCACCTGCTACTCCATCTACACTGACGACCTCCCAGTCATCGGGGACGTCAAACTGGGACTTTACGCGGACGACGCAGCTCTCTTCGCGACATCCATGAACCCGAGACACGCCGCGAAGAAACTCCAGAAGTCCCTAGATGCACTCCCCGACTGGCTGTCCAGGTGGAGACTGTCAGTGAATGTTGGAAAGACCCAGGCGTTAATCACCGGGAGCACCCAACTGCCGCCACCCCTGAAAATGTTTGGAGAGGACATAAACTGGCTCCCTGCGGTGAAATACCTCGGAGTCACGATCGACCGCAAACTCACCATGAAGACCCACGTGGACGAAGTGGTCCGGCGCGTCAAATGCGCACGCACCATGCTGCGTCCAGTGCTCTGCAGCAGCCTCCCCCGCCGCACGAAGCTGGGGATATACAAGACCTATATAAGGTCCCGCCTGACGTACGCAGCACCCGCTTGGTACGCCCTGACGGCTGAAACGAACAAAAAGAGACTGCGTGCGCAGGAGACCTTATCCCTACGCACCATCGTCGCCGCTCCCCGCTTCGTGCGCAACGTGGACATCCAACGCGGACTGAAATGGCAAAGCCTGGACGCCTTCATCAGCCACCTCTCGAACACAATGTTCGAACGCGCCGACCGGTCACGACACCTGCACATCCAGGGCATCGCGCCGCTGCACGCGCGCCCGCCGGACAGCCGTACGTCGCGCCCGCTCCCTAGAGAGCTAGCGCAACAACAACAGCAGCAGAACCAACAGTGAAACCCCCCCCTACCCCTGGAAAACCCCAGGGGTACTATAGCGCCGATGGAAGGCCAAAGAATCCATAACAGTATGCCAAGAATTGGCAAAAGCCAAGAACTGGCTAATGAAGCCGCGCCTGTAAAGGCAGAATAGCCCCGCCCGTCGTAACGGGCGGCGATTTGAGACCGCCAAAGATCCCAAAAGGATGGAAAGGCCACTTATAATCCCAAGAAGGGTTATGAAAGATAGCAATCGAGTCTACGAGCAGTCACTTGTTGTGCTACCAGCGTCACGAACAGAGCTAAGTACCTTAATCTGAGCATGACTATATTGTGTACACTTTAAAATTATTTTGTTGCATTTTAAGAATAAACTGTGTATCTAAATAAATACAATATCATGTTTGTTCACAGTCAATTGCAATAGTTTAATTGTCATTAAAAGTAAATTGAAATGAAAAGAGAATATTTACTTTATAACAATAAATACCCCTCAGATAAATGAAACAGTTTTATTAATTTAATTGAGATACCATAATTATTACCCTAAACTAAACATATTTATTTATGTAGTCAGTATGTACTTTTAAATACTAAACGTAATGGCAGTTATCTATTCCATTGGCAATTTTATTGTGTCAACCTATCGTTACATTTTTAAAGTGATAATTGTTTATTTTAAACAATTATAACATTACCTATGTTTCAAAATCAATTCAGTTTTATAATTTGATATTTACGTTAATAGATAACAGCCGAAATAATTTATTAATAATTCTTCCCATATGAAAAGGGGATATCTTATGCACTATAGTAAAAGTAACCGAAATAACTATATCACACACATAATAATTAAATTAATTTCAGAAGTGGGATACGTTTTACCTAAACGTTTTAAACTGATTAAATTATACTTTCAGAAACATGGATTGAAATCCGCTAAACAGTCTGGTGACCGCCATCCAAGATATGCTTACTTGGAACCATCGGCAGGATGACGTCGCGCTTCCAACGATCGGCCCTGCTACTAGCGACAACGGAGCGAGTCATGGTGCAGCAGCGTCGAGACCTTCGGCAAGAAACTTCCACAGAACGGCGTTGTCATGGTCACTGAGGATGGTCAGACTGGCCGAGCTCTTTATGAAAGGTTCAACAGGCACTATCGTTTCGAAAAAAATCAGTACACTTACTACGGAATATGAGACGTTTGGTATAATACAATCTTTCTAGTTTAACCGTGTTGGAGTTAAATATAGGTATGTGATTAGTATAAATGCATGACATTTAAGAAATATAAATATGTATAATGATAAAAAAAGCTACATTTGATTGTTGATTAAAAATAATGATAATAAGTAAGAATAATAAAATAATGTACGATCCTATGAACCTATGAACCAATGAACCTATGAACCCATGATCTTATGAACCTATGATCCTATGAACCTATGAACCAATGAACCAATGAACCAATGAACCTATGAACCAATGAACCAATGAACCAATGAACCAATGAACCAATGAACCAATGAACCTATGAACCTATGAACCAATGAACCAATGAACCTATGAACCTATGAACCTATGAACCTATGAACCTATGAACCTATGAACCTATGAACCTATGAACCTATGAACCTATGAACCTATGAACCTATGATCCTATGATCCTATGATCTATGAAAATAATGTAATACTGTTGGTCGGTCGATTGTCTGTTCTTTGCCCCTACCTTAACGGGCAACAGGTGAAGGGGCTTAGATAGGGCAATCAGCTATAAAGAAGGGGTAAATTAAGGTCTAGATTTAAGTAGTACAAATTTTGAAAGGTAATGTAAAGTTATATTATAGATTTGTACTTCGAGATCGAAGTACTTGTCAGTATGGCCGTGTTGGATTTAGGATTATTACATTTAATATTTGTAAAAGTTTAAGGTATTTAATTGACTCAAACACTAATTATTCTATGAATGTGGGTAAACGAATGAAACGGCTCGATCAGGCCACCTGCTCAGCCAGGTATAAAAGGGACCGCTCACTGACGAGCAGTCACTTGTTGTGCTACCAGCGTCACGAACAGAGCTAAGTACCTTAATCTGAGCATGACTATATTGTGTACACTTTAAAATTATTTTGTTGCATTTTAAGAATAAACTGTGTATCTAAATAAATACAATATCATGTTTGTTCACAGTCAATTGCAATAGTTTAATTGTCATTAAAAGTAAATTGAAATGAAAAGAGAATATTTACTTTATAACAATAAATACCCCTCAGATAAATGAAACAGTTTTATTAATTTAATTGAGATACCATAATTATTACCCTAAACTAAACATATTTATTTATGTAGTCAGTATGTACTTTTAAATACTAAACGTAATGGCAGTTATCTATTCCATTGGCAATTTTATTGTGTCAACCTATCGTTACATTTTTAAAGTGATAATTGTTTATTTTAAACAATTATAACATTACCTATGTTTCAAAATCAATTCAGTTTTATAATTTGATATTTACGTTAATAGATAACAGCCGAAATAATTTATTAATAATTCTTCCCATATGAAAAGGGGATATCTTATGCACTATAGTAAAAGTAACCGAAATAACTATATCACACACATAATAATTAAATTAATTTATACGTATCTCATCGATAAATTTATAGATACCTAGAGGTAAAGATGAAAAGCGGGCAAAAATCTAATAAAACTACTATTTTGGTGCACGCAGTTTGCGTATTTTGGCAATGTATCTACACTGTAAAATGGATGTTTATCCTTCAAGACTTTTGATCCCGGATATAGGAAGGAATAGCTAGGAATACACGCACAGATGTGCCCGCCGGATTTGTCTAGTCGCGAATAGGACACGGAGTTGTCTACGGACACATCTGAATAGCGCCATACACGAACGGATCTGTCCGCCGGGCATATCTATGCGTGTATCCCTAGCTATCCCAATTTTCAGGTCATTAATTTCATCGGTTGCGTTGCGTGAGCGATACATTTTGTCTTATCCACCAAAGTAATACGACCCCTTAATCGTTAATAACTGTACGTTAACTGAGGTCACTTGTAAGCTGGTAATAGTTGTAGAGCAGTTATTTTGGGATGAATAGGAAGTTTTATATGTTCGTCCGGGAAACGTTTGTCATAAGCATTGTTTCGTTCCTTCTGCATCTTTCATCATTACCATTAAATCAGATTAAGTAGTTAGATACGGAAAAAACGGATATCTTCAGCCAAGAATACCAATCCGAGAATATTATTGTTTAAACATAAGTAAATATTGTCTTGGAATAATGCAGTTACCGTGACAGTAAGTATCAGTTCATGACCATCAACTCGAAGTAAGTAGATGGCATCCGCCGCCCCTAATTCGCTTCTGTCTTCCAGTCTTACTGCACCAGTGTCGAACAGTTCTAGGTAAAGCTGGTGCAGTTACCATATGATAGTGGGATGTGACAAGATGACCCTCAGATCGAAGTAGATGGGCGTCTGCCGCCCCACCACAGATTATATAATGCCCCGCCTTCGCTTCTATATCCCAGTCATACTGCACCAGTATCGAAAGTTCTAGGTAAAGCTGTTGTAGTTACCATGATAGTGGGATGTGACACGATGACCCACAGGTCGAAGTAGGCGGGCGTCCGCCGCCCCTCCTTCGCTTCTGTCTACCAGTCGTAATGCACCAGCCTGGAACAGTTCTAGGTAAAGCTGTTATAGTTACCATGATAGTGGGTGTGACACGATGACCCTCAGGTCGAAGTAGATGGGCGTCCGCCGCCCCTCCTTGGCTTTTGTCTCCCAGTCGTATTGCACCAGCGTGGAACAGTTCTAATAGGTAAAGTTGTTGTAGTCACCATGATAGTGGGATGTGACAAGATGACCCTCAGGACGAAGTAGATGGGCGTCTGCCGCCCCTCCTTGGCTTTTATCTGTCTCCCAGTCGTATTGCACCAGCGTGGAACAGTTCTAATAGGTAAAGTTGATGTAGTCACCAAGTCACCATGATAGTGGGATGTGACACGATGACTCTCAGGTCGACGTAGATGGGCTTCCGCCGCCCCACCTTCGCTTCTGTCTACCAGTCGTAATGCACCAGTGTCGAACAGTTATAGGTAAAGCTGTTGTAGTTACCATGATAGTGGGATGCGACAAGATGACCCTCTGGTCGAAGTAGATGGGCGTCCGCTGCCCCTCCTCCACGATGACTATCGGGTCTGTCTCACAGTTCTAAGTTAGATGGTTCTAGGTAGGTAAGTATAAGTATTGTAGACGGCTTAAGTAGTTCTAGGTAATGCTAGATATTGGTTACCATGACAGTGGGATGTGATGTGTCACGATTACCCTCAGATCGAAGTAGATGGGCGTCCGCCGCCCCTCCTTCGCTTCTGTCTATTTACCAGTCGTAATGCACCAGTGTCGAACAGTTCTAGGGCTTCTGGGTAAAGCTGTTGATAGTGGGTAGTTACCATGATAGTGGGATGTGACACGATGACCCTCAGATCGAAGTAGATGGGCGTCCGCCGCCCCTCCTTCGCCTCGATGTCGCCGAGGCGCACAGCGCCTGCGTCGAATAGTTTTACTGCTAGCTGCTCACGTGACCACATCTGAAAAAACGCGCTCTTTTAATTATGTCAGGTGGCAAATAAGTATACGGCGCGCCAGATGGTAAGCAGTTACCGTAGCCTATGGACGCCTGCAACCCCAGAGGATTAACATATATGCGCGTTGCCTACCCTTAGGTACACAAGTTTTTTGAAGAACCTTATAAGTACTATAGCCCTCTGGGAAAACCTCAGCAGGGAGTTCATGCCACAGCCGCAGTGTTCGTGGGGCGAAATTCCTCTTAAACATTATAGCCGACGCTGGAAAGCCAGGAATATTAGGTAGGTATACGGAATAATAGGATACGAAGCAAGGTTTCAAATTATAATCTCGTGCGCTTACGTCGTAAATTAAAGATAAAATTACCTGTTCTTAAAATCTGCCGCAATCTTTGAAACATAATTTTAAACAAAAAAAAGAATCGACTTCACTTAGAATATTCCAAGAGGAAGTGGCCGAGTTGCTGTAAAAAATAGTGAAATCACTATAGGTGTGCCTATAATAGTTAAAGAGTTCCCTCGATTTCCCCAGGATCCCATCATCAGACCTTGACTTGGTGACAATGGGACCATCTAGGGGATATACCCGTTCGATTAAAAAAAATAATTGAAAATCGGTTCCCGATTCACGGAGATATCGAGTAACATACTACATACAAAAAAAAAACTAATAATAATTTAAAAAAAAAAACAGTCGAATTGAGAACTGAGAACCTCCTCCTTTTTTATTCATATCCGCCAGACAGATTCGGCGGGCAGATCTGTGCGTATATCCCTAACTAATAATTAAGTAACTGCGTCCGATACAGGATACTTTCAAGTTGTATAAGGAACTTAACGAGAATACGTCATTGTTTTGGCCATAGGTACTTACATACAAGGTGTAAAAAAAATACTGGTGATCCTTTTAAGGGCATAATTGGTATCGTACCTATTCTTATTGTGAAAAAACAAAAAAAAAATCCCGCGAAAAATAAATTATCGTTTTATATGGAGGGTGGCCAGCTGGGACGACTCGCCCCATACAAAATAAAAAACGCTTCCTACTCGCAATACGATGCGATACCAATTATGCCCTTAAACGGAATACCAGTATTTTTGTTACACCCTGAGTGACTTGTTTATCACTTTTGTGATGAAATATTCATGGAATTTTCTACATGTCGTCTGTCGTCATGTGGACCGAATGTGGCCTAGTAATAAAACTCTAAATTACCATAACCTGCATTCTTAAAACATTCCATTATTGCTCAATAAAAACATAATATTTCATTATGAAGACTTTCGTTCATAGAGGATAATATTATGAGTTCCATACATACAAAGAGCATTCAGAAATACCTGTTACTAATACTTATAATTTTTTTTTCTCAAACATGCAATGCCATACCTATTCTCGTTTCGTTCGTTATAGTACGGGCGGTGGCCGTAGTATCTGCTACGTAACATGATCCAAAGATAAGCCCCATGGCACATGTTCATAAAAGTGATGCTGAGTTCCGGAAAAATAGTAAAAAAAATTAGAATTGGCCGAAAGCACAAAAAAGTACCACCGGTTTAAAAAATGGATGGTATTTACCTACGGCAATGTGCCATGGGGATGAGGCATATCTTTGTATCACGTTACGTAGCAGATCCTACGGCCGCCGCCCGTACTATTATAATACAGGATGTAACAAAAATACTGGTGATCCGTTTAAGGGCGGAATTGGTATAGTATTGCGAGTAAGAAAAAGTAGGAGAAAAAATTTTGGTTACAAAAAAAATCATGTTCCCCAGCCGGCCATACAAAACAATTTTTTTTCGCGAGAAAATTCTTTTTTCTTAGTTATTCATAATTATAATACGATATCAATTGTGCCCTTAACCCATTCACTGCTAATGACGACACTTTGTCGTCACGGCTCTACGAAGCATTTTCGCTGGATTACTGATGTATTACCAAAAATTATTTGCCAGATTTTCACTTCCCAAATAATGTTTCCCAAAAACATAAATACCAAATAATCATTTCCCAACTAAATATTACGCAAACATTTTTTTGGCAACTCAACAATATGCAAATAAATGTTTCGGCAATTCCTTATTTTGACAATTTTCACTTTACCAATTCTTAACTAACCGAATGCATTAGTTGCCAAAACATACGAAACGCAAAACAAGTCATGGCAAAAGTATCATTCAGCAAATATATTTTTAGCAAATTACCCGTTTGGTAATTTTTCATTTCACAAAATTTCATATGCCAAATCATCATTCTGTAAACTAATTTATCTCAAATCGTCATTATTTAGGCAAATTATTTTTTAAACAAAAATCCGTTTGGTAGTTTTTTCATGTTACAAAAAATCGTTAAATTTGAATTGATTTCAAACAAATTACGGCAAATAATAAGACAGTTAATGTTATTGTTTACTAGGATTTATGACAGAAATTAATTTCCGTGGGGTCGCGGTTCTAACCTAACCTGACCTACTTTTCTGACAGAAGTTCATTTCCGTGGGGTCGCGGTTCTAACCTAACCTAACCTACTTTTCTGACAGAAGTTCATTTCCGTGGGGTCGCAGTTCTAATCTAACCTAACCTACTTTTGTGACAGAAATTCATTTGCGTCACAATCTTCTCGGACTCGAAGTCTGCGCAAGAGATTGCAAATCGCAGCAGCACAAACAGAACAATAAACAGCATCCATAAATTAATTCGCCAAATCCAACAAGCAGGAGAAATCCATTTCTGTTGGATCAAAGCCCACGCCGGCCTTCACGGCAATGAGGCAGCAGACACAGCCGCCAAACAAGCGGCATCATTACACAGAAGTCCTGATTTTTGCAGATTTCCCCTATCCTTTCATAAAAAGAACCTACATAAAACAATAATAGGAAAGCATGAACAAATATACATAAACAGTACAACAGGAACCCATACAAAACAACATCTGCCAACACTTACACATGTAACAACACTTCGCAAACATATGTCACTCACCTTCCAACTCACTCAAATACTTACACCGGTCATGGATATCACAAAGCCTATCTAGCACGCTTCCACATCACCAACACTGATACCTGCCCATGCGATGACACAACACCACAAACTATCGACCATCTCCTCAAACACTGTCCCAAATATGCATACTCCCGCTCCGACCACGAGTTTCTTTGTGAACTACATCAAATAGACCCATATGATGTATCTAAATTAATAGAAAAAGAAGTAACAAAAACATCGTTCGAAAAATTTATCAGTAAAATAATAAATACACTAAAAAGATTTAATAACACATAAACAGATATAATATTTTATACACCTAAATAAACTGACTACTAAATATATCTATATAAATATTTATAATACTTTATATATCTTAAATAAACTGCATAATAATAAATTCATAAAACGAATGAAACAAAGTAATAATAGTTATAGGCCGCCCGTATTGAAAGCGAGGACCTACAACTATAATAATAGCTAATTAAAAAAAAAAAAAAAAAAATTCATTTGCGTGGGGTCGCGGTTCTAACCTAATCTAACCTACTTTTCTGACAGAAGTTCATTTCCGTGGGGTCACGGTTCTAACCTAACCTAACCTACTTTTCTGACAGAAGTTCATTTCCGTGGGGTCACGGTTCTAACCTAACCTACTTCTCTGGCAGAAGTTCGTTTCGATTGGAGGTCACAGTTATAATCTAACCTAACCTACTTTTCTGGCAGAAGTTCGCGGGCTTCTATTTCCGCTCTAAGAGGCAAAAGGTATCTAACAAACCTACATAGACACGATTGCCGTCATTATTTAGGCAAATTATTTTTTAAACAAAAATCCGTTTGGTAGTTTTTTCATGTTACAAAAAATCGTTAAATTTGAATTGATTTCAAACAAATTACGGCAAATAATAAGACAGTTAATGTTATTGTTTACTAGGATTTATGACAGAAATTAATTTCCGTGGGGTCTAGGTTCTAACCTAACCTGACCTACTTTTCTGACAGAAGTTCATTTCCGTGGGGTCGCAGTTCTAACCTAACCTAACCTACTTTTGTGACAGAAATGCATTTGCGTGGGGTCGCGGTTCTAACCTAACCTAACCTACTTTTCTGACAGAAGTTCATTTCCGTGGGGTCACGGTTCTAACCTAACCTACTTTTCTGACAGAAGTTCATTTCCGTGGGGTCACGGTTCTAACCTAACCTACTTCTCTGGCAGAAGTTCGTTTCGATGGGAGGTCACAGTTATAATCTAACCTAACCTACTTTTCTGGCAGAAGTTCGCGGGCTTCTATTTCCGCTCTGAGAGGCAAAAGGTATCTAACAAACCTACATCGGCAATGGCAGGGACGTCTTCGTCTGCTTATGCCCGCCAACATGTCGACGAAGCCCCGCTTCGCGGGGTTCTATTTTCGCACTGAGGAACATATTCAACATAACACACCTACATCGGTAACCTAACTTAACCTACTATTCTGTGGGGGTACTTTTCCTTTAACCTTAAGGAACAAAATATTATGTGAGCATTGGTTTGGAATGTTTGGAGAGTGTTTGTTTTGTTACTGTCATTTATTTGCCAAAATAAAAGTTGCTTGTTCAAGTACATTTGACAATCACTATTAGCTAGGGGATACACGCACAGATCTGCTCGCTGGATTTTTCCGATAAATATGCTCGGCGGACAAATCCGTCCATGTATGGCGCTATGCATCATTCATGCGCTGGCGGATATGCGCCGAGCATGTCCGCCAGACAAATCCGGCCGGCAGATCTGTGCGTATACCCCCTAGCTATTTGACTAAACATTGCTTTGGATTTAAATAATTTGTCCAGTAATTTATTTGATAAAATAATAGCTGAGTAAATATTGTCTGTCCAATTAAAACATTTAACAAACAATATTTGACTAAACTATGCTTTGACTAAACTAAACTAAATATATATATCATTTGTCCACTGATTTATTTGACAAAATGAGGGTTGAAGAAACATTTTTTGTCCAACTAATACTTTTGATAAACATTTTTTGTCTAAACATTTATTTGGATAAAAATCATTTGTGTAATCATCTATTTGACAAAATTAAAATTGTGAAACATTTTTTGTCCAAGTGAAACATTTGGCAAAACATCAGTTGGTCTATTGAAAGTTGCTTGAGTAATAATTTGGGAAATGATCATTTGTCGAAACTTTAATTTGACAAATAAGTATATGGGAAAGATTGGGTTGACAAATGTGCGGTTGGGAAAGTTTGGTTGGGAAATGAAATTTGGTCAAAAATATTTTGGTCAAATGGCAGGATCCCATTTTCGCTACATAGCGGGAAACCCATGTTATCGGCTAGGGCGTAGCGCTACGCGCGTAGCATAGCAGAGTCTTTTTTTACCCCTTGTATACTCGAAAGTACCTACCTATTCCATTTCAGGCGCAGCAGCTCGAGAGGACTGTAATGGGACTTCACGCTACTTTTCAGGCTTAAAGTGCCAAGAATTACAAAAGTAACCTTTTCTCAAATATGGCGGCAGGTTATACGAACAGCTGATTTAGATTTTTATAATAATATCTTGTGACAGATATTATCTTACTTGCTTTCCTGTCTGCTGCAAATGCTACAATGTACTGTTCATGATTTTCAGAAATTAATTCAAATCTTAACTTAATAGTTTTCGGATATCGAGTATAATAATAGAATGTAGGACTCACTCAGGTATTTTACAAATTCCAGGTACAAAATGTTGGCGCGAGTGATTCTTTTAGCTTTTAGAAAAATAGTACATTACAGCAGAGGCTGGGAAAACAGGGATTACCGGCCAAGTAGGTATATACGGATAGGGATACGAGTCCGACAATCCGTTTTCACGACAAGGCATGTATAGTGCTTTTCTCAAAAGAATGCGTGGAAATAAGACCTAAAACCTAATACTTAAAGCCTAAAAGTCTATCGCACTCCGTATCTCTCGGTATAATGCGGGGACCGTGTCGCGGCCGGCGCCGCCCGACAGTGACCGGCCGCGCCCGGCCCGCCCGCGCGGTCGAGCGCGTGGCGGGCGCCGGCTACTTTGCAGGCCTAGGCCTGCAAAGTAGTATGAAAATCCTTTTCATAGCAAGTGTCACTACGGCGCCCGAAACGTGATACTTTCGAGTCTATTTTCACGAACGTAACGACAACATTTCCGCGCATGTTTGAGAAAAATACTTTTCTTTCCATTCACTATTTCACTAATATAAACACATGTATATAACTAAAGATAAGGTGAACGATAAAAGGCCCTTTGGAAACTTAGACGCTGTTTACTACCTATTTAATAGATAAAATCTTCAGACATATCAATATTATATTTAATTTACAACACTTTTTAAACAGGTACTCACATTTACCTTCGCCTCCTTGCTGAGCTTAAAAAAAACACACCACAAACTAAACGTGCGAAAAAAAATGCAACCTAAGTTTTTAAAACACAAATAAGACCAAGAAATAAACACACATCCTACGCGTCTGGAGTCCTCTCTATGAATCAGCAATGTAAACAAATTAATGTATATCAAATGTACCGGTTATATTGGTTATAATGTTATCTCAGAAGATGGATGGAAGAATTCAATTTAATTTAAGCATTTACGGCTAATAAAATTAATTGAAGGTTAAGGTTAGTTAAGTTTGTAGTTTAGTTAGGAATGTCGTCTTTTACTATTGTTTCCTTATTTATAATAAGTAAATATAGAATAATATATTTGTTTATTGAACTAATAAGAGTAATAAGGCTATATTTTCTGTTATTTGGTACAAGAGAAGGCTATTTTTCTCTATTTGGCACTACTTGCCACATTTTGAGTTGGTACGTGGTACTGTACTTCCCATGGTTCCCATATTTTGGATTGGCTCCTCCTGTAAAGTCCCATCATTCAAAGGCGTTATGGCCTCTACAATCGGCGCAATTTTGACACAAAACTCGCGCGCGATTTCGAGACATTGCCGTCTAGGTAGGTGCAACGAAATCAATCGATGGATCAAAAACCGCAATGTATTAAAAATGGCAGGTGAGGCGACTAGTCATAGTCACTTACATTTGTAGAGGCCTTTAAATTTTCTAATTATTATTGACTTACGAGTCAAGAGAGTGAGAATTACGAGTGTACCGTACCGAGTGGTTATGTACATGAAATGAATCTTGTACTTAACTTCATTTATTAAAATACAAACAAAAGGAATTATATGAGTACATGAATCTTGTACGTAGCGAGAAATCCAAGACACGGGGAACCAATGATATCATTATGTAGCCTTGTGTAGCAAGGTAAGGTTTCCTTTATAAATAAATGTACAGTCGCCGTCAAAGATATGTTTACACTTTTTCACCTTACTACATTGTAATAAGGTGCAAAAGTGTAAACATATCTTTGACGTCGACTGTACATTATAGTCAAACGTTAAACCACACTATTACCTCTGAACCGACTTCACAAGTATCAAAGAAAATACATAAAAATGATATTATGGAGGAAGTTCTCAAAAAGGATGCAGCGTTTTGGACCCTCTCTCCCTTTAGCGGTATACAGTGAATCCTCCTGCTCCTGTACCTATATTAAAGGGCTAGCAATCCGCATGTGTCACTTCTGGAGTTGCAGGCGTCCATGGGCTGTAGCTGCTTACCGTATGTATATAAAACAAACGTTAAATGTATATAAAAAGATGACGTTTATGGTGGAAGTTAACATATTGCAGCGGCAAACTCCACACAGAATTAACGTGGTGGCATGGACTTCTAATAAACGCGATGGTTGAGAAGACTTCCGCTAGTACAGCCAGAAATAGGTAAACATGCACCTTTACTCCTTTGTAATAAGGTGCTACAGTGTACACATTTTTTCGAAGTCGACTTTACAGACGTTTTTAAAAAGTTAGTGTTGTGAAACCGCGAAGCATAGACAATTATATCTGGCGCCGCGTCACGAGTCGTTGGCTCCGACCCGGCATCCATCCGCACCTTACTTCCAGCCCTTCCAGGTGAAATACTGTTGTTATAGTCCGACCTAGCTGACTTTGCACGGACCTTGCAAACAACAAATAACTCCTTCCTTACATTGTAATCAAAAGACGATTTTTGAATGTTTCCATTTTCGAA
Organism: Pammene fasciana; assembly: GCA_911728535.1. NCBI lineage: Eukaryota > Metazoa > Arthropoda > Insecta > Lepidoptera > Tortricidae > Pammene > Pammene fasciana. The sequence continues at coordinate 10,935,800 of OU452294.1, read as the reverse complement.
GTTTGAGGGCGATAGTCACTACCTACACCTACCCGACGATGAATATTTTAGGGAGAAGTGAATATTTCTGTAAATATTTCATTAGTGTTTATGTTAAAGGGACTTAACTTAGTTTTTAAGTAAGTAGTTTGGTAGATACTAACTCATTCATTTAGTTTATGGATCTTGGTCAGAAATAAACTTTTTTTTTTATAAGATAGTGAATAAGTGATAAAGACTGCTATTTTCGCCAACAAACTGTTATACAGTTTGGCGAAGCTATAAAATAAAATATTGTAACAGTTACAATTTTCTTGGTAATAAATTAAAAAAAACCGAGATATGAAATATGCACTTTTGAAAAATACGTGAGCATTTGAGCGCAGTCTGCAGTCTCTGTATAATGCAATGCACCAAGAAGAAGTTTCCAAAGTTGCGAAATGTCTGATACAGAACGTTCTCAAAACTTAAATTTTACGAACAATAAAAATTTTCAGAAACGCTGGGACACCGCCGTTATCAATTATTTTTACTGACTGATAATTATATGGGATGTTCTCATTGGAAAAATTTAAATTCTCGTGTAAGATTCAAGAAATTTCTGAATTTCCGGAATGTTCTGCAACTTGTACATTGCTAAATGTACCTACCTAAGTAGTATGTATATGTAATGTATTACATAAACCACTCAACATAAAGCTTTCAGTTAAACTTTCTCGTTTAAAATCAATATTTAAGTTAGTCCGTTCGGAATGCAATTCTGTCTGTCCGTCCGTCCGTCCGCTGAGTGGTTCACGTCGTAAACAAAGATTAAGATACCTTATCTGCTTTTCGGTGAGTGATCTGTTGTTAACTGTTTCTTGTTGTTGGAATTTAATCTGTAGCTTTTTCAGAGACATTCTTTGCGTCATTGTTTTGAAATGCCTTCTTTAAAAGTTGTTGCAAAACTTACGAACCTCATACTTCAGACTAGAAAAATAACGGCCGATTTCGATACTTAGGGTCACCACACACCTAGCGGTTTTCCTCGCGGAATTAGCGGAAGTAGCGGAAATTCATAGACAAAATGCTTAATTTGTCTATGGTAGCGGAAATTTGTCTATGGCTTCCATACAAAAAATCTGCTACCATAGACAAATTTCCGCTACCATAGACAAATTTCCGCTACTTCCGCTAATTCCGCGAGGAAAACCGCTAGGTGTGTGGTGACCCTTAAGCTGTTTTTTTCAGCCATAGCTAGGCAAAATTTTGAGACAACTTTTTTCCACTATTAGTAAGTGATACGCTTAAGCCAAGAGGATTAAAATGGCAAATTTTAAAATCGTTTTCCGACGACGACCAGAATCGCACGGTTTTTCTAATCTGAAAAAAAAACGAAGTTTTCAATCTCATAAATTTTGGACCTTGGCTTTGTCATGGAGATATCGACGTTGACCACGATAAGATAAAAAAACCGGCCAAGAGCATGTCGGGCCATGCTCAGTGTAGGGTTCCGTAAACTGAGACCATTAATTCAAAAGGTCGTTTCTTACGGGAAATTTGGCGGCGCTTAGGTACGTCATTTTTACTTACGTGCTTTCACTATGGGTTTTTGAGTGATAACTCAAAAACGGCTCAACCAATTGAATTCAATATAGTTTTCATTGAAGGTACTCATTAGGCCTCAGCTTTATGATTTTTTTCAAAATTTTAGGACCCATTTTGGCTACGGAACCCTAAAAAGCGAACAATTTTTCAAACAGATCCGTATGAAATGAATCGCGTCCCACAGAAGCTGAATTCATCAAAATGATAAAAAAATGCAATACACATAACTCCTTCCTTACCTACATTGTAATCAAAAGACGATTTTTGAATGTTCCATTTTCGAAACTGGGCTGGGGGGCGATATTTGAAATTCGAGACATTCGAGCGTTCGAATCTGACATTCACTGAATTCATCAAATAGATAAAAAAAACCGGCCAAGAGCATTTCGGGCCATGCTCAGTGCACCCCCACCCAACAGGGTTAGAGCGAAAAAATCCCCCCCTTCATGTGTACCTACGGGAGGTACCCTAATAAAAAACATTTTTCCAGTTTTAATTCTACCACTTTGTCGGCGTGATCAATGCACATTTCAGCTTTCTAGTGCTAATAACGGTCACTGAGCCAGATGGACGGACATGGCGAAACTATAAGGGTTCTTAGTTGACAACGGAACCCTAAACATTGCAATACCTACCCCACACAATAGACGAGCTTTTTCGAAAAAATCATTTTGTGACAAGCTTTTATTGGTAACTTTTTCTCTATAAAATTCCCAACTGCACACCATGACGAATGCAACGAGCCCAAACAGGCAAACACGACCAGATAATGTTGAGTAGTTGAGGAGTTCCACCTTCCAGCTCCATCATCAGATCATCCTGATGTCATAATAATGTTTCATTGTCATCCAATTATCACACTCATCGCATGCATAAGTGGGTCAAACATGCAAATTTAGTGGGTAATTATAATTAACTTGCAAGATTTGATTACCGACAACGGCACAAGTGGAATTAAATAAAAGCTTGTTAAATTTTCGCAATACAGATAAATTAACATTCATCCAGATATTCAGCATTCAGCACTAAATATGCTGAATTTTTGGATGGTATAGGATTCGCCCTACTAAGTGGTCCTTCTTATGTCGGGGGGAAAATCCGTTATGGATACTTCCGCGCCACGGGGACAGCGCTGAAGTTATGTCGAAATCGCAACGACTAAAAACCCCCCAAAGGTCCCCCTCAACGCCTAAAGGGCGGCACTGGCGTTACTTACGGGTTCCAGTCTGTTTGAGGATCACAGCCCCGTACTGTGACCTGTGACCCTTGACTGCCCTAAGATTCGCTTTTAGTCGCCTCGTACGACAGGCAGAGAATACCGCAGCCGTATTCTGATGCCCGGGCTACAGAGTATTTGATTACCATCGTGCAAGAAGGCAAAGTCTGTCATGTTCCTGGTATGCGTTAGAACAAAGAGCTTTGTATCTCGTCTCGTCGATCAGCACACGTTCCCATCGCTTAACGAATGAGGGTGACTTGATGACTCGAACAAACCAGTATATAGGGACCTCTTCGGCATATAACTATGGTACTTGTACCTAACGATTTCTTAAATGTATAATCCGTATGGCGACGGGGAACCCTCTTCTGAAGGGCCTTGTCACACTTGAGCGATTTGAAAGCGATTTCTATACAAAATTCGTACGCGGCGAACTCGCAGCGATGTTCGCTCCCGTACAAAACTCGCTCGCAAATCGCAAGTGTGATAACGCTCAAAGGCTTCATTTCCACCAGAGATGAGCGAGGATGTGATGCGAGGATCCTCGCACAACGCAGCTCTACGATTGGTCCTTAACAAACACATTCCTCGGAACACGTCCTCGCTCATCTCTGGTGGAAACACCTTTAATACTCCTTTAATTTAAAGTCTGCAGCGCGCATGTGACTCCCCTGCAACTCTAGGGATGTCCATAGGTTACGGTAGCTGTGGCTACCATCAGGCGGGCCGTATGTTTATATGCCACCGTCGTGGTAAAATAAGCACGTTTGAACAATTTTAGTGATGACATATGACAATACATTATCTCCGGTATAGTTGTTCAGGAAAGGATCTTATTACACTGGTTAACACTTTAACAGTAAGCCGGCTGAGATGAGAATATAAGACGAGACTTGGAGACTTTTTGCTCGCGTGCCGTCCGCTAACGGTCTCTGTAAGTCTGTAGTCTCGCTGTATTGTATTGGCCACTGCTGTTAAAAATGTTGAAATAGCCATTACAAAAAAATCTAGTTGCTTTCTTCAGAGGCGGCTCTAGCTACAGGGTGGCGAACCGAGCAATCGCCCGGGGCCTCGCGCTTGTGCAACCCTTGCCTCCCTACAACCCGGACAAATTTTTACAAGGACCTCACAGAGCAGATTTTTACAAGGGCCGACCGGAGCCTTGCGAAGACTAAGGCCGCCCCTGACTTTCTTATCTAAATCAATTGAATTAATTAGGAACATATTATTGCTAGTGAGGCCGTTATTATTCTGGTTCTCAGTAATCCCAATGAGAATTTAAAGCGACACTTGGAGAATTTTTGCTTGCGTGTCTGTCTGGTAATGGTCTCTGTAGTCTAGCTCATCTCACTGTATTGTATTGGCCATTGACGATGGCATCGAGACGGCCATTTTAACCCAATGATTCGGATTATACTAAAATAAAAATTAAAAATTCCATGCACTCTTAAAATACAACACTTGCTTAAGTAAGTTCAAGTTCCACAGGAAGGAATCTATCCAATCATCATCATCATCATCTCAGCCATAAGACGTCCCTGCTGAACATAGGCCTCCCCTTTGGACCTCCATAAGTATCGGTCGGAAGCGACTTGCATCCGGCGTGTTCCGGCGACCTTTATAAGGTCGTCTGTTCATCTTGTGAGTGGACGTCCTACGCTGCGCTTGCTAGTCCGTGGTCTCCACTCGAGCACTTTTCGACCCCATCGGCCATCTGCTCTGCGTGCAATGTGGCCTGCCCATTGCCACTTCAGCTTGCTAATCCTGTTGGCTATGTCGGTAACTTTAGTTCGTCTACGGATCTCCTCTCATTTCTGATTCGATCACGTAGAGAAACTCCGAGCATAGTCCTACAATAAAAAAAAAACCTTTTATTTCCCGCTAAATTATTACACATGATTTACTTACTTTCTAATGGTTAGTAAAGTAATTTTTGTTTTTTGCTTAATACTAGTGTTTGAAATGTTAGTTGCTTACAATATTTATTTAAAGTGAAGGCCTTCACCTGAGAGGGGTTCTTACTACAATACTTTATGTTGTAGTAAGAACCCCTCTCAGGTGAAGGCCTTCACTTTCCAATAGATAAACTTAATTGTTTCGTTGCATTCATAAAATCAAAATATCAAAAATACACGGAAAAATCCAGTCCAGATGTATAACATGTAATTGCGCTTTAAATGATTTTATAAAGGTAAAAACTTTTATATTTAAGGGTCACAACAGACCTAGCGGAATTCCTCGCGGAATTAGCGGAAGTAGCGGAAATTTGTCTATGGTAGCGGAAATTTGTCTATGGTAGCGGAAATTTGTCTATGGCTTCCATACAAAAAATCTGCTACCATAGACAAATTTCCGCTACTTCCGCTAATTCCGCGAGGAATTCCGCTAGGTGTGTTGTGACCCTAAAGGAGAAAATAGTATTGTGACGTCACAAATTAGTCTCCCTTATAAACTCCATATAACAAATCGTTTTGACGTTTCCTAAAGAGTACCTAGCTGATTTGACTCCATAGGAAAGTAGCATATTGAGTAAATCAGTCGGGTCAGTGTTGTAGAAATGAATCCTTCTCTCTACCATTTTCTTTTAAGAAAGTGAGCCAGTTCTCGGGGGACCGAGTATAAGGTTTAAGTGCGGTGCTGAATACAAAATGTATAGTGATATTTTCAATGCACTTACTCCCGGTCAAGGTTAGCTGTTTTAGCAGACACACACACAAACATACTATTTTTTCTTTTTATCAAATTTTATTTAACTTCTCGTCTCGGTGTTAGTCACTAAACTCACTCAGTCAATAATAAAATAAGCGTAGTACGAAGTTGACTACAATGTACAGACAGATGTCTACTGAACTCGATCCTCTCCAGCTTGCCTATCTATTCAACAAAACACTCGTAAATAATTAGAAAATTCACTCTTTACCGCATTCCTGCGCAATACTATTCTAAATTCAAAATACTTTTCCTGTGATTATAAGGTAAACGTCCCAGTGTCCACCAGCTGCCCAATAGTTGACACCCTATTGTCACAATTAGGGCGAATGATAATGACTTAAGTTTAAAAGACGACAAGTACTGGGACAGTGACGAGTATGCCGACATTTACGTGACGTAATAGAAAGTTACAAACTGTCTTTCTTTCGATTTATCCTGTATGACGATAAACAGACAGGACACTTTTTTCAGTACAACGCTTCGTACATTAATGATTTTTTAATGTCCAGCGCACAGCATTGAGGTACGGTAGGTCATTTGAGGTTACGCCGGTCACGGAACGGCACTTGCCTAATTTACCCCAGTTTCGGGGTAATTATAGTGCGAGTAGGGTAAGTGGACTTGTGATAGTGACCGATGATTAGTAATAAAAATCTACGTAAATGATTTGTGGCACAGAAAAAATGCCCTTTAGTGTTGCTACAAGTTCTACTTCATTACCTGCCACTTGGGGTATATAGCTGGGTTCCCTTCCCACCGGATTGCCTAATTTCGGACAGTTGAGTGCCTTTCCAACTCTTGAAGAAAAAGAAAGCCACCAGACTTAGACGCGGCACCTCTGTCTGTCCTACACAAAATAAAAATGTATTGTAAATTGTAACCAATCTAATCATAATAATAATAACATGGATGCAGGTGACATTTTATTTATTTATTTTAAAAGTTTTAGACAAATATCAAAGTATCAAGTACCAGCTACCCGTACACCATGAGCCTCAGTTAGTATAGGTGTGGGTTCAAGCCGGGGTTCACGTCTAGTTGGTCGTTAATTGCACTGGTTGGTAATTAATGGTGCCTTTGTCGCTTGAACTTGATGATTCAACAATGTTGCCAGCATAGACTTGGAATTATCCAGAAATATATAGTTAAAAACGACTTATTTTTGGTTTTAATGTGATTTTCATAGTCATATTTCAATTCATTATTATAATTCATAATTATACTTAAAATATAATTGTCATTAATTTTTATACTATTCATATTCATAAAAAATGTGGGTCACACCTTAAAAATAAACTTTATTAAAAAACCGACAATGATGTTTTGTTGACTTGAAAATATCACATTTGTATATTTTTATATGCTGCGGGCTACTTAATTTTTTTTATTATTTAAGTTATGTCGTGCTAAACAATATTTATTTTAATATTAATTGTTTCTATTCAATAATCATATTAATCATATTTACACAAACATATTTAATTTCTTTTTAAAATACGGCATTTTAGATAAGCCGGCCACACACTCACCCTTCCCGCTAGATTCGTTCATTCAGTTCGTTCAGTTCGGTTCAGCCGGCGAGGGAGCACACACCGGCCGCAGCCTGTCAGACCGATTAAAAAAAACAAATTAAAAAATAAACATGAGGGAAATTGTGCATCTCCAGGCCGGCCAGTGCGGGAACCAGATCGGAGCTAAAGTGAGTTTTTAAATTTGAATTTTGACAGTTACGTTTAAACGTGATTGTTTTTGAAGTGATTTGTTTGACGTGTTATTGTTTTTAATTTATTATTTTAACTAGCTAACTGATGATTTATTATAAATTAAATCATTAACAGTTAAAAATTGCGACCTAATTATAAAAAGTGCCAGATTAACTAAAGGAAGAAAATTTTTGACAGTATAGTATAGACTGTATAACTTTTTAAATAATTTTATGCTTTTTAAAATTTAATTCGCGTGTACAACAAAGCTCAATGGTATGGTATTTAGAACTATTGTCACAGCAGTGGATACGGTATAATAGCCAGGGTTTCCGGTAATCTAGACGGTTTTGGTTTACACTTCTCGGTTAGGTACCTATCATGGATTACTCGTTGTTTTTCCACTCTGTATTTGTTTCTGCGGTTGCAAATACTTCCTTAACCCATTCGAATAGTTAATATTAATAAGAGGTCTCAGACAAGATTATTTGATCTGAACACAATATTATTTTAGAATATACATTTTTTATTAGATTTAATCTCGACTCTTAAATAAATTTATATGATTTTATAAAATATCTCAATAGGAGATGATTCATCTTACGTTCATATCATGCTACATTTAATTTGAAGACTTTATTAAATTGTTAATTACTACCCGCCGCGATACAGTTACAATTTAAAAAAACATCATACTTTAGTTAGTTTTATAAAGTTACTTTCTAGACTGAGTTAAGTTAATAAAGTAAAAGGAGGGAATGATAATTATTTTTAGACTGTTAATTAAGTATTAGAAGGGGCATGTTATAAAGTTAGAAGTAATTTATCCTAGCTCAAGTAGCTCAACTCAAACGGTGTGGACATCTGTTAATGTTCACCCTCGGTGACCTCTTTAGCGTACAGTGTAAGTTCAAGGCTAGACTACTCCTGTATTACTTCTTCAATTACTTCTTTAAAGCTAGAAAATAGTTTTTTTTACCTTCTGACTATGAGTTGAGTAAGTTTGTAAGTTTCTATCATTGACACTTTTCATCTGCGCGTTCTGTTTTAATATAATATCCAAAAACTCAACTTATTTGTATTATTATGTATTTTGTATCAAATTATGAAAAAAAATTGGGACCGCCGTGATGATCAAATCTGTTTCAGTATTAGCTAGGTTATTTTGCCTATATTGTTTATGAGCCACGACTCTTAAAAATAATAAACATATAAATATATAGTCATTTCGGCCCACCGAAAAGGAAATTGCTAGCTCAAAACCTTGTCTATGCTTTTCCACCCAGTACCTAAGTCTAACGGTCGTGCTCGTCCGCTTTTACAGTTTTTTATTGGAGCACGGCGATATGCTTTCTAACATGCCACTTGCAGTCTCCAGCCTAGCCCAGATACGCGGATTATGCCGAATTTAAGACGTTGCTAGATTCGGCGATTTCGCTAAGAATTCTGTTTCAGATATCCATACCGATTTTCAACAAAAATTATTAACTTCAACCTTCTTTCTTTATGCATTTGTTGTATTTTTTCTTAATTCGTAAGTTTTATATCAATAAAACAATTAATATTCTTGGATAAAACAAAATTTTTGCTAATTACTAATTGATGATAAAATTGATAATTAATAAATTAGAAAAGATTTTTAAAAATATGATATTTTACTTTATTTAGTGTTCAATTACAGTGTCTTTCTAACACATAAAAAATATGACGTATGGTTTAATTTTATTTGTACAATAAACATAATCATTTAACAAAGAATTTAGTTTTAAAACTTTATATAATGGTTACCATTAACTTCCCCATCAAACAACTACCATTACGAGGTCATAGACCCGTAAAACATAGTGATAAGCACGCTAATTACTGTATATCATCAAGTCTTTAACATGCAGTAATAAGTTGAGAATTAAAAGGTAATTTGGAAATGCTTTGAAACCACTAACCAGGTCTAATGCGGTCTGATTCTGGAGAAAGTGAAATTTTAGTTTTTTGTTAATTGGCCTTCCAATTGGCATGCTGGACTAGTACCTAGTTGATAGAATATTACATCTAATCATGCTGCTTAAATTGTGTTTATAACTTATTTAAATTAACTTTTTATGGAGTATTTAAAATACTAAATATTATTAAAATTAATAATTTTACGATAATATTCTTATAAACATTGTAGTGAAAGCAATAGGTACTTATGTAAATAAGCAAATTAATAAGTAGGTAAGTATAGTTTTCATTCGGTGCCAATGACATCTGGAATTGTACGAGTATTTGACGTCTTGAATTTGTTTTATACCAACGTGGCGGAGACGGAACATCTGTAACTGACACCGCCGTCTATAATTTCATATCTAATTGCCTCTCCAGCTTTGTACTGTTACAAATTTATGTTTATCACCTAAAGTGGCGCTCTTGTCGTCAACCAACTTCAGATTTGTATGCAGTGAACGCTAGTTCCAGATTTAACCGCGCGCACGGACTTCTTTGTATTGTTTCAGCAACGATAATAATTTCTACTTGTCATTACTACTGGCCATTATTACAGAAAAGTGGTCACCCGACCGTTAGTGACCGTTACTTTATCATCAGAACACTTTCAAATATGGAATCCATACGCGATTACAATCGGTAATGAATGAACGAAAAGAATTCGTTCAGTTATTTTTTTAATTTTATTAGACGTGTGAAGTTTGGCTACGGGGATAGTGTATGCGGACAACGTATGAATGGAATAAATTGGCGGTAACCATAAATCTAATCTAATAAATCTATCCTCTATGGCAATAAACACGTGTTGATGTGAGTTAATAGCGTTAGTAATTCAAAAGATTAACTGCCTTTTAGGGCGTAACATCTTTATGGCATGAAGTAGTGTTATGGTTTAACGTGACTAATAAAAGGAAAATAACATGAAAATGGAAATATCATGTCATAAATAGAGGAAGGAAAATAACAACAAAGCTAACATGACTGTAAATCCCAAAGGAATTATAATTTTATATTACGCACCTAGGGCGGTAAAATAAAGAACGGCTCAGATCGCGGGCATTTGTGGCCCGAACCGAAGGTAAGGGCCATAAACAAGCGATCTGAGGCCTTCTTTATTACCGCCCGTAGTGCGTACACAATTTTACGTTTTCTCCTGGGTGTGAAGTGAGATTTCCCGCTGCACCCAAGGGCGGTAAATCTCAGTTACCGCCCAGAGCGACATAAACTTAGGTAGGTATATTAGATGTCATATACAAAGGAAAAAGTAACCTAGGCCTAGTGCGCAACACTATTTATTAAAATAATTTGATTTGTTCTTCAGTTGCCCAAAGGAATTGTAGGACCCTCTTAATTTAATTCTATTATAACATTTCGTCAAATCATAGTCTTATTTATTAACTTAGAGCTATTTGAACTTATCGTTTGACAACTGTAATCATTCGTTCACAATAAATACACTCATTCCATACACGATTCCTATCTTATCTGTACTAGTAAAGTAATTGTAGTTTCCTATTTTTTATCGCTTGTTGTTTGTTTATGTTATGATTAGATTAATGTCTTTTTCCGTTCTGCATTTTTTAATTTTGAGGTATTCACATTGCATTGCATATTGATGCAATTTTTAAGTATGTCCGACTTACAAAAGGTATTAAAAAGATGATTTAAGTATACACATTACTTAAGTACACTAATCCCCTTATTCATAAACGGCCACTAAAGTTAAGAGATCGCTGATAATCGTTTGTCCCTGTCCCTCATATAGGTTGGAAGGATAGGGACAAACGATCATCAGTCAGAGGCCTCTTATCTTAACTTTAGTAGACGTTTATGAATAAGGGGGTAAGTATTTACCTCTACATATATTTATGTGTTTTTTGAGAATAGATATAGATGCCAAATTTTGAAAAAATAGTTATGGCATGGCATACCTATATTATTTACTGAACTAAAGATGTACCTAGTTGTTAGTTTGTTACTTAGTATTGTTTCATATATAAAAAATAATCATCTAAAAGTGACCAAATAAAGATCAAGTTGTATTATCGTTATATTTGAACGCGGCTTCAGGTCCAATGTTCTTTGTTTAGCAAATAACTTTCCTTGTCCTGCAACTCCTGCGCATGTCCTGCGTGATTCATCTAATATCCATTCGGGCTGCGTACGCGTCGCTATTGTCAGCTGACGAACGTCCGGCCATTTGCAATTGTGGTCCTTTTTCGGCCATTTGACGCTAATTGTACGGAATTTGGCGCGAAATCTAGATTCAAGCGCCATATAGCTTTATTAGGATTTACGGCTGCCAAAGATGTCTTGGCTGTTTAGACGAATTTGGGTTTAAGCAGCCGTAATATAATTAAAAAACATGGTGGTACTTTGCAAGACAAACTCAGTTGTTATGATTGTCTCATTGTTGTACTGTGTGTAAATTAAACAGTAAATTTGACTAACTAAAATGATCAAGAGTGAATTGAAGAAAAATACAGTTCGATCTCATACTTGACTCAGTGTATTACGTATTTATAGGTTGGTATATGTTAGATTTTGGAGTCTGGTCTATTATAGATTTAAGCTTGAATTATAACAGATCGACCAAAATACTGCTCCCGAGGCCTCGAAGCTATTTTACAACTACCTCCCTTTTCACTCAAGATGTTAATTTTGAAGTAGGTATTATTTTATTAATTTCAAAATATATTTAGCGAAAATATACGATTTAGCTAAGTATAAATTAAAATTGCCAAGTAAATAACTTCTATTTAACGTGAACGTGACATTCAAAATCAATTTTATTGATTGCCCATAACCCATAATTGCTGTTTCCTCAGCCTGTTTCGCACAAACCGATGTATTTAGGTTTCCTGTACTCGCTCAGTCGACTTCGGGTGCTGCGGGGCTTCGAACCTTTGTGTTACTCAGGTACCTATTGTTTGTTTTCCTTATATTGTGCATTTTCTATATAAATTGTGTAATATTTTAGCTTTGGTATACGTATTTAATGCGTATTTTTGTTCTTCTCCGTTTTCACGATTAGTTGTCAGTTTGGTACCCCATATTCGCTGCCGAGGATTGAGATTATTGAGACGCAGTAAAAAAGTTGGATCAGATCCGCGGCCTATTTGATAAAGCTAAAATTGTCAATTACAAGCGGAAGTCTCTTTCTAACCCCATATGTTAGAAAGAGACTTCCGCTTGTAAATTGTCAATTGTAGCTTTATTAAATAGGTCACAGCAGAGTGACTCTTTTTTTGTTTAATGTAGGTATTCTTTCGTAAACGGCTGCTCCGTAGGTATATAAGGACGACTTATATAGTCGTACCTACTTTACTTATATACCTCATAGAAAATAATAAATTAATAAGTAATTGGAGTGTACTTAAATGATTGAAATATTTGTTTTATGTACTTCTGTAAATACATATGTATTGTTAACTGAGTCAGCTTCAATTAAATAATTAAATAACTTAATCTATAAACATTGCAATATTCAAATTATTTTCTAAATATCTTCAATATTATTTATAAATATAAATAGTTTGCAAATATAACCCAAACATCTTTCGCAAGAGCGATGTGCAGTCATCTTGCAATCAGTAGCTTGCTTCCAAAATGCCGTATGACACGTCCTTTCTTAATGCACTAAATACATTTTACTAACAATTCTAGACATTTCACGGCCAATGCACGGGACCGAATCTTGATTATTCATTGCCACGGTCTTTGCTTCCATAGAAGCAAATAGACTTATGTCTGTTGTCAAGAAGCTGATATATTACCTTTTAAAATTGTACATCTTGATCATTTCCTGACCGTCGAAGGATTTTTACATTTGTACTTGATAATGGAGTTAGGACCGTTTGGATATGAAGCCGGTATTGTTGATAGGTAAAACATGTTTTATTGAATTCAATGCATGCGTTGAAGAACAGCGGGGAACGTAAAGAACGTTTGGCTTGAATTGATAAAACTCGTGGGGCATAGGCACAGTTTTTATCTTAGTTATTAACATTGTTATTAAATAATAAACAATAAGTAAAAAATGAGTGAATGAAATAATATATGGCTATGACTATCAGGGAGTGATTTCGTTACGGTATAAGCGTTACGGTACTGGTATAGAATTACGATACCGCAATGTTTTAAAGGTAGAGCCATAGCGGTTGAAATATTGCGGTACGGTACCGAAATAAAATTACGATATCGCAATTTTTTCGTTACGGTACTTATACCTTAATATAGCGATACTTATACCGCTATGATTTCGGTATCGTTATTTTCATCGCAGAATTTACGAGGTAGGTACTTGTTTGCGGCGGTAAGGAACTGACCAAGGGTGCGGGGTGCGGGGCGCGGGGCAGGTAGCCGGCAAGTATCTACTTGCTCAAGGTCACGGAGGCGCGCTCGGCGATAATTGTAGTGAATTCATTTTAGTCTTCCTCAGTTGAAATTTCGTGAAAGAGTACATTGAATCGATCATTGATATTAACTCGATGCGGATATGGAACTGATTTTTTTATGTATACAGTAATTTGATATAGTATTGCGCGACTAAAAAAACTAATAAAATAAAAATAAAATAAAAATAAAATAAAAATAAAATAAAAATAAAATAAAAATAAAATAAAAATAAAATAAAAATAAAATAAAAATAAAATAAAAATAAAATAAAAATAAAATAAAAATAAAATAAAAATAAAATAAAAATAAAATAAAAATAAAATAAAAATAAAATAAAAATAAAATAAAAATAAAATAAAAATAAAATAAAAATAAAATAAAAATAAAATAAAAATAAAATAAAAATAAAAATAAAAAAAAAATAAAAATAAAATAAAATAAAATAAAAATAAAATAAAAATAAAATAAAAATAAAATAAAAATAAAATAAAAATAAAATAAAAATAAAATAAAAATAAAATAAAAATAAAATAAAAATAAAATAAAAATAAAATAAAAATAAAATAAAAATAAAATAAAAATAAAATAAAAATAAAATAAAAATAAAATAAAAATAAAAACAAAATAAAAATAAACAAAAATAAAATAAAATAAAAATTAAATCAATTGGTAAATAATGACATGAATCGATGAATAATAAATAATATTGATATAAATATCAATTAATATTCCGTAAGTTCCGAAAAACTCCGTAGGGGGTTTGAACTAGGGCTTGTGATATACGTGTTACACGCGGAACCGTAGCTATCTTGATAAAGTGTTCCCGCGAATCTCGACTTCGGCTCCGCTCCGCTCGGTTGTTGAAAGAGAGCTTGTGTCGAACGGACCCTTCGCATTATTTGTTATACTCGTGGTATTTGCATTGATTTGATTCCAAATATTTTTTTAAGTAATTACATATTGGTATTATTCTGTTCTCTGATAACCAGCCATTATGAGTTTGTACAAAAAAACCAAAGGTGGGATTGGTGTGATTTTTGAATTTCACCGGTGCCTTGTTTTTTTGTATGCAGCCGATGACTACTTAGTACGAAATAAGCCACCCGATGAGAATCAAAAATCGCACCTCAGGTAGGTACACTAGGTACTAGGTACCTACTTGTCGATGTCGGTGAATATGAAAGTTCAACCAAATAAATATATTAATATCTCTAATTAATATTTACTCCCTAGTAAGAAATGCTACAGGTAGACCAATGCAACAATTTAAAAGTATTTTAAGTGAAATAATAATATACCTACTTTGTTATTCATAAATATTATTACTGGCTGGACAACCGTCTTTCTTCGGTGAAAACACTAAGAAATAGTTGCACGTGCAGATAAAGATAACAAACAATAGTTTGCGGGCCATTGATAATGATTACCTTCAAGTAGCTTTGGGTTTTACCTGTTAAGTACCATGTGTTCCTATTGTTTGTGAAGTTAAGTGAGAGCAAGAAAAGTTTAAAAGGTAAAAAACAATACAGTAATGGATTTTAGTAGTCAACGCTTAAAATATGTCTACACTTTTGAACCTTATTACAATGGAGTAAGGTGCAAAAGTATACACTTATTTATGGCGTTGACAAGCAACTTCTCGTCCGCTAAGACGTGTCGACGGGACGTCTCGACATTTGGATGGCTTTTTGATTTCGATAGTTTGTCTGACGATAACTTTAGTTACGTTTTTCTGATCTTTATGACATTTCTTGGGGCTGTAGCAGAGATACATAAAATTTGTAAGTTCTTATATGAGCAGGATCGATCAAGTCGCTATGGAGCTAGAAGGAGAAAAAAAATCCTCCTTGGGGTCTTGTTATATTGGTCAACTCGTTTGCAAGTAAATCGCGAGTTCTCAGTTCGAGGCGGACTACTAGTATTTTTTTAAGTTCGTTGTGGTAAAAAATGAAGAACTTCACGTACTAATTTTGCTACAGTAAGGTGAACATTTCCGAGCACATTGGAGAAGATTGTTTTTGTACTATGATACAATTGAACACTAACAGTTCAATGCAAATTGATTTCAATTAGAATTAAAATCAATTGACTCATCATTAATAATAACTAATAATTGGAAATAATTAATGTTTTGTCTTTTTCAACATTGAAAATTGGTGAAAAGTTTTTAGTGTAGATTCATTAAATAGATAATTGATATTAATATCAGTGCAGATATGAAGTTGAATGTTAGGTTAATATATGTATTTTTATTATAAATTCTTTTTTATTTTATTTGTTTTCTTTTAATATTTTAGATTTGTTTTTGATTTCAGTGTTTTTTTTTTATTTTATTTTTATTTTATTTTTATTTTTTTTTTATTTTTATTTTATTTTTATTTTATTTTTATTTTATTTTTATTTTATTTTTATTTTTATTTTTATTTTATTTTTATTTTTATTTTATTTTATTTTTATTTTATTTTTATTTTATTTTTATTTTATTTTTATTTTATTTTTATTTTATTTTTATTTTATTTTTATTTTATTTTTATTTTATTTTTATTTTATTTTTATTTTATTTTTATTTTATTTTTATTTTATTTTTATTTTATTTTTATTTTTATTTTATTTTTATTTTATTTTTATTTTATTTTTATTTTATTTTTATTTTATTTTTATTTTATTTTTATTTTATTTTTATTTTATTTTTATTTTATTTTTATTTTATTTTTATTTTATTTTTATTTTATTTTTATTTTATTTTTATTTTATTTTTATTTTATTTTTATTTTATTTTTATTTTATTTTTATTTTATTTTTATTTTATTTTTATTTTATTTTTATTTTATTTTTATTTTATTTTTATTTTATTTTTATTTTATTTTTATTTTATTTTTATTTTATTTTTATTTTATTTTTATTTTATTTTTATAACTGAAAATGTTTTGTTAAAAGTGTCTTGTACTACTTATGAAATCCTAAAATCAACAAAACATATGCGAATAAAGCGCAACTAACGACAAGAAGCTAACAGCGAATAACTCAAAAATGTGCCGCACTGAACGAAATCAAACAAAATAGGTGCTTAGGGCAAGCACTCAATAACTAACGCTGATTGGTTGTCGCCGGTCAGTCGGCGGGGCATCCTCACCCTCATATACCTCAATCCATACCTTTATGATAACGGTTGAAGTATCGAAAAAAATAGCGGTACCGTTATATTTCTGTACAGAAATATATCGGTTGCGCTATCGAAATCATACCGAAACATGCGGTATGACGTCATACCGTTTTATAAAGGTACCTTTATATTCCGGTTATGCAGTCCCTGATGACTATAAATAAATAAACACGTCTATATTTAGAATTGAATAGATATCTAAAATCTTATTAATTTTACAATAATAATTTCGTACCTTTTTGACTAAAAATCGCTTAACCAGACTTACAGGAAAATTGTAAAATAAATATCGTGAATAATGCCGTGTCTAACTCGATACTTACCATAAAAGTTTACTTATATAAGTACTTAGAATGAATCACGATTTTAATCTATTTCCCTTGATTCACTTTTCGGTGATTGCTTACCGGGAAAATAGTGAATAATAATATCTTTCTTATTGTACACGAGTTAGTCATTCTAATCTAAAAATATTACTGAGAAATGTTCCGTAGACACTAGACAGCAGACAGGTACAGATTTGATGCATTTTTTTTTATGTGGCGCCACTGGGTTGAACGAGTGAATGATTTGACCAAATATCGTGTAAATCTGCCGTTTGATACTGATTTTTATTAAGAGATTTAGAAACGTTGCTATTTCCCAGTACAATTGATAGAGGTGCGGCTATGTAGTTTAGCAATTATAATTGTATTCTTTAGTTCGGCCAATAATAGATCGCACTGATTTTCTGTTTCTGTTTCTATGAATTTCATATCTAGTCAATTAAAACGCCGAGTTTAAAAAAATATTAAACTCTCAGTTTGAAATAAAATACATCACATCACCGTAGCTGTTAATGTAAATGTCTTAGAAAAGAGTGTTAAATGATTTTTTCTCCAATGTGCTCGGAAATTTTCAGCTTACTGTAGCAAAATGAGTACGTGAAGTTCTTCATTTTTTACCAAAACGAATTAAAAAAAATAAAAATCATTATTTACCTGTTTTAGCGGCCGTGAAGTAATTTGTCAACGTCATAAATATGTATACACTTTTGCACCTTACTCCATTGTAATAAGGTTCAAAATGTATACATATTTTAGGCGTTGACTAGTAAAATCCATTACTGTATTGTTTTTTACCTTTTAAACTTTTCATCCGACTAACAAATATCATTTCAAACAGCCAATACTTAAGCGACGTCTATACACCGTCTGAACGGCAATCCCTTCAAACTGTAGGATAGAGCGAGATAGTTAGATCAAAAACCTTGGTTGTCTCGTTCTTTGCATAGCACCGCGTCTGATCGTGCGAATGAGGCTTAATACAATCATAGACAAAACAACTATTTTTAAGGTTTAGGGTCGCCACACACCTAGCGGTTTTCCTCGCGGAATTACCGGAAGTAGCGGAAATTTGTCTATGGTAGCGGAAATTTGTCTATGGTAGCAGATTTTTTGTATGGAAGCCATAGACAAATTACCGGAAGTAGAGGAAATTCATAGACAAAATGCTTAATTTGTCTATGAATTTCCGCTACTTCCGGTAATTCCGCGAGGAAAACCGCTAGGTGTGTGGCGACCCTTAATCTTGTATCTGTTGCATAAAAGGAACATATTTAATACTGTCTTAAATAGCTTTTGACGAAAATTTCTTTTTAAATATTATTTGAATGAAAATTGGCAGTATACATAGTTCTTAATACTATAAAAAAAATTATAGAGGGAAGCTAATTCATGACATTGAACGCTAATAACGTAACCAAAATCTGTAATTTATTTCATTTACTTTACTTTATTTCCTCGCACTTTTAGAGAAAAGCACTATATATGCCTCGGCCGGAATAGAAATTCGTGGACTCGTCTTATTCTTTCGGACTCAGCTGCGCTTCGTCCGAAAAAATCGCTCATCCACGAATTTCCCTTTCCCGTCCTCTGCAATAATGTACTATTATATGAATGTACATTGGTTTTGGCGGGATGCCAACCTGTCAAAAGTGTCAAAACTAAACTGCCCGGAAGTTATGGTTGGTTTTATTAGTTTTATTACTTATGTGGTGAGCATTCGGTGAGTATACTGCATTGTTTACTGTTATTTTATGTTACAGTATATTTATGTGTTACTTGCACTTTAACAATACTGTAGTAGTAGAAATTAATTTAATAAAAAAAACGTTTTTTACTACAAGTTAGCTTTGTCGACGTAATATTTGATCAGTAATGTACAAATAAGTACATATGTGAATTTAAAGTTTTCTAGCGCTAATTTGTCACTGATATTACTAGCCAGACAGACAGGATAAGATGAGTGCACATCGTGAAAATATAGCAGTCCATCGTCTACGGAACCGAAAAAAAGTTAGCTATCTACATGACAGACGACCTTTGACCATTCGTGACTTTAAAATGACTGAGACAGTGTCACGGCATGAACCCATTTGCCAAAACGGTTAATGTTATGAGATAATTGGGTCAATTTGACCGCAAGTAGTCATATTTGGCTAATTTTTAGATTGCACTTAAAACGGGAACGGCTTTACTCTGTCTGAAACTTTGAAACCGGCTTTTTTCCTACATTTTTACGTTACCAATTAAAAATAGAAATACCAGCATTTATTTATAATATTTTGAAGTCCGGTAGAAAGACATACATACAGGCAGGAGTACCTATAGATACAGTCGCCATATCAAATATATCGGAGCGGCCAAGGTGGTCACAAATATCATCTGAAGTCTGAACAACGACTCTATTGTCAATGCAAAGTGCATGTTCAAATATTTTTGAGTACCTTGGCCGCTCTGATATATTTTATACGGCATATCCCTAACAGATATAATATAATACCAATTATGCACCAAACCAAACTGCAACGAACACGTCATTCTAATTTCAAAATGGGTTATTTTTCATGGCGGTGGGGGCGACGACCGGCGGCCATAATTGCTGATCTGTCAGACGTTAGAGCGCGTCCACACGATGACTGAATATGTCTGGCAAAAATATAATCATCTCTTTAGTTCTCCGATAATCCGATGAAACAGTAAAATCGGGGGCATCGGGGCTAACATGTTTTAGTTAAAATATTTCTAGAAATTCACGTACAGTCGCCGTCAAATATATCGGAGCGGCCAAGGTAGGTAGGTACTCAAAAATATCTGAACATGGACTTTAGTGCCTTGAAAGTAGAGGCGTTGTTCAGATATTCTTGGCGGCTCCGATATATCTGATGGCGATTGTAATTCAAAAATTGAGGTTTACCTCTCATATTTTGTTTAGGTATGTTTTTTTCTCGCAAGAATACAATGTTGAATTTGTACAATATACCTACAACATACTTTTTATAAAACTGTCCCCATTTAATAGGGTAAGTAATAAAAGATATAAGAACTTATTGTATAATATTCATATTATATACGCTCATATTGCATAAGCTTGTTTTGTATACCGTTCAAAGTCTATAATGAACGTTTGATATAACATCAAAATATCTAATTTTGTTAAGTATAACGTTGTTTAAGTATAATATCGTTGTATATAACGGTCATAATGTATAACGTTCATAATACCTTAGATTTATAATGTATAATATTCAATACATCTAACACCAAAATACATAATGCTCGTATAGAATAACGGGTTGTCTAAATCGCAGCTCGTGTACATATCAACTCGCCTAAAAGCAACTGGTCTACACGATTTTTAAGTAGCAGCTCGTCTAATTAGCTATTCTAAAATTCTCAAAATGTTGAATCCTCAACTTAACTAGACGGAGCCCCGCTTCGCGGGGCTCCTATTTCCGGGCGTTTTGCCCTTCGGGCATCTGAAGCTACCTAACGAACCTAACCTACCTATTCTACCTATTGATTTAGTTTGAAATCCGTGAAAACATTACACTTTGGGGAAAAAGGTTGGAATGGAGTTTATAACCTATTTAGTATATCATACGCTATTATATTTTGTAATTATTATACTAAAAGATAGTATATCTTATGATCGATATACGTTATGTATGTTATATTAAACAAATTTAGAGTATTTGAGTGTTATATGATAAGTTATTATACAAAATGAGTGTTATATTAATTGACCGTTATTCCTAATAAAAATATAGATTTTGTTGTTATAGCAAACGTTCATTATATCTTGTGAACGTTATTAATCTGAAATTATATATTTTGTAGTTATATCTTATGGGACGCACCCCATTTAATATACACACACAAAGACGTCATATGCACTAACTCTATAATATATTAGGCCAAGAAATAAAATGAAGACAAATGCATATTGAGACGAATAGAATGATAAATGTTTTTTTTTCTAAAGAAAACATATTTCCTTAAACTTTTTCTGCATAGGCAGCGGTAGCGAGTGTTTGTTTTATTTTCACCAATGACCGAAAAATCATCAATGAAAATAAGAATATAAAGATAATTGAAAATAAAATAGTACATTTCGATACTAGGTCGGAAAGGATGTCATTATTCAACGAGTTCCGAGACATTTGGTCACGAGCCGCAGGCGAGTGGCAAAACTCGGGACGAGTGAGGAATGACATTCCGTCCGTGTATCGAACGACGTTTTTTAATAAAGTTGCAAAAAAATTATAAAAATGGACAATATGTCACTTTGAGGTTACTTCATCCGAACACTCGCGCCGTGCGATGCGGGGCGGTGATCATGAATCCTGAGCTGTGATTGGCTGGAAAAGTAAAACGCGCTAGTGCGAGAAATCCAACTTCTCGCATTATAAACTACTACTAGATTTGAGCAACTGTGTTAAAATATATTAATTAGACTTACATATAAAATAACAATTATTTACCTGTATTTAAAATTAAACTAAACTAAGTAATTAAAAAATATATAAAGGCATTATGCGACTTCAATTATGAATTATTCTTTATCTATCCCAGGTTTCTGCTTTCCTGAATCGATGTTTGCACCAGGTGGCAGCATCGTGGCGAGAAGTCTAGCTTTCATTGGTGACCAATCAAATCATGTTTAATCTTTTTTTATTGGTGGATTTTGACAGCTGCTGTCAAAAATACCTCTCGTCAAAGTGCCACCACCTGGGTCGCGTTTTATAAAGTTACAATTTACAATTTCGCTTTTTGCCTCTCTTTCTAGCACACATATTGGATAGAAAGAGAGGCAAACAGCGAAATTGTAAATTGTAACTTTATAAAACGCGACCCTGAGGCCAGTTTTATAAAGCTACAAGTAACAATTTACAAGCGGAAGTCTCTTTCTTACACATAGGGTTAGAAAGAGACTTCCGCTTGTAAATTGTAACTTGTAGCTTTATAAAACTGGCCTCTGGAATTCCGAAAACCCTCATTACCATATTTCAAAAATTGCTTACCATCAGGCGATTCGTTTGCTCGTTAGTCTCCTACGTCAATCTCATAAAAAAAGTTTTAGTCAGAAGCGATCATGGAAAAGAAAATCGGATAGTGTATGCACGGTTTTAGACGTTAGCAACTCAAGTAGGTACTTACTGTACTGTTTTTGCGGCGCGATGACGATGACTCTTGCATGCATTTTCCTGTTCGCGGGTTAAATACCAATTAAACGATTTTTAATCGCTTATGTTATTTATCAGTACCTATTATACAAAACAATGTTAATATCCTGTTTTTAGGAATAATTTTATTACGGAAATAATATATATATATATATATAGATACTTACTTCTATTGCAATTTAAAGTAGGTACAGGTTGAACAAAGGTAGTCTCATCGCCAACGGGCTATTTCTTCTAGACAACCTTTAGTTCGCAGATTATTTAGAATCTTGAATAACACAAAATACGAGTAAAAAAAAATACATTTTAGCTAACTCTATTTCCTATTGTAAACTAAATTTTACAACCACTCAACTGCCTACTGTTCTTCGTCTTAAGCTTTCTACCGACCCGGAAACCAAAGATTCCCGGCTTCCAAAGTTCAAAGACAACTAAAGAGCACTCTAGGAGTAATTTAATGTTTGTGTAAATTATTTTTACTGACAGTACTTCCTTTTACGAGCCCTGTTCAAACGAGCAGGAAGATAAACCTTTAACTGCACTATAAAGGGATTTGTCGAGAAGGATGCACTACATAGTGCA